>JAWZYU010000015.1:31527500-32777500 GCA_038380435.1 Ryuthela nishihirai
TGCTGTAAACAATTATGCAGTGAGATGGAGAACCGCACTCTGCAGATTCTCGCTTTACCGACCTCAAACTTGGCAAAAGGTTATCCAACCCTTGCCTAAAATGTGGTTCACACAGAAGTCACTTCAGCTCCCAGAACTGTACTTGGTTCACCAAGAACGATATCTTGGTCCTCCCATAGACCCTCTACTTAAGGGTTTTGTTTGAGTAAAAGTGGCGTTCCTTGATGAGTGTTGAAATGTCCTTCCTATTTGACAACAACGCTTAATATTGTTGTTTACTCTCGCTGCCGTACTTCAGCGCTCGCACTTGTGCCCAATGCTATTGTAAATAGTCATAAAAAGGGCTTTTGTACTTGTTAGCCCATGCAGGCAGCCTGCTCAGACCCCCCCCCCCCCCCAAAAAAAAAAAAAAAACAAAACGTCTATGAGTCACATCCCCACAAGAGCACTTCCAAAAACATACTTAATACATAAAATATTTAAAACAACAAAAATACAATAAAAATGCAACAATAAACAAAAATAAATAAATTAAAGGGACATGAAACCCCCTCAAGCAGCTGCTTTGTCAGAGAGGTCTGACAGGATACTGTCAGTTTAATATGCCATAGAGAAGATCGTTTAGGAAGGCGAGGCCTCAGCAGAAAGACAATGCAAACATCCATGCTTAATCCGGGTTCGAACCCAGGTCTCTTTGATGTCAAGTACACTAACCACTCGGCCAGAGGACAGCTTAACCTTTAACAATCAGAAAGTTTCTAACGTAAGCACCTAGATCAGATTGTAAAAAAGAATTCATTCCTTCGAAATAAAATACCTATATTTTATATATTATTTTGGGTGCTCGAACCTAGGTCCCTTTACTTCCTATAAAATTGAAGGAGGGAGTTGGCTCAGTAGGCAGCGCACCAGGAAGGTATTCTGATGTTCCCTGATTCGAGTTCCAACTGTGCCAAGTTGAGATTTATCTCACCTAACCCCAGTTTCGCTCTTGGGGAGAAAATGGACATCGCTGCTCTTGGAAAGATTGCAGTCCATCAAATGGGATGTCAAGACATGTATCGGTGTACAGGAGAGCCATACCTGTGCAGGTTAAGAACATGCTGGATGGGCTTGGGAGGAGCCTTCCATTTCCTAATAGCTATCCAGTCTACCCCCTTCTACAGCCTTCTCTGAGCTCTGAGGTCTTTGTGACCTACCTATTTAATAATGTGCTAAAAAAAAGGGCCGCTCATAGGTAAAACAACCCCTGCAAAATTAATTCCTTTAGTATTAAAACTCGGTTAATAATAGGTACTAATATTAAAAGGCATAAAGGTATGAAATTAGATGAACGTAGTAATTAAGGGGGAGTGACTAGAAACGTTTGCGCATCTCTCTTCTGTTTCACCAAATCTGTCGTCAATCGAGCTCATCCATGCATGATGGGATGGGAAATTATCAGCATGCTCCAACAAGCCCTGTAACCAACTGTAAGTTGCTTCGGGTGATATTCCTCAGAACTCCATTCAATATCTGATTGATTCGATATCGTAACTTCTGTCGATGCTCATCAGTGCTGGAATTAGGATATTTGAATTAGGTGTACGGCAAATTACTACTCCTACTTTATTCTATGACACCCCCCCCCCCCTCGTAAAAAAATTACTCGAAATAACACTCAAAGAAGCAAACCAGATACGAGGGTTTCGTTTCTACGGCTTTGAACACAGTCCAAGCAAGCAAACGGTGAAATGTGAGAATTGCTTCCTTTATTAACCCTTTCACGACTAAGGGAAACATCTTTCCCATTTTAAAATTGGTGATTGTCGTATTTAATTATAACCTTATCTGCATTTTTTATACAAAATGTCAAAATAGAACGTATGCCGAACGCAATTACGTAAACGGGAACGTTTAGAAAACAAAATCAGAACTGTCAGGACGCATAATATATGTACTATGTGCAATGTCCATATTTGCCTCACTACCAAAAGAAATTGCTTCGCAGAATATCATAATTAGCACATCATTTTGTATAGTAATTTTATTTCATAATTTTGTATTATTTTAGTTAACATTTTGTTCTAATAAACCAATAAATAAAAGACATTGCATAATCAGCCTAACTATAATTTGTGTTACCTTTATAGTCCATTGGGAAAAATATTTCCCATAAAATTCCAAAAAAACTACACATTATTATGTATTTTTCTTATGATTTTTATTTATTTTACGTCTAAACAAACTAAAATAAACAGTTACATACTAATATTTACTCTTAGAAACCTTATGGTCCTGAAAGGGTTAATGGAAAAAGAGGGCGAGAACAAACTGCAGAATGTTCTTGCCTTTCGGTTCAGTGTTGTTTATAATTGGAAATACTGCAGAATTTAGTGAGAAGTGGAAATAGAAGATATAGCAGCTCTCAGACCGCTTATCTATAACGATGTATGTTACGCCAGGAACAGCTAATTGTTTTCATCTCCTGAACTGAGGAGATGAAATTTTTCTCTCCATCTTATGAACCACCGCAAAGAACCTCTAGCAAAACTCTCTCTCGTGAAGATACCAGGGACCAATCCCCAGTCTTATCACTTCCCACTCCATTTCCACCAGATGTTCCCGTGGTCGTAAGCAATACTATTGTTCTCTACATTTTGTCAGTGAATATCATTTGTTTAATGCATAATTTCTCTTGTTACTTTCTGCCATGATACATACACTTATCTCAGGTGGAGCAATTTCAGTCAGAAGTAGCATAATATGCTGTGGTTAAACGGCGAAATTGGAGCATACGAAATGATATTAACATTGTATAGCATAACCCTATTTTCTAGAAACCTCAAGTGTTAATTTATAATTTTATTCTTTTTTTACTTTCTTTTAACTCTTTTCTCCCTAGATCAAGATCGGAAAATATGAAAGAGAGGGAGGCACACCGTTCGTAATCGGAATGCACGAAAAGGATTACTTTGGACCAGATCCGTTTTTCACAGAAAAACCTTCTGGAACTATCTACAGACCCTACGAGTACAAGAAGTTCACTGGATTACCATTTTTTCCACCAGCTGTACCTAAGGAGGTAAGTGCATAAAAGAATCAATAAATATTAAAATATTGTTATGTTTATCTTTGGCTTCCTCAGAATATATTTTCGGAAGTGTGTGTGTGAAGGGTAGTCGTAATATGTGAGGCAGACCAAAGATGAATGTCTATAGACAAGTGGGGAAAAAAATTTCTTTTGTAAAACGAATATGAAAATGGAAAGTATATTTTGTGACATAAAAAAAGAGGCATTTTAGGCAAACTTTTCGGCAACAAACCTCAATATAATTGCCGATTGTTTATTATTTAAAAACTAAAATTGATAATTATATCTTTTAATATTAGTTAATATAATTAAATATCAGTTTTATAAATTAATTAGAATCAATTTAAAGGCAAAGTAAGTAAGGACGTGAGTCTGACTTTTCTACGTGTCTCTTTGAACCACCGCAAAGAACCTCTAGCAAAACTCTCTCTCGTGAAGATACCAGGGACCAATCCCCACAGTTTTCGCACTATTGGATTCAATGCAACATAAAATATTTTTGTTCACTGCCTTCATACAGTACAGTGGTTCCCAAAAGGAAGTTTCAGGAATTGGGGGGGGGGGGGCATTTACTTGAGTTTTTCGGTCAAATTGGATTAAATAAAATATCAAATAGTTTCTTAGATTAGCATACATATTCATGTTTTCATATCTATGTTGGAAATTCGTCGATGCCAAATACTCGTAAATTTGTATTCATGAGAAATATTATTCCAACTAGTTTTGTACAGTAAAAAATATTTTGAATGCAATTAAGGAATGATAAAGGGGTTGCTGGACTGAAAAGGGTTAGAAACCACTAATATAATGTAAAGAAATATAATTAGCGGCCCTAGTAAGTACTTTTGTGAACCACGGAGGATGCAAAAGAAATGCAAAAACAAGCAAACGGGTGAAATATGACACAGTATATAATAAAGTTGTGTTTTTTTTTATATAATTTGTTAAATATTTCCCTTGTCTAGCTTCAAATTCCCTGTTGCAGTGCAAGATTATTTATATGTAAGGTCCATTGTTCGCAAAACTTAAATTTACACACACTTCAAATATGTTAACCTTGCTCTATCATTACAGGATGGAGGAATGAAGGATGGCTGCTTCGACAAATTCCCCGAATACAAGGAGACCCCCTACTTACCGGTGGTTTTCACAGATAGAGGACCTGTTACAGTTGTTAATGACAGTGGCAAAATCTTCAAACCACTTCCAGGACCAAAGAAAATGCCCATGACATCAATTGTGGCCTACAACGTAGACAAGTAAGTCAATTAGCTGTATAGATGATTGCTTAAGAAGAATAAAGACTATAACTTTCGTACTTTCCCCCTTAATTTTTGATACAGAACTTCAAATTTTTAAACCCCTTTTTTTAAACAGAACTTCGATTTGTGTATGTAGGAAAAAAGCAATGCCTAAAGAAGTCAAAATTAGAGGCAAACGAAACTATATTACCAAAAGTTAGGAAGAAGGCTGGCTCAGTCGGTAGCGTGCTAGACTTGTAATCTGATAACCCAGCTCCCAACTGTGTCAGCGTTGAATTTTATCACCGCTCTCCTTATCTACTTATATCTTTATACGAATATTATCAACCTATATCTAGAAGAGGATGGATGGCCGGAGGCTTCCATCTGTCTTCAAACAAGTATCCAGTACAAGTTTCTTTCCCAACTCTGAGCTTCGGCTCCTTGTGACCAAGCTATTTAGACCATTCTCTGCAGAAAAGTACTGCTCAGAGGTAAAAACAACCCAACGAAAGGTTTGCAATCAATACACTTCCATGTTATTTGAATACAAAGCAATATTCATAACCTCCTCCTTTCAAAATCACCTTTTTATGGAAAAATATCACCGGAGATAAATTATAGATCTGACTTTGTAGATCTTAATTTTCATTAATATTAGTTAAATGCTTAAAAAGTTAACGAAGTTGGAACACCTAACAGCAGAAACTGCTTCTTCACTCGTCCTAAATAATTTTCTTGAAAATTAGCAGAAACTTAATCATTACACAAAACCCCTAACATTACTTACGATTAATAAACGACTAGTAAAAATCATTATTTGTGCTTTGATTAGCTCTTTCGATATATTTTAATTATTAGCAGCACAGAAGCAGATTAATGTATCTGAAGGCCCTAGGCGCAAATGATTCAAGAGGCACACCCAATTGTTCGGAGTGTAAATATAATGTGAGAAGGGACTGGAGTCTACTCTACGAAAAATTGTGCATACTGAAAAGAAACAAACACTTTATTATAAACGAAAATAAATATGTGCTCATTTTAGAGCGTTTAATAAAACTTGTATCATATTTGGTATTAACCTCAGTAAAACACGAGATGTGTATGTAAACAGTACATTACATGAATATAAAATATTTTACTCAATAAAATGTTGGGGGGATGGAGTTTTGACTGCTTTGAGCCCCCCCCCCCCCCCCCCCACGAATGTCGAGGCCCAAGGTTCATGCACCTATGCGGTTATTCGCCACTGTAGCAGCGCCTGCTCTTAAGGTTTCAATTTCGATAACTCCTTAAAAAATAAACGAATATTGTTGAAAATTTTTAGAAAAATTTTACTCTTTAAACAATTACTACAATTTATCTCCTTGGATATTTTTCTGTAACATGCTTATTATCAAAGTTCAAGAGTTTTGAATATTTTGCATTTAAATAACCTAGAACTATCTGAAAACTTTTGGTAATATAGTGCATAGTGCACAAATTTTCTCGTATATACATACGTTTAACACGTTAATAAACACAAATTAAAGTCTCCTTTGCTAAATTTGCAATAATGGACTTTGTAATGGCTGAAATTAACTTCTAAAATACAGTATTTCCAAAATATAACTTTAGTGAATGTGTATTACCTAATTATATTTGTGGACCATATCACCTTTGCAATAGCGTTTGCGATCGATTCCGTATGAACAAATCGAATTTAATGAAAATCGTTGTAGCCTTTTTTGCTTTTATCGCTGTATGATATGGTCTTAATAATTGCATGTAAAGGCTCGTATTCACAGTGTTATTTATCAGGATCAAAATGTAAAATTTCAGTACAGTAGTTTTAATTGTTCCTGAGATTCTGGAGGTTCGCACAGACAGATAATTGCAGAAATAATTTTTTCCAGTTCAGGAACACTTACACTACACCTAATTTAAAAGAATTAGTCGTGAATATTTTTTGCCGTCGTGATACTTTTTTTTTACTTTATTAGAAAATAAAAAGTAGAGAATTTCCACTTTCTGACAAATTTAAATACACCAAGATTTTTGGTTGAATATAGGTTCCTGAAAATCATGACGCAGATCAATATGCTATTTTCCTTAGGAAATAACTAAAATATCTGAGATAGGTTTTAACATTACAATGCCTCTTTTTAAACTCTTAACAAATTCTACACCATGCAACTAAATACCTAAGCAGTAATAAACTACACTGGCGGAAATTGAAAAAAGAATACCCAGAAGAAATTCCTTTAGGAACGTAGTATGATAATAGTTAAGGGAGCAGAAACCGTGATTCAGATTGAAAGTTATTGGATGAAATAATGACGTCACTAAGGACGACAACGTGAAAATGTACGCAGCGCGTATTTAAGGACTAGGGCGTGAAGAAAGAAGTTATTTGTCTTGTGTCATGTTGTTCAGTGCTATTGAAAGAAGCTACCATGCCTGGACAACACAGGCACACAACATTTGTTCAGTTAGTGGAGTTTGAGCGAGGTCGTATAGTGGGTCTTCAGGAAGTAGATTGGTCTTTTCATCAAATTGCACACTGCATTGGACGAGAGGTATCGGCAGTGCGATGTGGTGTTCATGGTCAGAAGTGCATTCCCACACTCGCAGACATGGCAACACAGAGTTCTGGACAACACAGATGCACGAGAGCGTCGGCATATCACGAGGGCAGCGGTGGCAGAGCGGATGGCTAAGGCATCACAAACTCGATACTCTGTTGTACCAACGGTGTCTACGAGAATGATACATAATCATCTTTTGGAAGCAGGACTATGGGCATGGTTACCACTGTCACCTCGTCACTTTCAAGCACGTTTGCAGTGGTGTCAAGAACGAGTTTACTGGAGGGAAGAATGGCAGTCTGTGGTCTTCAGTGATGAAAGCTGATTCTGCTTAGGAGCTCTGATGGACATTTACACGTCAAAAGGTGACAAGGTAAGTGGCTTCTTCCATCGTACATCTGCCAGCGACATACAGGGCCCATGCCGAGCATCATGATGTGGGGAGCGATTAGCTATCACTCTCATACGTGTCTGGTGTTTGTACAGGATACACTGAATAGCAATACGTACATCAGCGATATCATACAGCCATCTTACAGTCATTCGAGTGTAATTTCAAATGCGATATTGCAGCAGGATAACACCCACCCACACTCCACCCAGGCAACTTAACATGCTCTTCAGGTAGTGCACCAACTCCCTTGGCCAGCATGCTCTCTGGACTTGTTTCCAATCGAGCATGTCTGGGACTGGATCGGACAAAGACTCTTCCATGAACCACGACAGGCAATGATTATCGTGATATCCCCCAGCATGATATCCAGTATTTATACGACCGATTGCATGCGAGATTGGAAGCTTGTATTGTTGCTCGAGGAGGATCAACACCTTATTAAAATGTGCCTTCTGTATATGTTATACTCATTAAAAGGTAAAATAAACATTGAATTACTACTTCAGACAATGTGATCACTGTCCTTTCTCAACAAGTTGTTTCTACTAAATAAATCTCATAAATTATGTTTCAGTTGTTAATGGTGTTATTTTTTCAATTGCCGCCAGTGTATATGAATAATTTATGATTCTGGGCACCATCTGCATGCAGCCACGTCCACCAGGCAAGTATTTTTTTAATTTGGTATGTTTATGCTGCACTCCGATTGGTATTCTTCTGCAACCAGAATGTAAGATACCAGTCTCCAGTCATGATCGCCACCATCTTTCCGCCTTTCTTCCCCATCGTTATTTCCAATGTTGGTTGGGTCAAATAGATCCCCATAAGAAGTAAAACAGCTGCACGAGTAACAATAATGACCCAAGTAAGAAGCCTAAAGATAATAACGAAGTGCCCAGATTAAATGAATTTTGATGTCTTATTGGGCAATGTGTGACACCTTGGTTGAGAAAATCTGTGAAAGGAGCCTTTCACAGATTGACACTCCAAGAGTGAATCAAGTGATAGAGCAATTTGAATACAATAGGCCAAAACGTTTAGTTTGACAGTTGCTGGAAAGCAACCCTATTTATAATGGTCCAAAATAAGGTTGAGTGGACTTCAGATAGAGCACGAAGGATGAACCACTTTCCCACAGTAGTTAAGAACGACGAGGCAATTATGAAAGCAGGTGGATACAATAACAAGTGACGTAATGAGCCAGAACATATACCCAAAAATCCACTTCAGCAGCAAGAGTTTGACAGCATTCAGAGAAAGAAGGTGTGCATTGAGATCGAGCAATCAGGTAGCAGTTAGTTGTAGGGGAGCTCAGAGGGCATAATCATTGATCAAATCCTAAGACTTTCCTTTAATAACAGTCCATTGATCTGTAAAGTGCTCATTCCCCTCTTAGAAAGAGAGCTACTACTGCAATTGAAAGTGCATTTCTGAGCTGACTTCCCCCAGCAAAACGTGGCAGCTTAGGTCATTGCCCCATCATGAAATGTTAATCTCAATGCATCATCTGCATGGGCTTTAGCATCTGGCTCTCCCAACGCACTATTATTTCACCCTAATCACCCTTCCAATGGCAATAAAAACTTACAAGTAGCCAACTGCAGTGGCCAGGCCAGTAGTCCTGATTCCGTTTTTCTCCCTGCTCAACCTCCGCAACAGCTTGAGGCGATTAACGGTAGCTGAGAGGGAGCACTATAATTAGTCTTCCTCCCTTTCTGTCCTGGCACGAAGAAAAACCCCACCAGTTGTTCACCAACAGTTACATGAATGCAGATCACTTAAGAAAACACACACATGCAAATTACCACACTTAACCTACCCTTCACACAACATGAATTACAAAATACCATACAACAGACTAACAAAAATAAGTACCCCTGGCCCTGACCACATCACATATAATGCAATCAAACACCTAGGACCAAATACACTCAGCAACTTGCTTTCCATATACAACACATGCTGGTCAACACACCACTTTCCAACTGAATGGAGGGACATTCATATCATCCCCATTCTTAAGCCTCATAAACCAGCATCTGAAATATCTTCATATAGGCCTATTGCACTCACTTTATGTGTGCTGAAGATATTTGAAAAAATGGTGCTCTCAAGACTAAAATATTTTGCACACTCAAACAATACATTCCCAATTTGCCAAACTGGCTTCAGAGAGCACAGGTCAACAACTGACAATTTCTTTGATCTGATCACCTCAGCTGAAATAATTATTCACAAAAAGGAAATTTTAGGTTGTGTTTTTCTTGACCTCACTTCTGCATTTGATACTACCTCACACACCAGCATACTTTATAAACTCCAAAGCATTGGCATCACAAGACACATACATTTCACACAAAACTTCCTCACATTCAGAAACATAAAAGTCCAGCTGGGGACTACCTTCTCTGACCCCCAAAAACTAAATAGAGGAGTACCACAGGGCAGTGTGGTCTCTCTATGGCTATTTAACATCCTTTTACATGACCTCCCTAAACAATTGCCTAAAAAACATTACATGCTGATGATTGATTTTTGCTGATGACATATCACTTTGGACCACAGGACATAACATTAGCCTTATACAATACAACCTACAAAAAGCAGTCAATTTAGTCCTAGATTTTACCACTAAATGGAGACTGGCAATCTCTGCATCTAAATCTGCAGTCTTACTCATTACTCACAAACACATACTCATTAATTCCCCCGCCATTACCATCAACTCTCACTCAATTCCTACTGTAAATGAATACAAATACTTAGGGCTAACAATACACCACAAGCTAACATGGAAGCAACACATTAAAAAAACTAAACTCAACTGCACAAATTCACTCAATATGCTCTCAGTAATTTCTAAAGCCACATGGGGGGCCAGTGATCAAGCCATGATCACCTTTATTAAAGCCTACCTCAACTCTAAACTTGAGTATGGCCTCTCAGCCCTCAACACTGCTTCCTACTACCAAATTCAACAACTGGAAATTATACAGACAAGAGCTATGTTTGCCCTGGGTCTAAAAACTACCTCCCCAATTCTGGCCACTTGGGCAGAAACTAACATGCTCCCACTCACCTAACATGCAAACACTACATTCAAAATCACGCTGCAATACAAATCTCCCCACCCCAACTGTCTCAGCTATCACTAAACACTACTATCACACTTGGAAAAACATTCATTACTTCAAACCACAACACAATCTTCCTCACTGGCAAATCAAACAACCCAAAGTCATACTATACCCCACATCACCAACAAAAAAAAACCATCATTCATCTGAATTAAAATCTGCTGCTGAACAATTGCTATTACAACTACCCACCACTGACCTTACCATTTACACAGATGGATCACACATTCCACATACTACAAATGGAACTGCTGCTTTTCACTGCCCCCTACATCACTACTCGTCCAAATTTAAGCTAACACATGCATCTAACAGTACCCACACTGAATTAGCAGCCATACACAAAGCACTTGAATGGCCAACCACCCTCCCTAGCTCACACATTAACATAATAACTGACTCAAAACCTGCCCTTCAAAAGATTAATAAACAAACTTTTGAATGGTCCCAACATTATTCCCTATATCACATCCAAAAACTTGCCCACAATCTCTTAGCCACTAAAAAACACTGTCTTAGCCACTAAAAAACACTGCAACTTAACTCACAATGAGACTGCTGACCTACTTGCCAAACAAGCCCACAACCCAATTATCACAAGAACCCTTCCTTCAAATACCACTCAATCACACATAAAAAAATTCTATAATACCTGGTCAACTTCTGGGATACAACATGTAATAAACATACATTCAGAGCCACCACTGACCCCATCCCACACACACACACACTTCATCTAAATTTTCTACACAGAAGTGCCCAAACAACTATACACAGGCTACGAAACAGGCAAGACACATTTAAATAAAGATTTATTCATTATTAATAAAGCCCTCTCTGCACTTTGCCCCACCTGCAATAGATAGAGGACTGACTCAAAACCTGCCACACTTCCTTCTACATTGCACTAGATACCTATCACAGAAACACCCTCTATCACCAACTGGCCATTCTAGGAATTACTACCTACACCACACAAACCAACCTTAACCCCACACACAAACAACAAAATTCACACTATCAAGCCCTAGCCAAGTTCCTTTCCTCCATTGGCAGGTATACTTAATCTCCCTTCCCTTCTGACCACTGTTCACATATCATCTTCCCCTTTGCTCATATCCGCTACCTAAAAGATCCATATGAACACCCAAAAGATCCCTGTGACAAAAAAGATCCTGAAAGGACAAAAAAGATACTCTTTGGACACCCTTCTAGCCTACATTTATCATAAAATACTGGAAATATACCTCCAGCACTCACTCAAACAAAAAAATTATACCTTGAAAAATACTTATGTACATCTGAGGCTACTAATAACCAACATGGACAATTTTACTATTTATCTACCTAAACGCCCATACACATCACTTTTCTTTCCACCACTCTCTCCGAGAAAAGGCCCAACAACCTACTTGCATCACCCTCACACACATTTTTTATCTCACCTAAACATATCTCCTGCCAAACATCACTTAAGCCTAACCTGGCCGCTACACGATGCTTCTTTGCATCACCTCCTTCTCCCACATGTTAACCTACCTAAACACTTTTCCCTCCCACCACCCTGGTTTCTTACCCGATTCTCTCAATTTTTCTGGAAACATCCTCCACCACCCCACCTTCCCTCCAATTTTCAAAATTCCACCCCCTTTTTTAGAGAAACAGGACTTTTAGAGAAGAAAAAGAATATATATTTTCTTGCCCCCTCCCCTAAAGGGAGTCACCCCCCCCCTATTCCCCTGTTACCTTCATCCTCCACCCCGCTTTTTCCTCCAAAGGGGGGAGGAGCGGGGGTTTCTTTTTCTTCACTTTCTCCTTGCCCATACCTGCCATACTTTTCACCCCTTACACTCTGCTTCCCCTCAGGACAGCAAGGATACTCTACTCCATCACCTTTTCAATTTTTCTCACCGCAGGCACTGTTAGACTCTTCATACAACTCATTTCATCGACCACAGGGCGGCCTGTGGCCAAATACCCATTCGCAAAATGTAGGGTCACTTGTGTTGCTATTGCCTGAGCCCCTACCTTCATTTTCCATTTCAGTCCCCACCTCTTAAATATGCCTTTGGACCAGATAGGGGATCCATTCGTCCCCCTTACAAAGTAGTCCAGTATTAAGACGGAAAATGTATGAACATGAATGCAGATCTGAATTGCCTAGGGACAATTGGTGAGTGACAGTGGAACAAAGAAGGTCTAAGGAGAAGACGGCAAGTTTCGCACAAGCTCCTCGGAATTTTGCCAAAGTCGAACGTGGCAAATTAGTGTGCAGCCAGAAAAACAACTGTAAGGCATGATCTGCGTATGTGCAGTGCAATCATTTTAGCATGCTGTCTTACTCTTCAAATATTTAATGTGATATAATTAGTGTTTCAATCTCTCTAACGATCATGGCTATTTGCCTACAGTGTAGCTAAGCCTAAAGTTATTCAGAGTATTTTTATTTTATCCCGTTCAAGAGTGCATTTTACGATAACTGGAAAAGCCATAATAGGTTTATTTTGAACAATTTGCAGAATTTTTAAAATAAATATGCAAATTAATTAATACATTAATACATTTATTACATTACAATTAATACATTAATACATTAATACATTGACTTAAATATTTAAGTCAATGTATGTTCCAATTTTGTGCTCCATGGAGCATATCAATGAATATAGGTTTCTGCATTATGTTCTAGCAATCTAGTCCTTTTTTATGGTTGATACGAGAAGTACCTGCTACCATCTGTTGAGTGTTTATACAAGAAATTTGTTATGAAATTATTTTTATTGAAAATGAGTTCAATTTTATAATACTTAATATAATAAAACTTACTATCATGCATAAAAATATAATCTCAAGATGTTATAATATAGTAAATATTGTAGTTTTCAGTAATTAATATTTTCTTGTTGAACACAGCTGCTACCTATTTTACAAAGTGGGGTTTTATGAAGAAAAATAATTCTCACTATTCGTTATTTTCTCTCAACGAAAATTATCATGGTGCCTTTGAACACTTTTCAGATTTAAAATTAATTACGTGGTGTAAACAATTGAAAACTTTGCTCGGCAGTGGAAAAGTAACCTGGGAACTCGCTCATCTTCCTGGCTAGATGGTTTCACTGTGTAGCACGAATTTGCCATGTTTAGAGGGAGCTGCAATCGAAAAGTTTACATCTATGGAATCTTCTCCCTTAGACTCCTTTTATTCTTCAATTCTTAATGTTGTCAAAGAAGAAGAATAAGCAAGGACTAATAATACGTATGAAAAACAATTACATTTTAGATATTTACATTTGAATTAAGGGCATTATACTGTATTTGGTTCCTATAAAAATATTTCTTATGCAACCAGCAGATTCATCTAACTGGCCAACTCATATTCCCCATAAATACCAGATAACTGAGAGTTTACCATAGTTGACCGTCTCTCAAAAACGACTGGGGAGCCCTACCTGGTTGATCCTTTTCCCTCAGGTTCCGATGCGTATAAAAATACACAGAGCTTCGAGGTCTCACTGGGCTAAGCGATAATGCTCTGACAATCTAATGGCCTTCATTGGAACAATGGCATTGAAAATAGATCACTGAAAGCTGGCAATTGACTAATAATAACAATAAAATTTATTAGCTTCTAATTTTACAGTCGCTGTCCCACAGATGGTTGTAGATGCTATCTGTAACAATTGACTTTCTAGGGAATTATCCAAATAATATACATCAAAACTAATATAGAGTCAAAAACCTGTGATGCAAAAATGCAGATGATGCATTAGAAGTCAGGCTCATAATCTAGTTTTCCCAGGTTCGAGTTCCTCCTGGACCAGTGATGTGATTTATCTCTACAAAACTCCCAGCCATGCCCTCAATCAGTAGGGGACGCTTATTGGCAAAGATGCCATTCGTCGGATGGGACATTAAGCATGGCCCCGTGTGCAGGAGAACCATACCTTGTGCATGCTAAAGAGCATGGTGGGTGTCCTTGATGAGAGGCTACCATCTGTCTCTCAACAGCTGCGCAGTGGGTTCCCTCCCCACAACCTTCTCTGAGATCTTGGGGTTCTTGTGACCTGCCCATTTTACGCAAAAAAATTGCCACTCGAAGACGAAAAACTACAACCCAACAAACCATACTTGAGGGACATAATTGTGAGCAGGGAAAGTGCCAAGCACAATTTTCACACATCCATTTCTTCAAGCGGTCCCTTATAGCAGCCAAAATCTCTTGGTGCGAAGCATAGAGCTACACCACATAACCAATTACATGTTCGCCCCTTGGGCTATATTCATGCCACACCCTCTGGAAGCATACAATATTAACATCAGCTCTTCTCCAATGCATGACATTCAATATTGGTGATGGCATTACTAGCAAACTGTTGAGGGTTTTGTCTTTGTTTTGGATTACTGCGGTTCTTCAGATAGCGATGAATTTTGAATACAACACTTCGGTGTTGTATTCAAAATTCAGGTCCCTACCTATGATAAAATGCAGTTTAGAACTCGGTGCTGCTTTGTGAATGCCAGGGATCCCCATGATTATCACTTTTTTTATGTGCTACAAAACACTGCATCCATGTTCTGTAAAAAGAGGGGCGGGGGTGGCTCAGTCGGTAGCACGCCAGGCTCGTAATCTGCAGTTCCCAGGTTCGAGTCCCAGCTGGGGCAGCGTTATCTCTGCAAAATTCCCCGCCCTGCACACGGTCAGTAGGGGACACCGATGGGCTTGGAAAGGCTGCCGTCTGTCGGATGGGACGTCAAGCTGTGGTCCCGTGTGCGGGAGAGCCATACCCTGTGCACGTTAAAGAACACGCTGGATGGCCTTGACGGGAGGCTACCATCTGTCTCCCAACAACTGTTCCAGTGGGTCCCCTCCCCCAATCTTCTCTGAGCACCCTGGGGTCCTTGTGACCTGGTCGTTTAGCCCATGGTGTGCAAAAAAGTGCCGCTCAGAGGTAAAACAACCAAACCCAACTCTGTAAAAAGAAGTTGCTAACAAAGTAAGCAGCAGGGGCAATATCATTCTAGATATTGCTAGTAATCAATATTAGTGGAAAATAACACGAAATAGAATTGAATATACAGAAAATACATATTTAGAAAGTAAAATAACGAAACGTTTTTGTATATGTTACCGCTAAAGTTCGAAAGCCGTTAATGTGCACATTACCTAGCTAATCTGCAGATTAACTGATTTACTCCGTTAACGTACGGAATCAAGAGTTTTCCGCATTTTACCTAGGTAATGTGCACATTAACGGCTTCCGTATCGTTAAAGTTCAAAAGTTTGTTTCTCTCATAGTGGTGAATCTCTTGAATATGAATCTTCGTGTCACGTGATTCACTCGTCCGCATTATAAAAAACGCCCCGTATGAGCGGAGGCCAAGTGAGAACGAATCGGTACAGTGATTCATTCTTGATAACGAATCACTAAAATGATTCGTTCTCACTTGGCCTGCTCATTTTGGGGGCGTTTTTTATAATTCGGACGACTGATTCATGTTGACAGAGGGATGACCCTGGTTTCAACTCTACTCTCGGACACTAGATAAATAACATTATGTTAATTTAAGCGTACAGAAACGTTCCTGTTGTTCCAGCAAAGATCTTATTTTCACTTTAACGAGTGCTTAGTAGGTAATGTGCAGATTATCCAAGTAATTTGCAGATTACCTAGGTAATTTGGGAAAGGAAACAATTTTCCGCACGTTAACAGATCACCCTAGTTAATCTGCACAATACCTAGATAATCTGTAGAATAACTGATTTCTGCACTTTAACGGTAACATATATACATTGAATAATGAATGTTAGTATGCCACGTTTCGCGAAGTTAATGTCCCTGGAGAATTTAGTTGTTACTCTCTAAAATGTAAGGGTTAACTGCAGACATAACATTCTTTCCAACTCAACAGCCTGGTGAGTGGTAGATAAGAGAAACTTTCCATTCTACTGAACAGCCTTTTCTTAAGTAACAACTGATATTTTTGGTTACTTACATGCCACCATAACACGTAATTTTTTTTGCAGTTTCCAAATGTTAGGTTAATAAGTAGCCTGATTCAAAATTATAGCATGGTAAGGCGCAGAATATTTTTCACTTTTCACAGATTCTCTTTTTTAACAGTATCACAAAAAAATACCGAAAAACCTTCGCTCAAAAAACTTTTCATGACATTATAGAGAGCATAAAGGATGCTTTAAAATTCTTTAAGAACGGATACACAAATTTTTAAATTAAAATTTTAAAATAAATCTTGAAAATCCACTTTATTGTAACGATAAATTTCATTTTTCAAAGCCTCATATTTAGCAGTAAAAATAGGGTTTATTTCATTCAATTAAATAAAACTAGCAGTTTCAAATATACTGGATTTTCAGTCTACATAACCTGGTGAGTTTATGTAACCTGTAAATCTAGTAGTAATCGTTTTGGTTTATCTGTAATCTTTATGTAAAAATGTGATTAAAGACATTGCTTCCAGAGGTAGAGAGTATTGCAACTGAAGACAGGCAATTTTGTTGCACCACCCGCTTCAGCACTCGGGAGTCCCACTCTGTCATTTTATGTGGCCTATCGAGTTGCGATTGCACTATTGTTCTACTAGATGTTTCCACATCACAAATATACTGCTCACGAAAATTAGAGGATATTTTCATAATCAATATGAAGCGATGAAATATCCCCTAATTTTTGTGAGCAGTGTACTTCACTTACAGTTGATCGAGGCAGCTACAGCAGTGCCAAAATGTCCCAAACTGGCTTGTTGCTATGGTGACATCCTACGACCGTGTCGTGTTGAAAGTCACTGAGCTCTGCCATATTCTCCTGTTCATGCGTGTCTATGAGGTTTGCCATGCCACGTGCATCCTTTTATACCTGTTTGTTGGGCTATGGCGTATATGGGCGAATCCACTACTCAGAATGGGTGTCCCAATACTTTTGATTAGATAGTGTAGATTTGATCTCTCTTAAAATTGTCTGTCTTCAGTTGCAATACTCACCATCCAGTTGGAGTGGTGTAAAGCACAGCGCCAGTGGACTCTTAAGCAGTGGAACTGCGTTCTCCCTCACTATCTGGCAGTCCGACGGACGTCTGGATGTGGATGATGCCAGTTGAATGCTATCTGCCTGACTGTGTTGTGCCAACTGGGGTGGAAGAGGCATCATGCTCTGGGACTTTTTGATGGTTCAGACTATGCCCTCTATATCCAATGAATGGGACTCTGAACGCTGTGGCCTATAATGACATTCTCGACAATTCTGTGCTCCCAACTTTATGGCAACAGTTCACTGAACTGTTGCCATAAAGTTTCCTGCACCAATATAATGATGCCTCCATCCATCAAGCGAGGACCATGCAGGAATGGTTTGATGAGATGGGTATGGAAGAACTTGACTGGCCTGCACAGAGCTCTGATCTCAACCTCATGGAACACCTTTGGAATAAATTGGAACGCCAACTGCAAGCCAGGAAATGTCCAATTTCAGTAACTGGCTTCACTAATGCTGTTGTGGCAGAATAGTAGGCAATTTCTGCAACAAAGTACCAAAATCAAATGGAAAACTTTCCTCGCAGCGTGGAGCCTGTGATAGCAGCAAAGATTAGACCAATCTGATATTAATTCCTTTCTTATTACAGGGTTGTGAGTAATGAGTGTTAGGATACTTTTGATCATGCAGTGTATGTCAGGTTTGATTTCCAGAAATATTCATTCATCAAAGAGTATTGGAAGTTTGAGAATTTAGCTATAATGATGTCCATTATAAGAATATGTCTTCAAATTTAATTGAAGCATATCAGAACTGGAATGAAAACAATTCAGTGTTTTGTCAATAGGTACTCAGGGCTCAGAAACTTCTGCAATAAATTCTTATGAAGAAAACTGAACATAAACTTAATACTATAATCCAATCTGAATCACAGCTTTCAACATTATTTATGCATTATTAAAGATATATGGAACCTGGAATTATTAATAACTTAATAAAAAATAAATAAAATCCCCCCCTCAGGCAGCTGCTTGACACAGAAGTCTGACAGGAGTCTGTCAATTTATATGCCATAGTAGGTCTGTAAGGATGGCGGGTCCTCAGCAGAAAAACACAAACATCCATGCCTTACCCTGATCCTATGATCAGTAGCCAAGTGTGCTAAACACTAGGCCACGGGATGGCATAACTTGGATCCTTCTAAATCATTTTAAATTAGACAATTTTAATATAACTTAATGCAAATGCTTAAATTTAAAGTAAATTTGAAGTAGTTTTAAATCCGGATTGCTTTCATTTTATATTGAAGAGCTCTACGGTTCGCTCTCTACTGAGATAACACGAAATTTTCTATTTTTCTTTCCAGTACATGTAAAAAACTACTTATGGAAAATATGATTGACGATAAACTGAAGATTACAATCCAAAATGTTTTTATATTAAACATTCCGTTCTTATAGGTAGTACTTTCTTCCGTTTTCACAACAGTTCGTAGTCATATGTCAACAAGTTGTTCGGATCCTGATTCTGGAAAACAAACAGAGTTATTAAGAATTTTTATCGATGCTATGATTTAGTTGATGGAACACTTACTGTTTCCCATTTCATCTTATGCCCTTCCTTCTTAACAGCACAATACATAGTCATTAACAGTAGTGTCGCAATAGCTAATGAGACCCTGGGTGAAAGTCATACATGAGGCCCCTTGATTTAGTACACAATCCTAAATAGCTGAAGTCCTAAACGGTCACCTCATTCGCCTTGTAGAGCCACCCTGTGGTCATCAGAAAAATTTGAAGTAGTTTTAAATCCCGATATTCATCGAGTACTGAAAGTAATGAATTTGGTTTACAGAACAAGAACAGTTGGATGTTTAGTATTGGTTAATGCTACCCCTTATTAGGAACTTCTGTAAACAACTATATTCAAAATGGTGTAAGTTATTGCAGTGTGTGTTGTGAAGCGTGAATTTAATAGAATATTTGATTGAATAGAAAGTCCAAGTAGATCAACAATTAGGAGGTTTGTGATAAGTTCCAAGAGACTGGTGCTATTTAGACAATAACAAGGATGTTCGACAGAAAGAAGTCTGTGGAATTGACTGAAACCACACAGGCGTACAGAAAATGCTGACTCGTAATTAGCGCTAATCTGTCAAACGGCAACTCAAAGGAAGTTTGAACAAACCTCCATTTTATTCATAGATCGAAAGGGATCGGTCGACTTTCGCTGCTCATTTCCTTAATATTTGGAAGGCAATCTAACAGTTCATTAAATTTGGTTCATCAACGAAATGCATTTGCATTTCAATGGATGGAGCCAATAAACAGAATATACATCTATGTGGCATTGAAAGTTCCCATACAATAGGGTGTCCAGATTTCGATTGATACAAACCAGAGCATTTCAGAAAATGTCTCGGTTTCGGAAAGCTTAACAATCTAGTTAAATTTAGTTAAGGTTCCGATTTCTGTTTACTGAAGCATTTCCTTTAGGTTGGGTGGTTATTTTGGGTTTTTTGGAGCAAGGGTAACCAAGACCGTGCTGTGCCACTTCTCAGAAATATAAACCCATAGAAAACATAACCAAATTTAATTAAAGTTGGGTTGTTTTACCTCTGAGCAACACTTTATTGCACACAATGGACAAAATGGGTAATTTATAAAGACTCGAGGTTGGGAAGGAACAGATCCACTGGACAGCAGTTGGGAGACATGGTAGCCTCCTGTCAAGGCCATCCAGCATGGTAACTAAAGTGCACAGGGTACAGCTCTCCAGCATACAGGGCCACTGCTCAAGTCCCATCCAATGGACGAGACTTTCCAAACTCATCGGTGTCCCATACTGACTGATGGCAGGGTGGGGAATTGTGATTTATCTTACAGAGATCTATCTCAAGTGGCCCAGACGGGATTCGAATTGCAGATTACAAGCCTGGCACGCTACCGACTGAGCAACCCCTACCTCTGAGAGGGATGCTCCCTCCGTTTCCTGCTGTCAGGAGCATGTTGGAGATACGACTTTTCTAGTGGCATGGCTAAATTCTTACGAGGATTCCTCAACGCTCTCTCTTTAAGAATAATCCACATATGGTTAAAGAATTGAAGGTACAGTTGATGTAAAACGATTCGCTAAAAAAAATGACTGCATACTTTTGTTTCTCTTCAACGACGCTTAAAATTCAGTAATAATAAGCTCCCGAATTTCCGGCTCTTGTCACCATCTTTCACCTAGTGCAGTAACATCAGTAATTCAGCGTTTTACTTCAAAAATGTCTAGTAAACTTTGAAATATCTCCCAACATTTTTTGTTGCACCATCCTATTATATCAAGCAACTTCCAGTACTATTCAAAATAAGATTTTTTGGTTTAATACTATATATAAAATGAAAGTAGTTTTTCTCAATATGAAAGTAGTTTTTTTAAGTACGCTAACCGGATACTATGTATTTAATACCACCAAATAAGAATGGAGAGGAGAAAAGCGAATTTTACATGAAAGTGGAGTAATAACTGACACGTGTTGATACACGTGTCAGTTAAAAAAAGCTTAATCATCACAAAACATGCTGGTTTACTGAAAGCAATAACTGCAAGGCAGACAAGCTACAAAACAAAAAAGGAAGGAGAAGTGGCAGTATTGAAAAACAATAGTCACCAATATGAGGTGTAGTAATAAGGCAGTGACAGTTCCATGCAGAACGATTAATGGATATTAGTACAACCACAAAAAACAACCTCACACTGCCCACACCATCTACCACCTCCTCCAAACTTGGGATAATGCGGGATGCTGGGTGGTGGTGGTCTGTCATTTTCCACATCCGATTCATAGGCTGGAACATGCAGAAATTTAATCATCAGTGCAAAAGGTTCTATGAAGTCAATCTTCATAGTTTTTCGTTTCATATCTTTTGCTATGTTGCCATTTCTTTCCACTGACAAGCTCTGTTCACTCATATTACTTTTTGTACGCTTTCAGTATTTTGTACACCATGAAGATGGCTAGAAAGTACGAGGTATCTTAGGCTTGTATAATTTTTGTTCCAGAACTGAAAATATTTGCTGTTATAAAAATCCCCATTTTATTTGCAAATTTGTATGCTTATGACAGTTGTCTCTGAACAGAGAAATACAGGGTGTCCATAAAGTCTCTTTACAATTTAAAAAAATCAAATGAAAAGATAAATATTTAGAAATTATTACAAAATGAGTAGATATTGAAGTTTTTTTCCATCATTTAATACACCTCTATATGGGCACCATTAGTTGCACGAAGCACATCAAGACGGTACTCAATTTCTTGCCATGTTCGCTGTAGCATAGACTCATCGATGGTGGCAATGGCATCAGCGATCTTTTGCTTTAGGTCAGTGATGTCCCATATCTTTGTTCGATACACGATATCTTTAACATAATCCCATAGAAAGAAGTCCAGGGGAGTGATATCTGGTGAACGAGGTGGCCAGGGAATTGGGCCATCCTTTCCAATCCACCGGTGTGGAAATGTTTGATTTAGGAACCCACGGACTTGCAGTCCCCAGTGTAGTGGTGCACCATCTTGCTGGAAAATGATGGTTCGTTGAAGGTCATCTAGTTGTGGTGCCACATATTCAGTCAAAAGGTCAAAGTAAACATATGCAGTAATTGATGCCTTGTTGAAGAAAAATGGACCTAGGATTCGATTGCACATTAACCTTTGGACTATCTCGGTGAAGTTCACTAGTCACATGGGGGTGTTCTGATCCCCAGATTCTCACATTATGTGTGTTCAGTTTCCCTGAGACATGAAAGGTTACCTCATCACTAAAACAAACTCGGGTGAGGAAAGTTTCATCCTCATAAATTCTTTCCAGCATGTTAACTGCAAACTTTTTTCGTCTTGGTTTATCATTTGGCTCGAGTGCCTGTATGAGTTGCACTTTGTAAGCGTACAGTCGCAAGTTGTGTAGGACTTTGTGTACTGTTGAACGTGGTAGCTCTGTCTGGCAGCAGTACGGATGGACGTTGTGGATCGACTAAAGGCTTGTCTTACACGATCGATGTTTTCCTCAGATGTTCTTGGTCGCCCACTCCTCTTGGCGCAATATAGCCTTAGTTGTTGTTGCGCCAATAAACCCCAAACAACGCCCACTCCTCCCTTTATCCAACACTGTCCCTGTCTCCATAAATTTCTTGTGCCATGCACGAATTGACAGACGTGACGGTGGATCTCTTCCATACTTAGTTCTGTAGTTTCGCCGAGTCTGCGTATCCGATTTCGTTTCAATAAACCATGATACACATTGTGCCTTCTCTTCAGGAGTAGACATTTTTTAGAGTTTCTTTAAAAATACCTCTTTCATCAACGTGGTACCTGAAATACGCAAATGCAATGTGATTAAAAACTTTGATAACCACTTAGTACATAGAACAAATTTGATTAAGATATCTCATCAATTGCCTTTGTAATAAATTTTTTAAATTGTAAAGAGACTTTATGGACACCCTGTATTTTAAATCTGCAAAAACTAATGGTAATAACATTTGGCACCCACTGATATAAGATACCTGTTATTATTGCCCACATATATTTCAACTATTTAAGCTCAGAATTATATTTTTTACGTCTATGTTGCAGGACTTGTACCAGAACTGTAATAAATTGGAATATGCAAAGTTTTATTGTCATTAGCCATACACCTAAGAATTACTGTTTTTTAATGATATATGACAACTTTTAAAATAAGTATGAAAAAGGTATTGTTAAAATGTTTTGACATTTCTATAATGTAAAATATAGCATAAGACAATAAAGTTGCTATTTCTGCTCTTAGGGAAATCAACTGTAGCAATTATGTGGGAACCAAAGGAGTAGTATACTGCAAATGAAGTGTACCCAAATACCTTTTTATGGCAAATGAAGTAGTATCTCCAAATATCTTTTTATGTAAAACGAAGGAGTATTTCCAAATACCATTTTATGTCAAATGCTGATTAGCATCATTATCCTGAACATAATACTACAAGAGTACTATGATATATCTTATTTTTATAGCCTATGAAGCAAAAACTGTATGATCATGAATTCAAGTCAAATAAAACTAATTCTGAATATTTCAAAATTTTATTACATTTAAATTGAATTAGCACTATTTTAATATCAGTGGACTTTTGTCTACATTTAACTGAACCATCTCATGAGACAAATACATATACACAACTAAATATATTTAAATATCATATCTTTTTTGTTTGCTATAGTCTGAAACTCTAACTTAACTGGACACTTAAAGATATAGCTCAATATTTCTTCAGTGTACCCAATTAGGAAGTACATTTTTCTAACATGCAACGTCTGACATAAAATTCCTGCTATGATAATCATATTATGTCTTCTCTTTATAATAACATCTGATACAAATAATCTATGCCAAGTTCCAAATATGAACTTGCGAATGAAAAAGTCATCAAATGCTGTTTCTGCAGGTCGTACACCTTCAAACAGATTACCTGAAAGAAATAAAGTATTTTTATTTCTCATATGCCTGTCTAAAAAACCTTTACACTTTTCTTCTTAGACGTAACTTTTTAACAGCTAGTAAAAATGCGTTATTACACTCAGTAGCACACACTAACACTAAATCCAAACCAGTGGGGTGTCATTCAGCTGGTTAGAATTCAGTTATTTAATAATTTGTTTTTACTTATGCGAGTATGAGTATTTTAAAATGAGAAAACATATTAACGAAAAAAATATATTCTTTTGGTAGCTAGGTAGTCACTGGAAGGAGAGCTACGCACCAATCTTATCTGATAATACATAGAACCGGTCAGGCCTAGCAACCTGTCTGACCCCGCCTTCTCGTGGTGCAGGCCATTAGTACCTTTCAAATAAGGTACTCTCTTGTGGAAGTGAACGAAAGTGGAGGGCTATCAGATTAGTGTAGCCTACTGATCTGGACAACTGTAGCTACTTTTTTTCTACCTTGCCGAGGAGTGGTCAACCACACAGAGTCCTAGTGCTGACTATATACACTAACCAGGGAGGAATAAGGCTTGGAGCTTGATTACGGATCCTGAATTTGCTACACTTGTGTGCTCCTGTGGAGGGAAAATCTTCCACTATGTTTGTGTGTGGGTTGACAGCCCCAAGTGAATAGATTCACAGGATGTCTTATTATCTGGTGGATAATCTTGAGCAGAGGTCATCGCAGGCACCTGAACTCTTGCTTCTATAGGCATCATCAAATCCTAGATCGGAAGAAGTCTTCCAGTATAGATGGCTTCAGTCTTTAGTAGCGGGGGAACGTGTCTTTGCCCCATGTGAGCAATTAGAGGACTGTTTGTTATTGTCGGCAGTCCTACTATCAATAAATATAATTAAAAATATTCCACTAACCATTTTCTCTCCATATGTAGTTGGAATGTGATGACTCTGTACATAGATTATTCTCTTGATGTCCTCACATAAGAATTCCAGTTATAATTTAGATATTCTCGGCTTGCAAGAGACCAGATGGATAGAAAAGGTCAGATTCTTAAAAATAATTTTAAATTTCTCTTTTCAGGGAGGGAAGCTAAAACGCATATCCATGGCGTAAGTTTGCTTCTCAGCAGCCACACTAGTGATGCTCTTCTAGGATATGAGTGCATTAATGAAAGGTTTCTTATAGCTTGTCTGAAATTAGCAGCTAAATTTCAGACAAGCACTAAAGACTTGAATGTTATCTAGTGCTATGCCCCCACTGAGGATGCCGATGAGGATAAGGACAGGTTTTATGAACAACTTCAGGATATTTTAAATTCGGTCGAGAAAAGAGATATTACCCTTGTTCTAGGTTACTTCAGTGACAAAGCTGCTACTGACTTTGACCTTTGGAGAGGGGTGATGAGATCTTTTGGTAATAGTAGCTGCGATGGCAATGTCTCCTACAGGTAAGTAAGCTTAATGGTTTGAAAATAACTAACAATTATTACTAACACAACAACATACATTACACATGATTTTCACCAGATGGGCTGCATAAGAATATGATTGATTATATATTAATAGCAAATGGGCTCATTCTACTACTAGGAATACCAGGTCTATAGAGGAGCTGAAATTGGATCTGTCCATTACCTTGTTAAAAGTGTCTTGCAACTGAAACTTAAGAAGTGTTGTATTAAGGTTAAAAAAGTTATCTATAGTACCGAAAGACTTATAGCTAAACATACCATGATATGTTACTTTGTCATTATGACACTCATGGTTTGCTAACTGCTGAAGTTGAGGAAGAATGGGACCATTTTAAACAGGCTTTTCTTAAAACTATCATCTCATATCTTATTCTGGGGTGAAACCCATGTATAATGTATGTTGTGGTGTTTATAATATGTTAGTTATTCTCAATCTTATAGTAACAACCATTAAGTTTACTTACCTGTAGAAGACGTAGCCCATTGTAGCTACCGATATCAAAAAGGCCTATCAACCTTCCCGAAAGGTCAGAGTCAGTAACAACTTTGTACTCTTTTAGCTTTAATGTTGCCCCTATAACACAGTATGAAGTTATTTTGGCTATTTTTAAATTTAAACTACTTAAACCCCCAGGGGTAGAAGAAATTACTACTGAAATGCTTAGAGCTGGGAATGTTTCATTTACCACATGGATGACTGAAATTATGAATATCTTTTATGAAAAAGGCATGGTTCTTAAGGATTCTACTAGAGTTATTAATATCTTTTTTTTAAAAATTGATTGCAGTTCTTGTGATAACTATAGGGGTATCAGACTACTTTTAGTTCCAAGTAAGGTTCTTTGCATGACTGTGTTAATAGAATTAACAATCTGGTAGACAGGCAATTGCATGATGAGTAATGTGGATTTAGAAATGGTAAGGGATGTGTAGATCAGATATTTTCACTCAGACAGATTCTTGAGAAATGTTTAGAGTTTCAAAAAAGAAAGCTTTGATTTTAAAAAGGCTTTTGACTCTGTTGATCACCATAATTTGTGGTTGATTGCGAAATCATATGGCATACCATCAAATCAATGGCATACCAGACAAGTTAGTTAACATAATGAAAGCTCTCTATAACAACACCGAGTCACGTGTGAGAACTGTAAGTCTTGTAACAATTATTTTAGTATTGCTTCTGGTGTTCAACAAGGTTGCATTTCTTTCATCTCCTTTTCTCTATAGTTTGGTTATTGATTATGTTATGCAAAATTCACTGCACGGGAAAGATTTTGGCCTTAAATGGTCTGGAGATACAAAAATTTCCGATTTAGATTATGCTAATGATTTAACCCTTTTGGCAAATGATGTTGATGAGATGAACTCTTTCATTAGAGCTGTTGATGAGACTGGGAGCAGAGTAGGTTTTGTTATAAACAGAGAGAAAACTAAAGTTATGAAAATTGGTCAGGCAGGCTGTGATTCAGTTAATATGAATAGTTCCACTCTTGAGCAGGTTTTGGATATGTTGGTATATGGATAATCATAGATTAGCAAATAGGGTTATCAACAGTATGTCTAAAGGCCTCAGAAAGAGGGGGAGACCTAGGATGAAGTGGGCAGACAAGTTAAACAGGACCTTGTTAGAATTGGTGTGCAGTGGCCAGTTTAATTATCTTGGGAGCTATGTAGCAGATACTGGTGATGTGCAGTGAGATAAACAGAAAAATAGGGAATGCTGCTGGGACTTTTAAGGATCTATAAAGATTGTGGAGAAATAGGGATATACACCTAAAGACTAAAATTAGACTGTATAATAGTTTGGTTCTTTCTAAGTGTTATAGAAGTGAAATTTGGACACTTTGCAAGGTAACAGGAAACTTGATGCTTTTGATTCTAGATGCTTACGCAGTATCTTGGGCATTAGGTGGTTCAACTTTGTAAGTAATGATGAGGTTAGACAAAGGAGTCAGCAACCTCCTTTGAGCAGAATATTGTGCAGAGAGAGACTCCATTGGTTTGGACAAGTTACCCATATGGATAATTATAGATTAGCAAATAGGGTTTTGAACATTGCGTCTAAAGGCCTCACAGAAAGAGGCAGACCTAGGATGCAGTGGGCAGAAAATGTCAAACAGGATCTTGTTAAAATTGGTGTACAGTGGCTAGATGCAGCAGATGTAGCTCAGGACAGATATGCTTGGAGAACTAAATTGCATGGTGTGGTTAGACCTCTGCAGTCCATGACTGCTTGAGGATTATGATGATGTACAGAAAATTTAAGAAAAACGATACTGATAGGTTTATGTCAGATCTCCATGGCAAGCAGCTCCTTGAGATGCATTTCATTTATTTATTTCTCATTTACAACCTTGAAATTGAAATGCCAAGGCTGAAAATTGCACTTTTGTTCCTACTGATAATATCAAGTAAATCTTAACATGCATTCAATAGTAAATCCACAGAGTTACCTATTGGAGTTAAATGCAGTCAACTGGGAGCAACACTTAATTTGAGGCAAAAATGATTTTGCATTATCTTGTACAGACTATTAGTTATGATCAGAGACATGAAAATAATATAGCAAAACTTCTAAAATTAGAGCGAAGACAGACAAATAGCTGTGCAACTCAATTCTTGTATTAAGCAAATCAAATGTGCTGTATTCAAAACAGTAATAGAATTATACTTCAAAACAAAATAGAAACAATCCCACAAAAGAAGAGCCTTATCAGAGACACAAAATAACCTGTTACTTCTAATCGTTTCCAATCCCCCAGCTACTGATGGGAATGTAGCTTGAAATGATGCTGCACCTTTTAAACACAATAATCCAATGAAGAGGCATCATAGGGGAGTGGATGTCACTGGTACTTTAAGCCCACTTATGGTAAGTGGCTTAAACCATAGTCTATGGATAGTGGTCAAGCCACTGTGATCCTAAAAGTGATTCTCCAAAGTCAGCTTTGCAGCAGTATAAGGCAGAAGGGCACTATTTGGCACTATCTTCAAACCACTTAAGGACCACATTTCCATTGCAACACAAGAAAATTCAAGCTACCAGGTAGACTTATCTTCTAAAGTTACATGTGACACTTGTTCAGTTCATGTAATAGTAGTCTATGAATTAGTTTGCTAATAGACTTGTACTGTGCTACTAGTTAAATTTTTTTGTGGTGTTCTGCATTTCCTTTGTTTATTCAGAATGATGATGAAATGACTGAGTGACATTACGAACCTTCTTTAAAAAATCTAAAGTTAACAAACCGACTGAGAGTAATGTGGAAAATGAAATCTATTTTAGGAACAATACAAAGCAACTACAAAAAATAAATCCACAAAATCACCAATAGGATTACAAACATCCACAAATGAAATTTCAGAAAACAGAGCAGACACAGAAACCTGTAACAAGAAAAACTGTTTATCGATATGGTTCAAAAAACAAGAATATTTCATAAACATATATATATGGCAAATTACACTGTACAACACTGAAAATGTTTCGAAAATGTAAACAGCAGTTTTTTACTAATTTCGAAGCACTAAACACAATTATGATATTAAAAACTGGCAATTGGCTTTTACTTTGAAAATACAGGAAGCATTACATGGTATAGTGATTTGAATCTTTCACCCACCATACAAAGTGACAAGGCGACACAATACCAGAGAGCTATTACATTATTCGGGAATTACTTTTCCTCAGTTGTCATCCATTCATGATTGTATGCGGAAGCTGTATGTGAGCAATATGCCATGTTCTTGTGTGAGCAATGCAGATGATTTTCATTAAATTTGTGGTGAAGTTACATTTGCATCACAGAAGCATGAAATAATGCCTGTCATCAAAAAGATCTATCACCTTTACTTCAGGTGTAAGACTATAGAGGAGGTGGGCTCCTCATATAGTGTATAATAGTTGTACAACATATTGTCACAGCTGGCTAAATGGTAAGAGGCAGTTGATGCCATTTGTCCTTCCTATGATATGGTGGAAACCATCGAACCACGTCACGTGAATGACTTACTTTTGTATGACACCTCCACTTGGAAATGGTATACTAAAAGACAATAAACTACCCAACATGCCATCTGCTTAGTGACATGTGGGAAAACCTGCCCGTCCCAGAGCCACCAGAACATTAATTACGATGTGGACTCTGAAGAGAAGGAAGAAACAGGAATACAGGAAATAGCATTTGTATATCCTGACTTCACACCCACAACATCGGATTCACCACACAAGATTACACAGAATGAGTTGAATGGTTTTGTTAGAGATCTGGAGCTGTCAAAGGGCAAGGCAAAACTTGTAGGATCCAGACTGCAGCAGTCAAATCTCCTTGATAGAAATGTGAGAGAAGTGCACATTGTAGCCACCAAAAAAGATCTGGTATTGTTCTTGACCATGTTAGGTAACTGGGTTGCTTGCAAAGATGTTGACGGTTTATTCACATCTCTTCACATAACACATACTCCAAAAGAATGGAGGTTATTTATAGATTCCTCGAAATTAAGTATGAAAGCTGTTCTTCTACACAATGGGAATGTGTTGCCTTCTGTTCCAGTAGGCCATGCTGTTAATATGAAGGAAACTTATGACAATATGAAACAATTACTTCAATATGTAAATTATGACAATACAGGTGGCGTATTTCTGTGGACTTAAAAATCATTGCTCTTTTACTTGGACTACAGCTCATGTATACAAAGTTCTGTTGCTTCCTTTGCAAATGAAATAGCAGGGACATAGCATCTCATTACATGAAGAGGATTTGGCTATCTTGGCAATCACTGGAGCCATGGAAGAATATATAGTATCATCTGCTGGTACAATCCACAAAAGTTTTTGTTACTACCTTTACACATAAAGTTGGGTGCCTAATGAAGAATTTTGTCAAGACTACGGATCAGACACAAACTGTCTTTTTGTACCTTTGACAGAAATTTCCATGCAAAGATAAAAGAGGATGCTTTTACTGATCCAGATATTTGCTCACTGGTACATGATGAGGTATTTGATTGTATCATCAATAATGATGAATGGTGAGCATGGCATGCCTTCTGACAGGTGGCAATGGGCTTCTTAGGGAATAAAAAAGCAGAAAATTAAAAGGACCTTATGGAAGAACTGCTGTTTTCATATCACAAACTGGGATGTAATACATTTTTGAAGGTACATTTCTTAAGTTCTCATTTGGATTTCTTTCTGGAAAACTATGGCACTGCGAGTGAAGAGAATGGAGAATATTTTCATCAGGAAATTGCTACAATGGAAAAGAGCTGTTGAGGAAGAAGGAGCTCACTAATGTTAGCGTATTACTGCTAGAATATGATGCAAGATTCTCCAGATTTGGCATAGCCAATTTTAATTTAATACACATGATCTTTAGCTGTACAGTATTTACAATCAATACTATTCTCCTAATATGACTGCTTAGGAGTTATTGTAACATCTTATCCAGACTATACTGCCACATGTGCAATACATATCTCTCTTTAAGTCACAGTTAAACTTGACAACTTTTAATTACAAAAAATTGACACAATGTAAAGATATTAGAAATATTACCAGTTCAACCAATTGGACAGGCCCATGATGTTCCAATTCTTCCAGATGATGTTCTTCCCAATATAACATTCCATACTGGATCAACTCTTTTCCGTTATTAACTGGTAACTTTTTGGCTTGGTTATCAACAGAAGAAAATGTGTCACACTGATGATATAATTGTACTTTTCCTGTTGAGTTGCGGCCTCAACTGAAGAATAGGATTGATTGTAAATAATGAACAGCTAAAGATTGTGCGTATTAAATTGATATAGAGTAGCTGTGATTGCAATCTTTTTAAATATAACATTAGCCAAAGATTTTCGCTGTCATTTTTGTGTTCAGTACCTCGATTTACATAAGAAATGACTGTTTGCACTTCCAAAACACCCCAAATGTTAAAAATTGTTGTTCAGTGTTATTAGTGATGGTGAAGCATTGGATGTAGTATATGTTCTAAATTAACATATCTAAATGTAGAAACAAATAATCATATATCAAGAATGGAAACTTTTAAAAGTGATTGCACATGGTTCCAATAAAGAAAATTAACCCTTCCAAGGTCCTGCCTGTAAAACTGGTTTACATTTAGAGGCCCAGCTAATTTTTTTTCAATCTGATCAGCCAAAAACAAATTAACTTTAGAACGTTTTTGTCAAACAACTAATGAAAGGAATTATGACATATCTATATGCCAAATTAATCAGCATTTAATTCTGGATTTTCTGAAAATAAATATTTTACTGAAAAAGACTAGTTTTATTTTTGTAAGGCATTTTTAGAGTCATGTTGTAAAAAATGCATCTGGCAATGCAAATACAAATTTATTTTAAAAAAACCTAATACATAAAAATAATTATGCACATGAATAGAAAGGTTATCTATATCTGAATAACAAAAAAATATTTACTTGAAGCAAGAAAACTACTCCCTTTTTGAAATTTTTTTTCTCAGTACCACACTTTGAGAAAAGTCCAGGCTTTTTGCCAAGTGTGCTGAGTCATATAAACAAGTCAACTTTAGAATTTTTCTTTTAATTACCAATCAACTGAAATAGGTCATGTTATATACTAAATAAAACAAAATTTAATTCTGAATTTTATAATTTTAATAAAAATTCAAACACATTTATAAATATATTGTTTTGAATAAGAATTTTCTACTGTGATATAGTGAAAAAGCAGATTGACTTTGCAATTAAGGCTTAATTTTGTAAAACCCAACAAATAAAAACAATTACATGTGAATTGAAAGAAAATTTCTTCCTGAATACTATAACATTTAATTGAAACATGATTTTTATTTCTTTGAACCCTTTCTCTACCATACTTAGATAGGAGATAGTGAAGAGGAAGGAACAGCAATGAGTGGATGAGTTCATTTAAAATCATGTTTGTTTTTGATCAATATGGTAATAATGAAAGAGTAAGTGATTTTTTTCAGTGTCATATATTTTAAAACACAGGTCATCATCTGGCATTACACAAAGTGACTTGGATCGTTCACATATTAATGGGATATTCTATCTTGTTTACGAAATGGAGGGACACTTCTTGGCTGCTTTTTTTTTTACTAAACTTAATTCAGGTGTTGGATTTTGGGGATTTTGGCTAAGTACTGAAAAGCTAATGCACCAAGGCAAAGAAAAAAAAACATGCTATATTATCAGAGTGTTACAGCCAAGATACTGAGAAAGGGAGGAGAAACTTTTAAAATCATTCAGCAAAACATAAAACTCGTTTTTTTAAATTAAATATTGCCCCCCCCCCCTCCCCCATGGAAATAAAACACCTTCAGTGAGCTTAGCAGGGGGAGGGAGCAAAACTCTTTCCAAAATTGATGGTTGTGACCGACATTCATCACATCGATATGCAGAGAAACGAAAAATTGCCTTAGAAACTATTACTTCTGGTAATAGCTACCTAATGTGTTGAAAATAATTCTTGCAAATAAATAAAATTTTATTTTTGCAATAAAATTTCATTTATTTGCAAAAATAAAATTTTATTACTAGGAATAAATGTTTAACATTATATTCTTTATGAGGTGTATTCTAGTTATACAGCCTCTTCACTGCTAGTAATACAATTGTTTACGTTATTGTATATAGAGCTTTCAGTATATAATGAATATAAGGTACAGAGGTAATCGAGGGATTTCAAAAATCATGGTAAATCAGTGTATTTTGGATATCTAAACTTAGTCTCAGAAAATGCCCTTCTAAAATTTAAAATTTGATATGGGATAAGAAGAGTTTTTCTAATGGATTCTTTTATTGCAGGATACCACAGTTATCATAATGTTAAGTCTATGGAGTTGCGAGTAGAGTGAGTCAGTAGAGGTGTAGGGATATGATGGAATATTGTATTGTGACATATGAACAGAATTTGGTGGTAGAGACGAGTGAGTGGGTGTGTTAATGTCGCAAATAGGTGTAGTTCTGATGTGATATAATTTTATTTGTTCAAAAGGTTTGTGGGAAATTTGACATGTAATTGCATTTTTCATAGTTTTTTTGTTGGAATGTGATGGTGTTGCTGTGCTAATGGAGAAAATACAGGTGAATTTGAAAATTTTGTTGTACCAGATGTTAATGTTGAGTAGATTATGAATATTAACTGGGATTAATGGTGTGTGTTCATTAATGGAAACGTGGTTTGGGCATGGATAGTGTTAGATTATGTGGGTTTTTTATGTTACGTATATGATTTTTGGTGCCTTTGGATTATTTAAACTTTGGGGATTTTTTTGAGAGTTCGGAACGGAGTTCATTGTAATGGTCCACCCATTCACTTTTACTTTTCCTTAACCAATTTTGCTTTATTTACATTATATTTATTATTTTTGGGATTTTCATTTTTTTGGACATCGCAATCCTTGTTCCAAGTCGTAGGTGTTGCGCATGCACAACTCTGACCTTTTGTTTGTTAACTGACTCCTCGCGTCATTGCTAACGCGATCGTCATAGTATGCAAATGTCTTTCCCAGCATGCAATAGACATGTAACAGCTTTGTACACCGCTTGTTATAGTGGTGACGTTAGTTAGAACATGAGATTGAGAATGAGACAGTGGATTGAGTTGTTGAGAAGTTGAGTAGAGATATAGGAGTCAGAATTATGTGTTGAATAGAAGTTGTTAGTCTCCAATTTTGTGTTCTACCATTGAGTTTGGTGAGTTGAATTTTTTGGAAATAAACTTTGTTTGTTTTAGAAACTTGAATTTTTGCTATTTTTCTCTTGAGCAACATTGATTGATTTTTGATTATATTTAAACTTTAATTAAACTTGACAATCCTTTTTGAATTCTTACTCGATAAGTAATGCCTGATATTATACATTAACAAACCCTATTTCAACTTTATTTGTCAAGTTATTATTGCCTGGCGCCTAATACAGCTATCCGGAATTGAATAAATTTGGATCAGACAAAAGGTCCGACTTAAAAGTTAATAATCTTTGAAGCGTTACATTGTTATTTATGATTTTGAGAGTTTTTGTGCTTGTTTTAGCTCATTGGGTTATTTAACCCCTGGGGCTTTTTGTGAGTGTGGAACAGCAGTTTGTTGTTTATAATTTTAGGCATTTTTCATGTTCGTGTTTTTATATTTATTTTGATTTTATGGTGTTTTGTACCTTTACAGAGAAAAAAAAATCAATGTTTTTTATATGCCAGTCGCTGGGATTGTATTTTGGTTTCATAGGTATGGAGAAGATTGCACTACTTTCAGTCGAAAAGAACAAAATGGTGGCATCAGTGCTGCTTTGCAAATAGTTACCGAGCTTTCTAAGCAGTTGAATATTCTTTCAAATGTGATATTGAAATGCATTAAAAATAACTTAAAATTCTCTGTCATTGAGCAATAAAATTTTAAAGTTACCCTTCAAACTATTTGAATGTTTAAAGTTTTTAGGAGAAAATTCAGAACCTTTTCAGAGCAATGACAGCACTCCATCTTCAGTGAAGCTACACTATGTGGTGACATTAGGTCTGTTTAGACAAAGAGCTTCTTTCCACACATCGTGGGGCGGGGGTGGCTCAGTTGGTAGCGCGCCAGGCTCGTAATCTGTAGTTCCCAGGTTCGAGTCCCAGTTGGGTCAGCGTTTAGATTTATCTCCACAAAATTCCCCACCCTGCCCACGGTCAGTAGGGGACACCGATGGGCTTGGAAAGGCTGCCGTCCGTCGGATGGGACGTTAAGCCGTGGCCCTGTGTGCGGGAGAGCCATACCCTGTGCACGTTAAAGAACACGCTGGATGGCCTTGACGGGAGGCTACCATCTGTCTCCCAACAGTTGTTCCAGTGGGTCCCCTCCTCCAATCTTCTCTGAGCCTTTGGGGTCCATGTGACCTGGCCGTTTAGCCCATGGTGTGCAAAAAAGTGCCGCTCAGAGGTAAAACAACCCAACCCAAATCCACACATCATGAAGGGCAATTCCATGCTCATTATTACTGGTTAAGCTTCATTACAAAATTTCCTTTTTTTTAAAACAACTTACTTGTATTCCATGAATTCCACGCCTTTCTATGGTGTATATAATGTGGAGGATTTGCTTGCTCATATGTAAGTGGTCGATCATGTTTTTTCGTAGGGCCGTATCTTCCAGCTTGAACTCTACAGCATACAGGGCTGGTATGTAAGAACTTGACAGTGTCTGTTGACAAACAACCACCCACTGCTGGTAGCTAAAATACATGTACATAAGCACAAAGATTAATATTGATATTATAAACATATAAAAATATTTTACATATACAGGGTGTTACATAAAGTCCTTCTTCAGGGCAATATATTGAAACAAAATTATCACACACATGTAAAAGCAATGGATGTGCATAGGAAAGTAAGTTCTTCCCAAAGGGCATGGTTGCAGAATCTGGTGAATTGAGAAACTTAGCAACTTTGGAAATATTGCAGATAGCAACAAAATTTTAATAGCAAAATTGTGGAGCAACACAGAGAACATACAGATTGATATGTCATTGCCACCAGTGAAATTGATTTAAAGATAGCTGAAAACTGAAATTAAAGGTCATCTATAACTAACCAATGCTGACACTTTGACAGCCTGGTGTGTGGTAAGTGGTGTTTTATGTCCACTAGGCAAGGCTATTTTTGTGCCTGAACAATATTGCCCATGTTCCTCAGAATGCACTTAACAACTGGGTGCTGCTCACACTGTACATAACAATATGCAAATGACCATGCTAGTTTTTAGGATGATTCAAATGTACAGATTATGCAGTCACATGCATCATAGTTGACTATAAAACCACAACCAGCATTCCATCTAAACAGCAATCATTGTTCAACCAGGAATGAATATCATTCATGCATGCTCATACACTGAGTATTGCAAGATGATTTTGTATGGGGAGTGTCAACAGGACACCTTTGCTGCTCTACAACTATTTACTGTGAGATATCAACAGGCTCATCCCACGCATCAGATGATCTTTAATATGCGAGCATACTTGTGATGTCCACTCATTCACTTTTACTTAACCAATTTTGCTTTATATACGTTATATTTATCATTTTGGGGATTTTGATTTTATTTTTGGCATCACAGCGCTCGTTTCTGAGAGCATAGGAGTTGCACATGCGCAACTCTGACCTTTTGATTGTCACCTGCTAAAGCATGCATGTTTAGGACATGCCACCCTCTTGTGTCATAGCTTATCATGATCGTCAGTTTATGCAAATGTCTTTACCAGTGCAACAGCCACGTGTTGCCGAGCCTGTATGCTGCTTGTTAAAGCAGTGACGTTGAGTCACATAGTCAGCGATGTGTTAGTATCAGAGATGGAGTGACGTTAGGTCACAGAGTGTTAGAGTTTGTCTTTTTAAATTAGTGTAGACAGAATTTTTGTTCAAGATGAAGTTTGGCGAGTTGAATTTTTGGAAATAAACTTTGTTTGTTATAGAAACTTTTGAATCTTTGCAATTTTTTCTCTTGAGCAATGTTAGTTGATAATTTTTGATTATATTGAAAATTTAAATTGACAATCATTTATTTTTGAATTCTTACTCGCTAAGTAATGCCTGCTGGTATAATATTAAAACTCTAATTTTGACTTTAATTTGGCAAATTATTATTATTGCCTGGTGCCAGATTAAGCTATCTGGAGTTGAATAAATATTGGATCAGATAAAAGGTCCAAAACTTTAAAAGTATTTAAATCTTTGGAGTGTTACATACTCAGTGTTCAAGCACACGGGCATGATAGCTCACTTCCGGTTGCACAACAACCAATGTTTACATTGGAATGATGGGGTTTTATAATCAACTGCTTGATGCATGTGGTTGCATGATCTGTGCAATTGCATCACCCAAATAACCCACATGGCCATTTGCATATTGCTGTATACAGCACCCCATCAAATGCATACTGGCTGAATATCAGCCCTGAGCATCCATCACTTCTACAAAGATGGGATTGTTTGGTCCTGAGTTATGCCCTAGAAAAGGATTTTATATAGCAGCTTGCATATATGAAAAATAAAAAAACTAATTAATACATAATTTATTCATGTTAGAACAACTGCAATATGACATAAACCATATAGGTTAGAGAAATAAATAGTTAACAAAATATACTTTCCCAGCTTGCGAGCCTGAGGCTCCAAAAACAAAAATATGATTGCTAGAAAGAAAAAAAAATCATCCTTTATAAAATTAGGAAGAAGTGTCATTGGTTTCAAAAAATAGTTATCAAAGAAATATAATCTGAATCAAATAACAAATCATACATCCATGTAAGTGACAAAAATATTTTTCAGGTTATTTGAAAAAATTTGCCTTACCTATGAAAAGAATTTTGTAAACAATGCAGAAGAAATCTTACAATTGTACTTGAACTACTTCCACTGGAATGATCAGCCCACCTATGACAGAATACTATATTCAGTTAGTTACCTTACCATGTTTATCAACTAATCCCTGTATGCCAGTCCATTTCTTCCCACACAAAAGATTAATTGATACACCTCTTGCTGTTGTGCTGTCTTAGCTACTTCCTCTAATTTTCAGCCAAGCTATCAAGTCAAATATTCTTATCAGCTGTTAACTGATATTTATTAAGTTCTTTGTAATGCTTTCTATTAGGGTGTTGATTAAGGATATTTCTGCAGTTCTTTCTTTCCAAAATAAACTCCAGTGCCTTATCACTCAAATAATTTTGCCTCTTCAGCTCCTTTTTTCCTGAAAGAGACTGTTAGTTTCCAAAAAAGCCTGTTTAAAACAGTCCCATTCTTCCTCAACTTCAGTAGTAAGCAAACCATGACTGTCATAATGACATAAGTAAGTTCACCGGACAAAAAAATTAGTCATCTCCCACTGTAAGAGGGTTATGTCCATTCGACAGCAACAGAGGGCACACCAGTAATATAAAAGTCCTACAAATAGCTGTGCTGTGCGCTATGGGGTTCATACAGTGACAAGAAGTGGTTGTGTGTTACATGTGTGTTAGTTGCTCCGTGAAACATGGGTTGCATCAAAATTGTGAATGAGTGGCAAAAAGGTATTGCATTTGGCTGAGCCAAAGAGCATAGTGTACAAGAAGTTGCTGCCTTTACAAGTGTGTCGAAACACTGTCCAAAGGGTATTCCAGCAGTGGTGTACATTGCAGTCCACCACTAATTGTCACCAGAACTGTGACAGAAAGACTGCTCACCAATAGGGACTGCCGCAGTGTATCATGCATTGTTAAGGCAAACCACTTCGCAATGAGGCAGGAATTTCTCCAGTCAGTCAATGCAGGCCTACAAGAAGTTGTTTCTAACGAACACTTCAAAGGGAACTGCATGTCATGGTTTTCTAGAGCAGAGTACCATGGAAGAGACCCATGTTAACAGCTCTGCACAAGGCTGCATGGTTACAGTGAGCACGGCACCACAAAAAATTGGACTGTCGACTATTGGCAGCATGTGATCTGGTCAGATGAGTCGTGTTTTTGCTTGTACTTGGAATGATGTGAGGCAATGGGTACATCGTAAGCTGCATGAAGCCTTCCATGTGGACTGTGTGCAAGGTTCTGTTCAAGCTGGAGGAGGCTCTGGTGATGTTCTGGGGGGGTTTCACGTATGAGGAAATGGGTCCTTTGGTTGCGGTGATGTCACACTTGAACCAGAAGGGCTATATGGAGCTACTGGATGACCACACGTTGCTTTTGTGCATCTCCATAGTGAACACCAGGATACTCCAGTCTTCCAAGACGACAATTGTTGTGTGCACAGGGCTCAAAGTATGTTGGGTTAGCATGACGAACATCTGAAGCCTTCAAACAACTCAAAAGTCCTGCCAAATCCCAGAGAAAACTTGTGGGACCATTTGGGACAACGAGTGAAGAGCTGTTCCAGCCAATCGGGCTGAATTGTGGCATTTGCTCTTGGAAGAGTGGATGAATATTGATGTGTACTACATCCGCACACTGGTGGCATTCATGCCAGACAGGATTTCGGCTGTTCTTCGGTTGCATGGAGGCATTATGCACTATTAGGTGACATTCAACCAGGGGTGACTAATTTTCTGTCCAGTGAGCTTAACTTATGGTAAGCTTTGGCTATACCTGGGTTTTTCAGAGCTTCACTGTTTAAAATAATTCTCTTAACCTTAACACATTTCTTAAGCTTCAGTTGCATGACACTTTTGACCAGCTAATGGCCAGACCCACTTTCAGCTCCCTTATATGGCCTGATATTCCTAACAGAACTAGCCCATTTGCTGTTAATATACAACTGATCATATTTCTATGCAATCCATCAAGAAACATCCATGTGCACTTATAAATGCCCCAATGTTTCTAAAATGTGTTAGTTATTCTCAAACAATTATTGGTTTGAAAATAACTAACATATTACTATACACTTTACAAGTTAACTACTAACACATTACAATGAAGAGACATTCCTCGTTGTCATTGTAACTACGATGCCAAAAGAACATATCAACTTGCCCAAATGTCAGAGTCAGTACCAACTTTAACACTGAAGTCACCAAGCATAAGAGAAATATCTCCTCTCTTGACAGAATTTAAAATATCCTAAGTTGTGTTCAATACCTATCTTTCTCTTCAGAGTCTTCTGTGGAAGCATAACAGATAACATTCCAGTCTTTAATCTTAGTTTTAAATTTAACTCTAAGAAACCTTTCATTAATGCATTCATATCCTAGAAGAGCTGTTCCATGGTTGAGTAGTTAGCACACTTGGCTACTGATCTAAGGGATTTGGGTTTGAGCCCTGGGAAAGGCATGGATGCTTATGTGTTGTTTTTCTGCTGAGGTCCCACCATCCTCACAGATCTATTATGGTGTATTAAACTGACAGCTCATGCCAGACCTCTGTAGCAAGCAGCTGCTTGAGAGGGTATTTATTTATTTTATATATCCTAGAAGAACATCACTAGCATGTCTGCTGAGAAACAAACCCATGCCTTGTAGATGCTTTCCATCCTGCCTCCCTAAAAAGAGAAATTTAAAATTATTTTTAAGTATCTGGCCTTGACCTTTCCATCTGACCTCTTGTAAACCCAGAAAGCTAGGTTATAATGCTGGAACTCCTGTGTGAGGGCATCAAGAGAAAAATCTTTATGCTATGTCCTCATGTTTCATGTCCTGGAGAGAGAAAATGATTAGTATGACTTTTTAAAAGAAACTAAGTTGAATGAGAGAGGTAGGAATAACAATATCAAATAGTCCCCCCTAATCACATGCATGTCCCCCCTAATCACAGGCAAAAACACATTCCCCACCACTAAAAGCTAAAGCCACCAATGCTGGTGTGAACTTCAGGACCACCATTACAAGTGGAGCTTTTCAAGAACTAGGATCTATATATCTAAATAGAAACTGGCCTGCCTGAGAAACCAACAGAGTACATTTGCTCTGGCTCTGGGTAAAAACTTTTGACTAGTCAGATTTTCCAAAATTTCCTCACCATTGAAGTTATTTTACTCCCATTTTTCATCAAGTGATAAGAAGTACCTAATATTAATACTTGAAGATATCTTTCCAAAGAGACAAATTTATTTTTACCTATCCTCTATTTTGGTGGTTCTCAACCATTTACGCTTCATGTACACCCTAGAAATGTGTATGTAACTGACATACCCCTTGTAAAGATAGATAAAACTATAGTTATAGTATAACAATGGAAATAAAATGAAACACACATATATATATATAACATATATCTAGTGACTTTTGACCTCTCACAGCTTACCCCAAAACATTTTACCAAGTACCCCATGCTGAGAACCCCTACTGTATTTGCTTTTCTATCCTCCTATTGCTTTTGGCTTTGACATTTGTCAGTTTGTGGATTTGGGAAAACATTATTTCACCATATCTTTCGAACACAATGGAGAAACTTAATGATTTATATGTCAAATGAAAGATTTTGATACAGGAAGTGTCATAGGATATAAAAACTTGACCCCCCATGCTTTCTTCCCCCTAAAAATCGGGAAATATGACAACAATTCTTCTGTTATATCTGTATAATACAAATGCCAAAAGTAACAAACTATACATCAAATCAATGCTTCTGAAATGGGGAATGTCATAGGCTATGAAAAATTGACCTCCATGTTTTCTTTCCCTCTAAAAAAGGGGGTAAATATGAAAATGACTGTTCCCCTAGGCAGTTTCTGGTTACAACAGCACCGTCTTGTTTTTTACACAGGATAATGATACATCATCGGACACATTATTTTGTCTTGACCATTACAGCTAAACAACAAATTTTCTCCTGCACCAAACAAAAAAGCCTGAAAAGGTATATAATGAAGAGCCAAAACATTATGACCAGAGCATCTTTATGCAAATCGAAGCAACTGCAGGTAAATGACAGCATGTGTGAAGGTCATGAAGAATATAAATAACACCTGATATTGAACTTTGTTAATCAGTGTTATTCTTGTTCTTCAGATGGGAAAGGCAATGCATTTAAGTGAGTTTAATAAAGGTCAAATTGTAATGGCCAGATTACTGGGTCAGAGTATTTCCGAGATGGCAAGACTTGTGGGATGCTCACAGTCAGCCATGGTTAGTACCTTCAAAAAGTGATCCGAGGAGGAAAAAACCACGAACCGCTGACAAGGTGTGGGCTGACCATGGCTCATCGATGCTAGAGGTGAGAGAAAGCTATCCCATACAGTAAGAGACAACAGAATGGATACTGTGGTGCAACTCACCTGCAATTTGAATGCTGGTGACGGGAGTAATGTGTCACAACACACAATACATCGAACCCTACTGAAAATGGGGCTATGTAACCACAGGCTGCTCCGAGTGCACATGCTAACCTCGATTCACCATCAAAAGTGCTTACAATGGGCATGCCAGCATCAAAACTGGACCTTGAATTATTGGAAGAAGGTCATCTGGTTCAATGAATCTCATTACCTGTTGCACCATGTGGACAGCCTGTATGTATGCATCATTTACCTTGGGAAGTGTTGGCACCAGAATGCACCATGGAACAAAAACAAGCCAATGGAGGAAGTGCTTTGGCAATGTTTTGCTGGAAAATCCTGGGTTTAGTCATTCATGTGTAGGAAACTATGATATCTAATACCTACCTAAACATCATTGCAGACCAGGTACATCCTTTCATGGCAACGATATATCCCCCTCACTGCTTGGATTCTTCGAGAATGGTTCACAGAACATGAGGAAGACTTCCAGGTATTGCCCTGGCCTCCAAATTCCCCAGACATCAATCCAATGAAGCATCTGTGGTTTATGTTGGAATAGCATATCCGATCTGCAGCAGCTCAACCACATAACTTACAAGAGTTAAAGAATCTGCTGGTAACATGTTGGTACCAGATACCTTCAGAAATCTTGTAGTGTCCATGCCTTGCCGGGGGAAGAGCTGTTTTAGCAGTACTTGGAGGACCAACATAACATTAGGCAGGTGGTCATAATGTTTTGGCTCTTTGGTGTATATTACCTCATCCAACACAACTATTTTCAGTATGGTATATTGCAACATAACAAGTTTTCATTCCATACTCAAAAAAAAAAGCCCCAAAAGATGTAAACCCATTGGACACAACTATTTTACATTCCATACTTGAAAAACACCCTAAAAATAATTTTAATGAAGACAACAATTTTAACCGTAGTTTATTGATAAAAATTTTTTGGCAGTTCAATTATGCAAAAAGCTCCAAGTCGCCTTGTTGTCATTGTGAACTGCAGGCTAACCTTCCCCTCTATCTCCTAACACAAGTGCAGAAAGTAAGAAGGTATGTGTCTGATGAAAGCTTGTGATATAGGGAATGTCATAGGCTACAAAAAATTGACTCCCCCATGCTCTCTTCTCCCCTACAAATGGAAAATGTGAAAGTCATTCTACAATATCTTCCAAATGCAAGGTCCTACAGTTATGAGTTAGGTGTCAAATGAAAGCTAAATAATGACCATTGTAAAATATTTCAAATTTTGCCCTCACTATCCCCCCCCCCAATAAAAGGCAGAGTGGATTTTCATGGGGCAAATTTAACAAATCGTATCTCAAATTAAAGTATGTGATGCCTCCAAAGTCATGGGCTACCTCAAATATGGCTCCAAAAGGGAGGAAAAATGTGGTCAATGTTTAAGAGTCATACATCAAATGAAAGTTTTTGAATGTAGGTGTTTTTAGTGACAAAAAAAAATATAAAATATTAAAAAAAATACCTATATTCATATATAACCCTAATATGTAAAAGATAAACCTAAAGCATATTGATGGTACAATCTGTCACTGAGTTTGTATTCACTTCAAAGGAAGATAGGGTGCCGATTTACCTATGCAAGATTGCAGAAGTCTTATCTTCCTTTGAAATGAATAAGAATTCAGTGACTGATTGCACCAACGATATGCTTTAGGCTTATTTTCTACTTTTTAGGGCCACATGGGAAGTGTTTTTAAAACTGGCAAAAGTGCAGTCTAGGGCCCTCAGCCACCATATTCTTTTTGTTTTGCCTGCGGGATCTGTTGCACTCATGGTACCAAATATCAAATGACACCTACCAACATCTTGTTGAATTGATGATTCACTGGGTGAGAGCTCGTTTGGTGGTGAAAGGAGGAGTGTAGGGCCCTCATTTGCCATCTTGTTTCTGCTTCACCGCGGTGAAAAAAAAGTCTGAATGGTAAAAGTAATCCATTCCACATCTACTTTCAAATGAGTTTAGAGGATATATATATATAATTTAGAGAATATATATAAAAGAAATATGCCATGCTACATAGAAGAATATTATGTTTCTGCACTTAAAAAAATAACTGAAAATAATCTCATCGAAACAAGATTTTATTAACGCTTATTGCTACAAAATGAACCCTCGTTTCGCACTTAAAAAAACCCAAAAATTAAACAATTACATCAAAATTAGATTTTAAAAACAACTCTTATTGCTAAGGAATAAACCTTCGTTCTGCACTTGAAAAAAGTCACAAAAATGAATAATTGCATCATTATTAAATTTCATTAACAACTCTTCTTGCTAAGGAATATCTCCTTGTTCCTAACTGAAGAAAAGCCCCAAAAAACCTCATTTCCCACTTAAAAAAAAGGCCCCCTAAATAAATATCAAAAATAAATTTCCTTAATAATGCTCATCACTAAATAAATCAATAAGATCAGATAAGGCTTAATAATCAGTAATCAGATAAGGTAAGGCAATCAGATAAGGGCTTAATATAAATCTTAAGCCCCCAAAACAAATAATCTTATTAGACAGAATTATTAGATGGAACTATTTTAAAAAGCATATATCAGTCATAAACCTTGGAACATGTGGATGGATATCATATTGCAACTAAATGTTACAGGTTTTCTGGTTTTCCTGTGGAAAAGCCCAACTTGGCAGCTAAGGACCCTACAATTTTTTTAACTTAATTTATATTTTATAAAAATGCCATCACATGGCTGAGTGGATAGCATGTTTGGCTACTGATCAGAGGGGCCTGGGTTCGAGCCCTGGACAAGGCAGGATGTTCATGTCATTTTTCTGCTGAGGGCCTGCCAACTACACAGGTTTCCTGCTATGGATTATAAACTGACAGGCTCCTGTCAGATCTCTGTGGCAAACAGCTGCTTGAGAAGGTACTTATTTTTTAAATTAATAATTTTTTTCGGCAAAATATTTATTGATTTATCAATGCCAAAAGAGCAGCAGGTAACGCTGTAATTATCATCTATATTTATTTATACACCGGCAGTGAAAACTTGAGAAAAAACTGACATATGCATACTACAAAAAAATTGTGTTCCGTTGCTTAACAATATATACCAATTAGAATCAAAAAGGATCAAGGGATAAAACTTTATTTGGTTTGTTGTTCACAGTCCTCAGCCAACAGATAGCAGTGCTCACTAAGCATATGATGCCAAGGTGTAAAGTATGACGTAGAAATGTAACCTTTGGTTGTTGGTGGCCTATGGTTCTTTGATTTGTTTCTTTTGGGTGGGTAACGAGGTCAAGTGTGTGATTTGACAGGAATGTGAAGTTACATTTGAATTTTTCACCATTTTTATTTGATAACTCCTTGGAATAACATGCTTATGCGGTTAGAAGTGCATAGATATTAAGAAATTTCGTAAAGATATGATAAATAATAAGTTATTTTGGAATTGAAATTATTTAATATTAGGAGGGTTGTTGGTGGAAAGTGTTAGTGAACTGTTTTGTAATGTTATGGCTAAATCATTTGCAAGGGGAGTTCGGCAGCTTTTTATGGCTGTGTATAGGGGGGAATGTTTTTGTAAGTTGTTTGGAAGGGCATTTGAAGGGAAAGGGAGGAGTGGTTAACTAGATAGAATTTTTTGAAATCTTTTTTTGTGTTTAGTATGATGTAATAGTATGTGTTTTGCTGTGAGTGGAAGAAAATGGCAAAAGTTTATAATGTGGGGTAATTAAGTTTCAGAAATGAGAGTTTTTATGGGCTATTAGGGTTCTAGGAGAATAGTTTTTAATGAAATGTATAAAGTGAGTTTTCAGAGGATTCTAATGTAGTGGGGGGTGGGGGTGGAGTATGCTTGGGGGAAGAATGTTGGAAGTTTTTCTGTGTGGGACTGAACATGGTGGTAGGAACAAACACGTGTATTTTGTTATAATAGTTTGGGATGAATTAAATGAATTTTAGTAGTTAGGTGTAGTGTATTATAGTGATTTATTAATTTTATTATATATTAAATTATGTTATATGTTACGAGTCATTTAAAGTTATTTATATGATTTATTAATATGTGGAAGCGTTTGATGGCTTTTTGATGTAGAAATTATGGGAATTGTAAAAATGTCAGTGTGGAAAAAAGTGGAGTTTTTGATGGAGTCAGGAAGGTTAATCAATAATAGCTAGAGAAGGTTAATTTAAATTTTTTAGTTGTCTCTGAGATTATCTGGTTTTGGGGACTTTTTTATAATTCAGTCGGTAGTGCACTTGTTTCCAATTTTCATGCTTTTCAGTTTGTGTTGTGTTTGAGGACATTATTTAGTTTCGGGGTCATTTTTTATATTTCGGTTGGCGATGCACTGTTTCCGATTTTCACGTTTTTCAGTTTGTGTTGTCTACGAGGACATTATTTAGTTTCGGGACTTTTTTATAATTCAGTCGGCAGTACAGTATTTCGATTTTCATGTTTTTTTTTTTTGGTTTGTGCTGTCTGCAAGGACATTTAGTTTCAGGGGCTTTTATATAATTCGGTTGGTGGTTCACTGTTCGTTTTTTATGCTTTTTGATACGTGTTATCACCAATGAGATTATTTAGTTTTGGGGGATTTTTTATAATGCCAGTTGTCACTGATATTCTTGATTTTGAGATTAGTGTTCATTTCATTAACTCTGGTGATTCATTTTAGTTAATTATTGTACGTGTTACTAGATTTACTAGTTTTGTTTGTGGAAATATATTTGTGAAGTGTTTTAACTACTGGGAAAAGAGGGGGGGGGGGGAATATTTCAGGAATTTGTAATACATGGAAAGGCAAATGTGTTGCTTAGTTTCTTTGGTCATGGTTTTTTTTTTTGTTTTTGATAATTTTAATTTTCTGTAATTCATGGTTGTGAGGGATGCTTTTTAGTAGAATCGAGAGTTTTTTGTTACATTGTGTTTATTTACAACGCAAATTACCGTTATCATGGTAACGGTACATTGCATTTGACATAAACCTGGGTTTTTCGTTACTATGGTAGCAAAAAAAACAATCTTTGGTCAGTGTATTTGGTTAGTATATTGGCCGTCCTCAGCTAACAGATAGCACTACTCAAGTGGCGTATGATTCGGGAGTGTAAAGTATGATGTCGAAGTGTAAAGTATGATGTAGAAACGTAACTGTTGGTTGTTGGTGGCCTATGGCTTTTTGTTTCTTTTGGGTGGGTAACATGGAATCATGTGTCGTATGTGTGATTTGATGGGAGTGTGAAGTTATGTTTGATTTTTTTCGCCATTTTTGCTTTATAATTCGTTTGGATAACATGCCTGTACGGTTAGAAGTAAGTTTGTATGCATCGTATTTTTAATGAGAGCTTTTTAGTGATAGCTAGAATAATTAATATGTTGTTTCTTGGAAAATTCATTAAGCTATGGTTAATAATAAGTTATTAAAGATATTTTGGAATTGAAATTATTTAATATTAGGAGGGATGTTGTTGATAGTCTTAGTGAACTGTTTTGTAATGTTAAGGTCACGTCGTTTGGGAGTTCAGTAGCTATTTATGGTTGTGTGTAGGGGGGAATGTTTTTGTAAGTTGTTTGGAGTTAGGGGCATTTGAAGGGTAGGGAGTAGTGGTTAACTAGATAGAATTATTTTAATTTTTTTGTGTTTAGTATGATGCAGTAGTATGTGTTTTGTTATGAATGGAAGAAAATGGCAAAAGTTTATAATGTAGAGTGATTAAGTTTAAAAAATGAGAGTTTTTATGGGGTGTTAGGGTTTTAGAATTGTTTTTGGTGAAACGTATAGTTTTCACAAGATTCTAATGTAGTGGGGGGGGGGGGAATATGCATTGGAAAAAGAATGTTAGAAGTTTTTTCGTATGGGACTGAACATGGCATAGTAATGAACACGTGTATTTAGTTATCATAGTATGGAATAAATTGAATGATTTTTTAGTAGTTATGTGTAATAAGATAATTATTAATGTATTATAGTGATTTACTAATTTTGTTATATATTTTGGGGTCTTTTAAAGTTACTTATATGATTTATTATGAATATGTGGAAGCGTTTAGTGGCTTTTTGATGTAGAAATTATGGGTTGGGTTGTTTTACCTCTGAGTGGCACTTTTTTGCACACCATGAGCGAAATGGTCAGGTCACAAGGACCCTGAAGGCTCAGAGAAGGTTGGAGGAGGGGACCCACTGGAACAACTGTTGGGAGACAGATGGTAGCCTCCCGTGAAGACCATTCAGTGTGTCCTTTAATGTGCACAGGGTTGCCTCTCCTGCACATGGGGCCACGGCTTAACATCCCATCCGATGGATGACGGCCTTTCCAAGCACATTGGTGTCCCCTGCTGACTGTAGGCACAGTGGGGAGTTTTGCGCAGATAAGTCTCAGCTCTGATTCAGCTGGGGTTCAAACCTGGGAACTCCAGATTACGAGCCTGGCACAGTACGACTGAGCCACCTCCACTACAGAAATTATGGGTATTGTAGAATTGTTGGTGTGAAAAAACATGGTAGTTTTTAATGGAGTCAGGAAGGTAATCAATAATTTAGGGGAGAGTTATTTGAGCTATAAGATTTTTTTTTGCTGTTGTTGAATCTGATGAGATTATTTGGTTTCGGAGGCTTTTTTATAATTCAGTTGGTGGTGCAATGTTTCTGATTTTCGGTTGGTATTGCCTGGGAGAACATTATTTAGTTTTGGGGCATTTTTATAATTTGGTCGGCAGTGCAATGTTTTCAATTTTCATGTTTTTTGGTTTGTGATGTCTGCGAGGATATTTAGTTTTGGGGGAGTTTTTTACAATTCGGTCGGCAGTGCAGTGTTTCCATTTTTTTGCTTTTTGGTATGTGTTATGACTGATGAGATTTAGTTTTGAGGGCTTTTTTTATAATGCCTGTCAGCAATGCATTGTCAATGATGTTCTTGGTTTTGAGATTGGTGTTCGATTTCATTAATTCTGGTGATTTAGGCTAATTATTTTGTGTGACTGGATTGATTAGTTTAGTTTGTGGAAATATGTTTGTGGAGTGTTTTAATTATTGGGAAAAGAGAGAGAGAGCTTTTTTCTAGAAACCCCGTATTTGGGTCTCTGAGGTTGTGGGAATCAACAAAAAAGACAGTTTTGTTACGTTGCGTCAAAAAAAAATGGCGGTTGAGGACCTTGATCTGTACTACTGCCCGATCTTTTTTCTAGGAACTTCTGTTTGGGTTTGGATCTGGGGGGGGGGGGATCACTAAAAGAACTGTTTTGTTGCGTTTGAACCGTCCCGTAGCCGAGTGGTTAGCGCGCTTGGCTACTGATCTATGGGACCTGGATTCGACCCCGGGTAAGGCATGGATGTTCGTGTTGTTTTCTGCCGAGGTCCTGCCATCCTCTCAGATCTTCTACTGTGGCATATAAACTGAAAGCTCCTGTCAGACCTCTGTGGCGAGCAGCTGCTTGAGGGGGTATTTTTTTTTGTTGCGTTGCGTCAAAAAATGGCGGCCAATGACCATGATGTGCACTAGTGCCAAACTTTTTAGTAGTATGACACTTCCAACTGAAACGCAATCCTTCGTTTCATATACAAGTTGCCAAGATTTATCACAGAATAGAGAAAATACAGCGCATTTCATTTGCAAAATCCCAAACTGACTAACTCACACATAGCAACGTAAAAATCAGTATAAATTAAATCATTTTTACTAATTAACTTACAGTCTTCAATTTCAGAAACCATTTCATTGTAACTCAAGCACAATATATACAATTATTCCTTATTCTCAAGTCGATATTGAATTAGTTAGTTAGTTAGTTACAGGGTTGTTGACTTCCTTCCTGTAAGAAGAATAATTTCGCAATTAAAAATCCATTCGTATCAAAAAGATATAGTTTTCAACAATTATTCATCTGAAAAAAAATATATTGCTCATGCGGCGGAAATCGAACCCGCAACTCTCTAGATAGGTGTCAAAGCGCTCTACCATTGAACCTAGACGACAGGCGCGTCAAGTTTTACAGGATAAGACCTATAAATCTTTCACTGAGATGTAGCGGATCTTGCGCTATCCTATCATGGCCTCCGGTCCAGCTCCTGCCGCTGAATAATGCTTGACGTTGCGACATAGTGAGCGGCGGCATGCTGTGATTCGAAGAAAGCCTCACTACAATCGCAAAGCAGCAACGAATGTGGAATATATTTTCAACACATTTGCAATTCACATGAATATTGCATGATTTCACTATCTTATCATATCTTTATAATTACAATATTTGAAAGAGAGGTTTCATATTTCGCAAACGTTGCAAATAAAATTTGTATCCATTGGTAAAATCTGTTATAGCAAACTTCTCATGCTGTGACCTCAGTTGAAATGAATACATGATATTAGCTAAATTTTCTTTTTTTTTCATTTTAATTATGTTAATTGCATATGTAAACAATTTATAAAAACTCGGTGATGTTAAAATTCTAAAAAAGGAGAAATATTTATGTACACATTTTACAGTTTCACCTTGTTATATGGAATGAAGGTTTACTAAATATATAAAAAACCAAATTCCGGAGAATTTATGAGACAACAAAAAAAATTAAATAATCATCATGTCAAAAAATTTCACCAGATAAATTTGTTGAACACAGCAAAAACAGTGGAGTGAGGTAGCCAGAGGGGTTAGTAAGGAATACAATGCATTTGAAAACTATATATATATATTATTAAAAATTGCAGCAATCAAGATTTTACTAATATTTCCTTTCAGGAACGTATATAAAAATGCTGAAGGAGAAAAAAAAACGAAAGAAAGAAAAAAGGATATTTTATGGGATGCGAAAACATTTCCAAACGCTTATAATACATTTAAAAAAAAAATTATAAACTTTAGGACACTAAAAACAACAGCAGCCGAATCTATTCTCACGGAATCAAATATTCAAGTACTTTAGCCCCTGACATAATAAAAAGCATTTTTTCTGCAGCATAGCACGCGCATCTGCAACTTTGTGGCGCTGCAGTCCAAAGTATCTTACATTACGCCTATGGAAGCTTTGATTCTTCTTATATATTCTTTGGCAGGGTGGTGGCCATATTAATGCTTCCAAAACAAACATTCTATTACCATAATAAAGCCTACTTTTCGCACACTTTATTCATTTCTTCTATGATATTTAGTATTTCTATTATTAAATCTATATCTCACAAAAGTGAATTTAGATTATATCGGTTTAATATATATTTTTTTGGAAATGAAGGTTCCTGTATCGAACAGATCGAATAGCTGTACCAGAGTACATATACAGGGTGTCTCAAAAATATAGGTACAAACTTTTAGGGGAGGTAGATAACATCTAAAGGAATGAATATTGGATAGGAACCCATAACCGGGAAAGTAATGGGAAAGTGGTAGCAGAGGTACATGATCTGAAGGGACACAAGACAGTGATTAATGGGAAAACATTTATCATACATAATTATTACAAATGGCGTACTAGATGATACATTACATAACGTTAAAGTTCTTAATGAGCCATAATCGCACAAATTTTGATGCGCACGCGCAAACGAACGGTGGTCCGGTGCATGTCTGTGTGGAAAGCGTTCTTGATACATTCGTTGAGCGGCTCGTCCGTTGCCCTCAGCTATTCCATACACTAAGTGCATGTCTGCCAGCTCCCTGTTTTAATACCTTTGCATGCTCTTCATCAGCCGACTACCGCTCGAATGAGGAAATCCGAAATTTCCCCTCTAGCGCACTGATGAACAGCACCGCCTATTGACTTACGGTGACGTTTCCGGTTATGGGTTCCTATGCAATTCTAATTCCTTTAGATGTTATCTACCTCCCTTAAAAGTTTGTACCTATATTTTTGAGACACCCTGTATATACCTTTTCCGTTTATAACTATTACTTTGACTACCAGAAACGTTTCATATAAATAGATAAATTTTAATGAATGGAACAATAATAAAAGAACTGTTTACATAATTTTTGAAATTTTATTTTTATGTGTCGCCAACGAACAGTTTACACCTTAAATATTAATATACTATACATAGCAAATACGCATAAATAGGTATTATACTGAAACGAAACTACAGGGGGCAAGAGACCGATGCCGCCCCCCTCCTTTGACCTCCTTTGAGAATGCTAAGGTTAATGGAGTCAAAAAATTTGTAAACTGGTGCATATTTCATAAATTTTTCAAGAAGTTTTTAACGACAAAACAGAGGATATTACAATGGAATCCACTGTCGTTTCCATTTTTTCACCTATTCCCTTTCCTCCCCCTTTTTATCTTTTTTTCGTCTCAGTTGCGTCACTTGCCCCCTCCCCGAATTTATTTTATTTTTATTTATTTTTTATTACTGACCTGGTAATATATAATAGCGGATTTGAAAAATCACGATCACAAATGCAACATGGTACCCGTTTCCTAGGTTAACTAAATTTTTTTCTTATTCTACAAAATATTTAAATAAATAAATAAATGCATTTAATGAGATTAACACTAATAATCTAGAAGGCACAAATTATAGCAATTATAAATTTCTAGGAAATTTTACATAACTTAATCCTTGGACTTAATCCTTCGATAAAGTTATATAAAATACAAAATATAAAACTTATCACATTACATTCAACAAAATGTGTTTTCCTCCAATCTTTCTTATCAAAGGGGAAGCAAAAAGTACATGTTAATTAACTGTGGCTCTCACTGTTTAAAACAATTTTAATTCTACTGATATTTAAATTTTTATGTTCTAACTGTGCCAATGTTGAGATTTATGTTATTTATGTATGCTGATCTTACCCAGCCCTCAGTGAGAAAGAAAAAAAAAGTGAGAAAAAGTAAGATTCTGATAACCTTGGAAAAGTTGTTGTCCATCATATGGAACATTGAGCCATGACCCATATGCAGGACAATTACTGGGGTGTTTTACCTTTGAGCAACCCCTTTTTACATACAATGGGCTAAATGGATCAGAGGAGGTAGGAGGAAGGGAACCCACTGGACAACTCTTATGAGACATATGGCATTTTCTCATTAAGACCACTCAGTGTGTTCTTAATGTGCACAGTGTTCCACTGATGGATGGCAGCCTTTCCAAGCCCATTGGTGCCACCTTTCTGACAGAGAGCAGGTTTAAGGTTAACAGATATAAATATAAAAGCTCGAATTTGAGGTTCATACCAGGGAAATATTTTTTTTATGATAAATTAATTTTTCTTTAAATTTTATTATTCACCTGAGAAGATCAACCACAAAAAACATATATGGAAAATTAAGCAATCATCATCATCATCATCATCCTCAAGCAGCCATGGCCTACGGAGGTCCAACCAGACCGTGCCATTTAGTTCTCCAAGCAAGTCGGTCCTGAGCTACATCTACTGCATCTGGCCACTGCACACCAATTCTAACAAGGTCCTGTTTGACATTGTCTGCCCACCGCATCCTACGTTTCCCCTTCTTTCTGAGGCCTTAAGGCACACTGTTCCTAACCCTATTCGCCAATCTATAATTATCCATATTGGCAACATGGCCAAACCAACATAGTCTCTCTCTGCACAATATGCTGCTTAAAGGAGGTTGCAAACTCCTTTGCTTAACCTCATCATTAGTTACAAAGTTGAGCCACCTAATGCCCAAGATATTGCGTGAGCATCTGGAATCAAAAGCATCTAGTTTCCTGTTATCTTGTTTACAAAGTGTCCACGTTTCACTACCATAACTAACCCTAGAAAGAACCAAACTATTATACAGTCTAATTTTAGTCTTTAGGTGTATACGCCTATTTCTCCACACTCTCCATAGATTCTTAAAAGTCCCAGCAGTAATCCTATTCGTCTGTTAATCTCATGCCGCACATCACCAATTTCTGTTACATAGCTCCCAAGATAATTAAACTGTGACACCTGCTCAAGACTGCAACCATTCAGATTAACTGAATCACAGCCTGCTTGACCAATTTTCATCACTTTAGTTTTCTCTCTGTTTATAACCAAACCTACTCTACTACCAGTCTCATCAACAGCTCGAATGAAAGAGTTCATCTCATCAACATCATTTGCCAAAAGGGCCAAATCATCAGCATAATCTAAATCAGAAATTTTCGTATCTCCAGTCCATTTAAGGCCAAAATCTTTCCCTTGAAGTGAATTTCGCATAACATAATCAATAACCAAGCTAAAGAGAGAAGGAGACAAAATGCACCCTTGTCGAACACCAGAAGTAATGCTAAAACAACTGCTATAAGCCGTACCAACTCTCCCACACGACTCAGTGTTATTATAGAGAGCTTTCATTATGTTAACTAACTTGTCTGGTATACCATATGATCTCACAATCAACCACAAATTATGACGATCAACAGAGTCGAAAGCCTTTTTGAAATCAACAAAGCCAGCAACCAAAGGTTTCTGAGACTCTAAACATTTCTCAAGAATCTGCCTAAGTAAAAATATCTGATCCACACATCCCCTACCCCGTCTGAATCCACATTGCTCATCACGCAATTTACTGTCAACCAGATTCTTAATTCTATTAAGCACAATCATGGAGAGAACTTTACCTGGAACAGAGAGTAGGCTGATACCCCTACAGTTATCACAAGAATTGCGATCAACTTTCTTGAAAATAGGGATAACAATAGCTCTGGTAAAATCCTTAGGGACCATGCCTTCATCATAAAAGATATTCAAAATTTCAGTCATCCAAGTAGTAACCGAAACATTCCCAGCTCTAAGCATTTCCGTAATAATTTCATCTACCCCCGGGGATTTATGAAGTTTAAGTTTAGAAATACCCAAAATAACTTCAGATTGTGTTATAGGGCCAACATTAAAGCCACCAATGCATTTATCATCATTGCAAACAATGGGAGTAAAACTAACCACATTGTTTAGAACATCACTGAAATGCTCAGCCCACCTAGCCATGACAGAATCCTCACATTCTGTAGCCTTACCTTGTTTATCCTTCAATCCCTGTATACCTGTCCGTTTTCTACCACACAAGATATTAACTATCTGCTATAGCTCTCTGCTGTTGTGCTGTCTAACTGCTTCTTCGGCTTTGTCAGCCAAGCCATCAAGCCAAAGATTCTTATCAGCAGCTAACTGATCCTTTACACATTTATTAAGCTCCCTGTAATGCTTTCTACTCGGACTAATAGGATACTGATTAAGGACATTTATGCAGTTCTTTTTTTCTGAAATAAGTTCAAGTGCCTTATCACTCAGACAATTCTGTCTCTTCTGCTCCTTTTTTCCTAAAAGAGTACTGTTAGTGTCCAAAAAAGCCTGTTTAAAATGATCCCATTCTTCCTCAACTTCAGTAGTAAGCATACCATGACTGTCATAATGACTAAGTAACCTATCATGGTAAGCTTTGGCTATAATTGGGTCTTTCAGAGCTTCAGAATTAAAGGTAAAATTTTTAACTTAGTACAACACTTCTTAAGTTTAAGTTGCAAGACACTTTTAACAAGGAAATGGTCAAATCCAATTTCAGCTCCCCTATATGACCTGGTATTCCTAACAGAACTAGCCCATTTGCTGTTAATTAATATATAATCAATCATACTCTTATGCAGCCCATCGGGTGAAACCCATGTGTACTTATGTATGTCGCAGTGTTTGTAATAAGTGTTAGTTATTCTGAATCCATTGAGTTTGCTTACCTGTAGGAGACGTGGCCCATTGCCATTGCAGCTACCAATACCAAAAGGGCCTATTACTCCTCCCCAAAGGTCACAGTCAGTACCAACTTTGGCATTGAAGTCACTAAGAACAAGGGTAATATCTCCTTTCTTGACAGAATTCAAAATATCCTGAGGTTGTCTGTAAAACCTATCCTTCTCATCCTCATCGGCATCTTCAGTGAAGGCATAACAGCAGATAACATTCAAGTCTTTAACTCTTGTCTGAAATTTTGCTGTAAGAAACCTTTCATTAATGCACTCATATCCTAAAAGAGCATCACTAGCGTGTCTGCTGAGCAGCAGACCTACGCCGGTGCTTATATCATCCCTCCCTGAAAAGAGAAATTTAAGATTATTTTTAAGAATCTGACTTTTATCTGTCCATCTGGTCTCTTGCAAGCCCAGAATACCTAAATTATAATGGTGGAATTCTTGTGTGAGGACGTCAAGAGAAAAAGCTCTGTGCAGAGTCCTCACATCCAACTACCTTTGGAGAGAAAATGGTTAGTAGGATGTTTGAAGAAACTATGTTTATTGAGAGAGGGAATGCCGACAATATCAAACAGCCCCCGAATCGCAGACATGGGCAAAGACCCGTTCCCCCACCACTAAAGGCTGAAGCCATCTACACTGGAAGACTTCCTGCAATGCAGAATTTGACGATGCTTGTTGAAGCAAGAGTTCAGGTGCCTGCGATGTCCTCTGCTGAGGATTATCCACCAGCTGATAAACATATCCTGTGCATCTATTCACTTGGGGCTGTCAACCCACAAACAAACAGAAAACACAGCGGAAGATTTTCCCTCCACAGAAGCCCACCAGTGCAGCAAAATCAAGATCCATAATCAAGCTCAGAGCCATATATCTGTCCAGTTTGTTAACAGATATTCTTTAGCACATGATGAAACGAATTATTTGATAAAAATAAATGAAACTAAAATTTTATGTCGAAATTAATTGCGGAATGAAATGAAACTGATTTATGCGATTTTTAAAATAAGCTGCAGTTAGGGTTTTATTAACTGGAAAAAATGGAAAGAGCTTGAGCTAATTTTCTTCTAAGATTCTTGTGTAGTAAATTCGAGTCCATCTCATTTTATCAGTAAATTTCCTCAGTGTACTAATAGGACTGCCATTCGTCAGATGGGATATTAAACCATGACTTTGTGTATGAAAAGAGCCACACCATGTGCCCGTTAAGCAAAACGCTGGATAAATTTTACTGGAGGCCTCCATCTGTCCCCTATAATAGATGGCCTTGTGGCCTATGAGTGGCCAACCCAGTGGGGTCACCGTAGACAATTTCTCTGCGCCTTTGGAGTCCTTGTGACATAGCCATTAACATTGTGTGTGTAAAAAAATTGGTAATCAGAGATAAAAAAAAAATTTCAAAATGACATGTGAATTTGTATAAGAATGCACTCTGAAATTCCGGAATTTAATGAAAATATCTTTAATGCAATATTATAATTTCGTACTTAAAGCAAAATACATATGTTTTAATCAAGAACCTGAACAAAAATTTCAGTTATAAAACAAAATTGTTTAGCGATGAGTTTTTAGACATACGTGTCGATCATGGAGAAAGTGTCATCTTCATTCTCAGAAATCAAGCATATCCTGAAATTTAAAATATAAAAGAATATTAATATCCTAAAATCATGCTCATATTTAATCATTGGATTCATTAGTGCATTAAACCTAAATAAATGTGGAAACTGCTCAAATTCAGGAAGATTTCTAAATGGAATTAATACTTAGAATTCTAAATGGAATTAAAACTCAGATTTCAAAACTGCATAAATACAACAGAAAAAGGTTTCCACATTATATAATTTGTTTATTTTGATTAATTTCATAAATTTAGATTTTTCTGATATCTGCTTTGAAGAGCGATTCGTACAATTGAAGCTGCAAAAGCAGCTATAATATAAAATTTTTAAATTGTCAAGTTTTTACAGAGCAGAAATCGTTTTTACTACAGTTAGAGCTAATGTTTGAATAGAATAACATGGCTGCCGAGCAGTCATTCTGCATCAACATTTAGCGCTTAAGGCGCCTCCTTTTCCTTCTTTCTTCCATGGTGTAATACATGGAGGAAGACGCCACAGAGCAGATGTATGGGGAAGTAGATATCTCAGCAGAAATGAAATAGCCTACATACTTTATATGAGTATTTGAACCCAAATCCTTTTCAGTAGCAAGAGGGGTGGGGCGTTAAGCCGTAGACGGCCATGGTTAGTTACTCAAATTCCTCTCTAACTGACACAACTTCTCCCATCTTTTTCTTTTAATATCTGTGTAATATTGCCAAATATCTTGTCTTCTGGTATATCTTGAGTATTTAAAATGACTCTAATTATTTAGTTATTAATAGAGGAACCTCTCTTTCTGTAATAAAGATATCCTTATTGACTCCATTAGAAATTATGATATCTCTGAATTTTTTTTGTCCTCATTAATAAGTGTTTTTGCAATAATCCGTCGACATAAACTAATGATATTCGATTTGGTTTTACGTTCAGTGTTCTGATGAAGATTCTTAAGAAGACCATGATAGACCACACTTTTTTTTTAAAACAAATGTCCTAGAATTATTCTAAGAGCAACTTCAGAAGTTATATAGAACCGGCAAAATACAATTTCTATTGCAATATGCATATCTCTTATACAGAAAACAGAAGAAATTATATTTTACAGAAACAGAAGAAATGAAGACTGATAAGATATCAGAGCTTAACATTTAAAATGTAGCCTTCAAAACCATTCATAGACTGTTAATAGTTTTGAGTCGTACAAATATCGATGATAAAGACACAGTTAAATATTATCAATTTTAATGATATATGTATATAAATAGATAAGCATAAGTAATAAAAAATAGTGAAACAATATAATTTATAAGTATATGAAAATTTCCCACTGAGAGTCGAAGGCCACTCATGCCGTTTCAAGTCAACTTTGGATTCAATAGCAGCCGTAGCGGCAATAAGTACGTTGTCCAATAAGAATCGCAGACCGGTGTGACGCAATAATACGTCATATTTGTCGTGTTGTTTCCGTGGTATGACCGAATCGGAGAAGTGCACGTAAGACGGTAATTCGTGATGGCAGACTGACTGTTATTTTAGAGAAAAATCTGTCTATAACAAAGTTAAATATCATTTTATAAAAATCGATTTCTTTCTATTGGAGTAACCATTACTTTTGTAAGTACAGGTATGTTCTTATTCTGTTCTAACTGTATAAAAAGTGATTACCATGTGTGTTTTACATTTGCCGTAATATTTTCAGTAAATATGCATCTTTAAATTTTTATTAAGTAAATATTTTTGGCCGTCCCGTGGCCGAGTGGTTAGCACGCTTGGCTACTGATCTAAAGGGACCTGGGTTCGAGCCCCGGGTAAGGCATGGATGTGTGTGTCGTTTTTCTGCTGAGGTCCTGCCATCCTCTCAGATCTCCTACTGTGACATATAAACTGACAGGCTCTCTGTGGCAAGCAGCTGCTTGAGGGGGTATTTATTTTTTTTAATAAATATTTTTGAGCTGATTAAACATGTTATCCATTTGACATAATAGAAAAAATAAATGCACGCAATAAAAAAAATACACGTCATTTGAGCATAAGAAAACAGAGTTGACGAATAATAAACTTGGTTTCGGGTTTGTGACAGTTCATGATGCTTTGTATTATCCAGTACATTATGGAATCATTGAGGGAGCTCTTATTAATAAATTTTATTGGGTCTTATTTTTAGGTCATATATATAAATTTTATACAATAAATTGAAGTGGTTTGCATCTTAACTTTTCAAATTTATTAACAACACAAAAAAGTTTCAGAAAGATCCAAAAATATTTTTTTAACAACCTTTTGGCACATATTTATGCCTCCTCATATTTTATTATGATGTTACTAACTTTTTGAAGCTTTCAGTTCATTAAAATTATTAAGCAACTTATTGTATTTTATGCATTTGGTTCCTGACACACCCTTGCTTAATAGTTTCTTATGGTCATATAATGAAAAAAAAAAGCACTTGTTTTTACACTTAAAATAGAAATTTGGCAGAAATGAAGTGCAGGGATTTCACCTGCTATCTTTTCACTACGAACTGTGTCTAAAGATGCTGCAATGCGAGAAAAAGCAAATGTCAAAGTTGTGCATTCTGCATCTACATTGAGACAAGTTTAGAGTATTTCAAATATATATATAATGTAATACAAAAAAAAAACACTTTTCTGCATTTGGTTATATTGCACTTTGGGTTACTTTGGAAACTATAGGTTCCAGTTTAGGTTACGTTCTTTCTCATTTAATGGGCTTCTGACATTCAGATATCTGAGTAAATTGCCTGCCACATTATAAAAAAAGAAAACCCCAAAAACCTATGATTTAGTTTCTTCTGGGGATTTTTTTTTACATAATACACCAGTTGGATAATTGTTGAAATCAGTGAGGCGCTTGAAAACGTATAAATTGACGGTCACAAAAAAAAAGGTAAATCAGCAGGGAGCATCTAAAGCATTTTTATATTCCCATGGCCGAGTGGTTAGCATGCTTGACTACTGATCTAAGGGACCTGGGTTCGAGCCCCGGATAAGGCATGGTTGTATGTGTTGTTTTTCTGCTGAGGTCCTGCCATCCTCTCAGATCTACTTTGGCATATAAATTGACAGGCTCCTGTCAGACCCCTGTGGCAAGCAGCTGCTTGAGGGGGTATTTATTTATTTTTTTATTTTATTGATTTTTGCATTTCTAAGATACAGCTCACAGCATTATGTAAAAGAACCCCCCAGAGTTATATACATTATTTTCTTATGGTGTTTTTTTTTAATAATACTTATGGTGAATCTGCTGCAGAGGAGTACTGCAGTGAAGCCCATTAAGGGAAATGATGTAGCTTAAGTTGGAACCTATATTTCCAAAGTAACCCAAAGTGCAAAATAACCTTCCATTAAAAAAATACTATAAATAATCTTAACAATCAAGATTTCATTAACAACACTTATTGCTAAAGAAAAAACCCTTAATCTGCACTTGAAAAAAACCCTGCAGAAATAGATAATTTCATCAAAATAAGATTTCGTTAGCATGCTTATCACTACAGGAAAACCCTCATTCCATATTTAAAAAAGTCCCAAAAATAATATCAAAACAAGATTTCATTAACAATTAGTGATAAGGAATGATCCCTTGTTCCACCCTTAAGATAAGCTCTGAAAACAAATAATCTCACTTCTTGTCTTCATAGACTAGCCAGCATCCCACCTGTATCAGTCTCGGAAAGTCCACCCTCCATCTTCTCCTTGCTCTTCCTCTTGACTTGAATCTCTCTCTCTTTAATCTTCCTCTTGACCTTACCCTGGAGCAAGCGAGGTGAGCCTCCATTGCCACAACTCAAGGCTGACCTGCATCCAAAGAAGGTCATGCTCTGTATATGGTGGGATTAAAAGGGAACCTTCAGTCTAGCTGAAGATAACTATTCTAAAAAGTGCCTAACAGGACATAGTTAGAATTGACATCTGGTGTCCAAATGCAACAGTTGTAGCTCAGGACAGACATGTTTTGAGAACTAAATTACACATCTGGTTGGACCTCTGTATGTAGCCATGGCTGCTTGAGGATTCTGTATGAATGTATCGCAGTTTAAACTAACTTTGTATTCTAACCTAAGTTCTATTATAATACAAAGTTGAATTTTCAAAACAATGGGATGCATTTTAACTTAGCAGTGCATTCCTGAAAACATCATCACAAGTGATTCCAAGGAATACACAATTACAAATGCATTTTAATAACAATGTTAATTATTGAACACTTCTCTTTCACCAAAAAAAAAAAGAATTGTATAATAAAACTTCAAACCTAAATTAAACATGCAGATGGATCTTGTATTGCAAATCGATATTACAGGTTGCCTGGTTTTCGGGGGGAAAATCCAAGATAGCAGCTGAGATCAGCTACATCATAGCCAGAACTTTTATTCACTGAAGTTCTGTAATCAATTTTGGCAATTTTCCAAAAACGTATTGAAATTATGAGCAATTTTTTTTTGACTTTTTTATAATATGGCTCATGGATTGATATGAAATGAGAATTGATGACTATAATTATTTATTTATCATAAAATAACTGAAATTTAATATAAACTTCTAAATTTAAGTCACCCATAAAACAGCACAAATTGTGTATTAAATATTGTTTTAACTATATTGCTGTGAACTTATAATTAATTGGGGCATAATTTCATTATTCTGCTTGCTCTCATTAGCTAGTGAGAATCACCATTTTTTTTACCCATCTTCCTACTGCTTTTTGCTTGACATTTGTCAGTTTCTCTAGACAGTTGTTCCATCATAACTTTCAAGAGTGATGGTGAAACTTAATGAATTATGTGTCAAATGAAAGTTTGCAACAGTGTCTAGTAGTGCTACAGGCAATAAAAAATTGACTGACGTGCTTCCCTACTAAAAAAGGGGAAATATGAAAACCATTGTTACTCTATATCTCCAGAATATGAGTGCCAAAAGTAACAAGCTATGCATCAAATGAAAGCTTGTGACTCAGATAGTGTCATAGGCTGTAAAAAAATACCCCCCATGCTTTCTTCCCCCTAAAGAAGGGAAAATGTGAAAATGATTGTTCTATATTTACCAAACATGAGGGCCTGCAGTTATGAGTTAGATGTCAAATTAAAGCACATATGAAGATTGTCATACACTATCAAAATTTTCCTCCCCCCCATTCTCTAATCCCAAAAGGAAGCAGATTTCTGTAGGGGTGGACCTTAACGAGTTATATTTCCAATTGAAGCTTGTGATATCTTCTGTGTCATGGTCTACTCTAAACACAATTTCAAAAACAATGGGAGGAAAAATGCCAACGTTTGAGTCATACATGAAAGTTTCTGAAGGTAAGTGTGTTTAGTGACAAAGAAAAAATATAAAAAAAATGCATATCTTCTCATATGCACTGTAAAAAGTAGAAAGTAAAACTAAAGCATATCAATGGTGCATTCAGTCTCTGAATTCATATTGACTCCAAAGGAAGACACAACACTGATTTACCTACTGAAAAGGCAGCTGGCACCCATTTGTTCTTTGAAGTGAATGTAAATTTAGTGGCTAATTGCACCATCGATGTGCTGTAGTTTTATTTTCCTCTTTTTAGAATGCATATTGGAAGACAGGTATTTTTTTAAATTTATATATTTTCTTTCAAAGCTGTATCCAGCTTTTATGGCACTATGAAAAAAAAAATCAGAAATGTGCCTTTTTGTAAGTTAAAATATTGACTTAAAAATTGAAATATATGATTTTTTATTCGTAGAAGAAAAGCTTAAAAGCAGTGGTATACAGTAGAAATAGTTATTTATATATTTATATTGTTCTTACTTTCATAGAACAAATCATTGCACTCTTAAAATGGGGATTTATGTTTTTATTTTACAAATCAATAATTCTTATCTTTAAAAAAAATACAATCATCGAATTCGATTTTCAAATAAAGCATTGCCAGTGAATGAAAACAATAGAACATTTTTTTTCTTCTATTTTTCATAGCTCGTTTAAGGAAACAAGCAAATGTTTTCAGAATTTGTGCAATGTTAGGATTCACTTTCTCCAAATCTCCTGAAAGCTGTAATTTTAATTTTCTCTCTAACAGTGGAAAAAGTTGAAAATGGCAAAATTTTAAATGAATATTGCAAGTGATGTATTTATGGAAGAATGTAATTTTTGGTGGTGAAATGTGAAGATCAGGAAGTTTGCATTGACTACTTATTTGATGCTTGCCCCCTTACTTTCATGGGGATGGGAGAATTGTTTTTTTAGATAAAAAAATTCTTTTTGGGTTTGATTGACAGTGATGAAATGTTACAGTCCACACAAATATTCTCCTAAAAGTTTTAATTGAGCTCTCAAATAGTGGAAAAAGTTAAATATTGAAAACAATCGATTTGACTACAAATGCAATATTTTGGTGGTTCATCGTGATGATGATTGAGAGGTTTGGATTGACAGAAAGTTTGCCTCTTCTCCTTCGGAGTGGGAGATGCAACTTTTTTTGAAGATTTAAATGAAAAATTATTTTTGAGTTGAATAGGAAACCAACAAATATAAAATGATAAAAATTTCAAAATTATATATAATTATATATAAATATTTTGATTTATTATATAATCAAAATATGATATTATGAGTCATATTTTTCATATCCCCAAAAGGCTTTTTCACTGTTAGAAGGTGCTAAATATAAAAAATATAAAACCCGATTAATGCCAGAAATTTGAATTTCCAGTGATAGAATGTAATAGTCAAAATTAGATATTTAGTTTACAAAAAGTGAAATTTATTTTTTTTTGCATTTCAATTGCACTATTATTGGTTTAAATTTGACCATTTGTGCTCTATTTTTAAAAAGTTAGTAATTTAGATTAAAATGTCAATATTATTTAATGTAGTAGTAATAAATGATTTAATTCTAAATCATTTTAAATTTAATACATTGAGATGCAGTTTATTAGGTACACTTACATAGTAGTGTGTTGTGCTCCCTTTGGCCTTCAGAACAGCCAAATTTGTTGGGGCATGGAACTTACAAGATGCAGGATACATTGTGCAGGAATGTTCTACCTTGCAGAAATAATTGTGTTGCACAATTGAAAATTGGATGGTGGTACAGTCTCATTGCAAACAGCCCTTCCCATGTCAACCAAAGATGCTCGCTAGGGTTTAGATTCTGAGTATTGTGCAGTCCAATGAAGCAAGGAAAACTCGTCAACACATTCTTGGAACCATTCAGTGAAGATACAATATGTACCTTGTGAGCAGATACATTATTATGCTGAATGTGTCCATCTGAGAGAGGATAAACTAGTTGAAGGAATGAACTTGGTCAGCAATAAACTTCAAATATGTCATGTCATTCGATGTGTATCAGAGGGCCTAAATATGTGCCAGGAAAACTTTCCCCACATCACCACCACTGGCTTGCACTCTTGATACCAGCAACATGGCTCCATGGCCTCATGTTATTTGCCCCAAATACTGGTTTTTCCATCAGCATGATGCAAAAGGAACCTTGATTCATCCAACCAGACTACTTTTTGTAGTCCTTAATGGTCCAGTGTTGATGCTCTTGTGTCTCACTGGAGATGCACTATCATGTTGTTTGCTGGCATCAGCACTGGACATGGTCAGCAGTTGGTTGTAGACCATTCATGTCAAGGTGCAATATGTGGTGTGTTCAGAGATGACCTTCTGCACCCTGATATTTAATTATGCTATGATTTGCTTAGTTGTGACCTGTCTGTGCTTGCATGATTCTTGACAGTCTCCTTTGCCTCCTCTAATCCATCAGGATCGTCAGTCACTGGTAGTTTGTTGTCTTTTGCCCCATTCTCTGTAAAGCCTTTAAAAGATTTTACCCCCCCCCCCCCCCCCCCCCCCCCCCCCCCCCCCGCCCTCAATATATTGGCTGTGCAACTCTGACAATATAGACATTTGTCTTTTTTAACCGTGGTGCACAAACCTTTCTGCACTTAGTCAAGATCACTAAACTTCAACACCCAAAGAAAAAAAATAATGTTTAATAAAAAAGCATCCAAGAAAGTGTTTTTCTGTTTCATAAACAGGACAGAAAATCTCATTAATGTGAACAATCCAAGTAATCTTGTATAACACTGGTTGATGTTTTAAAAAATACCACACTGAAAAGAATCTTTATGGTGCAGACCATTATTACCTTTCAAAAGAGATACTCTCTTGTGGAAGGGAGCAGAAGAGGTCTGCCAGATCAGTCTGGCTTACTGATCTGAACAACTATGAGTACTTTTTTTTCCTACCCTGCTGAGGAGTACTCAACCACACATGGTCCTATCCTAACCATACATACTAGCCAGAATGGAATAATGGCTCTGAGCTTGATTAAGGATCCTGAATTTGCTGCACCACTGAGCTTCTGTTGAGGAAAAATATCCCACTGTGTTTTCACTTGTTTGTCGGCTGATAGCCTCAAGTGAATAGATTCACAGGATATGTTTTATCAGCTGGTGAATAATCCTGATTTGAGGTCATCACAGGTACCTGAACTCTTGCTTCTACAGGCATCATCAAAACTACATTGTAAGAAGTCTTCCAGTACAGATGGTTTTAACAGTGGAGGAAACAGGTCTTTGCCTCATGCCTGCAATTAGGGGGTTGTTTGTTCCCACAAGTTAGTCCATACTTGCATTGAACATAACTGGGGAAAATTTTTTAAGTAGCCTACCATTGGATAACTTTCATCAATTCAGGCTATGAATCATTTGCTTAATGCAGGAGTATGAACATGATTAACAGATATTATGTGCTGTGAAGTTGGTAAGCAGGATAATTCAAAACTTTAAATCAAATAGTGAAGAAATATATGTATATTGTATTTCTGTTGTATTTAGGCTATTTCTGTATAATTCCATTGTCAATTGAACAATAAGAAATTTTGAGTAATTTTTTTTTGTAATTTACTTATAAATATGTATTATATTAAAAACTAGGCATCACATAAAGAAATTTATTGATTCTGTGTATGGAACAGAATTTTTTTTTTTTGCCTGTCCTTAAGGACGGGTAAGTTTTTTTTTAGAATTTTCAAGCCTGGGATTATCTTCAAATCTGACATATTGCATTGTTATAATCACTTTTGTAGAACAGATAATCAGGCTTTGTTATAGTCAAAATAAGGTTGTAATGAAGTTGAATTATTTTCTGATTGTTTGAATTGAGTGTTATTGTTCATAATTTAAAATTATAAGGAGCTGATTGTTAGAATTATGTGAACATTATTCTTAAAATCTTTCAGTGAGCTACAATCTTCACTTTTTTTTTCTAAGGTCATCTTTCAATGCAGACAGCTGCAGCTTGGGAAATATTTTCATCTTTGTATAGTCTGCCATTCCATCATTCTTCTTCTGCAGCCTCTACTGTTTGACTAGAATCTAATTTATTAACAACAGATCCAAATATTACCATCTCCCATCCATTTTTCTCTTTAGGTTAATTTTTTTCAAATGAAACACTTGGAACCTTGCATGTTAGCCTTGTTAACTTCTGTTTTGTAATTGTTTTTAAATGTAAGCAATTTATCTTATTGTGATGCATTGATGCTAACTGCTCAAGAGATAACTAAAAGACTTGCCACAAATCTCTAAATGCATTCCATTCCCAGTTCAATGCACTGTTGCTCTATCTCTTGAGTTAGAAATAAATAAGTCCTGCTATTTTGTGCCATATCACCTCTAATTTTGCTTACAGAGCTTTTATAAGTTTTAACTTTTATAACCCACTTTTTGTGCTAGACTTAAACTCTATATAGCCTCTGAAAAAAGTTCAATGAAATATAGATATTGTATAATTGGTAAAGTTCCTTACTTGTGATTTGCAGTTTATCTTTTTGCCGCATATTCATTGACAAAAAAATTGTTTGCCGAGTAAAAAATTGATTGTCCGCTCAGGGCAGCCAATTTTTTCAGCTATTTAGAGTGTTTCTTGCCTACAGGACATTTTCCTGTGATACTTTATTACTAAACTATTTTTATCCAAAGAAGTTGAAGCCTCCTATTGTGCTCCCTACTATACTAGCTTTTTTTTTTATGTAGGTGTTGTATATATATATTTTATACCATTTTGTTCACTTGGAAGTAGTTGAAAGTTATTTTTGACCAATATTAGTCATGTTCAGTCCTTTAGCTGCTATCCAACTTGCTGTTCTAGTTAAATGCTTGTTCTTTAATTTGTTTTGCTTTCATTTTTTATTTTCCATAATTGTATATTTTACATTTCGAAAAACAAAACACAAATATAATGTTATAGGCTTTACATGAAGGTGAGCGTATTAAGAAAATGCATTTAGAAATTAATACCTTTTTTTTACCGTGTATTAATTTTATGTGCAATACTTAATGTGGCCATATACCCATAATTTGCTGAAATATGCTTTGAATGATTTTGTGCAAGAAAATATTTTGCTTAAGAAATATATACCAAACTACAGTAAAAAACATCTAATACCATTAATGTCTTTTTGGATCATCCATAAGTTTCTCACACCACCATAACAAAATGACTGTTCAAATAGCAATAACTTTTTATATTTAAATAGCAGGAACATTCAAGGCCATATAGATAAGTGAACATGTGCAAATGCCAAAAAAAAAAAATAATTTTTAAGTGCTCATTAAAAATACATATTAGGTAGCAAAAAGGCCAATGCATGACTATTATCTGATCAACTCTGTCAGGCTTTGTTTTATGTGTGGTCCACGGTATCCCCTTTCCTTGTTAAACTGCTTTAAAAAATAAGACACATAGTTGCAGTTTTGTAGCTCCCTAGAAATTTAAATTATGTCATGCCTACTGTATATTTTATAATCCTTGAAAAGTCCAAATTTTATTAATACAATATTAATCATTTATGAAAAGTTTATTTAAAAGTTTTACTATATATTCTACATATGATGCCATTTAGTCAACTTTGTCTTGTTACAATATCATGTAAATTTTCATTGAATCCCTGTATACAGAATGAAAAAGATCTTACCAATTTCCTAAATGTTTTCTTATTTTCTCGAAAGTTAGCAGCTAGGTATTTTGGTTGTGGGAAATTTTGGACCTATATCCATCTATATGCTTTTCTTGTAATGTTGACTGAAGAATATATCATCTGTGACAGAAAAGAATCTTGAAACATTCAAGAACTCTGCTGGCTTGCATCTGCAATGAATTTTATTAGTGAAAATGCAATTTTTAAAAATTTTCAAAGTTCTACATTTGCTGCCCATCTGTAGAACCCGATTTGTTTTTACACTACTGTAATATTGATGTATAGGCAATTTGTCATTTTTTAGGCTATATGTTTTGGTATTCTTATATAAAATCGTATTTTTCACAAACTCCGAAAAGCATGCATTATAAGTGGTTTTTCCTTTGTTAGCATTTCATCCTCCTTCTAACATATTAATTTTAACATGAACTTCTTCAAAAGAAACTTGCACTAGTTTAGTATAAAGGCAGTATAAGCAGTGTAGACAGAATTCTGGAGGTAAGCATTAAAAAAAAAACTGTTTCTGTAGGTAATCTATGAAGTAAGCATTAAATTATCGAAATGCAAATTTAGATATGTTTTTTTTCTTGAGGTTTGAATCATTCTAGATTTCTTTAAAATTTTTGAATTAAAAAAGTTTGCAAGTTGTGCAACATTTGAAAGTTGTCAAAATGCAATGTGTAAGTTGCTTGTTTTTCACCTTTATTGCTATTTAGCAAGAGGCAGATAATTACAAAATGGTAGCATGCTTTACATACTCTATGATAATAATAATAACTTGTAGTTGTTATTAATAAGTTTTGGTAGATTTATATTTAATGTATTTATTAATGTTTTTATAGGCCAGAGAATGTTTCTAGTTGATTGGGTGACCAGTGTTTTGAATTTATTTGGTAAGTATTTCATTTGTTAACTGAAAAAATAACACTTTCTGCAATATACACTGGTGTTAAAAATTAAAGGATAATGTATAAATTCATACATTGCTCGAAATATTTTTAAGGGAATGCGATGAAATTTAGTAAAGCGATTTATTAAAACATCACAAATGCAAATCAAGTAGAAGAAATTGATAATTGTATAATGTGCATGCATTAAGATCATAATTATGCAATTGACATGAAGGAGTAGTCCATGGAACAATACTTAGTCTACTTCCTTAGTGAGCTGTTTATCTTAGTGCAATTAGAGTAGTTTGAATTCTGTCTTATTTTTAGGGGACCTAAAACCTTACAGTGTCAGGTTTCTGAAACTGAAACTCACTGTGGTGGCTGGATTTGTTTTAAAGTGTTTTCAGAAAATAAACAGCTTTAGAACCTCATCCTGAAGTAACTAATGAACAGAAATATGCCATGTTATATACCAAAAGAAAGAGCATTTAATTATGCTTAATAAAATGGCAAAAATTCAAAAAAAAAAGTAATGTTAAATTTTTAAGCATTTTTTTAAACACTGCAAAATTTCATTGTGGTTTTTCCACTTTATTTTTAATATAAAATTTTAAAACTGTATATACATTGAAGAGCCAAAACATTATGACCACCTGCCTAATACAATGTTGGTCCTCCATGTGCCACCAGAACAACTCTTACCTGGTGAAGCATAGATGCTGTAAGATTTCTAAAGGTGTCTTGTGGTATCTGGTACCAACATGCTACCAGCAGATTCTTTAACTCTTGTAAGTTACATGGTTGAGCCACCACAGATCGGATATGCTGTTCCAACACAAACAACAAATGCTTGATTGAATTGATGTCTGGAGAATTTGGAGGCCAGGGCAATACCTGGAAGTCTTCCTCATATTCCATAAACCATTCTTGAACAATCAGGGCAGTATGGCATGGTGCATTATCCTGCTGAAAGAAGGCACTACTAAAGGGATATACCATTGCCAAGAAGGATGTACCTAGTCTGCAATGATGTTTAGGTAGGTAGTAGATGTTATAGTTTCCTGCACATGAATGAGTGGACCCAGGGTTTCCCAGCAGAACATTGCCCAAAGCATTACACTTCCTCCACCAGCTGGTTTTTGTCCCACAGTGCAGCCTGGTGCCAACACTTCACCAGGTAAACGATTCGCACTTACCCAACTGTTCACATGGTGCAACAGGAATCGAGATTCATTGGACCAGATGACCTTCTTCCAATCATTCAAGGTTCAGATTTGATGTTGGCATGCCCATTGTAGGCGCTTTCGATGGTAAACCAAGATTAACATGGGCACTCAGAGTGGCCTGTGGCTACACAGCCCCATTTTCAGCAGGGTTTGATGTACTCTGTGTTGTGACATATTACTCCCTGTCACCAGTATTCAAATTTCGGGCGAGTTGCGCCACAGTATCCCTTCTGTTCGTCCTGATACCGTAGGGGATACCTCTAGTATCTATGAGCATGGTCGGCCCACACCTTGCCAGTGCTTTATGGTTTTTTCCCTCCTCGGACCACTTTTTGAAGGTACTGTGAGCACCCCACAAGACTTGCCGTCTCGGAAATGCTCTGACCCAGTTGTCTGCCATTGCAATTTGGCATTTGTCAAACTCGCTTAAATCCGCTGCTTTTCCCATCTGAATAACAAGAATAACACCGATTAACTGAGCTCAGTATCAGGTATTATTCGTACCATTTTACTACCTTCACGTGCTGTCATTTACCTGCAGTTGCTTCGATTTGCATGAAGATGCACTGGTCATAATGTTTTGACTCATCAATGTATATATCCTGTTTTTTCTATATTTTTTATTGTTCTAATATTAAAAGTTCATGATATTTCTATAATGCTTAAATCTTTCATTTATTTAGTTTTTTCTAAAATTTTTTGGTCATTTACATATAATGCATATCCTTAGACTTTTGACAATCGGCCAACTCTAAGCTTAAGAAAAGCAGTGTTATTAAAAATCATTTTGCTTTAAAGCAAGATAATTTAAGTAAAATTTGAAAAAAAAAATGTCAGAAAATTGATAAAGAAACATGAAAAAAAAAAAAAACCCAAAAAACAACAAAAAAGTGTTTCAAAGCATTTAAAGTTTAACTTAAAGCACTGAATTTGAGAATGAGTCACTTCATTATGAAGCTGCATAACTGCTAGAGAAAAAGTTTAATTCTAAAATTCTAGCAGAAATTTGGTTTAAAATCACAATTTCTTTAATTAGTTTACTTGGTTGCAATGTAATTAAAAATGTTGATAAAAATAATCCTGCATTTTAAAAATTGTGCTTTGAGTAATCCTAATGTTTTGATTACTGCCATTGTACATCACTAGCAATTTCATTTTCAATTGTTTCTTATTAATTATTGCTTATACTCACAGTATATATTTGAGAAGCATTTAAAGTGAAAAAAAAAAGTCTTTAAAATTGAAAGTCTGCAAAAATATTGATCGAAAGCCGATGTGTGTGAAGTTTCCAGATGATGCAATTTCTGGTACTAATAAAATTATCTTTATGTTAAAAGTTTAGATGGTATTACTCTAGTATTAACTCTAATAGATCTATAAATAGCCCAAAGTACAGGGAATTGCAACTGATGGGTAATCTACACATTAATACGATATGGCAGAATAAAGGCATAAACTAAATTGACACTATGTGATGCTATTATGGTGACTGAATATGTGCATATGTTCACTGATGACTCAAGTGAATTTTAAACTTTATCATAATTTTTTCAAGTGGAATCAATAGGTAAAAAATATGTATCATAGATTTAATTATTTTTTATTGATTAGAAACAGTCAAAAAATTCAAATTTGTATTCAGACTTTTTTTTTTTACAGCCTTGTACTCCTGGAATGAAACTTACATTAAAGATATATTAAGTTAACTCTACATATTGTATACGCTTACATATTGCATCACTAGAATTTGAAAGACGAAAACACTTATTTGGGCTCTGACACAGAAATGGTTAATCATGACTAATAAGATGAAGGGTTTTAGTAGTGATTCACCAGTGTTGAAAAAAAGTACAGAAACCTTATTTAATTAGAGGTAAGAAAAGGCTGCAGAGGTAGTGACTGAGATACCCCACTGAAATGATTCACAACCAAGAAATAGGCAGAGGCATTTAGGAGGATTGAAGGGGGCTTGGCATTGATTGAGAAGCAAGACCCGAATTGTGAGAGATTTGAATAATCTCAAGAGTTGTCTTACATGACCTCACATGTTATAAAGAAATTTACAGTGAAAGAAAGAAACTGTTGCATAAAGTTTCCTATTAATGTTTTTCAATAAAATGTCTGTAAATCAATCACAGCTATTCACCCTTACAACCCATGAAATTATTAAAATGACCCATAACCATTAACCTCTACAACCTATGGAAATCATAACAATGAACATGAGCCATCAACTTCTACAGATTATTGAAGTGATGAATCTCCACTGCTCATTCAATATGTAACCAATATAGTAAACAAACTGATGCTGTTATTCTATTTAAAATTCTTTACATTATTGTACTGATATTATTTAATATTAATTGAAATTTATATTATCTTAGTTATTTGAGTTAATCTTATGCTGCATGTCGCCAGTATCTGTTGCATAACTCCCAAGATGATTAAGCTGAGACACCTGCTCAAGAGTGCAACCACTCAGATTAACTGAACCACAACCTGCCTAACCAATTTTCATCACTTTAGTTTTCTCTCTATCACCAAACCTACTATACTACCAGTCTCCTCAACATCTCAAATGAAAGAGTTCATCTCATCATTTTTTGCCAAAAGGCTTATCAACATAATTTACATAAGAAATTTTCAGATCTCCAGATCATTTAAAGACAAAATCTTTCCTTTGCAGTGAATTTTGCATAAAATAATCAATAACCAAAGAGAAAAGGAGACAAAATGTAACCTTGTCGAACACAAGAAGCAATGCTAAACCAATTGCTACAAGCCTTACCAACTCTCACATGTAACTCAGTGTTATTATAGAGAGCGTTCATTATGTTAACTAACTTGTCTGGTATGCCATACAATCTCACTATCAACCACAAATTATGGTGATCAACAGAGCCAAAAGTTTTTTTAAAATCAAAGCTAGTAACCAAAGATTTATGAAACTCTAAACATTTCTCAAGAATCTTCCTGAGTGAAAATTTCTGATCTACACATCCCCTACCATTTCTAATCCACATTGCTCATCACACAATTGCCTGTCAACCAGATTATTAATTCTATTAAGCACAATCATGTGAAGAATTTTACCTGGAACAGAAAGTAGGCTGATACCCCTATAGTTATCACAAGAACTGCAATCAATTAAAAAAAAAATAGAGATATTAATAACTTTGGTAAAATCCTTAAAAACCATTCCTTTATCATAAAAGATATAATAATCAGTCATCCATGTGGTAAATGAAACATTCTCAGCTCTAGGCATTTCAGTAGTAATTTCATCTACCCCTGGGGATTTAAGTAAAGTTTGGAAATAACCAAAATAATTTCAGACTATTTTATAGGACCAATATTAAAGCCATCTATCATTATTACAAACAATGGGAGTAGAACTAACCACATTGTTTAGAACATCACTGAAATGCTCAGCCCACTTAGCCATGACAGAATCTTCACCTTCAATAACCTTGTTTATCCTTCAATCCGTATATACCTGTCTGTTTTTTCCCACACAAAACATTAACTATCAAGTGCAGCTCTCTGCAACTGTCTAGCTGCTTCCTCAGCTTTGTCACCAAATAATTATCATATATAATAAGATATCAGGCCAAAGATTCATATCAGCTGCTAATTGATCCTTTACATGTTTATTAAGCTCTTTGAAATGCTTTCTGTTAGAAGTATAAAGTATTGATTAAGGACATTTCTAATTCTTTTCAAAATAAGCTCCAGTACCTTATCACTCAAATAAATTTGCATCCTCTGCTCCCCTTTGCCTAAAATAATACAATTAGTTTCAAGAAAAGCCTGTTTTAAATGGTCCTATTCTTCCTCAACTTCAATAGTAAGCTAACAATGACTGTCATAATGACTAAGTGACCTATCGTGGTAAGCTTTGGCTATTAACTGGGTCTTTCAGAGCTTCAGTGTTAAAGGTAATTTTTTTAACCTTAGCACAACACTTTTAACTTGGTAATGGTCAGATCCAATTTCAGCTCCCCTATATGACCTGATATTACTAACAGAACTATATACATAGGGTGTTTCAAAACTCTGTACAAATTTCAATGGGAGGTAAGAAACACCAAGACTCACCTTGTCGTCATTGAATATATGTCCACTGACGTAACCTTTCGGTGCTAGAGGGCACTGACAGAAATATCAGTGGAGCTGGTACATAAATGAATGGAAACAAGTGTGAACAACATGTTTATTTATATAAGGTGCTCAAAGTTGTGACTAGCAACAGCATTGCATGCATGACAGCATCGAAGCATTGATTGTTGTACATGTTGAAAGATTCCTGGAATTTTGCAAACAGTTGCAGTGGCGACAGCGATTCTTGCGATGAGATCTTCATCTGAGTCAGTGGGAATCTTGTACATGAGATTCTTCATGTATCCCCAGAGGGAAAAAAACAATACTTGTGAAATTGGGTGATCTTGGTGCCCAGGTGATGGATCCATCCCAGCCTATCCATTGGCCCCCAAAAGTAGTGTTCTGATAATCCCACACATCAATGCTGAAGTGTGCTAGTGCCCCATCGTGTTGAAACCACATTCATCTGCGAATAGCCATGGGAACATTTTCCAGCAGTCCCAGCAATGTTTCTTCAAGAAATACCTGAAAAATCTGCCTGTTGAACAGTGAGGCAGCAGGTATGGCCCAATCAAAAAGTTATAGACGATACCTGGTGAACCATTGTTGATGACCATGTGCTATTGTGACATATGGATTTTTGTGCACCCAAATGTGAGAATTGTGCATTAAACACAACCTCATGTGAAAGAGGCCTCATCTGAGAAGAGCACATGAGCAGGAAAATCGGGCTTCACCACGGTCTGCTGCAGATACCAGCGTACGAATTCCTCATGAGGGTAATCCTGAAGTTGCAATGTCTGGACTCTGACAATGAAATAGATGTAACTGCTGCTCATGCAACCCTCTCCACATGGGGGCATGGTTCACACCAAGGCTACATACAATCCAGGCATAAGCTCGCATGCTTGTGTCTGGAATGTCTTCAATCCAAGCACAAGCTATATATCTGTTATAGGATCTCGTCTTCTATGTCAGGAGTGTGCATGGTTCTCTCCTGACCAATGTCATGAATGTTTGCATGGAAAGTTCCAGTTTCTCGTAGTTGCGGTGCAAATGTGCAAATATTTGGTGGTTTGTCGGATGTCTGGTTAGGAAGTGCTGTCGGTACAACCTCACAGCAGCTCTTCTGTTTCCATTGGCAGCCCATGCACCAGATGCATGTCAGCCATCTCAGCAGTCATGAAACACTCCATGTTACACGTAATATCCAATTTACGAATGCCGATGGCAAACACAAGTCCGTTCTCCGTTTTCACTTCGCCCTTCTAACCAATTGCAGTGCCACCAAACAGTGCCCTCTAACACTGATGGGTTTGATCAGTGGACATACATTCATAGACAAAAAAGGTTTGTCTTGGTATTCCCTATCTCATATCAAAATTTGTACATAGAGTTTTGAAACACCCTGTATAATTGATCATGTTCTTATGCAGCCCATCTGGCGAAGCCCATATGTATGTCACGGTGTTTGTAATAAGTGTTAGTAAACTTAATGGTTTGAAAATAACTTACCTGTAGGAGACATTCCACATACTAATACCAAGGGATCCTATCACCCCTCTCCAAAGTCAGAGTTAGTATACCATTTTTCGCATTGAAGTCACCTAGAACAAAGGTAATATCTCCTTGACAGAATTCAAAATATCACGAAGTTGTCAATAAAACCTATCTTTCTCCTCCTCATCTGTATCCTCAGTGAGGGCATAACAATATATAACATTCAGGTCTTTAATTCTTGTCTGAAATTTAGCTGTAAGAAACCTTTCATTAATACACTCGTATCCTATAAGAACATCACTAGCATGTGTGCTGAGAAGCAAACCTATTCCTTGGAGATGTTTCTTATCATCCCTCCTTGAAAAGAGAAATTTATGATTATTTTTGAGTGTATGATCTTTCTGTCCATCTGGTCTCTTGCAAGCCAAGAATATCTTAAGTTGTAATGGTGGAATTCTTGTGAGAAGACAGCAAGAGAATAATCTCTGTGCAGAGTCCAATACCTATGGAGAGAAATGGTTACTGGGATGTTTAAAAAACATTATTCAGAGAGGAAATGCCAACAATATCAATCTTATGCCTGCAGTTAGGGGACCTAACTGTAGGCATGAGGTAAAGACCTATCTCCCCCCCCCCCTGCTAAAGGCTGAAACCATCTACACTGGAAGACATCTTCCAATGTAAGTTTGATGATGCCCATAGAGGAAGAGTTCAGGTACCTGCGATGGCCTCTGATCAGGATTATCCACCAGTTGATAAAACATATACAATGAATCTATTCACTCGGGGCTGTCAACCCACAAACATACAGAAAACATAGCAGAAGATTATCCCTCAACAGAATCTTACCAGTGCAGCAAATTCAGTATCCATAATCAAGCCATTATTCCATTCCAGTTGATGTACATGGTCCACACCATAACACTGTGTGTTTGATCACTCCTCAGCAGAGTAGAAAAAAAACTAGCCATAGTAGTCCAGATCAATAGGCCACGCTGATCTGGCAGCCCTCACCTTCCATATTCTTCCACAAGAGAGAGTATCTCGTTTGAAAGGTACTAAAAGTCTGCACAAGAAGGCAGGGTCAAACTTTAGGTGCTAGGCCTGGCCAATTCTGCGCATCATCACAGGGGATTTATGCATAACTCACCTTCCAGTGACTACTTAGCTATCATTTACTACAATACTGTCTCTGTAAGGATTAAAATTTCTATTTTATTGTGAATAATTTATTGTTTTGTAATTGGTATGTAATATGACATATATATGTTTTGTTAGTAATGTAAATTGTAATTGGTATGTAATATGACATATGTATGTTTTGTTAGTTATGTTATGTTTGTTTATTATGTTAATTGAGGCGTGTCCATGAATTACAGGGACCCATCAACTGCAAATCATTCAGATATTTTTACTTTTAATAGGACTCCCTAAAATATTTTCTGGGTTGCTGATATAAACTTGTTTCTCTAGTGACAAAGTATTTATATAGTGTTTATTCTGTCTGAAAGATAAAGTTAGGTAGTATTCACAAAGTGTCCGATTTGACTATAAAGCACATAATACTCACCTTGGAAATAATCAGAATACAGCAGCATCGTGAAACTTTTCTTGTTTAGCTAACCTAAGAGTAGATGTGTTTTTTGAAATGTTGATCGACATTAGGTCTTTTAGTTGCCTTTGACTGAAAGGTAATGCCTTTTTAAAAATATTGTTCTAAACAATCATTTTTGAACTTTCCCCCCATTTTTTCATAATTGTAATTTATTTGTTGGATAAATGCACATTAAAATATGTGCTTTTATGTTTTGACAAAAGGTAAATGAAAAATGTTAAACAACACCTTTTAAAAAAAATTATGTTCATTTGCAATATTTAGTGGCTTTTCACAATTTACCAAAATGTACTTTGAATGTTCATTCATAGAAATATAAGAGTTTGCAATGAGTAAAAAAGCTAAATGAATAATGTCAGTGACACTGCATGGTCCTTTGGGACTTCTGTGATTTTTTTCATATTGTCACTTCTAAATACATTTGTTCAAACAGCTAATCTTTTGATATCTATGTATTACAAACATTCAAGGCCAGCTAGATGAGCTGACACATGCAGAAATATTTATTCATAACAATCCAAGAATTCATAGGTAGGCTAAAGACTACAAGTTAACATTTAGACTCCCTACAATGTACATATTTACTGATGAACTACATCTGCACAGCATAAGCAGTGTAGACATACTCTTGAAATTGCCATCCCATGTTTGAATGGTTAATACACTTGGCTATTGATCAAAGGGACCTGGGTTCAAGCCCTGATTAAGGCATGGATATTTTTGTTTTTCTGTTGAAGTCTCACCATCCTCACAGGCCTTCTCCTATGGCAATACTTTCTACTCTGTGGCAAGCAGCTGCTTGAGGGGATTTTTTTTTTTGCTTTTGAAATATGTCCAGCATATCCTGAAATTATACTTGCATGCAAGCATATGCATTGTGATCAAAATTAAAGAAAGGATAATGGACAAAATTGCACATAATTCAAAATGATTTCAGCATATGTATTTGCAAAATGATTGGGTAATAGCAAGTGAAATATCAAAATCATGTAATATGCATGAGTTTTTAAAATGGAGATGCTGGAATTTTTTGAGGGCAGATTTTATTTAAGCATGTGATCATCCTTGACAGCCATACAGTCACTAAAGTGAAGCTTACTATTCAAATTAGCAATGTGAATCCTGGAGTGTATTCATATCCCATACATCAGTATTTTTTTTTTATGAATGTTCTTTTAAGTTCCACAAAAGGTAGCTGTGAAGGAAATGAGAAGGAATTAGAATACTTTTTTTTTTCTAATTAATAGCTATGCTGCTATGTGGAAACAAAACTATGTGAAATATTCAACATCTGTGGTGCGATTATACCTCTCACTAAGATCAGAACTTTAATGGTGATTTAGAATAGTACCTATTTAATTTAATTTTAACTCATAAATGGTTAAAAGTAACATATCCCCTCAAGCAGCTGCTTGCCACAGAGGTCTGACAAGAGCCTGCCAGTTTATATTAAATAAAATTTTTATAACTGTTTGGTGCTTTCTTTAAATTTTGATCACTTAACTGTATTTTATTTGCTGTAAACAGGTTTATGGAAAAAAAGTGGAAAGCTTTTATTTCTTGGTTTGGATAATGCTGGTAAAACAACACTTCTTCATATGCTGAAAGATGATCGAATGGCTCAGCATGTACCAACATTGCATCCAAGTGAGTAATATTGCAAATATTTGTTAAAGTAGTTAACATATAATTATCCATTAATGAACTTACAGAAAATAATGTTTTATTTTTGGGAAGTGTTAAAAAGTATGCAAATATGTAATAATCTGACTAGGTTTGCATCAAATTATGTAGATAGTTAAAAAAAACACCTTCTTGTTCGGAAAATAATTAAAGTTTTATGTCATTGAGCAATAAAATTTTTGATGTTTATCCTTCAAACTATTTGCATATTAAAAGGTTTTTAGGAGCAAACTCTGAAGCTTTTTGGAGCAAGGACAGTCTCAGTCAGTCTTCAGTGAAGTGACACTATGTGGTGACATAGGGCTGTTAAGAACTTCTTTCCACATGTTATGAAGGATGATTACAGCATCTAGGTTGCAGATGGGGACTGGCAAGGTCATTTCAATAGCATCATGGATGATGGTTCTGTAGTAAGTGGATAGCAGTGTTGTGTGCTCCCAGTCTATGATAGCTGTGTGTTGTGTTGCCAGCTCAGCAGTGGCAATTGTTTGCTTTGGCTGACATCTGTCTGATGCTCTGTAAAAATCTTCCTTAGAGAACATATGATTTTTTTCAATAAGGTAAATAACAGAATTATCCGGCAAATGTAGGGGAAATCTGTAGATTGCCAATTTTTGAAGGAGGCTAAATTTTCATCTGCCACTTTTTATAATTTTCTTCAGATTTGGATGTGGGCTGTAAACAATATAGTTTTTTGTTCTCAATAGACCCATCCATATAGGACAGGAATGTAAGATATGGATCTGGCAAAGGTTGCCCATTCGGATTCGGTGATTGGAAGGAGAGCCAAATCTGTTCTGTTGTTTTTATACTTATGGTTAGGCTTTCTATTGTTTTTAGGTGAAATCCATGGACTGCATCAATGAATTGAAAGTTTCGAATTACATTTTTAAGCAAAAACTTGTTTGATGATATGGTGAAGGCCCTATGGATGAGGGAATGGAAAGCTGCATTTCTATACACCCATGGGATGCATGAGTCCTCCCTTATGATGGAGGATACGTAGGTAGACTTTTGGTATATTGATGTCATCTAGGCTCCTGCATCATCTTTTTGGATAAAAACTTTTAAATAAGGGATGACATTGCTGTTATCCTCCTCTGCAAAACATATTTAAGATAGATACCGTTGACTCTATTAATGAGACAGTTTTATTACTCATTGCTGCCATTCCAAATTAAAAAGTATCAACATAGCAAAACCAGAAGACAGCTGGAAAAGAGTCCAAAGATAACAGCTGTGAGATTATGTGTTGAAAGGAAGAAATGAATTATTAGTTTCATTCATAAAGTTTTTGAGTAATCCGAGTTATTTACATGAGAAACAACACAATGATGATTTCTTTTGTATGTCAACTAAAACTGAAATTATAAAATTTGCAAAATAAATTGTGGAAAGAATTTTTTAATAATGCAGCAATCCAAATGGAAGAGGATAATACAGAGACTATTAAACATGGGTACTAAAAACAGATGCAGAACTAAATTAAAAAATGAACTAGAAAAGCAAATTTCCATAATGAAGGCAAAGCCACTTCCATTCCTCAAAAAGTTTACTACATTGACAAAGGAATTCAACCTCTATGAATTGGTTATAAATTCATAGAGGTTGATATATAATATTTTATGCTTGGCTATAAAAGGTAATGCCAAGCATAAAACTTCTTTTGGGTGCTCTTTTAACTCTAAAGACCAATATCAATACAAAATGAAAAGTAGTTTTTGGCTTAGGAATGTTTGTTTCAAAACAAAGGACAATTATCAAATGAAGCAAAGCCTTATGTCTTTTAAAGTATCATTTTAAACATATGCATAAGTAGTTGTTTTAACTATCAGGTGACCAAAAACGTTCATGTGGTTGAGGGTTATAAGCACCAGCACAATCTATAATTTTTTCCCAATGAGATACAAGTTTGTAATTGCCACTCCATTAGAATTCCTGATGCTTAGAAGTGAAGAAAGCAGCCAACTCCATTTTCAGTGCTTCTCAGTTTTGAAATTATCGGTTGTGCATATGATTGCCCAGTGCCAAGAAAATATGGTAGTCGGATGGCAGGATGTCTGGAGAATACAGAGGGTGGGGTAGAATTTCACACTCAAGGCTGTGGAGCTTGTCTCGTCACACATGCTGTGTGAGGGCAACCATTGTCCTGAAGGACCACAACGCCTTCGTGATGAACAAGTACAGGATGTTTTTGGAGCAGTGCATCTGCAACCCATTGTAGCTGTGCCAGTAGATGTCCACCATGATTGTTTGACCAGTGGCAAGAAGCTCATAATGGATGATACCAGCTGTAGTCCACCAGACACACAACAAAATTCTCTGTTGGTGGATTTTGGGCTTTGGTGTATGTGGTACAGGTTTACTGGATGACAACCAATGATATGAACATTTTATGTTCCTACAGACAATCCATTTTTCATCACACATCAATAACCTGTCCAAAAATGGCTCATTCTTGGTGTGAAAGCAGCGATGAGCAGATCGTAAGCTGCTGGAATTTGTTGTCAGCAGTCAGTTCATGTGGAACCCATTTGTTCAACTTCCAGACTAGTCCTAGCTTCCTAGTTGACATAAATGCAAATAAATGTACTCAGCACATACATGCATTACATTTTATTTCTTAGTTTGGATAATGCTGGTAAAACAACACTTCACATGCTGAAGATGATCGAATGGCTCAGCATGTACCAACATTGCATCCAAGTGAGTAATTTCTGCAAGCTCTTGGCACATTTGTCGTGAATCCAACAATTTAATACTGGCCTTTAGTTCATTGTCATCAATGATGGTTGGTCTTCCCTCGCTGGGTATATCTTCAAGTGTCTCATCACCTGATGCAAATTTTCTGAACTACTTTTGGGCTGTCTGTTCGCTCACTATGTTCTCTCTAAATGCCGTACACATTTTTCAGGCTGCTTGCACTGCTTTAGCTCCCAGTTTAAACTCGTAAAGTAAGCATGCTCGAATAACTATTCGATACAGGCATGTGTTTGTCACCCCAGTTTCACCATACAACTTTTCATGCCTACTACTCATCAACTGACTCAGTAGGCCACATGGTTTTGATTGTGTATCGACTCATGCACACCATTTGCAATTGTGCTTACATACTTTTCATTGAAATGCTTATTTTGAAAAACTCATGAACTTATGTGGTTACTTGATAAAAATGTATTAAAAACTAAGCATAAAACAGAATAATTTGGTTTAATAATATTTTTTGTTTTGTAATAAATATAGTAAACAACCAAATATTTTTATTATTGCAATTTTGTCGTTTAGTTAGTAAGTTTGTTGTAATTATAGTTTTAGTTATTTTAGTAAAAGATTTGTAAAAAATGTAAGAAAAATTATTTTATGTACAATTGGATTTTTCAGGAAATTCTCAAGAATTCAGATATCTGATTCCCGATTCTTGAGAATTTAAAATTGTTGAGGTATCAGAAACCCTATTCCCATCTCTATATAGCACACAACAGTCTTCTTCTTAAGGATCTTTATTTATTCTACTCTTTATTTACATTTTATTCAACTTGCATACCTATAGTGTTAGCTTCAGCTCAAACTCAATTGTATTCATTCATAAAAAGAAATGCATGCCACTTTGGTATATCAGAGATTGTAGAATAATATACACCTATCAGTCAATACATTAAAATCACCTCTGTGTTTTGCAAAGAAGCATGCATGCAGCCAATCAGTGTCACATGCCGAGATCGCGAATGATATATATAATACCTGGGTCGGAGCTCTCGCAAGTAGTATTTCGTTTCATCTCAACATGGGAGAAAAGCAAAGGATTTATCTGATTTTGACAAAGGCCAGATTGTTATGGCAAGATGCCTTGGTAAGAGCATCTCTGAAACAGCGATACTGGTAGGCTGATCATGCTATGCAGTAGTTAGTACTTATCAAAGATGGTCCAAAACAGGTGACACTTTGAGCTGTCGACAAGGCATGGGCTGGCCACGCCTCATTGATGCCAGAGGTCAGTGCAGACTATCTTGTCTGCAGCTACAGGAGGGCTACTGTGGCTCATAATTTCAATTGTGGTAAAGGGCCCAATGTATCTGAACACATTGGGCCCTATATATGTTCATCAGAAGCTCTTGGATATGGATCTCGCAGCTGCACACCATTTCGTGTGCCTATGCTCACAGTTGTTCACCATTGTCAATGCTTGCAGTGGGCATGTAATCATCAACATTGGACCATAGAAGACTGGAAGATGGTTGCATGGTCAGACAAATCCCATTTTCTGTTACCTTGTGGACAGACAAGCTCATGTGCAACATTGACCCACAGAAACCTTCTCACCTGGATGCACTGTAGATGGATCCAGGTGACTGGAGGGAGTGTGATGGTCTGGACAATGTTTTCTTGGGGAAAACTTGGACCAATTATCCCTGTAGAGTAAACTCTGACAGCTGTCACCTACCTGAACATCGTGGCTGGCCAAGTACACCCCTTTATGGTGACTGTATTCCCTGGCAGAGATGGCATCTTTCAATAAACAATGTCCCATGTCACACTACGAAGAAGGTTAAGGAATGATTCCTAGAATATGAAGAGGAATTCCATTTATTGCCATGGCCCCAAAATTTGCTGGACAAGAATCCTATCAAGTATTTGGTTTGAGTTGGAGAAACTGGTACGAGCAGCATCACCCATTTCACATAATTTATGGGAACTGCAGGATGTTCTGTTCAGTCATGGTACCAAATAGCAAGCAACACCTACCAACATCTTGTTGAATCTATGCCTCATTGGGTGAGAGCTGTTATGGCAGCAAGAAGAGGATCTGCATCATATTAAGTAGGTGGTTTTAAAGTTTTGGTTGATCGGAGTATTCTTTGCCTTTTTATTCCTGTGTGAGTTACTTGGTGCCTTGGTCAAGAAGATGTATTTGCGGAGGGTAGTTGTGAATCCATCTGAACAGGGGTAGCTATTGAAAACTGTCAGACTTCTCCCGCCTTTTGGTATGACCTCCCATTTCTATTTGCAAAGTTTTTGACTCCTCGCATGGGAAGGTTAAAGTAGTGGTACTCTGCTATGGTTAGGATGATTGTTTTTCAAGTTGATGATCTGGGGCTTGAGCTCAGCTGATTCTGCGATCATCAAGCATTGTTCCTTGTTAAAATAAAGAGTTAAAACTGCAGAATAAATTGATTATTGAGTATTTAATAAAAAAAAATGTAACTATATTTAAAAGTAGACCATTCTTTATAAAACAGATATAGATACCAATAGCATATGCTGTATTATATTTACTGCAAAATAGTTAGTCTGTATAGTCATAAGTAATAGTGAGTTTTCCACTTAGGATTTTCCAGTTAATATCTTGTAGCATATGTAGCTAGTATCTCTCTGCACGGTCTGGTTGGACCTCCATAGCCCATGGCTGCTTGAGGATGATGATGATGATCTCTCTGCTTTATGGGGTATTTTTATATAATTATATATTACAAGTTTTGTTTTTGTATTAGTTTCCATGCTTATTCCACCACAAAATGTTGGGAAAAATCTTATAAAACCTCATGAGAAATTTAAGACTCATAAGTCAATTACCACAACCATAAGAAATAATTAACTCTTCCAGGGTCCAGTCTGGAAAAATGGAATATATCCAGAATTTTACTATCTATATATTCATGTTTTCATTATGCTCAGCCAAAATGTTTTTTCCAAGCAACTAGTGAACAGAAATAGGCCATGCTATGTACCAAATTAAACTAAAATAATTCTGAATTTTATGAAAATATTTCTAACTGAAATATGAAACATATTTAAATAACTTTTCAAATCATATAGTGAAAAAAAGATCTGACAATGCAATTAAGGCTTAATTCTGGAAACCTAATTGGCAAAAATAGTTCTATTACATCCTCTCACCTCCTCTTGGAGGTGAGAACTTTTAGCCATTCAGTGTAAACTTGTGAACTAAAAATTTTCTCTAAAATAAAATTTTGCCTGGTGAAGGAGGTTAATTAATACCCTCAACTTAGTGTCAAAAAAGAGATTTTAAACTCCCTTGACAAGATTGTATCACCATATAAAAGTCCCATCACAATGGGAGGGCTGATTTCAACCCAAAGAAATTCTCCTTGTTTTCATGAATAGAACTTAGAGGCTTGTTAGAATATAATGTTAAAGTGAATAGAAGTGATGGTGATAGTGAAAATATGTATTTGGAAATTATCACCATAATAGCTCAGTTCTATTTTATGGTTCAGAAAAATTTTCACCAAATTGAAAAGGTAAATAATATTAGATCTGAATGATACATTTTTATAAAATATATATATAAAAACTCAAACAGTAGTTTCTGTTTTTAAACAACAGTGAAGTTTTATGCATTGTATGCTTCTCAACTATCATTTCAGAATCTGTCGACATTGCCAAAGATGGGGATCCTGGAAGGGATTAGTGTAAATAAACAATATTATAAGAAAATTGTAATTATAGTGATTAGTCCTCTATTTCTGACCAGTCATTTAGTTCCTGGATTTAGAAACCTGGATTCAAGATGGGGAATATTAACTGACAAAACTGATAGAGGTTATTGCTCAAGACAAGATGAAACTGAGGGAGGCTTTCTCAGAGGATTGACAATAAGAATATATAGAAATGAGATCCTTTACCAGAGTGAGTAGAGAACATTCCCTCCAAGTATTGAGATCCCAATCAGGCCACTGGAAAGACCTCCAAATCCTTACACAGAAAAGCTATGCTGATGCTCAAAATTTAGGATCAAACATAAACACCGGAATAACATTTGAATGAATTTTAAAATAATTATACTAAATTTACAGCATGTCTGAAAAGAAATGAATACTTCGTGATGTTCTAGACCAGGCCTGGGCAAACCTTTTAGCTGAAGGGCCACATAGAAAACTGAAATGGAAAGGTGGGCATACCAAAGAATTATATAATCAATAACATACATATAACTAAGTAAAAAAAAAATAAATAAAATATAAAAAAAAATATTAAAATGAATTATTTTAATGAGAATTCACTTCACCAAAGTTGGATTTCTTGTCTCTTTTATATGACCTCTTTCTCTTTTGCAAATTTAATTTATTTGGCAACAGTTGCTCCCTGGCTGCACAAAAGTAGTGGTGGGTCATAGTTTGCCCAGGCCTGCCCTAGAAAAATATATGTAAAACTCCAAATGTAAATCAGATGATAATAGCTCGTCTTGGAGAACTCTTCCCCCTTTTGCATTTGGAGCTCAACTGTCAAATCTTAGATAGCCATAGTTATGACATTATGACAAAGAAAACCACTTAGATGATTCTTTGAGTTGAAGAATAGGGAGAATGGAGCTGATGGAAGTGACCATGTCACTAATTGTAAGTCTGAGTATTGTAGGCAGGTTCGTTGTTTGAATCATTCCAAAACACCCATGTTTCTTTAAAAGGCATCCTAGGGTCACTTTTACACAAAATAATCTTTATGTGGCCTTAATGGCAAAGCATCATAAAACTACACAGGAACTTTCTTTAGAGCTTACTGCATTCACTGGATGAATTATATAAAGACACACTGGCTACAGAAAATTCCCCTTTATGAATAATGACTTACTGTTTTTGCTCATTTTTAATTGATATCAGTGATATCTCTATCGGATTTAAGAGCAGTAGGCCAATATGCTTTTCATAGATGAGTACTGGTAGTTTTTTGCTTCAGATTATCTAAAAGCCAATATAGAATGACTTTAAAAAATTTAAAACATTTACCCATGTATGTAATTTTTTCAGAAAATTGAGATAGCATGTGGTGTTGTTTCACTTATTCGTTTTTACAGCTATATTTTTAATAACTTGCATTGCACTGTATTAATTCATTTTTAGCATCAGAAGAACTAAGCATAGGAAACATGAAGTTTACTACATTTGACCTTGGAGGGCATCATCAAGGTGAGCATTTGCCATTTTTTGATAGCAATTTTTTGCACATTTTTTCTTCCTAAATTTTGTACTCCAGTTTCTTTTTTCTCTGCATGAGTAGCAAACAATAAATATTTTTTTTAAGAATGAGATCTGTGTTATATTCCTTGCATCTGCTAATAATGATAAAAAAATTTATTAACCTTTAACACACCAAATTTCTAATTAAGAATTCTGCCTGATTATAAAAATTTATTTTGAGGTGTTTTCAGCAGAAAAACACTAAATTAGAAACTAGCCTCAAATAAGGGGTCATTCATAAATAACATAACATTGTTTGCATATGTAACTGCAAAGTGTTAAAAGTTAAATGATGGCAACAGTTTAGTGAACATTCTCAGTCAATTCAGTTATAAGGTAATAAACCAACTAAATTGTTATCACAGTGAAATATTGGTAATGTAGGGAAAGATGTTGATGATAAACCTGTCCCCTGATTTGCATATGAAGATGCGACCAATTTTGTTTTTTATGGTGTAAATACAGTTAAGCTCATAACATGGCAGAAAACTAATTCACCATAGAGATTTTGAAATATTAGAGTTGCCTAAGGTGTTTTCTTGTTGTTTTCTTCTCAATCTTAGCTTTAGTGTAATTTCAAATGATATTGATTACTACTTCATTGTATAATCAACCAAATAAGAGGAAAATGTCACAATTTCAGAAGTGTGGGCCAAAATCATCAAAATCATAGGTTTTAAGGGCTATATTCATTGAGACCATAGGGGCTGTAGATCAAATTCATTGAGATAATAGGGACTGCACCTCGTTGTTGCTTAAAGCAATGTAAGATAATGCTGATGTACTGACTATTATTTATGGTTCACTAGCAACAAATTATATTTAAATACAGAAAAAACTAAATTCATATATTTTGAAATAGTAGAGACAAATACTTTTTTGATATGTTGAATAGTGTTAATCACCAGTATTGTGATTTCCCTGTTTTGGAAAAAGTTAAATGTTACAAGTGTTTGAGTATTTTTAAATAAAGCTTTAAAATGTAAAACCCATGCAAATAAATTAATATAAAGGCTAAGATACACTATATGATCAAAAGTATCTCGGTAATAGGAAACTAATTAATATTGCATTGGCCCACCCTTTGCTGCTATCACAGCCTCCACCCTGCAGGGAAGGCTTTCCACTAGATTTTGTTATGTTGCTGCGGGAATTGCCTGCCATTCTGCCACAAGCATTAGTGAGGACGATCACTGATGTCAGGTGGTTCAGCCTGGCTTACAGTTGGTGTTCCAATTCACCCCAAAGGTGTTCCATGGGGTTCAGATCAGGGCTCTGTGCAGGCCAGTCAAGTTCTTCCATGCCCATCTCATCAAACCATTCCTGCACAGTCCTCGCTTTGTGGATGGGGGCATTGTCATGATGGTACAGAAAAGCTTTTTTTTTACCGAACTTCTGCCATAAAGTTGGGAGCACAGAATTGTCAAGAATGCCATTAGAGGCCATGGCATTAAGAGTCCTGTTCACTGGATGATGGAGGAACTAGGGAGCAAGCCCAAACCATCAAAAACAGCTCCAGAGCATGATGCCTCCTCCACCAAACTTCATAGTTGACACAACACAGTCGCGTAGTATTTACCTGCTATCCTCCACACCCAGACTCATCCATCAGACTGCCAGATGGTGAAGAATGATTCATCACTCTGGAGAATGTGGTTCCACTGCTCAAGAGTCCACTGGCACTGTGCTTTACACCATTTCATCCGATCTTGCTGTTATCTTGTTGATGTTAGGCTTGTGTGTGCCTGCTCAGCCATGAAAACCCATTCCCTGCAGCTTGTGATGAACTGTTATGGTACTGGTGTTGCTTCCAGAGTCATTTTGGAACTTGGTGGTGAGTGTTTCAACCACGGACAAGTGATTTTGTCACACTACACACTTCAGCATATGGCAGTCCTGCTCTGTCATTTTGTGTGGCCTATCATGTTACAATTGTGCTGTTGTTGCTCCTAGTAATTTCCACTTCACAATAACATCATTTTCAGTTGATCAGGGCAGCTGCATCCTCCTCCTCCTCAAGGAGTCATGGGCTACGGAGGTCCAAAATTCCCCGCCCTGCCCACGGTCAGTAGGAGACACCGATGGGTTTTGGAAAGGCCACCGTCCGTCGGATGGGACGTGGCCCCGTGTGCGGGAGAGCCATACCCTGTGTACGTTAAAGAACACGCTGGATGGCCTTGACGGGAGGCTACCATCTGTCTCCCAACAGCTGTTCCAGTGGGTCCCCTCCCCCAACCTTCTCTGAGCCTTCGGGGTCCATGTGACCTGGCCATTTAGCCCATGGTATGCAAAAAAGTGCCGCTCAGGTAAAACAACCGAACCCAACCCAACGGAGGTCCAACCAGACCATGCAATTTAGTTCTTACAAAGTTGAACCACCTAATGCCCAAGATACTGTGTAAGCATCTAGTTTCCTGTTATCTTGTTTACAAAGTGTCCAAGTTTCACTACCATAACTAACCCTAGAAAGAACCAAACTATTATACAGTCTAATTTTAGTCTTTAGGTGTATATGCCTATTTCTCCACACTCTCCATAGATATGCTTTTTTATCTTCCATCCCTGAAAAGAGAAATTAAAAATTATTTTTAAGAATCTGACTTTTATCTGTCCATCTGCTCTCTTGCAAGCCGAGAATATCTAAATTATAACAGTGGAATTCTTGTGCGAGGACATCAAGAGAATAAGCTCTGTGCAGAGTCCTCACATTCCAACTACCTATGGAGAGAAAAATGGTTGGTGGGATGTTTAAAGAAATTATGTTTATTGAGAGAGGGAATGCCAACAATATCAAACAACCCCCTCATTGCAGGCATGAGGCAAAGATCCATTCCCTCAGCAATAAAGGCTGAAGCCATCTACACTGGAAGACTTCCTCCAATGTAGAATTTGATGATGCCAGTAGAAGCAAAGAGTTCAGGTGCCTGTGATGACCTCTGCTCAGGATTGCCCACCAGCTGATAAACATATCCTGTGAATCGATTCATTTGGGGCTGTCAAGCCACAAACAGAAATCACAGCATAAGATTTTCCCTCCACAGAAGCCCACCAGTGCAGCAAATTCAGGATCCATAATCAAGTTCAGAGCCTTATTCCAGTCCAGTAGGTTTATATGGTCAGCACCAGGACCCTGTGTGGTTGACCACTCCTCAGCAGGGTAGAAAAAAAAGTAGCCACAGTTGTCCAGATTAGTTCCAGATTCTCCCCTTCCGTTCCTTCCACAAGAGAGTATCTCTTTTGAAAGCTACTAACGGCCTGCACCACGAGAATGATGCACATTTTAAGTTGTGAAATATGATAAGTTCCCACTAATTGTCTATTTGTAAATTTTATTAAATGCATCCTTCTCATGGTACAGGCTGTTAGTAGTTAGATAGCCAATGTTTATCCAGAAATAAAAATCTAACACTATATCTACATATGAGAAGGGGAAAACAAATTCACTGTGCCTTTGCCACATAAAAATATATTAAGACATCAATTTATATATATATATTGCCAAAATTATATAACAGTAGATAAATAAATTGCAAACACAGCTACACTTTATAAAGTTTAATTGTCACGATTTCTAGCTGTTATTTTTTTTGGGAACAGTTGACATTTGTATAACAGTTTAGATCTAAATACAAGAATGGAAGTTAATTTATCAAATTTAAAGAAATGATATGCGAATTTATTTTTATGTTAAACAGTTATGAAGAAATATTCAGATTGTAGTCTTATGTAGCCATTTTGTGTATTCTATGTTTTTATTGTTTCTACATAAATATTGCTGTGAGTAAACAGGAAAGGCTATTAAGCAATGTTTGTGATATATTGTAAATGGTATAATTAAAATTGAAACATGAAAGAGTACTTTGACACTCCTTTGTTTCTACAGCAACTGTTATTCCACCCCCCCTCCACCAATAAAATTGTGTTGTTTTCTTTTGTTATTTTCTGAAACTAAGGTTTAATTTTTTTATATTATTTATTTGTTTTTTGGTACTGTATTGTTAATTGTCATTGCATCCTTGAATAAGAGGGTTAAATTTTTACTTCTTGAAATTAAAAGAGTCCCATGGTCAAGTGGTGGACCTGGGTTAAAGCCCAGAGTAAGGCATAGATGTTTGTGTTATCTTTCTGCTGAGGTCTCGCCTTCCTTAAAGTTCTTCTCTATGGTGTATAAATGACAGGCTCCTGTCAGACTTCTGTAGCAAACAGCTTGAAGAGAAAAAAAATAATAAAAAAAATACAAGAAATGAGTTTTGTTGAAACAAGTATATTAGTAAGCAAACATGTACACTGCTCAAAGTGGAAATCGCATACACAAGCCTGTAGATGTCTTGGCATTCCATCAATCATATATGGTTAATGATGTCCTGAGGAAAACATTACAAACAGCATCTAATTGGGTATGCAACTGTACCAAGTTCACTGCCAGAAATAGCTGGCGAAGGTGGCAACCCATAAAGTCCCACACATGTTCAATGGGTGACAATTCCAGGGAGTATGGTGGCATTGTCCTGCTGCAGAATCAGTCCAAGCATGGTGGTAAGGAAAGGTCAAACCACAATATAAATGATGTCATCGATGTAACATCGCGCAGTTAGCTCACCATAAACTTGAGCAGAGATGTCCTGCTGCCATATGTGATCCCATACCATTGCACCACAGGGGGGAGCCATATTGCAGTTAATAAAATAGGCTTCCTCATGTCGCCAATGCCATGTGGACAAATGGCCATCTGGCATGCTGAAACAGAATCGTGACTCATCTGTGAACAATACTCTCCTCCATTCCATTATCCAATGTTGCTTCACTTGACATCAGTGGGGATAGTGTAACCGGTAATGTTGCTGCAATGGCAAATGCTGGACTGGACATCTCATCCTCATTCTTGCATCAAGCAAATGCTGTCTAATGGTTTGCTTGGCAATCATGGTACCCATAGCAGTCCAAAATTACTCTTCAGCACAGTCACTGTGGTGAAAGGGTTGTGAATGACCCTCCTATGGAGCATGTGATCTTCACATTCTGTGATGCAACCTGCTGGTCCCATACCTGTCTATGTCATTTGGTGCTTTGTGATGTTGTTGTGTGGTTGCATTGTGCTCACATTGTGCCTCATGCATGTGTCGATCATTCCAAGGCTCAATCTGAGCTCTCCCATATCAATGATTCATTTTCTCTCTCTTTCTCAGAAGGCATTAATTGTGCATTAAGGTTCCTACCAGCATCTCCAAGGCATGTTCCTGAGCATTTTCGTAGCATTCACTCCAACCTCACTGTTGGTTGTGCTATGTATGAGCTAATGGGCATCCGGTATTTATCCATGGCTTGGCTGGGTGGTGTATGTCCATTCACTGGGGAACTTTAATCATTTGCATATCTATGATAGCCAATTGCCTCCTGTAATTTACATATCTCTACTTCCATTCCTTCTTGGTGTTATATGATTTTCACTTTGAGCACTATGTATAATGTGTTATACAAGTAAGACAAAATGGTTTTAATACATCTAAGTGAAATAAAATTCTTGCTTTAATTCAGTTTTACTGATCATTATAATCATATAAATTATTATAATGTTTCAAATAAGCTGCACCTAAAATAACACCACAGTCAAAAACATTTTATGTAAAAATGGATAAGGCATAATATCAGTTAATGTGAAACTAAAGTTGAATCCATTCCAGTGACAATACTTTCATATGCATAAATATTCTTTCAACACAAATTGAATAATGCAAAAAAAAAAAATCATTAACATAGAATTTTCTACAGTCTAATGAATAAAATTATATTCAAACTGCTTCAGATAACATAAATTTTATAGAGGAACAACAGACATAATCCCAACTACTGTTTGATAAATTTTTTGAACAGTTTAAGATTTCTTGCTAATTTTTTAACAGTGGCTTTATATACACTAGGTGTGTTTTAACCCTTCATTCTGCAATGTCCCGGACATCTGTTTACCTTTGCAGAATTTGAAATGAGAGGCCAAGGACATATATATCCGTTTTTAGCACAATAAAAAAAAAAATCGATTTTTTAAAAATAAAAATTAAGTTTTAAAATTTTTTATACATATCTTATAAAAAAATATATAATTCAGGCTTGATAAATAATATATTTTTTTCCATTTGATGCATATTTTATTAAACTATGACATAACTAATTTGTTAAAGCCATCTGATTGCCATTTAAGCGATATAAATTATTGCCGATTTGTTTGTTAACATTACTCTATGCTGAAAGGGGTGAGGTGGCTCAGTCGGTAGCGCTCCAGGCTCGTAATCTGTAGTTCCCAGGTTCGAGTCCCAGCTGGGTCAGCATTGAGATTTATCTCCGCAAAATTTTTGCCCTGCTCATGGTCAGTAGGGGACACCAAAGGGCTTGGAAAGGCCGCCGTCCATCGGATGGGACGTTAAGCCGTGGCCCCGTGTGCGGGAGAGCCATACCCTATGCACGTTAAAGAACACGCTGGATGGCCTTCACGGGAGGCTACCATCTGTCTCCCAACAGCTGTTCCAGTGGGTCTCCTCCCCCAACCTTCTCTGAGCTATGTGACCTGGCCATTTTACCCATGGTGTGCAAAAAAGTGCCGCTCAGAGGTAAAACAACCAACCAACCAACTCTATGCTGAAACAGTCCCCAGAAGTTTGATTTGAACTATTATCAACAAATTTTTCCTTAAAGTTTCTAAACTCTTCTAATAATTAACAAAATACTGCTATTTTTAAAAATAGAAGATTTTGAAAGTATTATGAAATATGTACCTTTTTTTTGGTACACCATTGCAAAAAGTCGTATTAAAATTAATCTGTTTCTACAATGTTCAAAATTTTTACTTTAATAAAATTAAGAATTAAATTCTCTTTAATTTGGTATATAATATGACCTACTTCTGTTGATTAGTTATTTATTAAAAATATTTAAAGTTGATTTGTTTATTGGGCTCTGCAACAAGCCTGGACTTTCTCAAAGTATTATATGGAGAAAAAAATTACAAAACAGAAGAAATGTATATTTTTAATAAGGAAAGTATTTTTTTATTATTCAGAAATAAATAGCCCTTCTATTCATGTGCATTATAATCATTTCTATTTAGTAGTGTTTTTTTAAATAAATTTATTTGTGTTGCCAGATGTTTTTTTTACTACAGGACTCTAAAAAAAGCCCTTTTTTCAGGCTGGACACAAGAAGGGTTAACTCGACACCTGTGAAACAGGTTAAGGATTTTTGTTTGCCAATTATGACAGTGGTTTCCTGCACTCCATTAAGATTTGCAACCTCATTAATACTTGATCGGGAATAGTATTTGTATTGAAGCCTCAATGATCTCGGACCTTTATATAGGAAGGTTTCATCCAGTCTTGATCTTCACTCTCAAAATAAGGTGTAGGATATGAATAGCATTAGGAGTCAACAAGACAATGTATTCATTAATATATTGTTAATATGAAATATTTACACTGGTCCCTTGACTTTTGTGTTAATCATTTTGCTCTTATATAGATTTGAAATACTAGGGGAATTCATAAGTCTATATAGTCGCATTATATAGTCTTGAGAAATGATTGTTTTAACATAAACAGTGAATATTACTTAATAAAATAAAACCGTCATTTTCAATAGTTTGTAGCCATCTGTTGGCAAGTTGTTCGATTCCTCTTCAATACCATGCTTGTTCCTTGGAGAAGAAAATCTCCTGACATCCGTTTCCTACTTCCTGAAGTATTTGAAATTGACTCGAAGAAAATGAGCCATGGAGCAAAAGAGGTGGTAGTGGAAGCAACTAGGTCTGGACTAAACTCTTGGTAAGGAAGAAGCTCAAATGCCTGTTTTCCAAGTTTTTCTTTGGGACAAAGTGTGGTGTGCAGTTTTGCATTTTCTTTTTGGAGGAGTACTTGATCTATTTACCAATCTTGGATAGCGTTGAAGCATCTGATTGCATGTGCTACAGTTGTTCTGAGTTGGGGTTGGCACTGATGACACATCCATTGGGAAACAATTTAAAGTGCACTTCACTCTCAAAATTCCACAAAACACACAACATTCATTTGCCTTTGTTTTGCATCATCCCTCTTTCGGATAGGAAATGCTGCTGGCCTGAGTCAAGCCACTGCTTTTGTGTGTTTCGATTGTTGGAAACAATTCATTTTTCAAATAGATTAATGTTACATGATTTTAGTTGTATTTGCATTTAAGAACCAAATTCTTGAGGAGCTTTAATTGCTCATTCAGAGAATATAGCTTAAATTGCCACGTAGTGCAATTTGCTTATTGCCTCAGATATTACTCCATTACCTTGTACATGTACCTTTTCCTATCAAAGGCTGCTATGAGTAAGAAAGGAATAATTACCAGTCCTTGTTTGATACCTTGCTGGTGCAGATGACAGCTAGGCACTAGGGTTGCATACCCCTTTTTCCACTGATCCAGTGTACTTGTTAAGTTGACATTGATTGTCTGTGTCATCATAGCTGTGCTTTACCAGTCCTGGTATTGTTGAAAATTGTTTATCGTGGGTTTTCTGTCACTTATTCAGATACCTGATGTTAATATGCACTGACTTCTGCTGGTAATCCCATTTTTATGACATTAGGCTTTTGGGCAAGTGGTTAGTGCACTTGTCTACTGATCTAAGGGTGATGCACTTGACTACCTCTCAGACCTTCTACTATGGCATATAAACTGACAGGCTCCTGTCAGACCTCTGTGGCAAGCAGATGCTTGAGGGTGTATTTATTATTTGTTTTACAGAACTGAAAGTTTTAAGATTTTTAAAATTTTTTAAAAAAGCTCATTAAAATCAGGACTATTCCTCCTGTGATATGTCATGTTTTGCCACCACTTTCATTTGAGAGCTTCATCAGGCACTGTATAATTCTATATTCAGAGTTTATATAGGAGTCTCCTGTCTGATGTTATCAGCTGCTCATGCAGCAGAAGGTTCCATGCTGCTGGGAAGGGTGGAATCTATGTTGCAGAGTTGTATGCCTATGTAAATTAATCAATATCGATTCAGCATATTGAAGTTGAAATTTAGTTTGTGGTGCTATTATAGGTTTATATGTGAATTATTTATTTCTAATTTATTATCATAGTTTGTGCTGAAGCTGTATTAGATTTTTTTATTTTTAATATCCTGTTGGTGTTTGTACATACGTTGCTTGTACATATAAGTTTTTCCTATGTATGTAAAAAATAATAAAATAAAAATATATTTAAAAAATATATACGTAGGGAAAACTTATTGTATGTACGAGCAACATATATATGAACACCAACAGGATATTAAAAATAAACACCCTATACTGGTTTGGCCATGTTGCCCGAATGGATAATTATAGATTGGCAAATAGGGTTATGAACAGTGTGCCTAGAGGTCTCGGAAGGAGGGGGAGACCTAGGATGCGGTGGGCAGACAATGTCAAGCAGGATCTTGTTAGAATTGGCGTGCAGTTGCCAGATGCAGCAGATGTAGCTCAGGACAGATATGCTTGGAGAATTAAACAGCATGGTCTGGTTGGACCTCCGTAGCCCATGGCTGCTTGAGGATGATGATGAATAGACAGAAATGATTATAATGCACATGAATAGAAAGGCTATTTATTTCTAAATAAGAAAAAAAATTTTCTTGTTCAAAGTAAATATTTCTTTCGTTTTGAAATTTTTTTTCTCCATACTATCATCATCATCATCATCATCATCCTCAAGCAGCCAAGGGCTACGGAGGTCCAACCAGACCACGCAGTTTAATTCTCCAAGCATATCTGTCCTGAGCTACATCTGCTGCATCCGGCCACTGCACACCAATTCTAACAAGGTCCTGTTTGACATTGTCTGCCCACCACATCCTAGGTCTCCCCCTCCTTCTGAGGCCTCTAGGCACACTGTTCATAACCCTATTCACCAATCTATAATTATCCATAGGGGCAACATGGCCAAACCAGCGGAGTCTCTCTCTGCACAATATGCTGCTTAAAGGAGGTTGCAAACTCCTTTGCCTAACCTCATCATTAGTTACAAAGTTGAACCACCTAATGCCCAAGATACTGCGTAAGCATCTAGAATCAAAAGCATCTAGTTTCCTGTTATCTTGTTTACACAGCGTCCAAGTTTCACTACCATAACTAACCCTAGAAAGAACCAAACTATTATACAGTCTAATTTTAGTCTTTAGGTGTATACGCCTATTTCTCCACAATCTCCATAGATTCTTAAAAGTCCCGGCAGCAATACCTATTCGTCTGTTAATCTCATGCCGCACATCACCAGTATCAGTTACATAGCTCCCAAGATAATTAAACTGTGACACCTGCTCAAGACTGCAACCATTCAGATTAACTGAATCACAACCTGCCTGACAAATTTTCATCACTTTAGTTTTCTCTCTGTTTATAACCAAACCTACTCTACTACCAGTCTCATCAACAGCTCGAATGAAAGAGTTCATCTCATCAACATCATTTGTCAAAAGGGCTAAATCATTAGCATAATCTAAATCAGAAATTTTCGTATCTCCAGCCCATTTAAGGCCAAAATCTTTCCCTCGAAGTGAATTTCGCATAACATAATCAACAACCAAACTAAAGAGAAAAGGAGACAAAATGCACCCTTGTCGAACACCAGAAGTAATGCTAAACCAATTGCTACAAGACTTACCAACTCTCACACACGACTCAGTGTTATTATAGAGAGCTTTCATTATGTTAACTAACTTGTCTGGTATACCATATGATCTCACAATCAACCACAAATTATGACGATCAACAGAGTCGAAAGCCTTTTTGAAATCAACAAAGCTAGCAACCAAAGGTTTCTGAAACTCTAAACATTTCTCAAGAATCTGCCTAAGTGAAAATATCTGATCTACACATCCCCTACCACTTCTGAATCCACATTGCTCATCACGCAATTGCCTGTCAACCAGATTCTTAATTCTATTAAGCACAATCATGGAAAGAACTTTACCTGGAACAGAGAGTAGGCTGATACCCCTATAGTTATCACAAGAACTGCGATCACCTTTTTTGAAAATAGGGATAATAATAGCTCCTGTAAAATCTTTAGGAACCATGCCTTTATCATAAAAGTTATTCAAAATTTCAGTCATCCAAGTGGTAACCAAAACATTCCCAGCTCTGAGCATTTCTGTAGTAATTTCATCTACCCCTGGGGATTTATGAAGTTTCAGTTTAGAGATAGCCAAACTAACTTCAGATTGTGTTATAGGGCCAACATTAAAGCTGCCAATGCATCTATCATCATTACAAACAATGGGAGTAGAACTAATCACATTGTTTAGAACATCACTGAAATGCTCAGCCCACCTAGCCATGAGAGAATCCTCACCTTCTATAACCTTACCTTGTTTATCCTTCAATCCCTGTATGCCTGTCCGTTTTCTACCACATAAAACATTAACTATCTGGTACAGCTCTCTGCTGTTGTGCTGCCTAACTGCTTCCTCAGCTTTGTCAGCCAAGCTATCAAGCCAAAAATTTTTATCAGTAGCTAACTGATCCTTTACACGTTTATTAAGCTCTCTGTAATCTTTTTTATTAGGACTAGTAGGGTACTGATTAAGGACATTCCTGCAGTTCCTTCTTTCTGAAATAAGCTCAATTGCCTTATCACTTAAATAATTCTGCCTCCTCTGCTCCTTTTTTCCTAAAAGAGTACTGTTAGTTTCCAAAAAAGCCTGTTTAAAATGGCCCCATTCATCCTCAACTTCAGTATTAAGCAAACCATGACCGTCATAATGACTAAGTATCCTATCATGGTAAGCTTTAGCTATAACTGGGTCTTTCAGAGCTTCAGTATTAAAGGTAAATTTTTTAACCCTAGCACAACACTTTTTAAGTTTACGTTGCAAGACACTTTTAACAAGGTAATGGTCAGATCCAATTTCAGCTCCCCTATATGCCCTGGTATTTCTAACAGAACTAGCCCATTTGCTGTTAATTAATATATAATCAATCATATTCCTATGCAGCCCATCAGGTGAAACCCATGTGTATTTATGTATGTCACGATGTTTGTAATATGTGTTAGTTATTCTGAAACCATTGAGTTTACTTACCTGTAGGAGACGTTGCCCATTGCCATTGCAGCTACCAATACCAAAAGGGCCTATTACTCCTCCTTAAAAAATAATTCTGAATTTTGTTGAGGTAAAAATTTTGAACACTGTAGTAACATATTAATTTTAATAACAAATTTTACAGTGATTTACCAAAAAAAAGTACACATTTCAGAATTACTTCCAAAATCTTCCATTTTTTAAAAGTAGTAGTTTTTGTTAATTATCAATTGATTTTAAAAACTTTAAGGAAAAATTTGTTGATAATAGTTCAAATCAAACTTTTGAGCTTAAATTAGGGGATTGTTTCAGCACAGAGTAATGTTAACAAACAAATTGGCAATACCTTATATAACTTCTAAGAAATAGCAAACAGATGACTTTAACAAATTATTTATGTCATAGTTTAATAAAATATGCATCAAATAAAAAATGAAAATATTATTTATCAAGCTTAAATTACGTATTTTTATAAGATATCTATTAAAAAATTTTAAAATGGCAATTTTTATTTTTTTTTAAATAGTTTTTTTTTATTGTACTAAAACAGATATATATGTTCTGGACACTGGAAGGGTTAAGGAACTTTTTAGAAATTAAAAGTTCCTTAAGTAAGAAATATTATGCAGCAAGATCATGAAATATTTAAATATTTTTACCTCATTCGTTTTCAGGAAGCGACAAAAGATCGAAGTTTTTTTTTTATTTGAAAATGAAGCAATAATAAAAGGAAAATACATATTACCTAATGTGATGTTAAAAAAAAAAACAGAGCCACAAATTGTAATTTAGCTATTGTCATAGCCAAGTAATTACCTGTAAAATCTACAGAAATAAAATCAAAATAAAGCTACAGAAATAAAAACAAAGATTTAATTATAAAAATATAAATAAAATACTGATTGAAGGGATATCCAATGCTGTAAACAATCTACCAACAAACCAGTGAACATATGGGACACATGGCAGACAAACATGCAAGTAATTACTAGCATCTGCTCTTGCTGGGTGTCACCTATTTTTATGTTTCAGGTTTCTAGAAGTTTCAACAACAAATCCTATTGAGTTATAATTTTAATTTAAGGAGTGAGAACGATGCATAGAATTCTGGGATAAAATATATAAATGATAAAAATAATTTTAGGAGTATTGAAATAGGTTTAATGTAGAAAAGAGTGAAAATGGGGGGGGGGGGGGAATCGGACATATATACTTTGTAATTACGTCCTAAATCATCTGTTTTCAAAAATAGCAATTTTTTTTTTGTTAATTTCCAGAAGATTTTCTGAACTTTAAGGAAAAAATTTGTTGATCATAGTTCAAATCGAACATGTGAGCTTAAATCATACTGGGGTTTGTTTTCAGCAAAGAGTAATGTTAACAAACAAATCGACAATACTTGATATTAAATAATATTAAAAAAAATCCCTCAAGTAGCTGCTTGCCACAGAGGTCTGACAGGAGGCTGTTGGTTTAATATGCCATAGTATGTCTAAGAGGATGGCGGGACCTCAGCAGAAAAACACTAACATCCATGCCTTTACCATAGACTTGAACCCAGGTTCCTTTGATCAGTAGCCAAGCACGCTAACCACTGGACTTCTAAAAAATAGCAATTGGATGACTTTAACAAATTTATATCATTGTTTGATAAAATATTATATGTGTATCAAATGGAAAAAGAAAGTTATGTTTCAGTTTTAACAATGTGTTTTTATAATATTTCTTTAAAATTTCAAATAGCAATTTTTTTTTAAATCAACTTTTTTTGTGTGATGTATTAAAAACTGATATATTGTCACTCTCATTTTTAATTTTGGATCATTTCATTTCTGTTCAATATGAAAAGTAATTGAGCTATAGAATTTTATCCTGAAGTAGGTAACAGAGCTTGGTCATATTTTCACAGTGTAATTTGTTAATTTTCATGTTCAATTTTAAGGAACTTGAAAAAGAAATTTTAAAATTATTCTTACATGACCTATGAAACATATGTTTGAGCCAGGTAGCCATTATAGATTTATTGGTTCACTTCACATAATTTATGCGAATGTTCTGTGTATGTTTGACCTCTTTACAAGTTACTTTTAATTTCTGTGTTGTTTTGCAGCACGTAAAGTGTGGAAGGATTATTTCCCAGCTGTGGACTCCATAGTTTTTCTTATTGATGCCTGTGATAGAGAAAGACTTCCAGAATCAAAAATTGAATTAGATGTATGTAGTGTTTGATATTGGTTATAATGTTATAGCATATATTTAGATAATGTATTTATTAAATTTGCATGAAACATTTTAGTAGCCCACTGCAAAAAATGAATTCACATTCAGTTATTAAAATTATAACTGAGAATTGATTAAGTAAATGAGAATGAGTTAGTAAGTTCCAAAGAATGCACACCATTGAAGCAGTAGAAAGAATTAGTTTGTTTTTTCAACATTTTCATCCTGTATGTTAAGTCAGTGTTTATCAACCTTTTTGAGGCCATAGCACACTTTGAGAATCCAAAATTGTTGTGGCACACTAGAAAAAAAAAAAACATTCTGTAGCTATTTTTTTTTAAATAATTATTTTTATTAATAAATATAATCAGCTGTTTGCAATCAATTTTGTATATATTGTATTCACATGAGAAGACCAACCAGCTAAAAACGTATAGAAAAGTCAGTAATATAAAGATGAAAAAATTTAATTTTAATTTATGCATTTTTTGTTCAAATTTTTGAAATTTGCAAAGAAATTGGATGACTTGCAGCACCCTCATATCACATGCACATTTTCCTCACAAGAGAGTTTTACTTTGTCTCAATAAATAGAGGAAATTTTTGATTTTCTGAATATGAAAAATACACTTGCCCTATCAAAATATTACAGAATCTCCTTGTTGTGCCAATGGGAATCTAACTGTGAAGCTCTATTTTTAAAATATGCATTTAATAGAAAAATATGACTGAAGATATATTAAATAGCATAATCAATCTATTCATATCATGATTTTCAATATTCGTTTAGTAATATTTAAATAATCATTATGCATACTTCTGAAATGTATATTTTATCAAATGCTTTCAAACAATTGTTAAAAACTTCTGAAAAAAAATTATTGCTGGGAATCAAACCTGCAACTCTTTAGATACATTCTAGAGTGCTCTAACTATTAAACCATGTGTCAGGCAACAAAGAATTCCAGAATAAGACCTATAAATCTTTCACTGAGATGTGATGGAGCTTGCGCCATCTGTATTTCAGAAGAGGCAACTTTTCCGATTGTTGCTAATGATTTCAGTATTAATGAGGAGATCAATCACACTTAAGCATTTATTATTAAAAATCTGTCCATAGTAAATTCACAGATTACCTGTAGATTCTTTGTTACCTGACACGTGGTTTAATGGTTAGAGCACTCTGGCATGTATCTGCACTGAAGTGCCATTGAATTAGGGATAACAACCTAGTAATGTGTTGGACCCCCTTTGACCCTGATAACGGCCGCCACACGACGAGTCAAAAACTCCAAGTTTGCATAAATGTTCCACAGGTATGGTAACCCTGCATCCTCCAGAGCTGTCCACATTTTTCTCAAGATCGTCTCTGATGGGACACGGGTCTGAACATTCTGCTCGACAATATCCCAAAAATTTTTGATGGGATTTGAATCTGGGCTTCTAGGTGGCCAATTCATTATTTCAAAGTCAACTGAATGCTCCTGCAATCATGCAGTAGCCAACCTGAACCTGTGAGATGAACATTTGTCTTGCTGGTAGACGCTATCCCCATTGAGATGCGTGATGGTCATAAATGGGTGTAAATGGTCAGCCATGAGTTCAACGATACCGGGATGCATTGAGAGTCGTCAGTAAATGTACCAAAGGTCCCACAGACGTCCAGCTGAAGACACCCCAGGCCATCACTGAGCCAACACCAGCTTGTACTGTTTCAACCTGACATGCAAGATCCATGGCTTCATGGGGTTGGCACCATACCCTCAGTCTCCCATTGGCGTGATGAAGTTTAAATCAGGATTCATCACTCCAGGCTATCCGTTGCCAATTTTTGATGGTCCAGTTTCGATGTTCTTTAGCCCAGGCAAAGCGTTGAGCCCGGTGTTGTGCCGTTAGAAGTGTGACTCTCATAGGTCGGCAGCTCCCGAAGCTGAGATGATGAAGTGATCGTTGCATGGTCCACGCATAAACTTCCTGGCTGGAATTCACGTTCAGATGGGAGGTGATTTCAGATAATGTCTGGCCTCTCTCAGTCCATACAATGTGTGTTAGGTAGCGAAGCCCATGGTCATTCAAGGCTGGTTGTCCTTTGTAGTTTGTCTGGGCGCTTGTTTTTTTTACCGGAATTTTCATATTCCTGGAACTCTTGAAACTGTCTTACGAGAAAATCCAAGTTTGTTGACAATTTCGGAGATCGAGTGTTCCATCCATTAGGCACTACAAATCTGCCCTCTGTCAAATGCATCTAAATCCCATGCCTTTCCCATTACGCTTCTCACGACGAATGCTTGGGGAAGCCAAAGCTGACAGCTATATATGACCAGAGTTTCAGTCACGCATGTGTGCAGATGCGGGACTTGTGGTACTGAATTTGGATAACATCTCCTATTCCTAATTCAATGGAACTTCAGTGTAGAGAATTAGAGAATTGTGGGTTTCATTCCTGCTGTGTCAGCAGTAATTTTTTTTGGAAGTTTTTAACAATTATTGAAGACTATTTCTACAGGTAATCTGCAAATTTACTATGGATGGAGTTTTAATAATGAACGTTTAAACACGATTGACCTCCTCATTAACATCTAAATCATTAGCAACAGTTGGAAAAGTGCCTCTCCTGAGGTATAGATGGCGCAAGCTCCATCACATCTCAGTGACAGATTTATAGGTCTTATTCTGGAATTCTTTGTTGCCTGATGCATGGTTTAATGGTTAGACGTAACAGTCCAAAGATTAATTAACTTTTCAAGTTGGACCTTTTGTCTGATCCAAATTTATTCAAACATTGACTCCAAAGGGAGTCAATGTTTGAATAAATTTGCCAAATATTATATTTGGCAAGTTAATATTGCCTGGCAATAATAACTTGCCAAATAAAGTTGAAATAGGGTTCATTATGTATTTGTTTAGTATTACTTAATATTTTATTTATCGAGTAAGAATTCGAAAAGGATTGTCGAGTTTAAAGTTTAAATCTAATCAAAAATCAATTTATGTTGCTCAAGAAAAAAATATCAAAAATTCAAAAGTTTCTAAATCAATTTATTTCCAAAAAATTCAAAAGCCTCACTAAATTCAATACAAAATTTGGAGTAGTAACAACTCCTATCTAAAGTAACATCATCTCAACTTCCACTAACAGCACTCTATGTGGCCCAATGCCACCACTCACAACACACTCTTTCTAACTCTGTGACCTAATGTACTTAGTTATAACATGCTTACAAATCCGACATGTCTGTTGCATGCTGGGAAAGACATTTGCATAATATGATGATCGCACTAGCTGTAACACAAGAGGGGTCGTGTCCTACATGCGATGTCAAAAAAAAAAAAAAAATCCCCAAAATGGTAAATATAATGTAAATAAAGCAAAACTGGTTAAGTAAAAGTGAATGGGTGGACCATCACAATTCCCCCTCCCAAAGGGAGTCAATATTGGACTTAACAGATTTTGACGAGCAAATTTAGAATAATAGGACACTTCTCACATCATTTACCCATCGCTGAACATAAAGTTAAAGTATGCTTATGAAATTTTGATAAGACAAGCTACTCTTACTTTGACACAATTTTCCATCACAACCAAAGGTACCTCCTCCCTTTCCACCTAAAATTGTGGAGCATACTAGTAATAATATATACCAGTGGCAGTTAACTGCATACTAGTGTTATCAGACTACCTCGTATCACATTCTGATACAAGCTTCAAAAGTTGCATACAATAACCTGTACAAAAAGCTGGTTAATGCTACTCTTATCCTGCTTAACTTCTAAAAAGATTAAAGAAAAAAATTCAATTTTATCAAATTCTGCTCTTTCACAGAATATAATTACAGACATATTCAAGCGGGGTACAGAACTTCCGCTTATCCCCTAACCATAATCGAAATATGTGAAATCTAAATCCTCCTGCCATACATAAAAAAACGGGTGTTGGAACACTGCTAAATCCTCCTAACTACATCAAACATGCGAATCTAAGAAATTCCAAATTTTACAAATAAGTGGGGGTGTATTCATCTGCTAATTCTCCACCTAGACACAATAATCGCGAGCTAGCTGAAATTAAAAAAATGCATTATTTACCTCCCCTCATAGTGTTTTATGTCCCCTTTCCAAAGGAGTTATGCTGATGACAGTCTCGGTCACCAGATTTATGCTGTTGGGGACAGCTCCAAATGGGTACAAATAAAAAAACTTCCAAGACATCATGATCAGCTTATATATATATACAAATAAATGCTGTCAACGTCATCCCAATAATTATGCATCATTGACGCATAAATATCACTGATGACACCGAACAATTTAAACACATATACATACATCATATCTAAGAGTAAGGAAAAGTTGTATCAATAATTTGTAATATATGACGATAACGTTTCATCCAATACAATTCCATTTACTTTTTTACATAAAAATACATTTTGCATTCAAAAAATCACTTCAAAATAAAAAAAATTTCTCAAAAATATAAAATATTTAATCACTGTGTACTAAATTCTCTTTCTCATCATTCATATCCATAATCATTTTACAATTTCTAAATTTACTTTTATATATACAAATAAATGCTGTCAACGTCATCCCAATAATTATGCATCATTGACGCATAAATATCACTGATGACACCGAACAATTTAAACACATATACATACATCATATCTAAGAGTAAGGAAAAGTTGTATCAATAATTTGTAATATATGACGATAACGTTTCATCCAATACAATTCCATTTACTTTTTTACATAAAAATACATTTTGCATTCAAAAAATCACTTCAAAATAAAAAAAATTTCTCAAAAATATAAAATATTTAATCACTGTGTACTAAATTCTCTTTCTCATCATTCATATCCATAATCATTTTCAATTTCTAAATTTACTTTTATTAGGTGTGAATTTAGTCATGTAAACTTACAACATTTTCAGCTTTCAGTCATAAAAAAAAAATCTACAAAAATACACTTTAAATCATGTTAATACAATATAATAACTAGAACTTAAGATGAACAAAAATACATAAAAAAAATTCTATTCACATCACATTATAAATTCACACCTTGAATACTAAATTCACTTTTTAAAAGAAATCAATATCGAAATTCCAAAGTTTCAACAAGAAATTAAACATTTCAAAATCTAAGTATAAATCACAATAATTTGACTTCAGGCTTCTCTGTCTTCATCTATTCCAGAGAAAAGAAATAACATTATAAATCATTAGTGCCACAGTGGAAGAATAATAATATACTAAATTTTCATTGTTGTCACTGTTGCAATAAATCATCATCCAGTCAGTTCCCGGTGACATCCCTCGTCGATTGATACGCTAGGTGTATGCACTTCTGAAGATCTCATTGGTGACATCATCTATGTTGACTACTTCGTTGCCAGTTATCGCTCTGCAGGCTGTGATCATTTCGTTGACATCTTGTTACGCTCTTAATGTCGATGGAACAGCTGAATCTGGCTTTATTATCTTTTTTCCTATTGTAATAGGTTATATAATCCAATATTTTCTTCTCTCATCTGCTTGGTAGTAGTTCATTATCATCAGAGACATCATTTTCCTGGTTTTGTTGTGGAGCATCTAGATCATTTGAGGCTTCTGATCTGGAAAATTCTATGGAACTTTTATACTGTTTAATGTTTATGATATTAAAGTATCCTATTGAAGCATTAGTGGCCATATTGGCCAGTTTATACAATAAATGTGAAAGCTTTTTCTTTATAATATATGGTCCAGCATATAATGGTGCAAATTTCTTATGGACATTCTTTCTTTATCACTTTTATGATGTGTTTTAATGAAGACCTTATCACATTTTAAATTCCATATGTCGTCATCTTTTGTTATAATCTTCTCGTGGCTTTTGTTGTGCTCGTAATTATCTTCTGCCTTTGAAATGGATTAAATATGCTGTCCCATTCTAAATTCAATGGATTGTGGAGATGCAGGTTGGCCAATGAGTCTGTCCCAGGGTAATGTCAGCTGTCTTCCTATAAATATCTTTGATGGTGTGAATTTAGGCATTTCATGTAATGAAGTGCGTAGAGCAAAGGGAAACTGCTGCAAAGTATTTATCCCAGGTACTATGTCTATTTTCAATATATGCAGCTATCATTCTACCAATATTTCAATTAATTACTATGGTTAAATTTGATTGTGGATGATATGGAGTTGTATATATGTGTTTTATTTGAAATGTTTCACATACTTCAGCAAGCATATTTGAAATGAATTGGGCCCATTGTCCGAAACTATACTCTCGGGTACCCCATACCTGCATATAAATTCATTTATAAATTTCTTTGCTACAATTGTTGCCATTGCATTTCTAATGGGAAATATTTCAACCCATTTTGAAAAATAATCTGCTAACACCAGAATGTATTGAGATCCTACTTGCATTTGTGGATCCATTAAATCCATGCCTACAAATTCTATGGGTTCATTGGAGATCATACTTTTCATAAGACCACAAGGATGGTTCTGATCGAATTGACGCATAAAAAATCCCCAAAATGGTAAATATACTTGGCTTTCAGTCAGCTGAAATGAAAAAAAAATCTACAAAAATAACTTTAAATCATATTAATACAATATAACAACTAGAACTTAAGATGAACAAAAATACGTAACAAATAAGTTGACAAATTAAGTATGTTTTTACATAGATTTTTATGTCCTTTTTCAAAGCTGGCCAATATGATTTTTTGGCTACCTTCTGATATGTTTTTCATGTACCTAAATGTCCTGCTGAAGGTAATATTCTTGGAGTACATACTCTCTTAAATTCTTGGGAATAAATTGGTGATAACTGCCTGTTTGACTTGGCCATCTGCAGTAGTACAAAATATCATTAATTAGTCTAAAATGTCTGGCTCTTCCAACAATACTTGAAGCTATACTGGGATCTAGAGGTAATTCATGTTTTCAAATAATGATATACATTTCCATATTCTAAATCTTTTTGTTGTACATTAACTAAGTGTTCCTTGTATTTGATGGGAACCATTGTGGCAAGGGAACAAAAGGCTTATCCTCCAGCTCTGGTGTAACTTTTGCCAGCCACATGGGAGCGTGGGATAATGCATCTGGTAGCTGATGTGCACTTCCCTTTCAGTGCTCAACCTTGAAATTGAATTCTTGTAGGCGTAATGCCCAGCGCATTAGATAACCTGTTAAATTGGTGGATGTCTACAACCATTGTAAAGCAACATGGTCAGTAAAAATAGTAATATCAGATGTGTCTAATTGCACTTTAAATTTTTCTAGAGCCCATATTACACTTAGACATTCTTTTTCAGTCACTGTATAATTTCTTTCAGTGTGACTCAAACTGTGACTGGCATACATGATGACATGTTCATAATAGTCATCTTGTATTTGGCTAAGCATAACACCGAGACCAATATCAGAAGCATCAGTGTAGATCTTAAAAGGTTTGCCTGACTGCAGCAAGGCCAACACGGAAGCATGACACAATGCATCTTTTAAGGTCCGAAATGCTGTGTCGCAAACAGGTGTCCAATGGAACCATTTTCACTTTCGGCGTAATTCACATAAAGGTTTGGCCAAATTAGCAAAATTAGGTACAAATTGTCTGTACCAACCACACATTCCTAGAAATCTACTAAGTTGCTTTGAATTGCATGGTGTGGGCAATCATTCTATGGCTTCGACCTTATTAGATAATGTTCTTACTCTATCTGCATTAACTGTAAAACTGAGGTATTGAACGTCTTCTTGGAGAAATGTGCATTTAGATAATTTTATGGTGAGTCCGGCTTCTCTTAACCTTAAGAATACCAAATCTAAATCATACAGATGCTCAGAAAAAACAGTGGAAAAAAAAACTATGTCATCTAAGTACACTTCACAAATTTTTCCTTTCAGATCACTCAGAACCACAAACATAAGACGTTGAAACATGACGGGTGCTCTGGATAAGCCAAATGGTAAACAACAAAATTGGAATAATCAATCTTTTGTGAGGAAAGCTGTTTTGGGCCGATCTGGTGGATATACAGACACCTGCCAATATCCTGAAGACAAATCTAGTGTGCTAATAAATTTCTTGCCAGCCAGTTGTATTAGTAGATTCTGAGTAATAGGTAGTGGATATCTATCGGGGACTGTAACAGTATTTAGTTTTCAATAATCCACACAAAATCTCAAATCTCCAGTTTTCTTTTTAACGAGGATGACTGGTGAAGCCCATGGTCTAAAACTTGGTTCTATTATTCCATCCTTTAACATTTCTTTAATTTGTGTAGGGATTATTTCTTTTTTACTGGGAGGATAATTGTATTGTTTGCTATAAAAGGTCTACTATTGCCCGTGTCGATATGATACTCCAAAATCTGACATCTACCAGGCTTGTTGTTAAAAAAGTTCGTAATTAACATTGAACAGAGCTTCTAACTTAACTCTCTCATTACTATCTAAATGAGCACTGTCAGCATGTTTTCTAATATCCAATTTTATCTGATCGACATCAAGTTTTTCTTTTATTGTTGTTTTCAGCGAAATAGCATTATTAGCAAAATCAAATTCAGTCATGTTTTCGTATCGCATCTATTCCTATCAAGGAGTCATATAATAATTCATTTATTACTAAAAATTCAAGTCTTATCTCCACATTATTTATAGGGATAGATAACTCAACAGTTCCTTGTGGAAAACACTGCTTGGGAGCACAAGCCAAGTTCAAAGGACCATGGCTGCAATTTCAGTTTGCAACTTTTCTGAATTTTATCCCATACTTTCTTATGTAGACATAATATCGGCTCCTATGTCGATACGAGTTATGAATTCAGTTTTGTCATAAAGCTTCACAAAAGGTAAATGTAGGACATTATGTATACCCACAGTAGCAAGACTTAACTCATAAGAGGGCTTGAGGAACTTTGGCCTCTCGCTTCAAAGATCCTAATTTAAGTTTCTTGAATTGCTGTTTTTTCTGTAGCAATATTGCTCCGTATGCCCTAGTCAGCCACAAAAATTACATCTGAAAGTCTTTCTATTATTCATGGCAAAAGTTTTAGGTCTAGATTCAGTGTTGGAAGCTTGACGCTGAACAAATTCTCTGCTTCGTTTTTTTCCACATCGTTGTAGGCGTGTTCAGCACAAATTGTTGGGACTGTGTAACTTCCGATCATGTGGGAGTCATTTTGTGAGACTCGATCTGATAGCGCTGCTTTGGCGAGGATTGTATCCATTGTTGATTTAATGCAGTTTCTGCGGATTCTCTTCTTGCAGTATATTGCCAAGCCAATTTGACTAATGTTGAAATTGAATTTACATTTTGTACTTCTAAGAATTCCCTAATGGGCAAAAGTAATTGGGACCATATGCAGTTTATAATGTCAATTTTGGTAGCATCAGCACATCGTACAGCTGGTATAACTCTACTGTACCCCAAATGAATTTTTCGATATCATCTCCTTCCCTTTGTCTTCATGAAAACAGTTCTGTAACTAACTGTGTGAAATCATTGTAAACTGGATAGATTTCCAAGAGTTTGCATTTAAAATCTTCCCAAAACTCTATTCCATGATGATATCGTACGTTATTCCACCATTGCTTAGCACATCCAATTAGACAAGATACTGCTAAAGCCAAATTTTTGTTGTCGGGCACTTCATGTAAACGGAAATGCTCTTCCATGAATTTGACAAATGTCCATGATGACAGATGTTTTTCGAACCGTCAAACTTTATCCCAGGTAAAGGCCAATTAACATAAGGACTATAGTTAATAAATTGATTGGCAACTCATTTCGGTGGTTGATAATAAACTCTAATATAACTCTAACTGCCCAACAATATGTTACCAACATTTTGCAGCCAGTGACTGTCCCATTTGTTCAGCAGCATGGAACCTTTTACCAGCAAGATAACACCCGTTCCCACACAGCCCACATTAGTCTGCAGTATCTATATGAGCAAAACATTCAGGTACTACCATGGCCAGTATGCTTGCTGGACCTTTCACCTATTGAATACGTATGGGACATGATGGGCCAACAGCTCCAACAACACCCAAAAGGTGTGCCAACCATTGTCACTGAAATGGAACAGCGACTTCACACTATTTGGTGTTCTATCCCTTAGGAGGACATTATAGAGCTGTATGATAGCCTTCCCTGCCATGTTCATGAATGTATTGCTGTGTGGAGTGGTTCAACATCATATTAATTATACCACTTTACCATTTTTTTTTTTGATAATGTAATCAATCACACATCTCAGTGTTTGCTAACAGCTGCCTGCATTTCAATAAAATGGCATTGATCCTTCCAGGTGTTGCAATTTTTTTTTCCTGTAGTATATTTATAAATCATTATTGACCTTTTGGAGTTGGTTATGATACATCTTCACCATTTTTTTCTGACAACGAAGTCTTTCAGCTTGTTGCTGATATTTTTTGACATCACTTTTTTTTAACGTCTTTTATTTTCTTTATTTTTTTATTGTTTCTTTATTTTTCAGTAAAAGAAAAATGGATCATTTTTGGTTTCCTGAAAATGATTGTGGTGTCTTAGGTATGCAAGCAAACAGAATTTCCTTAGCATGAGAGTCAGTCCTCCTATGATTGTGAAGGCAGTTTTATCAAGAAGGTCTCAATTCTTTTCACCTCTTTTTTTGATGCAAATGTTTTTTAATGCCCCTCCTTTTGGTGAATGAAAATCTGCAGGTATTTTCTATTGAATAGTTTTAAAATCAATATTCCCTCTCCCCTCCCTAGGTTCTTGGCTGTGCCATTATGGTAGTGAATGTTTTTCCCTTAGTGCACTAACCTTTTAGCACTTTGTTAGGATTCCCAAAATATACCACCCTAAAGAAAAAAATGCATTGTGCTCAGAAAAAAAAAAGGCTGACAAAGCAGAAAATCTCAAGAATATGAGCAATCCAAGTCACTGACTCATGTTTTTTAAAATATACCATAATGAGAAACATTATTTTTTTAAAAAAAAATCATGTTTTACATAAATGTATTATTCAGGAAGAAGTTTGTTTTCCATTAATGTATAACTTAACATTTATTCATCATTCAAACTTAAGTCTTATACCTTGGGTGGACCGCCATTCACTTTTACTTTTCCTTAACCAGTTTTGATTTATTTATGTTATATTTATCATTTTGGGACATCGCAATTCTTGTTTCTGAGCCGTAGGAGTTGCGCATGCACAACTCCAACTTTTGATTGTCAGCTGCTAATGTGCATGTGTAGGACACAACTCCTCTTGCGTCACAGCTAGCGCATTCGTCAGATTATTCAAATGTTTCCACAGCATGCAACAGACCAGTACCGGATTTGTATGCAGCATGTTATAACTAAGTGACATTAGGTTACAGAGGTAGAACTGACAGTATAGTCAGTAGAGATGTAGAAGTCAGAATTGAGAGTTAGTGGAGAGAGTGCTGTTAGTGGAAGTTCAGATGATGTTACTTTAGATAGATGTGAGTTGTTGCAGTACTCCAACTTTTGTATTAAATTTGGTGAGTCTTTGAACTTTTTGGAAATAAACTTTGGTTTAGAAACTTTTGAATTTTTGCTATTTTTCTATTGAGCAATGTTAATTGATTTTTGATTAGATTTAAACTTGATAGTCCTTTTTGAATTCTTACTCGATAAGTAACGCTGTATACATAAGGAACCCTATTTTAACTTTATTTGACAAGTTAATATTGCCTGGCGCCCAACAGAACTATCTGGAATTTGAATAAATTTGGATCAGACAAAAGGTCCAACTTGAAAAGTTAATCTTTGGGGCGTTACTGAGCAGTAAAGAAAGTGGTGCCCAAACAGGGACTGTATATATATATATAAATTGTAAATTATTTAATGTGATTGTCAAAGATAACGAATTTTTGAGTTCATTAGTTATATGTACTACTATTCGTAGATTTAACGGCAGCTGAAGCTGAAATTTTTTGTTGAGCAAGAAGCTTAACTTTTGCAATCAAAGGTCTAACTAATGTGGCTTTGTTAATCAAAGGTACTGAAGTTTCAGTGTAGTTATTGCTGATAATTAAGATCTTTATTATATGTATGCAAAGATTAGATGTGTCCAGACACACACGATAGATAAACTTTTTGATAAGCAAGTTTATTTTTGCAAACTTAGTGTAGCTTTAGTATTGTATTGTTGTATAACAGTACCTTTGAGCACTGCTCAAGATTAAAAATTTCCAAAATTCAAAATTTTGGCAGACCACTTTTTCTTTTGGCTAATCACAGTGGAAAAATAGTTTGCTCTGTGATTACATTTCAGATTTCAGGCTGGGCACTGGAAGGATTAATGACTTTTTCATATTTATGTATGTATATATAATCATTGTAATTAAACTTACTTGCATGGGCTTGCTATGACCAATGACACAATATTGCAGCTAATGCCAAGAATGTCACTGTCAATTATCACAATAAGAAGGGTGTTGAGCCAAGAATTTGCCAAAGGTGCCAAAAACCTAGCTAAGGCACTGGTATGAGCAGCTACAATTGTTTCCTACCATGAATGTATGTATTTAAATAACTGGTATAGTAGATTTTCGTCTTGAAAGTACAATTTGAAAAAAGTCATATCATTGAACACAACAAGCTATGTGAGTATTTGCTAAATTTCATAGTACTAGTGTGAATTTCAAAATACAGGATAATTGAGTATTAATTATTGAATCTTGGTTTTTGCTTAAAATTTCCTGTGCAATATTTAAATGTTTATATGGATTTCAGAAGCAATAAGTGTGGTCAGATAAGATTTGGATGTATTTTTTTTTTAATATTTTTAACTGTTGATCAAAGGGAATGCTATTTTTTTACCTGTAGCATATTAAGATTAGCCTGTATTCCAATAACCAATATTAAAATTGTAGAAGATGTAAGGACAATAATTGCAGTTCTTTTGAATTTGCTTAAATTTTAACAATGAAAAGAGACATTTGTATAACTATTTTTAGTAACAGATTATTTTTCTATTTGTAGAGTTTATTGACAGATGAACAGCTGGCAAATTGTCCAGTTCTTATATTAGGAAATAAAATAGATAAGCCTGGTGCAGCAAGTGAAGATGAATTAAGAGCTTACTTTGGCCTTTATGGACAAACAACAGGGAAGGTAAAGAAATTTAGATGTTTTCACATAGTAGTGTAGAAATTAAATACTCACTGCTAACCAATACATTGCCTAGACAAAAACAAAGTGCCTAACACAATGTAAAAAAATTGTAACAGTTGCCACACAGCAAGGTATTTGATTACCAGCAGGTGGAAAAAATATAGGTGTTGATGCTATGGACCTGACACTTTAAAAAGTCACATGCTCAGTTAGAAGTCAGGAGGCAGCAAGAATATATGATGTGTGTATCATATCAAACTACTTCACTTCAGATTAAGTAAATGGTTGCATTGTCATCTTCAATCAAACACTATGTCCATGTAGGTATATTACCATTATCAGGTAGACCTGATTGACCAGGATTCTGAGCTGTTGGGTTAGAAATGATTTTGTGCAGGCAATAGGGCTGAAGCTAAACAGAAAGCTTATAGAGACCAGCATGAATAATGAAGTCCTATCTGCACCTGCATCCACATCTGCAAAACTTTTTCACATTTATTACTTACTTAATAACCCTCAAATTTGTGAGTAAATAAGTCTAATGGTTTATTAATGACTAATAACTGAAAAAATAAACATCCTTTTGTTATAGAAATGTGCATTATTAAATTTAGGGAAAAATTTACTTTATTCTAATTTGCAAATTTTTCTGAATTAATTTTGCTCTTTTAATACACTTATCGGCGATTATGGGAAGACCCTCCTTTGTATTATTCGGTAACTCTCCTCTAAAACTTTGTGATCTCACCAACTGATATTTAATTCCCATTATCTATGTAACACCCCAGTAATATTTTATATCAGTAGTACTTTAGCTTCTTGTCCACACTCACATCAGCACAACAACGTTCAGTGAAACCTGCAGCTTAACAGCAGCTTGTATGTGATAAATTCTGCATGAGCATGGTTCACACCCATGCCATCCCATACTCATGCATGATTTGATGCCAGGAGACCATTGGAGATGTTTAGATTTTTGCAATTTGGTACTAAATACTTTAGAGGATAACTGATCTATTTGTTCGAGATCCTTTGGACAGATTAGGTGCAATTTACATGGGCCAGAATTTTTAACAGGCAGAAAGCCCATTAACTGAACTCTTAACAACCCATCCCTTGGATGAGCAGCAAGGTATCAAGTAGACTGGCCAACTAATGTTTAGTGCAGCATTTGTAACAACACACTCATTGGACCAGTATTTTGCAAAGGAATATTAACAAATTGAAGTTTCTCCAACTGTTACAAAACGACCTACTTCATTCAGAATAAATTGGTAAGATTGAGTTCCAGGAATTCCCCTCAATTTTATCTTTAATACATACATTAATCTTAATCTCTCATTTTGTGTTTAAAGTTCAAAGAAGTTTAATAGAAGAAATCGAAAAATTTTTTTGTTTTTTGAACTTTTGTGTGCATAATATTATTTTATTAAATTTTGCTGATAGGTATTTTTCAATTTTTCATCATCTGATTTATAAACTACAGTTCAAATATTTTTCACAAGCCTTACCACAATGTCGGATAATTCAACTATACAAAAGCAAAGCTATCTTTTTGGATACTAAGATCTAAATTTTAGATTGTCTTGCAACTGGAGAAGGTTCAAAATCTGTAGGTAAATATTTTAGTTTGAATGAAGCTACCATAAAAACCATCAAGAAAAATGAAGATGCTATTAGAAAATCTGTGCTTTCTGGAATAAAATTGAGCGCTAAGTCCTCATTGTACACGGGAGATATTGTAAAAGTGAAGATGGAAAAGGCACTAGTAATGTGGATAGAAGATAACTCTCAAAAAAGAATACCTCTAGACGGAAATACCATCAAACAAGGCATTATGAATATATAAGCAGATACAAGAAATGAAACCAACTACATCAGCTCAGTTAAGCAAAAAATTATGAATTTTCTGCAAGTACAGGTTGGCTTGCAGGATTTCTTCAAAGACACACATTTCATAATGTAAAGATAAAAGGTGAAGTTGCATCTGCAGATGAACCAGCTGCTAAAGAATTTTGTCCAAAAATTGGCCCAAATCATTGAAGATTGTGGATATACTCCTGATCAAGTTTGGGATGCAGATAAAACTGGTCTCTTTTGGAAAAAAATGCCAAGTAGAATCTACATAGCAAAATCACAAAAAACTGTTGGTGGCTTTAAAGCAGCTAAGAATCATGTGACCTTTCTATTATGCAGCAACGCTTCAGGAGATCTTATGTTAAAACTGCTGCTCATCAGTCGATCCCTAAGACCACGGTCAATAAAAGGTGCAGATTTGAGAATAAATTGCCAGTGTATTGGATGGCAAACAAAAAAGCCTAGGCTACTAAAGAAATTTTAAATGAATGGTTCCATAAATGTTTTGTTCCAGAAGTTGAATTATATTTGAAGGAAAAAAAATATCGAATTTAAAGTTGCACTGATTATAGACAATGCGCCTGGCCATCCTGTTTTGGAACACCCAAATGTGCAATTTTGTTTTCTGCTGCCTAATACGACATCCATAATACAACCACTAGACCAGGGTATAATTACCACATTTAAAACTTACTATATAAGACAAACATTAAAATACATTTTGGATAAACTAGATAAGTATAAAATACTAACAGTTATTGATGTGTGGAATAAATTTTCTATTTTAGATTGCATCAGACATGCTGGATTGACAGTATCAGAATTAAAACCTTCAACTTTAAACGCATGCTGGAAAGCTATTTGGTCAGAATGTGTAAAAAGCAAAGATCCTGTACCCCCAAATACGACTGAATATCCTAATATCACTTTAGCACACGCAGTTGGTGGAGAAGGATTCGATGATTTATCGTTTGCAGATATTGATGAATTGCTGGTTGACAAAGCTCTTAGCAAAGATGAAATAATAGAAGTTGTCCTTGAGACTCCTGATGAAAAAGAAAAAAGTGATGGCGATGAAGAGGTTCCACTCACTGCAGGTTTAATTAAAGAAGGGCTTCAAATGGCTAGTAAATTGGAAAGTCATTTTCTTACACATGATCCCATTGCCAGTGTCAAACAAGCTGAGCAGTTTAAACGTTAACTGAAGTCATGTCTGGTGCATTATTGAGAATTATACAAAGATCTAGTCAAAGCAGGATCTCAACAATTGATTACAGAGTTTGTTGTCAAAACTAATCAAACTTCAGAATTACTGGAAACAAGTGATAATTCGGTTTCCCATGCCATAGAGAGCATTTCACCATTGGAGTATGAATACGACGACCAAAATGTTTCAAGCGATGAAAGTGATTTAATTGCAGTCTTACGCAAACGAATACATCTATTGTCAGAAAGTGACAATGAAAAATCTAGTTAATAAACATATGTAAGTCATATTTTTTTGCACTTTTGTATATTTTTTGTACAGGGTTTCCATGTGTGGAACCAATCTTCTATTTTTTTTATATGCACTGTATTTTTTTTTTTACACAGTTTTTTCGGGAACCTATCTACTGTGTAAAAACGGAATTGGGTGTATTAATGACAATCAGTTTTTACATTAGCTAGGGTGCTCAAAATTGGAAATGCCTCCAGACCACTCTGGACCTGTGAGAGGGCTTAATAGAAGTTGACAATTCTGCAAACTAACAGAGTAAAATATTTTTGTGTCCACGAACTGCATTTGAAAAGATTTGGCAATAAATGATTAGTGGGAAAGTGAAAGGGAAGTAACCAGGAAACCTTTGTAGCTTTGAAGTAGTAGTAGTAGTCTTCTGTAGCAAGTGGACTTTGCATTTGTACCTCTTTACAGGTGTAGGAGTATAAAAGGCTGAGCTTCATCTGTCTTATCTCTAAAATTCATTTATTGGATGATTTTAGTTTAAATATTTTGTTCATAGTTTTTAAAAAGCTAACCTTTGGCCTAATAGCTAGCTTGCTTAGTTGCGGATCAAAGGACTTGAATTCAAGCCCCCGAATAAGGAATGGATATGTTGTCTTTCTGCTGAGGTCTTTCTTCATGGACCTTCTCTGTGACATGTTATACTGGCAGATACACCTAAGGCTTAATTCAGAATATATAGGTTAGTTTCCAAACAAGTTGTTTGCTGTTATTAATTCTTTTCATTTAAATACAGGTAGAAAAAATTTGTATTGAAAATAGTTAAATATGAGGATATGATAAAAATTTAGAAAGATTTAGCTTCATCTTATGTCATATTGTTATTTTGATTTCTGAATGGCGATGCAACATAAAACAGGATGGGTTTTGCTTTTCCTGAAATCAGATGCATTTTGTTCTTAATCTAGTAGTAGTTTAAACTAGAAAAATGAGGCACACATCTGACAACACTGGTACACAATAAAAAGTCTTATTGAGAGGTTTTTAAAAATAATTAAGTATTTTTACATACTTTCAAAGCTTTTTAAAATATTTTTGAATATTTCTAAACTGCCTGGAACAGGGCAACTGGTCTGATTGCAAAATTTTAAGGATATTTTTACAATATTTTTTTCTCTCTAAAACATGACACTCTTTGCTAAGAATATTCTCAAGGGAAAAGAGCTTACTTTCATTGATTTGTCGAGATCAAAAATCATTGCTGATGAGCAAATATTATCAGCAATGGGTGAGAGTCATTGCTAATAATATTTGTTACTAGTATGATGAAAATATTCTCTCCAGGAAAATATTTTGGGAAACCAATGTTACACAATATGCCCAAGGCATGAAAATGTTAAAGCTGCTTTTGAGACAGTGATATACCTAAAGGTTAAAAATGTTCTTCACTAAATGCCCATTTATCCATTCCTGGACTAATAGTTAGCCTGCCTGAGTATTAAACCAGTTGCCATGTCCCTGTGTATACGTTGTATGAGAAACCAGGATAAGCCCAATAGAGCTTTTAGATTATCTCCATCCTTTTTATGTGGGTGTAACTTCTTCCCATTTTAAAAAAAGGAAAAAGGGTATTACCATCATTGTCAGGGCCACAATATCCCTCAGTGGTTATTGATAATATGGATATTCATGTGCAAGCCTTCTTAAATCAAGTGGGGATGGGGGGGTCACAAAGAACCTCCATGGGGGAAAAACTCATGCTGTTTTCCAACACTACACAAGTTACGAGAGTACAGTAGAACTTTGATTAATCTGCCTGTATATAGCTTAGATATGTTGAAATATCAGATATTTGAGAGAAAAATGTGAATAACAAAGCTGTGGAAAAAAAATAAAATAAAACTTAAATGTGAACAATAAAGGAAATGGAAACATAAAAAAAAAACATGTTTATAAAGCATAATTATAAATATAAAATTATATCAAGAGAATTTCACCTCAATTCCATTTTCATCAACGAAAGAACGAAACCAACGTCAGTGCTGTAAACGTTTTTCATGGTCTGGTTCTTTCAATTTATGAACCACACCAATGTGGTAGGCATGAAATATTAACTTCTTTGTAGTCCTGAAAACAGTAGCTAGTGACAGTCCAATCTGTGAAGATAAAAAAAGAGTGAAACTTGGGTTTTGATGGATGGACAGTGTCAAACTGGACCTTGAATTGCCCTACATTAGCCTAATGCAACAGCTCTTAGAATAGACATATATGGGGAACTAAATTGTGCAGTCTGCCCATGTCTGCTTGAGGATTTTATTTGTACGTGTATATGGATGCCATGGCATTACTAGGAATGAAGGGCCTATGACAAAAATTATATAAGCTCCACTACTCTTGCAGTTAATTTGGAGGCTTAAAGCTGTATGTTTTTTCATTGAAAAGAAAAATTTGCTATAAATGAAGTAGAGTATCTGATTAAAATATACATGCAAAATCAATATTACTAAATAACTATAAAATGAATTTTATTGATATAATATTTAAAAAAAACTTTAATATATTTCTTCTTTGCTTTCACTTCATCAAAATGATTCAATGATTTCATTTTAGCTTGTAGTAATCTATGGGTTCAAAAGATAGAAATTATCATAAAATGATAATTTCTGTCTCTTTGATTTTTGTGTGGTACAAGTTTAATTTTGAATTAACTCCCAAAAACCTGGGCTTGTGGCATTTTGCCACCTGTGCCACCCTATTGTTATGCCATTATATGGATGTTTGCTTACTTGCATTAGTATTCGTGGGAAAGGTGTTGGCTCAATTGGTAGCATGCTGGCTTTAATCTGCAGTTCCAGGGTTCAAGTCCCACCTATGCTAGTGTTGAGATTTGTCTCCGCTAAATCCTCACCCTGCCCTTAGTCAGAAAAGTGACACTGTGATGAGCTTGGAAAGACAGTCTGTCAGGTGAGATCTTGAACCATGATCCTGTGTGCAGTAGAGCCATACCCGGTGTATGTTAAAGAACATGCTGGATGGCCTTGATCAGAGACTATTATCCCCTCTGTCTTTAAACATCTGTTTAGTGATCCCCTTTCCCAACCTTCTCTAAGCCCTTGGGATTTTATGACCTGGTGATTTAACTCAATTGTGTGAAAAAAAAAAAGTGCTGCTTAGAAGTAAAACAACCCAACTGGTATTCATTCTGTTGCATTTAACTGATATATATATATAATAGTTAAATCTTAACAGATATTTTAGTGTTTACAATTATTAAACTGTGATATATTTTTTCCTTATTGTTAACAGAAGTGTATTCATTTTTTATATTGTTTTACAGAGTAAAATTCCTAGATCAGATCTACCTGGGAGACCTTTGGAATTGTTTATGTGTAGTGTACTGAAAAGACAAGGATATGGGGAAGGTTTCCGGTGGTTAGCTGAGTACATCTGAAAGCATGAAATGTCAAGTTGAAAAATTTCTAATTATTTGATATCAACCATCTATAAAAGTAACTTTTATGAAAATGAAAAGCTTTTACATTTAAAGTGTTAATATTCATTGGTAAAAAAGACATTTAATTCTTTTCTCGTGTAATTTCAGATGGCAAAATTAATAGGTTACAATCTAACGATGCGGACAACAAAGAAAATTCTTTATTTAAAAAAAAAACAATTTAAATGCTATTCTGAAATTTAAAAATGTTTACTCACTTAGGGAATTGAATCATGTGGCACACTGCAAATAAGAAATGTTAATATTTGTATATATGTTTCTTATCTGAAGACCAGCTCAGCTTATAAATAAATTTAGATGTCTATATAAGAAGTAATTTTTCCCCTTTTAAGTAATTTTATGTGCTGGTGTTTAGTATTGTTTACATATGAATATTTTACTGCTTTGTAAATATTAATTGAAAATATTTTTCATGAACACAGAAAACTAATGATTTAAGTTGGAAACTTCTTGCATATTAAAATAAGTTAACATGGCAGCTTTAACATATAGACAGATTAATATCTTTGAAATAATATTATTAGTGTACTGTTTTGTACATTTTTATCATTAAACTGTTCATGGTTAGTAATATAAAATGCCTTTGTACCACCATAATATCACCTCTAACATGCCTTATTTGATTGTTATTTTATTTGGATGGAAGGAAATAATTATGTACCTCACACAATTGAAATGAAGTATTTAACTATATTTTATAGTACTGTATACTGATTGCTTTGCAAATTTATATAAGAAATCATTTTGAGGATCTTGTAATAATCAAATCACCTTTTAGAATTAATCAGCTACCTTATTAATATTCTGTTACACTTTTCACTCACTGTGTATGTAAATCACATGGCCAACGAACTTAATTTCACTTTATCTAAAATGTCACCTAAGAATGGTTGGTAGATCTTCAAAAAATGTCATTTCTCAAAAAACAAATTCTCAAAAATAATATAACTATTTTGAGTAAAATGTTAGTTTGCTATTTTGATACTTTAAGTAGTCGTAGTTTTTTCTTTAAATGCACTGGACTAAACAGACAGCTTTTATATAGATTCATACAAAATCTTCAAGCATCAATAAGCTATACATAGTTCCAACCTGTCTTTGCACTTTTGTTCTTCAGGTATGTCTTTCCTTAGCAAAAGATGCCACCATAATTCATTAAAGGGCAATTCTATTAAGGTCTTATTTGATGTCAGCCCTTGTCATCAAGTTCATAACTATTTCCTTATGTCATCTTGTTTGCAGATAATATTACTAAACCACTGCAGTCTTTCCTACAGGAAATACTGTTTAAAGGTGATTAATTAGCTCCTTTGTCTAATTTCAGCTTGTTGCTAAAGATACTACATAAACATCTGGTACCAAAAGCATCAAACCTCCTGTTATCCTGCGTATTCTCTAATTCCATCACCATAAAAATCTTTAAAAGGCCCATTCTGTTATAAAGACCAAGTTTGGTCTTAAGGTACATGTGCTTATTATTTTCATTATCCATAAAATCTTAAAAGCTGTAAAAATAATTCTCTAAAAATCAAAGATCTGTTCCGAAGTAAAGAAATCAAAATGATTAAAACATCACCACTTGACTTTTTATCACTTCAGCTTTTTATTTTAATCACCAAGTCTATTCAGTTACTAGCCTCATCAGCAGCACTAATGAGAGTTAATCTCATGAGCAACATTGGCTACAGATTCAAATTACCAACATAGTCTGAAGTATTTTTGAATCTGTATGTTATCTAATACTGTAGTTTTTCTTTCTGAAAGTTTTTCTCATAACATAATCATCAAACAGCAGGAAAGCTGTCTAAACATAACTTTGTCAGTTACTGTGCATTTTACCAACTGACATAAGACTTATGTTTTAGCAACCATCATATCTTAACAAAGTTGCCAAGTATTCCATAAGATCATATTCAGCCACAAATTGAGTCAATGGAGTCAAAAAGCTTTCTTGAAAAATAATGAAACTGAACCTTTTAGAATACTGCTTGAGTGAAAAAGTTTGGTCAATAAAAATTCAACTACTGAAAATACTGTCTCATTTGAAAGTTGTCCATCAACCAAAGATATCAGTCTATTGAAAGCAATTATGCAAAGAACTTTACCATGAACAGAAAGTGTACTTGTACCTTTGTAAAAAAATTTTATTACAGTTACTTACAATATTATTCGTTGTCCTTTGCAGTCATATGGCATGCTCCATTAAATAAGAATGGTTAACATAAGAATAATGTGTTACCCAATTACAAACCCAATTAAATTTTTTCTAGTATTTGTTAGTAACTTTCATTGATTTTTTTAATCTTTTTTTGTACTATGCAAGTGATACAGAAAACGTAGAAGTTTTTTGTGGCTTATACATAACTGCACACATATTATTTGTAACTGTTATATTGACCATGTGTTTGCTATGTCAATGATAATTATCAGAATGAATGAATTGTGGTAACTTGAATAAAAACATACTTTATCCATCCATGCAAGAGCAACATTATTTCTAATGTATAAAATAGCTTATCTAGTTCATTAAGATTGAAGTGATGCAATCCGTGTAATAGAGTTAAAAAGTTACATTACAAAGACTGCACAGTCTTCCATTTTGATCTGTTAAAATATTACTATTTTAAAAATATTTATGCAAAAAATTTAGTGTAATATTTGTGATAAAAAAAATTAAGATTTTTGTTGTAAAAGTTCTAAACCAAAGAAATTAAAAAAAATAATATTTTGCTTTAAAATAGTATACTTGTATTACTAAGATTAGGATTTTACAATTATAACCAAAATGTTTCTTAATATCAGTATTTTTTAGTATCGTATCCTTTGTATTGCTAGATAGAAAATATTCTTTCTGTTATTGCAAACAATTGAAATTATTGCTTTGGTTTAATATCAAATGATCATATCAATTGGCAATATCAGCAGTGTAGAACATTCAATAACATGATCAGTAATATCACATTATACAACATGATTCATTGCTATAGGATGATAATTAGTTAATTATCTTTAAAAGAATTTTTTTGAGTACTTTGAGTCAGTTTTATGTGCTTCAAGTACTAACATAAACATGATACATAACAGGCTGTTATGTTTCAGGTGAGTCTTATTTACAGCTTAATGCTATAATTAGGATAACCAACACATTAGTCTAAATTTAAAATCTTTTTTTAGCTATGAAATATTGTTCATTTTGCATGCAAGTTGTGTATGCAGTCGTTTACAGCAGGGGTTCCCAAATTTTTTCAACCACATACCACTGCATTACCGAGCTAAGTTCATGTACCACTAATGGGTTTCAACCTGGGGATGTTAATTTTTTGCCATGGTTGTTTAACGCCTTGAAGGTATATGGGTATAGAGACTGCAGTTGTAAGGCCAGTGCAATGCTGTTTCCTTGCTGTATATATCTGGTTGTCTGGACCGAAATGAAGATATCAGTATGAAATAATGGCTGAAATATGAAATGATTATGAAGTGCTGGTAATAAAAATACATGATATAACACCCATATCACATACCTGCTCGCATACCACTGGTGGTACGCAAGCTGTACTTTGGGAACCTCTGGTTTATAGTACTGTACAAACAGTTTCAACTCTTTGCTATTACATATTTTATAGATTCTTAAGTGGCATATTTTATCTCAGCGTCATAATATATTTTGGGCTCTTCAGTCCTGTTATATATATATTACGAGTTGTCCAACCACCTCATTTTGTCTTCCAGTTGGTCTTCCATCTTTTTTTCATTGAAAAGTTTGTTTTCAGTCGTTTTTCCAGCACATTCAAAGGCATCAGTTGTAACTGTAATTGATAAATTTATAAAATCTATTAGTAAATACTGTAAGAAAGTCTTGTTTACCCAATTTGAATATTTCAGGTATTAAAATGAAAAGTAAAAATAATGAACTGTAAACATTTCAGATTTGTCCTTTTTTTCTTATATTCTGTTAATATAAAAAAATTTACTTGATAAAGAAGAAAATTTAGCAATTTTGTAATATGGCTATGTTTAAACAAAAAAAAGGAATATTCATGGGAATATAACCACATTAACTCGTCACTTTTTGAATAGCAATTTTGTTGCAGTTTTACTAGAATGAAAATAAAGCAAGACGGCTTTGCAAATCATAGTATAAGATTTAAAATTAAATTAATGTAAAATATAAGTTGAAATAATTGAATGGTAATGATTTAGTTTTTCCTCTTGGTAACAGTGAGCAAAAAAAAATTATTTCGATCCAGGTGGAAGTTAACCTCACAACAGGTTACATGCTAGCTGCTCTCATTTGTCTGAATTACTGCCTTTGATAATTAGTGTTGCTTTCACTATAGGCATTTTATTGCTTGCTAATTTATAAAATCTTGTATTCAAAATAAAATGGCAGTATACACATTTGCTTGCTAAATTTTATTTTAAACTCAAAATTCTCCATAATAGACAGAAAATGTCTATTATGCTATTTAGTTTGTTATAGTTAATATATATTTATTAAAAACACATCATTTTGAATTTTTTTATTGTCAAGATAATATACATTGCATCACGTTGGGATACATTATATAGTTTTATGTATTAGTTGTGATTATCAAAATGTGACGAGATAATGAAGGTTACGGTTACGAAGTAACGAATTTTTTTAGGGTTTTAGGGTATTTTTTGAGGTTTTTTGCATATACAGTCCAACATTTAATATACCATAACTATTTATTTTTACATAAATGGTGGTGATGTATTAGATATATTACCCTCTTTTCACAAATATGGATGGTGTGTGAGTGCTGATAAATCATGAGATAAAAATCTGGACTACATTAAAAACTGGTGAGCATTTTTTTAGTGTGATTAAAATAAATAAATACCCCCTCAAGCAGCTGCTTGCCACAGAGGTCTGACAGGAGCCTGTCAGTTTATATGCCATAGTAGAAGGTCTGAGAGGATGGCAGGACCTCAGCAGAAAAACGACACATACAGCCATGCCTTACCCGAGGCTTGAACCCAGGTCCCTTAGATCAGTAGCCAAGCGCGCTAACCACTCGGCCATGGGACGGCTAGTGTGATTAAGCAACACAATATTTTAGAACAGTATTATTCAGCTAGCCGTCCCATGGTGGTCCGTGGTTAGCGCACTTGGCTACTGATCTAAGGGACCTGGGTTCGAGCTCCGGGTAAGGCATGGCTGTTTGTGTCGTTATTCTGCTGAGGTCCTACCATCCTCTCAGACCTACTGTAGCATATAAACTGACAGGCTCTTGTCAGACCTCTGTGGCAAACAGCTGCCTGAGGGGGTATTTTTTTTTATTATTCAGCTAAATTTTGCATGAAAACCCCAATTTTTTTTTTTACATTTAATCCTTTAACGCCCAATTAATCTGAGAAAAAGGTAGGAGGTAATAAAGACAAAGAAATTTGGACTAGTCCATTTCAAAATCTCTGCCGTTCGGTCTATTTTATGTCACATTAACGACAAAAAATTTAAATATTTTGATATGTATTTTCACTTGCTAAATTTTGTTTTAAACTCGAAAATTACTTTCTTGAAGCAATAAATTACATGTTTGAGAGAAGTTAATTTTTCTTAGGCATGTATGTTTTTTTTTCAGTGATAAAAGACAGATGTAGCTGACCAATTCAGTAGTGGTATAATAAATGATGTCAGTTTTGTTTTTAACACTAGTAACTGTTTGTTGCATATTGTAAAAGAATGTTGAATAGTAATATATAATCACCTAGGTATGAAACTTGGTCTGTTTTGTACAGTGGTATAGCATTCATAATTTTTTTGGGGGAAGAGATACTAAAAAAGGACTGAAAATGAAACTTAATATTTGTAGGGGATCAATAACAGAACCTGATCCATGTGAATTTATACTTTTTGAGTTTAACACATTATAAACAGTTCATAATTTAAATAATTCTTAAACTATTTCATAAGCACTTTAAACATTTATATTCAGAACTGTAAATACACTGCTCACAAAAATTAGGGGATATTTCAAAATGAATATGAAGTGATTAATAAAAAAAATTCAAATGCTTCTTTTTTTTAACAAGAACATCAGAAAAGCAAACACAAGTCAAAGAAAGTTGTTCGATTATGCAAATGAGATGCAAACTCAATTGTCGTGATGAGTAGCAAGTGACATATTGGTGGGGGTGAACAGAAGCATGTTAAACTGGACGAGAGTGCCACACATTGACTGTTCAGTAGGGTATGTGGTCACCCAAGACTGCCAAAACACACTGACAGCAATAGGGCATGGACAGGATCAGAATGTCCAGCAGTTCTTGTGGGATCCTCCGCCACTCTTGCTCCAGGGCAACTTCCAGCTCAAGAAGTGTGGGAGGCATTGGACGGTTTGCCACACGTCTTCCCAGTGCATCCCAAGCATGTTCAATGGGATTTAGGTCTGGATAATGTGAAGGCCAGTCCATGCGTTCGATTCCTGCCTCCTGAAGCATGTTGTTGACGAGATGCGCACGGTGGGGTCTTGCATTATCGTCTATGAAAAGAAAGTTGTTTCCAACTGCTCCAGCATAGGGTACCACTATAGGGTGCAGGACCTCATCTCGATATCTGACAGCAGTCAGCGATCCGTTTCTGATGACGTTGAGCACACACCATGATTCCACCACCGAAGGAGTCCCTTTCTCGCATGAAACGTTCATGTTCACGCCTGATCAGGACACGATGATTGTCAGGCTGCAGACTAAACCGTGACTCATCAGAGAAGAGGACAGTTGACCACTCATCACGGGTCCAATGACGATGTTCATCAGCCCACCTTCTACGGGTTCTACGGTGTTCAGAAGATAACGGAATGCATACCAACACGATGGAGCCGATTTCGTATGGTCTGGGTGCATATCCGTCGTCTAGTGGCAGCAAGAAACTGTCCCCGCAGCTCTGTTGCATTGCTGCGCCTGTTCCTTCTTGCGAATAAGGTCAAGTAGCGGTCATCTCTTGCTGTTGTGGCAGATGGGCGACCCTGCCCTCGTCTTCTTCGTACTGTGCGAGTCTCTTGAAAGCGATTCCACAGTTTGCTAATCACGCTTTGGGATGTTCTAAGTGCTGTTTCCACTGTCGTCTGTGTTTGACCAGCTTCAAGACGTCCTATGCTCTCCAGGCTTCGCAGTCGGGCAAATCGTGTTGCAGGGGCATTGCAAGGGCTGGGAAATTGCAGGATGTGCACTTTCAAGATCAGGGAACGTGCAGATACTCCAGTACTTTCAGCCTTTTGTATAGTGCAATTTTCCCCAATGAAATAAAAGTTGGTTTTGCATCTCATTTGCATAATCGAACAACTTTCTTTGACTTGTCGTTTGCTTTTCTGATGTTCTTGTTTAATAAAAAAAATCAAATGCTTTTTTTTTTTATCGCTTCATATTAATTTTGAAATATCCCCTAACTTTTGAGAGAAGTGCATATCAGCTTTACAAAATAAAATTTTTTTCTTTACTTTTACCTTCCCCTTTGAAAGTTTATTTATTGAAGCATAAATTTTTTGAACAAAAAAAAAAACTAATAAGGGGAGTCAAAATATTTTTGAAGTGGGTTAAAATGAAATGTGAATTCTCAGCTAATAAAGGTTGGCCACCCCTGGCCTAAACTCTGAAAAAGGAAGAATATTATAGAAGACAAAAATATGTAATTATAATCAAAAAATGCATAACAATGACAAATCCATTGCATAAATCAAACGTAGCAATACTTCAGGCTGAATCACATTCAGGACGCTCCAGATATTTAAAATATTCATCGATTACAGGAGAGATGCTTTTTTTAATACCGGTAACATTTGGTCTGTAAATGGTAGCTAGGTAGTCACTGGAAGGAGAGCTATGCACCAATCCCCTGCGATGATGCATAGAACCGGTAGGCCTAGCACCTAATGTCCGACCCCGCCTTCTCGTGGTGCAGACCGTTAGTACCTTTCAAAAGAGATACTCTCTTGTGGAAGTGAACGGAAGGGGAGGGCTGCCAGATTAGTGTGGCCTACTGATCTGGACAACTATGGCTACTTTTCTTTTTTTCTACCCTGCTGAGGAGTGGTCAACCACACAGGGTCCTGGTGCTGACCATATAAACCCACTGGACAGATATATGGCTCTGAGCTTGATTATGGATCCTGATTTTGCTGCACTGGTGGGCTTCTGTGGAGGGAAAATCTTCCGCTGTGTTTTCTGTTTGTGGGTTGACAGCCCCAAGTGAATAGATTCACAGGATATGTTTATCAGCTGGTGGATAATCCTGAGCAGAGGTCATCGCAGGCACATGAACTCTTTGCTTCTATTGGCATCGTCAAATTCTACATTGGAGGAAGTCTTCCAGTGTAGATGGCTTCAGCCTTTAGTGGTGGGGGAACGGGTCTTTGCCCCATGTCTGCGATTAGGGGGCTGTTTGATATTGTCGGCATTCCCTCTCTCAATAAACATAGTTTCTTTAAACATCCCACTAACCATTTTCTCTCCATAGGTAGTTGGAATGTGAGGACTCTGCACAGAGCTTTTTCTCTTGATGTCCTCACACAAGAATTCCACCATTATAATTTAGATATTCTCGGCTTGCAAGAGACCAGATGGACAGATAAAGGTGAGATTCTTAAAAATAATCTTAAATTTCTCTTTTCAGGGAGGGACGACAATAAGCATCACCAAGGCGTGGGTCTGCTTCTCAGCAGACACGCTAGTGATGCTCTTCTAGGATATGAGTGCATTAATGAAAGGTTTCTTACAGCAAAATTTTAGACAAGCGTTAAAGACCTGAATGTTATCTGCTGTTATGCCCCCACTGAGGATGAGGATGAGAAGGATAGGTTTTATGAACAACTTCAAGATATTTCGAATTCTGTCAAGAAAGGAGATATTACCCTTGATCTTGGTGACTTCAATGCCAAAGTTGGTACTGACTCTGACCTTTGGGGAGGGGTGATTGGCCCTTTTGGTATTGATAGCTGCAATGGCAATGGGCAACGTCTCCTACAGGTAAGTAAACTCAATGGTTTCAGAATAACTAACACATATTACAAACACCGCGACATACATAAGTACACATGGGTGTCACCTGATGGGCTGCATAGGAATATGATTGATTATATATTAATTAACAGCAAATGGGCTAGTTCTGTTAGAAATACCAGGGCATATAGGGGAGCTGAAATTGGATCTGACCATTACCTTGTTAAAAGTGTCTTGCAACTTAAACTTAAAAAGTGTTGTGCTAGGGTTAAAAAATTTGCTTTTAATACTGAAGCTCTGAAAGATCCAGTTATAGCCAAAGCTTACCATGATAGCTTACTTAGTCATTATGACAGTCATGGTATGCTTACTACTGAAGTTGAGGAAGAATGGGATCATTTTAAACAGGCTTTTTTGGACACTAACAGTACTCTTTTAGGAAAAAAGGAGCAGAACAGGCAGAATTATCTGATTGATAAGGCACTTGAGCTTATTTCGGAAAGGAAGAACTGCAGGAATGTCCTTAATCAATACCCTACTAGTACTAATAGAAAGCATTACAGAGAACTTAATAAACGTGTAAAAGATCAGTTAGCTGCTGATAAGAATCTTTGGCTTGATGGTTTGGCTGACAAAGCCGAGGAAGCAGTTAGACAGCACAACAGCAGACAGCTGTACCAGATAGTTAATGTTTTGTGTGGTAGAAAACGGACAGGTATACGAGGAATGAAGGATAAACAAGGTAAGGTTATAGAAGGGGAGGATTCTGTCATGGCTAGGTGGGCTGAGCATTTCAGTGATGTTCTAAACAATGTAGTTAGTTCTACTCCCATTGTTTGCAATGATGATAGATGCATTGGTGGCTTTAATGTTGGCCCTATAACACAATCTGAAGTTATTTTGGCTATTTCTAAACTTAAACTACATAAATCCCCAGGGGTAGATGAAATTACTACCGAAATGCTTAGAGCTGGGAATGTTTCGGTTACCACTTGGATGACTAAAATTCTGAATATCTTTTATGATAAAGGCATGGTTCCTAAGGATTTTACCAGAGCTATTGTTATCCCTATTTTCAAAAAAGGTGATCGCAGTTCTTGTGATAACTATAGGGGTATTAGCCTACTCTCTGTTCCAGGTAAAGTTCTTTCCATGATTGTGCTTAATAGAATTAAGAATCTGGTTGACAGTATATTGCGTGATGAGCAATGTGGATTCAGAAGTGGTAGGGGATGTGTGGATCAGATATTTTCACTTAGGCAGATTCTTGAGAAATGTTTAGAGTTTCAGAAACCTTTGGTTGCTAGCTTTGTTGATTTCAAAAAAGCTTTCGACTCTGTTGATCGTCATAATTTGTGGTTGATTGTGAAATCATATGGTATACCAGACAAGTTAGTTAACATAATGAAAGCTGTCTGTAATAACACTGAGTCGTGTGTGAGAGTTGGTAAGGCTTGTAGCAATTGGTTTAGCATTACTTCTGGTGTTCGACAAGGGTGCATTTTGTCTCCTTTTCTCTTTAGTTTGATTATGTTATGCGAAATTCACTTCAAGGGAAAGATTTTGGCCTTAAATGGGCTGGAGATATGAAAATTTCTGATTTAGATTATGCTGATGATTTAGCCCTTTTGGCAAATGATGTTGATGAGATGAACTCTTTCATTCGAGCTGTTGATGAGACTGGTAGTAGAGTAGGTTTTGTTATAAACAGAGAGAAAACTAAAGTGATGAAAATTGGTCAGGCAGGTTGTGATTCAGTTAATCTGAATGGTTGCAGTCTTGAGCAGGTGTCACAGTTTAATTATCTTGGGAGCTATGTAACAGATAATGGTGATGTGCGGCATGAGATTAACAGAAGAATAGGGATTGCTGCCGCGACTTTTAAGAATCTATGGAGAGAGTGGAGAAATAGGCGTATACACCTAAAGACTAAAATTAGACTGTATAATAGTTTGGTTCTTTCTAGGGTTAATTATGGTAGTGAAACTTGGACACTTTGTAAACAAGATAACAGGAAACTAGATGCTTTTGATTCCAGATGCTTACGCAATATCTTGGGCATTAGGTGGTTCAACTTTGTAACTAACGATGAGATTAGGCAAAGGAGTTTGCAACCTCCTTTAAGCAGCATATTGTGCAGAGAGAGACTCCGTTGGTTTGGCCATGTTGCCCGTATGAATAATTATAGATTGGCGAATAGGGTTATGAACAATGTGCCTAAAGGCCTCAGAAAGAAGGGGAGACCTAGGATGCGGTGGACAGACAATGTCAAACAGGACCTTGTTAGAATTGGTGTGCAGTGGCCAGATGCAGTAGATGTAGCTCAGGATAGACTTGCTTGGAGAACTAAATTGCACCGTCTGGTTGGACCTCCGTAGCCCATGGCTGCTTGAGGATGATGATGATGAACATTTATCAGTACCAGTACCACCAAAGTGATTTTGGTTCTTTTACAACTCCTCTTCATTACATTTTGTACACAAGTGTGGAGTTGTGAACGAATCAACGAGATTGATGAAAGAACACTTAACATCCAACAGGTGAGTATTCACTGGTCTGTATAAAAATCCTCCCTCGGAAAAAAAAATGGGTGTACTTTACAGATTTGAGGGTGCGAAATCCGAATCTGGTATCCAATATTTATATCGTGCACTATTTTCGTGGGAGGGCTTTTTATGAGAAAATGATGTTTTTTGTGAATATATATGATATACCTGATTTTTTTTCCACAATTGATGGGAGCGTCTCGGATGAGCATAAAGGTTCCATCAAGACATATCCGAAATGGAAAAACGATATAGCGGCAGATGGAACGAGAGTATGTTGACGGACTACTACGAGAGGGTCCAGAGATAAAATATAAGCGACAGAAGACAACAAAATGTTTTATGTAAATATTTACACGTATCAGGATTTATTAATGTCAGCTTTAACTTTTTATAATGCAAATAGATATTTGGCAAAATTTACTTATCTTCTCTGAGTAAAATAGTGTTTTTTTAAATTAAACTCGTATCTCTAGAAAACTGTAGGTTAGAGAACAAATCGGCTGTCAGATTCGGATTCAGCACCCTCAAAAACATAAAAACCAGAAAAAATTTTGGAAGGGAGGGAAAAAAAGTAATTTTTTTGTTGCAGACCAATGTAATAAAATCGAAAGTTATCTTAGTTCAGATAGCTTGTTTTATTTTTTAATTTCTTTGAAGTTATTAGTGTTTGTGAAAATTAATTTAATGAATGAAAATTTACGAAAATTAATTGATTAAATTAAAGAAATAACAAACAAAAGAGTTTGCTGTCTTATCTCTGAGCAGCACTTTTCTTGCACACAGTGATCTGAATGGTGAATGGACAGATCACAAGGACCCAGAGAAGGTAATCCATCAGAGAGCTGTAAAAGGAGACAGACAGTAGAGTCCATTCAGAGTGCTATCGATTGTGTATAGGGTATGACTCTCCTGTTAGCGTCCCATCGAAGGGACAGCAATCTTGCCACCGTTGCTCTTCTTCTCTGCTGATCCCCCACCCTATCGTGGGTCACAATTGGGACACAGGTGGGCTTAGAGAGATTGCCGTCTGTTCGAGGGAATGTTAAGCAGACTGGGTTGTTTTACCTCGTAGCGGCACTTTTTTGCACACCATGGGCTAAATGGCCAGGTCACATTTACCCGAAGGCTCAGAGAAGGTTGGGGGACAGATGGTAGCCTCCCGTCAAGGATATCCAGCGTGTTCTTTAACGTGCACAGGGTATGGCTCTCCCGCATAAGGGGGCCACGGCTTAACGTCCCATCCGACGGACGGCGGCCTTTCCAAGCCCATCGGTGTCCCCTACTGACCATGGACAGGGCAGAGAATTTGCGGAAATAAATCTCAACGCTGACCCAGCTGGGACTCGAACCTGGGAACTACAGATTACGAGCCTGGCGTGCTACCGACTGAGCCATCCCCAATGTTAAGCAATGTATCCCCCTTCTGACTTAGGATATAGGGGGGGGGGGGATTAGGTGAGATAAATATTAACGCTAACACGGTGATCTCCTCCCCCCCCCAAAAAAAAAAAAAAAAAAAAACAAAACAGAAAATAGAATCATAAGTCTATACACGCACACAACCGTCAAGTGTAACTCAAGTTTTAAACATGATTCGTTTTTTACACAATTTGATAATTGTGAGCACCTAAAAAATTTTGGAGTTCCCACCTTAGAATTGGCCCTTAATCCGAAGTAACGACTACTCAGACGTTCAGAAACTTTTTTAACAAATATGTTGGCAATATGTTTGCAGATCGGTGTTGACCTTTATTTCGTCCTTCGTTGTTAGAAAACTTGTTTAATATCCGGTATCGAAAGCGACGGAAAACAGCATTCAGGTGTGCGAAACTGCTTTATCTAGAATGTGTGCTGAGAATGGCGAAAGTGAAGCACAATGTGTGCAAGCGAAAAACCATAAGCATAGATATTTGTGAAAACTTGTTAGTTACTCATAAATAGTGAGGACTTTAAGAACTGTGGTTTGTAATGTTTGTTATTTTTACTCTGTATAACTATATACGCTCTGTTCATGAAGTTCTCTTATTTATCCTCGTTTTCAATAATTTCTTATGATGTTTAAGTTCGATTTTCTAACTTTTCTTTTAAAACAAGCATTTATTTTTATAAAATTGACAGATTTTTGGTGCATTATGTGATGTGCAGATGATAGTTAAGTAAAGTAATGTGATGTACAGATGATAGTTTAAGTAGTTCAGCAGCTTAATTTTCATCTGCTTCTCACCAAGGCCGGGTGTAGGTCTTCTACATCCGAACTTGTGAGAATGCTAGTAAGATTAATGGAGGCAAAAATTATTCAACTTGTGCTTATTTCAAGCATTTTTCAAGAATTTTTTTTAGACTCTAAAACATAGGGAAAATGTTATACTGCAATAGAAATCTACTCTCTTGTCCCTTCTATTTTTTGTCTCGATTGCTTGGCCCAGAGACCGTAGTACTGTTATCCGTCTCTGGCCAAGTAGTTTGGGGAAGTGAACCCACTGTACAACTGTTAGGAGACGGATGGTGGCCTCCCGTCAATTGTCATCCAGCGTGTTCTTTAACGTGCACAGGGTAGATTCTTTTGCAAGTAGGCCACAGCTGTAAGTCCTATACAGACAGGCGACGGTCTTTTCAAGCCCATCGGTGAACTTTCTGACTGAAGGCAGGGTGTGGGTTTAGCGAAGATAAATCTCAACTCTGGCCCAAGTGGAACTCGAACCTAGGAACTACAAACTATGAGCCTGACGCGTGTACTGAACCATCTCCGACCAAAGCAAAGTAGTGTAATGCATATATTGTGAAGTAAAACATTTGAATGATGTATATAGATATATGTCTTGCTAAATTTACAGGTGATCAACATTTTATTTTTTTCGAAAATCGTTTTTCCACATTTCCTCCAGTATTGCATTATGGTGGCAGGAATATATTATTTACGAGCAGCTTCAATACTCATATGTATTGCCACCATAATGACATTCCAAGCATTTAAAGGAAACAGGTAGGCAGTCTTTCCTATCCACAGAACTTTAAATTGTAGTTGCCTCATACGAAATTTCATGCTACTTTTAAAAACAACTTTAATTCGTAAGAAAAGTTATAAAATAAAGGTTAGAAAAATAATCCATATAAGTTAAGTTGCTAGGTCGTATATTGAGACCGAGATAAAGCGGGGGGGGGGGGGGGTGACATTTGGTCCAAGTGTAGGGGAACCCAACTATTCACGTCACTGTCAAATTATATATCAAATAAATGCAAATAATGGGTAAATTTTAACACTCTGTAAATTGTTTTTATTATATAATTTAAAATTGATTTTAATAAAGTTTTAGAAATAAATATAATCATATGGCTTTTGGATGGAGTAGGGGACCCACATTTGTGACTATTCCGGGTCCCAACTCACCTCTCTCAGTCTCTGCCTACACCAATGTTATATATCACTAATTGCGATTGGTTGGGTTGTTTTACCTGTGAACTGCACTTTTTTGCACACAGTGGGCTAAATGGCCACAAGGACACCAAGGGATCAGAAAAGGTTGAGTGAATGGGACCAACTGGATATCTGTTAGGGGACAGATGGTAGTCTCCCATCAAGGCCATTCAGTGTGTTCTTTAACGTGTACAAGGGTTGACTCTCCCACACGTGGGACCATGACTTAACGTTCCATCCTATGGACGGTCGCCTTTCCGGACCTATTGGTGTTCTCTACTGACCCGAGGGCAGGGCTGGGAGCTTTTCGGAGATAAAGCTCAATGCTGGCCCATGTGGGACTCTAACTTACCGACTCAACCACCTCCACCCCATGGATTGTGGTAATATACAGTGTATTTCTACGAGGCGAGACACAAATACCTGAATGAGCATATTTGAATTGGGAATGTCAAGGAGAGATGGTGACTTTTATGCTCATTCCCCCTAACACCCTCTTACAATTACAATAAATCATTGGGGATGAAAAAAATTACATCCGAATAAAAAATGCATTCTTTAATCAATTGGAAAGTTTTTTAAAACATACGAAACAGATATATGTTTAGCTACATGTCCAGATTTCTGTGTTTCGAAAGTTTAAAATAGATGGATAAGATAGGTCAACATTATCCTTAAGAAAATCCTTGCTCCGCCATTGAATTTCACCACTAATGATACTACTGTACCTAAACATAATCACAATCGTAGGCAGGTGACTATGTTGATTTACCTCTGAGTGGTATTTTTTTGCCCACAATGAGCTAAATTGCTAGGTCACAAGAACCCCAACGGCTCAGACAAAGTTGCGGAATGAGACCCACTGGACAGCTGTTAAGAGACGGAGAGAAGCATCACTTCAAAGTTATCCAGCGTGTTCTTTAACATACATAGGGGTTGATTTTTCTGCACACGGAACCACGGATTTATGTCCCATCCGACGGAGGGCTGCCTTTCCAAGCCCGTCGGTGTCCCCCTTTCTCACCGAGCGACGGGTGAGGTTGACAAAGATAACGCTGCCAGGGTTGCAATTCGAACTTGAGAACTGCAGGTTACGAGCCTGGCTCGCTACCTGCTGAGCCAACCTCGCCCCTGTGAAAGGAGAAATCCACGGCCTTAAACAAAATTATGTCTCTGTGATGAAAACAGTAGTGGCGTGGGATAGATAGTCATAGCCTGTTCACTTTGAAGTACATGCTGCATCTCTCTCTCCTAACAGCTGTCCAATGAATCCTCTTTATCTACCAAATTCTAAACCGAATTTTCCAGCTTTCTCGGTCCTTTTCGCGATGATTAAATGATTTTTTCCTTGTAAAATTAGTTGAAAAAAATGTTTACCCTGTATAGGAATTTATGAAAATGCCCCACAAATTTCTAAAACCACTACTCTGAACCTTAATACTACTCTAAAACTTTATCCTTTTATTTTTTTAGGCCAAATCAAACAGCAGATCGCCCTGAAGAACAAGAAGTCTTTCAAGAACAAGAAGGCCTTCAGCAACGAGACCGTTTAAATCGTACAAGAAGTGGAGCTGTCTACGGACCACCATAAACGACATGAAAGCATTTCAATATGTCCGTAGCTCCACTTCTTGTAAAGAACTTTGATAAAATGTAATAAGTTTCATTTGTTGTAATTCGTGCAAATAAATTAATTGATACGAAAGCGTTGGTAACTTTTCATTTCCAAAAATTAAATATTTCAGTGTCATAGTTATTCGTCCCAGTGGCTGAGTGGATAGCATGCTTCGCTACTGATCAATTGATTAATCATACAACGTTTAAACTGTATAATTAAATATTTTTCGCCGTAACATTGATTTTTCCTCTTGCCTTTGGTGGCGAAGTAAGTCACGGCCCACTCCACCACTGAAACAGCAAACTTCTATCATAAATGGAAGGTAATACCAATTTAAACATTCGAAATTTTCTATTTTTAGCGCTCTTTAAACGGGAAATTTCAGACTAAAATGTCACGCACATATTAGATAGCATCTGAAGGGTTAGGTTGTTTAACACTGAGTGGCAATTTTTTTCACACAATGGGCTAAATGGTCAGGTCATAAGGGCTCCGAAGGACTCTGAGAAGGTTGGGAGAGGGGACCCACTGGAACAACTATTGGGAGACAGATGGTAACCTCCTGTCTAGGCCATCCAGCGTGTTCTTTAATGAGGACAGGGTATGGCTCCCACACACGAGCCACGGCTTAACGTCCCATCTGACGGACGGCGGCTTTTCCAAGTTGAAGCCCATCGGTGTCTTCTACTGACAGTAGAAAGAACAAGGAATTTTGCATAGATAAATCACAATGCTCGAACCTGGAAACTGCATATTACGAACCTGCCGCAATACGGTCTGATCTACCCCTGCCCCACCCATTATTGGGACTGTTAGAGAGTCCACGTTACAAACATTTAAATTTCAGTTAAACTGTATCAGGCGATTATGGTAAGAGGGTCTGCAGAAAGAGTTAAACTTTGCAGGCGATTCTTATGAAGAACGACAATTCTTAAAGGGTCCATAGCGCCGAAAAGGTTAGGGACCACTAATCTAATCTTCTGACTTCAACAATCTGTTTACATATAAACATCATTAGATTGTAACTATCTGCACTGGCAACAACGATTTGTCGGGTTGTTTTTCCTCTGAGTGGCACTGTTTTGTACACAATGGGCTAAATGGCCAGGTCACAAGGAGCCCGAGGGCTCAGAGAAGGATGGAGAAGTGGACAGCCGTTAGGAGACAGATGGAAGTCTCCTGTCAAGGCCATACACTGTATTCTTGAACCTGCACGTGGTATGGCTCTCTCACAATCAGCCTCACGAATAAATTTGGTTCCCCCCCTGGGTTTACACCCGGGGGGGGGGTAAAACCAATTTATTTTGTTTTAAAGATTAAATGAAAAATTCTGTTTGTGTTTAATAATTAGCAACCATATATTACTCTTTACATTTTCCAAATTATCCATTAGTTCGAATTTCTATTCGTTAGAGGATGTTAAAGGCCGAAAATAACTTCATTTGCTTTGAACGGGATATGTTTTTATTTTAATATTCGTTTCGTAAAGACAAGAATCTTAGAGAATTTCCCTGTTCTGTTAATGGGAATATAACTTCGAAGCTCTTGAACTTCTAAAATATGCATTTAATGAAAAATGTGACTGAAGATAAAGATAATAATTAAATCTGTTTAAATCTCGATTTTCAACAATATTCTTTCAGTTTTTAAAGAGGTATGGAAGCAGAAATATTTAACGAAAAATTATGTTCTTTCAAAAATATCATTCATAGTTGTCTAATATTGAAATAATCATTATGCAAACTTCTTAAATGTATGTTTTATTCAATGGTGCGAAGCGATACGATTATTATTTAAGTTTCAATTAATTCTTATGACGATTACTGTTGTGAAATATTCCACCTTTCGTAACTTTGAAACACTTGGTTGGTGGATCCCATAGGATTAACATTGATCGCCACTGAGTTAACTCTCATTTTCTCCCTACTGGAGTCAGTTTATAACTTCTTAAATAAGCTTTATCAGAAAAAATATGACTGAAAACAATTTAAATATTTCAATTCATTCAAAATATTAATATTCGACAACATTTATCCAATATTAAAAAATTATGAAAGATGAAACTTTAAGCAAAAAAATCCATACTGACGGATAATAAAATATTCAAAGCAAAATATGACTGTATCTTTTCATACAATTTGATACAGCGCTTATTATTTCGTTTTCACCTTACGATATTTTATTTCCATGTTCTTGAAATACCAAATGAATGTTATTAAGACAGGAAATTATAAATTCACTACGAACATAGCATGCCACACTTGACAATCTAGAAATAGCCCCCCCCCCCCCCCCCCTCTCACAGCTTCCAGTAAGTTTGCCATAAAAGCCGTAGAAGGACATTAGTCAGCTCGAAATATACTTCGATATAAATTTCAACTAAATAACTTAGCTGATTGTTAGTAACATTTACAGAGAGGCAACATTGCCCCCTCCCTTCCCAAATAAGAAGAAAAATACATTTCGACATTCTGATAATAAAAAATCTTTAGATCGATAATTTTCGTAAATTTTCCATATAACTTACGAGAGAAGGAAATGGAAAACAATTAGCAACTAGAAGAATACATATCGCCTCTGGTGAAAAAGGGATACTCGTTTTCTAAAAGAATGAAGTTCTGATTTTCAATCTTTACATTCCTCTCAGATTAGAAATTTGATGTAATGGATGATTTGAAAAATGCAGGCATTAATATTTTATTAGTACCTTTACCACACAAATGGAGTTTCTCATTAAACAAAAAATTGCATTTTCCCAGCTATATTTTGGAAGCACGAAGCAAATCATTGCTGCCAATGTAAACTATGTAACCACCATAATCTATCATGCAAATTTCAAGTTTCTATCATAAACATATCGTTGGCAATGTTTGTTAAATATTGTGGCATTTTCACACTTTTTCCACCATTTTAGGACGTTATTGAAATATTCGGGGAAAGTGCGACATCAATACCTATCTGATCAAAAATAAAAAATAATTTTTATCTAATCTTTTTCAAAAGCATAGAAATGCCAAAAAAATATGTAACATGTACATTTTGGGGGCAGGGAAGAATTCCCCAAACCTCCTCATTAAACACCGCCACTGGGCGGGCAGTGACCAACTCTTAAAAAACGAACTCTTTATAACTGCGCAGTAGTTCTCTTTGATTTCTCACAGCCTTTGTCAGGGGTGGCCGCTCTTCTGCTTGAGACCGACACTGATACTGGATAATATTCCTAGATAAGTAATTGTCGTCAATACCTCGTGTAAAAAATATTAATATCTATTGGGTTGTTCTACATCTTAGTAGCACTTATGTGACTTACACTTTGTGAACATAATGGGCTAAATGACTTGGTCACAAGGACCCCAAGGGAGAGAAGGTTTGGGAAAGTGAACTGTTAGGAAAAGAATAGAAAGCCATCCAGCGTGTTCTTTAATGGGCACATGGTATGGCTGCTGACAAAGATGAAGTTAATATAGAAAGAGTTGAGCGGCTTTACCTCTGAGCGGTACATTCTTTTGCACACAATGGGCTAAATGGCCAGGTGACAAGGATCCCGAAGACTCGGAGAAGGTTGGGGAAGGGAACCCAGATGAAATCCTGTCAAAGCCATTTGGCAGGTTCTTTAACGTGCACAGAGTATGGCCCTCCATCGCACGGTCCCACGGCTTAACGTCCCACCTGACGGACGGCGACCTTTCCCCGCTCATTGGTGTCCCTTACTGACCGAGGGCAGGTTGGGGAATTTTGAAGACATAAATCTCAACATTGGATCAGCTGGTACTCGAACTGCAGATTACGAGCCTGATGCACTCTGACTGAGCTACCCCTGTGCCATATGGGAAAAAAATCTACTGAACAAATTTAAATCGTCATGATTCATTTTGCGTTGCGTTGATTACTTTCCTGGTCCTATTTAAGGGTACTCTTTTAAAGAAGATGCAGGGTCGGCATCAAAACTAATTCGATGTGCAGCATGCTAAGATATGTAGTAAGCATTTTTGAGGAGCCTATTACGATCTTAACCTATGAACCAAACTCTCAGGACTGCCTGTTAAACGTAAACTTAAAGGGATAAATATAGTCCATATATAAATGTGACGCACAAAAATTCAGTCTTGGTTACGACGACAGCTTCTACTCGTACCAAACGATTATTGACTCGAACAAAAACGCAAATGAGTGTTGTAAAAATAAATCAATGATCCTGAAAACTGGGACAATGTGCCCAATAAAAAAGTAGCATTTTCATTGGCAATTGATAATTTAAATACCTCAGCTTATAGTACACTGATCAAGAGAATAAAAACTTATTGTCAGTGCGTCAAAATCAGAAAATAAAAAAAATTACCCCTAGTTATATATAGGGGGGACAAGGGGGCCAGGTTCCCTTGTCCTCGCCTATATCCGATCCCGTGGCCGAGTGGTTAGCGTGCTTCCCTACTGATCAAATGGACTTTGGTTGTAGCCCCGAATAAGGCATGAATGTTTGTGTTGTTTTTCTGCTGAAGTCCTGCCATCCTCACAGATCTGCTGTGTCGTATTAAACTGACGGGCTCCTGTCGGACCTCTGTGGCAAGCAGCTGCTTCAGGGAATATTTATTTTTATGTAGTTACCGAAATAAGTGCCAAACAGTAATAGCACAACAATAGTTTTCATCACTTGTGTGCAGAGTAATTGAGAACTAGCTCTACTGCTTTAAATATTTATCTCTTTTTTGGGACGGAACTGGCTCAGTCAGAAGAGCTCTAAGCTTCTAATCTGATGATCCCAGGTTCCAGTCTTAAGTGTGCTTGCTTTGAGCCATCGTCCTTCGGTTGAGGCATTAAATCCTGGTCCCATGTGCAAGAGAGAGCCATACCCTGTACATGTTGAAACACACCGGATGGCCTTGACAGGAAACTTCCATCTGCCTTCTTCCAATTGGACAGCTGTGAAGCTGTCCAATTGGTCGCCTTCCCCAAACATCTCTTGAGCCCTTGGGATCCTTGTGACTTGGCCATTTATCCATTGTATGCACAAAAGCACTGGTCAGAGGTATAAACGGTCCAAACCACTTTATTTCCCAAATAGAAAGAAAATAAAATACATGGCAAATGAAGAAAATGTACGAAGAGTTTAGGGATGTTCATTATGAGCGCCGTAGATAATGCGGCAAATATCCAAAGGTTTTCAACTACCTCCCGCACTCTATGGAGCATATTAGAAGTTACTTGGGTGATGACTAATAGTAATCTGTCATCCAGTTCATTAATGGACTATGATAAAGATGGGTGATGAGCTGCATCTTGAAGGAAATCCCCACAGAAAAAATCGAGTGAGGGTTTGATGGATTTCGTCAAACTAAAACACAAACTGTGCTTTATGTGCATCTGCACAATCCCTCATTTCATTTTTCCTCAATCCCACAGAAGCTCCTCCAGAAAAAATAGCAAACACTGCAAACCAATGAAATCAAATTTGATGTATTTGTATATCCTTTCATTGTTATATTCGTTTTCTTTTCGTGTGACAGATAAAGTAGTTATATTTATATTTGTTTGAAGATGTACAGCTACTTTGTCATTATCCAGGGGCGGTGGTGGCTCAGTCGGTAGCGCGTTAGGCTCGTAATCTGCAGTCCCCAGGTTAGAGCTCTAGCTGGGTCAGTGCTGAGATTTATCTCAGCAAAACTCCCCACCATTCCCATGGTCAGTAGGGACGTAGCTTGCACTTAACCTATGAACCGAACTCTTAGGATGACACCGATGGGCTTGGAAATGCCGCCGTCCATTGGATGGGACATTAAGCTGCGGCCCCTTTTGTGGGAGAGCCATACTCTGTGCACGTTAAAGAACATGCTGGATGGCCTCGATGGGAGGCTACTACTGTCCCCCAACAGCTGTTTGGTGGGTCCCCTTTCTAAGCCTTCGGGGGTCCTTGTGATCTGGCCATTTTGCCCATTGTGTACAAAAAAGCGCCGCTTAGAGGTAAAACATCCTAACTCATCAGTCTCCCCATTGTCACATCAAAAGTCTTAGCCATTGAACGTCAAGAAATTCTTCCTCGTGCAATGGCACCTTCATTCACCCTGGGAAACCCTGTCTCTTGGTTCCCCACCCCCTTTGCTCTTTTTCGGTGCGATTGCGTCACTTTGCCATCCTCTCCCACTTTAATTTTTTTCTAGATCCGTTCTTGGTACAGGATAAGACTGCTGAACATTGGACCACGGCTTCGTCCCTCATTAGGGGATGGCGGCTTTTCCAATCCCATCAGTGTCCCCTTTCTCACCGGGGACAGTATGGAATTGCACGCTGGATGGCCTTGATGGGAGACTATCATCTGTCTCCATAGAGCTGTTCCAGTGGGTCCCTCAATCTTCGGGGTCCTTGTGACCTGGCCATTTAACCCATTGTCTTCAAATAAAGTGCTGCTCAGTGGTAAAAAAAATTGTCATTATCATGTATAATAGTGTATATGATCATAATTTAATATAAATTTCATATGTGAGGGACTCTTGCTTTTCTTTATTCTGGAAGAGGCTATTCACTGACTCTGTTCGTGATAGCATTCTTGATCTACCTGAATGACAAACCAAAAAAACTTTATAACTCTGTGACAAACAGCTGTTTCAGCAGAGTGGGTTGTTTTACCTCTGAGCGGCAGTTTCTTTGCACACGGTGAGTTAAACGGCCAGGTTAGACATACAAGACAAGTTAGTTAACCTAATAAAAGCTCTATTATCTAATAGCACTGCGTAGTGTGGGAGAGTTGGTAAGTCTTGTAGCAATTGGTTTAGTCTCTTTTTGTCTCCTTTTCTCTTTAGCTTGGTTATTGATTATATTATGCAAAATTCACTGCAAGGGAAAGATTTTGGTCTTAAATGGTGTAGAGATTTCAAAATTTCTGATTTAGATTATGCTGATGATTTAGCCCTTTTGGCAAATGATGTTTATGAGATGAACTCTTTCATTCGAGCTGTTGATGAGACTGTAATAGAGTAGGTTTGGTTATAAACAGAGAGAAAACTAAAGTGATTAAACTTGGTCAGACAGGCGGTGATTGAGTTAATCTGAATGGTTGCACTCTTGAGCAAGTGTCTGAATTTAATTATCTTGGGAGCTATATAACAGATACTGGTGATGGGTGGCATGAGATTAACAGACATATATAGGGATTGCTGCCGGGACGTCTAAAAGTCTATGGAGAATGTAGAGAAATATGCATATACACCTAAAGACTAAAATTAGACTTATAATTGTTTGGTTTTTCTAAGGATAGTTATGGTAGTGAGATTTGGATGCTTTGTAAACAAGATAACAGGAAACTAGATGCTTTTGATTATAGATGCTTACACAGTATCTTGGGTATGAGGTGTTCAACCTTGTAAGTACTGATAAGGTTAGGCAAAGGAGTCAGCAGCCTACTTTAAGCAGTATATTGTGCAGAGAGAGAGATACTTCGTTGTTTGGCTATATGAATATTATATATTATACACAGATTAGTGAATAGGGTTACGAACAGTGTTCCCAAAGGCTTCAGAAAGAGGGGGAGACCTAGGATGAGGTGAGCAGACAATGTCAAACAGACCTTGTTAGAATTGATGCGTAGTGGGCAGATGTAGTTCAGGACAGATATGATTGTAGCACTGTCTGGTTGGACCTCCGTAACTCATGGCAGCTTGAGGAGGAGGATGACTTAGATTATGCTCATTTGTTTATTTTCGAAAATGATGTTGATTAGATGAATTCTTTTATTAGTGCTGTTGATAAGACTGGTAATAGAGGAGGTTTGATCATAAGCAGAGAAGAACCTAAAGTGATGAAATTGGTCAGCTTGGTTGTACTTCAGTTATTTTGAATGGTTGCCACGAGCAATTGTCTCAGTTTAATTATCTCCGGTGATGTGCGACATGAGATAAACAGAAGAACTGAGATTTTTCCGGTGCCTTTAATAGTCTATGCAGAGTGTGGAAAAATTGGAGTATACATTTAAAGAGCAAAATTAATTTGTATAATATAGTAGTACAATAGTTTGGTTCTTTGTAGAGTTAGTTATGGCATTGAATATTATTTTTAATCAAGATAACAAGAAACGTTATATCTTTGATTCTGGATGCTTAGGCAGTATCTTCGGAATTAAAGGGTTTCACTATATAAGCAATGGTAATGTTAGACTACGCAGTCTGCAACCACATTTGAGGAGCATATTTTGCAGAGAGAGAATGCGCTGGTTTGGCCACGTTGCCCGTACGCATAGCGACAGATTAGAGAATAAGATTATGGACGATGTGTCTAAAGGCCGGAGAAAAAGGGGGAGACATAGGTTGCGGTGGGCAGACAATGTCAAATAAAACCTTGTTAGAATTGGCTTTCAGTTACCAAATACAGCAGCTCTGCACAGGACAGACGTTTGGAGAACTAAATTGTGCAGTCTGTTTGGACCTTTTTACTCCAAGGCTGCTTCAAGACTATATATATAATAACTATAAAGGCGGATCTTTCTGATAACTTTTGCAATTTAAGATTTATTTCCTAGTAAATTACTTTTCTTAATGTTGTTATTTTTCTTTTCATGCAAAATGTGAAGTACTCTGAAAAATGTATCGTATTGAAATTTTAGAGTGTAAAACGTGTTTTGCAGAAATGACGACAGAGCTAATAGAAGCTAACTTATTAGCAGTATAATGGTAATAACTAGGAGATATCACTGAGAAGACAGAGATTCAGATTAAATTTTTAAGCAGTTACATGCATGTTTGTCATTGTCTGATGATTCTACAAATGTCAATGTTTTATAATTATCTCAATCAGGATTTAAAGGATACTTAGCTACAATTCCTCTCCTTCGTGTTATCCTAAAGAAATTGCGTCACTATGCCATGCAAATCAACTGATAGAGATAAGGCTAAGATAAATTTAGTTGTAGTGCTGAAATAGAATCAGAGAAGGACAGAACAACACTAAAGAGTGCGAGATTGGCATTCCTTTATCAAATTTAGGGGCCCTGAAAAGGGCCGTTTTCTTTTAATGTGGGACGACTAGAACATTCAAACAACTACCATGTCATCTTTCTTCCGTTTGCAGCATGCGGAACACAGCAATCGACGTAAGGTAATGCAAAATCGACGAAATCTCCCTTGTCTCCTTTGACGTACCTTCTCTCTTATGGCATAAATCTTATGGCATAATCTGTTTTGTAAAAGGCATCAGGATCAAAAGGTACAGTCTCTGCCTAAGGATTTCGGGAAAGGTGAAATTGCGGTCGGTCGTGTCGAGTGGCCCCATCCTATGTACCATTGTGCTTAATAGAATTAAGAATCTGGTTGACAGTCAATTGCGTGATGAGCAATGTGGATTCAGAAGTGGTAGGGGATGTGTGGATCAGATATTTTCACTTAGGCAGATTCTTGAGAAATGTTTAGAGTTTCAGAAACCTTTTGGTTGCTAGCTTTGTTGATTTCAAAAAGGCTTTCGACTCTGTTGATCGTCATAATTTGTGGTTGATTGTGAGATCATATGGTATACCAGACAAGTTAGTTAACATTATGAAAACTCTCTATAATAACACTGAGTCGGTGTGAGAGTTGGTAAGGCTTGTAGCAATTGGTTTAGCATTACTTCTGGTGTTCGACAAGGGTGCATTTTGTTTCCTTTTCTCTTTAGCTTGGTTATTGATTATGTTATGCGAAATTCACTTCAAGGGAAAGATTTTGGTCTTAAATGGGCTGGAGATACGAAAATTTCTGATTTAGATTATGCTGATGATTTAGCCCTTTTGGCAAATGATGTTGATGAGATGAACTCTTTCATTCGAGCTGTTGATGAAACTGGTAGTAGAGTAGGTTTGGTTATAAACAGAGAGATAATTAAAGTGATGAAAATTGGTCAGGCAGGTTGTGATTCAGTTAATCTGAATGGTTGCAGTCTTGAGAAGGTGTCACAGTGTAATTATCTTGGGAGCTATGTAACAGATAATGGTGATGTGCGGCATGAGATTAGACGAATAGGGATTGCTGCCGGGACTTTTAAGAACCTATGGAGAGTGTGGAGAAATAGGCGTATACACCTAAAGACTAAAATTAGACTGTATAATAGTTTGGTTCTTTCTAGGGTTAGTTATGGTAGTGAAACTTGGACACTTTGTAAACAAGATAACAGTAAACTAGATGCTTTTGATTCCAGATGCTTACGCAGTATCTTGGGCATTAGGTGGTTCAACTTTGTAACTAATGATGAGGTTAGGCAAAGGAGTTTGCAACCTCCTTTAAGCAGCATATTGTGCAGAGATAGGGGGCTGTTTGATATTGTCGGCATTCCCTCTCTCAATAAACATAGTTTCTTTAAACATCCCACTAACCATCAGGATCAAAAGGTACAGTCTCTGCCTAAGGATTTCGGGAAAGGTGAAATTGCGGTCGGTCGTGTCGAGTGGCCCCATCCTATGTACCATTGTGCTTAATAGAATTAAGAATCTGGTTGACAGTCAATTGCGTGATGAGCAATGTGGATTCAGAAGTGGTAGGGGATGTGTGGATCAGATATTTTCACTTAGGCAGATTCTTGAGAAATGTTTAGAGTTTCAGAAACCTTTTGGTTGCTAGCTTTGTTGATTTCAAAAAGGCTTTCGACTCTGTTGATCGTCATAATTTGTGGTTGATTGTGAGATCATATGGTATACCAGACAAGTTAGTTAACATTATGAAAACTCTCTATAATAACACTGAGTCGGTGTGAGAGTTGGTAAGGCTTGTAGCAATTGGTTTAGCATTACTTCTGGTGTTCGACAAGGGTGCATTGTGCTCTGTGCAGAGTCCTCACATTTCCATAGGTAGTTGGAATGTGAGGACTCTGCACAGAGCTTTTTCTCTTGATGTCCTCACACAAGAATTCCACCGTTATAATTTAGATATTCTCCGTTGGTTTGGCCATGTTGCCCATATAAATAATTATAGATTGGCGAATAGGGTTATGAACAGTGTGCCTAAAGGCCTCAGAAAGAAGGGGAGACCTAGGATGCGGTGGGCAGACAATGTCAAACAGGACCTTGTTAGAATTGGTGTGCAGTGGCCAGATGCAGTAGATATAGCTCAGGATAGACTTGCTTGGAGAACTAAATTGCACGGTCTGGTTGGACCTCCGTAGCCCATGGCTGCTTGAGGATGATGATGATGATGATGAATGTGGACGCTGGCCTATTTGGAACCCTGTCCCTACTCTTCTCAGGGGAGGGAGGGGGGGGGGGGGTGAGAAAAGAAACTTTTTCATTTTAAGGGATGAGGCAAATACTTTTTATGTTGTAAAAGTGCTAATAAAATACTACTCTTTCCATTTCACAGTCATCCATTGTTTCCTTTACAATTTTTAAAGCGTGAAAAAGTAGGTAAATGAAAAACGTCTTCCATTGGAAAACGAGGTTCACCAGAGCAAATATGGATTCTTCTATTTAAAATATATAATTTCGCTTATTCATAATGTCGTGCCCGCATGCTTGCAATGCGAGCCCGATGTTTTCGTACAGCTTCTGTCTGGCACATCTCTCGGAATGGACTGTCCTATCTGTCCCCCATCCGTCTGTGAAGAAGCCTGTAGGGGCAAACCCAGTCACAGAGATAATTGACTCGAAACTTCTTCTCTTCCTCCCGTTTTTACTCCTTCATCCCAACCACATTGATATCCTCCAAGCACTTTCTTATTATGCACACTGATGACCACCAATAGCCTTTTACCACGAATTCAACTAGACCCCCCCCCCCCTCCCCAAGAGGGCATTGGCCACCTTGCCAACCATCGACACCGGACTTGGTGGCGGGCTTTGTTTGTTCTTGTAGTCTTCGAGACAGTCCAGTAAACGTCATAGTGAGAGTGTGGAGGCCCCTAACAAAAGGACCATGGCCTAGCAAGGTATAAACTGATTTTGATGTCGTGGAGGTCGCATGCCAAGACTTTTGTGCTGGCCTCGTCCTTTTGAGTAATCAGCATCAAATTGTCAGTGAACAGAAATATTGAAACGAAAGACAACTGAAGGAACTGAACAGAGCGGTTGCCAGAGCTACCGAAAAAATCACCGCCACCCTGGTCAACGGGTGGTTTCGAAAGACGAGTCAGAAAACATTTCACCTACTCCTTATTTTCCTAGTTTGCCCCCCAGTGCCCTAAACCTGTAACTTTAAGCTTTGTTCTGTATCTAGCAGTGGGACCAGTGGGGCTCATTATAGCCTATGTTGTGTTTGGCCAGTGACTGTACCCGGTGGGCAGTCACTGTATGTATATATAGTTTAAAGTGTAAATAAATGTAAATAGATGAAATAACTAGGTTTGTGTATTCGGCCACCTGAACAAATCCTGATGAGGTAGGGACAGGTACCCTTCTGCAAACGCTCTCACATACATAGGAAACAACCCAGACATGACAGACAGAGAAGGAGCCTGTCTACAGGTGTAATTTCTCTGGACAAAAGGTTTAAAAAAGAAGAAGAATGGATAACTTTTTTTACCATTTGGATTTATTTATACAAGTATAAACGAGGCACTGCAATGTGACAAAGCACCGAACTTCTGCTATTTCTGCTATTCACCGAACTTCTGCTAGTTACCTAGTTGCAGGGGTCGAGTGCTTTCAACTGCACTCAGCAGTCATCTTCAAGACATCGTACAGTTCCCTGGGAAGCGGATCGTTGGTGATAGATTAAGATAAGCAAAAGTAATACCTTTTTCTTGATGATATTTTCACTGACGAGAGTTCTGCAGTGGGAGGAAATTCCAGCATGCTTGCAGTGGAGCAAACTCACTGAATAGCAGAAGTTCGGTGCTTTGCCAATAGCACTTGAATGTACACCAGACGACAGTGGCATGCACTTCGTGACACTTGCGTCGTTAGAGCGGCCGAAATGGTATTTGCATTCTTGGGCAGTTCAAGGAATTTCGGATTTGCTCACCTCTGATCGGACTCTGGTACAGTCGCTCAAAAAAGTATCCGAACACTATGGTTGATTACAGAATTCAGAAAAAATATCTGAAGCGTGTACAGCAACTGTACACGCTCCAGTTACCGTTCACAGCAAACTGGAGCGTGTGCAGTTACTGCACACGCTCCAGTTTGCTGTGAACGGTAACTGCACACGCTCAATATTTCCGTGAGTGAGCCCACACGATCTAGTATCAAAATAATATGACCACCTACAGTCGCTCAAAAAAGTATCCGAACACTATGGTTGATTACAAAATTCAGAAAAAATATCTGGCAACCTTCGTGTCACGTGACTTCGTGCCCCATGTGCCGGTCACTAACTTCAAAGGAGCAATGATGGGCAGTTGAAGTGTCGGATTACTCTTCTGCAGTTGGGAGGTGGGGTCGGCCAGTTGCCCAATAGTGCTGAAGAAAAAAATGTTTTCATGATGAACATTTAAAAGAGCGATGTCACTGTTAAATGTTTCAGCTTCACCAAATTATTGAAGAAATATTTTTGTAAATTGAAATTCCCATGAAAAGTTCAGTTATACAAAAAATGGCACTGGAGGTAACAGCGACATAATTTGTTGTAAAAACGTCATTTACTAAAATAAATTTGAAGTAATTAAATTCATTCAATTATTCAATTAATTTTGAAAATGTTAGAATTAGTAGAACAGCGGATTTTCACAACATTAAAAGAATGTTATGAAAATTGAGAATTAGAAAGATTTGCGCGAGATCTTCAATTTATTTCTAGTGACATTTTTTCCGTAAAAACTTGTTTTCGCAGTTAAGGAGATTGAGGATGCTTCATTAAATGCACTAAACTATAAAGAAAATTCTTTGGTGAAAGTTAGTGCCGAAATTTATAACGTAATCGTATATAATTACATAACAACATGCAACATAATACATAACATAATGTTCATGTGTGAAAAATGTTTTCATAAACTTCAACAGATGTACAAACTTGAAAAATTCCCAACATCGAAAAGCATTTTTTCACAGATTTTAAAAGAAATTGCCTCACAAGTTCAGCTTCCAAACTATCATAATATTAAGCAAAATCTAATACATCGTTTTATCGTGTTTCGTATTAGAATTTGGACAGTAGAGAGGAAGCGGCATTTAAAAAGGCAGAAACAAAATGAAAAGGCAACCAATGTATTGCAATGAGATTGATTATTGCAAGAGCAGAAAAACAGCACACACATCCATGCCTTACCCTGGGTTCGAACCCAGGTCCCGTAGGTCAGTAGCCAAGCGTGCTAATCACTCGTCTACGGGACGGCATATATTATTTAACCTAGCAATTAATATATCGAAATTATTTTAAAATAAAAAATAAATATCCCCTCAAGCAGCTGCTTGCCACAGAGGTCTGACAGGAGCCTGTCAGTTTATATGCCACAGTAGAAGATCTGAGAGGATGGCAGGACCTCAGCAGAAAAACGACACATACATCCATGCCTTACCCGGGGCTCGAACCCAGGTCCCGTAGATCAATAGCCAAGCGCGCTAACCACTCGGAAGAGATGTTGAAATCTTTTTAAAATTTCCTATATTACTTTTACAGTAGCTGCCACTCCTCTAGCTATGCATCATTAGGTTTCAGAGATTTATGCACTGGAATTATTCTTTGTAAACTACTTTGGCATGGCAGCTGAATTTGCTGTGACTCACCAATGAACTGGTGCCAGCAAATCATGTTCTGTATGGGAGAGACATCAAGTGAGCCTGATTCAATGTGACTCAGTTGTCTACATTTCTTTTAGCGATTTGATAGCCAGTCCGTATCTTTGCGGGCCGTCATGCAAAACGACAGTCCGGCCGACTGCCGCCTCGACTCTCTCCTGCTTGTTTCCTTCCCCCCCCCCCCGATCATAAGCAGCCGCTAATTGAACAAACCGTAACGCCACTCCTTGTGTTCGATCTTCAGGCAGAAATCTTCCCGTCTCCCCTTCCCATCCTTTTCGATATACAGAATGCTCCGAGAATAGCAGTGTCACCTCTATGTCTTCCAAACTGTTCTGATGTGTTCAATAGTTTTCTGTTTTAAAACCTTTGCTTGCTATGGTAGATCTCAGTGCTTATTTCAAAATTATCTTCATATTTAAATTATTATTTGACGAAATCAAATAAGTGATTATCGCTTTGTTATGACTTTTAAAACGAAAAACAGGTTTATTAGAAGTTCAGATTCATAAATTATTTTTAGTCATTCTCATATGTCAGATTCTGAAACTATACTAGATAAATCTCAAAAATATATCCAAAGATTTTGGTAATTTAGTCAGTTACTAGTATATTCATGAACTACAGTTTCAACGAGATAGTACGATTAAAATTATTTACCTTATTTATAATTTATTTCAAAATGTTATAATCATATGTACATCATTTTTTTAAATCAGTCATTTGTGACTAAATTTGAAAAATTATTTAAATATCTTATTCACAAAGAGTAAAAATATAATGCATTCGTTTCGAATTCCATAATAAAAAATGCCTTGAAAAAAAGAATCGTAATTATCATTATTTTTCATATTACCCTAAGCAACTGGAAATGTACCAGGAAATCGTTTATGAAGGACTTAGAGATTAATATCGAGATGGGGATGGCAATAAAAATATAATATAAACCTACCTAAAATAAATAAATAATATTAATGCTATATATAATGACTTGCAATGGAATAATAATAATAATAAACTTCTTAAAACTAATTAATACCCATGAGGTAGGGGGCAGGTGTGTAATCCTCCCCTTTCAGAAGGGTAACAGAGACAAAATTAAGGGTATAAGAGATAAAAGAAAATAATGATAATTTTTTTTTATTTTATACATTTTTAAAGATCTCTAAAACGGAGGGAGAAATTTCATACTGCAATGGAAATCGTAGATCGCAGATCGTATAATCATTCATATTCGATGTACCGGGCAATAATTTTACCCCTAACCATCTTCATCATAAAGATTTGGCATGAGTAAGAAAAAAATATATAAGTAAACCACCCTTAGGTGGGCCCCTAAGGGCAAACATAAGAAAAGCTAAAAGTAGCAGTAAAATTGTATAAGAAACCTAAAACAGGTAGGTCTCCTCAGAGAACGCTACCGTTTTAGGCCTCTTGTACTTGTTCAAAATAGTATGATCGTAAAGAATCAGAGAAGAAATAATCTCATTGGGATTATTGCTTACAGCATAATATATGTGTATATTATGCCGTAAGCAATAATATATATATTATAAAAAAAATAATACATATATATTCACATTTTATATGTGTATATATATATATGGTCGATGCCCAGGTCTTTACGGAGTTGTCTGTTAGTAACAAACAAGGGGACATCGACCGCAGTTCTCAAAATCTTGTTCTGTACGAATATCGGTGGGTGTAGTATTCGCCCATATGGGTGAAGCATAGAGAATTACTGGTCTGATGATCATATCACAGAGTAAAAGCTTATGATCAATCATTAAAATGGAATTTTTCCTAAGGAGTTGGCCTATCTGGTCCCTCAATGAATTGACTTTGGAGATTATATTATTTATGTGATAGTCCCTCTTTAACCACTTATGTATAACAACCCCAAGATATTTGACTGAATCACTCCAGTCAATGGGAATATCTTGTAAATGGAGGCAAGTGGGATTCATAATAAGCTTTCCAGTAAAAAAGATGGCAGAACTCTTGTCAGAGTTAATCTTTATCTTCCATTTTTCGTACCACGTGCCCAGCTCGGTCAAGCTATGCTGCAGCCTCTTCACATCGCTTTCGAATTGTAAATTAATTTTTAAACTAAGTTTTCATTTTCTCAATAACAAAAAGGGTGATTATTGTAATTATCAATTCGTCGAATCTTCAATCTATCATGTTAAGTTTTTCGCAATATTTAAAAATGCAGCAGGAAACGGTGAGATAATTTTAAAACGAGTGAAAAGTTTTATAAAAATATGTGCACTGAAACTGAAATAGTTATTAGGCTAGAGATCAATAAATATGTTGTCGTTTTGTCTCTTTTTATTCATGTATATATATATAATGCTGATTGATATAAAAAATGTACATAATTTATTTTTGGAAAACAGAAATATTTTTATGGCAGGGCTGAATTTTTTTTTCTAAACTCGAAAGCCATAGAATAATGTTTTTTGATATATAGATTAAAAAAATGAAGTGTCGGTGTTAACCTTTCCGAAATATATCACAACTTTTAGCCAGTTTCATAAAAACCAGCACCGTAGTACCGCATTTCTCGGAAAAGCTTTTGAGTAGAATATAATGAAACATTGTTCATTTGTTGTGGTACAATCGCTCAAAAAAGCATCCGAACAATATGGTTGATTACAGAATTCAGAAAAAATATCTGGCAACGATTTTTTTAGAAATTAGTGATCTGGTAACCTTCGTGTCACGTTACACGAAGGTTGCCGGATCACTAATTTCTAAAAAAATCGTTGCCAGATATTTTTTCTGAATTCTGTAATCAACCATAGTGTTCGGATACTTTTTTGAGCGACTGTACTATAAATCAAGTGTCAAATATTATTTGGTTTGCGAATGTATAAATTGTACAAAAGAGAATGCGAATAACTTAATGTTAAGTAAAGTGACGTTAATCTTCCATGTATAAATATTTTCCAAAAGAAGTCACCATACTCTTGTTTAAGAGAAAATCTGCTTTTTTTTAAATGAAAAACTGGAAAATGTTCTTAGTGGCTGAAATACGAAGGCAAATATTTTCCCTGCAATTCTGTAAAGATTCACACGCATCAGAATAAAATGCTCTGATGTATCGTTAAACGATATCTAAATTCGCAGACTCATCTGCTAGTTTGAAAACGCAAATGTAATCTTACTCTCATTAAAAATCTACCTTACAATAACATGATAATGGGTGTCTGTTTTCTTTTTTCGTTACTAGAAGATTGTCCATAAAATAAAAATATTTTTAACTCTCAAAAGTTTTTACTACGTTGAGGAGATTAATATTATTGTCTTACTCTAATAACGAAAAAAAATCACAGAAATCTTAAAAAGCACTAAGTTAATAAGTGTACTTAGGATGTATAAAAAAAGTTTAACAGAGCAACTGAAAAATTACTCTGATTCAGGTGGGAGCAAACTACAATAATGTGTTCGACATTTGTCATGTCTTCCCCCTTTCAGAATGAGTATGTGTAACGGATGCAAAAAAAATATTAAACTTATTTACATTTCAATGCATTTTTCAAGAAATTTTTAAAGACTTGTAAAACAAGGGGAAAATCTTGTACTGCATAAGAAAACCACCCTCCTGCTCACTCTTTACGTTTCTCTGACTCGATTGCATTTCCTGCTCCCCCCCCCCCTTTTTTTCTAGATCAGAGCCCGTATGTGCATATTTCACACATTTTTCAAGACATTTTAAAGACCTCTAAAGCGGAGGGGGAAATGTTATACTTCAATGTAAAGCCAGTCTCTTGCCTTCCCCTTTTTTTTCACCTTTTTCGGCTCCGTTGAGTGACTTGCACTCGCCCACCCCCCAATTTTTTCCCATCCTCTTTATATTTTTTCAGATCCTGGCCTGAATGATACTGATATGATATCTCGTGATTATATGTGTACACTGCACAATTAAATTAAGAAAACGATAAAACAAAGGTGTTTCTATTTCATTAAAAAATGTTTTCCTAATTTTTTTTCTAAAATATGTTTTTAAGGAGGAAGAGGCTCAAAAAATAAGTATCGCGAGAAGGCCCAGTCACCTTGCTGCGTCACTGTTAGGAACCCTGTCACTGAGTTAGGATACCATTATAACGGAATAAGAAATACTATCAAGGATTTAGAAACCATTGCGCGGAATATGCATTACAAAGATTTTGTCAGAATGTATCGTTTGTTTTGTCCAAAACATTTTACTGATATTTAGTTCATGGTGCAGTCTTTCATCTCGAACAGATGTATTTAATTTTAACAATAAACAACGTAGGTAAATCAAAATAACACGGAATTTGGTAACTTTGCCTCCAGTTCCATTAGACTGCCAAGCATTGGTTTAGTTGTGACTGAGGCAGTGGTCAAACAAACTCTCAAGTTTGATGAGCATAGTCAGTATGCTTTGTATACACTTAAAGTATGCTTTGTATATTTTGAACAATATATTGTTAATGATAGGGCATATCCTTGTACGGGAAGTCATGGAAAATCCAGGAGTAGGATTCTTTTCCCAAAGTGTTGCGAATTATTAGAAAACCAAAGTCGGCAATCCAATGAAGCTTTTTTGGAAAATTTATTTACCAGAATTAACATCCAAGAGCAAAAAGAAAGTTCTATAACAGGTGTTTGTAAAAACGCTCCTGACATCTATTGCAGACTACAGTTCGAATGGAATTAGGGAAAAATAAAACAAGATTAGAAATAGTTCGCTTAACCCAATAACATGAAAAGATCATACTATGTTACATACAAAAACTATAATATAGATCAGTGGTTCTCAATCTTTTATGCTTCACGTACCCCCTGAAAATATGTATGCAACTGGCGTACCCCTTATATAGATAGATAAATCTATAGTTATAGTATAACAATTAGAATAAAACTTGGTTACTAGATCTAGCGACTTTTGAGCTCTCACGACGTACCCCAAAATTTTCTACCCCTACCCCACGTTGAGAACCCCTTCTCCAGTGCAGCGGTTCTCAACCTTTTATGCTTCACTTATGTGTATCTAACTGGCGTACCCCTCGTATAGATAGATAAAACTATTGTTATAGCATAACAATGGGAATAAAATAAAACGTATACATCAGTGGTTCTCAAACTTTTATGCTTCACGTACCCCCTGGAAATGTGTATGTAACTGGCGTACCCCTCGTATAGATAGATAAAACTATAGTTATAGTATAACAATGGGAATAAAATAAAACGTATATATCAGTGGTTTTCAAACTTTTATGCCTTACGTACCCCCTGGAAATGTGTATGTAACTGGCGTACCCCTTGTATAGATAGATAAAACTATAGTTATAATATAACAATGGGAATAAAATGAAACATATATATCAGTGGTTCTCAACCTTTTATGCTTCACGTACCCCCTGGAAATGTGTATGTAACTGGCGTATCCCTTGTATAGATAGATAAAACAATAGTTATAGTATAACAATGGGAATAAAATAAAACATATATATCAGTGGTTCTCAACCTTTTATGCTTCACGTACCCCCTGGAAATGTGTATGTAACTGTCGTACCCCTCGTATAGATAGATAAAACTATAGTTATAGTATAACAATGGGAATAAAATAAAACGTATATATCAGTGGTTCTCAACCTTTTATGCTTCACGTACCCCCTGGAAATGTGTATGTAACTGGCGTACCCCTCGTATAGATAGATAAAACTATAGTTATAGTATAACAATGGGAATAAAATAAAACGTATATATCAGTGGTTCTCAACCATTTATGCTTCACGTACCCCGTGGAAATGTGTATGTAACTGGCGTACCCCTCGTATAGATAGATAAAACTAGTTATAGTATAACAATGGGAATAAAATAAAACGTATATATCAGTGGTTCTCAACCTTTTATGCTTCACGTACCCCCTGGAAATGTGTATGTAACTGGCGTACCCGTTGTATAGATAGACAAAACTATAGTTATAGTGTAACAATGGGAATAAAACATATATATATATATGTGGTTCTCAACCATTTATGCTTCGCATACCCCCTGGAAATGTGTATGTAACTGGCGTACCCCTCGTATAGATAGATAAAACTATAGTTATAGTATAACAATGGGAATTAAATAAAACCTACATATCAGTGGTTCTCAACCTTTTATGCTTCACGTATCCACTAGAAATGTGTATGTAACTGGCGTTCCCTTCGTATAGATAGATAAAACTATAGTTATAGTATAACAATGGGAATTAAATAAAACCTATATATCAGTGGTTCTCAACCTTTTATGCTTCACGTATCCACTGGAAATGTGTATGTAACTGGCGTACCCTTCGTATAGATAGATAAAACTATAGTTATAGTATAACAATGGGAATAAAATAAAACGTATATATCAGTGGTTCTCAACCTTTTATGCTTCACGTACCCCCTGGAAATGTGTATGTAACTGGCGTACCCCTCGTATAGATAGATAAAACTATAGTTATAATATAACAATCGGAATAAAATAAAACGTATATATCACTGGTTCTCAAACTTTTATGCTTTACGTACCCCCTGGAAATGTGTATGTAACTGACGTACCCCTCGTATAGATAGATAAAACTATTGTTATAGTATAACAATGGGAATAAAATAAAACGTATATATCAGTGGTTCTCAAACTTTTATGCTTTACGTACCCCCTGGAAATGTGTATGTAACTGGCGTACCCCTCGTGCAGATAGATAAAACTATAGTTATAGTATAACAATGGGAATAACATAAAACGTATATATCAGTGGTTCTCAACCTTTTATGCTTCACTTACCCCCTGGAAATGTGTATGTAACTGACGTACCCCTCGTATAGATAGATAAAACTATTGTTATAGCATAACAATGGGAATAAAATAAAACGTATACATCAGTGGTTCTCAAACTTTTATGCTTCACGTACCCCCTGGAAATGTGTATGTAACTGGCGTACCCCTCGTATAGATAGATAAAACTATAGTTATAGTATAACAATGGGAATAAAATAAAACGTATATATCAGTGGTTTTCAAACTTTTATGCCTTACGTACCCCCTGGAAATGTGTATGTAACTGGCGTACCCCTTGTATAGATAGATAAAACTATAGTTATAATATAACAATGGGAATAAAATGAAACATATATATCAGTGGTTCTCAACCTTTTATGCTTCACGTACCCCCTGGAAATGTGTATGTAACTGGCGTATCCCTTGTATAGATAGATAAAACAATAGTTATAGTATAACAATGGGAATAAAATAAAACATATATATCAGTGGTTCTCAACCTTTTATGCTTCACGTACCCCCTGGAAATGTGTATGTAACTGTCGTACCCCTCGTATAGATAGATAAAACTATAGTTATAGTATAACAATGGGAATAAAATAAAACGTATATATCAGTGGTTCTCAACCTTTTATGCTTCACGTACCCCCTGGAAATGTGTATGTAACTGGCGTACCCCTCGTATAGATAGATAAAACTATAGTTATAGTATAACAATGGGAATAAAATAAAACGTATATATCAGTGGTTCTCAACCATTTATGCTTCACGTACCCCGTGGAAATGTGTATGTAACTGGCGTACCCCTCGTATAGATAGATAAAACTAGTTATAGTATAACAATGGGAATAAAATAAAACGTATATATCAGTGGTTCTCAACCTTTTATGCTTCACGTACCCCCTGGAAATGTGTATGTAACTGGCGTACCCGTTGTATAGATAGACAAAACTATAGTTATAGTGTAACAATGGGAATAAAACATATATATATATATGTGGTTCTCAACCATTTATGCTTCGCATACCCCCTGGAAATGTGTATGTAACTGGCGTACCCCTCGTATAGATAGATAAAACTATAGTTATAGTATAACAATGGGAATTAAATAAAACCTACATATCAGTGGTTCTCAACCTTTTATGCTTCACGTATCCACTAGAAATGTGTATGTAACTGGCGTTCCCTTCGTATAGATAGATAAAACTATAGTTATAGTATAACAATGGGAATTAAATAAAACCTATATATCAGTGGTTCTCAACCTTTTATGCTTCACGTATCCACTGGAAATGTGTATGTAACTGGCGTACCCTTCGTATAGATAGATAAAACTATAGTTATAGTATAACAATGGGAATAAAATAAAACGTATATATCAGTGGTTCTCAACCTTTTATGCTTCACGTACCCCCTGGAAATGTGTATGTAACTGGCGTACCCCTCGTATAGATAGATAAAACTATAGTTATAATATAACAATCGGAATAAAATAAAACGTATATATCACTGGTTCTCAAACTTTTATGCTTTACGTACCCCCTGGAAATGTGTATGTAACTGACGTACCCCTCGTATAGATAGATAAAACTATTGTTATAGTATAACAATGGGAATAAAATAAAACGTATATATCAGTGGTTCTCAAACTTTTATGCTTTACGTACCCCCTGGAAATGTGTATGTAACTGGCGTACCCCTCGTGCAGATAGATAAAACTATAGTTATAGTATAACAATGGGAATAACATAAAACGTATATATCAGTGGTTCTCAACCTTTTATGCTTCACTTACCCCCTGGAAATGTGTATGTAACTGACGTACCCCTCGTATAGATAGATAAAACTATAGTTATAGTATAACAATGGGAATAAAATAAAACCTATATATCAGTGGTTCTCAACCTTTTATGCTTCACGTATCCACTGGAAATGTGTATGTAACTGGTGTACCCCTTGTATAGATAGATAAAACTATAGTTATAGTATAACAATGGGAATAAAATAAAACGTATATATCAGTGGTTCTCAACCTTTTATGCTTCACTTACTCCCTGGAAATGTGTATGTAACTGTCGTACCCCTTGTATAGATAGATAAAACTATAGTTATAGTATAACAATGGGAATAAAACATATATATATATGTGGTTCTCAACCATTTATGCTTCGCATACCCCCTGGAAATGTGTATGTAACTGGCGTACCCCTCGTATAGATAGATAAAACTATAGTTATATTATAACAATGGGAATAATATAAAACGTATATATCAGTGGTTCTCAACCTTTTATGATTCACGTATAGATATAGAAATATGTATGTAACTGGCGCACCCTTCGTATAGATAGATAAAACTATAGTTATAGTATAACAATGGGAATTAAATAAAACCTATATATCAGTGGTTCTCAACCTTTTATGCTTCACGTATCCACTGGAAATGTGTATGTAACTGGCGTACCCCTCGTATAGATAGATAAAACTATAGTTATAGTATAACAATGGGAATAAAATAAAACGTATATATCAGTGGTTCACAACCATTTATGCTTCTAGTACCCCCTGGAAATGTGTATGTAACTGGCGTACCCCTCGTATAGATAGATAAAACTAGTTATAGTATAACAATGGGAATAAAATAAAACGTATATATCAGTGGTTCTCAACCTTTTATGCTTCACGTACCCCCTGGAAATGTGTATGTAATTGGCGTACCCCTTGTATAGATAGATAAAACTATAGTTATAGTATAACAATGGGAATAAAATAAAACGTATATATCAGTGGTTCTCAACCTTTTATGCTTCACGTACCCCCTGGAAATGTGTATGTAACTGGCGTACCCCTTGTATAGATAGACAAAACTATAGTTATAGTATAACAATGGGAATAAAACATATATATATATATGTGGTTCTCAACCATTTATGCTTCGCATACCCCCTGGAAATGTGTATGTAACTGGCGTACCCCTCGTATAGATAGATAAAACTATAGTTATAGTATAACAATGGGAATTAAATAAAACGTATATATCAGTGGTTCTCAACCATTTATGCTTCACGTACCCCCTGGAAATGTGTATGTAACTGGCGTACCCCTCGTATAGATAGATAAAACTAGTTATAGTATAACAATGGGAATAAAATAAAACGTATATATCAGTGGTTCTCAACCTTTTATGCTTCACGTACCCCCTGGAAATGTGTATGTAACTGGCGTACCCCTTGTATAGATAGACAAAACTATAGTTATAGTATAACAATGGGAATAAAACATATATATATATGTGGTTCTCAACCATTTATGCTTCGCGTACCCCCTGGAAATGTGTATGTAACTGGCGTACCCCTCGTGTAGATAGATAAAACTATAGTTATAGTATAACAATGGGAATTAAATAAAACCTATATATCAGTGGTTCTCAACCTTTTATGCTTCACGTATCCCCTGGAAATGTGTATGTAACTGGCGTACCCCTCGTGTAGATAGATAAAACTATAGTTATAGTATAACAATGGGAATTAAATAAAACCTATATATCAGTGGTTCTCAACCTTTTATGCTTCACGTATCCACTGCAAATGTGTATGTAACTGGCGTACCCTTCGTATTGATAGCTAAATCTATAGTTATAGTATAACAATGGGAATAAAATAAAACGTATATATCAGTGGTTCTCAACCTTTTATGCTTCACGTACCCCCTGGAAATGTGTATGTAACTGGCGTACCCCTCGTATAGATAGATAAAACTATAGTTATAGTATAACAATGGGAATAAAATAAAACGTATATATCAGTGGTTCTCAACCTTTTATGCTTCACGTACCCTCTGGAAATGTGTATGTAACTGGCGTACCCCTTGTATAGATAGACAAAACTATAGTTATAGTATAACAATGGGAATAAAATAAAACATATATATATATATGCGTGGTTCTCAACCATTTATGCTTCGCGTACCCCCTGGAAATGTGTATGTAACTGGCGTACCCCTCGTATAGATAGATAAAACTATAGTTATAGTATAACAATGGGAATAAAATAAAACATATATATCAGTGGTTCTCAACCTTTTATGCTTCATGTACCCCCTGGAAATGTGTATGTGACTGTCGCATCCCTTGTATAGATAGATAAAACTATAGTTATAGTATAACAATGGGAATAAAATAAAACATATATATCAGTGGTTCTCAACCTTTTATGCTTCGCGTACCCCCTGGAAATGTGTATGTAACTGGCGTACCCCTTATATAGATAGATAAAACTACAGTTATAGTATAACAATGGGAATAAAATAAAACATATATATCAGTGGTTCTCAACCTTTTATGCTTCACGTACCCCCTGGAAATGTGTATGTAACTGTCGTACCCTTTGTACAGATAGATAAAACTATAGTTATAGTATAACAATGGGAATAAAATAAAACATATATATCAGTGGTTCTCAACCTTTTATGCTTCGCGTACCCCCTGGAAATGTGTATGTAACTGGCGTACCCCTCGTATAGATAGATAAAACTATAGTTATAGTATAACAATGGGAATAAAATAAAACATATATATCAGTGGTTCTCAACCTTTTATGCTTCACGTACCCCCTGGAAATGTGTATGTAACTGTCGTACCCCTTGTATAGATAGATAAAACTATGGTTATAGTATAACAATGGGAATAAAATAAAACATATATATCTGTGGTTCGCAACCTTTTATGCTTCGCGTACCCTCCTGGAAATGTGTATGTAACTGGCGTACCCCTTGTGTAGATAGATAAAACTACAGTTATAATATAACAATGGGAATAAAATAAAACATATATATCAGTGGTTCTCAACCTTTTATGCTTCACGTACCCCCTGGAAATGTGTATGTAACTGTCGTACCCCTTGTATAGGTAGATAAAACTATAGTTATAGTATAACAATGGGAATAAAATAAAACATACAGGGTGATTCAGAATTCATCATCAATATTTAGTGGGGAGGAAGGGAATAAGAAAAGAAAGAGATTTCACATAGGAAAGTATGGGGGCAGACGAACGCATGGTGGTGTAGAGGGCGCTGTGTGTACACACCTCTCATAGAGAAGCACAGCTGTTTGACGCGTGCAGTCAGTTGTCATTCGACAAGGTGAATTTGCAGAAGTAACATGAACCGGTATACATGGAATGAATGTGCAGATATGCATGTAACTTACGGTGCGGCAGGAGAAAGATGTCTTCGAGCCAGGTAATTGTATGCAGCGCGCTTCCCAAACCGCCGTGTGCCACAGCATCAAATGTTTTCACGTATTCATCGCCAACTGCGTGAAACAGGATCGTTTGCTGCTAGTAATGTTAATCGAGGGAGGCGCAGATCGGCACGGCCAGTAGCAGTAGAGGAAGCTGTCCTACAGGAAATCGAGGAACAACCTGGTGCTAGCACACGAGGTATGGCTAGGCAGTTTGGAATTTCGCAAGCAACAGCGTGGCGGATATTACACGATGAAGGGTTACATCCGTTTCATCTGCAAAGAGTGCGATTATTGGCAGCAGACGACCATCCCAAGCGTGTTATTTTTTGTCAGTGGTTCATGCAGAGAACAGCCGTTGATCCCAATTTCCCAACGTATGTTCTTTTCACCGATGAGGCATTGTTCACTCGAGAGGGTGTCTTCAACACACACAATTGGCATGTGTGGGCTCATCAGAACCCACACGGTACAAGACCTGGAGCTGCGCAACAACGTTTTGCTGTCAATGTGTGGACTGGGATTGTCGGTGACTGTTTGTTGGGCCCGTATTTACTACCATACCGTTTGGACGGTGCCAAGTACCTAACATTTCTTCAGACTGTGTTACCGGATCTTCTGAACGAGGTTCCTGATGGTAGTCTCCGGCGAATGTGGTTCCAGCATGACGGCGCTCCTGCACATTTCGCAAATGCTGTGCGTGCTTACCTACGCAGACAGTTTGGTGGTCAATGGATTGGCCGCGGTGGACCGGTTTCTTGGCCACCACGTTCACCGGATTTATCTCCAATCGATTTCTTTGTATGGGGTGCTATGAAAAACATGGTGTACGAGACCCCTGTTGATAGTGCTATGGATCTTGTAGCACGCATATCAGTTGCTGCCTCAAACATCCGGGAAATGCCAGGCATCTTCCACAGGGTCCGGCTGTCCATGCAACGCCGTTGTGAGTCATGCATTCTAGCACATGGTCGGCAGTTCGAGCACCTCTTGTAAGTCTGTACAACCAATGCAAAGAAATGTTACATGTAAGATAATAAATGTTTTTTCCTTACCACTTCCTTCTTATGTGTTCTTTCCATCACTGAACTGGGGTCATTTTGCCCTACTATATGGCATATGCGCCCATGCTTTCCTATGTGAAATCTCCTTCGTTTCTTATTACCTACCTCCCCACCAAATATTGATGATGAATTCTGAATCACCCTGTATATATCAATGGTTCTCAACCTTTTATGCTTCGCGTACCCCCTGGAAATGTATATGTAACTGGCGTATCCCTTGTATAGATAGAGAAAACTACAGTTATAGTATAACAATGGGAATAAAATAAAACATATATATCAGTGGTTTTCAACCTTTTATGCTTCACGTACCCCCTGGAAATGTGTATGTAACTGTCGTACCCCTTGTATAGATAGATAAAACTATAGTTATAGTGTAACAATGCGAATAAAATATATATATATATATCAGTGGTTCTCAATCTTTTATGCTTTACGTACCCCCTGGAAATGTGTTTGTAACTGGCGTACCCCTTGTATAGATAGATAAAACTATAGTTATAGTATAACAATGGGAATAAAATAAAACATATATATCAGTGGTTCTCAACCTTTTATGCTTCACGTACCCCCTGAAAATGTGTTTGTAACTGGCGTACTCCCTGGAAATGTGTTTGTAACTGGCGTACCCCTTGTATAGATAGATTAAACTATAGTTATAGTATAACAAGGGGAATAAAACAAATATGCACATAACAGTATTTCTCAACCTTTTATGCTTCACGTACCCCCTGAAAATGCGTTTGTAACTGGCGTACTCCCTGGAAATGTGTTTGTAACTGGTGTACCCCTTGTATAGATAGATTAAACTATAGTTATAGTATAACAAGGGGAATAAAACAAATATGCACATAACAGTATTTCTCAACCTTTTATGCTTCACGTACCCCCTGAAAATGCGTTTGTAACTGGCGTACTCCCTGGAAATGTGTTTGTAACTGGTGTACCCCTTGTATAGATAGATTAAACTATAGTTATAGTATAACAAGGGGAATAAAACAAATATGCACATAACAGTATTTCTCAACCTTTTATGCTTCACGTACCCCCTGAAAATGCGTTTGTAACTGGCGTACTCCCTGGAAATGTGTTTGTAACTGGCGTACCCCTTGTATAGATAGATTAAACTATAGTTATAGTATAACAAGGGGAATAAAACAAATATGCACATAACAGCAGTTCTCAACCTTTTATGCTTCACGTACCCCCTGGAAATGTGTATGTAACTGGCGTACCTCTTGTATAGATAGATAAATCTATAGTTATAGTATAACAAGAGGAATAAAATAAAACATATGTATATATAACATATTTAGCGACTTTTGAGCTCTGACGGCGTACCCCAAAAAATTTTACCGCGTACCCCACATTGAGAACCCCTACTTTAAAGTGAACTAATGGCATCTCTCGGAAGAATAGAAAATGTGAAATTCAGTTTAATATTTTTTTGCAAACTTTGCGGCCTTACTGGATTACTGACCTCGATTTTTACCATATTCTGTTAAAAATCGAGTCCAACCCAAACTTAGTGAAGAGCCACTAAAAAAAAAAAACTATATTCTGAAAGAGCCGCAAGAAAAATTATCCCTCTAAAAATGAAAAAATACAATTCTAATGAGTAATGAATTGCAAAAAACACTCTACGTTTTTGCAATTATTAAAATATTTTGATTAAGAACCAAAAAATATACATTTTTGATGAGTACTATGAACTGATTATTATGCACCTAAAAGTATTTGGTTAAAAAATTTTCTAGAAATGGATCAGAATCGTCGTTTTCATTGTTTGTATTATATGCCTAGGTTTGGTATGAAAACTATTGGGATATGCGAAAAATACGAATCGTAACATTTCATCAATATTTATCCACAAAAAGAATTATCTGTAAAAACAAAAAAGTGAATATCTACAGACGACAAAGTGAAAACTTTGGTGGCTTTTTTTTTTGAAAATGAACTAAAAATTCTGTGAGCTGTAATGAATTATGTTTCTATTCTTCCGCCAAAATCGTATTCCACTGTTGTCTGTCTTGAGACACTTTAATAAACTAACAATGGTTATGGATCTGGAAGAAGAATTAAAAAATTCTTTGCTCATAAAAATTCATACAAAGCGTGAACAACTCATCCCATTTCGCTTGAGACGTTCTTACGTTCATCACATCAAACCTCTCATTGGTATAGTTGCAATGAAGCTTAGCAGAAACGAGATCAGGACGGGATCAATTTTACGAGCCCGTGCTCAAAGCTGTTGAATACGAGACCGTCCGAGCCTGAACCATTTCGTCAATTATTGAGCCCGAGTCCATCCGAGCCTGAACCATTTCGTCAATTATTGAGCCCGAGTCCGTCTGAGCCCGGAGTCCATTTCGTCAATTATTTGAGCCCGAGACTGATTTGGAGAAAACATTCTCTGACGCATCACAAGACCTATATAGAGAAATGCATGTCGCTAATCATTTATTTTATTCTTATTAATAATAATCATTTCATAATAAAATTAAAATGTTAATGCTATTTGGAACGAAAAAATAGAAATACTAGTAGAAAATGAAAATTCGTAGGCCTCCTGCTAAACGCAAAGAGCTATTTATGTAATAACGCTAGAGAATATGTAAAAAAAACGAAACCCACATGGTGCTTATTTCAAATTTTTATGTATTTGAAACTTAAATCATTCTGAGCCCAAGCTCGCTCGAGCTCGAACTCATCTCAGAGAGCCTAAGTTCAATATATATAGAGTTAGGAATCTGAAAAAAAATATATATATATATTTGAGCACTTGAATATTATTTGCTCATTTATAAAAACAAATTTCACGTAAAAATTTAAAATTCAACAAAGGAAGGGTATTTAGAAAAATGTTGATAATCGGTATTGCATTTCTTACGATATTCAAAAACATTCAGAGATTATTTTGTACAGTTCTTTTCGCATACGTTAGATGTCAAATTTGTGTAAAACCATTTCGAATTAGGTCAAGGCAACGCACTAAATATTTCAGCTAGAAACTTCGAATGGGCATTAGGAAAGACTTTTTCAGAGGGTGGAGTGGGGGGTGGATCTTTCAAGGGCTGCAAAAGTCTTCCAGGAGAGGGGGGGATAAACAAATCAATGTTTCAAGAATGAAATATTTAAGCCGTTCACTAATGAGCGCAGTTACAAATACAGCAATTATGCCTAAATCTTACTCTAACGCAACTACGGATAGCCGAAAACGAAAAAATAGGATCGTCATTGGTTTTATCTCTGAGTTACACTTTTTTGTCCAAAATGGGCCATTTAGGCCAGGTCACAAGAACCCCGAGGGCTCAAAGACGGTTGAGGGAAGAGAATTCACTGGACAGATTGTAGCTCCCGTCAAGGCCACCCAGCATATTTTTAAGGTGCACAGGGTCTCCCACAGACGGGGCCACGATTTTACGTTCCCATCCGACGGACTGCGACTTTTCCAAGTCCATCGGTGTCCCCTACTGACTGAGAGTTTTGCGGATATAAATCTCAACGTTGGCCCAGGAGGGACTCGACCTAGGATCTACAGATTACGAGCCTGGCGCGCTACCGATTGAGTCATATAAGCAGCTAGCATGGGAGGAAAAAGAGGGATAAAAGATACTACAAAGTCGCATTAAAGTGCCAATCAGCATTTTCTGTTACATAGAAGTATGTCTGCAGATGGTTTAGTGAAAAGCTCTGACGCCACGTCAAGGCACCATCCATGTCAGAGTGTTTTGCTCTAACCAGGAGAAAACACCTCCACACACACGCAGCTAGTGTGGAAGGAAAAAGAGGGATCAAGAACCACAAAGTTGCATTAAATTGTCAAACAGCATTCCCTGTTGAGCGCATTTAATGGAATATTTTGCAGCATCTTGTGCAAGATCTAATTAAAAAAAAGAAAAAAATTAGACCTTGCCCCCATCCCTTCCAGTGGCAGAATCCTTCTATGATGCACCTTCCCTGATCTGCAGGCGACTGTCCACTAGGGCTTTCACCACTAGTGGCCGGTGATCAGAAAGTACTGCTAAGTCACCGGAATGAATGGTTCCGTGTGACCATTTAGCCACTTTGGAATTTTGGTTTAGCCATGAAGAAAAAATAAATAAAATATACTTACCTATACTTACCCAGAAGAGCTTGCTGATGAAGAGTGTCTTAACTTACCTATTCCCTCCCCATGCTGAGAAAAGAGCGACTGATATTCTTAAAAAAATCCACCTTTCGTTGGTTGAATACTTAAAGTTGTGGCCCTGTATACAGGAAAGCCACATATTCTGCACACGTTTTAAAGTATTTTGAATGGCATTAATGGGCAGCAAAATATCTTCCCCTAACAACTCTGCATAAAAGTTATTAGAGGAACATATTTGCTTCCTATTATTCCACTCCCAAACCTTTTCTGAGACTTATGAGGATCATTGTGACCTAAATATTTAGCTCGTTACGGAGCAAAGAAATGATGCTCAGATTAAAAAAAAAACCCAACCCAACAGCTCCAAAGGCTAAAGCTATCTGATCAACAAAGACCGAAAAATATTAATCCATTCTAACAATCCTGCTATTATTTAAAAGTGATTTAAAAGTGACTTCAAATAATTGACAAGAATCTCCAAGTGTTGCGTTGGTACTTGTTTAATTACTTGTACTCTGTTTCGTTTGGTCTAGTTCAGCGGTTAATAAAATTTTTTAACCCCAACGCCCCTTTCTCCAGGTGATATTTTACTAACACCACTTCTTGGAAATCAAATTAATTTTTCCTGTATAAAACTAATTGAAAATGTATTTACCTTGCGTAAAAATTTACGAATATTTTTAAAGTGTATCCATCAATTTCTAAGTTTTTCTGTCGAAATAAAGCATTCCTAAATATTTATCATAAATGCAAAGAATCATTAGTAAATAATGAAATACACTGCCCTATCAAAATATTACAAAATTTCCGTGTTATGTCAAATGGGAATCTAACTTCGAAGCATTATAACTTTCCAAATATGCATTTTGTGGAAAAATGTGACTGAAGATGAAGATCGTAATGAAATTTATGAATCTCGATTTTCAACAGTATTTGTTCAGTATTTAGAATAATGGAAGTTGAAATATTTAACAATAAATTAATTCATATTTGTCTAACATTGAAATAATCGTTGCGAAAACTTGTAAAATGCATATTTAATTTATTAAATGATTTGAAACTATATTTATTAAATAAGTCTTAATTAATTCCTGGGGTAAATCTAGCCTTCCATAACTATTTAACTACTGAACGAATAGCATTGAAAATCAAGATTTAAATAGATTTGTTTTTGATCATTAATTTATTTTAAATCAAAAATTTCCATTAAATGCATATTTTAGAAGTTATAGAAAACTTCGAACAGTGGTTTACTGATTAGCACCTGCGCACTGCCACAGAGCTCCCACAGGAAACTGCAATAGCGAACAATAAATTATTTACCCAAACATAATGTTAAATCCCCAACCCCCATATACATATATACACATTAACCGCGGGGGAAGGCTATGGAAATACTTTTACGACATTTATGGAGAAACTTAATATGTAATTATTTAAATCAGTAGTTCTCAACCTTTTATGCTTCACGTACCCCCTGGAAATGTGTATGTAACTGGCGTACCCCTTGTATAGATAGATGGATAAAACTATACTTATAGTACAAAAATAGGAATTAAATAAAACATATCTCAATCAATTATTTTGTTTTCGCAAACAGCTGAATATATTTTTGTCACCTTCACCTAAAGGTACATTAAAAGGATTAGTTCGAATTATCATAGTCAGATCCTAGGGAAAAGGAAACGGTACTCATGGCATGGTACCTATAGTCAGATCCTAGGGAAAAGGAAACGGTACTCATGGCATCTGATTTTGGCCATCATTTGACTACACTAACCTATTTAAACCCTCCACTCATTTGTTTTCTATTAGACAATGAGTGCCTAATCCTACCTAAGCAATGTTAATTGAAATAGCAGTTACCAATACACCCTCGCTAATATAGGTCCGAAACGAAACTTGTTAAACCAGATGCTATGCTACCTAACGATTCATTATCTTTCATTCCTAAAGGGATATTTGATATACACGGAGAACGATTCTCAAGCAATTATTTTGTTTTCGCAAACAGCTGAATATATTTTTATCACCTTCACCTAAGGGTACATTAAAAGGGTTATTTCGAATTATCATACCTATAGTCATAACCTAAGGAAAAGGAAACGGTACTCATGGCATCTGATTTTGGCCATCATTTGACTACACTAACCTATTTAAACCCTCCACTCATTTGTTCTGTATTAGACAATGAGTGCCTTATCCTACCTAAGCAATGTTAATTGCAATAGCAGTTACCCATAGACACTCGCTAATACAGGTCCGAAACGAAACTTGTTAAACCAGATGCTATGCTACCTAACGATTCATTATCTTTCATTCCTAAAGGGATATATTGATATACACGGAGAACGATTCTGAATCAATTGTTTTGTTATCGCAAAACAGCTGACTATATTTTTGTCACCTTCACCTAAAGGTACATTAAAAGGGTTAGTTCGAATTATCATACCTATAGTCATATCCTAGGGAAAAGGAAACGGTACTCATGGCATCTGATTTTGGCCATCATTTGACTGCACTAACCTATCTAAACCCTCCACTCATTTGTTTTGAATTAGACAATGAGTGCCTTATCCTACCTAAGCAATGATAATTTCAATAGCAGTTACCCACAGACCCTCGCTAATACAGGTCCGAAACGAAACTTGTTAAACCAGATGCTATGCTACCTAATGATTCATTATCTTTCATTCCTAAAGGGATATATTGATATACACGGAGAACGATCCTCAATGAATTATTTTGTTTTCGCAAACAGCTGAATATATTTTTGTTACCTTCACCTAAAGGTACATTAAAAGGGTTAGTTCGAATTATCATACCTATAGTCATATCCTAGGGAAAAGGAAACAGTACTCATGGCATCTGATTTTGGCCATCATTTGACTACACTAACCTATTTAAACCCTCCACTCATTTGTTTTGTATTAGACAATGAGTGCCTTATCCTACCTAAGCAATGTTAATTGCAATAGCAGTTACCCCTAGACCCTCGCTAATACAGGTCCGAAACGAAACTTGTTAAACCAGATGCTATGCTACCTAACGATTCATTATCTTTCATTCCTAAAGGGATATATTGATATACACGGAGAACGATTCTGAATCAATTGTTTTGTTTTCGCAAACAGCTGAATATATTTTTGTCACCTTCACCTAAAGTTATATTAAAAGAGTTAGTTCGAATTATCATACCTATAGTCATTTCCTAGGGAAAAGGAAACGGTACTCATGGCATCTGATTTTGGCCATCATTTGACTACACTAACCTATTTAAACCCTCCACTCATTTGTTTTGTATTAGACAATGTGTGCCTTATCCTACCTAAGCAATGTTAATTGCAATAGCAGTTACCCCTAGACCCTCGCTAATACAGGTCCGAAACGAAACTTGTTAAACCAGATGCTATGCTACCTAACGATTCATTATCTTTCATTCCTAAAGGGATATATTGATATACACGGAGAACGATTCTCAATCAATTATTTTGTTATCGCAAAGAGCTGAATATATTTTTGTCACCTTCACCTAAAGGTACATTAAAAAGGTTAGTTCGAATTATCATACCTATAGCCATATCCTAGGGAAAAGGAAACGGTACTCATGGCATCTGATTTTGGCCATCATTTGACTACACTAACCTATTTAAACCCTCCACTCATTTGTTTTGTATTAGACAATGAGTGCCTTATCCTACCTAAGCAATGTTAATTGAAATAGCAGTTACCCATAGGCCCTCGCTAATATAGGTCCGAAACGAAACTTGTTAAACCAGATGCTATGCTACCTAATGATTCATTATCTTTCATTCCTAAAGGGATATATTGATATACATGGAGAACGATTCTCAATCAATTATTTTGTTTTCGCAAAGAGCTGAATATATTTTTGTCACCTTCACCTAAGGGTACATTAAAAGGGTTATTTCGAATTATCACACCTATAGTGATATCCTAGGGAAAGGTAAACGGTACTCATGGCATCTGATTTTGGCCATCATTTGACTACACTAACCTATTTAAACCCTCCACTCATTTGTATTGTATTAGACAATGAGTGCCTTATCCTACCTAAGCAATGTTAATTGCAATAGCAGTTACCTCTAGACCCTCGCTAATACAGGTCCGAAACGAAACTTGTTAAACCAAATGCTATGCTACCTAACGATTCATTATCTTTCATTCCTAAAGGGATATATTGATATACAAGGAGAACGATTTTTAAGCAATTATTTTGTTATCGCAAAGAGCTGAATATGTTTTTGTCACCTTCACCTAAGGGTACATTAAAAGGGTATTTCGAATTATCATACCTATAGTCATATCCTAGGGAAAAGTAAACGGTACTCATGGCATCTGATTTTGGCCATCATTTGACTACACTAACCTATATAAACCGTCCACTCATTTGTTTTGTATTAGACAATGAGTGCCTTATCCTACCTAAGCAGTGTTGATTGCAATAGCAGTTACCCACAGACCCTCGCTAATACAGGTCCGAAACGAAACTTGTTAAACCAGATGCTATGCTACCTAACGATTGAATATCTTTTATTCCTAAAGGGATATATTGATATAGAAGGAGAACGATTCTCAAGCAATTATTTTTTTAACGCAAACAGCTGAATATGTTTTTGTCACCTTCACCTAAAATTACATTAAAAGGGTTAGTTCGAATTATCATACCTATAATCATATCCTAGGGAAAAGGAAACGGTACTCATGGCATCTGATTTTGGCCATCATTTGACTACACTAACCTATTTAAACCCTCCACTCATTTGTTTTGTATTAGACAATGAGTGCCTTATCCTACCTAAGCAATGTTAATTGCAATAGCAGTTACCTCTAGACCCTCGCTAATACAGGTCCGAAACGAAACTTGTTAAACCAGATGCTATGGTACCTAACGATTCATTATCTTTCATTCCTAAAGGGATATACTGATATACACGGAGAACGATTCTCAAGCAATTATTTTTTTAACGCAAACAGCTGAATATATTTTTGTCACCTTCACCTAAAGTTACATTAAAAGGGTTAGTTCGAATTATCACACCTATAAACATATCCTAGGGAAAAGGAAACGGTACTCATGGCATCTGATTTTGGCCATCATTTGACTACACTAACCTATTTAAACCCTCCACTCATTTGTTGTGTATTAAACAATGAGTGCCTTATCCTACCTAAGCAATGTTAATTGCAATAGCAGTTACCCATAGGCCCTCGCTAATACAGGTCCGAAACGAAACTTGTTAAACCAGATGCTATGCTACCTAATGATTCATTATCTTTCATTCCTAAAGGGATATATTGATATACACGGAGAACGATCCTCAATGAATTATTTTGTTTTCGCAAACAGCTGAATATATTTTTGTTACCTTCACCTAAAGGTACATTAAAAGGGTTAGTTCGAATTATCATACCTATAGTCATATCCTAGGGAAAAGGAAACAGTACTCATGGCATCTGATTTTGGCCATCATTTGACTACACTAACCTATTTAAACCCTCCACTCATTTGTTTTGTATTAGACAATGAGTGCCTTATCCTACCTAAGCAATGTTAATTGCAATAGCAGTTACCCCTAGACCCTCGCTAATACAGGTCCGAAACGAAACTTGTTAAACCAGATGCTATGCTACCTAACGATTCATTATCTTTCATTCCTAAAGGGATATATTGATATACACGGAGAACGATTCTGAATCAATTGTTTTGTTTTCGCAAACAGCTGAATATATTTTTGTCACCTTCACCTAAAGTTATATTAAAAGAGTTAGTTCGAATTATCATACCTATAGTCATTTCCTAGGGAAAAGGAAACGGTACTCATGGCATCTGATTTTGGCCATCATTTGACTACACTAACCTATTTAAACCCTCCACTCATTTGTTTTGTATTAGACAATGAGTGCCTTATCCTACCTAAGCAATGTTAATTGCAATAGCAGTTACCCCTAGACCCTCGCTAATACAGGTCCGAAACGAAACTTGTTAAACCAGATGCTATGCTACCTAACGATTCATTATCTTTCATTCCTAAAGGGATATATTGATATACACGGAGAACGATTCTCAATCAATTATTTTGTTATCGCAAAGAGCTGAATATATTTTTGTCACCTTCACCTAAAGGTACATTAAAAAGGTTAGTTCGAATTATCATACCTATAGCCATATCCTAGGGAAAAGGAAACGGTACTCATGGCATCTGATTTTGGCCATCATTTGACTACACTAACCTATTTAAACCCTCCACTCATTTGTTTTGTATTAGACAATGAGTGCCTTATCCTACCTAAGCAATGTTAATTGAAATAGCAGTTACCCATAGGCCCTCGCTAATATAGGTCCGAAACGAAACTTGTTAAACCAGATGCTATACTACCTAGCGATTAATTATCTTTCATTCCTAAAGGGATATATTGATATACACGGAGAACGATTCTGAATCAATTGTTTTGTTATCTCAAAACAGCTGACTATATTTTTGTCACCTTCACCTAAAGGTACATTAAAAGGGTTAGTTCGAATTATCATACCTATAGTCATATCCTAGGGAAAAGGAAACGGTACTCATGGCATCTGATTTTGGCCATCATTTGACTGCACTAACCTATCTAAACCCTCCACTCATTTGCTTTGAATTAGACAATGAGTGCCTTATCCTACCTAAGCAATGATAATTGCAATAGCAGTTACCCACAGACCCTCGCTAATACAGGTCCGAAACGAAACTTGTTAAACCAGATGCTATGCTACCTAATGATTCATTATCTTTCATTCCTAAAGGGATATATTGATATACACGGAGAACGATTCTCAATCAATTATTTTGTTATCGCAAAGAGCTGAATATATTTTTGTCACCTTCACCTAAAGGTACATTAAAAAGGTTAGTTCGAATTATCATACCTATAGCCATATCCTAGGGAAAAGGAAACGGTACTCATGGCATCTGATTTTGGCCATCATTTGACTACACTAACCTATTTAAACCCTCCACTCATTTGTTTTGTATTAGACAATGAGTGCCTTATCCTACCTAAGCAATGTTAATTGCAATAGCAGTTACCCATACGCCCTCGCTAATATAGGTCCGAAACGAAACTTGTTAAACCAGATGCTATGCTACCTAATGATTCATTATCTTTCATTCCTAAAGGGATATATTGATATACATGGAGAACGATTCTCAATCAATTATTTTGTTTTCGCAAAGAGCTGAATATATTTTTGTCACCTTCACCTAAGGGTACATTAAAAGGGTTATTTCGAATTATCATACCTATAGTCATATCCTAGGGAAAAGGAAACGGTACTCATGGCATCTGATTTTGGCCATCATTTGACTACACTAACCTATTTAAACCCTCCACTCATTTGTTTTGTATTAGACAATGAGTGCCTTATCCTACCTAAGCAATGTTAATTGCAATAGCAGTTACCCATAGTCCCTCGCTAATACAGGTCCGAAACGAAACTTGTTAAACCAGATGCTATGGTACCTAACGATTCATTATCTTTCATTCCTAAAGGGATATATTGATATACACGGAGAACGATTCTCAAGCAATTATTTTTTTAACGCAAACAGCTGAATATATTTTTGTCACCTTCACCTAAAGTTACATTAAAAGGGTTAGTTCGAATTATCACACCTATAAACATATCCTAGGGAAAAGGAAACGGTACTCATGGCATCTGATTTTGGCCATCATTTGACTACACTAACCTATTTAAACCCTCCACTCATTTGTTTTGTATTAAACAATGAGTGCCTTATCCTACCTAAGCAATGTTAATTGCAATAGCAGTTACCCATAGGCCCTCGCTAATACAGGTCCGAAACGAAACTTGTTAAACCAGATGCTATGCTACCTAATGATTCATTATCTTTCATTCCTAAAGGGATATATTGATATACACGGAGAATGATTCTCAATCAGTTATTTTGTTATCGCCAAGAGCTGAATATATTTTTGTCACCTTCACCTAAAGTTACATTAAAAGCGTTAGTTCGAATTATCATACCTATAGTCATATCCTAGGGAAAAGGAAACGGTACTCATGGCATCTGATTTTGGCCATCATTTGACTACACTAACCTATTTAAACCCTCCACTCATTTGTTTTGTATTAGACAATGAGTGCCTTATCCTACCTAAGCAATGTTAATTGCAATAGCAGTTACCCATAGGCCCTCGCTAATACAGGTCCGAAACGAAACTTGTTAAACCAGATGCTATGCTACCTAATGATTCATTATCTTTCATTCCTAAAGGGATATATTGATATACACGGAGAACGATTCTCAATCAATTATTTTGTTATCGCAAAGAGCTGAATATATTTTTGTCACCTTCACCTAAAGTTACATTAAAAGGGTTAGTTCGAATTATCATACCTATAGTCATATCCTAGGGAAAAGGAAACGGTACTCATGGCATCTGATTTTGGCCATCATTTGACTACACTAACCTATTTAAACCCTCCACTCATTTGTTTTGTATTAGACAATGAGTGCCTTATCCTACCTAAGCAATGTTAATTGCAATAGCAGTTACCCATAGTCCCTCGCTAATACAGGTCCGAAACGAAACTTGTTAAACCAGATGCTATGGTACCTAACGATTCATTATCTTTCATTCCTAAAGGGATATATTGATATACACGGAGAACGATTCTCAAGCAATTATTTTTTTAACGCAAACAGCTGAATATATTTTTGTCACCTTCACCTAAAGTTACATTAAAAGGGTTAGTTCGAATTATCACACCTATAAACATATCCTAGGGAAAAGGAAACGGTACTCATGGCATCTGATTTTGGCCATCATTTGACTACACTAACCTATTTAAACCCTCCACTCATTTGTTTTGTATTAAACAATGAGTGCCTTATCCTACCTAAGCAATGTTAATTGCAATAGCAGTTACCCATAGGCCCTCGCTAATACATGTCCGAAACGAAACTTGTTAAACCAGATGCTATGCTACCTAATGATTCATTATCTTTCATTCCTAAAGGGATATATTGATATACACGGAGAACGATTCTCAATCAATTATTTTGTTATCGCCAAGAGCTGAATATATTTTTGTCACCTTCACCTAAAGTTACATTAAAAGCGTTAGTTCGAATTATCATACCTATAGTCATATCCTAGGGAAAAGGAAACGGTACTCATGGCATCTGATTTTGGCCATCATTTGACTACACTAACCTATTTAAACCCTCCACTCATTTGTTTTGTATTAGACAATGAGTGCCTTATCCTACCTAAGCAATGTTAATTGCAATAGCAGTTAACCCTAGACCCTCGCTAATACAGGTCCGAAACGAAACTTGTTAAACCAGATGCTATGCTACCTAACGATTCATTATCTTTCATTCCTAAAGGGATATATTGATATACAAGGAGAACGATTCTGAATCAATTATTTTGTTTTCGCACACAGCTGAATATATTTTTGTCACCTTCACCTAAGGGTACATTAAAAGGGTTATTTCGAATTATCATACCTATAGTCATATCCTAGGGAAAAGGAAACGGTACTCATGGCATCTGATTTTGGCCATCATTTGACTACAATAAACCTGTTTAAACCCTCCACTCATTGATCTTATATTAGCAATGAGTGCATTATCCTATCTAAGCAATAGTTAATTGCAATAGCAGTTACCCATAGACCCTCGCTAATACAGGTCCGAAACGAAACTTGTTAAACCAGATGCTCTGCTACCTGATAAGCATGATTGGCCGATTGTATATATGTAACGCTTCGCAGGCAAAACTAAACAAACGGTAGATAATAAATAAATTCCTGATATATGTGTATAGTTACCTAATTAATTATTTTGCACTTTTTCTGCCTTTAGATCTACCATTGAAATTTTAGATAAATATTAATAAAATTTTACTATCCCTATCATTTGTTTTTTTACTGATTGCCATTGCCAAGTGAATCAAAACAGAAAGTATGGAACTTTTAATTTTGTAATAATATCCTTAGTCCTTTCACCTGTATAGTTTATAGTGATAAATAATGAACTTGTGAGAGAGATGTTCAAGAGAATTCCATTATTCATGCCTTATACAAAATTTGATCCAGGTCACTTTTAAATGGAATATGTCTTCAACCATCACTAACATTTCACTCTGACGCGGGAATGTTTAGCTTTCTCCTTGACAAAAACTTCTTTTAGAGTCAGTAGTTCAACTGTATAATTTAAAATATGCTTGAACGTCTTTTTCAAAACGAATCTTAATCTTTTATTTCTAAAGTGATATACTGACGTAGTGGAAGAACGGTTCTCAATCAATTATTTTGTTATCACAAGCAACTAAATATATTTTTTATTCAGCTTTACTTAAAAGCATGAAAACATTGAAAATTTTAGTTCAAATTATCCTACCTATAGCCACACCTTAGGAGAAAGAAAACGGTACTCATAGCATCTGATTTTGGCCATCATTTGAATACACTAAACCTGTTTAAACCCTCCACTCATTGATCTTATATTAGCAATGAGTGCATTATCCTATCTAAGCAATAGTTAATTGCAATAGCAGTTACCCATAGAACCTCGCTAATACAGGTCCGAAACGAAACTTTTTAAACCAGATGCTCTGCTACCTGATAAGCATCATTGGCCGATTGTATATATGTATCGCTTAGCACCTAAGGAAATCATCCTGAAGAGTTCAGGTACTCTCCTGCCCAGACAGGCAGAGATGGAGCCTATCTACATTGGCGTCATCAGCGGGATCTGTATTGTGAGAGTTCGGTACGAGGTGGCGTTACATTAAGGGACAATTTTAGCAAATGTTGAGTGCTGGCAGGAAAGTAAATCATCGCTGCGAGAACTTCACATCAGGTGCGGTAAGATCTAGTATGTAGAACCAGTTTTTTGTCTTGTTATTATTCTGTGCTATGCCATAAAATACGCGAGGGAAGGCGAGAAACGGTTCTAAATCGCACTACGTGGACACTACTCGACACAGATCAACGCAAAACATGGAGTCTATTGCGTCTGATTTGTCAGTAGATGCTGTCAGCGACTGACAAATCCGACTCAAGAAATAGCAGATAATCCGATGACGCCTGAAAGCTCGAATTGGAATTGAGGAAACTCGAATTAACGCAACTCGAACTAGTTGATAGACAAGCGCAAAGCGAGGCCGAGGCCGAAGAATGACCCTTGCGACTGGAATCGAAGAAAGACAAACGCAGCGCGAAGAAATGCAAGCACAACGTGAGCATGAACTGCAAATGAGGCATCTTGAGCTTGAGACAGCAAAGGCAAGTGGCGTCAGATCTCACGGTGCGGCGTATGATGGTTATGATTCGCCTGGGTCCGATTCCCATAGCACCGCGAAAAGGAAGGAGCATGAGGTACTGAAATATTGGATTTTGGTTCTGCACACTACGTTGGGATCGCCCCCAGAAACTCTCCTCTACATTCACTCGTATTTCAAGAGGATCAAGAGCGTTTTCGTTAATCAGGGCGTGCCTGAAAAGGTTAGGAGCCAGGTAGTCCTCTCCATTTTTCGGGAGAAGCTGAACGATCTTTTGGCTTTATTGTCTGACGAGGATGCTAGCGATTACAGTAAGCTCAAAGCTTACATTTTGGCGAGGTGTAAAGTCTCTGCAGTTTAATACAAGAGGCAGTTGGATAGGGCATAGAAGCTTGCACACGAAACGTGGAACACGTTTCCGGAAAAATTACGGAAATATGGAGAAGGTATATTGAAAGCAGAATATTGTCCACATTTGAGGAATTGGTCGACCTGCTGTTGGCCGATCGAATTAAATCAGAGGTACCGAGTAGCACTGATGAATACATTGCACTGCAGGAGCGCTGGGACTGGTTTAATCCAAGAGACCTCGTAGATTATATATTAAATCATTTAGTGAGCAGTCGAATTAATGCGCGTCCACGGGACTCTGATCGACAGATGGCCAGGTACATTCCTCCTCCCAGGCGCGAGCAATTAGAACAAAAAGTGCCCATGCAATTTGCGAAGCGATCAGTTGCTACCACTATCAGCGCGCGTGGCTGTTTTTGGTGCGGCTCGAAGCAGCAACTTCGCAGAGATTGTCCTCAATGGCGGGCAAAGAAGAAATCTCCCAGTGCTGGATTTAATACAGTGTATACTGTACGAGACGAGCAGGAAGAGGCATGATGTACCCGCGTTTCAACGCACATGTTTGAAGCTCAGGACGAAGGGCAATTAACAATGGTTAGACTTACCCAACTTCAGACGGCGAATGTGCGATGTGGCCAGAATGCTTTCACAGCTGTGACTGATTCTGGCGCTGAAATCTCCGTGATTAGAAGAGATGTTGTCCCAGAGCAATTTTTCACGCCGAAGACGACGATCAAGCTGAGGACATCATTTGGAGATTTCGAGATAGCTGCAATGATCCACGTTCCTGTGCAGTTAGTGGGGGGATGCAATTCCCCCATGACTCCATGATTAGGCCAGAAATTAATTTAGTGATTGATGTTTCATCACGTCTGGCACTTCCTGCACTTCTGACGAAGGACGATTTTAAAGCGCTTTCTGCCGTTAATTTAAGCGCGATTTGGCGGAGAATGGGCATAGAAGGAATTTTGGCGGAATATGGGGCATAGAAGCTTGGATAGGGCATAGAAGCTTGCACACGAAACGTGGACCACGTTTTCGGAAAAATTAGGGAAATATGGAGAACGTATATTGGAAGCAGAAAATTGTCCACATTTGAGGAATTGGTCGACCTGCTGGTGGCCGATCGAATTAAATCTGAGGTACCGAATAGCACTGATGAATACATTGCATTGCAGGAGCGCTGGGACTGGTTTAATCCAAGAGACCACATAGATTATATATTAAATCATTTAGTGAGCAGTCGAAGTAATGCGCGTCCACGGGACTCTGATCGACAGATGGCCAGGTACATTCCTCCTCCCAGGCGCGAGCAATTAGAACAAAAAGCGCTCATGCAATTTGCGAAGCGATCAGTTGTTACCACTATCAGCGCGCGTGGCTGTTTTGGGTGAGGCAACATGCACTACGTCTCGGAAGCAACATGCACTACGTGACATCACTTTCGGAGACAAGCGAGGGGCTGTCTGCTTCGACTGTGGAGGTTACTATGGCAACATTTTAATTCAACCAATTCGTCAAACATTTTAGGTCAGTATTACATTATAAAATAGATTTTTATGCATTCAGTACTAAAAGTTAATATAATGTTTCCAGAGTTAAAAAGTCGTTGAAATTTTAACTCTTATTTTACACTCGTAATTTCATAAATAACGGAAACGTTCAGTTTATTTAGAATATAGTGATTTAATATAATCGACGCCGTTACTTTATCTATTTTTTACATATTAAATAGAAAGTGGAAGGAATGGAATGACGTAACGCAAAGGGTCAATGCTATGGTTAACCCAACCAACATATCTTTTGTTCTGTTTCTAAGCATCATATGGAGAAATAATGCCCGCCCATTCCATTTGCCTGTAGTTATTCTTACTGACTCTGATGGCGATGAGATCGGCCAAGAAATGGCCCAAACTCATTGTAACAACTAAAGTATCATATCTAAATGAAGACACTCTATAGCCTTATTTTGCTAACAATTTAAGTATTCGGTGCTTTTGCATCACGATATGTTAGAAAAACATTTTTGTGAACGAAAATTAAGTGATTTCCTTCCCTTCCACTCAAACTTTAAACTTGAATTTAGAAATATTTATAATGTTATGCACAATTAGGTAATGAGTTATCGGTTGCATTAAAGTCAGCAGCTTTTTATTTGGATCCAACTTGATAAATAAGACACGTTCAAAACGCATGACAAAACTTCCTTTGTGCAAGTGTGGAGAGCATTTATACCTGTTTCGAGACAAAATGATCTATAGGTTACATTTGTGAAATCTACTCTATTCGTAAACCATTAAGACTGTTCTTTTCTACAAGAAAAACTAAAAATGAAAGATTTTGATACTAACGATCACTTTAATTTTAATTTCACAATTTATATTTTTTAAGCTTAAAGAAGTCAATCATAATGAAATGTTTGTATCGCCTTGGGAAGCAAAAGAATTGATTTTAAGATTAAAACATTTCTTCATTTTTATAACTCTAAAATCCGAATGTTTTCAATTTTACAAGTTTCAACACAGCCCAAGTTGGCAAAGCGTTCTGCTCCGTAGAAGTAAACTATATGATAAACATTCGGAATTTAGAGTTATAAAAATGAAGAAATGTTTTAATCTTAAAATCAATTCTTTTGGTCCCCAAGGCGATACAAACATTTCATTATGATTGACTGCTTTAAGCTATATGATATATATGATGAGATGCTCAGTTTCTAATAATCATATTCCACTTACCTCATGACTTACCCTCTCACCTGCTTGATGTCGATTCCCGTCGGATGTCTGCAAGGATCTGGGATGACTTGCTTCTACTTCCTGGAAGTGACGACTCTAATCAGAGCACAGCGAAAAACAAACATTTCAGTTAAAACTTGTATTCTGTTTCGTCAAACGGAATTTAATTGTTATTCATCGATGTGGTATCATCGATAGAGTAACAATCGCGATATGACGTCAATAGCAAATGCCTCGTAATAATCGTATAAGAAAACATTCGTTTGCTCTGCATCTGGCATCTTAAAAAATACTAAAGCTTTGAATTAAACCATGAGAAAAGACATAAAATAACTTATGATTCATAATATAGAAAACAAGTATATTTTAGGTTGTTTTAAAACTAAGTATCTATCTATCGTGTACGTGGGAGAGATTGGGTTGCTAATTCCTCTGACATACTGACATACTGAGCTGCACTTTTATTTCCACTTAATAGGCTAAAGATCCAGATTACAAAGGCCTCAAGGACTCACAGAAGGTTTGCGAAGGGGAGCCACTGTACAGCTCTCAGGAGACGTGGAAACCTCCTGTCAAACCACACAGTCTGTTTTTTAAGGGACACAGGGTATGACCATCCAACGGACGGCAGCCTTCTCAAGACCTCTGGTGTCACCTTTCTCACCTAAGTAGTTTGAAAGTAGGTATATTGAAAGCAATCGTTTTCAATATACCTACTTTCAAACTTTGTTAGAAAAAACTACTTAGTTACTATCTTTACCCTTTAACTTACTACTTAATTTACCCTTCTACATTTCATAGTAACCATTAAGTTACTATGAAATGTTTCAATGAAATGCGAAACATAGTTATTAACATCGGTTATCTTTTAATCATCTCTAAGTCTCTTATATTTATTCAACTTTTCATTTCTCTTGGACATATAAAATCCAAAAGACATTGACTTCCAGACTGTCTTTATGTCTTGTATTATACTAACTGTCAGACCTCTTTTCAAGGAATTGTTTAAAGGGTAAAGCTGGATCGATAATTTTGGGGCCCTGGAGCCCAGTAGTAAATGGAGCCCTCTCTATCATGAATAAAGTCAAGGATAATGGATTTTGCACACTTTATGCAACGTTATCTATTAGACGATTGAAAAATAATATAATGAGTACCTTAAACAAGTAATTAGAAAATCGAGGCGTTACTCTAGAGTAGGGGTTCTCAACGTGGGGGGTACGCGGTAAAAATTTTTGGGGTATGCCGTGAGAGCTCAAAAGTTGCTAGATATATGTTATAAATAAATATATTTTATTTTATTCCATTGTTATACTATAACTATAGTTTTTTATATCTATACAAAGGGTACGCCAGTTACATACACATTTCCAGGGGGTACGTGAAGCATAAAAGGTTGAGAACCACTGCTTTAGAGCAATGTCTTCGCCTTTAGTGCTACCCAATTGAAGGGTAATTTCTTCTAATCTCTCATAACTCTTTCTTCTAATAATTAAATTGCATTTATGTAGAAAAACTTGCAAAAAGCGCGGATTCTTACACCGAATAATTACAAATGCAAGAGGGTAATGATTAATACGTTTAGTACAATGGGGGTATTAATTATTAATTGATTGAAAGTTGGATTTTTATATGACCCTGAACCTTGGAAAAGAAGTCGCAGGCTGCAAGAAAATTATGTTTCATATGAATGAATTGCTAATAAAAATCTGAAGATTTCGTACAGCTATTGCTATAATAATTATTGTTCTCAAAATCTTGAATTGAGTCACCAGAATAATTTCAGGGTGTTCTGAAATCAAATACCATTTGTCGTAATGTGATCAGAATTTGTAACTAGAAGAACAATATATCACCGTTCGTGAATATCAGATTTTCGTTTTCAAAGGAATGAAATTTTATTCCCAATTTAGGATCATCTAATATTGGAAATTCAAACTAACAGTTCATTGCGTAAATGCAAATTTTAATATTTCTTCTGTACCTATAAAACATAAAATAATTCCTCAATTATCTATTAAAACAAAAAAAAAAGCTTCCTCCCTCCATCACAGTGGAAATGAGGCAAATGATTGTTGCAAATATAAAACCGATTACACATCACACTCTACCACAAAGATTTCAAACTTCTATAACCAGTAGGTCGTTTGCAAAATTTAATTGAAACTTCAACATTTTCCAATGTATTCCATCATTACAGGTTACAATTGGAATTTTCATCATTTCCCGCATTTATTGGGTCAAACTGTGGAAATTGGAAGCAGTAGATTAGGGGTTCTCAATGTGGAGTACGCGGTAAAACTTTTGGAGGTACGCCGTGAGAGCTCAAAACTAGCTAGATCTAGCAACAAAGTAAAAATAACCATTGTTATATTATAACTATAGTTTTATCTATCTATACAAGGGGTACGTCAGTTACATACACATTTTCAGGGGGTACGTGAAGTATAAAAGGTTGAGGACCACTGCAATAGATGAGTGGGAAAATGCAAATAATAATAGTTTATTAGTATCTGTTTGGCACAAAATTAATTTTTTTGTTTATCTCTTAAAATAAAAGTGTTATTTTTCCACTACTCCCTGGAGGTAAGAGGAATGATTAGTGCCAATATAAGGCTCTTGATATTGGCACTAATCTTTCCTCTTACCTCACAGCCAAAATTATTCTCCACAACCAAAATTTAAAATTCCTATTACAAATACATCGTTCGTAAATTACAATATACGCTCAGCATGCAAATACTGTGAACGAAGATTCATCACCGGGATGAAGAGGGAGCAAAGTTTCAGCATTTTCGCATAGAACAATATCTCAGTGGACAGGAATCTCCTACTGGAAGTGAAAAATATAAAATCTACTTTACTGTGAGACTGTCGCATTTTGTGATCTCTTTTGAATCTAATATTATAGTAGCAGGTTATTTAGGTGGTATGGAGCACGATATTAGTTACTAAAATTTAAATGAAATTAATAATACTTTATGTTACTTTGTGTATTTTTGGTGAATTTCTATTTCAAATTTTAATTTTTGTTAACTGTTATTTAATAGATAGTGTGGTTAGAGCGCCTGGTTACTGATCCATGGGACCTGGGTTCGAGCCCCGGGTTAAGGCATGGATGTTCGTGTTATTTTCTGCTGAGGTCCTGCCATCCTCTCAGATCTTCTACTGTGGCATATAAACTGACAGGCTCCTGTCAGACCTCTGTGGCAAGCAGCTGCTTGAGGGGGTATTTATTTTTTATTTTTATTTATAATTATATGATATATTTCACATTATGTTCTTCAATTTAGATTATTTTTAGTTGCAACCACATTGAAATATTTTGAGAAACATTACAATGACATGACATAGGATCACCTCATTGTCACATGAACATGACACAGGATCTGAAATTTCTTAACGTTTCTGAGATCTATGACCTGAAGAACCACTGAGCACCAAATCTCACTTCTCTAGCACAAGGAGGAATTTGACCTTTGACTTCAAGGAATCGAATGGACCAGAAATTTCGTAACGTTTCTAAGATATAGAAAAGAAATACCAACAGGCATCAATTGCCATATTTAGCATATATAGATTTAAATTTGACAACTGACCTCGATAGACTGATCAAATTCGTAATATCGTTTAGAAGATGGAAACCAAATTGTTTCTAGCGCTTACAGATCCAGCCTTGACCTCTATTTGATCTGGAAGAATACTTCGAAGGCCAATTTTTTTGCGAAATCTACTGTTAGGATTACCCTTACGTGCAAATTGTAAGAGCTCTTCGATTTCTGCATCTTAGTTAGAATAAGACATACCCCTATCAGTTATTCAGTCACTACCTCACTTACAATCGGCTGCATACACTCAGTCACTACCTCACTTACTCACAATCAGATGCAAGTATCATAGTCCTATTTGGGCGGGGGTGGCTCAGTCGGTAGCGCGTCAGGCTCGTAATCTGTAGTTCACAGGTTCGAGTCCCAGCTGGGTCAGCGTTGAGATTTATCTCCGCAAAATTCCCCGCCCTGTCCACGGTCAGTAGGGGACACCGATGGGCTTGGAAAGGCCGCCGTCCGTCAGATGGGACGTTAAGCCGTGGCTCCGTGTGCGGGAGAGCCATACCCTGTGCACGTTAAAGAACACGCTGGATGGCCTTGACGGGAGGCTACCATCTGTCTCCCAACAGCTATTCCAGTGGGTCCCCTCCCCCATCCTTATCTGAGCATTCGGGGTCCATGTGACCTGGCCATTTAGCCCATTGTGTGCAAAAAAGTGCCGCTCAGAGGTAAAACAACCCAACCCATTGTCCTATTCCAGTGCTTTCCTCCTATGACGTCGTGGACCACGCCCCTTTATACTATTCATAATTGACAACTCCCCCTTATGCATCCCACTACTTTCTCCCTTATTAATAACTTATTATTATTCATAATTAATATTCATAACTCATTAATTAACTCCTTAGGGCCATCCTCCTTTATTAAAAAAACCCTATGTCCGCCATTTTGACCACAAACTCCCGAAGTAACTCAAAGTCCCGAGTCCGCCATTTTGAAGTTTAACGTCCGCCATATTGGTTTCCGCTATCATCCAAAATTCCGAAATATTCCACCTAATTGTGGTGACATCTAGTGTTTAATACACATATATATTTAAAATAAATTTCCTATAGTGGGACGCGATCCTGCGACCCTCACCTTACTAGCACATTACACAGCATGTTAATCCATTACACCAAGGGTAGTATATTCTTAGAGTGTTGAAATGTGGATGAAGTTGAAATAACTTATCTTTATAAAATATCTAGGTAATTTTATATTTCCGGCATTTATTTTTTATTACAATTTAACGTGCGAATTTCATATTTCCTGCATTTATTTTTCTTGTAAATTAACCTATGCAATTTTAATTTCTTATAACTGATCGTGCGAATGTTTTTTTTATGATGATTTTTTATTTCTTGTAAATAACCTACGTATTTTAGTCCCTGTAAATTAAGAATTTGTATTTCTCATAATTTAACGTGCGAATTTTATATTTTCGGAATTTATTTTTTATTATAATTTAACGTGGGGATTTTTTTTATTTTTTTTATTTATTTTTTATTAACTTTTCTTTTTTTTTTATAACTCGCGAATCTCTTTATTAGCTGTAAATAAACCTACGAATTTTTTATTCCTTATAAATTAACCTACAAATTTTTTATTTCTTTATAAGTTAGCTCTCGATTTTTTTTTTTATAATTTAACTTGCGAATATTTATAAATGAATTTTTTTAATCCTTATTAATTAAACACTTATCAAAAGTGACGGCCCCTTTATTAATATGAGCTCCCTTAATTAAAACGCTTATCAAAAGTTCGACCTCCTCATTAAAAAACCCTAATATGCATCCACCTTTATTAAACACCTATCAAAGGTTCTGCCCCTCACGCCGGGCAATTAATTCAATTTATTTTTTTATTAAAAAATAAATTTTGCGGGCAATTTATTTTTTAAAAATAATATTCATCCTCTTATCGAAACTTATTATCCCATCTCCCCTTTATGATAGATCAGCTATTTTGTAGATAAGCAAAGTCCCCCATCGGAAGAAGACAATCCATCTTCAAATTTCCCTTGGCACGCCTAAACCTTCAAGTGTTGTGACTCTCTTATTAAAATTAGTCTCCATATGGTTGAAGGATTATATCTTCAGATATTTGTGTTCAGACATATTCTGCACCACACTTTCCACGTCCCTTACCACGTCAGGACTTGTTTTGAAACGATTAAGTGATTTTATGTTAAATTCCTATTTCTGCCATGTCTCAATTCATTACTCTCCATATTTTCATATTAATACTAAAACATTTCAAAAACCTCACCACACTAATCAGAGGTAAAAAAATTCCTTCTTTCTTGCAAATTTCAATCTCCTCCCAATTAATTAATTTATTTTCCCTTTTTAATACTAAGCCATTTCAAAGACATCGTGATCGCAACAACACCAAAAAATCACATATAAAAAAAAAACTCACCTTCCTATTTTTTATTTCAATAGTTTATTACTAAACCGGCTCAAAGGAATTGCGATTGCATCAGCAAAAGAATAACCAATAAAACTAATTTTTCAATTCCCGTATATCCGTTACGCGACTTGGTCTGAAATTTAAAACTTTTTATTCCTAATACTTATATTTGCTGTATCCCCAATTCAGCATAAGATTCACTTATGCAAAGTATTACTCTTTCCTAGGAAGTAACTCTGCTCAGTAACAATCGAAAACAAAATATTATTCCTTCCTCGAAAGAAAAATCTGCTAATAAAAAATTATTTGGAAGTGAGATATCATATAAAAAAATCTGGAATTATAAACACTCTTACAGTTTTAAAAATCGTCTTTTCCTCCGTTTACTGGAGAACGTGTGATCACAAGACCAACGACTCATCATGTTGATGAAATTTAATTTTGCGCTACGAGTTACGTTTGTTTGCAAGGTCGGGTATTCGGTTGTCTTTCATCGGATAAAAAATAAATCTGTAAAGAGCTTTCGTACACGGTTTAGTTTTATAGAAAGTAAGCAATGCTAAAAGTAGAAAACGATTCATACGTTGCAACTACCCTTGCGTTTTCGCTTGCGTTGCGTAAAACATCTATCTTTAATTCTACATCCAAGCACAGCATTAATTTCAGTGTATGTTAATGGAGATCTGATGAATTTTTTCCTATTATCGCGAACGGTTGGATCAGCGATGGATTGCCGCATCCACAAGCATGGATGTGCAGCGGGCCAAATACGTCACAGGTCAGTGAATTTTGTGCTTAATTTTCATAGTCGCCCCAATAATGCCTTTTCACAACCTCAGTGAGACTCGATGGCTCGCACCGGTGATAATAGATGGCGCCACTGGCGAATCAGCAAAAATTCCGGAAATGCATACATTATTATTTCCCAAAAAGAATTGTCAGCTTCTGAATGTCCAGCGGTTTGAACGCCTGGCATGTTTTGGTAGTCGTAGAAATTATTTCAAGTCACTGTATGATATATAGAGTAAGGAAATACAGAGAGTCATTCACCTACTTTTTAGCAATTATTTGAGCCACCAACGTCAGACTATGGAACCAGTGTTTTCTGTCATGATCTTGTGCAGAACCACAGACTGCTACGTTATATAGAGTTAGAAACCAGTATGAAATAGAACAATTAATTTATCATGATTATATAGAAGTAATATCGAATAATCTGAAAATATTCACTTCTTTTTAAAAAGCCAATAACTTGTACTAAATTTTCAAAATTAAAAATATATATTTAATTATTTCCGCCAGAATTTCAGTAGGAGAAGTAAATAAATGTGGAATACTATGGATTTTGTTTTCCTGAGACGTAGTTCCCTAGTCCGCCCCGGGAGCGATGCTCTATGAAAGTTTAACATTGTAGAAAAGTTGTCATAATGGTACAGCGAGTGGAATTTTGTACATTCTTTCTCTATGATATGATAGGTCAATGCATGATGCCTTTCTCCAAAACATATAAATAATAATATTTTGCCGTCCACCCTCTTGTATATGCGTGAGTTGAGAATTTTCTCCAATTAACCCCGTATTATCTTTGGTCACAATAAGAACATTGATGTGCTTCGAAAGGCTCTCACAGATGGGATGTTAAGCCATCTTATGGAGGAGAGGGTGAATGGGTTGATGGATAATGGAAAAAGGTAGAAACTAAATCCAGTCCTTCGAATGGGACATTAAGCCGTGATACAATGTGCACAATATCCATACCTTAGATACAGGTTAAAGAAGAACCTAGATGCCTTGACGAGAAACAACTATCTGTCTCCTAACAGCTGTTTTCGGTGGGTCCCCTTTTCAACTTTCTCTAAACCCTAAGGGGTCCTTTTGACCTGGCCATTTAGATCACTATGTGACTATAATTCTAATGAAGACATGATCAACGAAAGACCAAAGCAGACTTGTCATTCATTTAGATAAACATGTCCATCTAAGTAACAACTATTACACTTTGGCACTGCAACCGTCCTTTCTACGAAGGTCCTTCTTCACACTTTCCACCCAACTCTAGGATTATCCCTGCTCCTCCAGTTATCTGAAAATAACTTATTCCTTAATCTAAGTTTATGGACAAATATAAGCCATCCAGAGGATGCTCTCCTATCAATGTGATTAAAATGGGTCCAATAATTGAAAATCATTTATAGACGTACCTTAATTGTCAGCCATATTAATATTCTTCCCTTCACGGGGCACTTCTGAGTCCCGATGACTCCTACCGGAACTTGCGGAGAATATTGTCATCTGAACGGAAAGAACAAGCACAAAACATTAAAGGAATAGCTGATTTACTTGACATGTTTCAGAACATTAACAAAACTAGGATTTCCATTTTTTAAACTAAAAACCTTAAAAATATACACGCTTTATGTAAATGATTTTAATGTTGGAAAATTAAGAAAACGAGAAGTTCTTATTAATAAGAAGAGCAAAGCGATTTAAGTATTAGAAAACTATGGTTAACTATTATTTATTGTTTTTAATCGTCACTAGATATCAACCAAATGAATGGAGAAAGAGCAGCCAACGAAGAGTTACCCAAAGAGATTTTACACTTTGAGGAGAGATGGAAAAATATATTTAATTTAAAAAGGTGACGGTAATTATGAAACGTGAAAGTAAACTATATTTTAAAGTATCAACAGTTGTTAAATCTGTTCAAAGTTAGATACATTCCCCAAAATTTAAAGGGAACGTTTCTTTACGTTCGAGTAAATTTTGCAACATTGAGCTAAATGGCAGTTGGGTTGTTTTACCTTCAAGCGTCATTTTTTGCACACAATTAGCTAAATTGCCAGGTCATAAGGACCCCGAATACTCAGAGAAGGTTAATATGTTAGTTGAACATCTGTTAGAAGACAGTTGATAACCTCCCATCAAGGTCATCCAGTGTGTTCTTTAAAGTGCAGAGTGTATGTCTCTGCTGCACACTGAGCCACGGCTTTATGTTTCATCCGACGGACGGTGGCATTTCCAAGACCATTGGTGTCCCCCTACTGAACGACGGCAGGGCGAGAGTTTTGCGGAGGTAAACCTCAACCCTGGCCCAGCTGGGACCTTAATCTGGGAACTGCAGATTACGAGCCTGGCGCGGTTTCACCTGAACCACCCCTGCTCAGTAAATAGCAGTAGCTAGGGACGGATTAACATAATGCTCGTATAATTGCTCGTATAATAGCATATTCAATTCATACAATCACTTAACCGCAGCAACATAATAACCACTTGCTCAAGGAGGACCTCACTTTTAAGTGAAAAAAATACCTAAAAATTATTTGAAATGTTCGAATGGAAGAGAGAAAAAGGCAGAAAGATGAAAGAATAATATAACGACATATTAATAAAAGAACAATGTTTTGGGAATCCGGCAACAAAACCGAGGCATTATTCCGCGAACAGTGGTATACGAATGCAATATTCCGCGAACAGTGGTATACGAATGCAATATTCCGCGAACAGTGGTATACGAATGCAATATTCCGCGAAAAGTGGTATGACATTGCAGCATTTTTAGCAAAGGAGATTGCTAGCAGTGAAAAGAGCAATGAAATTTACATTCAAAGCCATTTTAACCAACGGTGAGTTACATTTTGATAAGCAATTAGAAACCTTTAACCGCTTAAATATTCAGAATCGAGACTATTTACATATTTGAAATTTAAATATCGCTATCATACGCTACAAAATATAAAACAATTATATGTATTTCTCTCGCGACATATATCTTATATAAATTATTTTACTATATGAATATAGTTTTGTATTACCGTATTATTACCGTATGAGAATAGTTTTGACGACAATTGTTTTTTTGATTTCATTAACAGTTCTATTCTGTGGCAAACAGCTGCTTGAGGCGGTATTTGGTTGATTATTCTGATATACAGTAAAGTGTGAATCTGTAGGTGTTGAATTCGGCACTTCAAATATAATGCCAAACTCAAGGTCTGTGTTATCGCGGAGTTTTCCAAGGACTAATAGACAATCCACAACTTCCCCTACCATCTAAGTCAAAAGGAAATATGATTGATTAGATATAAAATTGAGTAAATTCAAGTCAGAGAAAGAATTGATTTCGTACCTTGTTGCCGAAGAACAGAGTATGTTGCTGTTGAGGTAAAGTCCAGCACGATCCTTCCTAAATGATATGGCTGAGGTGAAAGATGACCTGTCGGTGGAAAGATGTTAGAAGAGGAAGTCGCCTTGCACTCAAAGGAAATTAGCCCCGGAAATTCTAAACAATTCATTTTATTAGCCCAATAAACTAAATTGACAATGAATTCTGTTTGGAGTTTATGGAATTCTTTCGAAACAATCGAACGCTAGATATGAATTTTTGAGAATATTTGTGACGTATTACACGAGTATTTCTAATATTTTTCGTTACCTCTTAAAGTCATTCCTAATCTTGCTACAAAAAATAAAAATTAATTTGAGATGATTAATTTCAAAGTTATGCTTATTTACTTATGATTTCTAGTGTTGATTGGTATAACCCAACGTTACTAAAATTAGAAATAGATTCTTCTTCATCAAACAACACTGCAATTTGAGTCTTTAAAAATATATTAAAGGTATTTTACTTTGAAATATTTATTTAAAAAAGGAAAAAGAGCACGGCAATTTTTTTTTTCGATAGGCGACTTAAAAATATTCGAAGGCGCATCCAGGAATAATGGCACTCAAATCCAAAAAACTGCCCAAACTTGAACCAGAAGTAGAAATTCTCTTTTTGTGTATGGCCGAGTGGTTAGCGTGCTTGGCTACTGATCCAAGGGACCTGGGTTCGAGCCCCGGGTAAGGCATGGATGTATGTATCGTTTATCTGCTGAGGTCCTGCCATCCTCTCAGACCTTCTACTATGGCATGTAAACTGACAGGCTCCTGTCAGACCTCTATGGCAAGCAGCTGCTTGAGGGGGTATTTATTTATTTATTTTTTAACGCATGCTTGGAGAAACTGTCAAGATTTGTCTGAACAGACTCTGTAACTGCTTTTATTACTTATCTCCCTATTGCTCTTCGCCCGTCATTTGTCGGTTTGTGTGCTTTTCACACAAAATGTTGTTCCATCATATCTTTCGGACGCCACGTTCAAACTTAATGATTTATGTATCAAATACAAAGCTTACAACGCGAGGAATGTCATGGGCTATAAAAAAATATGTATATTCCCTCCTCGCCCATGTTCCCTTCTCCCCTAAAAAAGTGAAATATGAAAACCATTATTCCGCTATAGCTTCCGAACGTGAGGACCTAAATTAGGAGTTATGTGTCAAATGAAAGTTGATATGAGAATGGGCGTAGACTATTTCGAAATTTCCCACCTTCCACCATTTTCCTCCCTCAAAAAGGGGGCTGATTTTCGCGGGAGATTATATTATTTAATATAATTTTCTTTACTATAATAGAGAGCCCTTAACGAGTTACGTCTCAAATTAAATGTAGTGATGTCTCCAATCTCATGGTCTATTTTGAACACTACTCCAAAAATTGGGGGAGGAAAAATGTGATCAATGTTTATGAATATTATATCAAAGTTTCTCAAGTTGGTGCTTTTAGTAATAAAAATATAAATAAATTAAAAATTTTAATTACCTATCATCCAGTATGGGCCCTAAAAAGTAGATAATAAGCCTAAAGCCTATCGAGGTGCAATCAGTCATGAAATTCGCATTCACTTCAAAGGAAGTTAGGGCACAGGCAATCTTGTTGAGTAGGTAAATAAGACTCACAAGAACATTTATTTAACCCCTAACTCGTAACTGTAGGTCCTTGCGTTCGGAAGATATCATCATCATTTTCAAGCTGTCATGGGCTACGGAGCTCCAACCACATTGTGCAACTTAGTTCTCCAAACACATCTGTCCTGAGCTAAATCTGCTGCATCTGGCGACTGTAGACTAATTTTAACACGATTCTGTTTGACATTTCTGCCCCCCCCCCCCCCTGCATCCTAGATCTTCCCCTATTTCTGAGGCCTTCAGGCACACTGTCATGATCCTATTCGCTAATCTACCGTTATCCATACTGGTAATATGGCCAAACCAACGGAGTCTCTCTCTGCACAATATGCTGCTCAAAGGAGGTTGCCGACTTCTTTGCCTAACCACATCATTATTTACACACAAACTTATGTGGTTCACACAACAAACCGTTGTGAACCACCTAATACGCAAGATACTGCGTAAGCACCCAGAATCAAAAGCATCAGGCTTCCTGTTATTTTGTTTATAATGCGTCAAAGTTTCACTACCATAACTAACCCTAGAAAGAGCCAAACTAGTATATCCGCCTATTTCTCCACACTCTTCATAGATTCTTAAAAGTTCTGGCAGCAATCCCTATTCGTCTGTTAATTTCATGCCGTACGTCACTAGCATCTGCTACATAGCTCCCAAGGTAATTAAACTGAGACCACTCAGATTAACTGAACCACAGTCTGCCTGACAAATTTTCATCACTTTAGTTTTCTCTCTGTTCATCACCAAACCTACTTTGCTATCAGTCTCATCAACAGCTCAAAATGAAAGAATTTCCCAAAGGGCTAAATCATCAGCAAAATCCGAATCAGAAATTTTCTTATCTCTAGACCACTTAAGGCCAAAATGCTTCCCTTGCAGTGAATTTCGCATAACATAATCAATAGCCAAACTAAAGAAAAAAGGAGACAAAATGCACCCTTGTCGAACACCAGAAGCAATGTTAAACCAATTGCCACAAGCCTTACCAACTCTTAACACGACTCAGTGTTACTATAGAGAGCTTTCATTATGTTAACTAACTTGTCTGGTATTTCATACGATCTCACAATCAAACACAAATTATGACAATCAACAGAGTCAAAAGCGTTTTTGAAATCAACAAAGCTAGCAACCAAAAGTTTCTGAAACTCTAAACATTTCTCAAGAATCTGTCTGAGTGACAAAATCTGATGTACCCATTTCTACCACTTCTGAATCCACACTACTCATCACGCAATTCTCCATCAACTAGATTCTTAATTCTTTTAAGCACAGTCATGCAAAGAACTTTATAACTGCGATCACCTTTATTAAATCAAAAAAAAAAAAATTAAAGAAAAAAGCATTAAGAAAGGTGGCTGCAAATGTCATGAAACGGGTACGAACCTGCATCTAGGTTGCAGGAAATCACTTTCAACATCTGTTGTTATGGTACATATATGTCTAATTTGCATGTTTTGAAATTTGTGTCTTTTCTCAAGCTTAAATAGAAAAATACAATATAGGGTGATTTTTTGTAGATATCATGTTCATATTTTAACATATTTGGTAAATATCTCTATGAAATAAGGCTTCTTTTTTGATGCTTTGAAATATGCTTTAATTTTTCAAATATATAAAAATGGGAATATAAATTTAGCAAATAATTACAGACCAATTTCCATCTTACCAGTCGTTTCCAAAATTATTGAAAAAGTATATATATATATACACACGCAGAGTATAACGCTTAGTAATATATATATATTTCTTTTTAAGTTATCTGGGTATTTGTTCTTGATCGATACTTACTACCAGAATTTCTAGCTTAAATATTTCGTTTATAACACTACTTCAGGTTTTACATTTAGCGCTCTCTAACGATGCAAGTTAAAGCCTTTTGAAAACTATGAATCTTCATATTTCGTTAGTATTTATTCAACTCAAAAATAGATTTTCATTTTTCTCTTAAAGCAAAAAGTTCCGCCCCCGCCAGGAATGATGAGACGATTTGTTGCCACCACTCTAAACACCTTGATCATCACATTCCACCAATAGTCACATTTCTAGCACAAATAGTTCGTTTGCAATATGCGTTAATTTTTTAAAATTTTCAAATTATCCCACCGTCAGAAATCACAATTAAAACTTTAGAAAAATAGGAAATTATGAATCGTAATAGTTTATTAATACCTATCCAACGTAAAAATAACTTTTAATTTATCTCGAAAACTAGACATATCTGTAAAAACGAAAAATATGGATGAAATCGTTGATGGTGAAATGTCACCATCAACATTTCTAATTTCGAAATATAATTACATTGCTCATAATATTCCTTCAAATGTTTGCCATTTTCAACTCTTTCACCGTTAGAGGGATTGGTTTGGTTTGTTTCACCTCCCAGCGACACTTTTTTTGCACATAGTGCGGTAAATGGCCTGGTCACAAGACCCTGAAAGCTCAGAGAAGGTTGGGGGAGGGGTTGGGTTGGGTTGTTTTACCTCTGAGCGGCACTTTTTTGCACACCATGGGCTAAATGGCCAGGTCACATGGACCCCGAAGGCTCAGAGAAGGTTGGGGGAGGGGACCCACTGGAACAGCTGTTGGGAGACAGATGGTAACCTCCCGTCAAGGCCATCCAGCGTGTTCTTTAACGTGCACAGGGTATGGCTCTCCCGCACACGGGGCCACGGCTTAACGTCCCATCCGACGGACGGCGGCCTTTCCAAGCCCATCGATGTCCCCTACTGACCGTGGGCAGGGCGGGGAGTTTTGCGGAGATAAATCTCAACGCTGACCCAGCTGGGACTCGAACCTGGGAACTACAGATTACGAGCCTGGCGCGCTACCGACTGAGCCACCCCCGCCCCTTGGGGGAGGGGACCCACTGGAATAGCTGTTGGGAGACAGATGGTAGCCTCCCGTCAAGGCCATCCAGCGTGTTCTTTAACGTGCACAGGGTATGGCTCTCCCGCACACGGGGCCACGGCTTAACGTCCCATCCGACGGAAGGCAGCCTTTCCAAGCCCATCGGTGTCCCCTACTGACTGTGGGCAGGGCGGGGAATTTTGCGGAGATAAATGTCAACGCTGACCCAGCTGGGACTCGAACCTGGGAACTACAGATTACGAGCCTGGCGCGCTACCGACTGAGCCACCCCCGCCCCTGAAAGCTCAGAGGAGGTTGGGGGAGGTGACCCACTGCAACAGATGTTGGTAGATAGATTCAGTCAAGATCCTCCAATGTGTTGTTTAACGTGCATAGGATATGGCTGTCCAACACAAGAGACCACGGTTTAAGGTATCATGCGACGGACGGCGGCCTTTCAAAGCCCATCGGTGTCCCCTACCCCTTAGAGAGCGCAATTGACGCTATAGGGAAATTTCGGAAGTACGGATCGTAATGTTTCATCAATACCTAAAGAACCTAAAAATATTTTGGGATTTGTTTCCGAAACGAAAAATGTCTACAGACAGACATTAGCTCTTTTGTTTATGAAAAAGAGCAACATTGTGCCGCTCAAAAGTAAATTGTCCTTTGGACGCTGCTTCAACGTATTGGATTCAGAGCAAACTGACTCTTACTTGACACCCAAAATTAGAATATCTTTTGGTCCTCTAACTTATATATATATAGCCTTTTGTTTGTTAACAGCTTCATATTTTAGTGAATTATGATAAATAAGAAAATTTATCTTGTGTTGCTCGGATTTCAAATTCTAAAGCAATGGTTCTCAAACTTTTTTGCTCACGGTACATTATTTATCGCCGTGAATATGGTGACACTGCGGAAGACTCGGGCATGCGCAGTTTGTTTTCAACTGTCAACGTTACACTCCCCACAATATATCAATTGAACTACACGAAAAGTATTCACATTGATATGCAAAAAGAATAATTAAAAATAACCTAAAGTTCTCTGTTGTTGAGCAATAAAATTTTAAAGTTTATCCTTCAAACTATTTGATACCCGGATAATAATTGCCCTGACAAATACCCAGATAACTTCAAAAATAGATATTTCTGTGGAAATATTTGTAAACGAATAGCTGTTAAGTTCAAGTTTTGATTTGTATTGAGACAGTGCATAGTCGTACGAGTTATGGGAATTTTTTGCGTTAATTTTGGTTTTAACATTTAGTACCGGTAAGTTTTTGATTAAACGGAAAATGTTAAATGAAGAATCAATGTCAGAAAGTAGCAACAAAATGATTCATTAATTTCCTTTTTTTACAATAACATCCGTAATATCGCTGCACACACTGAGAGAACCACTGCTCTAAAATATATGATATTTCAGTTTCCATGTCGCAAGCTGTAATTTGGAATAAACTGCATTATGATTGATAAATTATATTGACACATAAAATAATAATAAAAAAACTCTTTTACGGTAAGAGAGAAGAGGACATATTTTGAGGTACAGAATGGTAATCTCCACGTCAGGTGTTCCTAAACCCGAAAAAACAATATCACCTCATTCAAAACACGAATTTTTCAAACCATTTCGTAGTCAGCAGAGTTACTTCCGTTCAAGTTGCGGAACCTTGGATACAATTTTTCAGTCATAGGAAACTTTATAACGAAATAAAATTAAATAGGAGCAAATTTGTATGGTACGTGTAAGTTTAAAAAACATTGTAGTACTAATAATGTGCAAAGAAAAGAAAAAGCATTATTTAGAGTTTAATGCATTATCTCATATGTAAGAAGAAAGATTGTTTGTGTGTTATATGTCTGCCTGTCCGCTTCTGTACCATTCTGTATTCATCAATCGAAAATGCTAATTTCAATTTCTAAAACGATACTAAGTAGCTCTGATAGTATTAAATTTTAATTTAATTCAGCAGTGTTAAATCGATTATACAAATATAGTGACTACTTTGCATCCTGTTAGCTGCCTAAACGAAGGTCTACGTCTGCTCGGCTAACACAGAGATATTTTAATTATACTCGTGAAAAATAACTCCTGAGCTAAAGTATTTTCAACTAATAACAGACATTGTATTCCAACTGAAATCCCAATACATTAAATATTCCCAATATATTACCATTTCTTAAAAACTCCAATATATTACCCATATATACCATTTCTTAAAAACGCGATTTTACAAACGTCCACACTTTATGAGGTGCAACCAATCTTCCGGGCGTCGAATGCCCGACAAACAACAAGGATATACACTAAAAAAAAAGAACAAGTATGCGCTACATATATTCACTACGGCATACACACAAACTCCCTTACTAAATAAATAAGATATTGAAAATCAGGCCTACCTTGTTTAGATGAGGATATGAATAGGACGACCCCGAAGACAAGGAAGCTGCGGTTCTAAACAATTCTAACTTCACAGAGGCATGGACCCTTTCTCAACGTTAACTCATTTTTCATTGTTTCGTAATGATTTGTTCTATTGTGTACAACAAGATTCTACGACTTGGTTTCTTACGAATAACAACAGTGAAGTCAACGCAACAAATATTTTCGTTATTTACAATGAATTATCCCCGTTTCCAATGGTATGCGCAGAAACTTAGAGTGGTAATTCTGATGTTTTTGGTAAATAATATAATAAATAAATAATAATATATAATAATATATAATAATAAATAAATAAATAATAGAAAGTTGCCTTCACTTATTATAGATGGCGCGAGGTCAGACACATTCAGCGAAATATATAAATGTCCCATTCTGGAAGCAAATCATCGTGCTATGGTTGGTTTAACTTGTAGGGCGCTCTGGCATGTCACTGAAGAATCGCGGTTTCCAATACCGTACTGATAGCAATAATCATTTTCCAAAATAATTATTTATTAAATTACACTACAGAAAAAAATAATGCAACACCTTGAAGGATTAATGCCGTTTTATTGAAACTCAGGCAGCCGTTAGCATACTCTGATATGTACGATTGATTACATTATCAAAAAATATGAAAAATTACCACTGTACCTACCCGGTAAAGTGGTATAATTAGTATGATTTTGAACCGCTCCGCACAGCAATGCATTCATAAACATGGCGGGGAAGGCTATCGTACAGCTCTATAATGTCCGCCTGAAGGATAGAACGACAAATAGCGCGAACTTTGACTGGCTTACTCAAAGCTATACCTTTACCACTTATTTATGCTGAGACGGGAGCATTTCCGCACTCTTCACTGGTTCTTCTTATATCTGATAGGACCACAATAAAGGAAATTATATCACTGTTACCATAGGATCTACGAACAATCTTTCGTCAGCCACATTTTTACAGGTTCATCGCTGGAACCGGTAGGAAAATCCCTTCCCAGTATTAATATAGACTCGATTGGAATCATTAAATATTTAGTCACTCTCTTTCAATCAGACAACCGACTGAAATTCCGTCATGGATCTGTCCACCATACAAAATTATTACTAACTCTCTCAGTTTTCAGCAGCTATTTTCACAATCTACTGCCATTATCATATCCCATTTTGACTCTGAATTAAAACAGAAATGGCCAGAGGCTGACTGGATCGGAACTGACGCTTCAGTATCTAAATAACAAACTGGAATCGGCAGCGCCTCTCCTTTCACGCACAATCTTCATATGTGAAAACTTACCAACAGAAACATCCATATTCTCAACTGGAGCTACAGCACTGATCAGGTTGAGTTGTTTTACCTCTGAGCTGCACATTTTTGCACACAATGGGCTAAATAGGCAGGTCACAAGGTCCCCGAAGGCTCAGAGAAGGTTGGGGGAGGGGACCCACTGGAACAGGAGACAAATGGTATCCGCACGTCAATGCCATCCTGTGTGTTCTTTAAAGTGCACATGCTATGGCTATCCCGCACACGGGGCCACGGCTTAACGCCCCATCCTACGGACGCGGTCTTTCCAAGCCCATCGTGTCTCCTACTGACCGTGGGCAGGGCGGGGAGTTTTGCGGAGATAAATCTCAACGCTGACCCAGCTGGGACTCGAACCTAGGTACTGGAGATTACGAGCCTGGCGCACTACCGACTGAGCCATCCCCGCCCCGCACTGATCAGGACCGTCACCTGTATTATTAAAAAAAAAATGTAATGTTTTTTCGTAATTTGTAATTTGTAATTGTAAATTCGTAATTTGAAATGAGATAACGAATTTTCCGATTCCAAATCGGTACTCTTAGCACTTCATATCGACAAATCACATAAGGCTATTTTTGATCTACATCATTCTCTTCAACAAGCAACGCTTTGGGCTTCATCGATCACTTTACTTTGGAGTCATGAACCTTGAGATCAATGAGTCAGCCGACTCCCTGGCAAAAGAGAAAGAACCCTTTCATATTTGCACCTTGGATCAACGTTGCATGCAGAGGACATCATCACTCTATGTCGTAAAAAATTACATAACGACCTGAGGATGAAATGGGAAATCTCTTCTCTGCCAAATATGTTCCCCCATCTAAATCGATTCCCTGTTAAAACAACCAATGTATACATTTCAAAAAGTATGGAAACCTTAATAACTCACCTACGTCTCGATGTGGCACCCTTCCAAACATTCCTCCACAGATGCCATCTAGTCAATAACACTGATTGTCCCGACTGTGGACAAAATGAAACTACAGATCACTTCATTCTTCATTGCCCAAGCCTGGATAACATAAGAACTTCAATGAACACATCCTTCAAACTCAATGGACTGAAAATATATGCCCCTTATACCTGCCGGGACATTTTCTCCCTACCTGAAAATATCTACATTCCCAAGCTAGAAAACTTCATCAGACTTACAGTTAGGTTTTGCTAAAAACTCTCAATTGCAGCATGAAATCCATTCATCTTCTGTCTTTATGATGCTTATAATTATCCTTAGCCATTTCTGCCAGTCTCTTAGGTAATCTACAGATTGGGATATAAAGCCGCAGAGCTAAACATCTCATGAATAAAACCGATACAAAATAATCGAAGCCTAACGGCTCTACCATTACAAGAGTCAGGTATACAGTTTAAGTGCCCTACAATAGTGTAAAATTAGTAAATATTTAATAGTATTCTTATTCAATACTGATTTGTTCGATAATTATTATTTGATAATTTTGATTCCTAAACTCTCTGAATTATGTTTCATTATATTATTAACACATAAATCCGTGAGCACAGAGATAATATATTTGGCAAACTCAATTTCAAAACTTATATACTTTGATACACGATATACAAGGTTCTACTCGGTCCGAGAAAATTTTCAATAAAACCGCACATATTTTAATATAATATTTATTTCATTATTCTTAACATACATTTTAAAAACTTCACATATATATTTTTTTTATTTGCTGAGATAACAATCATTTGCTCATCAGGAATATTCGTTAAAAAAATTACAAAATCCAGTCAATAACAAACTGTGTCAATTAATCCGTGCAAAAATATAATTTAAAACATTATACCACTATAAAATCAATAAATTAGGCTACGGATTCATTCGGTTACAATAGTAGTTTTAAAATTATACTTTTTATGAAACAGAAAACAAAAATCTCTGTACAGTGTACAGTAAATATGATGTCCCACAACCACATCGGCACACCAAAGATTCCCTCGATCCCTTAATAGGTCAATCCTCCTCTGATACAAAGCAAATGAAATGTTAAAAGAAATGAACTTTGTTGTGGAAGCTTAATAAAACACAATGGAAAAGTACTGTCAATGAAAATTCGTTCATCTCTTATCTTCCTTGCATATTCGACAAAGGAAATGCGAGTACAGCTGGTTCGTCAACATAATGAGGAGTATAATTTTCGAAAGAAATTTCACTCTTAGTTTAAGATGCCATGACGATGATAAGTATGTTGCTAGGATACGTTGAATAGATCAAAGAAATTTTTCGGCGCTCATGTTCATCTGTCAAAGGAAACATCACTCTTAGAGTAAGTAGATATCAAAGGTTAGAGGAAAAATTGACTGAGCCGGGTGGGATACGAGCACATGTCCTCTTGTTAACAAGTCTGATATCCTGACTGATGAGCCACTGGCCCCCGTTCAAGATCTCCTCAAATTGATGTTAAAAACTGTCTACCTATATACCACCATGTCCGACCATAAGCGTCGAGAAATTTCTTTGAGCTATTAAATGTATCCTCGTAACATACTTACCGTAGTCATGACGAACTTGTCATCTGTTTCTAGACGATGTGAGCGGCTGGGCCAATGCCTGCATGAGACACACAGAAAACTGTAGGTAGACAATGCTTAACATCAATTATTGGCGATCTTTATTGGCGTCCGGTAGATTAGCTATCATAGCACGTGATATGTTATCAGGAGAATGTGGGTTGGTATCCCATCAGATTCAGACAATGTTTTCCTATAACATTTGATATCGACTTTAATATGAGTGGTGTTCCCTTTGAGAGTTGAACATAAGCGCAGCAAAATTTCTTTGAGCATAATTTTACTTGACAGACAGGCTGCACTTAAACAAATAGTCCCTGATCCCTCTATGAAACTTAGAGATCAGTTGTCTTCATATATTCAAGCTCCCTCTTTTTGGAGAGTAATTCGTAATTCATGTGAGATTTTACCAAGTGGCTGAAGTGTTTCTACCGAGAGAGTATCACACATGCTCAATAGCACTAAGGATGGATATCTCGGAAATGAGTCTATTCGGCCATTTCGAAGAAATTCTTCTATCAAATGGACTTTATGTGCATGAGCAATGTCCTCCATCAGAAAGAACTGAGAGCTCAGTGCACAAAAATCTGATATATGATGCAAGAAATTTCTTCCCTCTATCTTAGATCAGGTAAAGTTCATTTCAAAAAAGTTCGGTTATTGATTGAACATTATGCCTGCTTATTCCATTTGATCTTTTCCCCTATATATATATAAGTTAATTAATAAGTGTATTTAATTAATGTTATTAATAAATCTCAGTAATAACATTTCTATTGTGTTTGACATTCTATTGAGTCCATCACTATTTCTAAAGATGAGACATCTATACTAATTATGTAACGTTATATATTACATTGAGGGGCTAAAAGTATTGGGAATATCAGTTAAAATAGAACTAGCGCATTGTAGTCGTAACCGATGTGTTTGAGATCAACTGCAGAATGGCGCTGCAGTAGCCTTCATTCATTTCGGACCCAACATTCATTTCGGAGTAGTTGTTAATTCAGCATGGCTGCACGTCATGAGTTGTCTGACTTTGAACGTGGCTTGATCGTCAGGGCCAGAAGGATGGGTCATGTAATATCGGAGATCGTGCGGGAATTCGGTTTTCCCAGGTCTATGATGTCAAGAATTTATCAACCAAATTTTATTGATGGCATTTCCACACACGTAAAACAGCGAAAGGGATGGCCACGTGCAATTGACGAGCGGAGCTCACGTTGACTGTCACGAATGATAACGACCAACAAATGGACTACAGTGCATGAAATCACTGCCAATTTGAATGCGGGCCAAGCAGAAAACGTTTCTGAAAGAACTATCCATTGCCACCTGCATTCCATCGGATTTGGTAGCAGAACCCACTCATGTCCCATTGCTTACACGTCGTCACAGAGATCAATAACTGGAATGGGCCCGAAGATATCGAAATTGGACAGTAGAACAGTGGCGTAGGATTGCATGGTCTAATGAGTCAATGTTCCAGTTGTTAGGTGCTGACGGGGGCGTTAGAGTGTAGCGTAGGCCCTGTGAAGCCATGACCCTTCCTGTCTGTAAGGCTAGAGTCAGCTCTGTGATGGTGGAGGGCGTGTTCACGTGATCTACATTGGGCTCTCTCGTCCATTTGGAACAATCGCTGACAGGTATGAGATAAGTGGACATTCTCACTAATCACTTGTACCATGACTCTCGAGCACCCTGATAGTGAAGGGGTATTCCAACAAGATAATGCAATGTGTCATCAGTCTTTGGTTGCCTGGAGGTGGATAGAGTAATATCCCACGGAATTTACCACCATGAATTGGCCCCCACAATTCTCCCGATAAGAACCCCTTGGAGCATCTGTGAGACATAATGGAAACAAGCTTACGATCCATGAATCCAGCACCATCCAATGCAACACAATTATGATCTACACTGCAGGATGTGTGGGGCTGCCATCCCTGCAGAACGGTACTGACAACTCATTGATTCCATGCCTAGATGTGTGGTTGCACTGCTGGGGCTCGAGGAGGATCAACCCATTATTAGGCACGTATCCCATGACTTTTGGCCTTTCAGTCTATTACAAATGGGACCAGGGTGGTAGGCTGCTGGCTTGTGGGGGTCGTGACTCCGAGTATCACTCATCTGTGAAACTCATTTTTTTTAGCAAAAGTATTTCTTAAATGTTAACAGAAAATTTGTATATTTTGCAATTTTGACTAATATTTTCACATTTGCTTCTGTCTCTAAACTTGTATATCCCTCCATCTCTAGATACTCAATCTTTCAGTTTTTAGAATTAAATGAAGAATTGTTTTTCGGTTATATAAATATTGATGAAATATTAAGATTCACATTTTCGTATATCTAAATGCAAACTATTATTTACTTTACAGAATGTTCCAAACGATTTATTTGTAATAGAAATTTTATATTCCAAGTGGGTTCCGTAATTAACCTTCTGAGAGATATTTCCCTGCATATAATGGGCTAAATGACCAGTTTCAAGAACCCTGAGGCAGAGCTCCCTAACTAGCGGCCCGCGGGGTGCATATGGCCCGCACAAGTATTTTTGTGGGCTGCAAACAAAACCAAATCTTTACTTGAAATTTTAAATAAATATCTATAATACATCTTATAATTTTTTATCTACTCATGTTACTTTACTTGATATGTAATCTTCAACTTTCTCATTCTATTTGCAATTATTATTGCATTATTTCAACTTACTCATTCTATTCTTATTGCCCAACAACTACGGCCACAATGCTCCCATTAAATTTATTAAATATTTCATAAGGTTTAGAAAATTTATATTCGTTTATTATTACTTATTATTTTTTGTATAAATAAAATAATTTTTTGAGATGACATGAACTGACTTTTCAATTACCTATCCTGTCCTATTCTTTTTTTGGCCCGTGGTCTTAGAGAACTTGGCAGCACTGCCCTAAGGTATTGAGAAAATGGTAAAATGGATATCTCTCATGATGTATGCATTAGAATCATACTATTGCCAGAACCAATAACATTATAAGTTGCATTATCCGTGGCACATAGATTACATTTATCGCTCTTTTTCACCATTCGTTTTATGACACTTCACACACTTTTCCTCTTTCCTTTCATTTCTTGGTTCCTTTTACTTAAAATTACTTCGGATATTCCTAAATGGAATATTAATGAGTACTTACTAGAGTAGTGCAATGTTTTTAGTTTAATAATCACCATCAACAACAACACGATCATCATCAAGCAGCCATGGGCAACGGAGGTCCAACCACACTGTTCATTTTATTTCTCCAAATCATAACTGCATAATTCAAATAAATCATGCTTCGATTTATCCCTCTAAATAGTTTATTTACAAGAATTTAAGTTAGAATTTTTAATTAACATCAGCGAAATATCAAATTGGAGCAGGATACGAAAGCGTAACTTTGACAGATGGACGAAATTATTAAACTCCACAGTGAGCCACTCACTAACGATGAACTTCAGGATTTAGAATTCAACGCTGCTTTTGAAGAACAACAAGAATCTGAACCAGAAATAGTGTTAGTGTTTAAATATTAGATTTCACTGCACAAATAACGCATGGATTTGTTGAAGGATCATGATATTGATATTTCGTGACCGGATGCCATAAGACGATGTTGTGACCAGTTAATGGAATAATACAAATAAACGTTATGCACAAAACAGAGCCCAGCAATGCAAACCAGCAAGTTTCGCTCCATATTAAGAAATAAACTGTAAAATTAATTAATCGATCACATATTTATATACATAATTATGCATATATGTAATCTTTAAATAAGTATTGAGATTTATAATTTTTTTTGTTGAAATAAAACATCCATTACAAAACAAGAAAAGGAAGAAAGATCAATAAGATAGTCAAAAATAGAGAAAAATAAAAAAATCCCCTCGTTTTACGCAGAAATTCGTTTAACGATGGTTTTCCCGGAACTCATCTCCTGCATTAAATGAGGGTTACCTGTATTACTATTCCGTTTCTGAAACATCCATTAGTTGAAATCTTCAGAGTTAAACTACTACCAAATATATATAGTAATTTAATAGAATTGATTGTCTTTTGTTCAATCAACATTGCTTCAGACAACTTTCCGAAGGCTATATATCACGGATGTATCTTAATGATACGTCCAAGGTTTAAGAAAAACAGATTTTCATCAACGACATTTTCACGCTTTCAGTACCGAATGTTAGATTATCATCACTACAGCTACTGATACTATCCTCCCTATGTAATTCTGATGTTACTATAGGTTCGGATCACAAATTAGCCTGCATTGCAAATTTTCTCCACTAACGCTTCTGGTCAGTAAATGTTCGGCATAAACTGGAAGGATAGCTGTGTAGCAATCCCCAGTGATGACGCAGAGAACCTTCCGGGTCTGGCACATAACGTCCGACCCCTACTTCCCTTGGTGCATGCCGTTAGTACCTTTCAAAAGAGATATTCTCTTTTCGAAGGGAATAGAAGTGGAGGCCTGTCAGTACTCCGACATTCGGAAGTTGTTTCGGTTCTCTCTAAAATAAAACTAAATAAACCTCTTGGGGTCGATGAAATCACCACTGGAATGTTTAGAGCTGGGAACACTTGTGCTGGCAAATGGCTGACAGAAATTTTGAATATTTTTAGGATAAACGTGTTGTTCCTACAAATTTTACTAGAGTTATTGCTATCCCTATTTTTAAAAAAGGTGATCGCAGTTCTTGTGATAACTACAGAGATATCACCATACTTTCTGTTCAAGGTAAAGTTTTTTGCATGATTGTGCTTAATAGCCGTCCCGTGGCCGAGTGGTTAGCACGCTTGGCTACTGTTCTGAGGGACCAGGGGTTCGATCCCCAGATTAGGCATGGATGTGTGTGTCGTTTTTCTGCTGAGGTCCTGCCATCCTCTCAGACCTTCTACTGTGGCATATATAAACTGACAGGCTCCTGTCAGACCTCTGTGGCAAGCAGCTGCTTGAGGGGGTATTTATTATTTTTATTTTATGTGCTTAATAGAATTAAGAATTTGGTTGATGGACAACTGCGTGATGAACAGTGGGGATTCAGAAGTTGTAGGGAATGTATTGATCAAATGTATTCACTTAGGCAGATTCTTAGGAAATGTTAGAGTTTCAGAAACCTGTGGTTGACAGTTTTGTAGATTTCAAAAAGATTTTCACTCTGTTGATCGACATAATTTGTGGTTGATTGTTAGATCATATGGAATACCTGAAAGGTTAGTGTAATGAGAGCTCTCTATAATAACACTGAGTCGTGTGTGAGAGTTGGTACGTCTTGCAGCAATTGGTTTAGCATTTCTAATGGAGTTAGACAAGGGTGCGTTTTGTCTCCTTTTCTCTTTAGTTTGGCAATTGATTATGTAATGCGAAATTCTTTGCAAGGGAAAGATTTTTGTCTTAAATAGCCCAGAGATTTCAAAATTTCTGATTTTGGTTATGCAGATTATTTGGCTCTGTTGGCTACTGATGTTGATGAGATGAATTCGTTCATTCGATTTCCTGGTTTTACATCTGACAGGATACGTTTTTCACAGAAGCAATTCGATGTTAAATTTCACTCTAAGATATATCGTAATGTGTTCTGGAATATTAGATTTCCTTTCCGTCGTTAAATAACAAGAATAGAAATTTACAAAGTAAAAATTATGGAACTATTTGAAGAAATATAGAAATATTGAATAAATAATATTTTTTTTCTCTAAAATATTTATTGAATTCCTGGAATTGTGGGGAGTACTGTGGAACTCGAAATATTTTGTTGACGCAGTGTATTCTACAGAATCGGATATACTCGTATTTACAAATTCGCCGCAAATGACATAAATTTAAATTTCGATCATACTCGATATTTTTTCATCTCAGTAAATAAATTTAAATGGTATTACTTCGGAAACAAAACAAAATAATTTAAAAAAGCAATATTAATATTTTGTAAAGAAGCAATGACGCTAATGTTTGGTGCGCGTGGTGTTATTTAATGCAAATTAATTTTCCTGAAGTTTTCTATAAACTTTTTAAGGGTGGATACTGATGCTTAGAAGTTACTTCACTTGAAAATAGCAAAATTATGAATTGCATTGCAGGAAAGTGCACTAAAAATTTAAATGAAAACAGTTTATTGAAGCAAAAAGGAAAATATTCAAAATAAGCTTTAATGTTCTCTTCATTATGTTCCATAAATTTTCGTCAAAATGGCCTGAATCCTCAGAAGAGAAGAAGATTTGTAGTTGGAAGTAGATATACCCTCGCTCACCACCATTTTGTCCTTTTCATCTGAGTATTGAACAGAGCTTCATTCGCAGTGCTTGTTTGAAATGATTCCGAATCACATCACGATACTTTCTTTGCACCAGGACTATAACCAACCAAAAGCATACACTTTAGAGCATTTGTAGTGGGGGCGTTGGGAAGTATAGGGAGCTGGGTAAAGAATTTTTATAAAAATAAGAAATGAAAATTGGCAAATATCAGATATACCAATGTTATGCCATAATAATAATGACAAATATCAGACATACCAATGTTTCGCATAGGCATCTCAAACGAAATCGAATCCTTGTAAATTATCAAAAGTTTCAATATTCAAAGACACTGAAATGATTGCTGTAGTGGCTCGTGGACTTTCTAGGGAGTCAACACTTCCAAAAGGCCAGTGTTTGGGTTGGGTTGTTTTACCTCTGAGCGGCACTTTTTTGCACACCATGGGCTAAATGGCCAGGTCACAAGGACCCCGAAGGCTCAGAGAAGGTTGGAGGAGGGGACCCACTGGAACAGCTGTTGGAAGACAGATGGTAGCCTCCCGTCAAGGCCATCTAGCGTGTTCTTTAATATTGGGTTGTTTTACCTCTGAGTGGCACTTTTTTGCACACGATGGGCTAAATGGCCAGGTCATATGGACCCCGAAGGCTCAGAGAAGGTTGGGGGAGGGGACCCACTGGAACAGCTGTTGGGAGACAGATGGCAGCCTCTTGTCAAGGCCATCCAGCGTGTTCTTTAACGTTGGGTTGTTTTACCTCTGAGTGGCACTTTTTTGCACAACATGGGCTAAATGGCCAGGTCACAAGGACCCCGAAGGCTCAGAGAAGGTTGGGGGAGGGGACCCACTGGGACAGCTGTTGGGAGACAGATGGTAGCCTCCCGTCAAGGCCATCCAGCGTGTTCTTTAACGTGCACAGGTTATGGCTCTCCCACACACGGGGCCACGGCTTAACGTCCCATCAGACGGACGGCGGCCTTTCCAAGCCCATCGGGGCCCCCTACTGACCGTGGGCAGGGCGGGGAATTTTGCGGAGATAAATCTCAACGCTGACCCAGCTGGGACTCGAACCTGGGAACTACAGATTACGAGCCTGGCGCGCTACCGACTAAGCCCCCCCCCCCCCCCCCCCAAAAAAAAAGGGCCAGTGAACCAAGTACTGACGTTCCTTTTGGTAATCCAATAAGCCATTATTGTATAGATCATTCTTATGTTTCGATTTGTGTTATTATCACTGGTACGATTTTTCTAGCATTATTATTGGGACGGGAGTGGCTCAGTCGATAGCGCGCCAGGCTCGTAATATGTAGTTCCCAGGTTCGAGTCCCAGCTGGGTCAGCGTTGAGATTTATCTCCGTAAAATTCCCCGCCCTGCCCACGGTCAGTAGGGGACACCGATGGGCTTGGAAAGGCCGCCGTCCGTCGGATGGGACGTTTAGCCGTGGCTCCGTGTGCGGGAGAGCCATACCCTGTGCACGTTAAAGAACACGCTGGATGGCCTTGACGGGAAGCTACCATCTGTCTCCCAACAGCTGTTCCAGTGGGTCCCCTCCCCCAACCTTCTCTGAGCCTTCGGGATCCATGTGACCTGGCCATTTAGCCCATTGTGTGCAAAAAAGTGCTCCTCAGAGGTAAAACAACCCAACCCAAATGTAGCATTATTGTTGGAAAAACCGTTCTTTAGCGCCATAATACAGGCAAAAATCTCACTGGCATTATTATTAGGAAATTATCAAAATCTGTTGATAAGTGTCGTTTCATGGACATTTATCAGTTTCTACAAATTTATATATATATATATCAAGTATGCAAAGAATAAAAGTGACAAATGTTATAATAAAGAAAATAATAAAAGCAAATAATTGGGCTTTAATTCTTTTAGTTATATTTAAAAATAAAAAGATTAAAATATAAGAAATGAGTAAAATGATAGAAAAAAAGATAATAATGAAAGATAATAATGCTTGGGTCACAGGACTATTCATGGTAATGCTATCAACTGGTCCACTGGATTTCAGTTATAGGATATATTGGACTAACCCATCAAACCAAATTGGGGACCGCTCGGTCAAGTACAGTAGCTCAAAAAAAGTAACCGAACACTATGGTTGATTACAGAATTCAGGAAAAATATCTGGAGCGTGTACAGCAACTGTACACGCTCCAGTGACCATTCACAGCAAACTGGAGCGTGTTCAGTTACTGCACACGCTCCAGTTTGTTGTGAACGGTAACTGCACGCGCTCAATATTTCCGTGAGTGAGACCACACGATCTAGGTCTTTGTGAGCTCACACGATCCAATGTGCTGTGAACATTAACCGCAACCGCTCCAGTTTGCTGTGAACGGTAACTGCACACGCTCCATATTCATTGCATTATATATTCATACGCATTATATATATTAAAAAATATCCTCTGGCAACCTTCGTCTGACCGTCGAGGCTTTGGTTCAGTGGCAATATATTTTACATTTCTGCGCATGTGTAGTGCTTATTAATAGATTTGCCCCCTTCGCACAATTACGCTGATTCAACTTTCTTCTTGGAAAAAAGTTCAAAGTGCAAATAAGTGCGTTCTAGAGTACTGATATAGGGAAAAACCGAAGTTTATGATGAAGCGGATGAGCTCCTCCTTTTTAGGAGTGACTGGGGAAAAATTAAAGTGGTTGCATATATAAATAAAACTAGCATTTGGCATATTTCGTGATTATTTACACTTCATTTTCATTATATTTCTAGCGAATGGAAATGGCGAATAGAAAGTGCGTTAAGTGTTCTGCTCCAATATCTTTGTAGAAATATCGCATCTGCAGAATCGATTGTTCCACTGTTAATAAATGGAGCGTTTTGGAAAAGAGGATATGTTTCAAGACCGATCATACTGAATATAATATAAAATATAATTAAATTTAAAAGCATAACGAAATCGAAATGGTGACCAAAATATGTTCGTTATACTGAACTTTTGTTAACTGAAAATCAGTGGAAAGTGTGCTATGAAATTTACGTATATAAAATTTGTAATAATAAAAGAAGGCATGTGTGTGTATGTGTCTGTGTGCCTGTGACAGCAATAACTTATCGGGAAATCATAGTAGAGTCTTGTAATTTTTCAGACATGTTTCTGGATGTAGTCCAGGTTGTAGTGCCGAATTTCAAGTCGAAATTCCAAAAGGGGGCCTGCTAGAAGTAAAACATTTAGCATGGTATTCTGACCGGAAATGCTAATTCACCGTCAAATTTATTGTTACCACTTACAACTTCCTCACTGTGAAAAAAGACAGAACAACATTTAAATCTTCTGTCGTTGCCACACTCCGCATATTTCGAAATTATTTTTATTTTAAGGCGTAATGTGTTTTGGAATATTGGATTACTTTTAGACATTAAATGGAACATTGAAACTAAGGACCTGATTTTTTAGCCCACTTATAAAATTCGGGACCGTTTCATCAAGTGCATCGGGAACCACAGAGTATCAAATTCTGTCGAAATAAAATATCTCGATAGTTTTCAACGAAGTCATGGGGTGTGATAGCTCGCGTTGGCCTAACAAACGCCGGGCGGGGGTGGCTCAGTCGGTAGCACGCTAGACTCGTAATCTGTAGTTCCCAGGTTCGAGTCCCACCTGGGTCAGCGTTGAGATTTATCTCCGCAAAATTCTCCGCCCTCCCCACGGTCAGTAGGGGACACCGATGGGCTTGGAAAGACCGCCGTCCGTCGGATGGGACGTTAAGACGTGGCCCCCGTGTGCGGGAGAGCCATACCCTGTGCACGTTAAAGAACACGTTGGATGGCCTTGACGGGAGGCTACCATCTGTATCCCAACAGCTATTCCAGTGGGTCCCCTCCCCCAACTTTCTCTGAGCCTTCGGAGTCCTTGTGACCTGGCCATTTAGCCCATGGTGTGCAAAAAAGTGCCGCTCAGAGGTAAAACAATCCAGCGTTAAAGAACACGTTGGATGGCCTTGACGGGAGGCTACCATCTGTATCCCAACAGCTATTCCAGTGGGTCCCCTCCCCCAACTTTCTCTGAGCCTTCGGAGTCCTTGTGACCTGGCCATTTAGCCCATGGTATGCAAAAAAATTCCACTCACAGGTAAAACAACCCACAACCATAACAAACGACGGGCAATTCTTCATGTTCAATCTGTGCAAAAATGTTGTCTGATGGGAAGGCAGAATTAAAAAACAAACCTTTAATGTAGTAAAACTAAATATGCAGATTGGAAGTGAGACCCAGGCAGCCCCGGGTGCTTTCAGCTGTGAAAATCACAATAATTGGATATTAGAGTACACTTCTTAGAAAAGTCGATAATTTTTAAACGATGTGTTCCAAAAAGGGTCCCTTTGTGAAATCTTAAATGATTTAACAACCCTGCAGCATATTGTCAGGAACATCGTTCCCTGTTATTTCGAAAGGACGTAGACTTCGCGCCATATCGACTGCTAATAATTTTTTTCAATTTAATTTTTTTTTCAATTAAAATATTTTTATTTTTCATATAAATGTACATTATTACAATGTAAATAACCCAAGAGCATATGCTCATCCAGGTTATTGTAATAATTAACACAGGAATAAAATAGTGACAACATATATATATATGTACAATCTTAAACATCTTCAATGATAGTTGAGTATGCAATAACAGAAAAGTGTACAAATCCTTTTATCAAACAACAGTGGAAAATATATATAAGTGATTTCATTTTTCTATACAAATTATTTTTGTGTTTGTGTATACATAAAAGTGAAACGTCAAGGAGCTAGTTTAAAATAAGAAAGTAAGACTGTAAATGGTAGCTAGGTAGTCACTGGAAGGAGAGCTCTGTACCAATCCCCTGTGATGATGCATAGAACCTGCCAGGCCTAGCACCTAATGTCCGACCCCGCCTTCTCGTGGTGCAGACCGTTAGTACCTTTTAAAAGAGATACTCTCTTGTGGAAGTGAACGGAAGGGGAGGGCTGCCAGATTAGTGTGGCCTACTGATCTGGATAACTATGGCTACTTTTCTTTTTTTCTACCCTGCTGAGGAATGGTCAACCGCACAGGGTCCTGGTGCTGACCATATATACCAACCTGAACGGAATTATGGTTCTGAGCTTGATTATGGATCCTGATTTTGCTGCACTGGTGGGCTTCTGTGGAGGGAAAATCTTCCGCTGTGTTTTCTGTTTGTTTGTGGGTTGACAGCCCCAAGTGAATAGATTCACAGGATATGTTTATCAGCTGGTGGATAATCCTGAGCAGAGGTCATCGCAGGCACCTGAACTCTTTATTTCTACTGGCATCGTCAAATTCTACATTGGAGGAAGCCTTCCAGTGTAGATGGCTTCAGCTTTTAGTGGTGGGGGAACGGGTCTTTGCCCCATGTCTGCGATTAGGGGGCTGTTTTTAGATATTCTCGGCTTGCAAGAGACCAGATGGACAGATAAAGGTCAGATTCTTAAAAATAATCTTAAATTTCTCTTTTCAGGGAGGGACGATAACAAACATCACCAAGGCGTGGGTCTGCTTCTCAGCAGACACGCTAGTGATGCTCTTCTAGGATATGAGTGAATTAATGAAAAGTTTCTTACAGCAAAATTTCAGACAAGCGTTAAAGACTTGAATGTTATATGCTGTTATGCCCCCACTGAGGATGCCGATGAGGATGAGAAGGATAGGTTTTACGGACAACTTCAGGATATTTTAAATTCTGTCAAGAAAGGAGATATTACCCTTGTTCTAGGTGACTTCAATGCCAAAGTTGGTACTGACTCTGACCTTTGGGGAGGGGTGATAGGCCCTTTTGGTATTGGTAGCTGCAATGGCAATGTGCAACGTCTCCTACAGGTAATAAACTCAATGATTTCAGAATAACTAACACTTATTACAAACACCGCGACATACATAAGTACACATGGGTTTCACCTGATGGACTGCATAAGAATATGATTAATTAGATATTAATTAACAGCAAATGGGCTAGTTCTGTTAGGAATAACAGGTCATATAGGGGAGCTGAAATTGGATCTGACCATTATCTTGTTAAAAGTGTCTTGCAACTTAAACTTAAAAAGTGTTGTGCTAGGTTTAACAATTTTACCTTTAATACTGAAGCTGTGAAAGACCCAGTTATAGCTAAAGCTTGTCATGATAGGTTACTTAATCATTATGACAGTCATGGTTTGCTTACTACTGAAGTTGAAGAAGTATGGGGCCATTTTAAACAGGCTTTTTTGGAAACTAACAGTACTCTTTTAGGGAAAAAGGAGCAGACGAGACAGAATTATTTGACTGATAAGGCACTTGAGCTTATTTGCAGGAATATCATTAATAAATACACTACTAGTCCTAATAGAAATCATTACAGAGAACTTAATAAACGTGTAAAGGATGCTGATAAGAATCTTTGGCTGATGGCTTGGCTGACAAAGCCGAAGAAGCAGTTAGGCAGCACAACAGCAGCAGAACAGCAGAGATAGTTAATGTTTTCTTTGGTAGGAAATAGACAGGTATACAGGGATTGAAGGATAAACAAGGTAAGGTTGTAGGAGGTGAGGATTCTGTCATAGCTAGGTGGACTTAACATTTCAGTGATGTTCTAAACAATGTGGTTAGTTCTACTCACATTCCTTGCAATGATGATAGATGCATTGGTGGCTTTAATGTTGGCCCTATAACACAATCTGAAGTGATTTTGGCTGTTTCTAAACTTAAACTTAATAAATTCCCAGGTACAGATGAAATTACTATGCAAATGCTTACTGCTGGGAATGTTTCTGTTACCACTTGGATGACTGAAATTTTAATTATCTTTTATGATAAAGGCATGGTTCCTAAGGATTTTACCAGAGCTATTATTATCCCTATTTTCAAAAAAGGTGATCGCAGTTCTTGTGATAACTATAGGGGTATCAGCCTACTCTATGTTCCAGGTAAAGTTCTTTCCATGATTGTGCTTAATAGAATTAAGAATCTGGTTGACAGTCAATTGCGTGATGAGCAATGTGGATTCAGAAGTGGTAGGGGATGTGTAGATCAAATATTTTCACTTAAGCAGATTCTTGAGAAATGTTTAGAGTTTCAGAAACCTTTGGTTGCTAGCTTTGTCGATTTCAAAAAGGCTTTCGACTCTGTTGATCGTCATAATTTGTGGTTGATTGTGAGATCATATGGTATACCAGACAAGTTAGTTAACCTAATGAAAGCTCTCTATAATAACACTGAGTCGTGTGTGAGAGTTGGTAAGTCTGTTAGCAATTGATTTAGCATTACTTCTGGTGTTCGACAAGGGTGCATTTTGTCTCCTTTTCTCTTTAGTTTGGTTATTGATTATGTTATGCGAAATTCACTTCAAGGGAAAGATTTTGGCATTAAATGGTCTCATCTGCGACATTTTCTGATTTAGATTATGCTGATGATTTAGCCCTTTTGGCAAATGATATTTGATGAGATGAACTCTTTCATTGGAGCTGTTAATGAAACTGACCTACTCTACTAGGTTTATAACCAAACCTACTCTACTAAGTAGTATAGGTTTGGTTATAAACAGAGAGAAAACTAAAGTGATGAAAATTGGTGAGGCCGGCTGTGATTCAGTTAATCTGAATGGTTGCAGTCTTGAGCAGGTGTCACAGTTTCTTGGGAGCTATGTAACAGATAATGGTGATGTGCGGCATGAGATTAACAGACGAATAGGGATTGCTGCCGGGACTTTTAAGAATCTATGGAGAGTGTGGAGAAATAGGCGTATACACCTAAAGACTAAAATTAGACTGTATAATAGTTTGGTTCTTTCTAGGGTTAGTTATGGTAGCGAAACTTCGAAATTTGTAAACAAGATAACAGGAAACTAGATGCTTTTGATTCTAGATGCTTACGTAGTATCTTGGGCATTAGGTTGTTCAACTTTGTAAATAATGTTGAGGTTAGGCAAAGGAGTTTGCAACCTCCTTTAAGCAGCATATTGTGCAGAGAGAGACTCCATTGGTTTGGCCATGTTGCCCGTATGAATAATTTTAGATTTGCGAATAGGGTTATGAACAGTGTGCCTAAAGGCTTCAGAAAGAGGGGGAGACCAAGGATGCGGTGTGCAGACAATGTGGAACAGGACCTTGACAGAATCGGTTTGTAGCGGCCAGAAAATGTCAAAAAGGACCTTGACAGTATTGGTGTGAAGTGGTCAGATGCAACAGATGTAGTTCAGGACAGATATGCTTGGAGAACTAAATTACACGGTCTGGTTGGACCTCCGTAGCCCGTGGCTGCTTGAGGATGATGATGATGATGATTGTTATAAGTATCATGTTTCAGTATTGTTATAATCATTGTGGTTTAAGGACGTTACAATTTGTCTTTAAACTCCAGATCACAATAAACCCCAAGGGTTAAGAGAAGGTTCGGTTTATAGTGTTATTTACATTCTTTATTATAGTTCTGTTTAAACAGAACTGCCTATGGAACGTTTTGATTGAATGGCCCCTAATTTTTAAAACTGGACTGATACCTTATTTTTAATTTCTTGACTAATATTAGTTCTGGTAGCTGAAAACTGGTCTTGAATTTTTTTTAGTGTAGAAAGAAATATTAACAATGAATAAAAACGAAAATAAGAAAATATTTTTTCGAATTATTTCTCAAAATAATCTAAATTTCGAATGCAAAAATAACTTTTTTAGGAAAAGTCAATTCCTTGATAAAGTTACTTTTTTCTCTGTCATAAACAGAACTGATGAAGACAACAAACGTACACACAGGTAGGAACTGTATATTCTGGCATATTATTGTTTCTTTCTCTTTAGGGAGCGGAAATTGTCTCAGAAGGCAGAGCGCAGGGTTTGTAATCTGAAGTTCTCAGGTTCGAGTCGCTGCTGCGCCTCAGTTCAGATTTATTTCCGCCAACACTAATGATGCCCTAGACAAGAAAGTGGACATAGATGAGCTTGGAAAGACCGCCGTGTATTAGATTGTATATTTAGCTCGGCCTCCGTAAGTTAGAAGATATGGTGAGGTCTGCCCCTTTTCCGTTAGATGGGACTTTGAGCTATGCAACCGTCTCTTAGATGGGATAGCAAGATCTGCCTCCGTGTGTTGGAAGATGTGGTAGGCTCTGTCCTCGTGGGTTAGATGGGACATTAAGCTCTGTCCCCGTGGGTTAAATGGGAGATTAAGCTCTGCCTCCTGTGTTAGAAGATGCGGTTGACTCTGCTCCCTTGCATTGGATGGTACGTTAAGCTCTGCAACTGTGTATTAGATGAAATGTTAAGCTCTGCAACTGTATATTAGATGGGATGTTAAGCTCTCCCTCCGTGTGTTAGAAGATGTGGTGAACTCTACTTCCGTGTGATAGATGGGACGTTAAGGTCTGACAACATGTATTTGATGGGATATTAAGCTCTGCCTACGTGTGTTAGAAGATGCGGGTAATCTTTGACCCCCTTGCGTTAGATGGAATGTTAAGCTTTGCCTCCATGAGTTAGAAGATGCGGTCCGTTTCTGCCCCGTGCATTGGATGGTACGTTAAGCTCTACATTTGTGTGTTAGATGGGATAGTAAGATCCACCTCCTTGTGTTAGAATATGTGGTGAGATATGCCACCTTTTGTAAGATGGAACATTAACCTCTACAACCGTGTATTAGATGGGATGTTAAGATCTGCACCATGTGATGGAAGATGTTGTGAGCTCTGCCCCCATGCGTTAGATGGACATTGATCTATGCAGCTGTGTATTTGGTTGGATATTAGGCTCTGCCTCCGTATGTTAGAAGATGTAGTGAGCTCTGCCCCCGTGCGTTAGATGGGATGTTAAAGTTTGCAACCATATGTTAGATGGGATGTTAAACTCTGCCTCCATGTGCTGTAAGGTATGATGAGCCCTACCTCCTTTGTATTAGATGGAGGATAAGTATTAGATGGGATATTAAGCTCTGCCACCATGTGTTGTAAGGTAAGATGATCCCTACCTCCTTTGCGTTAGATGGGATGATGAATTCTGCAACTATGTATTAGATGGGATAATAAGCTCTGCCTCTTTGTGTTAGAAATTGTCGTGATTGAGCTCGGCTTCTGTGTGTTGGATGGGACGTTAGTGCTGCAACCGTGTATTACATGGGTTGTTAAGCTTTGCCTCCGTGTATTAGAATATTTGGTGGACTCTGTCCCTGTGCATTGTATGGTACATTAAGCTCTGCAACCTTGTATTAGACGGGATGTTAAGATCTGCAACTGTGTATTAGATGGGATGTTAAGATCTGCCTCCATGTGTTAGAAGATGTGGTCGGCTCTGCCTCGTTGCATTGGATGGTACGTTAAGCTCTGCAACTCTGTATTGGATGGGATAGTAAGATCTGCCTCTTTGTGTTAGAAGATGTGGTGAGATATGCCACCATGTGTAAGATGGGGCGTTAAGCTCTGCAACAGTGTATTAGATGGTACGTTAAGCTCTGCAACAGTGTATTAGATGGTACGTTAAGCTCTGCAACAGTGTATTAGATGGTACGTTAAGCTCTGCACTGTGTGATGGGAGATGTTGTGAGCTCTGGCCCCCATGTGTTAGATGGGACGGTGACCTATGCAATTGTGCATTAGGTGGGATATTAGGCTCTGCCTCCGTATGTTAGAAGATGTAGTGAGTTCTGCCCCATGCGTTAGAAAGGATGTTAAAGTTTGCAACCATATGTTAGATGGGATGTTAAACTCTGCCTCCATGTGCTGTAAGGTATGATGAGCCCTACCTCCTTTGTGTTAGATGGAGGATAAGTTCTGCAACTATGTATTAGATGGGATATTAAGCTCTGTCTCCGTGTATTAGAATATTTGGTGGGCTCTGCCCCTGTGTGTTAGATGGGACGTTAAGTTTTGCAACCGCGTAAGCTCACCCGCGGAAGACTGGTTTTTTTTATAATATAGTATGTGTATTAAACACTAGATGGCTCTGCAATCAGGCAGAATATTGCAGGAGTTTCCCTATGGGTGGTGAATCCAAGATGGTGAACTTTGAATTATTCGTGATTTTTAGAGTTATTTAGTTCACGATGGGTTTGGGTAGGAAGGGGTCTTAGAGGGGGAGTCAGAACTGAAAATGGCGGACGAACGGCAAAATCGCGGGACTTTTTGAAAATGGGACGTGGTCGCAATATCTGACTGTTGCGTGACCTTCAAGGTCAAAAGGTCGTTTGATGCGAAAGTGTGGGGAGTACTACTTATATGTTAGTCGAACAAGCAGAGATGTTCTCAACTTTTCTGTAGGAAGAATTCATCGTTTGATGCATAGTTATATTTAGTTTGTTTAGGAATTGGTAAGATTATTCTTTATACACTGCAGGTTTGTTCAGAATTATGATTGTGTCCCTTATCGACTGTTTTAAAAAGCCTCATTTTATGCTTTGGGTAGACATAATAAAATTATAGAGGAAACATTTGTAGTAACAGTAAAAAGGTGCTTTGTTCTTCTAAATCTCTATTCTTATACTGATAAATAATTGTGTTGGTAGAATTTAGTTTATATAAATGTTTTCATTCATACTTTTGAAATAAATTGCATTATTTTAGAATTACAATATTTAATTATTGTTTTCGACCTCACGTTCAGTTTCCATCCCTTTAATTCATAACAATAACACTGAGTCGTGTATGCGAGTTGGTACATCTTGCAGCGATTGGTTTAACATTGCTACTGAGTTAGACAACGGTGAGTTTTTCTCCTTTTGTATTTTGTTTGGCTATTGATTATGTTATGCGAAATTCTTTGCAAGGGAAAGATTTTGACGTTAAATGGTCTAGAGATCTCAAAATTTCTGATTTACATTATGCAAATGATTTGAACTTGTTGGCTAATGATATTGATGAGATGAATTCGTTCATTAGAGCTTTGATGAGACTGGTAATAGTTTGGTGATAAACAGAGAAAAAACTACAGTAATGAAAATTGGTCACGCAGGTGGGCTTCAGTTACTTCGAATGGCTATACTATTGAACAGGTAAATATATATGATGACAAGACCCACTAGCTCCGCCTAAAGCACTACCAGTATAGGGAAATGCCATATTCACCACTACCTACGGTCATGGGCAAGACAGTACTATATAGATACAGCTCATCCACGACTACCTAATGGCGAACAGTACTATAGGAGTAAAGCTCATCCATTGGTCAAAACCTAAATTTAATCTATATCCCGGACCGCCACAAAAAAGGATATAGAATCCAAGTTGCCTCGGCTCCCGTGACGGGGATGTGTTATTGAACAAGTGTCTCAGCATAATTATCTTGGGAGCTATGTAACAGATACTGGTGATGTGCGGTATGAGATAAATATAAGAATAGGGATTGCCGCTGGGACTTTTAAGAATCTATGGAGAGTGTGGAAAAATAGGCGTATATACCTAAGGACTACAATTAGGCCGTACAATAGTTTGGTTCTTTCTAAGGCTAGTTATGGTAGCGAAACTTGGACTCGTTGTAAGCTGGATAACAAGAAACTTGATGCCTTTGATTCTAGATGCTTACGCAGTATCTTGGACATTAGATGGTTCGACTTTGTAAGTAATTATGAGGTTAGAAGAAGGAATTATCAACCTCCTTTGAGCAGCGTATTGTGCAGAAAGAGACTGTGTTGGTTTGCCATGTTGCCCCTATGAATAGCTGCAGATTGGTAAGCAGGATTATGAACAATGTGCTTAAGGGTTTCAGAAAAAGGGAAAGACCTAGGATGTGATGGGCAGACAAAGTCAACAGAACCATGCCAGAATTGGCCTAGAATGGCCAAATGCAGAAACAGTAGATCAGAAGAGATACGTCTGGAAAGGAAAATCACACAGTCTGGTTTGACCTTTGTAGCCCATGGTTGTATGAGGATTTTGTATGTGTATGTATGTAAACCAATTCTCTAGGCCTCTTATTTCCAATGGAGACAACAAAATAAATGACTGGAACATTGAAAGGTTAGAGAGGATAAATAAGGCCACACCTCGGTACACAAATCATGGACAGTCATTAGGTAATAAATAAATAATAAATAAAATAAATACCCCCTCAAGCAGCTGCTTTCCACAGAGGTCTGACAGGAGCCTGTCAGTTTATATGCCACAGTAGAAGGTCTGAGAGGATGGCAGGACCTCAGCAGAAAAACGACACAAACAGCCATGCCTTACCCGGAGCTCGAACCCGGGTCCCGTAGATCAGTAGCCAAGAGCGCTAACCACTCGGCCACGGGACGGCTCATTAGGTAATAGAAGAGAAGAAATTAGAGAAATTAAACATGCTTTAATATTTAAGTGATTTAATTTCTTTAAAATTTATCTGCAACCTACTTAAATTAGAATGGTGTAAAATAAGAGAATTTATAGTTTTAAACAATTTTTTTTTTAAATTACTCTATATTCTAATATTATTTTTTTTCGTATTTCAGTGTCCTGGCATGGTATATCTAGATGGGTTTGCCCAGGAGAGATTATAGAGTAATTGCAATCCTACTTTGGAAAGTACCATGAATGGGATTTGGGTGACATATTCTGCCTTTCAGTGCTGTTTACAATGAGTGTACACAATGGATAAAAAGACCAGGACTCCAAAGAATCACAGCTGGCAAGGTGGATTCACAGGACACTTGTTAGGATATAATAGGGCAATATGCATGTCACCCATCGATGACATCCAGCATGTTCTCTAATGACAAAAAAGGCATCAATTACCTTCACAAAACCTGGCGCAGTGACCAATCCGATTGGGGAAAAGATCATTAAACGGAAACTTTCTTAAGAGGGCAAGTTAGCACAATAAATCTGAATGCAGTAGTAGCTGGATTCAAATTTTCAAAAGTGACGAAATAGTTCAAAAGGCACTGGTCATTTGCGAAATCAAATTGTATCATACGGAATTTTTCATTGGGTATTATTTCAATAACGAAATGGAAATTAACGTTAATTACGTTTGTCGTTAAAGATTTACCTGTGCAAAAATATTCGAAATGTTTTAATACACACTGCATCGGTTATCCTAGATTAGAAATTCACAATTATCGTAGAGAGTTCAAACCACACTGATTTAATTTTTATCAATTCAATTGAGTTTTGTTCTCTCTTTGACTTGGCAAACATCTCGAAATTGAAATTTGGTAATTTATTTCAATTTACAATATATTTACTGCGCCGAGTGGTTAGCGCGCTTGGCTAATGATCTAAGGGACCTGGGTTCGAGCTCCGGGTAAGGCATGGATGTATGTGTCGTTTTTCTGCTGAGGTCCTGCCAATCCTCTCAGACCTTATACTATGGCATTGGTCTGGCCTTCTCGGGCCGAGTGGTTATCGTGCTTGGCTACTGATCAGAGAGACCTGGGTTCGAGCCCATGGTAATGGCATGGATGTTGCTCTTGTCTTTCTAATGAAGTCAGCCCGTCCTCAGAGATATAATAATATGGCATATAAATTAAAACGATCCTGTCAGACCTCTGTGGCAAGCAGCTGCTTGAGGGGGTATTTTTTTTACTATTTATATACTTTTCGTCTAATAAGGGTCATTAAATATATATATAACTAAATATTGATTTCATATGTTCATTTATCCTGTTTATTGCCGCCAACTCAACAGTTGAGTGAAGTTTTGTGCCCTTGAGTGCCACGCACTCAGCATCTGAGCGCAAGCAGTGGCAGGTTTTTCGCGACTTTTTTTTCTCGTGTTATTTTTCTTTTCTTTTTTTTCGGAACATTAAATTGCATTCTCAGTCGTCTTTCTGATTTTTTTTCAAAACGATGTAGCTTATAGTTGCTTTAAAATTTGATTGTTTTTAAAATGTATCGAATTTCTTCATCAAGAGAACGAAGACAAGAGAAGGCGCAAGGATATATACCACGTGACCCACCACTCAGAGTTCTCCCTCACCCGCTCCCCGTAGTAAGGAATGGGGTTCTGAAGGGAATTTAATTTTTAGTCAGTTGTCTAATGCGGAAGGTGGGGGGAGGAATTCGCCATCCATTTGAAGTCGTGCATTGCTTTTGAACACGAGATACGTGGCTCTTGTGTTGAAATTTTAAACAGATATTGAAAGCGATGTATTCATGCTAGAAATTTGGAACGTTAGTGTTGCACTTAGAGCTAGGTTAATGTAAACGCATCATTTTTTTTAAGGTAGACGTGGATTTTTTTTTGGATTTGATTGGTACTAATGAAATACAGTGGACCTTCGTTATAGCGCTGCTCGCTATACCGCGCACTCGGTTATAGCGCGGGCGATGTTCGCGATAAGTTCAAACATGTTTATACAGATCCGTGCGGCGTTAGTGAGTATCGCATTTTATTGTTACTGCGTATTGAGTAATTGTGTATGTATTGAGTTCCTGTATGTATTTTGAATAGTGTTTAATTATTGTATGCATGATGAGTAAAAGAAAAGCTTACAGTGTGAAATTTATTGTGTCGCCACCGCGCCGCTCGGTATAACGCGGTTCACCTTATAACGCGGGTGTTGTTTCCCGCCCGACATGCGCGTTATATCGGGGGTCCACTGTATTATAATTCGCATTTTTCCAATTGTTAGGTGGTTTTAATGAACATCGTTAGAGTGTACTAAATACAGGAAATGTGAATATTTAAACAAATATTGCAAGTGATTTGTTTGCAGTATAAATTTTGAGTTTCGGTGGTTCCCCCACAGCAACAATCTGCCCTTTCCTTGGTAAATGTAACATAGAAATCATTTGTGTTGTGGTTTTCAGTTTTAAAAACTAAGACAAGAAAATTTTTAAAACACACAACACAAATGATTTTTATGCTATATATAATTACCAATAAAATACTACTGTTTACATTTTGCCCCACCATCCATTAACTCAAATTAAAACTTTTAACGAGTGAAAAATATTCTCTTTGAAAACGAGATTCCCACATGTGCCAGAAATTTCCATATACATTCTTCTAGTAAATATTAAAATTTTCCCATGGTCTATTCTTATCTTTCTGCTATCCAACTTTTCTTACTGTGTGTTAGTTTAATATTCCTATCTGCAGTAAATATAGCGCAGTTTGCAAATTTTACCAAAATTAAAAAAAAAAAATCCGTGGTATTTTAAACACTCTAAAACCACAGTGATAAGCATGACACACGTCTTCTATGTAGTTGTTGTTTCAAAAGTGAATATCCTTCAAACTATATATATTAAAAACACGATAAGAGGCTGGTAAACTATATCGATAAAACAAAGTAAATTGGGGGACACCTCCTTGAAAGGCCGTCGCCCTCTGCACCGAGTCCCGCGAATTTTCGAGCTTGCCCTGGACCTTAGAAGCGACTCTTGTTGGGTTGTTTTACCTCTGAGCGGCACTTTTTTGCACACCATGGGCTAAATGGCCAGGTCACATGGACCCCGAAGGCTCAGAGAAGGTTGGGGAAGGGGACCCACTGGAACTGCTGTTGGGAGACAGATGGTAGCCTCCCGTCAAGGCCATCCAGTGTGTTCTTTAACGTGCACAGGGTATGGCTCTCCCGCACACGGAGCCACGGCTAAACGTCCCATCCGACGGACGGCGGCCTTTCCAAGCCCATCGGTGTCCCCTACTGACCGTGGGCAGAGCGGGGAATTTTGCGGAGATAAATCTCAACGCTGACCCAGCTGGGACTCGAACCTGGGAACTACAGATTACGAGCCTGGCGCGCTACCGACTGAGCCACCCCCGCCCCCTCTTGTTGGGAATCATCGTTCAATTGTAATAGTTTCGAAAGGTAAGAAATCAAAGTTTTGTTCTTTCGTTTTTGCACGTGGAGGTAGTTGACCATTATTCGAAAGTACAATATAGAACAACCCTAATAATCTCTTAACAATATGTAATTTCTATCTCGAAGTACTATCTTTGTCCTATGTACATATTCATGTGTAGATGGATCTAATGCCAGTTCACTTTTCGTTTTTAGAAATACGTAATATGTTGTTTCATTGAAAAAACAAAGCTTGTTCTTTGGAATAAGAGGGGTTTTACTTCTCGATCAGTCGAATTTCATGCGTTCAACTTTACATTGTCAAAGTGACGTCATGAAATAGATCTGAAAAGATATTTAAACAGAAAACATTTCCGATCACACGTTAATCGATAAACAGTTATTCAAGACTTGTTTTAGTTTTTTACCGTAACGATTTTATGTGTCACCCATTCGTTTTATTGTAAATAATTCCTCAAATATTCTTATTTTCGGTTTACGCTCCACCAAATGCCTTGTTCACAGTTTACGTATAGAGAACTTTCGCTTTACTCTAATCATAAGATTATATTTAATTGTGTGTTCGATTGCTTTATGCGAAACGGAAAACTACATTCGCATTTTTGCTTCTATTCTGAACTTGGAGCAAAGAGGAAGAAGTCTTCGAACCTGATTTATTTACCACCCAAACTGTAGTTCGTTTTGAGGAAAAATATCACCTGTTAAGATATGAGTTTATTAGGCATTGAAATGGAACTAAATAACTACAACGTGAGAGGATTTATCGCTGAATAATGTTTCGATTGACCATATTCTCCACATGCTTGCCTTGTTTGTTCTGTTGGTAAGAAAGATCAGCCTTTGGTGACTTATCTACCTTTCAAGGTTGGTATGATTTCATTTAATGAAAATACTATTTAGGTATTTTGCTTATATTTTACATATAAGGGCGCATGTAGTAAGACAGGTACGTTTCAAATGCTTCAAATTTTATTTTATTTTTCATTTTCAGTATGAACTTGGAAGGGAATTTTGTATCCAAAAGTATCCATCCTTCACCTGTTCGCAGAATTGCAAAGTTGAATACGAAAACGGAATCCTTAAACTATTCTGTAATTCTTAAGCTTTCATTTCCCATATTTAATCAAAAATCGACCCTCGTTCCTTTTAGGGGAAAGAAAGAAAAATGAGAACGTAATGTCATATATCTCATGATATTATCGACGTCAAAAGCTGTCACTTGATAAAAGGGTGATTCATAACTCTAGGGCCAAACTTTAAGGGATGATAGAACACATCTAAACAAGCACTTTTCGTCACACAATGCATAGTCGGACCTGAAGCGGTGAAGCGCTAGGGGTTAACAGTTACTGTGTCAGGAAATGAAGATGCGTCTGGTCGGAAAGCGCTCGCGGTACAGTCTTTGGGCTTCCCTCGCATTCCCGTCCACAGCTCCGTACGTGAAATGCATGTCCGCCTACCCCTGATTCGTGAAACAATCGATCCGTTCTGTAATCCACGATAGAAATGACGACGAGTGTGAAAACCAGCTTTTATAAGTGTTCACTGGAAAGCGCCCTCTAGCGCTTCACCGGTTGAGTTCCGACTATGCATTGTATGACGAAAAGTGCTTGTTTAGGTGTGTTCTATCACCCCTTAAAGTTTGGCCCTAGAGTTTTGAATCACCCTGTATATAACTCACTGATATCCATCTCCCTGATTTTTCCTCCCTTTCTTTGGGAAGAAGAAAGAGGGAGGTGAAACTTCAGGGAACGTATGACAGTTTTCACATTGCAAGCATTCATTTGGCATCTACCTCTTTTCCCTTAACCACTGAGTTTGAATGATAGAGTGAACTTTATTTTAGGCAAGTCCCACTTTTTGAGGGGGAAGGGAAGAAATAAAATGCGGTAAATGTTTCATAACATATTATAGACCCCACGGCGTGGCAAATTTTCATTTGACAGATAACTCATTTTTTCTGTAATAGCGTTCGGAAGATAAAATGGAACAATTGTTTTCACATTTACCTTTTATAGGGGAGAAGAAAACATGTGGGAAAAAGCGTGTAGCCTAGGACACTTCCGACGTCACGAGCTTTCATTTGACACACAAGAGGTTACGTTTGACCATCGAGTTTGAAAGATTGATCTTTAAAAAAAATTGCTTTATTTTTCGTAGACAGATAGACCACAAGATAACTGTTTATAACATTGACACACTCCCAACAAGTCTTAATTTGACATATAACTAGTTATTCTCTTATCTTTTGTTTGAGAGATGTAATGGCAATTATGTTTCACATTCCGCTTTTTAGGGATTGAAAGCATGAGGGGAAAGTTTTTATACCTTAGACACTCTCCACGACACAATTCATTTGGTACATACTCGTTGCAATTGATCAAAGGGTTGAGAAGACATGGTAAAACAGACGTTTCGAAAAACACAACAAATTATGATGGAAGAGATATAGAAAAGTAAGTTAAAATGAAGAATTAAATTTAACTACCACCTGTTTTATGAAACAGTTTAATATAATTTCTTTTTGTTCGTTTAATCTCTAACTTAGACTAGCGATAGAGGTACTTGTATATCACGGATTTATCTCAATGATATATCCATTATTTAAGAAAAACAAATTTTACTGCAAAATACCCAAAAGATACATTCATGCATTCATTGGGTACTCTATACTGATTGTAAAATAATTTTATCGTTTTTTCCTTTTTAAAGTGTTACCGAGGTACTTTTTATTCATTCGATCATGTTGAGCTTTCGTTCAGCAGTTTACTTGTTAAAAGCACATTAATCGATGTTTAAACCTCTATGGTAATGCGTCAAAATGCAACGTTTTTTTTTTCACAAAAAAATCTTTTTCAACTTTACAAAAAATACTTGAAATTTTAAATAAAAGTCAAACTTTTATTTTCTAACGAAAACTAAAGCTGAATATTTTATCTTTCCTTTTCAGCTTTAAAATTAAGTCTATTTAAAATAAAACGTACTTGCCCTTCAGGAGAGAAATTCAAACTAATTGTGAATTGCTTTGAGATCTTCATAAACACTGAACAGAACCGAAACTTTTATCAAAAATCAAAACTGAATGAATTTCTTATCAAGGAATATTTTATTCCATGATAAGATGAATATTCAATTTTGGTTTTGGATAAAAGTTTCGGTTCTGTTGTCTATTTAAGAAGGTCTCAAAGTAATTCGAAATTAGTTTGGATTTCTCTCCTGAAGGGTAAGTACGTTTTATTTAGATAGATTTAATTGCTTGCCACATGAAGAGATGATCTTACGTTCTGATCAGAAATTCTGTTTGTTGCGAATATAGGATTTTTTCATCAAATAGACATTGTCGATAATCTTTGTGACTAAATCCTTTTTTTACTCCTCATGAAACACCGCTGATTATGTAGTATTGTCGAAAGCTTCCTTGATGAATCACGTATTTATCTCGAAATAATTGGAAGCCAGCTTACCAAAGAGGTTATCAGGTCAAACACGAGACAAATAAACAAACGGTGTCTAGTACAGACGGCTGGATAATGATAAACTGGAATGGGAACATATTTTTTTTTTAAACGTGCAAACAGATGTAGATTTCGAAATGATTGTATTTGAAATAGCTTTTTCATCCAACAACTGAAAGTTTTCCCTCTGGTGGTTGCGAAGTTGCTTTTCGTTTTGAGATAATTATGCAATATACGTGATATAATTCATTTGGCGCCCTATTTTATTTTAATCGTATTTCGATGTCAGCAGTTGCTGATAATTCATATAGACGTGATTCGTATTTGCTGATATCGAAGTGGAATATCAGATACAGTTTCCTAAAATCTTGATAATTGACTAGTGTTCCCTAGTCGATATTCATATTTTTTGCCGCTAATAAGCTGTTGTAAATTCGGCCATAGTCTAAAGTGTTGGGTTCAAAGTTGCACTCGAATTCTTGTTCGAGAAACTGCTATTCACTCTGATCCGAATCCGTTCTAGCAACATGTGATCAAACACCATATTGTTTCTGGTTTGACTATTTATTCGGGATTATTATGGTCATGTTTATTTTGAGTGGTTGTAACCCTCCAACTCACATGAGAGTCAATTCTGGTATCTGATTTATATAGTGTGCACGATTCCCAAAATATTTCATGTGTATTTCATGTGGACATTTTGGCAGAATCCAAACAGCCTATTCAGTGGTAAGAAAAAACGTACGTTTCGACAATTTTTTTGTAATTTCATATCTGCCCGAAAATCCTTTATTGAATTCAGGATTTCTCTTCAACGTTTATGCAAAATCTTTTATCTTATTATTCGTGTCCAGTTTATCTTCGCCTCCATCGTACAAATACTTATTCATTTTCGAACTGTGTGCGATATTTTTGACCCACATCATCCTTGCAGCAGCACTGTGTGAAAAGTATTCGGAAAAATTAATGAAATTGTGAATTGTGGTCTTCACTCTTGGCAATTCAATATCTTCCAACTCTCTGTTTCCGATATAATATTGAACTCTCTTAAAAATGTTTTTCCCGTTATTGACCATCGTTACTGCTGCCGATATCAGACCCATCTGATTTCTGTATTTTGCCTCTGACGTGTATATAAATGTTGTGCGGATGTAGAAAAACGTCCATATCTTAGTAAATATATCATATTTTTCGAGATTTTTAACATTCACATTGGTTTTTCGATATTTGAAGAATTCGCATTTTGTCGTTGAATTATCGTCTATTACAGTAAGAAGCTTCAACGTTCATCCTGTGCTTACTTTATGACTTTATGATTTTTAGGCCATTTCCGTAAATTATCTGATTAAGAATATTTCTGCTTTTAGGAGAATATTTTTTCGTTTTTTGAACGATAAGCGACGGATTTGTATAAATATTCTAATTCACTTTCAGAGTATCTTCATTTTTATTTGGGTCTGATGTGTAACATATAAGTCACGTTTTCCTTGTTGAAGTCAATTACTTTATTATTCTCATCGGTTACCTTCATTCTAACGTTGCAAATGTAATCAGTTTTATTCAGCGGTAAATATATGGGGAAGAATGGTTGTTTTCGATTGAACTGTCTGGCAGTTATTGAGGCAAGAAACTGTACAACACGTCGGTCTTTTGGTTATTGAGATAGGAAGATTCGACAATGGAACAATGAATCAGAATGCGATTGATCCCTCTAGTTATGTTGGGTTGGAACCTTCCTTCGTTTTGTGCTGTGTCGATAATTTTCGATTCGAAATCTAGTATTTCTCGCAACTTTCCTTCTGAAAACTGTATTTTATATCCTCTTCCCAAATGAATAACAAATCTTAATTGGGGGAGGTTGTTTTCTAGTATTATAGGGTTAGGATTCCCAAAGACATTTTTCAAAGCATCACTGAATTCCGCCTATATCGTACATTCCATTCGGGAAAGTTATTTTATTCCATTGCCTTTCATTAACGTATTTAAGTGCTATTGTTATATTTATCACTGATGTTGTACCAGGAATACCACATATTGCTACCGATCAGGGCTATCTCGTATTCGCCATTGAGTGTGATCGGCGTTTCATAATTAATTTCCAAATCTTCGGGTTTGTATTCCGTAATAGTAGAGGAATTGATAGTTATGAGTACCATCTTTATTAATGTGGTGTAGTACTGTGTAGTACTCATAGGCTAGTTGTTCCCAATAATTCATTCCGATCGTTACGAGTTTGTTCAAACTGATACAGTACATCATATGGGCTCATGCTATTATTCCTTCAATTAATGTAATAGGTGCAATAGTAACCGACTTTTGCAGAGCAATTTACTTGAATTTGCGAAGAGTTATACACGATCGGCTTTGAAGATGTAAGTAAATAGTGTTTTATTTCTTCTGGTGACGATAAACAGAATGGTTCAAAGTACTCACGTAAGGTAACTTCGCATCATTGAAATAAGTTACCCAATGAGTTCCTGAACCACGGGAAACGTCAAAGTTCACTATACCATTTTCGGTCTTGAATATTTTTGATGGCAAAAATCGATAGAGTATATACCACGGAATCCTTTTTCGTTTTTCATTTTATTTTCGACATTGAAGTTACTTAATGGCTCTTTTTTTTTTAATCCCTGAACAATTTGCTTTCCAGAAATGTATAACCCTTTTCCTAGAACTTTTTGTGCAAGCTTAGTACTAACATATCCCGCAGCTCCAACTGCAGCAGCTTTTCCCAATGCTACGAGTGCAGTTGTTAAGAATAGCAGTAATCCACCTAGCAGTGTTTTACTGAAATGAAATTGAACTGGCGTTTTAGATTTTTCAGTTTAATGATTTGTCTCTTTCTCAGTTTCAAAATATCGTTACTTTTTTTCTGTGGATCAATACTTAAAGTTATGGGATCCTTATTTACAAATGCACTCTTCAATTTTTGCTTTTGTCCACACGTTAAACTAGTTAGATAACTGTGATACATTATACTTTATTTTATAAGTATTGCATACTAATATTTTATATTTAAAGATTTAGCATGTATTGTGTAAAGTATAAAACGAAATCTTTAACAGATAACGTTGAATATGTCACATCAAAGAATAAAGGAGTAATGATGAGATATTGATGTCGAACATGTGGAAAAATTAAGTATAAATTTGTGAAACAGAAAGGAAAATTTGTAAAAGATGGAGGTATAGTAATCTGGATTGAAGAAATGTTTAATCCACCTGCAATGCACATTCCAGGTTACCAGTTTTGTGGACTTTTTACGAAACTGGAGAAAAGGTTTATCCAATGATTTACCAAAAAATCGGGCATCTTCAGAAACTGGGTGGGCTACAGAAACTAAATAAGGCTACAGAAACCAAACGCTGTGGTAGAACTACTGAGAAATATCGAATTATCGGTAATCACATTGAGGCACTTAAAAAATTTCCTGCAGAAAACTAACAATAAATGGAAACATGTAATTGACAAGAAACTCGGTCAGCCTCTAAAAGTTAGGTTCATTTTACAAACAAAATTTAAAAATCAAACAGAATCTGAAAGACAGAAAGAAATATATGTACATTTTCCGACATGTAACGAAATAATCAGTTTGACTACCTATCTCAACGAATTACTAAAAAATGCTTATGATAAAATTGATAAAGACTTTGATAGTTTTATATAAAAAAAATGGAAGTGGATGGGTGTTTTACAAAATAATTTCTATGGAAATTCAAATGTCTCAGTACGAAGCATCTGCTTTCGTAGATTTAGCAGAACCTATTAAATCTACAAAAGGAATAGTGAACGTTCAAAACTACCACATCAAATGTTTCTTGTGGTCAATATTATCAGCTCTACATTCTGCTAAAGACCATCCACAACGTGTGAAAAAAATATAAAATATTTGAAAACGTCTTAGATGCATCTTCCATAACTTATCTAGTAACCCTCGATCAAATCCCGAAGTTCGAGGTTCTAAATAATCTTTCTATAAATGTTTTTAATTCTAAGAAAGATGGTTTGCATACGTTATATATTTCACAGAATCCTGTTAAAGGACCCATACAACTTTTACTTTTAAAACACGGCAGTAATTCTCTTGTTTGATTAAAAATATTTGTAGGGTTACAGCATACCTTTCAAGACATAATGGTAAATCCTATCCCTGCCCATACTACCTTCAAAATTTCACTCGCGACGATTTATAAAGAATCACGTAGATAATTGCGAATCAAACACTTAACAAACTATCAAGTTTCCCGAAGCAAATAGTACGAAATTCCATACAATTAAAAACGGGTTGAAACACCCATATGTGATATATGCAGACTTCGAATGCTTTCCGAAATGTAGAAGAATTGAGATTGATCCATGTAGGGTGCGAACTAAGTACTTTGTACCGCCAGGATTTGCATATATTATAATTGGAGAGAAAGTCGCCGAATCTCTTAACAAAAAGGAGTCCGTTGCAGCTGTGTTCCTGGACATGGCCAAAGCCTTTGACCGTGTCTGGTTGGACGACCTTTTACACAAGCTTATACAAGCCGAAGTGCCATCTGGACTCATCTGCTTGATCCAATCATATCTCTCCAATAGGACATTTCAAGTGTAAATTCAATCTGCCATGTCTACAAGAAGAATCATCTCTGCAGGTGTGCCTCAGGGCTCCCTTTTGGGTCCTACACTCTTCTCTTTATACTTATACGATTTACCTTCCTTTGATCGTATTCATCTTGCGCTTTACGCAGATGACCTTGCCTTACTATCTCCCTCCCTCGGTCCTGCTATCGCTGTGAAGAGGCTGCAGCATAGCTTGACCAAGCTGGGCACATGGTACGAAAAATGGAAGATAAAGATTAACTCTGACAAGAGTTCTGCCATCTTCTTTACTGGAAAGCGTATTATGAATCCCACTTGCCTCCATTTACAAAATATTCCAATTGATTGGAGTGATTCAGTCAAATATCTTGAGATTGTTATACATAAGAGGTTAAAGTGGAATTATCACATAAATAACATAATCTCCAAAGTCAATTCATTGAGGGGCCAGCTAGGCCCACTCCTTAAGAGAAATTCCATTTTAATGATTGATCATAAGCTTTTACTCTATGATATGATCATCAGACCGGTGATTCTCTATGCCTCACCCATATGGGCGAATACTACACCCACCAATATTCGTAAGATTCAGGTCTTACAGAGCAAGATTTTGAATCCTACGGTCGATGCCCACTGGTTTGTCACTAACAGACAACTCCATAAAGACCTGGGCATCGACTATATATATATACACATATAAAACGCACCTCAAAAAGGTTTTTGAGGCTGTAAGTAATAATCCCAATGAGATTATTTCTTCCCCGATTCTTTTCGATCATACTGTTTTGAACAAGTACAAGAGGCCTAAAACGGAAGCGTTCTCTGAGGAGATCTACCCGTTTTAGGTTTCTTATACAATTTTACTGCTATTTTTAGGTTTTCTTATGTTTGCCCTTAGGGACCCACCTAAGGGTAGTTTACTTATATATTTTGTTCTTATTCATGCCAAATAGGCATATCTTTCTGATGGAGATGGTTAGGGGTAAAATTATTACCCGGTACATCAAATATTGATTATACGATCTACGATCTACTATAACACGTTGTGTTATATATTTCAAGCATTTTGGTTAAGTGGCGTACAGTGTAAATCGTTAAAAAATAATAACATCAAAATCATATAAAGGGAGGAAGTGACTCAATACGTTATGTCCCAGTCTTGCAATCTGCAGTGGCTTTTGAAAAGCCATTGTCCATGGATCAGATGTTAAGCGTTGGCCCTGAGTACGGGAGAGCCACACCCTGTGCAGATTAAAGAACACGCAATATGGCCTTGACAGGAGGTTACCATATGTCCTCTAACAGCTACCCAGTGGGGTCCCTCTCCTTAACCGTCCTTGTGACTCGACTATTTAGTTCATGTGTGCAAAAAAACCGCCATGCACAGATAACACATCTGATCCCAAAAGCACATTATTTCTTAATGATCTTTGGGTCATCCCTAACTTACGTAACGTTGGATTAGCAGAATTTCACCCTCTACTCCCCACGTAACACATGGCGACCTTAAACCTCATAAAGGACTGCGATTTTAACCCCCTTTTACAAACGCCACCTTGATATATCAGAAATGGACAGCCGTTGAGCGAAAGAAGGGAAATTAAATATGCGTAAAAATGAATTAAAATCTACTCTTTTAATATTACGGAAAATAAAAGGATTTATTCATTATGGCATATTAAAATATTTAAGAACATTTTAAAATTAACTACCAGAGTTTTAAAAATTAATAACTACTAATCGAGTTTAAGGCATAATGATAGAAACAGCTCTATATAAAATTAATTCTTACTATAATGTCGAGGCCTGGTATTACGTAGGAAGCTTTCGTTTTACACACTGAACACTTCAGACATTTTTCCCATGAAAACGAAATTCATGCTAATTTCACAAATTAAAATAGGAATTCCTTCATCAGACATCCAGTTGTGCGAGAACTGCAACAGAAATATGGAAATAGCACTAGTTCCCATAAATGAAAGAAAAATGAGAAAAATCGGGATAATTCGGCAAACTATTGTGCGATCCTCACCAAACTTGTTCATGTAAGTAGTAAAGTAAGGCCGAGTGAGCATATCGTATGCAAATTAGTCTAGGTTGCGTCAATTTGCGTAATCGGATAGCGGTATAAAAACGGGAGTTTTGGAGTGGATTGTTATTTTGTGTTGCAAGTGTGAGTAAAGAAATTCGAAATAGCCATTTTGTAGGAATGACCTCGAGACATCATTTTTCAAATGAATTGCGGTGGAGAACTATTGGCCGGCTTGAAGCAGACCAAAGTCAGTCAGACGTGGCATGATGGCTGAATGTGAGTCCTTCTGTGGCCCATACACTGTGGAATCAATTTCTTGTCATGGATTCCGCGTTACGGAGGTTTAGCTGAGGAAGGGCTGGAGTTACGACTGCTGTACAAGACCGATATCTGCGATTTACAGCACGAAGGAGCAAGACATCTACTCCCTCTCAGCTACGATCCTCTCTTGCAACAGCCACTGGGAGGGTTGTATCAGCTTCTACTGTGCATAGTAGGCTTCATGAGGGAGGTCTGTACGCTAGGAGGTCAGTAATTTGTATACCCCTCACATCACAGGAGAGAGAAGTTGAATTGGGCACTCAAAACATGTTAACTGGACAGAAGAGCAATGGAGGTCCGTACTCTTCACAGATGAGTCCAGATATTGCTTGCAGAGTGATTCCAGACATTGTTTGATATGGGGATAACGAGATACCAGCTATCATCGCAGTAACATCCATCAAAGAGACAGTTACGGTGCAGGTAGCATGTGTGTTTGGGGGTGTCATTTCCTTAGGTGGACACACAGACCTCTATTTGTTGACGAGTGGGAACTTCAATGCTCAAAGGTATAGAGATGACATCCTGGACTTCTTTTATACATACTTACGCTGGTGCAATAGGTGAAACATTCATCTTACAAAACGATAACGCTCGTTCACACAGAGCTCAACTAGTGGAACAATACTTTCAAAAGGAGACCATTATGCATGGAGTGGCCAGTTCGATCTCCTGACCTAAATCCGATTCAGCATGTGTGGGATGCTCAAGGGAGACGTGTTGCCCACCTGAAACAAAGGGAGAGCTTATATTGCTTTAAAGGAACAATGGTCGTTACTCCCTACTGAGCTGATTGACGTCATAAACAGCATGGAACATCGCTGTCATGCCTGCATTGCTGTAAAGGGGTGACCACAATCCTTATTAAAGAATTTTTCCTATTGCATCCTGACACCTCAATTTTGGACAAGTTCCTGTAAGTGTTATTTTTTGACGAAAAATATTTGTAGTGTAAAATATTTAATGTCATTCTGAAACTAGCATTGTAATTCATGTTACCATCAAATTTCATTAAAATCATTCATATAGTTTTTTGTTTATCATAATTTTCCTGAATTTTCCTTAATTTATGGAAACCAGTGTAGATACTCAAGGTACTATATGATTTCAGGTTGTCTTTCTTCAGTGGTATCTAACTTTAAAGGAACAACCGAGAAATATTAACATAAATCAATTATATTCCAACCATAAACCAAGTATATAACAAAGTATATCTCAATAAATTCCAACGGCTAATAAATGATGCAGAGATTTCAGCTGTTTTGTAATCAGCTGAAGGAATTACTCAAACTAATAAAGAAACATGATTAAATATTGTTATGGGAGATTTCGATGCTAAGTATGGAAAGGGGAGATCTGGAGAAACAGTAGAGAATTTGGTCTTGTAATGAGAAATGAAAGAGGGGATCGGTTGATTCAGTTTTGTCAAGAAGAAAACTTGATGATCTCAAATACCTGGTTTAAACTTCAAACGGAAGGCTTTATACATGAAAATCACCCATGGATAACGATCATAATGTGATTAGGAACCAAATTGCCTACATCAGGTTCGAGTCCCAGCTGGGTCAGCGTTGAGATTTATCTCCGCAAAAATTCCCCGCCCTGCCCACGGTCAATAGGGGACACCGATGGGCTTGGAAAGGCCGCCGTCCGTCGGATGGGACGTTAAGCCGTGGCCCCTGTGCGGGAGAGCCATACCCTGTGCACGTTAAAGAACACGCTGGTTGGCCTTGACGGGAGGCTACCATCTGTCTCCCAACAGCTGTTCCAGTGGGTCCCCTCCCCCAACCTTCTCTGAGCCTTCGGGGTCCATGTGACCTGGCCATTTAGCCCATGGTGTGCAAAAAAAGTGCCGCTCAGAGGTAAAACAACCCAAACAAGCCTACATCATGATTAACCAACGTTTTCGGAGTAGCGGAGTTGCTGTGTTTCTAGACTTAGAGAAAGCTTTTGACACTTTTTGGATCATGACATTCTTTTACAGAAATAAGAAAACTATAGAATTAGAGGCACTGCATTTCACTGGTTTAAAATAAATAAATACCCCCTCAAGCAGCTGCTTGCCACAGAGGTCTGATAGGAGCCTGTCAGTTTAATACGCCATAGTAGAAGGTCTGTGAGGATGGCGGGACCTCAGCAGAAAAACAGCACACACATCCATGCCTTACCCAGGGCTCGAACCCAGGTCCCGTAGATCAGTAGCCAAGCGTGCTAACCACTCGGCCACGGGACGGCAATTTAATTCCGGTGCCGGGAATTGAACCCGGGCCTCCTTGGTGAGAGCCAGGTAGCTACTTATCAAATAGATTTACGGTAATTGAACAATGATAGCAACAAGTAGATTTTACTCATAAATATAGTACACTAGAAATAAGCACTAGGAGTATTCAGACTCACTACGAGCAGTTATAGAAATCTTCAGTTCGTTTGTCACAGTAGTAGCTATACGATGCCGACTTCAAATTGCAAACTATTATATAAACAGTTTCATCTAAATTCAGTGTTGCATATTATTCAGAAGAAAAGGCAAAAAGATAGCTTATATAAGCACTCAGTTCGTGAATGATCTCATATTTTTTAGGTTTGCCTCCAGCAGCTTAAAATAACAAATGCAAATTCACAACAAGCTGTCCCAACATACCATGGCTCATACTAACGCTGCAAGCTATTATGAAACCGTTCAACTGTAAAGGGAACTATTCCGAAAATAATTAAAAATGATAGAGATTTCATCCCAACCTCAGGTAATTTAAAAATGGCCGTGTTTGTACCTTAAGAATGACAGTTTGTGCAGCTTGATACTGATCGATTACGGACCTTAACAATGGTCGTTTTTGCACCGTAACAATGGTAATTTTGCAACTTAACAATTGAAGCTTATCCATCTTAACAATGGTCGTTTGTGCACCTTAACAATGGTAATTTGCAAACCTTAACAGTTGTCGTTTGCGCATCTTAAGAAATGTTGTTTTTGCAACTAAACAACAGTCGTTTTTTCAGCCTTCCCATTGTTAAACTAAGCAAACAACCTTTCGTAAGATGCAAAAACATCCATTGTTAAGGTGTACATACGATCATTGTTAAGGTGAACAAACGGCCATTATTAGGCTGGGGAAAAAAACGACCAATGTTTAGTTGTAAAAACGACCTTTCTAAAGATGCGCAAACGACAACTGTTAAGGTCTACAAATTACCATTTTTAAGTTGCACAAACAACTATTGTTAAAATAAGAAAACAACCTTACTTAACCCTTTGAAGCACGAATTTCGATTTTATTTCCGATTTTAATGACATTTGGTATGGGTCGTCTTTATGTGTAGAAAAATGATGTAGTATCAATACTCCATCATTTGCGATGGAGATCAATAGATGGCGCACTAATACCCATGTAGGAAGTGTGGTTTCGCTGTAAAACCAGTCTGCGTATAGAAATAAAAATTTAAGTAAGTGGTTTCTGTGTGGGACCACTATGCTTCAAAGGGTTAAGATGCGAAAACATTCATAGTTAATGGGCACACACGACCATTGTTAAGGTGAGCAAAAGGCCATTGTAAGGTTGAAAAAACGATAATAGTTTATTTGCAAAAACAACACTTTGTACGATGCGCAAACGACAACTCTTAAGGTCTTCAAATTCCCGTTGTTAAAGGTGTACAAACGTCCATTGTTAAGGTGCACAAATTACCATTGTTAAGGTGAAAAAAGGCCATTATAAGTCTGAAACAACGACCATCTTAAAGGTGCAGAAACGATCATTTTTAAAGTGAACAAACGGACATTTCAAAAATAAAAAAAAGAAAGAAAGAAAGAAAAATCATTGTTTATTTGCAAAAAAATGACATTTGTTACGTTTGCAAACGAACATAATCAAGTTAATAAAACAAACACTTCTAAGATGCAAAAACATCTATTGTTACGGTGCAGAAATGATCATTGTTAAGGTGGATAAACGAGGACTGTTAAGGTGAAGAAACGCCCGTTGTTAAGGTTCATAAACGACCACTGTTAAGATGAACAAACGAACATTCTAAAAATGAAAAAACAATCATTATTTAGTTGCAAAAACGAAATTTCTTAAGGTGTGCGAATGACAATTCTTAAGAGCCCAAGTTTTCAGCCTTCCCAATGCACAAACGACCATTGTTAAGGTTACTAATCAATCAGTCTTAAGGTGCAAAAACAACTATAATTAAGGTGAAAAAACGACCATTGTTAAATTAAGAAAACGACCATCATTAAGATGCAAAAACTTCCATTGTTAAGGTGCACAAATGCCCATTGTTCAAACGACCATTCTTAACGTTCATAAACGACCGTTATCAAATCATAAACGATTTAATAACGTTCATAACTGACATCGTTTATGAACGACATCGTTCATAAACGATGTCAGTTGTGTACATTGTTAACGTACACAAACTGACATTCTGAAAATGAAAAAACAATCATTCAGTTGCAAAAACGAAATTTGTTAAGGTGCGTAAATGACAAATCTTAAGGAACCCAAGTTACGATGGTTAAGGTGCACGAACCACCATTGTTAAGGTTACTAATCGATAAGTCTTAAAGTGCAAAAACAGCTATTATTAAGGTGCAGAAACGACCATTGTTAAATTAAGGAAACAACCATCCTTAAGATAAAAAAAACTTCCATTGTTAAGGTGCACAAACGACCCATCGTTAAAGAGCGCAAACCACCATTGTTAAGGTTTATAATCGATCAGTCTCAAGGTGGACAAACTGCCATGAACAGGGTGTTCAAACGATCATTTTAAGGTTCACAAACAGCCATTCTTTACTTAAAAACCCACCATTCTCTAGTTACAAAAACGTCATTTCTTAAGGTGCGCAAACCACAATATTTAAAATACACAAATTGCCATTGTTAAGGTGCACAAACGACCATTGTTAAAGTAAGCAAACGACCATTTTTCAGATACAAAAACATTCATGGTTAAACTGCACAAGCGACCATTGTTAAGGTGCCTAAAAGACCACTGTGAAAGTGAACTAACGACCATAGTTAAAGTGAACAATCTGCCAATATTAACGTGAACAAACTGCAATTGTTAAGATGAACAAACGACCATTCTTAAGGTGAACAAATGACCATTTTAACCATGAAATACGACCATTGTTTATTCGCAAAACACATTTATTAAGTTGCGTAATGACAACTATTAAGGTGCACACATTACCATTGTTAAGGTGCAAAAACGACCAATATTAAGGTTCCTTATCGATCAGTCTTAATGTGCACAGAAGACCACTGTTTAGGTGAACAAACAACCATTGTTAAGATGAAGACGCGACCATTGTTAAATTGCACAAACGACCATTGTTAAGTTGAATGAACGGTCATTATAAACATGGAAAACAACCATTGTTTAATATCAAAAACGACATTTGTGAAGATGCGCAAACGACAATTACAAATCTGCACAAAGTACCACAGTTAAGGTGCACAAACGACCATTATTAATGTTCCTAATACATCAGTCTGAAGGTGCAGAAGCTGTCATTCTTAAGGTACACAAACGGCCATTCTTAAATTAAGCAAAGGGTAATTTTTAAAATGCAAAAACATCCATTGTTAAGGTGCAAAAACGGCCATTCTTAACGTAGACAAAGGACTATTGTTAAGATGAACAAACGGCCATTGTTAAGGTGAAGACGCCACCATTGTTAAGGTGAACAAACGGTCAATGTAAAGATGACAAAACGACCATTGTTTAGTTGCAAAACGCCATTTGTTAAGGTAAGCAAACCACAATTATTAAAGTGCTCAAATTACCATTTTTAAAGTACAGAAACCATCATTTTTAAGGTTGATAATCGATCAGTCATAAGGTGCACAAACGACCATTGTTAAGGTGAACAAAGGGCCATGGCTAAGGTTCATAATCGATCAGTCTTAAGGTGCACACTCTCCATTGTTAGGGTGCACAAACGACCATTGTTAAAGTAAGCAAACAACCTTTTATAAGGGTTCGTAAAGATTCACTATATTGTTGTAGGTAAAAGTACCTATATAGGGCAGCCGCTGGTTTTGTTAGAGTGTCCAAAAATAAAAAAACATTTGGCGTACCACTGGGTTCCCCTCTTTCTTGTTTGCTTGCAGATATCATTATAAGTTCAATACAAAACAAAATTATTCAGTCTTTAGGACCAAAAATTAAATTTTGGGGACGATACATCGACGACATCCTATTGTTTTACGAACCTACAAAAATTAGTCTCGAGAACCTCCAAAGAAAACTGAATGCAGTCTTCCCAACTATAAATTTCACACTGAAACAAGAAATCGACAAAACTCTCCCATTTTTGGACTTTAAAATTCATCGAGCAGATCATTCCCTTGACTTCGAAGTTTATCGAAAACCGTCTGCACCTACGATCCTGATCCCGGCACTCTCTAATCAACCTACGAGATATAAAAAATCCTCCATCCATGCAGCATTCATCAGAAATAAAAAGTATTCCTCGAATGAACTATAATTCGAAAAAGAACGTGCAGTTAGCCAAAGAAGCGGGTTACAAATCTGAATTTATCAAAAAATTCGAAAATGAAGCCACCTTCCGACAGAAAGTATCGTCCTAACCCCCAGCAGCTCAAAATAACAAATACAAATTCACAACAAGCTGTCCCAATATATCGTGACTCGTACGAAACCTGCAAGCTATTATGGAATCTATAAAGTCCCAATAAGAGCAGACAAAACAATTCTGAAAATAATTAAAAATGACAGAGATTTTATCCCAACCTCATAATTTTAGAATGGCAGTTTGTGCAGCTTAAGACAGATCGATTAAGAACCTTAGCAATGGTCGTTTGTGCACCATAACGATGGTAACTTTGCAACTTAACAATGGTCGTTTGGGCACCTTTACAATGGTAATTTGTAGACCTTTTGCACATCTTAAAAAATGTTGTTTTTGCAACTAAAAATGATCGTTTTTTCAGCCTTGTAATGGCCGTTTGTTCAACTTAACCATGGTAGTGTGTCCACCATAACCATGGATGTTTTTGTATGTTAAGAAAGGTTGTTTTCTTACTTTAACAATGGACGTTTGTGCACCTTTACAATGGTCGTTTTTGCAGCTTAAGAATGGTTGTTTATCCACTTTAACAATGGATGTTTTTGCATTTCCAGAATTATCGTTTGTTTATTTTAATAATTGTCGTTTGTGCACCATAATGATGGCTGTTTGTGCACTTTAAGACTGACAGATTAACAACCTTAATAATGGTTGATTTTGCACCTTAACAATGATAATTTGTGCACCTTAATATTTGTCGTTTACGCACCTTAACAAATATTGTTTTCGATTAACCTTAACAATGTCGGATTTTCATCTTTACAGTGGCCGTTTGTTCACCCTAACAATGGCAGTTTGTCCACCTTAAGACTGATTGATTAGGAACCTTAACAATGGTCGTTTGTGCAACTTAAAATTGGTAATTTGTGCAGCTTAAGAGTTGTCGTTTGTTTTTTCAAATAATCAATGGTCGTTTTTTCAAGTTTTCTATAACCGTTTGTTCACCTTAATAATGGTCATTTGTGCACCGTAACAATAGATATTTTTGCATTTCAAGATGGCTGTTTGCTTATATTAATAATGGTCGTTTGTGCACCATAACAGTGGTCGTTTGTCCACGTTAACAATGGTCTTGTGTTCACCTTAATAAGGGATGTTTTTGCATCTTAAGAATGTTCATTTGTGCACCTTAATGGCAATTTTTGCACCTTAATTCTGATCGATTTGGAACTTTAACAATCGTCGTTTGCGCTCCTTAACAATGGTAATATGTGCACCGTAACGATGGAAGTTTTTGCATCTTAACAAGAGTCGTTTGTACACGTTAACAATGGCAGTTTATGCACCATAAGACTGAAAGATATGAAACCTTAACAATGTACGTTAGTTCACCTGAACAATGGCAATTTGTACAGTTGTCTTAACAGTTGTCGTTAAGAAATGTCATTTTTGCAACTAACCAATGGTCGTTTTTACATGTTTACAATGGCCGTTTCTTCACCTTAACAATGATGATTTGTTCACCTTAACAGTGGTCTTTTGCCAATCTTAACAATGGTCGTTTGTGCACCTTGGCAATGGATGTTTTTCATCTTAAGAATGGTCATAAAAAAATGGCAAAACGGCCATTGTAAACATGTAAAAACGACCATTGGTTATTTGCTTACTTTAACAATGGTGGTTTTGCACCTAATAATCGCAATTTGTGCGCTTTAACACTGATTTACATTTAACACCTTAATAATGGTTGTTTGTGCACCTTAACAGTTGTCGTTTGCGCACCTTAAGAAATGTTGTTTTGCAACTAAACAAAGATCTTTTTTTTTCATCTTTACAATGGCCGTATATTCATCTTAACAATGGTCGTTTATGCACGTTAACAATGGTCGTTTGTGCACCATAACCATGGATGTTTTTTGCATCTTAAGAATAGTCGTTTGCTTACTTTAACAACGGATGTTTGTGCACCTTAACAATGGAAATTTGTGCACTTTAACAGTTGTTGTTTGCGCACCTTAAGAAATGACGTTTTTGCTACTAAACAATGGTTGTTTTTTCACCTAAAGAATAGCTGTTTGTTGAACTTAACAATGGCCGTTTGTTCAACTTAACAATGATCGTTTGTTCACCTTAAAAATTATCGTTTGGGCACCTAAGTAAGTGTAATATGGGTTTCTCCGTGTGATAATAAAGGTTTCCAGGCTGATGGGATGGCGTAAATTTCTTCGTTGATGCCATATCTTCTATTCTTATATATTGCAAGCTGTTCGCCTAGTCGAATTCATATTGTGTTGGTGGAGCACAATTAATTTTAGCTTCATAAATTTTGGTATTGGATTACCGCGGTAGACGGCTTTGGCCAGTGCTATGTTTTGTTTCCGGTTGTGCGTATCTCTTTGTGTTCTTTTAATATTTGCCTGAAGGGTCTTTTGGTTTTTCCGCAGTAATCGCACATTTAATTCCTTCGTTCACTTGTTTGTGCACCTTATCAATGATCGTTTATGTACATTAACCATGGCAATTTGTGCACCTTAAGGCTGATCGATTACCAAACTTATCTATGGTGGTTTGTGCACTTTAACAATGGCAATTTGAGCATTTTAATAGTTGTCGTTTGCTCAACTTAACAAATGGCGTTTTGCAACTAAACAATGGTCGTTTTGTCATCTTTACATTGGCCGTTTGTTCACCTTAACAATGGTCGTTTCTTCACCTTAACAATGGTCGTTTCTTCACCTTAACAATGGCTGTTTCTTCATCTTAACAATAGTCCTTTGTCTACGTTAAGAATGGCCGTTTTTGCACCTTAAGACTGATGGATTAGGAACATTAATAATGGTCGTTTGTGCACCTTAACTGTGATACTTTGTGCAGATTTGCTATTGACGTTTGCGCATCTTAACAAATGTCGTTTTTGATATTAAACAATGGTTGTTTTTCATGTTTACAATGGCCATTTGTTCAACTTAACAATGATTGTTTGTTCACCTTAACAGTGGTCTTTTGTGCACATTAAGACTGATTTTTAAGACAATTTTCACAACTCTCCTGCATTTTGCCATTTGACTTTTGCAAACTAGCCGTAATTTGTGATTTAACTTCCAATTTTGCCAACTAGCCGTAATTTCACAGAAATAATTCCGATATTTACATCTCGTCTGAATTGTAACAAGTCAATGTGAATTGTCCCTTGATTTGCCTGATTTGCTTGATTTGCCTGATTTGCTTGATTTCACCTGAATTTTGCCAACTCCCAAAGATTTTGCCAAGTCACTCCGAATTTTGCCAACTGTCCCTAGATTTTTGCCAACTCGCCATAATTTTACAGAAAAAAATCTTAATTTTTACATCTCACCTGAATTTTGCCAACTCCCCACGATTTTGCCAAGTCACTCCGAATTTTGTCAACTCCCCAAGATTTTACCGAGTCACTCCGAATTTTGCCAACTCCCCAAAATTTTGCCAAGTTGTCCCGATTTTGCGAACTCCCCAAGATTTTACCAAGTCACTCCGAATTTTGCCAACTCCCTAAGATTTTGCCAACTCACCTGTTTTTACTAAGTGGCTTTGAATTTTGCCAACTGCTCTAAATTTTGCCTTCTCTCCATTTTCCAAACTGCCTTAGATTTGCCAAGTTGCCTCGATTTTGACAACTCCCCTTAATTTTCCAAAAAAAAAAGATTACAAATTTTTACAACTCACCTAGATTTTACGAATCGCTTCAAATTTTGCAAACTCGTGGGTTACTTTGGGGGAGCCTCCCCCCCATGGCTACGCCCCTGTTCGTTTGTGCACCTTAACAATAGTCGTTTGTGCAACTTAACAATGATCCTTGTTCACTATAACAGTGGTAGTTTATGCACCTTAACAATGGTCGTTTGCGCACCTTAACCATGGATGTTTTTACATCTCAAGAATGGTCGTTTGCTTACTTTAACAATGGACGTTTGGGGACCTTAAGAATTAAAATTTGTGCACTTTAACAGTTGTTTTACCAACCTTAAGAAATGACATTTTTGTAACTAAATAATGGTTGTTTCTTATCTTAAAATGGTCGTTTGTTCACCTTAACAATGGTCGTTTATGCAGCTAAAAATGGTCATTTCAGCACCTTAACCATGGCAGATTGTGCACCTTAAGACTGATCTATTATCAATTAAACAATGGTGGTTTGCATACTTTAACAATGATCGTTTGTGCACCTTAAAAATGGCAGTTTATGCACCTTAACATTGATAGATTTGAAACCTTAACTATGGAGGTTTGTGCACCTTAACAATGCTAATTTATAGACCTTAACAATGGTCGTTTTTTCAGACTTACAATGGCCGTTTTCCCCCTTAACAATAGTCGTGTGTACACCTTAAAATTTAATTTTTATCCACCTTAATACTGATCGAATTGGAACCTTAACAATGATCGTATGTGCACTTTAACAATGGAAGTTTATGTATCTTAAAAATGGTCATTTGTGCACCTTAACAATGGAGTATGTGCACCTTAATCCTGCTCTATGATGATCGTTAACAATGGTCGTTTCTGCACCTTAACAATAATAATTCATGCATGTGAACAATGGCAATTTGTGCACCTTAACAATTGTCGTTTGCGCACTTTAATAAATGTCGTTTTCGCAACTAAACAATGGTCGTTTTTCATCTTTGCAATGGCTGATTGTTCACCTTAACAACGGTCGTTTGTTCACTGTAACAGTGGTCGTTTGTCCACTTTAAGAATGGTCATTTGCTTACTCTAACAATTGTCGATTTTCACCTAAAAATGGCAGTTAGTGCACCTTAAGACTGATCGATTAGGAACCTTAATAATTGTTGTTTCTGCACCTTAAGCGTGATCGATTAGAAACCTTAACAATGCTGGTTTTCTCATGCTTACGATGGCCGTTTCTTCACTTTAACAATGGTCATTTTTTCACCTTAACAATGACACAGTTTGTTCACCTAAGAAATGGTCGTTTGTCCACCTTAACCGTGGTCGTTTACGCAACTTAACAATAGATTTTTTGCAACTTAAGATGGTGATTTGTGTACCTGAACAATGACAGTTTATGCACCTTAAGAGTGATCGATTTTGAACTTTAACAATGGTCGTTTTTCACCTTATAACAATGGTAATTTGTGCACCTTAACAATGGTAATTTGTGCACCTTAACAATGCAAATTTTTGCATCTTAACAATGGCCTTTTTTTTTTAACCTGAACAATGGTAATTTGTGCACATTAACCATGGAAGTTTTTTGCATCTTAACAATGGTCGATTGTTCCCTTAACCAATGGTCGTCTGTCCATCTTACCAATGGTCGTCTGTGCACCTTAACAATGGATGTTTTTTCATCTTATGAATGGTCATCTGCTTACTTTAACAATAGTAGTTTTGCACCAAATAATGGCAGTTTGTGCACCTTAGCACTGATCGATTAGGAACCTCAAAAATTGTTGTTTGTGCACCTTCGCACTGATCGATTAGGAACCTCAAAAATTGTTGTTTGTACACCCTAAAAATTTAGTTTTTGCAAGTAAAGAATTGTCGTTTTTTCATGTTATGGTGCTCAAAAGACCATTACTAACGTGAAAACAGACATAGAAAAGATGAAAAAACGACCACTGTTTAGTTGAAAAAACAAATTTTCGGATATTTTAGTAATATTCGTCTATAAATTAGGTAGTTATGCCAGTTGCAAAAATGACTTCAGAAGTTAATTAAAATTTACTAATCAGTATGGTATCAACGTGTTTAATAAAATAAGTGTATATTTTAGAAGTTTATGTAAAGAATTCTTTCACTATTCTTAAGTTTTGTATATTTCTTAAGACTGGCATTGCTCTCGTTAAACGTTCAAATAACTCATTAAATGCAGAACGAATATTGTTGAAAATCGAGATATTGATTTATTTGATTGAGATCTTTACCTTCTGTCATATTTTTCAAAACAAAATAGCTTGTTGCAAAAGTTATATAGTTTCGACCTTAACTTCCCATTGATATAACCTAGGGATATTATTTATTTAAACAGTCTTTATAGTTATGGTAAATTCCGACTTAAGTAGTATTCAAATTTTATAAGGGTTAGCAAGAAATATCAAGTAATAAAATGTAGAATTTACAATAAACTCATTTCTATATTTTCATATGTTACACTCGACAAGATGATAGGATGAAAAATTTGACTTTTTTCCACAAAGTGAAGTGTTTTCTATTAATATGTATTAGCGATACATTCAATATTAACTTTTATTATTATTATAAACTATTGTTATAACAAAAAAATTTGATATTAATATGAAAAATTTAATTACCACGAACACTTTAAAATACATTACTTTATATAACATTTTATTCTCCAGTACGGAAGAATAATAATGCCACAATGAACTTGTGATGTGATGTATTGTCTTCATGCTCGCATGTGCTTCAGTGTGCGAGTTATGTTACCAACGACGTCGAACGAACTTGAATGAAAGAATAAGGAACAGGTGTTAATTCAGATTAATTCTGAGTGAGAAGGAATACGTAGTTTAAGTCGATACAGTATAGTGAATAACGTTTATTTTTTTTGGTATGTTCGCGGAAAGATAAATAGGTTAATTAGTGTGATCCAGTTAGCGGACGGGTAAGAAAAATAAAAATGCTTAGGACATTTGAAGATATGTCTGAAGAGGTTTTACGTAATTCGAACGAAGAGATCTAATCTCAACTTTTCTGTCCGAAGAGTTCATCATTTGTTACATAGTTGTATTTGGTTCTTTAGGAATTGGTAAGGTTAATCTTTATAAATTTCAAGTTTGTTCACAAATATAATTGTGCCACTTATCGACTGTTCAGAATTATAGAGGAAACAACTTTTTGTATGATTAAAAAAAGTTCATATGTTCTTCTGAAAATTTATTTTTATACTGATATACTGGTTGACTTAGTGTATATAAATGATTTCATCCATCCTCCTGTAATAAATTACATTGTTTTAGAATTAGAATTGTTGTATATTATTTATTTGAACTAACGCTAAGTTTCTGACAGGACATAAGATCAACACTGGTGATTCTCCTCTAATCATCTACCAGCAAGAAGGCTTCCATTAGCAAAATGGTAGGAGACAGAACAACTCATAAGGGACATGGAAGCTCAAAACATCACAGAACCATTATCGAGCCCCTGGACATAATCAGTGGTTCTTGTCAAGAAAGAGGTTGGATCTACCCGATTTTGTGTAGATTACGGGAGATTGAATGGTATAACAAAGAAGGACTGCTTTCCTCTACCCAGGATAGATGATATACTTGACACTGGTCATCTGAGTCAGAATGGTTGTCGACATTAGACTTGAAGAGCGGCTACTGGCAATATGGTATACATCCTGAAGACCGTGAAAAAATAGTTTTCACTACAGGAAATAGACTTTGACAGTTTAAAAGGATGCCATTTGAACTGTGCAAGACACCTGCAACGTTTGAACGACTAATGAAGTTGGTTCGCAAAGGTTTGTCTTGGGGGGTCTACCTGGTTTATTTGGATGACGTCATCGTTCTTGGAAAGACTTTTGAGAAACATTTGAGAAATCTTCGTCAAGTGTTTGAAAAACTTAGGGCAGCCAAGCTAAAAATGGGACCTCATCATCATCATCATCATCATCCTCAAGCAGCCATGGGCTACGGAGGTCCAACCAGACCGTGCAATTTAGTTCTCCAAGCAAGTCTATCCTGAACTACATCTGCTGCATCTGGCCACTGCACACCAATTTTAACAAGGTCCTGTTTGACATTGTCTGCCCACCGCATCCTAGGTCTCCCCTTCTTTCTGAGGCCTTTAGGCACACTGTTCATAACCCTATTCGCCAATCTATAATTATTCATACGGGCAACATGGCCAAACCAACGGAGTCTCTCTCTGCACAATATGCTGCTTAAAGGAGGTTGCAAACTCCTTTGCCTAATCTCATCATTAGTTACAAAGTTGAACCACCTAATGCCCAAGATACTGCGTAAGCATCTGGAATCAAAAGCATCTAGTTTCCTGTTATCTAAATGTAAACTATTCCAGGAAGAAGTTTGTTACCTTGGTCACGTCATCACTGCATCAGGGATTGACTGATCCTAATAAGATAGGGGGCGGGGGTGGCTCAGTCGGTAGCGCACCAGGCTCGTAATCTGTAGTTCCCAGGTTTGAGTCCCAGCTGGGTCAGCGTTGAGATTTATCTCCGCAAAATTCCCCGCCCTGCCCACGGTCAGTAGGGGACACCGATGGGCTTGGAAAGACCGCCGTCCGTCGGATGGGACGTTAAGCCGTGGCCCCGTGTGCGGGAGAGCCATACCCTGTGCACGTTAAAGAACACGCTGGATGGCCTTGACAGGAGGCTACCATCTGTCTCCCAACAGCTGTTCCAGTGGGTCCCCTCCCCAACCTTCTCTGAGCCTTTGGGGTCCATGTGACCTGGCCATTTAGCCCATGGTGTGCAAAAAAGTGCCGCTCAGAGGTAAAACAACCCAACCCAACTCTAATAAGATAGAAGCTGTAAGAGACTGGCCTCCACTACAAGATGTTCATCAACTTCGTAGTTTTATTAGACTTTGCATCTACTATAGAAGATTTGTTAAGGGTTTCTCTAACATCGCAAGGCCGTTACATCGTCTGACAGAAGGCCAGCGGTTCATGTGGACCACCGAATGTGAAGTGGTCTTCCAATAATTGAAGCAAGCTCTTCCCATGGCACCAGTGTTAGCATATCAAGCTGGAAAACAGTTCATAATAGATATTGACACAAGCAACACAAGAGTTGATTCTATACTTTCACAGCAAGACGGAGAAGAAAAAGTTATTGCATATTTTAGCAAAACTTTATCCAAACCAGAGCGGAATTATTGTGTCACACGAAAAGAACTGTTAGCAATAGTAAAAGCAATGGAACATTTTCATCATTATCTCTATGTCCAGAAATTTCTTATACGTACTGATCATGCTGCACTCAGGTGGCTACTAAACTTTAAAACCCTGAAGGACAAATTGCCAGGTTGAGACAGCGGTTGCAAGAGTAAAATTTCTCCATTGAGCATCGAAGTGGCAAACTACATAGGAATGCAGATGCCCTTTCCAGACGTCCATGTATTGATAACTGTAAGCATTGCTATAATGCAGAGTTGAAATATGATACTAAAGGAATAATGCCCATAAGAACATGGACACAAGCAATCAGTGATACTCCTAACATTTGGATCCCAATAGAAATTAGAAGACGTGGTCACATCTGTCTTCGTGCGTTAGATGATATATAGATAGTTGCCAACTAGGTGATGAAAACATAAGGTAGTTGCCAACTAGGTGATGAAAACATAAGGCCAATAATAGATTTGATTGAAAAATCTGATATAAGATCTAATTGGGAACAAATCTCGAGATATAGCCCAACTACCAAAAGTTACTGGGCACAGTGGGACTCCTTAGAAGTGAAAGACAGTGTATTACGCAGAAGATGGGAGAATCCCACTGGACGACTGATCCGTTGGCAGATAATCCTTCCTCGCTCCCGAGTGGAACTAGTGATGAAAGATGTGTATGATAGTGCCACTGGAAGACACGTCGGTGTTAATAAGACATTAGCTACAGTCAGGGAACGATTTCATTGGCTGAAACGTCTACACGTCGCTCCTGACTCTGCAAGTCTCGTCCTAAAGAAATCTCGTTAAAGCGTAGATTATCAACGACACTAGAACTCAAGAATATACCTCCGAGTCAGTCGTCCAGCCAAGTCTGCCTCTCACTCACAACTGCGGAGCTTGTAGTCCCATGTAATTCAAGGGGGCAGAGCTGATCACACCTTCCAACACTCGGAGGCAGAGCTTAACATCCCATCTAATATACGGTTGCAGAGCTTAACGTCCATCTAAGCACGGGGACAGAGCTCACATCTTCTATAATATGGTGGCAGAACTTAACATCCCATCTAACACAAGGTTGCAAAGCTTGACATCTCATCTAACGCACGAAGACAGATGTGACCACGTTTTCTAACACACGGACACAGAGCTTAGCATTCCATTTAATACATGGTTTGAAAGTTAACGTCCCACCTAACATACGGGGGCAGAGTTAAGAACATCTTCTAAAACCAGGTGCACAGCTTAACATCCCTTCTAATGCATGGCATCAGAGCTCACCACGTTTTCTAACACAGGAGGTATATCTTAATACCCCATCTAATACAGGGTTGCAGAGCCTGTATTAGATGTTTGCAGAGTATATTTCTGTCGCTGTGAAAATATACGATATTGAAGCGTTCAAAGTGGGGAGGCATATTATCCAAAATTCCCCTATGGCTACGCCAATATATGTAATATTAATTTTGAAATAAAGAGGAAATTGCAAGAAAAATTTTATGAATGTCTAAAAAATTGTGATATACGTTTCCAAAACTCTTTTATCCTACCAAAATAAGAAGCAAAAGAGCACCTATGATTACAAATGGAACACTGGCGCCCTATTGAGTGCATATTTTCAGACGAAATAAACGTATTAGAGAAAAATTATCCTCAAGCATCTGCTTGTCACAGAACTCTTTGGCTCCTTAAGGGCTAAAGTTACTGTTTTATTTCATGTGTTGGTTTATTCATGCCAGTAACTTTTTAAATGGTACGTAATAAACGTTGTCATATTTAATTAATTTTCATAATTATTATTATTTTAAATAGTTTGATAATCAAATGTAGTGTATTTTCGAGGTACAATTTACTTACGGTATATCGAGTCCAGTATTGAAACATTTATATCCGTCCTTGAAATTCAGTCGTTAACAGTAGTTTTTGGAAACACGTAATAGAAAATAAAACATATTTTTCTTCATTGTTTTTGCTAAATTACAACTATGATTTTCTTTTCTAAATGGAATACAGTTTCTGTAATTAGAATCATTTAAAAAAATAATGATTAACAGGAAGTACAGTTGGTGAATAGAAAAGCGAGGTTTGCGTCCATCCGGTCTACTATCGGTGTGGTGAGGTGGGGAACTAAAGATTTAGTTGTAGAATTATTTGGTAAACAAGATTTATAGTTGAATTAGTGCATTTTATACAACAGGTAAAGTGCAGTTATTGTGATTGTGTTATTAACTTTTTGAAATGTCAGCAAGAGGTGGAAAGAAAAGAAGTAAAGCTACTTCTAGGTCAGCAAAAGCTGGCGTGCTGTTTCCAGTCGGAAGGATTCACCGCTACCTGAGAAACGGCACCCATCACCAACGCATCGGAGCCGGGGCTCCTGTGTATATGGCAGCGGTGATTGAATACCTTACTGGTAAATTAAAATTTAACTACATTACGAAACGTTAAACATGTGTTCTGCTTTTAAAAAATGAAAGTGCTCATAATAATTGAATACTTATATAATTGAATATTAATAATTACTGCATTAGTTTCGGAGAAAATTGATATGGAAAATTATAGATGCGTTTCAAAAATAATGTAATTTATGCTTTATAGTGTTATACTGTAACAGAAATTTAAATAACAATGTCAACATAATATTCAATTTGCAAAACAATGTGAGTTATGAAGAGGCTGTATAATAAACTAGGAATTTACAGTAGGTAAAAATGCACAATGTACCTTGAGTGCTATTTTTTTTTCTCATGTAGCTTAACAGTACAGTATTTTTCAATGAATAACAATGCAGACAGGGATCTCAAGAAAACCTTTTTCTGTTCCATGATAACAATACATGCATTTGGAACATCATTGGGTTTTATTGCCATTTTGCTATTTTCCAGTCATAACTTTGAACCCAAACTGCATTCCCACCAGTGCTAGCAGAATTTTTTTTTTACACAGCCAAACAGAAAATTTTGGTTCAAGTTCCTCAGATACCCTGCTGATTGAATTTGGTGATTTCCTGAGAACATGTAATGATATTATGAGTGCTATTTTGGTTCATTCCCTCTGTGACCTTATTTTTTGGTGACTTTTTTATAATGTGGCCAGTGGATTAATATGAAACAAGAATTCATGACTGTAAGATTAAATATTTTAAAAATTTTAATATAAATGGTGCTTATTCCACATTACTATTTTAAAAATAAGCCAAGAAAATGACAATTATTACCAGACAGTGTGAGCAAGAAGAAAAGGAATTTTTATAGTTATGATAAATATTCAAGCATACAGTTATGAATTCTTGTTTCATATAAATCTGCTGGCTACATTATAAAAATTCCACCAAAAAATATAAGGTCACAGAAGAAATTAATCAGTAAAGTGTGGAATCAAAATATTACTCATAATCTTGATACCTCCTGTTTTCAGAAAATCGCCAAAAGTGTCCAGCAGGGTGTCTGGAACTTGAGCCAAAAACTCTATAATATTTAAGACAACAAACTAAGAACACCATATAAAGTCAGCAAAAGTATTGTATAAAGAGCCAATAATGCAGTCAGCCTTCTAAAAAAAATCAAAATTCTTCATGATAAATTCACTGAGAATACCATACCAATAGCATATTCAAAAGTATATGCCATTCAGATATTGATATTATCCTTCACACTTTTCTCAGTGGTGTCCTAAGATTATTCATCATGACAGCTTTAATAAGGAAAACAATTGGCAGTAGTGTACATCACAGTCCTTGGCCGCCATTTTTTTTGATGCAACGTAACAAAACAGTCCCTTTAGTTGATTCCCACAACCCCCCAGACCCTAACCCAAACAGGGGTTCCTAGAAAATAAATTGTTTTTTTTCCATTATCATGGTAGTGATAACTCGAGTTTGCGTCAAATGCAAAGTATGGTTACCATGTTTTGTAACGCAAAGTATGGTTACCAATAAATTGTTTCTTTCCATTACCACGGTAGTGATAACTCAAGTTTACGTCAAACGCAAAATATGGTTACCATGGTAATTTGCATTGTAGCGAAATGCAACATAATAAAAAAAATACACGATTCCACTAAAAAAATCCCTCACAACCACGAATTACTAAAAAAAATTAAATTTATCAAAAGAAACGTAAACAAAGAAACTACACAACACTTTTTTCCTAATCATACAATAATCTTTTTTCCTAATAGTTAAAACACGCCACAAATATATTTCCACAAACTAAACTAATAAATTCAGTCACACATACAATAATTAACTTAAATAAATCACCAGAATTAATGAAATTGAACACCAATCTCAAAACCAAGAACATCCATAATAAGAAGATTCTTATAAATATCTTCTTATAAATCTTCTTATAAATAAAAACCAAGAACATCAATAATGCATCACTGACTGGCATTATGAAAAAAGCCCCCAAAACTAAATACTCTCCTTAGTGATAACATATACCAAAAAACTAAAAATCGGAAACATTGCACCACCGACCAAATTATAAAAAAATCCCCGAAACTAAATAATGTTCTCATAGACAACACAAACTGAAAAACATGAAAATTGGAAACAGTGCACTGCGATTGAATTATAAAAAAGCCATCGAAACTAAATTATATCCTCACAGACAACACAAACCGAAAAGCAAGAAAATTGGAAAAAGTGCAACGCTGACCGAATTATAAAGCAGACCCCAAAACCAAATAATTTCATCAGAGACAACAAAAAAAAAAAACATCTTACGGCTCTAATAACCTCCCCTAAATTATTGATTAACTTTCCTGACTCCATCAAAAACTGCCATTTTTTTCCACACTGACAATCCTACAATACTCATAATTTCTACATCAAAAAGCTGCCAAACACTTCCACATATTAACAATAAATCATATAAGTAACTTTAAAAGACTCTTAAATATATAACAATATTAATAAATCACTATAATACACTAATAATTACCATACTATTAAAAACCACTCAATTCATCCCAAACTACTATAATGAAATATATGTGTTCGTTACAACCGCCATGTCAGTCACACACGAAAAAACCAAACATTCTTCTCCCAAGAATACTCCATCCCCCTCACAACATTAGAATCCTCTGAAAACTCACTTTATATGTTTCACCAAAAACTCTCCTAAAACCCTAACACTTCATAAAAGCTCTTATTTTTGAAATTTAATTAACCCACATTATTAACTTTTCCATTTTCTTCCACTCACGACAAAATACATACTACTACACTATACTAAACACAAAAAAGATTTAAAATAATTCTATCTGGTAACCACTCCTCCCTTCTCCTTCAAATGCCCCTCCAAACAACTTACAAAAACATGTCCCCCTACACACAGCCATAAAAAACTACCGAACACCCACTTCCAAACAATGTGACCACAGCATTACAAAATTGTTCACTAACACTTTCACCAAGAACCCTCCTAATATTAAATAATTTCAATTCCAAAATTTCTTAAATAAATTATTATTTAGCATATCTTAACAAAATTAAAAAAACAACAACAACAGGAACATATTAATTATTCCTATTCTGGCTATCATTAAAAATCTTGCATTAAATATATTGTACATATGCACTTACCACTAGTCGCATAGGCATGTTATCCCAAGGAGTTATCATGCAAAAATGGTGAAAAATGTCAAACGTAACTTCACATTTCCATCAAATCACACACGATATGTGACCACATTACCCACTCAAAAGAAATAAATCGAAGAACCATAGGCCACCAACAACCAACGGTTACATTTCTACGTCATACTTTTCACCTGGATGTAATACGCTTCTTGAGCAGTGCCATCTGTTGGCTGTGGACCATGAACAACAAACTGACCAAACAATTCAACTTGATTCATACTTGTCTTACATCAAGGAAAGTTGCCCCAATATCGTGTGACATAGCAGCAAAAACCAAAACGCCATTACAACAATATGCTGAGAACAAAAATGCCATTGCAACATTACGCCAAAACATAATCTCGGCCACCCTGAGGTCTTCCAGAATTTGTACATTATACTATATGCTTAACTTTTGGACACCAATATGGATCTGAAGAAAATAGGTGATATCCAATATCCTTTTATAAACGGTGAGCCATTTATTTTTATTTAAACACAAAAACTAAATATTCACATCAGATACACCGTTGATCTGCATTTGAAAGAAAAACCCAGAACTAAATAATCATATCAGAGACTACTAGTCTGAAATCACAAAAATTGTAAACAATGCAATGATAATCCACACATAAACTAAATAATCACACCAAAGTATAAAAAACGAGAATTGTAAACAAAGCATTGCCAATTTACACTTAAAAAAAATATGACATCAGGGCTAATTGACTGTTCACAATTCTTGGCTAAGAGAGATGGTACTGCTCAGGGAAACCTATGATATCAAAACATAGCATTAGAGCACAAATAAAGGAGGAGACAGGTAACTAAAATTGTACTGTAGCTCCACCTAATGTAAAGCATGAATTACTGATTTTCTTTTGGCTTGTGTCTTGTTAAGACTGTTATTAGTCTGTCTCATTTCATATCTCAAAAGAAGATGGAAAAGTGTGTTGATATGCCATAAAATATCAGGTAATGAAAAAAAACTTTAATCTAGTTACTTCATGAATCTGTATCGATGAATATGCAAATCACAGTGTTAATATACTAGGAAAAAAGACAGAAAAGGTTGTGGGTGTTGAGTGCCATTAAGTGTTGAAATAGTAGCAAAAATGTCTTGCCAAATTAGTTTGTTTTTTTATATTTGTTTATACAATCTCGGTCTTACTATAATACAAAATCAAACTGAATTATGAAAATATAACAATGTATTTGGCATTTGGTTTGCAATTAAATACTAATACCATGCTTTTAAAAAGATTTTCCAAGCAAACCTTGGCATTGTGGAATGTCGGTAGGCTATTCAGTGGTCCGTGGTTCAAAATCAGCTGTAGTTTATTTTTCATGGCAGGCTTTTTGGAGCTTCTATGGTCTTGTTCATAGAGGAATTGCACAATTGCTTCATTATAATGAAGGATGGGATCTATGGGAATTACCAATCTACTCCTTCATCTGTGACATTAGAGAAACTGAGTTGTTGGTGACTTAGGGTTTTTTTATTTGTGTGTTTTCAGTAGGTAACATAAAATCAAGTGATTTGATATGAATGTTTGGATATTTTGTTATTCTTGTTTAGATTACTTTTGCAAATGGTCATAGGTAAGTGTATATGGCATAATATATATATTAGGAGTTCCAATGATAGCCTCTTGTTGCAAAATGTTAAAATATGGTAAATAATAAGTTATTTGGAGTATTTAAGAAATGAAATTATTTAATTTACTAGTGATGTTGAAAGTTTTAGTGAAATGTATTGTTATGGCCAGGTGATTTGAAAGTGGGAGACTATTGTGGCTATAGGTGTGGGGGAATGTTTTACATTAGTTCTTTAGAATGCGAGTTTGAAGGGAGTGTCATTAGAACAGATTTTACTCATATAGTTGTATTTAGTATGATGTAGTAGCTATTTCGTTAAGAGTAGCAAGAAAGTGGCAAAAAAGATTCAAATATGGGGAAATGGATGAAATGGTAATGTTTCTCATGTGGGATTTGAGAGAATAGTTTTTGAGGAAATATATGGGAAAAGAATGTTTGAAGTTTTTGTCTTTGGGATTGGATATTTGGGAGTTGTAATGAGCACATTATAGTAGTTTGAGATGAAAAATTGAGTGGTTATTAGTATTATATAGAATTATTAGTGTATTAGCCGTCCCATGGCTGAGTGGTTAGCGTGCTTGGCTACTGATCTAAGGGACCTGAGTTCGAGCCCCGGGTAAGGCATGGATGTGTGTGTCGTTTTTCTGCTGAGGGCCTGCCATCTTCACAGACCTTCTACTATGGCATATAAACTAACAGCCTCCTGTCAGACCTCTGTGGCAAGCAGCTGCTTGAGGGGGTATTTATTTATTTATTTATGATTACCTAGTGGTTAATATAACATCTTATCACACTCATATTGCCATGTGCAATACATAAGATATATTTCATTTAAACCTTATTTAACCTTGACATTAACTTTTAACTACAAAAGTCAACACAATGTAAGAATATTAAAATTTGTTACTAGTTCATCACTTGGGCCAACCCATGATGTTCCATTCTTCGACCTGGTGTTGTCCCAATATGACATTTCAGATGTTCTGGCTGGTAACTTTTTGGCTTGGTTATTAAAGCCTAGAAGGTGTTCACATTGATGAAATATTTGTGCTTTTCCTGTACATTCACTGTCCACTAGATTAAGTAGGGTTTGTAGAATTATTGGTGTGGAAAAATGGCAGTTCATAATGGAGACAGAAAGGTTAAATAATAATTCAGAGGAAGGTTTGTTTTTTTTTGAGAAATATTGTGTTTTTTAGTGGATGGAGGGCAGTCTTGTAGTGTTTTCAGTAGCTTAATTCAGTGTGCTTACACATTTTTTTTATTAATATTTGTGGTTATGAATATTAAGAGTGATTAGTTACTATTATATAGGCAATGAAATTTTCAGAATCTATTAATTAATATTTTTAGTTATGGAATTAAAAATTTGTTTTCAATTGTCTTCTTTATTTCTATTTCTGATTAAGAAATTTAATATGGATTTTTAATTATTGAAATTGTTGGTAAATATATTAATGGCTGTGGAAATCTAATTTGTGTTGTGATAAATATTGTAGGTTAGAATGCTTTAGTTGCTTGGAATGTTTTTTGTTGACATATGTTGTTTTTTGAGATCATTTAGTTTTGGGGGCTTTTTTATAATTAGGATTGGTGGTACATTGTTTCCAATTTTCTCATTTCTTGAGATTTTGTTGTCTCTGATGAGATTATTTCCTGGAGTTTATAATTTGGATCGGTGGTGCATTGTTCCCAATTATTTTTGTTTTGAAGACTTGTTGTCTCTGACAAGATTATTTCTGGTGTTTTATTTAGGTTAACTTAGTTGTTTCATATGTGTGACTTGTTTAAGGAATTTATTTTTTTGGGGGAATGTAGTTATAGAGTGTTTTAAATATTATGAAAGCAGGGGGGGGGGGAGTTTGAGCATTGGTTTGTAGTATGTGGGAGGTCATTTGGTCTGTTTTGTTAATGTGGTTTGTTGTTTATGGGTTGTTTTATGAAAATTTTATTATGTTATGAGTAATTAGTGGTAGTGAGTTTTTTTGGGGGGGAGGGGGGTTGGTAGATTTATTTGTTACATTGCATTCATTTAAAACCCAAATTATTGTTACCATGGTGATGAAAAACAATATTTTTTAGAAACTGCTGTTTGGGTTAGGGATGTTAATGAGAAGGTCGCTAACACTAAAGCATCTATCTTAACAGGGAATACTGTGCATTCACTATGGATTGATTTTTAATTATATATTAAGGCTTTAGCGTTAACGACCTCATTAACATCTGATAATCAATAGCAATGACTGAAAAAGTTGCATCTCCTTGAGTGTAGATGGTGCTGTCTCAGCCATGTCCCAGTGAAGAAGATTTATAAGGTCTTACTCTGAAAAATTTCATTGTCCGACACGTGGTACATTGGTAGCGCACTCTGGCATGAATCTGGAGAGATGTGGGTTTGATTCCTGCCGTGTCAGCAATGAAATTTTCAGAATCTATTAATTAATGTTTGAAGTCTGGGGGATTGTACGAATTTTCAAAAAGCACCATTTTGTTATGTAGTGTTAAAAAATGCCATCCAGGACTGTAAAGTGCATTTCTGCTCACATCAGAAACTACTCCCAAAATCAAAATACCATAATTTACCACTGATCCAAAAGAAAAAGAATGATTAATTGTGTCACAGGTTATTCCTTTTCATATGTAATAGTCATAAATAATGCACTGTCAATTGACACTTAAAAACACTTCAGAACTACACAATGCACTTATGAAAGACACACCAGATTAAAAGAACTGTGTAAGCCACCTAAGGACTACACAATCATTTGGAAACAATTACTTAATCCACTTACAAAGGACACAAGAATAAAATACTGTTTAAGGCACTTCAGAATTTCACAATCGTATGTAAACAAGTGTTTAAAACTTCATATTGCCCTCCTTCCTCTGAATTGGTGATGTGCAAACTGTAGATCACATGAAAAGTTCTGAGGGCTTCAGAAAATTTAAAATAAATTTAAACTATCAAAATGACCCATTTTTCATTGCATTTGTTTCCAAATAATTAATTTCTTATTAACAAATTATCCTTTACCATCAACCATATTTCTGTACAGAATCCAGAATCTAAGTAGTTTGGAGTGAAATGCTGACCATTGATTGTGCCTTTGTTTCTGCTGAAAGTAGCCTTTATAATATTTTCACTTTTGAAAAATACAATGTGAAGATGGGTGCCCAGAAAATCATATTACTGTACAGAATCCAGAATCTGTAAGTATAGGGTGGTGCAAAATAAGCTGAACAGTTCGTTTTCTCTGTAACTTTAGAATGAAATGTAATAAATGAGCTATCTAAATGGTAAATGAAAACTTTATTCTTGGAAATTTTTTGCATCATATGTGAAAAATCATATCAGCCAAATGACCACCCCCTTCTTGCCCGCAAACATATGCTCTTCTCATGGCATTTTCCATAGCATTTCTCATAATTTCAGGAGATATTGCAGCTATCTGATGCCAGATTTTGTATTAGTGCCTGTATGGTTTGAGCATTGTAAGTGTATTATTGGCATACATTTTATCCTTTGGGGCGGGGGTGGCTTGGTTGGTAGCACGCCAGGCTCGTAATCTGCAGTTCCCAGGTTCGAGTCCCAGCTGGGTCAGTGTTGAGATTTATCTCTGCAAAATTCCCCGCCCTGCCCGCAGTCAGTAGGGGACACCGATGGGCTTGGAAAGGCCGCCGTCTGTTGGATGGGACGTTAAGCCATGGCCCCGTGTGTGGGAGAGACATACCCTGTGCACGTTAAAGAACATGCTGGATGGCCTTGACGGGAGGCTACCATCGTGTCTCCAAACTGCTGCTCCAGTGGGTCCCCTCCCCCAACCTTCTCTGAGCCTTCGGGGTCCATGTGACCTGGCCATTTAGCCCATGGTGTGCAAAAAAGTGCCGCTCAGAGGTAAAACGAACAAACTTTATCCTTGAGATAGCCCCAAAGAAAAAAGTCTAGGCGGTCAAATCTGGTGAGCACAGTGGCATCTCACATCACCATATTTCGATATAATGCAATTGGGAACTACTAACTGATTGTTTTCCAAGAACATTTTGACGATTTGGTCCGCTGAGCAATTATGTACCTCTCCATAATTAAATTCTCCAAGGGTTACCTGTAAGATAAACACAAAAAAATTGCAAACTTAAAAAGAACTAAAAAAGTTATGATTTTTTTTTTTTTTAAATGGTCAGCATATTTTGCACCATCCTGTATTTCGAAGTGAAATGCTGACCATTTAATGTGCCTAACTTCTGCTGAAAGTAGCCTTTATATATTTTCACTTTTGAAAAATAGAATTTCAAGATGGGTGCCCATAAGGCTCTGAGTAATGGAGTTCAAATACAGGACCCATAAGTTATATAATAAGTTAAAAACAGTTTGTAATATATTTTACTGCTTCCAAGTTGTATCTATAGGTATAAACATATTGTCTATATCTGATACTGCTGTTCAACAGTATGTTGATTGAGCAGATGATAGAGGCTGCTAAGTTATCTGTTCAATTCTAGGCTGCAGATTGATACCATACAACCATTGTCTTGACTTACATGATACATTCTTCAAAAAATTCATGTAAGATGAAATTGTGTTAGTTTGACATAAATTTCTCATGAGAAATTAAGTAAAATAAGGAAAGGGTGGATGTGTTTTAGAATGCATTTTGTCAAAAAAATATATTTCAGAGAGGCATATATATTTAAAAAAATATGTTAATATATATTAAATATGTATATACATGTGTTTGAATATTTGGTCTACAACAGAATGCTAATAATATAGTAATAAAGTATCACAGGAAAATGTCCTGTAAACAAGGAACGCTTGAAATAATTAGCTGAAAAAAATTGGTTACACTGAGTGGAATTCAAACCACATCTCCCAGAAGCATGCTAGGTATCATAACTGTTAATATTACCAGAGACTGATTGATACCTAGCATGCTTCTGGGAGAGTTAGGTTCAAATTCCACTCAGAGCAACCAATTTTTTTCACAAAGTATTTTGTCAAGATATTTTGATATTTAATGTTCTTTTTAAACTGTTCATACATAAATATCTTATCTTGGCAAAATAAAAGGTTGGCAAAGCAATTTAAGTTAAATTCAAACACGTTTTGCCAAGAAATTTGAGGCCTGTTGAGCCTGGCACAGTCAAATGAAGATTTTTCATCAAGTAGCATGATCATCACTTGGTTGTATTGGTTGAATCAGCCAATCAAGTGTCATGGGCCACCTTAAATTGTTTACCCACATCCTGCAGTTAATTGCTATCATATTCCAGTGCATGCACATTTATGTAATCGCTAGACAATGTTAAAATTCTGGGTGGTGACTGTAATGGAAAAATTCATATTGTATGAACTGAAGCAGACAGTGTAGCACTGATTCACGAAGTGAAATTAATTACTTGGAGAGTTAATCTTAATGGTAATGGTATGTATTTCCTCATAAGAGATGAAATGCAATTTTGTTTTTAAAAAAATTCTGTTTTAAAGAAATCTTAATTTCTGAGAATGGTATGATGCACAAATATTTTCGACACAACTGTAATGTGATCTTCAGTAGTTGCTTTCAATTCCAAATGTAGTAGAATATCTATATAATTATGTCTATTTGATTGAGCTGATGTCAATTTCAAGATGTACATTGTACAGGAGGCTGCATGAAAAAGGTCTGTATGAATTAGGATCAATGGTCTCCCTCATCACTTTCAATAGAAGAGTTCAGGTAATGTGGTTCAGACATCACATTTGGAGCTCAGACCAGTGGGAAAATGTATACTTCACAGATGGGTTCACATTCAATTTGAACACTAATTCTCTATGTTCACCTGGGGAGAACAATAACTTTCCACAATCACTGTAATGTCACAGAAAGGGATGAAGTGGTGGTAATGAATGGCAGTAGAGTGTAATGGTTTGGATTTGGCATCATATGAGTGGGCATACAGAGCTTCATATTTTTTATGGAGGCACTCTGACTATTTTGTGATACATATATGATAATTTGTCATTCAATTAACCCTTCCAGGGCCCATGTCTTGTATGCATGTTGACAGAATCCGAAATGTAAGACCAAGGATGCCTGTATCAGTTTTTACAACACATAAAACTTCAATTTTTTTAAAAAGCATTTGCCATTTGAAAATTTTCTTTACATATATCATAAACTTAAATTAATAATGCTTGAAAAATAATAATTTTTTTTCATTTGCGCATATTTTATTAAACTATGACAAATAATTTGTTGAAACCATCTGATTGCCATATATTGGAAGTGATATATTGCATTTTCGATTTGTTTGTTAACATTATGCTGAAGCATTTCCCCGTTTTAAGCTCACAAGTTTGATTCGAACAATTGTCAACGAATTTTTCCTTAAAGTTTTGAAAATCTCCTAAAAATTAACCAAAAACTGATATTTTTCATATCACTTATAAGTAATTATACAGGGTGATTCAGTTAAGCATGTACAAACTTCTGGGAGGGGTAGGTTGCACAGAGACTAATCGGAATCATATAGCAATTCAGGGTCGGTAACGGCATCAAAATGCTAGTATACAAAGAGGACATGAATGGAAGAGCAGCACGTAAGTGAACAAAATGCTTCTTATTAATCACAATAAGTACATTTGCGAATTACACAGAGGTCACAGAAGGTGTTCGAAGTTGCGACCATGAGCTGTAACACAGGCCTGACATTGTTGGTGCATGGAATCACATACATTCTGGAGGATTCCTGGCGTGTCTCGGACTTCCGAGGCAGCTACGGAGATGTGTGTGACAAGATCCTCAGCACTTTCAATGGGGTGTTGAACACCAATCCTTTGATGTAACCTCAGAAGAAGTAATCAAGGCATGATAGATCCGGCGATCTTGCAGACCAATGAACGGGACCACCACGCCTGATCCACTGTTGTCCTAATGTCACGTTTAAGTGTTGACGAACTTCATGGCTGAAATGGGTGGTGGCCCCATCGTGCTGGAACCACATTGCATGGCACAGCGACTGAGGGACCTGTTGTTCATCCAAAAGTTCTGGCAAGACATCCTCCAGAAATATCCAGTAACTCCTTCTGCCCAAACGGAACAGGCATGAGGTATGGGCCTATTAAGTGGTCTCCGACAATACCAGACCAAACATTTACAGCAAAACGGTTTTGTGCTGCACGTGTTCGTGTAGCATGGGGGTTCTCCACCACCCATGCATGCGTGTTATGTGCATTGAGCTACCTTCCCATGTAAAGCATGCCTCGTCTGTGAACAGCACAGAAGCAGGAAATTGGGGTTCTGCCGCACTCTTCTGCAGGTACCATTGCACAAATGCAATGTGCTGTGGGTAATCCTCAGGCTTTAGTGTCTGGATGCGTTGCACATGATATGGATGCAGTTGGTTATTGTTCATAATCCTCCATACAGTGGATTGGGAAAGACTAACCCGGTGGGCTGGGAAAGACTGACCCAGTAGGTGATTTCTCAAGTACTGGCACTTGGAGTGTCTTCTGAGGCCGACGAGAAAAACAGGCCACGACACTGAGGCGCTCCTCAGCCGTCACGTGATCAACTTAGTCTGGTAGTTGCAAACGCCACTCGATTCATTCGCACAGAACCTTGTATTTTGTTTTTGCAATTTTATTTCGCTTTAATTTTTTTGTATCGACATTAAATCACATGAAAAATTCCTTGTGTAGAATAAATAATGACTGTATTCTTTTTTCACTTTTTTGTTTAGCCTTTTATATAAGCGGATTTAAATTTGATAGTTAATCTAAAACTAGCTGAAATTCGCAAGAAACCAAATTTTTTTTCTTTCTTCATACCCCATTTAATCTAATTTGTGATAATTCTTAAAAAAATCGGCCTTTTTTTTAAAAAATTAAAGGCATAATATTACAGTGTTTAGAATAAAGAGCAAAATCAGAAAACCAGAGGTGTATTTAAACGGGTGGTTTGGGATATGTATATACAACTATACAGGGTGATTCAGAATTCATCATCAATATTTAGTGGGGAGAAAGGGAATAAGAAAAGAAAGAGATTTCACATAGGAAAGTATGGGGGCAGACGAACGCATGGTGGTGTAGAGGGCGCTGTGTGTACACACCTCTCATACAGAAGCACAGCTGTTTGACGCGTGTAGTCAGTTGTCATTCGACAAGGTGAATTTGCAGAAGTAACATGAACCGGTATACGTGGAATGAATGTGCAGATATGCATGTAACTTACGGTGCGGCAGGAGAAAGATGTCTTCGAGCCAGGCAATTGTATGCAGCGCGCTTCCCAAACCGCCGTGTGCCACAGCATCAAATGTTTTCACGTATTCATCGCCAACTGCGTGAAACAGGATCGTTTGCTGCTAGTAATGTTAATCGAGGGAGGCGCAGATCGGCACGGACAGTAGCAGTAGAGGAAGCTGTCCTACAGGAAATCGAGGAACAACCTGGTGCTAGCACACGATGTATGGCTAGGCAGTTTGGAATTTTGCAAGCAACAGCATGGCGGATATTACACGATGAAGGGTTACATCCGTTTCATCTGCAAAGAGTGCAATTATTGGCAGCAGACGACCATCCCAAGCATGTTATTTTTTGTCAGTGGTTCATGCAGAGAACAGCCATTGATCCCAATTTCCCAACGTATGTTCTTTTCACCGATGAGGCATTGTTCACTCGAGAGGGTGTCTTCAACACACACAATTGGCATGTGTGGGCTCATCAGAACCCACACGGTACAAGACCTGGAGCTGCGCAACAACGTTTTGCTGTCAATGTGTGGACTGGGATTGTCGGTGACTGTTTGTTGGGCCCGTATTTACTACCATCCCGTTTGGACGGTGCCAAGTACCTAACATTTCTTCAGACTGTGTTACCGGATCTTCTGAACGAGGTTCCTGATGGTAGTCTCCGGCGAATGTGGTTCCAGCATGACGGCGCTCCTGCACATTTCGCAAATGCTGTGCGTGCTTACCTACGCAGACAGTTTGGTGGTCAATGGATTTTCCGCGGTGGACTGGTTTCTTGGCCACCACGTTCACCAGATTTATCTCCAATCGATTTCTTTGTATGGGGTGCTATGAAAAACATGGTGTATGAGACCCCTGTTGATAGTGCTATGGATCTTGTAGCACGCATATCAGTTGCTGCCTCAAACATCCGGGAAATGCCAGGCATCTTCCACAGGGTCCGGCTGTCCATGCAACGCCGTTGTGAGTCATGCATTCTAGCACATGGTCGGCAGTTCGAGCACCTCTTGTAAGTCTGTACAACCAATGCAGAGAAATGTTACATGTAAGATAATAAATGTTTTTTCCTTACCACTTCCTTCTTATGTGTTCTTTCCATCATTGAACTGGGGTCATTTTGCCCTACTACATGGCATATGCGCCCATGCTTTCCTATGTGAAATCTCCTTCGTTTCTTATTACCTACCTCCCCACCAAATATTGATGATGAATTCTGAATCACCCTGTATATATTTTTGAAATTCTTTTATGTTTTTTTTTTAAACATTTAACAACTGTAAGTCATTGATTTAGAATACACCACTGGTTTTCATTTACTTACCAGTTGTGGTATCCTTAATATTAATTATAGAAATGTATTATGTGCTCATATATATCAACATACATTATATTTCTTTTTGAAAATCTCTAGCTAGCAATCATAGCCAGAAAAAGCAAGCATTATATATATATAATACTGTTAAAATGCAGTCCATAAATATTGTCTCAACCTCATAGAGCTGTATTGTCATGTGAAAATCCAGTAAAACTCTTGCTGACACAGTGGCAGGGGTGGCTCAGTCAGTAGAACGCCAGATTCATAATCTGCTGTTCCCAAGTTTGAATCCCATCTGGGATCTTATCTGTCAATAGGGGACACCGATGGGTTTGGAAAAGACACCATCTGTAGAATGAGACATTAAACCGTAGGCCCCATACCCTGTGCATGTTAAAGAACACGCTGGATAGCCTTGATGGAAGGCTACCACCTGTCCAGTGTGGCGCTTCCCTAACCTATCAGCCCTTGGGAACTGGCCATTTAGCCCATTGTATGAAAGGAAGTGCCATTCAGAGGTTAATAAAAACCAACTGGTAGACACATAGCAGAAGAAAAACTCCAGTATTCTAATATATACATAGTATGTTACTTTAGTGAAAATTAAAAAGTGGTGTATGTGTTGCATTGCAGATTTTTTTTTATAACCTTTAGAATGATTTTGTAGTACTTTAATTTTCATTAGGTAATGGTTATAAACTGAAAGTCCACTCTCACTACAAGTATTCAGCAATATAAATTAATATCTGATTAATTAAATTTTAATGTTACCATGCTATTTTTGAATTTAAGCTTTAATGACATTATCTGCTCTTTCATGGACATAAAAACAACATGAAAATATTTTTTTCTATAAAATAACCAAAAATTAAAGGGTTTTAAATTTAAAAGAAATTAATTAAATTAGGAAGAAAAATAACTGGTTTTGGGTTCAGCAATATCTTTTGCATATTGGTTTTCAATCTGACTAAGCCATTAATTAGTAACATCCATTATATGACCTACATAAAATAATAAATAATCATCCTTTTATTGACATTATCAATTTCAAAAATTGTGATCAATATGATATACTCTAAATACTGGTAAAACCTGTTTCTATGGATACACAATTACTCTATCTAGATATATGAAATATATATATATATTATGAATAAGAATACAAGTACAAATTTTGCAGTTAAAACAAGTGCTGATAGCATAATTATGTCTAAACTACTTTTCCCTTCAACATATAAAACTTATTAGCTCAAAAACAAAAAAGATTGCCAAGAGAATTGTTTGTGCAAGGAATATCAGACATGGACTAGACAATTTTTGTGGCTACGACAAATATCTGGTTCGCCCCTTATGAAATGAAAAATGTTAGCATTAAGTAATTAACCTGATCATCCACACATTTATAGCAATTTGCAAAAGTATTAAATATGAGTAGTTACAATATCAAATAATTCATGCTCTCAACTTCAAAACTAGGCCAAACAAATTGTATCGTGTTTGTGATCAAAGGGACATGGGTTGAAGTCCCAAGTAAGGCATTTTCATTTTTCACTCTATAAAAAATTACGTATATTACTAACAGTTTAATTCCTTCAATTTTTTCAATCTAAACAGCGATAAGTTATATAACGGCAGCCAAAAAAAGTTTCTAACTTAATGAAAGAAATCTATTATAATTTTGTTTTAGATCATACCATCATTCAACACGTTGAAACTAGGCCTAAGAGAGAAATGCACTCAAAACACTTTTCAAACACTAAATAATTACTTTTATCAAACCACTAACTACAGGATATATTTCATGCTACAAATAATAATAAGGAGAAATGCTCACCTCTTTGGGGTAATCCAAAGGTAGTTTGAAGACAAAAACGTTTATTTACACGATGACCGAAGCAATCGACTGAAGAATAAGCACTTCATTTCTATGACAATCGGACTGTAACCTCAGACTAAGTTGATCACGTGATATTCCAGTGTTGTGGCCTGTCTTTCTCGTTGGCCTTGAGTGTCTTCTGTATGACATAGCACATTCTCCTCCATGTCAGGTGTCCATGCCCATCATTCCCGACTCCTGGCAGGTCTCTGGAAGGAACCAGTGTCACATAACCTCTGATGCAGCCATGCAAACATCTGGTGGTTGGGAGTACTCCTCATCAGGTACCGATCTTAGTGCACGTGCACAGCAGCTCTCCTGTTGCAGTCCGCAGCCCCGTATGTAAGATGCATATTGGCCAACTCTGTGTTTGTGTAATCAGCCATCCTACTACCTCTGTGGGCGGTTCGCGAATGACAGTTACCTGTGATGACATTGTGCAGTCCCGTGGCCGTACAATGCCATCTACCATGTCGAACAACATCATCTACCACGTGAAGATGCCATTACCGACCCTGCATTGCTATATGATTCCGATTCGTCATTGTGCAACCTACCCCTCCCAGAAGTTTGTACCACTTAACTGAATCACCCTGTATATTAATTTAGTATGTAATACGACTAATTTTGGTATTATTATGACCTATAATTTGGTTGGTAATCATCATCATCGTCGTCGTCGTCGTCATCCTCAAGCAGCCATGGGCTACGGAGGTCCAACCAGACCGCGCAGTTTAATTCTCCAAGCATATCTGTCCTGAGCTATATCTACTGCATCCGGCCACTGCACACCAATTCTAACAAGGTCCTGTTTGACATTGTCTGCCCACCGCATCCTAGGTCTCCCCCTCCTTCTGAGGCCTCTAGGCACACTGTTCATAACCCTATTCGCCAATCTATAATTATCCATACGGGCAACATGGCCAAACCAGCGGAGTCTCTCTCTGCACAATATGCTGCTTAAAGGAGGTTGCAGACTCCTTTGCCTAACCTCATCATTAGTTACAAAGTTAAACCACCTAATACCCAAGATACTGTGTAAGCATCTAGAATCAAAAGCATCTAGTTTCCTGTTATCTTGTTTATAAAGTGTCCAAGTTTTACTACCATAACTAACCCTAGAAAGAACCAAACTATTATACAGTCTAATTTTAGTCTTTAGGTGTATACGCCTATTTCTCCACAATCTCCATAGATTCTTAAAAGTCCCGGCAGCAATACCTATTCGTCTGTTAATCTCATGCTGCACATCACCAGTATCAGTTAATACAGTATATAACATGATTTTTCCTGTTGATTAGCTACTTGTTAAAAATATTCTGAAGTTTGATTTGTTTATTTGACTTGGCAACAAGCCTTGACTTTTCTCAAAATATGGTACCAAAATAAAAATAACAGAGTAATTTGCTTGTTTCAGGTAAAACTTTATTATTTATGTTATACAGGAATAACTAGCATTTCTATTCATATGCATTATAATTACTTTTGTCTCTTAGTTTTCTATAAATAAATTTTTGTTTCTATTATCAGATGCATTATTTTTGTACTACCTGACTTAAAAAAAAAGCCCTATTAAAACAAAACTGTCTTTTTTGTTAAATATTTATTTTCAGAAAAATCCAGATTTAAATGATTAATTTGGCATATAACATGTTATAATTCCTTTCATTAGGTATTTGGCAAAAAAAGTTCTAAAGTTAATTTTTTTCTTGGTTGAGCATAGGAAAAAATAGCTTGACCTCTGGATGTCATTTGCAATTAAAAGGAAATGAGAAATTTCTGTGACAAGAGATAGTGATTTCTAATTTTTAATATTCCACATATTTTCAGTATTACTAGAAACTCTGCTGTGAAAACAATTCCATTAATTTTCTTAATTTTTAGCTCATTTTCAGAGAAAAGGAGCTAATATTTTCAGTTTGTCATCCATCTGTCTGTATACATACAACTTCTTTGTTTTTGGAGATAAAATCTCCCAATAGCTATAATTGTGCCCTCTAATGGTGGAAGAAGTTGAAAATTTCAAATGAATATTGCAAGCAATGTAATTATGCTAGAAATTTTGGTTGTGAAATGTTAATATAATGAATGTATTGACAACAATGATTTTTCACTTTTACCCCAAGAAGGGTGGGAAAACAAAATTTTTGTGTTTTAAAAGATAATTATTTGTTTTTAGAGATATATTAAAGATTCCTTTTCGGTTCGATAGGTATTGATAAATTATTGTGATTCAAATCTCCCAAAATTTCTTCTGATAGCAGAAAAATATGTTTTCAATCATAATAATGAATCATATTCTGAAAATATTCGTTGTCCGACGCATGGTGCAATGGTAGCGCACTCTGGCATGAATCTGGAGAGATGCGGGTTCGATTCCCGCCGTGGCGGCGATGAATTTTTTTCAGAATCTATTAATTATTATGATTCATTATTATGAATGAAATCTCCCAAAAGTTTTAATTGCATGGTGGGAAATTTTGAAAATTTTAGACAAATATTGCAAATGATCTATATGGACTAAAAATTTTATATTTAATTGGTGGGGTGTGATGATCAAGGAGTTCATATTTGTCAGCAACAACTTCTTCTTTCTTCCCTGGGAAGTGGGAAAACACAAATTATTTGTTGTAAAAGATTAATCAATTCTTTTTGAGTTGAATAGGTACTAATGAAGTAAGATGAGTCAGTTTTCAAACATGAGAAAAAAGGCTTTAATTTACATTGTTAAAGGACTCTAAATGTCGAAAATGATTATATTGATATGATTATATTGCATATCAATAGAAAGGCTATTTGTTTATAAATAAGAGGAAAGTAATTTTTTTCTTAAAAGATAAACATTATTCTTAAATAATTAATGAAGTAGGCTCTATGTATTTCGAATCAACTCATAATAAATAGGCACTTTAGCGTCGATTTCAATTTTAGAGGAAAAACTGTCTTGTGCCGGGTGGGATACGAACCCACGACCTCCTGATAACATGTCAGGTGCTCTGGACCACTGAGCTACCGGCCGCCGATCAAGATCTCTAACTAGTGCTATGAACATTCCATTTATGTTTCATATAAGCGCTGTGCAGCAATATTTCTAGCCACAGGCGGCATTTATATTAGCCAATAGATGGAAGTATGTACGACAAGTATGCAGATATAAATAATTAATGAAGTAGGCTCGACATATTTCGAATCAACTCATAATAAATAGGCACTTTTTTTTTCCCTCTAAAATTGAAATTGACACTAAAGTGTCCATTTATTATGAGTTGAACATTATTCTTTTCGAATTTTTTTCATGGTTTTATACTTAGAGAAAAATCCAAGCTTTTCACCAGCTGTGACCAGTCAAATAAATAATTCACTATTGAATCTTTTTAAAAAAATAATCAGTGAGCAGAAATAGATAATGCTATATATCAAGAGAAAGAACATTTAATTGGAGTTAATAAAATGATCAAAATTGAAAAAAAAAAAAAAAAAACATAGGGAAGTAAAATTTTGCAAATATTTTTAAAAGAAAACTGCAGAGTTTAGTGTAATTTTTACATTTCAAATACAGTAAAAAATTAAGAAAATTAACCTTCCCATATTTTTGAAGTATTTCACTACTGTAATATATATATAATTCAAAATATTTCTCTCATTACCTAAATTTTAATTTATTTAATTTTTATAAAATTATTTGGTCATTTATGCAAACAACGGACAATGCAGATTTTTTATTCCGATTGGCAAACTCTTAAGACTAAGGTAAGCAGTGCTACAAAAATTTATTTTGCTTTAAAAAAAAAATACCCCCTCAAGCAACTGCTTGCCACAGAGGTCTGACAGGAGCCTGTCAGTTTATATGCCACAGTAGAAGAAGCAATATTATTTAAATTACTGAGGGATAAAGAGCTGTGAAGAAATAAAAAATATTTTAAAGCAAATTTAGTTTATTTTAACCTATTAAATGAAAGATTAAACCTTCCAGATCAACTTGTGTTATATACTGTCTACTACAAAATTGTTGAACTTTATGAAATTGGCAAAAACATGACTTAAAAAAATACAAATTTTTAATACTAGTTATAAAATTACTTCAATTTATTTAAAAATAGTACTAAAAAGTCATATTTTTTAAATTTGTTTTTATTAAAATGTCCTAATTAGATGTCTCCTAAAATAACTATCATTTAAAGTTGTATGCAAAACTATTTAATTTTCAGTCAAGCTTCAAATCATTATTCTTTCTAATTGCAGTATATATTTGAGAAACAATATAAATAATTCTAAAGGTAGTGAAATTGATGTTCTTCTGAACTTGAGGAGAGTCGTATCTCTGATCTGAATTAGTTGACTTTTTTCTCAGTGAAATTAGTCGAAATCAGAGTCAATTAAATATTTTACAAGAAGCTTGTGACTTTCTGGCTCAGCTTGATAATATCCATTGGTTTCATCAGCAAAACAAAATGCAAAACTCTGATACTTTTTAAATGCAGTATAAATAAAAAAAAAATTACATGTTATCAGATGTCTGATCTGTACAGCCTAAAATGTGCACTATGTTTGAAACCAAATCCAGATGTTTGCTGATTGATATCATGTTCCTATGATGCTATCGATCACATGATCAAAGAAATATAATTTTTTTCCTCGTATTCCTTTTGTAAAAGATATCCAGTAATAGCTTTAAAGAAAAAAGAAATGCTACTCTCTGGTCTGTAAATGGTAGCTAGGTAGTCACTGGAAGGAGAGCTATGTTCCAATCCCTTGTGATGATGCATAGAACTGGCTAAGCCTAGCACCTAATATCCAACCTTGTCCTCTTGTGGTGCAGGCCATTAGTACCTTTCAAAAGAGATATTCTCTTCTGGAAGTGAATGGAAGGGAGGAGGGCTATCAACTTAGTGTGGCCTACTGATCTGGACAACTGTGGCTACTCTTTTTTTCTACCCTGCCAAGGGGTGGTCAACCTTATAAACTTATTGGACCAGACTGGATTAAAGCTCTGAGTTTGATTATGGATCCTGAATGTGCTGCACTGGTGGGCTTCTCTTAAGCGAAAATCTTGCACTGTGTTTTCTGTTTGTTTGTGGGTTGACAGCCCCAAGTGAATAGATTCACAAGATATGTTTTATCAGCTGGTGGAGAATTCTGAGTAGAGGTCATTGCAGGAACCTGAACTTCTACAGGCATCGTCAAATTCTACATTGTAGGAAGTCTTCCAGCATAGATAGCTTCAGCGTTTAGTAGTGGGGGAACGAATCTTTGCCCCATGCCTGCGATTAGGGAGCTGTTTGATATTGTCGGCATTCCCTCTCTAAATGTAGTTTCTTTAAACATTCCACTAACCATTTTCTCTCCATAGGTAGTTGGAATGTGAGGACTCTGCACAGAGCTTATTCTCTTGATGCCCTCACACAAGAATTCCACCATTATAGTTGGACATTCTAGGATAAATAGAAAAAAACACCCCCTGAAGCAGCTGGGAGTGCATTAATGAAAGATTTCTTATAGCAAAATTTCAGACAAGCATTAAAAACTTGAATGTTATCTGCTGTTATGCCCCCACTGAGGATGCCAATAAGGATAGGTCTTACAAACAACTTCAGGATATTTTGAATTCTGTCAAGAAAGGAGATATTACCCTTGTTCTAGGTGATTTCCATGCCAAAGTTGGTACTGACTCTGACCTTTTGGGGAGGGGTGAGTTGGGTTGTTTTACCTCTGAGCGGCACTTTTTTGCACACCATGGGTTAAATGGCCAGGTCACATGGACCCCGAGGGCTCAGAGAAGGTTGGGGGAGGGGACCCACTAGAACAGCTGTTGGGAGACAGATGGTAGCCTCCCATCAAGGCCATCCAATGTGTTCTTTAACGTGCACAGGGTATGGCTCTCCCACATATGGGGCTACGGCTTAACGTAAAAACCGACAGACAGTGGCCTTTCCAAGCCCAACGGTGTCCCCTACTGACTGTGGGCAGGGCGGAGAATTTTGCGGAGATAAATCTCAACATTGCCCCAGCTGGGACTCGAACCTGGGAACTACAGATTATGAGCCTGGCGTGCTACCGAATGAGTCACCCCCGCCCCTGGGGAGGGGTGATAGGCCCTTTTGGTATTGGTAGCTGCAATGACAATGGGCAACATCTCCTACAGGTTAGTAAACTCAAAATTTATGTCGCAGTGTTTATAAGTGAACGTAATATGAAGTGAACGTATAAGTGAACGTTACTTATAAATATATTCGTAATACGAATGTTAGTAAAATTATTCGTAATACGAATGTTAGTAGTTACGATAAGTAACGTGTATGAAGTAAGTTTATAAGTGATTCTGAAACCATTCTCAAATGGTTTCAGAATAACTAACACTTATTATAAACACCACGACATAAATAAGTACACATGAATTTTACCAGATGGACTTTATAAGAATATGATTCATTATGTATTAATTAACAGCAAATGGGCTAGTTCTATTAGGAATACCTGGTCATATAGATATAGGGGAACTGAAATTAGATCTGACCATTACCTTGTTAAAAGTATCTTGTGACATAAACTTAAGAAGTGTTGTGTTAAAGTTAAAAAATTTACTTTTCCTCCTGAAGCTCTGAATGACCCAGTTATAGCTAAAGCTTACCATGATAGGTTACTAGTCATTATGACAGTCATGATTTGCTTACTACTGAAGTTGAGGAAGAATGGGATCATTTTAAACAGGCTTTTTTGGAAACTAACAGTACTCTTTTAGGAAAAAAGGAGCAGAGGAGACAGAATTATCTGAGTGATAAGGCACTTGAGCTTATTTCGGAAAGAAAGAACTGCAGGAATGTCCTTAATCAGTACCCTACTAGTCCTAATAGAAAGCATTAGAGAGAACTTAATAAACGTGTAAAGGATCAGTTAGCTGCTGATAAGAATCTTTGGCTTGATGGCTTGGCTGACAAAGCCAAGGAAGCAGTTAGACAGCACAACAGCAGAGAGCTGTATCAGATAGTTAATGTTTTGTATGGTAGAAAACGGACAGGTATACAGGGATTGAAGGATAAACAAGGTAAGGTTATAGAAGGTGAGGATTATGTCATGGCTAGGCGGGCTGAGCATTTCAGTGATGTTCCAAACAATGTAGTTAGTTCTACTCCCATTGTTTGCAATGATGATAGATGCATTACTGGCTTTCATGTTGACCCTATAATACAGTCTGAAGTTATTTTGGCTATTTCTAAACTTAAACTTCATAAATCCCCAGGCGTAGATGAAATTACTACTGAAATGCTTAGAGCTGGGAATGTTTCGATTACCACATGAATGACTAAAATTTTGAATATCTTTTATGATAAAGGCATGGTTCCTAAGGATTTTACCAGAGCTATTATTATCCCTATTTTCAAAAAAGGTGATCGCAGTTCTTGTGATAACTATAGGGGTATCAGTCTACTCTCTGTTCCAGGTAAAGTTCTTTGCATGATTGTGCTTAATAGAATTAAGAATCTGGTTGACAGGCAATTTGCATGATGAGCAATGTGGATTCAGAAGTGGTAGGGGATGTGTGGATCAGATATTTTCACTTAGGCAGATTCTTGAGAAATGTTTAGAGTTTCAGAAACCTTTGGTTGCTAGCTTTGTTGATTTCATGAAGGCTTTCGACTCTGTTGATCTTCATAATTTGTGGCTGATTGTGAGATCGTGTGTCATACCAGACAAGTTAGTTAACATAAAGAAAGCTCTATAATAACACTGAGTTGTGTGTGAGAGTTGGTAAGGCCTGTAGCAATTGGTTTAGCATTACTTCTGGTATTTGACAAGGTTGCATTTTGTCTCCTTTTCTCTTTAGTTTGGTTATTGATTATGTTATGCAAATTTCACTGCAAGGGAAAGATTTTGGCCTTAAATGGTCTGGAGATACGAAAATTTCTGATTTAGATTATACTGATGATTTAGCCCTTTTGGCAAATGATGTTGATGAGGTGAACTATTTCATTTGAGCTGTTGATGAGACTGGTAGTAGAGTAGGTTTGGTTATAAACAGAGAGAAAACTAAAGTGATGAAAGTTGGTAAGGCAGGCCGTGATTCGGTTAATTAAATCAATGTTTCCCAAAGTGGGCGATACTGCCCCCTGGGGGGCGCTGGAACGATCCAAGGGGTCAGTAGTAGTCTCAGGTGCAATTTGGGGGCAGTGGAAGCATAAAGAAAGAAGGGAAGATAAGAAATTTTTTATGAACTGTTCGTACATGTTTTGTCTATTGTGTAACATAATTAAAGTCGTAGTGATTATTTTCCAAATAAACACAAAATTATCCTTCGTTATCTTAATTTTCTCTGTGTAATGCGAATGTTAGTATGGTTGATTTTAATAAATAATTTTATAATTTCAAGCTTCAAGGTGTCTTATTTACAACAACATCTCTCTTTACTATGTTGTAGGACGTAGGTAGAAATATATATATACATAAATGAATGCAAATTTGTCACTGCATCTTTCTGTTTGTTCACTTAAAGAAGGTAGATTTCCAGGGGGGGCAATGAGTAATTTTTTTTCTGAAAAGGGGGAGGTATGACAAATAAGTTTGGGAACCTCGGATCTAAATGGCTGCAGTCTTGAGCAGGTGTCAGTTTAATTATCTCGGGAGCTATGTAACAGATACTGGTGATGTGCAGCATGAGATTAACAGACAAATAAGGATTGCTGCCAGTACTTTTAAGAATCTATGGAGAGTGTGGAGAAACAGGTGTATATACCTTAGGACTAAAATTAGATTGTGTAATAGTTTGATTCTTTCTAGGGTTAGTTATGGTAATGAAACTTGGATGCTTTGTAAACAAGATAACAGGAAACTTGATGCATTAGGTGGTTCAACTCTGTAAGTAATGATGAGGTTAGGCAAAGGAGTCAGTAACCTCCTTTAAGCAGCATATTGTGCAGAGAGAGAGACTTCGTGTGGCCATTTTGCCCATATGGATAATTATAGATTAGTGAATAGGGTTATGGACAGTGTGCCTAAAGGCCTCAGAAAGAGGTGGTGATCTAGAATGCAGTGGGTAGATGGTGCCAAACAGAACCTTGTTAGAATTAGTGTGCATTGGCCAGATCCAGCAGATGTAGCTCAGAAGATTCTTGGAGAACTAAATTGCACAATCTGGTTGGACCTCTATAGCCCATGGCTGCTTGAGGATGATGATGGAAATAGTTTTTAATCTCAAAGTATACTAAAATGGTGCAAAAATGTATACTGCTGTATTTCGTGTAAATCACTGAAAACCTTCAAAAAAAAAAACTGTTCCCTTGGCATCTGACTTTGTTCTATTGACAGCGCAGATGATTACTAAATAACAACTTGCCGGAGTTCTCAGCCAGCTAGTGGAAAAATGTTCTAAATATAGAACAGCAGCTACATAGATAGCATAATCTGGACTGTGCTAATAGCAGTTTGAGAAGAGAAAGGCTTTTTATTTTCTGATATATGAAGCTGAGGAATAAATTGAAAAAATGAGCATTTTTAGGAACCCAGAAATGCATATTTTATATATATATAAAAGTTGAAACTTTAGTATTCAATTTTTTTTGGTATTAAAGACAGTTTATGCTTCATGAACCTGGTTTTCCAGATCGTGGCAGTGTAAGGCTTAAAAGTATATTGTAGTGGAAATGAGATTTTTCAATTCCATGTTAACTCAAGATATTTTGCCACCTGTGCTTAGATAATAGGTAACTTGCCCATCTCTAAAAGAAGATCCAGTCTGCTATGATGACATCACAGTATACCATGGTCAATCCTGCTGAGTCTTTGACTTCATCTGGGAGACAGACATGAAGTCTGGGTGTGAAGTTCAATGCTACCAAAATGTTGGTATATGCAGCAAGGCATGAAAACTTTCCTTGCCCTGCAAGTAAAAAATCACAGGAAGGGGAAACAGCAAGCTATGATGGAAGAGTGTGAGCTGTCAACTGGAATGCGATCAAGACTGATGTTAATGTCTTGCAAACAGTTCAGGTGTAGAGTACCCTTCATTGGACCATGATCATACAACACCTTGAACCTTGCAACTTTGGACATGCAAATCAAAATGATGAATTGGAGTTAGTATGAAGGTAAAGTATTTCCCATTGAAAAACACAGTCCCAAATGTGATGGCTAAGACTGCAATTTACAAACATACTGCAGGGACAACTGCTGACAGCATGTTAAGAAGGCTCGTCAGCTTAGCATGTAAAGACTCTGGACCAGTGAAGTGTGGAAGGACCTGTGTATATGCACAGGAGGGCCTGGTTATAGAGAGGGACCAATACTGTCACTAATCAAATCCCAGGCTGAACTATAGACCACTGATTCGTAGTCTAGTTTTGACTGGACAGGTGCACAATATAAGCAAAGAACACAAGCCCACTCCACAGAAGAGAGAGGGGAGGTTCAATGCCCACATTCACTTGGACCTGACATGATGTATATGTGGTAAAAAGGACAATTTCCAGTAGAAGACAATCCAGGGAAACTCTGTCTCCATCATGACAAGAAGGATGGAATCCCTAAGAAGCATTCAGGGTCCAAATGAAGACTATGCTTGCAGCAAAAGCATACACAAGCAGTCTTATGTATGAAGAACAGAAGCCTGTTTGCTGCAACCCAAAGGGAGAGAGTGTTCAAGGCAGTTTGCATCATCTGGACCCTAATTCTGGAAGAAGAGCAAAGTGGAAGGTTCCTTGAGGATTGTGAGGAGGTTGTGACAATGTTGCTGACAAGGACAACATAAGTATGTATATATGTAAGTATACAACAAGAAGTTGGAAATGAAGTTTGGCATGTGACCTCTCAAGTCAAAAGCATGGAGGTATTAAATAATGGACGTCCAAGTTGTGTCATATGCTTTTTCAATGATGAAAAAAATTAACACCCAGTTTTCTGGACATAAAAAATTCTATTTCGAGGTGTATCAGGTGGTCTAGAGTAGACCAGTGCCTGTGAAAGCTACAATGGGTGTTGAAAAAAAGATTGTTGGTCTCTAAATGCGATGAGTTGGAAATTGATCATTCTTTCCCACACTTTCAACTCATCAGTGCAATTGGATGATAACTAGAAGGAATCTTGGTATCCTTCCATGACTTGGGGACAACAAAGGCAATAGCTTCCCACCAAGAGTTCAGAAACTGCTAAAAAATACGATTAAAAATTTGGAGCAGCTGATCAGTTTAAATTCAAGTAATGCTGGAATTTTGGCATCTTGTATCCTGTATCATATCTTAACCCTCTAGATGCCAAGACAGTTGAAAGGAGGCAGAGGTGATTCAGTCAGTAGTGCACCAGGCTCATAATCTGCATAATTTGCAGTTCCCAGGTTTGAGTCCCAGCTGGGCCAGCATTGAGATCTATCTTCGCTACTCTCCCCCCTCCCCCCCCCCCAGTCAGAAGGGCACACCGATGGGCTTGAAAAGGTCGCCATCTGTTGGATGGGATGTAAAGCCGTGACCCCATGTGCGGGAGAGCCATACCTTGTGCATATTAAAGAATATGCTGGATGATGAGAGGCTGTTATCTCTCCTAACAACTGTCCTCTGTGGGTCTTCTCCCCCAACCTTATCTGAACCCTCAGGGTCCTTGTGACCTGGCTATTTAGTCCATTGTGTGCAAAAAAGCACTGCTTAGAGATAAAACAACCCAAAACAATTGAAAACTATGCAGCTCACTGAACAACTCTGTGTGAGATGAAAGAGTTTCATATCTGAAGCAGTGCTTTCCTTATCTGAAGAATTATCAAAGTGATTAGAAAGACAAGTAACCCAGCAAAGGTATCTCTCTACCCTAGTCTTAGAAATGCACTTATTCTCAGAATTAAAAATTGGAGAAACCCAAAGAATTCTGTTTCGAGGGCATAGAGGAGTGGCATTGTAGGTAATCAATTAGACCCTGATTCTGTGGATGGAAGGGAATAAATTTGATTATGTCTGTTATGTCAGATGACTGGACATGTTGGCATCAGGAGAAATGACTTGGCAGATACTGCAGCAAAGTTGGTCATACCCCTGTCTTGTTCTCCACTGCTGGTTCCATACCAGATTTTCAGCAGTGTTTTTACAGTTGAGCTGTGGGGACAGTTGTAGACAGTTCTTGGTCAGAGCAGATTAATAAATTATCCTGGATCAAATCTGTTCAACTGAAACAGTCGTCTTTTTGCAGAAATTGCAAGGAGGAAGTTGTACTTGCTTCGCTGTGCATAAGTATTGGATTTCTTACACATTCTTTCCTTCACGTGGATGGTATCCTACATGTGAGTTTTGTGATGGTCCACCCATTCACTTTTACTTTTCCATAACCAATTTTACTTTATTTACGTTATATTTATCATTTTGGACATTATCTTCAGTTGGACTTATTACTTTTCTCTCTTCCGATCTGCTAAAGGAGTTGTGCATGTACAACTCCCGACTTTTGATTGACAGCTGCTAATGCACATGTAAGGACATGCCCTCTCTTGTGTCATAGCTTGTGCGATCTAAGATTATGCAAATGTTTTCCCCAGTGTGCAACATGCACATGTCAGTTGCACACTGCATGTATATTAAGTGACGTTAGGTTACAGAGTCAGTAGATAATCATGAGATAGTAATGAGAAAATGTCAGTAGAGGAAGGAAGTTAGTAGAAATGTGAGCTTTTAGTTGCTTAGACTATTGTATTCATTAGTTTATATGGTGAGTCTTGAATTTTTTGAAAATAAACTTTGTCATATGAAATATTTTGACTTTGCTATTTTTGCTCTTGAGCAACGATAATTGATTTTTTTTTTTTGGTTAAGATTTAACTTCAATAATTTAACAATCTTTTGATTTCTTACTCAATAAGTAATGCCCATACACTTAGCGAACCCTCATTTAACTTTATTTGGCAAGTTAATAATGCCTGGCACCTGATCTATCCAGAAGTTTTGTTAAATTTGGATCAGTCAAAAGGTTCAAAGAGAAGTTTAACAGTACTTTTGGAGCATTACACCATTTTAACTGTGAAGATATTTAATTAAATGCCCTTGTTTCAATACCTAGTGTCATTTATTTTAGCTCTCATCATTTATCATTCAAGCCCTGTACACTTGGACAACGTTTATGTGATTGTTCCTTTTTGCCACCTGTTTTTGCATCGATGCACTTTACTGATTATTGTAACAGATTATAATATTCTTTTCTGGCTGTTTATAATCTTTATCTTTTATCAGGGTCTTTTACACCTGAGGTGACATTATTCTATACTTGTTTCGCTTGTTGTTTCTATCATATTTTTACTTGTTTTCCCTTGTGCAAATGTTTTTGATATTGTGTCTTATGTTTGCTTTTAACTTTGGTTGCTGACTGTGTAACTTGTAGCTTTCCTTTATCATTTGTTTAGTGCATTATAACCATTGTTGCTCATACACCATAGAAAACCAAGTGACCAATCATTTTTATGTTTATGGAAGATTTAGATCTGCTCTAGTAAATAAAGATTAGATACTGTATCTTTTTTTTTTGGAGGGGGGGGGGGGGGGGGGAAGTTACCTGTTATCTAAGCAGTTGCTTAGAATTTGTGTGATCCAGTATTGCTTGAATTAATTAACATAGAATTGAAAAATATCTCATTTCCAGTACATTTTTTTTGTATTACAATTTTGTGATTTATAATACAAGGGTGATTCATAAGTCAGTATGTTTCATCTTCTACTTAAGAAATGATTATTACAATGTATATAATGAACCTTACTTAGCAAAATATAAACCATAATTTTAAGTAGTTCTTAATCATCTGTCGATAAGCTGTTTGATTCCTCTTTGATATCATGCTTGTTCTTTGGAGGTGAAAAACTCCTGACATCCATTTTCGATTTCCTGAAATATTTCACACTGCTTACTTCAAAATAAACAGGCCATGGAGCAAAAGAGGTGGTAGTTGAAAGGAGCTAGGTCCAAATTATATGCTGGATGAGGAAGAAACTGAAATGCCAGTTCTCAGAGTTTTTGTTTGGACCAAAGTGCAGTGTGTGGTTTTCCATTGTCTTGTTGGAGGAGTACCTGATGTCTGTTTATCAATGTAGGGTAGTGTTGAAGTATCACAGATTTCAGTTTTCCAGTTCTTCTAAGTAGAAATCAGCATTGATGGCATGTCCTTTGGGACAAGTTTGAAGTGCACATCAAAATTCCGTCCAACACATAGCACTGCTTTCATTTTAAATAATCCCCTCTTTCAGACAAGAAGTGCAGGTTGTCTTGGGTCAAGCCAGCTGCTTTGGGGTTTTGCGTTGTTGAAAAAGATGTATTTTTCATTCATGTAACAATTCACTTGATGAAAAAATGGTCACATGAATTAGTGAGGCATTTCCTCTGGACTTCAATATGATGGTTTGCTTGTTCAGTAATCGGTTCATGTAGAACAACTTCAGCAACTCCTGGTTACCTTATTGATGCATTTCTGATGCAGCACTGTAGTTGCTTGTGAGCAACCAAGTTTGGACAAGAGCCTGTGAGTGCATGTCAGTGAATCGGCTTCAACAGTTTGGCACAGAATGTTGTGATCTATCAACATTGGCTGTCCTGATTGCTGCTTAACTCTTTCAATACCATATCAGTTGAGATTTTAAATGGATTCATTCGGTCAATGCTATTACTTCCTCTCCTACATGCATTTAGGACCATTTTGGCTGGTATGGTGGCTACTGATCTAAGGGACCTGGGTTCAAGTCCGGGAATGCATGGATGTCTGTGTCGTTTTTCTGCTGAGGTCCTGCCATCCTCTCAGACCTACTTTGGCATATAAACTCACAGACTCCTGTCAGACCTCTGTGGCAAATTACCTGTTATCTAAGGTGGTATCTAAGTGGCAAATTACCTGTAATCTTGAGGGGATATTTATTATTATTTTTTATTTATGGTAGAGAAAGGGTTAATTTTGAGGCTTGTGTCACCATCTTTGAACTTCTTGAACCAGGCTTCAGCAGCATAACTGAAGACTGCCTCCTTACCTTCCACTTTGCATATTTCTTTGGCCTCTTTTGGTGGCTTTTAATCCTTTTATTTTCAATAATGATGTAAAATTGCATGAATTTTAATTCATAACTCATTCATTGTGCTATGTTTCTAATGATGTAAACCAAGACTTTGATACTTGTAATAGTTATGGACCTACACAGTGGACTTTATACTTTCCTCTTCTAGTACTATATTTAGAGGCATGTAAATTCAAAATGGTGAAATGGCACCATGCACATTTTGGATGGTGAAAAACACACATTTATGAATTAATCGTATAATATTCATTGTAACCAGGACCACTGAAGATAGCAGGAATCAAATGTCTGCCTGGGATATTTAGAGTTTTGAAGGCTTTTTTTTTTATATTGTATTAAGAAAATTTTTAATTACCTTGATTACATTTTTTTTGCAATTTTTTCTGCACTATTATTTCAATTTTAATATCCTGTTGAAATCAATAATATAATAAATGTTAACATGTCTTTATAAAATATTATGTGAAGGAAAGTGGGTGCTGTTTTATATAATTTTCCATGGTGACAAAATCCACAGTGGTTGATTATTACTCCATATCTTAACTGTTTCAGAAAATTGATGAGAACTATAAGTCACTGAATATTTTTGTTTCATTCAGATTAAAATCACTAATAATAAGGATAGAAAAAAATGCAGTTGCCTGCCCACACTTAGTGAAATTATTTTGAATTAGTGTAGTGAAATTAGTTTGAAATTAATAAAGTGGGCTATTTTGTATTCATGATAACTTTAAAAAGCAGTTTGGGAAGTATATTTCCTTAGTTGGCAAATAAATATTTTGAAATGTTCCCTTGCTCTTAATTAATAATTAATTGTGTTTATATTGAGTATATATATATCTATATCATTAGTATGTATTGAGTACTTGCCTGCTGTGAGAAAGGGGATACTATTAGGCTTTTGAAAATTCACTATGTCAAATGAGACATTAAGTCATTTGCAGCAGAGTCCATACTCTGTGTACATGCTGTATAGTATTGATGGGAGTCTCCCATCTGTCTCCCAACAGGCTGTCCAATGAATCCCCTTCCCCAACTCTGTCTGAGACCTTAGGGTTCTTGTGACCTGACCATTTAGCCCACTGTGTGCAAAAAGTGCCACTTAGAGGTAAAACATCCCAACCCTCACAGTATTGACAAATTGGAGCTAGAAACTGAGCAAGAAAAATACAGCATCAGCGATCAAACCCTGGTTGCACTAAATTTCCAAAGGCATTAGCAGGTTGATGTGATGGTACATGTTTTAAAAATGTTCTCAATTTTAATCTCCCAAGATTTCTGAGATAAGAGACATCAAACATAATGATGTGAAATGTATTCTATGCAGTTAAAACTGAGGTGTCTTTAAAAAAAACTGTATATGTGCCCTTAATTCAAATGTTTGTGCTGTAGCCAATCTTTTTTTGTTTCTCTTTCAGCTGAAATACTTGAATTAGCTGGTAATGCAGCTAGAGATAATAAAAAAGGACGAGTAACTCCTCGACATATCCTTCTTGCAATAGCTAATGATGAAGAGCTTCATCAAGTTTGTATTTGTTAAATGATTTTCTTTTTGTTTAATTGTTAATGTTAATTGTAATAAGTGATTTATCTTTTACTGATAAAGGGGAATTTTTAAACTCTTGTAAGATGTGATCACTCAAATTGCTATCTATATTGTGTATTAATTCTAATTTTTCATATGATTTATAGATTGTAATTTATTTATAAATAATTAATAAACTCAACATACTTGGTATTAACCTATAAATTACCATTTCGAAGTCGATTTAAATTTTAGAGGAAAAATTGTCCCGAGCTGAGTGGGACATGAACCCATGACCTCCTGACATGTCAGGTGCTCTGGACCACTGAGCCTCAGTTCACTGCATTTCAATAAGGAAAGAAGAGTATAAAGTTAAAATTAAATAGTGTTAAATGAAATTGAAATTTGTAAAGAGATGAAACAAGAATAGATTTTTTTAAATTAATAAGACATGCTTTCATAGTTTTCCCTGATTTAAAAAATATTTATAATGAAATATGGTATGTAAATATGAAATATGGCAATTAAGGGAATCTCATTTTCGAAGAAATTAAGTTTTTTCATTTTCCAACTTTTGCACTCCTTAAAAGTTTTAAATCAAACTAATGTAGGATGGGAAAATGAAAATAGTTCTATTAGTACTTATACAACGTAAAAAGTATGCCTATTATTCTTTCAAATTAAAACATTACTTTTCTCACACTCCTCTAATGAAATGGGACAGATAGTGCAGTCAATGTAATATCCTTTCATATTGATATTTTAAATTTCTATCCTGAACAGATCACTTGCATTATTCAGTAAAAACTTTGCATTTTTCATATTTTGTGACCTCTAACAATGTAAATTCAAACTACCAAAGGATTTCAAAAATCCCAATAATAATGTTTCATTAGTAACAATCCAACTAAAAAGAATTTTCAAATTCTCTTTAAAAAGTGCATTTTCCCACTCATCATCATCATCATCATCATCCTCAAGTAGCCATGGGCTACGGAGGTCCAACCAGACCGTGCAGTTAAATTCTCCAAGCATACCTGTCCAGAGCTACATCTGCTGCATCCAGCCACTGCACAAAAATTCTAACTAAGTCCTGTTTGACATTGTCTGCTCACCACATCCTAGGTCTCCCCTCCCTTCTGAGGCCTCTAGGCACACTGTTCATAACCCTATTCGCCAATCTATAATTAGCCATATGGGCAACATGGCCAAACCAGCGGAGTCTCTCTCTGCACAATATGCTGCTTAAAGGAGGTTGCAGGCTCCTTTGCCTAACCCCATCATTAGTTACAAAGTTAAACCACCTAATACCCAAGATACTATGCAAGCATCTAGAATCAAAGGCATCTACTTTCCTGTTATCTTGTTTACACAGCATCCAAGTTTCACTACCATAACTAACCCTAGAAAGAACCAAACTATTATTCAGTCTAATTTTAGTCTTTAGGTGTATATGCCTATTTCTCCACAATCTCCATAGATTCTTAAAAGTCCCAGCAGCAATCCCTATTCGTCTGTTAATCTCATGCCGCACATCACCAGTATGTTACATAGCTCCCAAGGTAATTAAACTGTGACACCTGCTCAAGACTGCAACCATTCAGATGAGCTGAATCACAGCCTGCCTGACCAATTTTAATCACTTTAGTTTTCTCTCTGTTTATAACCAAACCTACTCTACTACCAGTTTCATCAACAGCTTGAATGAAAGAGTTCATCTCATCAACATCATTTGCCAAAAGGGCTAAATCATCAGCATAATCTAAATCAGAAATTTTCGTATCTCCAGCCCATTTAAGGCCAAAATTTTTCCCTTGAAGTGAATTTCGCATAACATAATCAATAACCAAACTAAAGAGAAAAGGAGACAAAATGCACCCTTGTCGAACACCAGAGATAATGCTAAACCAATTGCTACAAGACTTACCAACTCTCACACATGACTCAGTGTTATTGTAGAGAGCTTTCATTATGTTAACTAACTTGTCTGGTATTCCATATGATCTCACAATCAACCACAAATTATGATGATCAAGAGAGTCGAAAGCCTTTTTCAAATCAACAAAACTAGCAACCAAAGGTTTCTGAAACTCTAAACATTTCTCAAGAATCTGCCTAAGTGAAAATATCTGATCCACACATCCCCTACCATTTCTGAATCCACATTGCTCATCACGCAATTGACTGTCAACCAGATTCTTAATTCTATTATGCACAGTCATGGAAAGAACTTTACCTGAAACAGAGAACAGGCTGATACCCCTATAGTTATTACAAGAACTGCGATCACCTTTTTTGAAAATAGGGATAATAATAGCTCTGGTAAAATCTTTAGGAACCATGCCTTTATCATAAAAGTTATTCAGAATTTCAGTCATCCAAGTGGTAACCGAAACATACCCAGCTCTAAGCATTTCCTTAGAAATTTCATCTACCCCTGGGATTTATGTAGTTTAAGTTTAGAAACAGCCAAAATAACTTCAGATTGTGTTATAGGGCCAACATTAAAGCCACCAATGCATCTATCATCATTGCAAACAATGGGAATAGAACTAACCACATTGTTTAGAATATCACTGAAATGCTCAGCCCACCTAGACATGACAGAATACTCACCTTCTATAATCTTACCTTGTTTATCCTTCAATCCCTGTATACCTGTTCGTTTTCTACCACACAAAACATTAACTATCTGGTACAGCTCTCTGCTGTTGTGCTGTCTAACTGCTTCCTCGGCTTTGTCAGCCAAGCCATCAAGCCAAAGATTCTTATCAGTAGCTAACTGATCCTTTATACGTTTATTAAGTTCTCTCTAATGCTTTCTATTAGGACTAGTAGGGTACTGATTAGGGACATTCCTGCAGTTCTTTCTTTCTGAAATAAGCTCAAGTGCCTTATCACTCAGATAATTCTGTCTCCTCTGCTCCTTTTTTCCTAAAAGAGTACTGTTAGTGTCCAAAAAAGCCTGTTTAAAATGATCCCATTCTTCCTCAACTTCAGTAGTAAGCATACCATGACTGTCATAATGACTAAATAACCTATCATGGTAAGCTTTGGCTATAACTGGATCTTTCAGAGCTTCAGTATTAAAAGTAAAATTTTTAACCTTAGCACAACACTTTTTAAGTTTAAGTTGCAAGACACTTTTAACAAGGTAATGGTCAGATCCAATTTCAGCTCCCCTATATGCCCTGGTATTCCTAACAGAACTAGCCCATTTGCTGTTAATTAATATGTAATCAATCATATTCTTATGCAGCCCATTAGGTGAAACCCATGTGTACTTATGTATGTCGCGGTGTTTGTAATAAGTGTTAGTTATTCTGAATCCATTGAGTTTATTTACCTGTAGGAGACGTTGCTCATTGCCATTGCAGCTACCAATACCAAAAGGGCCTATTACTCTTCCCCAAAGGTCATAGTCAGTACCAACTTTGGCATTGAAATCACCAAGAACAACGGAAATATCTTCTTTCGTGACAGAATTCAAAATATCCTGAAGTTGTTCATAAAACCTATCCTTCTCATCGTCATCGGCATCCTCAGTGGGGGCATAACAGCAGATAACATCAAGTCTTTAATGCTTGTCTGAAATTTTGCTGTAAGAAACCTTTCATTAATGCACTCGTATCAGCACTCATATCACTCATATCATTAATGCACTCATATCATCTTTACAGGGAGGGAGGATGGAAAGCATCACCAAGACATGGGTCTGCTGAGCAGCAGACCCATGCCTTGGTGATGCTTTCCATTCTCCCTCCCTGTAAAGAGAAATTTAAAGTTATTTTTAAGTATCTCGCCTTTACCTGTCCATCTGGTCTCATGCAAGCTTAGAATATCTAGGTTATAGCGTTGGTATTCCTGTGTGAGGACATCAAGAGAATAATCTCTGTATAATGTCCTCACATTCCACGTTCCTGCAGAGAGAAAATGATTAGTAGGTTTTTTAAAGAAATTAGGTTTATTGAGATTGGTAGGGCCAACAATATCAAACAGCCCCCCCCCCCCCCCCCCCCCCCCCCCCCCCGACTGCAGGCATGGGGCAAAGACCTGTTCCTCCTCCGCTAAAGGCTGAAGTCACCGATGCTGGTAAGAACTTCAGGCACCACCTTTTCAAGTGGACTTTTTCAAGAGCCATATGGCCTGCCTGAGACACATTACTCTAGTTTAGGCTTGACGATGCCCAACTAGGTAAGTAAGGTTCAGGTACCTGCGATGGCCTCTGATTAGGATTATCCACCAGCTGATATAAGGTATCCCATGCCTCTGTTCACTTAGGGCTGGCAACCCAGAAGCAAACAGAAAACACAGCGGCAGATTCTCCCTCAACAGAGGCCCACCAGTGCAGCAAGTCCAGGATTAATAATCAAGCTGAAATCCATAAACAATTCCAGTCTAGTAGGTATAAATGGTCAGCACCAGGACCCTGTGAAGTTGACCACTCCTCAGCAGGGTTGAAAAAAAAAAGAATAAAGTGGCCATAGATGACCAGATCAGTAGTCCAATGCTGAACTGGCAGCCCTCCCCTTCCGTTCCCTTCCAAAAGAGAATATCTCTTTTGAAAGGTACTAACGGCCTGCACCACGAGAAGGCGGGGTCGGACATTAGGTGCTAGACCTGGCCGGTTCTGTGCATCATCACTAGGGATTGGTACACAGCCTTGTCCCACTAGCCTTGGGATAATAGCTGAACTTAGTTTGTCAATGCAAACCTCGTGACCTTCACATTCCATCATCAGAATTTAAAATTTTTGCAAATGCATCGTTTGCAATATTCATTCAGAATTTTCCAATTTCCAAATTTATCCATCTTTAGAGGGCACAATTTGAACTTTCGGGTGATTCAGAAGGTGCAAATCTTTTTTTGTTTACAGCATTTTGTACAGGTGGCATTTTGTTCATGGTGTTTTGTACAGGTGGCGTTTTTGTTCATAGCTTTTGTGTAGGCAGCATTTTGTTGTATGCCATTTTTACTAGTGGAATTTTTGTATGCACCTTTATATAGAGTCACAGTTTTTGTTGATAACATATTGCACAAGTGTTGTTTTTTGATTCACCCTTTGTATTCACTTTTTTGTCATTGTTTTGTCATGGAACTTGAAATGGCTGCCAATATCACGATCTGATGGCACTGGATCTACATGCCACCTTTGCCATATATTTAGCACAGGTTAAAATGGAGGATTACAGATACCATTGCAGGAGTCATAGCAGGAGGACTTCAAAGTGTTGGAGGAGATGGAAAACATTGCTGAAGTGCACAAGACCACCAATAGTGCTCACATTGGGAATTTGTAATATGAAATCAAAACTTCAAGAGCTCCTCTATTGATCAATATTCTATTCATTTTTATCCCATATAATCATTGTTAACCCATTTTCATCATATGAACTTCTCTCTTAATAAATATATAATAAAAGTTTTAAAGTATTCAGTTGTTTAAGAATAACCCTGTGTAATAAAACTTTGGGTGTCTAATGTTTGCTCAGTAAAGCATTCAATTCCAATTACATCCAAGTTCAAATTATTGCTGTAAAAGATTTGTGGATAAAAATTGCTTTTTTAGAGCATTTTCTAAAAATTTTAAAACATTTTATCTCATTTCGATGTTATTCTAGGTGAATTAATAGATGCTCAAGTAGCAAGTTTTTCAACAGATTGTGTTTATATTTACATGTTTTTTTTATTTACTTGTTTATGTTTAATCTTTATTTTCAAGATAGCATAAAACTGATATAAATTAAATTTGAAAATAATGGTTTAAATTAAAATTATTTATTTAAGTATTGAAATACATCTAATTTAATATTTTATTCTTACAAATTCATCACACATTTCTTTCATCATCATCCTCAAGCAGCTATGGGCTACGTAGGTCCAACCAGACCATGCAATTTAGTTCTCCAAGCAAGTCTGTCCTGAGCTACATCTACTGCATCTGGCCACTGCACACCGATTCTAACAAGGTCCTGTTTGACATTGTCTGCCCACCGCATCCTAGGTCTCCCCTTCTTTCTGAGGCCTTTAGGCACACTGTTCATAACCCTATTCGCCAATCTATAATTATTCATACGGGCAACATGGCCAAACCAGCGGAGTCTCTCTCTCTGCACAATATGCTGCTTAAAGGAGGTTGCAAACTCCTTTGCCTAACCTCATCATTAGTTACAAAGTTGAACCACCTAATGCCCAAGATACTGTGTAAGCATCTGGAATCAAAAGCATCTAGTTTCCTGTTATCTTGTTTACAAAGTGTCCAAGTTTCACTACCATAACTAACCCTAGAAAGAACCAAACTATTATACAGTCTAATTTTAGTCTTTAGGTGTATACGCCTATTTCTCCACACTCTCCATAGGTTCTTAAAAGTCACGGCAGCAATCCCTATTCGTCTGTTAATCTCATGCCGCACATCACCATTATCTGTTACATAGCTCCCAAGATAATTAAACTGTGACATCTGCTCAAGATTGCAACCATTCAGATTAACTGAATCACAGCCTGCCTGACCAATTTTCATCACTTTAGTTTTCTCTCTGTTTATAACCAAACCTACTCTACTACCAGTTTCATCAACAGCTCGAATGAAAGAGTTCATCTCATCAACATAATTTGCCAAAAGGGCTAAATCATCAGCATACTCTAAATCAGAATTTTTCGTATCTCCAGTCCATTTAAGGACAAAATCTTTCCCTTGAAGTGAATTTCACATAATATAATCAATAATCAAGCTAAAGAGAAAAGGAGACAAAATGTACCCTTGTCAAACACCAGAAGTATAGCATAAATTATTAAATAAGGTATTGGACAATTCTGATTTGAAGCTCGTGAAGAAATTGAGCCAATATTTGTTACAGCTGAGTTTGAAAGTTTCAGATATAGGGGCTTAAGAGCAATACCTAAGAAGTACTGAAATAACCATTAGACCTATCTTAAGAGTGCTTAGTAACATAAACTTCCCAAAATTGCATTGAAAATTTGAAAATTTCAAATGTATTCTTTGTGAAAAGAAATTGATTTATTTCCAGTGCATATTGCCCTACAGAGCAGATTACATTTTTATTTCTCTATTGCTTGTCAGTTTTTCCCCTCTCTTTATAAAAAAAATAGATTTCAGTTTACAGAATTTGGCATTTTTGCAAAGGGAATGACTTTTTATATATAGTTTGAAATTTTAGTATGAAATTTGTTAATTTTGTTTCAAAGGGACACTATCTCATAGTAAAGTTATTGATAGGGAAGATTGTTCTTTCTATAATTGGCAGCTCTGATTGTGCTTGATGTTTTGAAAAAGATAGTAGAATTTCTTGATACAGTTCATACCTTACAAGTTTTAGAAGGAATCTTGACAGAATAAAATCTTGATAAACCAAAAATGAAGGTATTGCATATAAACAAAAATATTTTTGGATTGCTGTAACTAAATATTGTGACTGCTTTGTTATTGGCTTACATTGCAAATCCATGTTACTCTGACAACTGTTTGATGGTAGCAAGAAACCACAGTTCTGAAATTGTCAATAATAAATATACAGTCTATTCTGTGCATATTAGTACAGTTTCAGTATTTAAAAAAGGCATTTAAACAGTTTTTGTGTGACAAAGATTTTCTCACAAGTCTCATCATTGGCACGGTGGAAGATTATTGTTTATGACATTTAATAGGAAGAAAAAAAAACCCATTATACATTTAAAAAGAGGAAACAGTTATTTAAAAGTTTTGAATAATAAAATAAATTACTCCTCAGATAGCACACTTGCAATAGAGGTCTTATTGGAGCATGTTAATTTAATACTCCACAGAGATCATCTGTGAAGGTGAGACCTCAATAAAATGACAACATACATAAAACATCAATGTCTTTATGCTGTGCAGTCAGAATGCTAATATCAGTAGGTCATTGGGACAATGATACAGTCAACTTTTGATAAGTTGAACGTTGAAAACTCATTTGATTCTTTATGAAAGTCCTGTATATAGTGTAGTATAAAATTCTCTATCTTGAAGTAAAAAATATATATTTTTGATAGTTAGAATTATTTTTCTTGTAAAAGCAACCAATTCCCCCAAATCTAAATTTTTAACAAATTTCTTCCACATGACAAGAAGTAGCAGAAAATTCATTCCATTTCTTTTGTTTTAACACTCTGTACCTCTTTTGCCAAGAGCCACTCATCATTGTAAAATATTGCTTGTACTTGTATGCCAGCAATCACCTGACACAATGTCATACTTCAAATTTTTACAATTTAAGTGCTGCTAAAGCTTATATAGTGCCATCTTGGAGATGGCCAGCAAAACATTTAATCTGTTCCCGAAAAATTCACATTCTGTGCATAATTTTGCCGATATGATACTTATTTATTGTTACATTGCAAACAAATCTACTCAAAATACCCTGCTATTCAATCATTTAAATGACAGTGCAAATTAAATTGTATATAAATCTAAATGCAAAATAATAATAATTAAATACCAACATATATATCTTTTAACTATTTGACTTAAAGTTCTTATTACCTCCTTAACAGGGGTGGGGGTGGCTCAGTTGGTAGCACACCAGACTCATAATCTGCAGTTCCCAGGTTCGAGTCCCAGGTGGGTCAGTGTTGAGATTTATCTCCGCAAAACTCCCCACCCTGCACATGGTCAGTAGGGGACACCGATGGACTTGGAAAGGCTGCTGTTCTTTGAATGAGATGTTAAGCCGTGGCCCCGTGTGTGGTAGAGCCATACCCTGTGCATATTAAAGAACACACTGGATGACATTGACGGGAGGCTACCATCTGTCTCCTAACAGCTGTTCCAGTGGGTCCCATCCCACAACCTTCTCTGAACCTTTGGGGTCTTTGTGACCTGGCCATTTAGGCCATTGTATGTAAAAAAAGTGCCACTCAGAGGTAAAAGAACCCAGCTACCTCCTTAACAACATGTAAGTAATATCATGTAATATCTATACATCAATATAGCAAGTTCCTACACCAGCATTAAGCCAGTGATTCAGAGCTGGAATTGGGTCAAAGTTATATAGTGGTATGCCATTTAAATTCATTTTCTGAATTACATTCCATGTTTCTTGTGCTATGCAAGTATGAACTACTTTCAGGTGGGAGCATTACCTAAACAAAAACTTCAGTGGGAAAAACAAGTATTCTCCTCCTTTCCTAAGGGGTGAATCTGTAGATTGCATCCACTTGTTTCCCTAGAAGAGGACTGCTCTTCACATATGTTTGAGATGGGTGTTAGAAAATTTCTAGTTTCCTACAAATAATTATTATTAAACTCAACTCATTAAGTATCCACTAATAATTTCCACTCTGTAAATTGATTCAAATATTTAGAGGAAAAATTGTCTTGAGCCAAGTGGGATACGAACCCACGACCTCCTGATAACATGTCAGGTGCTCTGGACCACTCAGTGGTCTTGATTGGCGGCTGGTAGCTCAGTGGTCCAGAGCACCTGACATGTTATCAGGAGGTCGTGGGTTCATATCCCACCTGGCTTAAGACAATTTTTCCTCTAAATATTTGAATCAATTTACAGAGTGGAAATTATTAGTGGATACTTAATGAGTTGAGTTTAATAATAATTATTTGTAGATTGCATACTCGTAAGACATGCATTCCATCTAAGAAAAGGTATTAAAAAGTCGCTTGAGGCGGGATTGCCTGTGAATACTCCCTACATATTAAGAAAGTAGGTTGAGAATGTTCATAACATCAGTTAGAGGAGATCTTGATCGGCGGCCGGTAGCTCAGTGGTCCAGAGCACCTGACATGTTATCAGGAGGTCATGGGTTCGTATCCCACCCAGCTCAAGACAATTTTTCCTTTAAATATTTGAATCAATTTGCAGAGTGGAAATTATTAGTCTAGTTTCCTAATTTGGATTTCATCTCCCAATAAAAATAAACAAGAATGTAAATAAATTCTTAAAGAAAATGAGGAACATTTGTAATTAAAAAAATTACCCAACCGTCTGTGCAGATATTCATTTTAATTTTCAGTTGTCCTCCAGTGAAATGTGGTTGTAGTGGATGGACTTTTTCTCAAACCCTGTTTGTGCTTTTTGTCTCCTTCCCCCCAGAAAAGACAGAAAGCAAATCGATGTTTGCTCTGTACAATATTTTTACAAGTAATCACTTATAATGCTATTCACACTATATTCATTGTTTCTTGTTTCCATTGTATAATTTTTTATAATATTCCAGCTTTAAATCATTATTTACATCTGTAGTCTTTTAACTAGCCTTTATGTTTTTGGTATAAAGGCAAAGGTTGTTTTTTAATTAAAGAAGCAAATTTTTGATGCTCTCTTTTCTTCTTCTCCCCTTTTACTTTCACTGATCAAGAGTTAGCTGTACCATTAAAGCAAAATAGAACTGATATAAAGGAGTCATTTAGTATTAAGTTGTTCCAGTTTATCTTTATTAACTCCCTATACATGTATATATGGAGTTTTTTTGTTTTTTTTCCATATGCAATCCACTAATTGGTGTATCTGCAAAATATGTATGGAAACGAAATCAAATTTCTATCTCTGCATCCATGTGGTTTACACTATCACAACAAATGTTGAAATTGTCCATTTACATTGTCTAGGCAGAATTTGAATCTATGAAGCATGTTTTCAGATATTTTATGTAGAAAATCCATATTGTGTACTGTCACTTAATATGGAATGTTTTTTACCTTCGAGTTTTTTAACATTCCTTAAATGATTTTGTCTACAATAGGTTTTTGGTAAAACACTCGTCTATGTTTGAGCAATTCTCAGTGCTATAATAATAACACTTGTGTGAAAGGGTAAAACTTGCAGGTGGTACTATGGTGGACCACCTGCATTATATTTTTCACAATAGTATACACAAAGACTTTTTTTTTTGTATTGGGGATAGGTTTCTGAAAACACTGATGCAAACTGCAATTGATAGAATGTATCCCTAAGAAATAACTAAAATACCAGAAATAGGTTCTCTCACAATGTTGCACAATGCAATACTATTTTAACTAATAATAATAATTAATATTACAGGAAAATTTGTTGAATAGAATTGAAAATAAATAATAGCACATATATACAATGCAAAACAAATATATAAAAATAGTACTGAATAAAAGTATTAATGTTTCTATATTATGGCTTAAGAATTGTTGTCCCACAGGAGAGTTTAGATGGTTAGGCTAAGAAATGCAACAATAGCTTAGCTACCAACTTCAAAGCGTGCTGGGATAGTTAAGAAGTAAAGAAGTTGCTCAGAGAGTGTTGAATAGCCTCTTTTTTCTTAAGTATACAATTAAAAAGACCTTCTTGCTCAAAAATTAATTTGGGTATACCGCAAGCCTACCTATGTCCCTTCTGTCATACGTGCAGACTCATGCGCCCGATGGGCGTACAAAATTGCAGCCTTCTGTTCCCTCACACATAGGGCTTTCACCGTGTCTTCAAATGAGCAACTGCTTGAAGAAGAAATTCTAAACACCCATTCCATCGCTACTTCCCATGGCTACAACACAACAGCAATAGACAAAGTTATCAGCAAATATAGAAACAAAAACAGAAGAGATTCGGCTCTCCTCCCAATCACCGACCCCGAACGTACTACTTTTGCCGGAGCCATTTCTTACGTTCCTGTCCTATGTGAATCGATCCACAAATTACTCAGAGCCCATAATATCAAAACTGTTTTCAGCCCAGCTCCAGATTTGAAGAAATTAGCCAAAAGGGACAGGGACAAATATAGTCTACTTCAAAAATCGGGCGTATACCGATTTCCCCTACAATTGACGGATAATTCCGTTGTGTACTACATCGGCAAAACCATTCGCTCTTTACAAGAAAGGTTCGTGGAACACCAAACTGATCTCAGCCAAAAGAAGCTAACGACGGCCGCCTCTGAGCTAGCAGTGCAACACACGGCAACAATAGACTGGGAGCACGCCACACTTCTTGCGTGCGCATCCACTTTCTACGGAACCATAGTCCGTGAGGCTATTGAAATAATGACCTCGTCCGTCCCCACCTGCAACCGAGACACTGGAATCACCCTACACGACATGTGGAACGAAGCTCTTTGTCTAAACGGACCCAACGTCAGTACATAGCATCACTTCACTGAAGACGGAGCGCTGTCTTTGCTCCGAAAAGCTTCTGAGAGTTTTCTCCTAAGAACTTACAACATGCAAATAGTTTGAAGGATAAACTCTAAAATTTTATTGCTCAATGACAGAGAATTTTAAATCATTTTAAAATCTTTTTTCTTCTAATATTCTAATAATCTAATAATATAATCTTCTAATATTCTAATATTGCAACATCAGTTGCAATAAGACAAAATTGTCTTATTGCAACTGATGTTGACTACTGCCTTTGCCACTCATAGCATGTAATTGTTTTGCAGATTTAAAAGGCTGCAGCCTGATATAAGTGTAGCATGAAAACTCAGAATTTTTTTTTTGTTTTTGGTGAAAGATTTCTCTTTTTTCCTATTTTTTTTAACTGTATCACAAAAGGAATCCAAAAAAACATTTCCCCTCAAAAAATATATTTTTTAATTTTTTTTTTGTCATCAGAAGATGCCACCAGAAGATAATTTCTTGTTAAGGACATAAAATCGTGGCTCCATATTTGGGAAAGCCATACCCTGTGCATGTTAAATAACACATTGGATGGCTTGTTGGGAGGCTACCATATATCTCCTTACAGCTGCCCAGTGGGTCCCCTCCTCTAACCTCTGAGCACTTGGGGTCCTTGTGACCAACCCATTTAGCTGCATGTGTGCAAAAAAGTGCCATTCAGGGGGGGCGGGGGGGGGGGGGGCTCAGTCGGTAGCACGCCAGGCTCGTAATCTGTAGTTCCCAGGTTCGAGTCCCAGCTGGGTCAGCGTTGAGATTTATCTCCACAAAATTCCCCCGCCCTGCCCACGGTCAGTAGGGGACACCAATGGGCTTGGAAAGGCCGCCGTCCGTCGGATGGGACGTTAAGCTGTGGCCCCGTGTGCGGGAGAGCCATACCCTGTGCACGTTAAAGAACACGCTGGATGGCCTTGACGGGAGGCTACCATCTGTCTCCCAACAGCTGTTCCAGTGGGTCCCCTCCCCCAACCTTCTCTGAGCCTTCGGGGTCCATGTGACCTGGCCATTTAGCCCATGGTATGCAAAAAAGTGCCGCTCAGAGGTAAAACAACCCAAACAACCCAATTAAAGCCATTCAGGGGTAAAACAACTCAACCTTCCACTCTTGATGTGAGAGGTCAGTTAGCAACCATATGTAAGTAATCACTTCCCCATAATATGCAACTTCTCTTGTAGAGAGGGGCGGGGGTGGCTTAGTCGGTAGCGCGCCAGGCTCGTAATCTGTAGTTCCCAGGTTCGAGTCCCAGCTGGGTCAGCATTGAGATTTATCTCCGCAAACTTCCCCGCCCTTCCCACGGTCAGTAGGGGACACCAGTGGGCTTGGAAAGGCCGCCGCCCGTCAGATGGGACGGGATGGGACGTTAAGCCGTGGTCCGGTGTGCAGGAGAGCCATACCCTGTGCACGTTAAAGAACACGCTGGATGACCTTGACGGGAGGCTACCATCTGTCTCCCAACAGCTGTTCCAGTGGGTCCCCTCCCCCAACCTTCTCTGAGCCTTCGGGGTCCATGTGACCTGGCCATTTAGCCCATGGTGTGCAAAAAAGTGCCACTCAGAGGTAAAACAACCCAAAATCTCTTGTAGAGGGCCTTGTGATCCTTTGTACATAGCATGGTAGAGGATTGATCATCCTAACTGCAGTGGTTTTGAATTCCTCTGTCACTTCAACTCTCAGTCAAGAATCCATTAGCATTGCAATGGCAAAGATCATGGACTAATAGCTGCTACCATCTCAGATTGCTACATAATTTCCTCATTTTCCAAAACTGTGGTGCAATCCCAAATGAACTGCATCTTGTTTAAGCTCGAAACAAGTCTTGAGAGTTAAAGTAACTAAAGTTCTCTGTTATTGAGCAATAAAATTCTGAGTTTTATCCTTCAAACTATTTGCATATTAAAACGTTTTTAAGAGCAAACTAAGAAGCTTTTCAGAGCAAGGACAGTGCTCTGTCTTCAATGAAGTGACACTATGTGGTGTCATTAAGGCCGTTAAGAACTTCTTTCCACATGTCATGACAGGTGATTCCAGTGTCTGAATTGCAGGTGGGGACAGGTAAGGTTACAATAGACTGGGAGCATGCCACACTTCTATCATGTGCATCCACTTACTACTAAACCATTGTCCACAAGGCTATTGAAATAATGATTTTGCCTGTCCCCACCTGCAACCGAGACACTGGAATCACCCTTCACGACATGTGGAAAGAAGTACCTAACAGCCTTAATGTAACTACATAGTGTCACTTTACTGAAGACAGAATGCTGTCCTTGCTCCAAAAAGCTGACTTTGCTCCTAAGACTGGGGTATCTTCTGGTTAAGCTTTTTAATATGCAAATAGTTTGAAGGATAAACTTCAAAATTTTATTGCCCAAGGACAGAGAACTTTAATTATTCTCAGAGTAAGAAGATCTTTTTATTTGTTTCTTGAGAGTTGTTACAAAGGTACTCTTTCAACACAAGAATCATTGAATTTCAACTGAAAACAGCCTTGACCAATTTCTGTTTGGATGATGGTGAATGGATTTCAGTTCTCCCTACAGTAAACTACTTGCATAAGCTTTCACTGCAAGTGTAATCATCTTCCAAACTTATGCTTTTAAGCACACCATGCCACTTGTGTTGAGCATCAGAGCCAGTAGAATCTTGGATTAATTACATGTCTCACATCACCTATGACCAGTATGACCAGTTTGAAGATCATAGGATGAAGTCTGGAAATGAGTGGGAACTCTTTATCCTACTCATTATTGATCCTGGAACACAATGGACTTGTAATTACTGATCCCAAAGGATTTGCCAGTACTCTGGGCAAACATTTTCTTCCATCTCTTATTTCCTAGAGTTTCTGCCCCTGAATAGCAAAATTGAATGCTGTTTTCACTCTTTGCTTCACTCAAAAGTAGCCTAGCTCTGCAACGAGCTATTCACAGTGGAGAAGTTTTAATTTGTTCTGCATTCTTGTTTCTACTTTCAGGCTACCAAAATGCTTCAACATCACTCTCCATTTAGTAAGGATTGGCCACTCTGCATTTTTAAATAATTTCTTGAGGAGTAGATTCCTGCCAGGGGGCTATCATTTTGGCCTTCTCCATGCCAAATAAGGATCCCAAGATTCTTTCCAATTATTGTCCCATTGCATTGACAAGTGTGCACAAGATAGTGAAAGGAATGAATGCCAGACTCATCTGGTTTTTTTTAGTACCAGTGACCATCTTTTCAACACTGTTTGGTTTTATCGACAATAGTCAATTTTAAATTACCTGATGTGCTTCGAAACAGTGAACGGTTATTGGCTTCAAAATGTTAATTGGCCATGGTTTATGATGATGTCATCATAGACATACTGGCCTTTTTTCTCAAAAAGCACCTGGTGTTCATTTTTTTTTTTGACAAAAAAGTAGATTGACATTCTTTCTGACCATTCCATTCTTTTTCCATATATGTAGACAACACTCTGTCACTGTCTTTCCTCCTAGAATGGTTCTCTAGGTTATGTTGAGTGTTAAAGTTTTCACTACTGATATAATTTATTTCACTAGACACAATTTCCTCCAACTGTAGAAATTCCCAGTATGTTTGTAATGGTTTGCCTGTTATGACAAGAATGTTTATTCACTTAATCATAATGACTTAATTATAATTTCACTTAATCATAATTCGGGACTAGCCTCTTGGCATTGGAGATTAAGTCATTTCCTCTCAGCCGTGCTTGCCAACTTCTTGCTGGATTCCAAGTTCAATCTCACTGTAGGACACCTCATCTCTGCATAATGCATCCTCTTCAGGCAGAGCTTCCTAAGTCTGATTTGGCTGAAAAGCAGTGATGTTTGGAGATTTGGAAGGATTTCTCTCATAAAGTGAGAATTAATTAGGTAAAAATTAATGAGTTGAATTCGAATGTTGGTTCCCAGCTCTGTGCCTAGATGATAGCATGATTCAAGATGGCATAAAGAACTTGTAGGAAGAGGACAGTCACAAGCACGTGACCAGAATAGCAGTAATACGGTTACAGTCTTCAGATGGCTCCCTTCCACTTCACAACAGAATAATGTGGCCTTGCCAGTGATGTAGTTGAACCCCTGAGATTTATCTGGCCCATAGAGGTCCTTTGAGATGATTTGAAAGCTGGAATTTAAGAGGTCCTTTGAGATGATTAAAAAACTGGAATTTAAGAGGAGTTCATATTGAGTTTATGATGAGGAATTATGGAAGATTTATGAAGAGGATTTATATGAGGTTTATTTAAAGAGGTTTGAAGAAGTTATTTGAGAGATTTAAGGAGGAGTTATCACATATGGGGCCTAATCATGGGGTAATTTAATGCGAGTTGTCACACATTGATTATTTTAGTATTTTTGGTTCCTCTTTCAATACAAAAATCATTGAATGTCAACTGCAAACAGCCTCGACCAATCTCTGTTTGGATGATGGTGAATGGATTTTTTAGTTCTCCCTTAATAAACCACTTGCATAAGCTTTCACTGCAAGGGTAATCATCATTCAGACCCAAAACTTTGATAGGAAATTTCATCCTTTTCATTGTGGCAGAGACCAAGTTTCTCAATCATATCTTTGATCAGAAATTGACCTTTTTGTGATACGCATTACCTCACATCCAAGTGCATGCTAGCATTAGACACCATCCAGATCCTCATTGCTCTCTCTCCTGGAGAGTGGACTGAAGTTCTTTTTGGGGCGGGGGTGGCTCAGTCGGTAGCGCGCCAGGCTCGTAATCTGTAGTTCCCAGGTTCGAGTCCCAGCTGGGTCAGCGTTGAGATTTATCTCCGCAAAATTCCCTGCCCTGCCCATGGTCAGTAGGGGACACAGATGGGCTTGGAAAGGCCGCCGTCCGTCAGATGGGACGTTAAGTCGTGGCGCCATGTGCGGGAGAGCCATACCCTGTGCACGTTAAAGAACACACTGGATGACCTTGACGGGAGGCTACCATCTGTCTCCTAACAGCTGTTCCAGTGGGTCCCATCCCCAACCTTCTCTGAGCCTTCGGGGTCCATGTGACCTGGCCATTTAGCCCATGGTGTGCAAAAAAGTGCCGCTCAGAGGTAAAACAACCCAACTGAAGTTCTTTTCTTTTCTCTGTACCTTACATTTGTCCAATATAAAGGGGAATATGGATTCCATGTCTATACTTCAGCTTCGGATTCAGTGGTCAAAACTCTGTGTGTTCATGGTGAGAAGTAGGGGGGATGCCTTAGTAAGCTCACCAGACAAAAAATTAGTCACCCCTGGCTGAATGTCACCTAATAGTGCATAACACCTCCATGCAACCAAAGAACTTCCGAAATCCTGTCTGGCATGGATGCCACCAGTGTGTGGATGTAGTAGAATATTCATCCACTCTTCCAGCAGCAAATGCCACAGTTCAGCTGGATGGCTGGGATGGTGCTTCACTCATTGCCCCAAATAGTCCCACAAGTTTTCTCCGGGATTCAAATCTGGGGATTTGGTGGGCCAGTCGAGATGTTCGAAGGCTTCAGAATGCTCATCGTGCCAATCTGACACACTTTGAGACCTGTGCATGTGACAATTGTCATTTTGGAAGACTGGTATCCTTCTGGTGTTCACTGTAAAGATGCTGCACAAAAGGCAACATGTAGTGTCCAGTAGCTCCATATAGCCCTTCTGGTTCAAGTGTATGTTACCGCAACCAAAGGACCCATTTCCTCATACGTGAAACAGCCCCAGAACATCACAGAGCCTCCAGCTTGAACAGAACCTTGCACACATCACAGCAGACCAGCATCACATCATGCAGCTTACGATGTACCCATCACCTCACATCATTCACATACAAGCAAAAACATGACTCATCCAACCAGATCACACGCTTCCAAGAGTTGACAGTCCAGTCTTTGTGGCACCGTACAGCCTTGTGCAGAGCTGTTAACATGAGTCTCTTCTCAGTACTCTGCACCAGATGATGCATGGCATGCAGGCCAGATGCATGGCATGCAGTTCCCTTCAGAGTGTTTGTTCAGAAACAACTTATTGTAGGCCTGCATTGGCTGACTGTAGCAATTCCTGCCTCATTGCAAAGTGGTTTGCCCTAACAATGTTTGACACACTGTGGCGGTCCCTATTGGTTAGCACAGTCTTTCTGCCACAGTTCTGGCGACAATTAGCGGTGGACTACAATGTATGCCACTGCTGGAAGAACATTTCGACACACCTGCTAAGGCAACAACTTGTACACTATGCCCTTTGGCTCGGCCAAACACAATAACACCTTTTTGTCACTCATTGACATCTTTGGCGCAGCCCATGTTTCACAGAGTGACTAACACACATGTGACACACAACTACTTCTTGTCATTGTATGAACCCCGTGGTGCATGACACAGCTATTTGTAGGACATGTTTATTACTGGTGTGCCCTCTGTTGCTGTAAAACAGATGTAACTCTCTTACAGCAGGAGAAAAAGTGGTCCGAGGAGGGAAAAACCACAAACTGCCAGCAAGGTGTGGGTCAACCATGACTCATCGATGCTAGAGGTGAGCGAAGGCTATCCCATATGGTATAAGCCAACAGAAGGGATAGTGTGTCACAACACACAGTACATCAAACCCTGCTGAAAATGGGGCTGCGTAGCTACAGGCCTCTCTGAGTGCCTTTGCTAACCTCAGTTCACTGTCAAAAGTGCCTACAATGGCACATGAACATCAAAATTAAACCTTGAAAAATTGGAAGAAGGTTGTCTGGTCCAATGAATCTCGTTTCCTCTTGCAGCATGTAGACAGTCAGATATGTGTGTGTCGTTTACCTGGGGAAGTGCATATCCTGTGCACGCTAAAGAACACACTGGATGGCCTTGACGGGAGGCTACCATTTGTCTCCCAACAGCTGTTCCAGTGGGTCCCCTCCCCCAACCTTCTCTGAGCCTTCGTGGTCAATGTGACCTGGCTATTTAGCCCATGGTGTGCAAAAAAGTGCCACTCATAGGTAAAACAACCCAACCTGGAGAAGTATTGGCACCAGGATGCACTGTGGGATGGAAACAATCTGTGAAGGAAGTGTAATGCTTTGGACAATGTTCTGCTGGGAACTAGCAGAACTGAGAAGACTTCTCAGAACTAGCAGTACTGAGAAGAGACCCCTGGGTCTAGTCATTCATGTGCAGGAAACTATGACATCTACCACCTACCTAAACATCATTGTAGACTAGTACGTCCTTCATGGCAATGGTATACCCTCTAGTAGTACCTTCTTTCAGCAGGATAATGCACCATGCCACACTGCCTGGATTGTTAAAAAATGGTTCACAGAACGTGAGGAAGATTTCCAAATTCCTGGTCTCCAAATTTCCCAGACAACAATCCAATCAAGCATCTGTGATTTGTGTTGGAACAGCATATCTTATCTGCAGCAACTCAACCACATAACTTACAAGAGTTAAGGGATCTGCTTGTAACATGTTGGTACCAGAAACTACAAGACATCTTTAGAAATCTTGTAGTGTCCATGCCTCGCCAAGTAAGAGCTGTTTTGGTGGCATGTGGAGGACCAACATCATATTAGGCAGGTGGTCATAATGTTTTGGCTCTTCAGTGTATATAAATTTTACTCAAATGCAGATCTTGATTTAAGAAAAATTAGTGGGGTGGGGGGGGAGTTGCAAGATCATGCTGGAACACTGTCATAAAATTTCTCCATCCATTTTAGCAGTCTTTAAAACATTTCTTGAAAAATACATGTGATATCTCTATATTAAATTTTTTCACCTTCATTCTGGTTAGTAGCATTTTAAAATGGGGAGAGAATGGGCTTCCCTCCCTCCTCCACCATTCCCATCCCCACTCAAAGCTGTATTAATAAAAATCCATTAATTTATTGTGGAAATTACTACAAAACTATAAGTCACAAAGCACAATTTGTATAATAAGGCCATATACGTAAAAAAAAAAAATTAAGGTAAAAAGTAATTGCAAACAAGAAACTTTAAAAAGTATATCATTTTCAATTGATGAATACCCCTGTATATTTGAAAATACCAATGATTCTGTGGGCAATAGCCAAAACTAGTTATGGAAAAATAATTTTGTAAACATTATTTTCATGTTCAAGCAAATCTATCAATAATACAGTGTTTAACCAATGAGTTTTTTTTTTTCATTATATGGAATGATTATATTCAGAATGCTAGAGATGTGATCTGAATGACGTGTGACATCACAATGTGACAGAAATTTAAACTTACTCTTTACACTCTTTCTGTATTACTCAGTGCCAATTCACTGATAATAGAGCACTGTACCTAACTCCAGAACATCTGCAGATGAGATGTTAAGATATGACTTCACATGCAGGAGAACCATCCTTGTGCACATCAAAGAATATGCTGAATGGCTTTGATGAGAAGCTTCCATCTGTCTCCAACAACTGTCTACTAAGTCTTCTTCCCTAACACTGAACCCTTGTAACCTGGACATTTAGCCCATATTGTGCACAAAAGTGCTGATCAAAGGTGAAACAACCCAACTTAAAAGTTTGCAGAAAGATGCAACAAGTGTTAATGTATGCCATAACATTCAGAAATCATAACTCTTTGATAGCACATGCAATGACATTTCACAGTTTGTTATTGCATATAAAGTTACAGAAAAGATACTTTCAGCAGAAGGAAATGGATCACTGGCACACCCCAAAAAGGTTACATGATTGAGTTTAATTTTTGGAGAGTACCTTATAAAATCTTTCATATAAAGAGGAATGTGTGTTTGTTTATCCACTTATGCTCTTATAAGTTTTTATTATACACTTTTTAAAGTTTCTCATTTAATAATTTTGCCTTAAATTTTTTTAAGTATATGGCCTTGTTATCCAAATAACTAAGAGCTAGAGGCACCAAACTTTGCATGAACTTTCCCTTCATGCAGGGAAATATTATAGACCAATGTTTTTTAGACTATTCTATGGAGAACTCATTGAGGTTCCATGAAACCCTTGAAAAATCTATAATAATTAGCTAGAATTATATTTTTTTTATTAAGATTAGATATTAAATCTTGGATGTATTATTAAATTGCTTTTCCATTTGTTGTCTACCACTTTTTCAAGAAAATTTTGTAGTAGTTCCACATAAATATATATATTGCTTGGGATTTCATGGTCTGAAAAAGTTTAAGAAACACTGTTATAGACTACTTGCAAATCTGATGGGATTGACTAAAATTAATGTGGACCAGGTTTAATTCCTCAAAATCTTAATAGACTTTAGCCCCAAAACCTCTAACAGTTGAAAACTGATGTGGATCATATTGAATTTTTCTGCTCTTAAATGATAAGAGCTAGGACCACCAAATTCAGTACATAGCTTCCTCTAATCATAACTTAGTATTTGTAAATGTACTTAAATTTATCTTAAGTACTGGCTGTGAAGTTTCATCACTGGAGAAACCAATCCAACATAACCAGGTACAATAGTAGAGAAGGAAGTTGAAGATTCTTGATGATCTTACAATTTTTTTATATAGAGCCCAAGAAGGTGACATGCAGGATCAGTCATATTTCAGGTAAGTTGGTAGGTATAATTTCTTTATAAGTGCCAATTTCAGTGAGCAATGGATTCTTGGGCAGAGAAATGTGTTAAAAGTAGTTACATTAAAAATAACACCATTTTAACTAAGAATATTAAAAAAGTGAAAAAAAAACACTTCATTATGTATTTCACCACTACCCAATGGGTGGTATCTTTAGGTGACACTAATGATGAAATCATCTTGATATTATTATATTTTATCATTTATTACCAGTACTTCAGTTTCCATCAACAACAGACTGTGAGTGTACCAGCTATAGCACAACAGACTTTTGTAGTAAATGTCTAGATTCTTTATAACAACTTAATTCAGCAAGTAATACTTTAATGATTGAAGTATTTTTATTCTAATTTTGTGACATTGTAATTGAGTATGGATATTAGTGTCCATTGCTTTATGCTATGAATAAGAAATAGAGCTTAAGATCTTGTAACAGATCCTTTAAGAGCATTTCAAATTGTTACAGTGAAATTATGCTATTAAGTTATTATAATTAATATATTATTGTGTTAATTATAATCATTAATATCAGTTAGTTACAGATAGAGGATGATAATTCAAAAATAAATTAGAAAATACTAATGGATGGTCAGTAACTTTATTCAACCAATTTTTTTGATTAATTATATTTACTTCTCAATAATTTTCATTTATCTGTAACCAACAAACTACTATTTGTTATCTGCCTGTATATTTTCTAACTGTAACATTTATTTGTAGCATCTTTTTTTATTATATATTTCATCAGTTCATCTGCTTGTTTAGGCACCAGTTAACCCTTTTCAGTTTCAATGCATATAATATGAAAGTATTTTTACAGCACCAGAAATGGGCCCATCTGACCCAGAATTGAATGAGTCTTTATCAATTATTAATAATGGAATATATGGTACTGTTTGAAAGGATCATTTTCTAATATCACAAACAATTGGTTTTCAAAATTTTCAAACATTTGGTTTCAAAAAAGGTATTCAAATTGGTTGTATCTCATCTGAAAAATTCACCAGTAATGGATACTCCATATCCATTACTGGAATCTGGCATAAGGTGTGCACTTAGACACTGTCAAAAATACTCTGTACTTTTTGTGTCACAAGATACTATTACAGTACCTAAAACAGTTCTCATACAAATTGCAAGACTATGAACAAGGCTGCTCAGAGGTAAAACAACCCAACTATGAACAAAACAAATATCTCATAACACCCAAATAAGGGGATTTGAAGTAGTGTCATCCTAAAGAAATCTGGCAAGCCACCTCGTGTTTTTAGCTATATTTGAAATAAGTTTGAATAATTAGCTGTGGGAACAACAGCAATTTTTGAAGTTCCACAATTTGTCATCACTGATGCTGCAACCATGCATGTTAGAAAAAAAGCACCCCTGCTTTCCTTAAGCATCTGTTCTTCTACACATATGGGATTGATTCCGAGTTACTTTCTTGCAGAAGAGTTGTACACACCACCCTATATAAATTAGCGGGAGAAAAAAATATTTTAAGGAGTACAAATGGAAATTAATTGTTAGCTGGTGCCCCCCCCCCCCCTCCAGGCATTAGAGGCTGTTTGAGAGTGATTTTAAAATTGTAATTGTAGTAATGTAATAAATTATTTTTGTATTGTGCATAATTTTGACTACATATAACATTTTTGTTTATTCTCTTCCAGCTTTTAAAAGGTGTTACTATTGCTTCTGGAGGAGTATTACCAAAGATTCATCCTGAATTATTAGCAAAGAAGAAAGGGGGAAGGTTTCCTGTTTTGCCATCTCCTCATTCAGGACCCCAGTCACCAGTAAGCCTGCCTTTAAATAAGAAGTCAAAAGCTTTCTCTTCTCCAAAGAAAATGTCTCCCAAGAAAGGAGTAGGGACTGTGACCATTTCCAAGAGTAAATCAAAAGGAAAAGGAAAGGTAAAATAGTTGTAATAATTACTTTTTTTTTCTGTATTTATAATAATCTTAGTGATTTTATTAATAATTTATCGAATTTAAAAGAAATAATGTGTATACAGGGTGGGAAATTTTTTTTCATCAGGTCATGTGCATAGATAACCACTCTAGCATTCAACAGTGAAGCAACTTTGAGTCCATACTCCGTTTTCTGGTAGAGGATTGGGATATCTTAGCCAATTATTTTATCCCACCAATTATAATTTAAGAAAAAATTGGTACAAAGGGAAAATACTTCAGTACTTACAATTCAAGTGCATATCCATATAGCCTGCAAGTTTCAAATCATATAGTCTATAAGTTTCATACCAAATCCAGATGTTTGTCACTATTTGCCTATCCCACCACATTCTTATTACTTTGCTGATCACATAATTGAAAAAAATATATTCTTTTTTCCTCCCTTCATATTTGTTTTGTGAAATATCTGATGATAGTTAAAAGTAATTTAGAACATTAAAATTGTTTTAAATCATAAAATATACTGAAATGAAGCAAAAACATTATACAAATGTACTTTCATACAAATCATTGAAATCCTGTAATAAAAAAATGTTCCCTCATTGTCTGACTTCATTTGATTGAAAACACAGATGAGCATACTTTAAGAAAACCTCAACTTGCTGGAGCTCTCTGTCAGCTAGTAGGATAGTGTGCTAAAAATAAACTGCTTGTATGGGTAGCATCATCTGGACTGTGATAATAGCAGTCACAGCAAATTAAAAAATAAATTGAAAAAAAAAATTAACATTATTCAGGAGCTCTGAAATGTTTATATATATATTTAAATGTAAAAGTTAAAAATTCAGATTTTGTTTATTATAATAATAATGCAGTTTTAGCATTCATGGCCATATCTGCCAGAAATGGGTGACTTTGTGACTTTTGACTGAGTGCCTTTGTGAGCCACATTTTCGCTGTTATGACACCATAAGGTTTAACCCTTTCATTACCATACCAGCCCAAAACAACCAAGGTTATAAATGACTCATTCAATCAATCCTTCCTCTTCATTACCTCCTACCTGCAGTTTGGGCCATTTTTGGCTGGTGTGGTAGAGAAAGGGTTAAGTCAGGTCTGTCCAATTGTGGCCCATTGCAAAACAAATTTGCAGTGAACAAATAGTAAACAGCCTAGATCATTTCTTCCAATTTTTGACCAAACATTTTTAGATGCATAACTGCAAATATATTAATTCATAATGCAAATTGAAAACGTCTATTTTGTTTTTAATTAAGATATTTTCTTGATTACTTAAAAATATAATTTTTTTCCAGTTTATTACTCATTAGAAATGTATTTTCTTTTTTAAGTAGATGACTTTTCCTGAGGCTCTTTAAGAATGTAGTTTTTCTTTCTAGTGGCTCTTCACTATGTTTAGATTTGACTTTCCTCAGTTAAGTTGTGGGGGGCAGTAAAACTCCCTCAGTGTAGCAGAGGGAAGGGGAGGGGGATAAATAACACTTGCTGAAATTGCCCTACCACATGAAGACTAATTTCTGTGCCAAGAAAGTTCTTTTTGCTTCCATATCCAAGCTGTCATTCTTTTTCAGGAAATGATACAAAATTGAAGTTTTTTTACTTGAAAATGAAGCAATAATAAAAGAAAAATTAACATAAGCAGAATGTGACGTTAAAAAAATTCGAAGCAACAAGTTGCAAGTTAGCCATTGTCATAGCCACTGATGTAGCATAGTTCCAAAATATTGATAATTACCTGTAAATCTGTGGAAACAAAATCAAAATACATCTACAGAAATAAAAACGAAGGTTTAATTATAAAAGAAAAGATAAAATACTAACTGAATGAGTGAATATCCAATGCTCTAATCAATCCGAGAGCATATGGGACACACAATATAAGTAAATAATTATTAGCTTCTGCTCTTGTTGGGCTGTGACAGGACCATGTCCTACTTTTACATGCCATGCTTCTAGAAGCTTCAACAACAAGATCTAGTTATAGTTTTGATTAAAGGAGTAGGAGTGATACATAGAATGCTGGAATAAATTATTAAAATAATTCTAGGGATATTGAAATAGGTTTAGTCAGAAAAGAGAGCAAAATGGGGGGAGGGGGGAAATGGAGGTACATATTTTGTAAATTGCTTCAAAAATGTGATTTAAAAACTGCTGGGCTTGGGAAGGCTGCTGTCCTTCAATATATAATATAAAGCCATGGTCCCTTGAATGGGAGAGCCACACCCTGTGCATGTTAAAGAACACTCTGAATGGTCTTGACAGGAGGCTACCATCTGTCTCCTAACAGCTGTTCAGTGGCACTTGTGGGACCATATAGATTGACAGGTTCGGTGTGTGGACCCACAACCATGTTATCTCTGGAACCTCCGTGCTCTGCTGGAGTCTGAATGGGTATGTGTGCCTCTGGCAACCTTCCAGGGCCTCATTGTGCCCATGCCAAGCCATCTCGCCACTGTCATCCGGGCCAAGGGTGGTTATTCCCATTATTAGGTAGGTGATCATGTTATTCTGATACAATTGTATAAGGATTTTTCATACTCATTAACATTCGTTTCTGTTAATCAATTACATCTAAAAAATCTAAGATATTGATTAAATAGCAATACAAAAGATCCCAGTTTTTCTTTAAACTTCTGACGTTAACATGCATAACTGATAACTATTTTATTGTATCATATGTTACATTTTTATCTTCTTGGACCCAGTTTTTAACTTCAGCAATATTGTCCAGTTCATAATGATTTTGGCTATTCCAGTCCACACCAAGATTGTTAACATCGTCAAAGATGGTAATTGTGGAGATTATAGTTCATTAGCCATGGCAGATATGAAGCAGCAATTTCAGAAGGAAAATTCAAAGCCTGTCCAAGTTGCTATGAATTTCGAGTTTTATTATATTGTCACCATCTGATTTTCTCAAGAAAATTTTTCCTTGTTTACATCACACATATTTATTTATACTGCTTCTTACAAGCGATTGATTTTGCCCTCCACAAAAGATCCTTATTTGCAGACGTAAGATTTTCATTCAAGTAAACTGAAGTATCATCAGCATTTATGGCTAATTCTAAGAGCAGGATTCCCCTTTTTCTCTGCAATAATCAATAATCTCTTGTGGGTCTCAACAATAATTGCACAATGATTGGCGGAGTTATATTAACAGACAGTCTGTATATGGCTTCTATTTGCTCTAAGTTAATATTACTTATTTCAAGCTTTTTTGCAATGTTGGTCATTAATGCGTGTAGCTTATTTCCATCTTCCTGGTATTGAATGGGGATCCCATGTGTTTCAAGATTTTTATTGCATCCATATTGATATAAGTCATTTAGCTTAATTTGCAGAGATTTTATTTTAGCCATGTTTTCTGTACAAAGTTTATCAGTATTTTCTAGTTTATGGTCTATCTCAGTTTACTGTTTTTCATAGATTTGTAATCTTTCTAGTAAAGTATCATATCTTTCAGAGAAAAACTATACAGAACATCTTAGGTTTACAATTTCATCTTTTAACTCATTAATGACCTAAATTTTTATATTTATTTCCTTTAATAGTGCCTTCAAATCATCACTGCTTTCATCCAAAGTGGCTGATCCAGACTCATTTGCCTCAATGAGCTTCACATGTCCTGTGAACTCGGTTTTCTTCCTATTAGCGTTTAAATCTTTGAAGGTGTTGGCTTCATAGTTTTGCAATTAATACATTTCCACTTCATTCGTCTCTCCTGAGTCATTCTGCGGTAGTTTGGCTCAGAAATGCCTGAACAAATTAAATGCAATTTACCCTCGCACATACCGTTACCGGTGATATAGTCAGATCCCAGCGGAATATCATCTTTGCATTTAATGCACTTCATTTCAATAGACAGAGGGTAAACGGAACCGTCAATGAAGAAACAGAAAAACGGATACTAATGAATGGTGGAAATGACTGCTAAAGAACCCTTGGAGGCACAAATTCAGAAGACAGTTTCTTATAGCAGGAGCTGACAAACAAAGGACCAGTGTGAGAAGGGTAGATAATTGTTCAAACAGAGGAACAGTATTCAGGGGCTTAACACGTGTCTGCAGCAGCGAATCCAAATTAGGTGGGGAGGGACCTCTAAATTAGGGGACATAAATATTAGTCTTTGTGCTCGCAGATGAGGCAGGAGAGGAGACTTCTAAAATGATGGTGTCATTGGGGTGGGGACAATAAAATTCCATTTTATTGTCCCCACCCCAATGACACCATCATTTAAACGTTGAGGCCTCTGCTTTAAGTTTTATAATATTTTTGTTATTAAAATGTTTTGTGCATTGTAAATCATATTGTTTAAAATATTTATAGATTTGATTTTATGTAACTTTTACTTGTTATCCAGGGGGGTAAAGATTTACCAAATGCATTGAATAGTCAAGGAGGAAGTGGTGGAGTAACAGTGTTGTCTGAAAAGAAGCTTTTCCTTGGTCAAAAGGTAAAATTTGCAATATATATTTTTCTTAATTTGTAAATTTTTAATTCAGTAAATTTTTTGACACTTTTTCCACTGCCAGTTGGATTTCAGATAATACAGCACAAAATAAATGATAATGCATATCTTTCCATTAGAAAACCATATTGAGATTTGGTTGAATATCATTTCAGTCAATAAAGAACTACTAGTAGGTATGTTTTCATGTGCCCAAATGGCTATAATCCAAAGGCAAATGAAATGGTTGTCTTCTAATTATTTCACTCTTGCCTGATTATGATTCATTTCAATTATAGTTATAACCACTTCCATTGTTTGGAGATATATCACTTAGTGTAGATATTTTGTAGGATATTTACTTTCTTAAATTTCTAAAATTGAAAAGTTAACATTTAAACAGGTAATAAATACAATGAAAGACACAAACTACTGGTAAACAATGTGTAGTGCCATACCTCTTCTCAGAAATGAAAAGTTTACTTCTGCAGATGACACAAAACTGTATTTTCAGTTACACATAACAGTCACCAATTATTTAGTTTTAAATCACAGATAGCAGCAAAAAGGGGAAAAAATAATCCAACCACATTAAAAGGCACTTTGGTTTGCAAAGTGTAAAGGGAATTGTTTTATCTCTGAACAACACTTTTTTTCATACAATGAGCTAAATATCCAAGTTACAAAGCCTCTGTGAAGATTGGGGAAATGGATCCACTGGACAGCTACAGAAGACATGAAAGCCTCCCATTAAAGCCATCCAGTGTGTTTTTTTAACATGCACAGGGTAGGGCTCTCATTTATATAGGATCATGTTGTAATGTCACATTTGATACATAGTGGACTTTTCAAATCTACAGATGCCCCCTTTCACACCAAGGGAACAGAGGTTTAGTAATGAGAAAATCTCAACCCAGTTGGTGCTTGAATCTGGGAACATTAGATTACGAGCCTCATGTAAACAGTTGGATGTGACAGTTATCATTTGTGTTTTAATTAACTTTTTAGATGTTTTCTTATGACTGGTGCCATTGCTTAATATTCCAGCATTCATAACTTTGTAAATATTCAGTGAATATTGTTGAAAATCATGATATAGAGATCTATATCTTGATATATATATATATTAAGATATTTTAACTTATTTCCAGGACATGTTTTATAAAAAACACGAGTTACAGAATTCGAAATGTGTCTTTTCACTGACATATCATTCATTGTCCTTGATTTGTTTTGCACATTTGTGTCTTACCTAGAACCTTAACATGTTAGTAATAAAAATATTAATTTGTGCAGATTTCTGCTGCAAGTTTAGTGTAAAAATCTTGATATTAAAAATATTTGCAGCACTTTTCTGAAGTTTATTTTTCTCTGAATTATATAATGTTTTAATATTTCTTTTTTATTTCTAAAGTAGGGAATTTCATTTTATATAGTACTAGTGTAATCTCATTATAAATATTCTTGAATTCATATATGTATGATCTTATAAGCCAGTGTGATGGTGAATGAACTCAATATTAATAAATGCAATATGGTGAAGTCATCCCATGGGTGAGTGGTTAGTGCACTTGGCTACTGATCTGAGGGACCTGGGTTTGAGACGTAGGTAAGGCATGGGTGTATGTGTCGTTTTTCTGCTGGGGTCCTGCCATTCTCTCATACCTACTATGGCGTATAAACTGACAGGCTTCTGTCAGACCTCTGTGACAAGCAGGTGCTTAAGGGGCATTTATTTTTTTTACATGGTGAAGGAATGTGAGTGGGCAGGGCTTACTACAGCAAATCTCCCTCATGAGCATGCTGAACTGTGGTTATTTGTCAATTCCAGTTGTGCTATCATGTGTATACCACATTCATTGAAAATGACATTTTGAACAGTATCCACACATGAAATTTTATTTTAAGTTTGACAAGACAGCTATAGAAGCATGTGAAATGTTATGAGTGATTTGACACTGTTTAAGCAGTTATTTCCAACATAATAGATTGAATTCTGTTTCAAAAGAGATGATTTGAAAATGTTTTAACAAGTAGCATCTGTGATAGAACAAGTAGGTATGTTTAGGTGAAGAGTACTATGAAAAGAATTAATCATGCAAACATCTGCTTAATTAAATTTATTCCATCATTCACTGAACATTTTGATCACACTGGTATGTAGATGTGTGCACTGATTTATAGTGGGAGATCTCAGAAAGCATTGGTGTTAGGAAAATGATTCTTAAACCAGTTGTTTTATAATTTTTCATAGATTGCACCATTATTTTCAGTTTTTCAAAAAGCATTTGTTTATATGAATCTAAGAGCATTTTTTCCATATTTCAGAAATTGCACATGCTACAGTATTTCTTTCAGGCAATGTTAGATCACTGCATGTTGACGTAGCATTTAGCAGGTTTCGACAGGACAAGGCAAATAGAAGCATGCACTAGTTTAAACTATAGAAAAACTGCTGTCTTTTTAACAGATTTGGATACCCCCCAGTTTCCCAAATTCTTGGACCAGCCCCATATCACAACATGTTGCATTAAAATTTCAAATCTCTACTTACAATAGAACCTGATTTTGATTGGACATAGAATCATTTCTCTTTCCTTATTTTTACAGCTTATAATTCAAATTTTAACACTTTTGACCCCCTCTTCCTTCTTTATAACTTACCAATTACTTGATTTGCTAGTCCAAAATTTCTCATACAAATTTCCTTACTATCCCATGTTGCATTAAAAATTTAAGTCTATCTATGATCAAAACCAAATTTTAATTTGAAACCACTTTTATTTTTCCACTTGATTAAACAGTAATGTACGAATTTCATATACAAATCAATAATCTTATCAGAGATGACTATTCTAACAAGTGCATACCACTAAACAATGAATTGCCATTCCACAATTTAATTTTTTTTCTTGAACATATTGGTAAACAACAAACTACTTTCCATCCTTGAACCCAAGAAGCCTAAAAGCAAAATTTTAAACAATTCACCACCGACCCACAGTATAAAAAAGCCTCTGGTACTAAATAACACCCCATCAAATAAAAGCCTAAGATATACAAATTATTGTAAACAATGCATCACCATCTGTATTGTTAAAAAAAAAACCATAACATGATAATCTCATTGGAGATAGCCATTTTAAGCAGATCATATCGTTAAAGAAGAAATCGGCCCATTTCCCACTTTTACACAATGATAAAGAATATGCATTAACTAAATATCATAGATCATCTGCAACTTTCAGTATTTACCTGAGGCAAAATTTATACCTTTATGCTATATATATGTAGGAATTAAATCCAAATTGCATTAAAAAAAGGCAATTATAAGAATAGCCTGCCTCTTTCCTGAAAATAACCTCATAACTTTTATTCACCTAAGATGGTTAGAACTGAAAAAAAAAATGTCAAGAACCAGAGGCCGCATGAAATATACTAACAGACAATCCAATAAATCGTTCGATACAATGAAAACTACCGTGTTGTATGTTATTCAGTTACATTACACACCTTTTGAATGTACAGTTACCACTCATGGTGTCATCTAGTGAGCTGAGTACCGTAAACTGCAGGTGGACCCAGTGACAATATTTTTTTCCATTTTTTTAGGGTGGAAGAAAGCTGGGAAATAAATTTTTGTAGGTTATGACACTTCCCATGTTACAAACTTCCATTTAATGCATAGCATGTTACTTTTGACCCTTGCATTCTGAAGATAAAATGTAACTATTGCTTTCATATTTCCCTTTTTTTAGGGGGAAAGAAAGTATGGGGAATATTTTTTTGTAGGTTATGATGCGCCCTGCATAACAATCTTTCATTGGTCACATAAATCATTAAGTTCGTCCATCACATTTGAAAGTTATTGTAAGAACAACTGTTTTGGCATACCAACAAACAAATGGTAACACCTATTGGGGGGGGGGGGGGGAGTTTACTAATAGAAATCAAGGATGAAAATAAAATATTACTTGATAACATAAAATATATCAGAAAAGCATATCGACAGTGGCAGCATGAATAGCAGAACACCAATATGATTTAATCAATCAGTTAGGCAAAACAGCATTAACACAAACCATTGTACAGGTGAATTTGCATAATTATACATTAAAATCTAAAATAATAGCATCCCCAGAACAAAATCCCAATTAAACTATATATGGAAAATTTAATTATTAACTTAAATCAGATTGAATTATGTAATAACGATATTAAACTTTTACTATCAGCTTGGAAATTGATTTTAAACTATTTAACAGGATACACACCGGGTACCCGTTAGAGGGACTGCCTAATAAAGATCTGTAATATAGCTGAAGGAGCACACTGCCTGAAGAAGCTCATGTGAAATGTGTGTAGCAGTGACTTTTTGTATGTCTTTTTTTTGTGTTTTATGTTGAATATTGAAATGTAATGCTTTTAATAGGGGTGAAGTTCTTATTTAAGTTATTTCATTTGGGTGTGTCAGAAAGTTATAAGAGGTATAACCCCATGGTTGATAGATAAGCTGCAGAAAAACTGAGTGCACATGCAACAACAGGACTGAAATTTCAATGAAAGGTGGACCATGAAAATCACCAATAGTGTGTCCCTAAAAGAGTGCATCAGCCTGTGAACTCCAAGGATTTTAACATCAACTTGGATAAAGCGGTAAAAACCATCTCTCCAAGAACTTTGTCATCAACTTGGATAAAGCAATAAAAAATATCTTTCCTCTCTTACCACTTTAACAATAATGTAAAGTGTATTCAATTATGATATAATTAACTGTCACCTATCTCGTATTATGAGATTTAGGTTGAGAGTGATTTGAAGGGTTTGCAGCTTTACATTTAGGTAGAACTACAATGATTATGTGTAAGAACTAAATGTAATAACTTGTCGTTGTGCTTTTAATATGAATTTTAATTGTGCTTCTGTTGTACAATCCCTGTCAATGTTCACTTCATATGGCATCCACAATTTGCTCGTTCGGAGGCAATGTCCTGTCCTTTTTGATAGGTAGTCATAATCTTCGATACAGTTCCTCCTGTTACCTACTATTTCTGCCATTCTAGTTACTGAAGCTCTTGTAAGACGTGCACCAATGATCATGCCTTTTGGAGGTCACTGAGATCTGACATTGTCGACAATTACACAACAGCTGTTCCACCTGCACCTGTGGCAATGCTACATGATAGCTAGCATCAAACTTCTCTTTATATACCTCACATCGCTAGTGACTTCGTCTCTGTGATATGCATACGGCACATTGCATGTATACTCCAGTCACCGTCGGTATTTCCATTATTTTGATAAACTCCTGTATCTTCTTTTTAAAATGTAGAGTTTTGCCTCATTTTTTGTATGAGTCCTATACACCCATTATTTAATTTTGCATTCTGCATAGGTCTTTTATGCCCATTATTATTGTTATATTGTTTACACATTGTGTCCTTTATTGCTTTTGTTCTTTGATTTTAACTTTGGTTGTAGGTTTTCCATGACTTTTACATCTTTTGTAATTTACACCTTGTTTGGCACAGCATGGCCTTAGTTGCCCTTGCACCATAAAACCCCAAACAAACAGAGTTCTGTTGGTGATGCTTCTGTACTTGTTGTTATATTAGAAATTTAGAGCATTGTAACATTCCATAAATTAATGCATTTAACTTCTCTGCAGTATAACTACCAAAACTTATGAAACTATTAATTTTTCTTCCATGGACTATCTATCAGTAGCCATCATCTAATGGTACTTATCTCTAGAGTGCAGTTAATTTAATAAACCATATTCTGATAATTCAGTCATGTTTCTTGTAAAGTGCTCATAAAATTTATGCCATTTCATGGTTACACTGTCAGCCATATGCTACAAGCTATTTTTCAATTGAGACATTGACTCTGTTCTCAAAGAGATATAATAAGCACTAACATGCTGTTTGTAATAAGCACTATCAGAAGCATCAACCTGCTGATTTGAACCTGCTAACAAGCCAACTGTAACTTGCTGGCCTGAACCATCCAATGGAAGTGCCCATTTTTCTTGAATTTATGTGCTCCCATTCTTATATGCCCTCTAGTATGAGCAACAGTTATTTAGTAAATCAAAATGATTTATATTCTCGCAAGTGGGACTTGAACTTATGATCTCCAGGTTGCATGCCAATGGCTCTTACCATATCTATAATGCATGATTAATTTTTAGCTTAACTTTGGTTGTAAGGAATCTGAGATATAAACAATATAGGACTTGCATCTGAGATATTTTCCCATATTCAATTTTTCTGATCAACAAATAACATGAAATGCCTTATATTGCTACCATCTTGGAATTTCTCAGTCATAGTTAAACTAAAGTATTTATTGTGACAAATAGCTCAGGTGGTTAAGAGCATCTGACAATCCAGGAAGTTGAAATTAGTAAACTATACATGTTTAAGTTAGAATTTGATTTTATGTAATTAATATTATTTGTTCTTTCAGCTGACAGTTATTCAAGGGGATATAATAAATATATCTTCTGATGCTGTACTTCATCCAACTAATGCATCATTTCATATGGGTGGTGATGTAGGTAAGTACAATATTATCATTCTTACTTTTTAAATTAAAATGAAATATTACAATTAAATGGTCATTTACTAAAATATCACCGAGTATTATTGTACTTGTCAGTTACTTTACTTTTTTATTTATGTGTGCCATTATAATTTGCTTTACCTTGTGTTTTGTATTGAATATATAACAAACTAGTGAAAAGTATATAGATGTAACTAGTATTAAAAGTCTTTTTTATTCCTTGTGTTCATCCATCTCAAACTTGAAGTGATTGGTTGAATGGGTTAGAACTGGATGTTGGGTTGTTTTGCATTTTAGAGGCATTTTTGTGCACACAGTGGATTAAATGGTGAGGTCGCAAAAACTCCAGGATCTCAGAACTGGGCAAAAAAACTCACTGGATGGCTGTTAGAATGCAAATGGGAGCCTCCCACTAACGGCATTCATCATGTTTTTTAATATGCACAGGGTATATTTCTCTTACTTTTGGGGCTGTTGGTGTAATTTCTCATGTGACAAATGGTAGCCTTACCAAGCCTATCAGATGACTGATGGGCAATACTGCAGATGAATGCTGGTGACATCCAAAGTCTTTTATCTGTACACATTTGTATGTTGAAAAAATTTTAATTCACTTAAATGCTTTATAAGTGCAATAATCATTAATATATCAGCTTTTGAAACTACCACATATGATTGGGATTTCAGTGAAGCTTGCTTCCCACATCTGCACTTGTAAGTAACGATTTCACTAGCATATTAGATATGTATTATATATTATTATATGTGTATTTTTTTGTTAACCTTGCTTCAGTTAAACTGTGCATAAAAAATCCAGCATGCAAATATTATGCTTGTTATCTCATCATAGTTATTATTAGTCTCTATTTTTATTGACTGGTGGATTTAAATATTATCTACAGTGGACATGTCTAATCTTACTGTACTGTCAGGTTAAAGTTTTTACGTGCTATCTGTGCTACTGACTTTTTATATGATTATTAACTACTTTTATGTTATTATTGTGTAAACATTACTTTGCTCAGAGCAAATCCTATTGTTTGCATATGTGGGCATTTCACAGTTATTGGCTGAGCATCAGTAGCTTTATGTGTCATATTCTGCTTTTGGATTATATACTATTCAAATTATCAATCATTTATTTATCATGTCTCCAAAACACAAGCAGCTGCAATTTCATCAGCACCTAAAAAGTTGAAGAAAATAATGGTTTATTTGGAGCAAAGAATTTACATGATAAACTGGCTACCTCATAATGAGTTGTCAACTTCTATTGTTTTCTACTTGGAGCCAACCATCAGATCTTCTTTCTGTAAGGTATTTTTTTCCCTCCATTTTTTTCCACATTCTATGTAATTCTTGTATTTTATTAGTTAACATATAATATGCTATTCTTGTAATAAACAAGCATATTTATTTTGTCATAATATTTTTACTTGTGAACCATGAACATTCGCTTACTTTTTTTTCTGAGCCAGGAATCAAACTCCTTTTCCCGTGGGTTCTTTGGTTCAGTAATTGCAGTTTTTGGTCTTCATGGTGTTTTGCTGGAATGTAATCCGTACAAGAAATAGGTAGTACCTATTTGCAGGGTCTATTTATATATTCATTTATTGCAATCTGTATATATCCTGTGGACAAATTATGAGTGCTTTACACAACATATTTATTTATGGATTCCACCCACAATGGGATTCTTTATTATTAGATTTATTATTATTATTTAATATGCCCTGAATACTGATTATGTTCTTAATCACAACCAGACTCTTGCATAACAGATAAATATTCTGGATGTAATGTAATAAAATTCTTAGATCATTTTGTCCAGGGAACAAAAAAATTTTTAGGATTTAAATATAATTCTTTTTGAGCTGTTGGGTAATATTTTAATTGGATTAAAATTTGATAGGCTATAAATATCAGTAGAAGAGTTTAACAAAAATATTGTATGCATAAATGAAAGTTTCATCCCTTAACTTCAATATAGACTGTTTTAATTTCATTGCAGATATTATTAATTTTGATAACTATTTGTCATGTTATCTTTCTAATATTTTTTTAACAAAGATATGTTAGTATTTTAGTCCTAATATTTGTGTAGTAAGACTGCAGAGTTTGATGTGCCAAAGCTTTATGCAATTTAATAAGATACCAATAATTTTGTTACCATTGTTGAAAGGCTTTTTTAAAAAATCTGAGGAGCAGTTTTGGAATATTGCTACCATTTTGAGAACTATATTGTCTTTCTGAAATATGTTTATATAGGGATTTCCAAATTATTTCCCTATATTGGCTTTATGAAATATTTTTATTTATGAATTTCTAAATGATTTCATCGATGTATTTTTCAATAATTAGTTGGACAAATGTTAGAAAAGCTAATTTACCTGCCCCTTTGAATATATATGACAAATTAGGTTTTTTAAAAAGTCTAGAATAAATGAATTTGTCACATACAGGTAAAATTGATAGCACCTAAATAGGGCATATACAATGGTGTAAATGCGGTATGCTGCATGTTAACCCTTTCAGGGTCCCACCTGAAAAAATGATTTATATCCAAAGGCTGAGCTATTTTTACACTTGATCAGCCAAAAGAAAATTTGACTTTCATCAGTTATTTGGCAAAAATTTCTAAAGGAATTATGGCATGTTGTATGCCAAATTAATCAACATTCAATTCTGGATCTTCTGAAAATAAAATATTTTACAAGAAAGATGGCTAAGCTAGTTTTATTTTAATAGGGCTTTTATAGAGGAATATAGTTTAAAAAAATGCATCTGTCAATGGAAATAAAAATTTATTTAAAAAAAAACTAATAGACAGAAAAGACTATAATGCAAATGAATAGAAAGGCTATTTCTGAATAACAAAAAATATATATATTTACTTGAAACAAGAAAATTTCTTCCGTTTTGTAATGTTTTTCTTTGTACCATACTTTGAGAAAAGTACAGGCTTTTTGTTGACTATGCTGAATCGTATCAACAAGAGAACTTTGGAATTTGAAAAAAATAATGAATCAACTGAAATAAGGCATGTTATATACCAAATTAAACAAAAGTTAATTATGAATTTTATGAAAATGAAAATTTTAAACAAATCTGCAAACTTATTAATTTGAATAAGAGTTTTTTTACCATAATACAGTGAAAAAAAAACTATCAGACTATAAAATTAAGGCTTAATTTTGGAAACCCCGATGAATAAAAATAGTTAAAAGTAAATTTCTTCCTTGAATCTAATATATAAAAAAGAAAGTTTGTGTATCTGTCCACTTGTGCACTTAGCCCCCAGAAGAACTAGAGACTCCAAGCTTTGCACAAACATTCCCTTCTCCCGGGGGAAGAATATAGGCTATTTGCAAACCTGCCGTGGTCAACTAATATTGTGGTGAGTGGGTTTGAATTTCTCAAAATCCCCATAGACTTAACATTAACATTGAAAGTTATTCAAAATAACTGTTTCCACCAGTAAATTTGAAATAATGAATGTATCAAACTAATTTCTTTCTGGTTTGGCATGATAAACTCATTGGTCAGTTTATTGGGTCTGGAACATGAGCTTCCGTGGTAGTTGTTCTAATTAAGCATAAGCAGAACACGGGATTCTTTGTTAAAATGAAAATTTCAAAGACTAATCCCTATCAGAAGTTAAAAATCATTAACATAATTTAAAATATATGCAAAAGTTAATAAATGAATATTTCATAAGATATAATAATTAATAAAGGCTTTAAATATTATGTTAATAATTTTTTTTAATTTTTTTAGTACCTTTACATTTTTATGCACCTCAGACCATAGTTAATTTTTTTGCTACACAGTTACATAAGTCTGGCATATTGCATCCGAGGAACTCTGTGGGTACAAAATGATTTGAAAAGTTCAATTATCTGAGCAAGGAAATTCCATTTTTAGTTTAGAAACTTCTGACATGGGGAGGATAATGGGTATTTTGAACCATGTCAATTTGTGCACCACAACTCATAAGGCTCTGAACAAGGCTTGGAGGATGTTTCAGACATATCCAACATCCCCCAGCCTTGAAGCATTCAAATGCACCAGGGTGAAAGCCCATTTTGTCCGACGCCAAAGTTAGAAAGAATCTTTGATCAAGGTCATGTGTTATAAAGTCTGGAAGATGGGTGGGAACTACACATCCCACTCATTATTGATCTTGGAGCAAAATGGACAGGCAATTGCTGATCCCCAAGGAATTGCCAACACTCTGGATGAAGAACAGATGGAGTTCTCCTCCATCAGTTCTTCATCTTCATACTCCCCAGAGTTGTTGGCCCTGAAGAGCAAGGCTGAATGCTCTCTGCTGTCTTTTGACTTGAATGGCCTAGAGCCTTACAACAGGCCATTCACAGTGCAGGAGCTTCGCTTTGCTCTGAACTCTTCTCTTACATCTGCTATTAGACCAGACAATTCCCATTATGCCATGCTCCAACATCTCTCACTATCAAGTAAGGATTGACTGCTCCAACTCTTCAATCACATTTACATCGAGGAGCAGTTTCCAGACTCCTGGCACGAGACCATCATTCTGGCCTTTCTCAAGCCAGGAAAATATCCCAATGTTTGTTCCAATTATTGTCCTGTTGCATTGAAGAGCTGCATATGCAAGGTGTTGGAAAGAATGGTAAATGCCTGATCACGTCCTTGTTTCCAATACCCAGTGTGACTTTCACTGGCAATGGTCTACCTTAGACCACCTGATCTGCCTCGAATCAATGATCAGGAGTTCTTTTTCATATTGAGAACACCTGGTGTCAATTTTCTTCAACATCCAAAAAGCATGTGACATGGTATGGAGATATGTCATTCTTCATGACATCCATAGCTTGAGCTTGAGAGGCAACATGCTGATCTTCATTTCCAACTTTCTGTCTTCTCGTTCTTTTAGTGTTCATTCAAGCAACACTCTTTCAGCCTTTCTCCCAAGAACAGGGGGTATCACCAGGCTGCATCCTGTGTTACGCTTTTCTCAATCAATATTAATTCCATTACTAGACAACTTCCTCCGACTGTAGGCATTACCCTCTATGTTGACGATTTTAGCATTTTTTGCTCATCATCCAGCATGAGGGTCATTAGCAACAACTGCAAACTGCCCTGAACAATCTCTCAGTTTGGGCGATGGCGAATGGGTTTCAGTTCTCCCCACAGAAGACTGCTTGGGTGGGGGGGGGGGGCTCAGTTGGTAGCGCACCAGACTCGTAATCTCTAATTCCCAGGTTCAAGTCCCAGCTGGGTCAGCGTTGAGATTTATCTCTGCAAAATTCCCCGCCCTGCCCATGGTCAGTAGGGGACACCAGTGGGCTTGGAAAGGCCACCGTCCATTGGATGGGACGTTAAGCTGTGGCCCTGTGTGCAGGAGATCCATACCCTGTGCACTTTAAAGAACACGTTGGATGGCCTTGACAGGACCTTCTCTGAGCCTTCGGGGTTCATGTGACATGGCCATTTAGCCCATGGTGTGCAAAAAAGTGCTGCTCAGAGGTAAAACAGCCCACTCCAACTGCTTGTGTGCACTTTTGCCTCAAGCATAATCTTCATCTGGTTGTGGCAGAGACCAAGTTTCTGAGTTTCATCTTCGACTGAAAATTAAATTTTATATCACACTTTCATCATCTCAGGTCCAAGTGCATGCAGACACTGAACATCCTCAAGGTCCTCTACTATCCCTCTCAAGGAGAGCAGACTGATGTTCTTTGCTCCTCCTTTACCATTCACTTTTCCGATTGAAACTGGATTATGGATTCCAGGTGTATGACTCCTCCCAGGATTTAGTGGTGAAGGTGCTAAATCCCCTCCAACATCAGGGCCTTCTGCACCTCACAGTTCAGAGTCGTTACATTGAGATCGATGAACCATTTTATTTTATTCACCATCAGCAGTTGTCCCTGCAGTATGCTTCAAAGTTAGTTGTGATCCCTGCCAGGCCATCCCACTTGGGACTGTGTTTTCAGTCCCCAGTGGGAAATGTTATACTATAAATGGCTGACTGCCATTTGTCCTTTCAGTTTGTACGTCCAAAGCTACTTCAGAGACCTCAACATCAGTCTCAATGGCATTTCCCAGTCAACAGCCGAGCCACTTCCACCATGGCTTGCTGTTTTAGGCATTACACCATTATAAGGCATTTACACCTGACTACGTGTACTTGCAACTCTTTGCCAGCCATCGTGCTGAGCACCAGACTTTTTGCCTGTCTTTACATATGGTTTAAAATCTGGCACATCAGTAGGATTGGCCAAGGTCTCCTGTGATGTAATCGTTGTGGACCAGATCCCATGACAGTATTTCATCTTCATTGCAGAGTTTTACACTATCAGCCTCACCTTGGACCACACAGTGGCTAAGCATCATTGTCAGTGTGTACTTTACAAAAACTCTCTTAGCTTGCCACAGGTTTTGATCTCTGTGAGGCATCAGCCTCACCTTGTTCTTTCCAAAATCTCCTGGCAGCTCCATTGTCTCGCAGCCATAATCACCATCCTCTTCTGTTGGGTGCCCAGTTATGTATATCAGGATCAGGGGCAATGACTTGGCTGATGCCACTGCCAAGTTGGCCAGACCTCTGTCTGACTCTCCACTGCTGATTCCATATGTGGAATTCCGGCATTGTTTTTTCACCAAGCTCTGGGCACAATGGCAGCGATCTTGGTCAGTACAAATTCCAAATGAACTTTTCGAGATCAAGCTCATTGTCAAACCATGGCAGCCACGTTTTCGCAAGAATTGCAAGAGGGAGTTGTACTTGCTTGACTCTGCTTAGGTCATTTGTTTATTATACATTCGTTTTTCCTTTGGATGGACAACAAAGATAATATATCCTCATAGAGATATGATACTCCCCATCAAGATAGTATATCCTCCTACATAATGAGCTAATTAAATCCCCCCTCTCATGTTCAGAAATCTAGTTGCTAACAGTATGACTGAGCTCTATTTCTTTAATGGCTGCATGACTTAAATTTATAATTAACTACTGACAAGAAATAGTTTTTGCAGCTCTTTACCCCTCAACATTATTTCACATATGTCTACTGCAGCCAGTAATCATCAATGGTATGAACATTTTTAACTTTAACCCTTTCTCTATCATACCAGCCCAAAACAGCCCAAACTGCAGGTAGGAGGTAGGGAATAGGAAGGAGTAGTAGCATTAATTGGATGAGTCTGTTTAAAATCTGGGATGTCTTGAGCTGGTATGGTAGAGAAAGGGTTAATATTAACAATGGAACAGCATAAGAAGTCATCAAATTGTCAGTCTCAGAATTTCTTGCTTGCATTGAAGAAACATTTGATTTGATTAGTGAGTGTTGAGTTCTTTTCAAATTTCCATCATGTCAAATGCTATGTATATGGTGGTACCATTAAACAGTGAGGGTCAGTTTATTGGACATTTCGTCAAGATGCATAAATTCAAATTCAGTGTGTTATTGTCTGCTTACATTCTTATGTTCATTAAATCTTTTTTTAATAGCAAAAATTTATTGGGTCAGTCCAACTGCCACTCTGTTTTAGAAACTTGTTCATGTCAATACAAAATAATTTCACAGTAGCTTATAACAAAATATTTCTGTACAAAATAATAACCATGCCACTTTCAATAGGTCCTAGTCAGCTTGCCTCCAACTCTTTGTTCTGAAATGAATTGCTTATATATGTTTGAGAGTAAGAAGAAAGAACCATACAACCCTTGACACACCTTTCCTATTGTAAAGCAATTGAGAACAAACTAACAGTAATTGGTAATTTCCAGATGAAAGGACAGAGCAGGGGGTCATTTTTCAAAACAGTACTAATGTTGTCAGTGCACTACACCAGCATAATGTGGTAACAGAATATTATTTAAAGAAACTGCAATATTGTCATACCTCACCTTTCCCATCACAAAGTCTGAGAAGTGAGATACATCTCAAAAGTTGGGAATTATTGGTATACAGCACCTAATATCTGAGTTTATCCACCTCCATCCATCATCTCTGGAAAATGATGCATAGCGTTCTTTCTATTTGTGCATAGGTACCATTTATGGACAAAGAATATGTAAAATAAATTTAATTTTATCTTTAGAATGCAAAATATTTTTATTGAATTGTGTACTGTTTAGAAGACATTATAGTTGGAAAGAAATGTCAGTAAAATTTGTAAACTTTTTATATTTTGTGTAAGACATTCGAATTTATAAGGAAATAAAAATAATCTTCCATGTAACTGAAAGTATTTTTAATATAGTAGTTTCCAATATCAACCTAAATATAGCTGAAAGTATTAGCTAACTTTATTATTACTTCATTGGTTCAGGGCAGGCATTAGAAAAAGCTGGTGGTAAAGAATTTCAGCAAGAAGTTAAAGATATATTATCTTCTAATGGACCATTGGATGTTGCCGGAGGTATATGATTTTTGTTTTCTAATTGATAATTGTGTTTTTATATAATAATCATAAAATTCTATTGATGCATAGTGTTCTTTCTATTTGTGCATAGGTACCATTTATGGACAAAGAATATGTAAAATAAATTTAATTATATCTTTATAATGCAAAATATTTTTATTGAATTGTGTACTGTTTAGAAGTACAGTTAGTTTTAAAATATATGAAAAAAAAAGTGTAAATATAAATCCTTCAATTATACTCTGGATGTTTTTCTAGCTATATTATCCTTTAGTTTATTTCAGATATTCCACAAATTACACATGATAAGAATACCAGCCTTCAGATCAATAATTATTTCCAAATCCCGAATTTTGTTAATAATTATAGTAAAAATCTTAAAGAGCATAAAGTACTAGATATCTTTAACCAGTTACCAAGAGAAATCATATATTTAACTAATTTTAGTGAGATTAAGTTAAAGGGTAAAAATTATTTAAAGAACGTCTGTTAATCTGTAATCCTGAGAAAATCTGTATCTATATGACTTTTGCGTTGTTTTTTTTACTACTTCATTTATGTATGAAAACTAATGCTCATCAATATTTCCTGCAGATAAGCTATTAGCTTTGTGGGTCAAATGTATAAAATCTCTCTACATCTGTGTTTTGTGAGATGATAATGAATAAATATATTTACTTTAAGTTAGAGATTGCTGTCATTGAGAATTTATTGTGATTAGCCAAATAATAACTATGTAACTATAGACTGCTAGAAAAAAAAATAATCTCACAGATATTCTAGACATTTCTAATGCTATAATTTTTACACTTGGCTAATCCTCTATTGTTTTATTTAAAATTTCTGAGTTGAAAGCTGAAAATTTGGAAAGTGCATTAATAAAAATTAATTGAGAGAGAATATTTGGAAGAAATTGTGTTTTAACTGCGAACATGACTTGATCCAAAATGGATTATACACAGTGCAGCAAGAAAAGTAATGAGACTGAAATAAAATAAAAACAACTATGCATAATGCAACATGTTTATTAACTGTTTCCTTAAAAATAATCCCCGAAGGACTGAATACACATAGAGTGCTCATATAAACTTTGGAAAGACTTGGAAATTCATTTGCTGTGATGGTATTTAGGTTTGCTGTCATATTCTTCTGAATTGAATGTCATCAACCATATCAAATTGGTGACTTTTCAATCTAAATAGCAACCTGAAAAATAGGAAAAAGTCTGCTGGAGTGAGGTCAAGAGAATAAGAGCGGTGTTTGAACATTGCAGCATTTTTTACCTATCTTCCTGTTGCTTTTTGCTCATCATTTGCTGGTTTGTGGATTTGCCAAGCGAGTTGTTCCACTGTATCTTTCAAATGCTATGGACAAACTTAATGATTTTTGTGTCAAGTGAAAGTTATGACATGGGAAGTGTTGTAGATTATACAAAATTGATCCCCCATGCTTCACTCCCCTCTAAGGGGAAATATGAAAATGATTGTTCCACTATATTTTTAGAATGTGAGGGCTGAAAGTAACAAGCTATGCCTCAAATGAAAGCTTGTGACATGGGAAATGTTACAGGATAAAAAAAGTTTCACCCACCTGTTTCTTCCCCTTAAAGTGAAAATATGGAAACAAATGTTCCACCATACCTTTTCAACACAAGGGCCTACAATTACAAGTAAGGTGAAAGTTCTTATGAGAACCTTCATAGACTATTTCAGATTTTGTCTCCCCTCCATCCATCTCCCTTCCCAAAAAAGGAGCGGATTTTCTTGGGAGTGGACCTTAATGAATTATATCTCCAATGTTACGGGCTACCTTAAACATCATCAAGATGGGACCCCAAAATCGGGAGGAAAAAATGCTGTTGATGTTTATGAGTCATATATCAAATGAATAAGCATATCAATGGTGCAATCAGTCACTGAATTCGTATTCACTTCCAAGGAAGATATGGTACCAATTTACTTACTCAACAAGATTGCTAGTACCCTATCTTCCTTTGAAGTGAATACGAATTCGTGATTGATTGCATCATTGATATGCATTAGGTTTTTCTACTTTTTAGGGTGCATATGGGAAGATGTTTTTTTTATTTGTTTATATTTTTTTGTCAGAAATATCCTTGCATTGATCACTGTGTCAGCAGGGACATTTTCATGCAAACCCAAATTGTGATAATTATGAGCCTCATCAATTCCTTATTCATCTTTAATTCATTTGCCATCATTCTGAGTGTCAACTGATGATCTCATACAAGTATATTGTTTTTTTGCCAATTCAGGGTTGGAGGTCATTTTCAGTTGCCCACTACAATGGATCATCTTCCACACCTGCTTTGCCCTCTTAAAAATGCTTAAATCTTTGAAGTGTTTGTGCTCTGGATCAAGCCTTATCCCCCAAAAGCTGTTCATAAAATTTCATGTGTTTCAATGGGCTTTTCCTTAGCTTTACAGAAAACTCAACATGTTCCATTGATGGGTTTCTGATGGTGCAGTAATACATGAGACAAAAGCACTTTCATACACAATAACAGTGCAATCCCTACTGGTTATGGTTCGTGAGACTGCTAAAGTTGCACTTCATTTGTGTCTACAGCAGTCTCTCGTGGAACGATACTTGTACGGCATATTTTTATTTTAGTCACATAACTTTCTTTCTGTACTGTGTATGTATATTGCTATATATTGCTTTTCATTGTACTGTAAAGAGCTAGAAATTACTTGTTTGTGACATAGTCATCTCCTGAGTAGCTCTGTGTAACTTGGGAAATTGGTGGTCATTGATTGAATAATGTCATTTGTGAAATTTACTTGTCAATTAAGCTTTTTAAATTAAATTTTAATATAATTATTGATGCCTTTTCTGAGTTGTTCTGTTTTTCTCTTTTATAAAACAACCAAAAAGACCAAAGGTCCATTAATAATGATTAAGAACATTGACATATTATTCTCTTACCTTTAGAAAAAAAAAAGCTTTGTTTTAAACTAAAAGTATTTAAATTTTTGATATGTTTTGTACCAAATAGCTGTTCAAAATTGAATTAATCTTCAAATCGGAAATTCATATAAATATTGCGAGCAATTTTTTGAACTATATATGAGAACTGCTTCATTCAAAATGAGTCCCACTTACATATTGTATAAAGGATCACATAAATAAGGAAAGGATAGAGGAATTGTTAAAGAGTTATCAAAACTTTTCATGATCTTAATATTGTGTTGTTATAAGTTAAGCTGTACTTGGAGCAGAATCTTCAAAAATTTGTGGAATGGTCCTAACCATGATACCTTTCATGTACATTCCACTTATCATTATGATAAACATTTGAACCTTTCTGTACCAAATAACTGCCCAAGTCATATGCAGTAACAATGGTGAACTCAATCCATTTCATCTGTTTTAACTTATGGGAACTGGATTTAGAATTTTTATTAAAAACAGGAAAAGCATGAATGGTTGTTGTCAAGAGTAAAAGGTGTGTGTCTAGAAGTTATAGAAAAACAATTCTATTTTGAAAATGGCAATTGATTCATAAAGCAAATACAGTAAGTTTGTGAAGTCAGCCACCTAATTGATGAGATTTTTGTACAATGATCAAAAGGATATATATGAGATGAACCCCTTAGCATACCACTGGCTTAAGTTGGCCTAATTTTTGGCAGAACTATAAATAGATAACTTAAGACAGGTTTCTCTGTATTAGAAAATGACATATAAGAAAAAGAGAATAATCTCAAAAAGTATTGAATTTTAGTTTAAATCCAAAATCGAGGCAAATAATCTTTTAATCAGTAAGAAAAGCATAAATTATAGCAAACCATATTTTATCAAGCTGTTCTATTGCCGAGTGGTTAGCACACTTGGCAGCTGATCAAAGGGACCTGGGTTTGAGCCCCTGGTAAGACATGGATGTTTGTGTTGTCTTTCTGTTGAGATCCCGCCATCCTCACAGACCTTCTACTATGACATATTAACTGACAGGCTCTTGTCAGACCTCTGTGGCTAGCAGCTGTTTGAGGGGGAGGGATTTGTTTTTATTATATTTTATCGCATTTGTGCTGCAATGAATATGAAATATTGTAACAAACTATCAGTGTTATTAACTAATTTTTAAGCATTAATTTCATTTAATATAATTAATAATTCTGTTAAAATAATGGCAAAATTACAAGTATGCAAAATGTAGCCCTCTGTGCATATTTAGTTACTTTATATTTCCATGAATTGCCATTAGATTTGCCTTGTATGAAACTTTCATTGTCAGTGATTGCTATTGTACTAGATTATTCACATTTTATTCTGTTATGTGTAGTAGGATAATTAGTTGCTTTGGAGAAGTCAATTGCATTCCTTATGAATGATGATGGATGAGGTGTAAATGCTCTTCAGATGTATAATTATCCACAAAGCAGGATACACTTGTAATGTTATTGTGTAAGTAACATATCATCGTCATCATCCTCAAGCAGCCATGGGCTATGGAGGTCCAACCAGACTGTGCAATTTAGTTCTCCAAGCATATCTGTCCTGAGCTATATCTGCTGCATCTGGCCACTGCACACCAATTCTAACAAGGTCCTGTTTGACATTGTCTGCCCACCACATTCTAAGTCTCCCCCTCTTTCTAAGGGCTTTAGGCATGCTGTTCATAACCTATTCGCCAATCTATAATTATCCATACCGGCAACATGACCAAACCAACGGAATCTCTCTCTCTGCATAATATACTGCTTAAAGGAGGTTGCTGACTCCTTTGCCTAACCTCATCATTACTTACAAAGAAGAGATAGAATCAAAAGCATCTAGTTTCCTGTTATCTTGTTACAAAGCATTTAAGTTTCACTACCATAACTAACCCTAGAAAGAACCAAACTATTATACAGCCTAATTTTAGTCTTTAGGTATATACGCCTAGTTCTCCACTCTCCCCATAGATTCTTAAAAGTCCCTGACTGCAATCCCTATTTGTCTGTTAATCTCATGCTGTGCATCACCAGCATCTGTTACATAGCTCCCAAGATAATTAAACTCTTGACACCTGCTCAAGACTGCAACCATTCAGATTAACTGAATCACAGCCTGCCTGACCAATTTTCATCACTTTAGTTTTCTTTCTGTTTAGATAACCAAACCTACTCTACTACCAGTCTCATCAACAGCTCGAATGAAAGAGTTCACCTCATCAACATCATTTGCCAAAAGGGCTAAATCATCAGCATAATCTAAATCAGAAATTTTTGTATCTCCAGCCCATTTAAGGCCAAAATCTTTCCCTTGAAGTGAATTTAGCATAACATAATCAATAACCAAACTAAAGAGAAAAGAGACAAAATGCCCTCTTGTCGAACACCAGAAGCAATGCTAAACCAATTGCTACAAGCCTTACCAACTCTCACACACGACTCAGTGTTATTAGAGATTTCATTACGTTAACTCACTTGTCTGGTATGCCACACGATCTCACAATCAGCCACAAATTATGAAGATCAACAGAGTCAAAAGCCTTTATGAAATCAACAAAGCTAGAAACCAAAGGTTTCTGAAACTAAACACTTCTCAAGAATCTGCCTGAGTGAAAATATCTAAACTACACATCCCCTACCACTTTGGAATACATATTGCTCATCACGCAACTGACTGTCAATCAGATTCTTAATTCTATTAAACCCAATCATGCAAAGAACTTTACCTGGAACAGAGAGTAGACTGATACCCCTATAGTTATCACAAGAACTACGATCATCTTTTTTAAAAATAGGGATAATAATAGCTCTGGTAAAATCCTTAGGAACCATGTTTAGAAATAGCCAAAATAACTTCAGATTGTGTTATTGGGCCAACATTAAAGTCAGTAATATATCTATCATCATTACAAACAATGGGAGTAGAACTAACCACACAGTTTAGAATATCACTGAAATGCTCAGCCCACTTAGCCATGACAGAATCCTCACCTTCTGTAACCTTACCTTGTTTATCCTTCAATCCCTGTTTACCTGTCCGTTTTCTACCACACAAAACATTAACTATCTGGTACAGCTCTCTGCTGTTGTGCTGCCTAACTGCTTCCTCAGCTTTGTCAGCCAAGCCATCAAGCCAAAGATTCTTATTAGCAGCTAATTATTCTTATACACGTTAAATTAATACACGTTATGTTTAATTATTCTTATACAGCTTATTCCTTTACACGTTTATTAAGCTCTCTGTAATACTTTCTATTAGGACTAGTGGTGTATTGATTAAGGACATTCCTGCTGTTCTTTCTTTCTGAAATAAGCTCAAATGCCTTATCACTCAAATAATTCTGTCTCCTCCACTCCTTTTTTCCTACAAGAGTGCTGTTAGTTTCCAAAAAAAGCCTGTTTAAAATGGTCCCATTCTTCATCAACTTCAGTAGTAAGCAAACCATGACTGTCATAATGACTAAGTAACCTATCATGGTAAGCTTTAGCTATAACAGGGTCTTTCAGAGCTTCAGTATTAAAGGTAAATTTTTTAACCTTAGCACAACACTTCTTAAGTTTAAGTTGCAAGATACTTTTAACAAGGTAATGATCAGATCCAACTTCAGCTCCCCTATATGCCTTGGTATTCCTAACAGAAGTAGTCCATTTGCTGTTAATTAATATACAGGGTGATTCAAAACTCTTGGGTCAAACTTTAAGGGGTGATAGAACACTCCTAAACAAGCACTTTTTGTCATATAATGTGTGGTTAGAACTCAAGCGGTGAAGCGCTAGGGGTTAGGAGTTACTGTGTCAGGAAATGAAGAAACACAAGAATGACAAAAGAAGTTTGAAACAATTGCAGAAATTACAGAACAGAAAGTACAGAATTTTATTGAACAAGTTACAGAAACTGCTCAAAAGAGCGACCGCCAACATTAATGCAGGCTTCACACCTTCGACGTATTGATCGGCGTACATGGGCGAAAACACCAGTCATTTCTCATATAGCAGCAGCAGCAATAGAAATCCTGTCAACAAGGTCCTCATTGAAATCGATGGGGCTATCGTAGATGAGGCTTTTCATATGGCCCCATAGGAAAAAGTGCAGACATGAGAGATTGGGTGATCATGGTGGCCAAGCGATGGGACCAGCCCAACCAATCCATCGCCCTGGAAATGTTGCATCCAAGGCATTTCACGCATCCAAGCTGAAATGGGGTGGCGCTCTGTGTTTGAATCACATACGTATTTGAATGTTTGCTGGAATAGGGTTCAGTAATTCTGGCAAGACTTCATGTAAAAATATGAGGTATGTTCTTCCTTTCAGTCAGGCTGACAGAAGGTATGGGCCAATCAAATGGTCATGGAGGATTCCAGCCCAAACATTTATGGAGAAACGCCACTGGTACGAATGTGGATGTATGGTATGCGGATTGCTGGTGGCCCACACATGAATTATGGGTTTTAAAAATGCCCTCACATGTAAAGGTGCTTTCATCAGTGAAAGTTTTTTTTTCATCAAAGTCCGGTTGTGCTGCAGGAACCACTGTGCAAAATCCACATGAGGCTGATAATTTGCAGGTGTCAAGGTGTGCACCCTCTGTGCATGGTAGGGGTGTAATCGTTCGTCTCGTAGAACTCGCCACACTGTCAATTGGGGCACACTTGCAGCATGGGAAATTGCTCACATTCTACATTTGGGACAATCTCCAACCCTACATAGAATTTCCTCTGTAACACGTGGCGTCCTCACACTCCTTGCGCGCCCTGTATCCTGCAAGCTGCTGACAAAGGAGCCCATTTCACACAGATACCGGTGCAATCGCTGAAAGGTTTTACAATCAGGCATGTGTCTGGTCGGAAAGCACTCCCGGTACAGTCTTTGGGCTTCCCTTGCATTCCGATCCACAGCTCTGTACGTGAAAATGCATGTCCGCCTTCTCCTGATTTGTGAAACAATCCATCCTTTCTACAACCCATAGTAGAAATGACGATGAGTGCGAAAACCAGCGCTTATAAGTGTTCACTGGAAAGCGCCCTCTAGCGCTTCACCGCTTGAGTTCCGACCATGCATTGTATGACGAAAAGTTCTTGTTTAGGTGTGTTCTATCACCCCTTAAAGTTTGGCCCAAGAGTTTTGAATCATGCTGTATATATAATCAATCATATTCTTATGCAGCCCATCAGGTGAAACCCATGTGTACTTATGTATGTCGCGGTGTTTGTAATAAGTGTTAGTTATTCTGAAACCGTTGAGTTTACTTACCTGTAGGAGACATTGTCCATTGCATTGCAATTACCAATACCAAAAGGGCCTATCACCCCTCCCCAAAGGTCAGAGTTAGTACCAACTTTGGCATTAAAGTCACTTAGAACCAGGGTAATATCTCCTTGACATAATTCAAAATATCCTGAAGTTGTCCATAAAACCTATCTTTCTCATCCTCATCGGCATCCTCATTTGGGGCATAACAGCAGATAACATTCAAGTCTTTAATGCTCATCTGAAATTTTGTTGTAAGAAACCTTTCATTAATGCACTCATATCCTAGAAGAGCATCACTAGCGTGTCTGCTGAGAAGCAGACCCACACCTTGGTGATGTTTGTTATCATTCCTCCCTGAAAAGAGAAATTTAAGATTATTTTTAAGAATCTGACCTTTATCTGTCTATCTGGTCTCTTGCAAGCCGAAAATATCTGAATTATAACGGTGGAATTCTTGTGTGAGGACATCCAGAGAATAAGTTATGTGAAGAATCTTCACATTCCAACTACCTATGGTGAGAAAATGTGGATGTTAGTGGATGTTTAAAGAAGCTATGTTTATTGAGAGAGGGAATGCCGACAATATCAAACAACCCCCTAGTCGCAGACATGGGGCAAAGACCCATTCCCCCACCACTAAAGGCTGAAGCCATATACACTGGAAGACCTCCTCCAATGTAGAATTTGCCGATGCCAGTAGAAGCAAAGAGTTCAAGTGCCTGCAATGACCTCTGCTCAGGATTATCCACCAGCTGATAAACATATCCTATGAATCTATTCACTTGACTTTTAAATTTATTTTCCTCATTCCTGGGGATTTTTTTGCATAAATGCTCTGAATAATCAGCTTCTTGGCTAAATGGGAAAAATAAGTTGGATTTCCCTCTGTAGGAACATTGTTATTTGATAAAATGCAATAGATCAATTTTTGCTACTTCAAATAAAATCGTGTTTGCAGTAAAAACTATTTTTCATATCTTTATTGCATTAGGAACAATTGTATTAAAGTATCTCTTTAAATGTTACAAAAAATCACAGTGCATTTATTTATTTAACTTTTTCTTATGCTAAACTTTGTATCCTTTATAGGATTGGGTTGGCATATTCAGTAGGAACATGCTACTGAATATGCCAACCCAATCAAATGAGGCTTTTCCCAGGTATCAGTCCCACCTGTGCCAATGTTGAGATTTATCTCTTTTAAATCCCCATCCTATCCTGAGTTAGTACAGGTAATGATGGGCTTGGAAAGGTTACTATCTGTCAGATGGGATGTAACGCTGCAGATGGGATGTTTCCTTGTTCTAGGCCACTTCAATGCTAAAGTTGGTGCTGACTCTGACCTTTAGGGAGGGGTGGGTCCCTTTGGTTTGGTAGCTGCAATGACAATGGGCAATGTCTCCTACAAGTAAGCTTAATGATTTGAGAATAAGTAACACTTATTACAAACACCGCGACATACATAAGTACACACGGGTGTAGCATGTAGCAAAGGGACTATGGTTGAGGCGGGGGGGGGGAGAGATCAAAAATTTTCAGCTTGGAGAATTTATGTACAACTGAGAAAATAAATACATAAATTTAATTCTATCTCTGTCATGAACATTCCCAGGATTCCATTCAGTGGGGGGGAGGGGAGGGCAAAAAATTAAAAAAAAATTCAGTTTGTCATAATTTTGCAGAAAATTCTTAATTTTTACATCTCACCAAAATTTTGGTAAATCATCATAATTTTACAGAAATCTTACCAAGATTTTTCAAAGTTTTCAAGATTTTACAAACTCTTCTTAATTTTAGAAAACCAATCCCAATTTTCATAACTCACCTGTATTTTACCAAGTGTCTTTGAATTTTGCCAATTCCATAGATGTTGCCAACTTGACATAATTTTACAGAAAAAATCTCAATTTTACATCTTGCCTCAATTTTACCAAGTCACTTGCAATTTTGCCAACTCCCCAAGATTTTGCCTACTTACCAAAATTTTTCCAAGTTGGCTTGATTTTGTCAACTCTTTCACAACATATCTGTATTTTACCAAGTGAATTTTTCTTTGAATTTTGCCAACTACTCTAGATTTTTGCCAACTCGCCATAATTTTATAGAAAAAAAAACTCAATTTTTTACATCTCACCTCAGTTTTACCAAGTCACTTCCAATTTTGCCAACTCTCCTTAATTTTACAAAAAAATTCCAAATTTTTCAATTCATCTGTATTTTACCAAGTGGCTCGAATTTTGCCAGCTGCCCTAGCTTTTCCAAGTTGCCTTGATTTTGCCAATCAGGGGCGTAGCCATGGGAAGATGAGGGGGAGGCTTCCTCCCCCCATAGTAACTCGGAGTTGGCAAAATCCGAAGCGACTTCGTAAAATCTAGATGAGTTATGAAAATTTCTAATCTTTTTTTTTGCAAAATTAAGGAGAGTTGTCAAAATTGAGGCAACTTGGCAAATCTAGTGCAATTTGCAAAATGGAGAGACAAAAAATTTAGAGCAGTTGGCAAAATTTGAAGCCACTTAGCAAAATACAGGTGAGTTAGCAAAATTGGGACAACTTGGCAAAATCTTGGGGAGTTGGCAAAATTCGGAGTCACTTGACAAAATCTTGGGGAGTTGACAAAATTCAGAGTGACTTGGCAAAATCGTGGGGAGTTGGCAAAATTTGGAGTGATTTGACAAAATCGTGGGGAGTTGACAAAATTCGGAGTGACTTGGCAAAATTATGGGGAGTTGGCAAAATTCAGGTGAGATGTAAAAATTAGGTTTTTTTTTTCTGTAAAATTATGGCGAGTTGGCAAAATCTAGGGGCAGTTGGCAAAATTCGTAGTGACTTGGCAAAATCGTGTGGAGTTGGTAAAATTCAGGTGAGATGTAAAAATTTGGATTTTTTTCTGTCAAATTATGTCAAATTGGCAAAACTTAGGGAGTTGACAAAATTCGGAGTGACTTGGCAAAATCGTGGGGAGTTGGCAAAATTCAGGTGAGATGTAAAAATTGAGATTTTTTTTCTGTAAAATTATGTCGAGTTGACAAAATCTAGGGGCAGTTGGCAAAATTCCAAGTAACTTGGAGAAATTGTGGAGAGTTGACAAAATTCAGGTGAGATGTAAAAATTGCAATCTTTTTTCTGTAAAATTATGGCATGTTGGCAAAATCGAGGTAACTTCACAATATTTAGGAGATTTGGCAAATCTTGGGGGAGCTGGCAAAATTCAGAATGACTTTGCAAAAATTGGGATTTTTTTCTGTAAAATTATGGCAAGTTGGCAAAATCTAGGGGCAGTTGGCAAAATTCGGAGTGACTTGGCAAAATCGTGGAGAGTTGACAAAATGCAGGTGAAATGTAAAAATTGCAATCTTTTTTTCTGTAAAATTATGGCATGTTGGCAACTTCACAATATTTAGGAGAGTTGGCAAATCTTGGGGGAGCTGGCAAAATTCAGAGTGACTTTGCAAAAATCAGGTGATGTAAAAATTTGGATTTTTTTTTCTGTAAAATTGTGGCGAGATGTTGAAATCGAGGAAACTTGGCAAAATCTAGGGCAGTTGACAATATTTGAATCCACTTGGTAAAATATGGGTGAGTTGTGAAAATTGCGATTGTTTTTGTAAAATTAAGGAGAATTGACAAAATCGAGAAAACTTGGCAAAATTTTGGGCAGTTTGAAAAATTTGAAGTGACTTGGCAAATTCAGGAGAGATGTAAAAATTGGGATTGTTTTGCAAAATTTAGGAGAGGTGGTAAAATCGAGGCAACTTGGCAAAATCTAAGGAAGTTGGCAAAACTGGAAACCACTTGGTAAAGTACAGTTGAGCTGCAAAAATTGGGATTGGTTTTGTGAAATTAAGAAGAGTTAGAAAAACTGAGAACTCTTGGCAAAATTCGAATCCACTTGGTAAAATTTAGGTGATTTGTGAAAGTTGGGATTTATTTTGTGAAATTAAGGAGTGTTGGACAAATTGAGGAAACAACAAAATGTAGGGCAGTTGGCAAAATTTGAAGCCACTTGGTAAAATACAGAGAAGTTGTGAAAATTATGCTTTGTGCAATTAAGGAGAGTTGATAAAATTCGAAGTGACTTGGCAAATTCAGGGAAGATGTAAAAATTGCAATTTTTTCTGTAAAATTATGGCGAGTTCGCAAAATTCGAATCCACTGGGTAAAATATAGGCGAGTTGGCATAATCTAGGGTAGTTGTCAAAATTCGAATCCACTTGGTGGAATATAGGCCAGGTTTGATAAATGTGATTGGGTTTTTTTTCTGTAAAATTGTGGCGAGATGGAAAAATCGAGGAAACTTGGCAAAATATGTGCGTGTTGTAAAATTAAGGAAAATTGACAAAATCGAGAAAATTTGGAAAAATTTGAATCCACTTGGTAAAATATAGGCAATTTGTGAAAATTGGGATTTATTTTGTAGTGTTGGACAAATTAAGGAAACTTAACAAAATGTAGGGCAGTTGGCAAAATTCGAAGCCACTTGGTAAAATACAGGAGAGTTGTGAAAATTGTGCCTTTCATGTGCAATTAAGGACAGTTGATAAAATTCGAAGTGACTTGGCAAATTCTGCGAAGATGCAAAAATTGCGATATTTTCTGTAAAATTATGGTGAGTTGGCCAAATGTAGGGTAGTTGGCAAAATTCGAATCCACTGGGTAAAATATAGGCTAGGCACGATAATTGGGGTTGGGTTTGTGAAATTAAGAAGAGTGGCCAATTCAAGGAAAAATTAACACTGACTTGGTACAATTCAGACAAGACAAGATGTAAATATTGTTCAAACGAAACAAACAAGATGTAAATATAATCACAGAAATAATCCCATCTCATCTGAATTAATTGTAAGTCAAATGGCAAAACGCAAGAGAGTTGTGAAAAATTGCCTCAACCCCCCCCCCCCCCCCCCCCCCCCCCATCACCCACCACGGAACGAAACGAAAATGTAGACATTATTTGCTCAGTTGGCAAAATCTGATTCCCCCCCAACCATTAGTCCTTCGCTATGCCCCTGTTGCCAATTCCCCTAGATTTTGCTAACTCCCCTTTATTGTACAAAAAAAAACGTCAATTTTCACACCTGAATTTTATCAAACCACTTCGAATTTTGCCAACTCCAATTTACTTTTGGGGGGAATTACTCCATAGCTACACCCCTAGGACTGCATAAGAATTTGATTGATTATATATTAATTAACAGCAAATGGACTAGTTCTGTTAAGAATAACAGGTCATGTAGGGGAGCTAAAATTGAATCTGACCATTACCTTGTTAAAAGTGCCTTGCAACTTAAACTTAAGAAGTGTTGTGCTAAGGTTAAAAATTTTACCTTTAATTCTGAAGCTCTGAAAGACCCAGTTATAACTGAAGATGTAAAATTGAGATTTTACATCTTGCCTCAATTTCCATGATAGGTTACTTAGTTATTATGACAGTCATGGTTTGCTTACTACTAAAGTTGAGGAAGAATGGGACTGTTTTAAACAGACTTTTCTTGAAACTGACATGCCTCTTTTAAATAAAAGGCAGCAGAAAAGGCAAAATATTTGAGTGATAAGGTGCTGGAGCTTATTTTGTAAATAAAGAACTGCAGAAATATCCTTAATCAATAACCTACTACTCCTAATAGAAAGCATTACAGAGAGCTTAATAAAAGTGTAAAGGATCAGTTAGCTGCTGATAAGAATCTTTGGCTTGATGGCTTGGCTGACAAAGCTGAGGAAGCAGTTAGACAGCACAACAGCAGAGAGCTGTACCAGATAGTTAATGTTTTGCGTGGTAAAAAATGGACAGATATACAGGGATTGAAGGATAAACAAGGTAAGGTTATTGCAGGTGAGGATTCTGTTATGGCTAGTTGGGCTGAGCATTACAGAGATGTTTTAAATATTGTGGCTAGTTTTAGTCCCATTGTTTGTAATGAGGATAGATGCATTACTGGTCTTAAATCACAGTCTGAAGTTATTATGGCTATTTCTAAACTTAAACTACATAAATCCCCATGGTTAGATGAAATTACTACTGAAATGCTTAGAGCTGGGAATGTTTCTGTTACCGCATGGCTGACTGAAATTTTGAATATCTTTTATGATAAAGGCTTTGTTTCTACACGGTTTACCAGAGCTTTTATTATCCTTACTTTTAAAAAAAGGTGATCACAGTTCTTGTAAGATAACTATAGGGGTATCAGCTTACTTTCTGTTCCAGGTAAAGTCCTTTGGATGATTGTGCTTAACAGAATTAAGAATCTGGTTGACAGGCAATTGCATGATGATCAGTGTCAATTCAGAAGTGGTAGGGTATGTGTAGATCAGATTTTTTCACTAGGCAGATTCTTGAGAAATGTTTAGAGCTTCAGAAACTTTGGTTACTAGCTTTGTTGATTTCATAAAGGCATTTTGCTCTGTTGATCATCATAATTTGTGGTTGATTGTGATCCTTTCCTCCTTAGTTTGGTTATTGATTATGTTATGTGAAATTTACTGCAAGGGAAAGATTTTGGGTTTAAATGGTTTAGGGATCTGAAAATTTTTGATTTAGATTATGCTGATGATTTAGCCCTTTTGGCAAATGATGTTGATGAGATGAACTCTTTCATTCCAATTGTTGATGAGACTGGTTAGTAGAGTAGGTTTGATGATAAACAGAGAGAAAACTGAAGTGATGAAAATTGGTCAAGTAGGCTGTGGTTCAGTTTATCTGAATGGTTGCACTCTTGAGTAGTTGTCTCAGTTGAATTATCTTGGGAGCTATGTAACAGATACTGGTGATGTGCGGCATGAGATTAACAGATGAATAGAGATTGCTGCTGGGACTTTTAATAATCTATGGAGAGTGTGGAGAAATAGGCATATACAACTAAAGGCTAAAATTGGACTGTATAATAGTTTTGTTCCTTCTAGGGTTAGTTATGGTAGTGATACTTGGACCCTTTATAAACAAGATAACAGGAAGCTTGATGCTTTTGATACTAGATGCTTTTACCCAGTATCTTGGGCATTAGGTGGTTTAACTTTGTAAGTAATGTAAGGTTAGGCAAACTAGTCAACAACCTTCTTTGAGCAGCATATTGTGCAGAGAGCCCGTGTTGGTTTGGCCATGTTGCCCTTATGCATAACTATAGATTAGTGAACAGGATTATGCACAGTATGCCTAAGGTCTCAGAAAGAGGGGGAGACGTAGGATGCAGTGGGCATACAATGTCAAACAGGACCCTATTAGAATTGGTCTACAGTGGTGAGATGCAGCAGATATAGCTCAGGAGAGATGTGTTTGGAGAAGTAAATTGAATAATCTGGTTGGACCTCCATAGCCCATGGCTGCTTTGAGGATGATGATGATGAATAGTAATACTGTTTTTCCTGATAGATTTATACTACTTATTTTTAAATAAATGTTGAGAGTACATTAATGTGGCACAAAGTCATTTAATGTGAGCACAATTTTATAATTTTGCCCAATTTATATTTCAATTATTCAGTAGTTAGGATTCTAATGAGTAGATTTGTGTAGATTTGAATTTTTTTCTTCTATACTGTAAGCAAGTTTAATGCTGCTGAATAACTAAATTAGAGATTATTTGTTTGAAATTGTAATTTGGAATTGTAGATTATTGTTTGGAATTAGTTTGTGTTGTGTAATATCCCAAAGGAGTTCATTGCCATTTGCTATCAGTTGTAGAATAAATAGTAGTTTTGTACACAGTCGTATCAGAATAATATGACCACCTACCATACATATACTACGGTGGTAGGTGGTCATATTATTCTGATATGACTGTGTATCTGTGTGTGTGATTTATAAAGTCTCCTTATCTGTAATGATTTTTTTTCTTCTAATTTCTCTAGCTGTGATCTGTCCAGGGCATAATTTCCCTGCCAAATATGTGATTCATTGTAATATACCATTATATGGAGCTACGAATGCTAGTGAACTGTTGGAAAAGGCAGTAAAAAATAGTTTATCATTAGCAGATGAAAAAAACCTAAAATCACTGGCTATTCCCTCTGTCAGTAGTGGAAGGTAGGTTAATATTTTCTGCACAAAAATTCTTTTTGGAAGAAAATTTTATGGTGAAAGCAAGGTGCTCCATGATAATGAGTTCCATTTTTGTCAAAATATTTTGTTATTCAAACAAATGTAGAAAAATGTTTTAAAGTTGTCATGAATTTTATTACATGTTACCTGACTTTTCTTGAAATTGACTTTTAATTTAATAGCAACAGAATGCAAATATTTGTGATTACAAGAACAAGACTCTATTATAGTTGCTTATAAACTGAATGGAAACTATTTTGTGCACCACAATTATTTGATCTTTAAAAATGGCTGTAATTCAATATTTCTATTAATTTGATTTTAAAAACTTGCTGTGATTTCAAATAAAATGAAAAACATTTAAACTTTATACGTTTAGGTAATATTTTTAAATATTTTTTCTCTCTTTAGTTTGGTTTTAAAAATAATTTCACATAGCAGAAGGTTCTTGACATAGGGAAGGCATACTAGATTGCATAAAAAGGTGCTGGTCAAAAATGAGTGGTCTAAAAATTGAAATTTAGAATGTTATTTGGCACACATAACAAGAGAAATAAGCCATACAATTCAGTGAATTATAAAGTTAGTTATTGTAGCATAACTTAAACAAAAAAGAGCTACTGACATGATGGTGAGCATGGAGTGCTTGCATGGAAAGTAGTAAGTGACTGAAGCATGCAAAACACTAAATGTCATATGCCTCATTTGTCATGTAAAAATTACAGCAATGTTTCTGTGATGTTTGTCCTAATTACAGTAATTTCCCAGTAAAAATTGGCATGTTGAGCACCAATTCACTATTTTGCTCATACCTAAAGCATGGTTCCATGACAGAATGGTGGCAAAAAAATGCCAGATACACAAATGTTGCCCCAGCAATACGCTACCAACAAAAACGCCACCAATAAAATGCTGCAAACAAAAATGCCACTAACAAAAATGGTATACAACAAAATGCTGTCTTTACAAAACGGCGTGAATAAAAATGCTGCCTTTCAAAATGGCGCCTTTGAAAAATGGTGTAAGCAAAAACGCCACCAGTTCAAAATAGCATAAACAAAATTGTCATATATAAAAACACCACCTGTACATAATACCAAGAGTAAAAACACTGCCCAATAATTTGCTTCAAGTAGCTTGCTCCCAATCTTCCTATTGATTTTCACTCTTTTGTGCAAGTAGTAAAATATTTTAATAGAGAAAAATTATTTTTTGGGTCTGATGGATATTATGAAATATCATGATTTGCACCTTCCAAATCTCCCAAAAGTTTAAATTGTGCCCTCTAGTGGTGGAAAAATTGGAAAATACAAAATTTTGAACAAATATTATGAACGATCTATTTACTAGAAATTTTAAATTTTGATGATGGAATGTGGTCAGGAGATTTGCATTGGTAAATTTTAAGAGATTTACCAATGCAAGGTAAAGTTTAAAAGATTTAGCTCCGCTTATGTCATTCATTGATTACTCATTCGTTTCTTCTACGGGCAGACAACGTACCTAAGTGTGAGTTTTGCGACACCATTTTAACAATCAAACATATTTTAATTGAATGTCATTGTTTTAACTTTGAAAGACGTATGTTTTTTAACTTTCATAATTTTACGTCCAAGCCCCTTACACTTGGGCATTTTTTATCAGACCATTGTTGTTTTACCTATATATTTCAATTTTTACGATATACTGGTCATTTTACTCGACTTTGATTTTACCACCTTGTACATTGTATATATATATATCCCAGTCGCTTACACCTGGGTTATTTTCTTATATTGACCATATTTATACATTTGTTTTTGTTGTCATCAACATTTTATTGTTTTACATTGTTCTTGTTGAATTTGTAGTTTATTTTAAAATTGGTTGAGGGGTAACATGACTTTTATCTTTTTACTTTTTGGACATTCGTTTGGCACATTACAGCCTTAGTTGCTAATGCGCCAATAATCCCCAACCAACCAACAATGATTTGGGCTGTAATATCTGGGCTGGTGAGAAAATGCAACTTTTCTTTGGTTTTAGAGATAATTCAAAAAAATTCTTTTGTAGTTGTGTTATTATTAATGAAATATTATTATTGGTATTTTTGAAATCCTTTGGTAGTTTGAATTTATGTCATTAGAGGTCACAATATACGGAAAAAGTGAAATTTTTAATGAATATTGGAAGTGATCTGTTTAGGATAGAAATTTGAAATTTCAGTGTCGAAAGATATTCCATTGACTGCAACAATCTGCTCTCTTTTCTCAGAGGGGTGTGAGAAAAGCAATATTTTGATTTTAAAGAATAATAGACAGATACTTTATATGTTATAAAAGTACTAATAGAATAATACTATTTTCATTTTCCCAATCATTCATTAGTTCGAATTTAAACTTTTAGAGTAAAAAAGTAGGTAAATGGAATATCTTCTGAAAAATTTAAAAATGCGAATCATATAATATTTCAGTACCCATGCAATGCAAAAAGAATTTTTTCAGTTATCCACCAACCAAAAATTCAAATTTCTAGCTAAATACATTGTTTTGTAATATTCATTTGAAATGTTGAAATTTTCAACTTTTTTCACCATTGAGGGTGCAATTTAAACTTTTGGGGAATGCTGAAAGTGCGAATCATAATATTTTAACAATACCTATCCGACACAAATTTTTTAACATATATCTCAAAAAACAAAACTACTAAATGTATATAGAAAGACAACAAAATGAAAATTTTAATTTAATAGCAGTAAGTAATAAAAAAATAATAAATACCACTTCAAGCAGCTACTTGCCACAGAGGTCTGACAGGAGCCTGTCAGTTTATACACCATAGTAGAAGATCTGTGAGGATGGTGGGACCACAGCAGAAAGACAACCAAACATCCATGCCTTACCTGGGTCTCGAACCCAAGCCCCTTAGATCAGTAGCCAAGCACACTAGCCACTTGGCCACAGTACAGTAGTAAATTCTAATAATAGTAGAATTCATTAATGCTTTTCTTGCAACACATATTATTGTTGGTGCATTTTACAGTGTTAAGGTTATGTTATGCCTTTTTGTTCTCAGTGTAATGTTCTGGCTGCATTTTTGTTCTCAGCCGTAATGTTGCAATGGCATTTTTGCTGTCAGCACTTTTGTGTTCGTTTTCCCGGTGGCATTTTGTCATGATACCCTAAAGCACTATATTCTAAAAAAACAAAGTGAAAGATTGTTTTCTGTTAAAACATTAATGACATGTAAGATTTTTGAAGTTCCTAATTTGAAAGAGAAATGTGGCAGTAGTTACAAGCAAATGATCTTTTCTGGTCAAGTACTAAATGATAAACTATGAATTAATTGAAAAACACAAATCCATATGAAAGACATAGAATTATTAAATTGTTAATGAAATCTGTGAATAGTGCTTAGAATTATTAAATTGTTAATGAAATCTGTGAATAGTGCTTCTTAAATTTGAAGTAAAGATGAAATTTTTTAGCAGCATCTGCAGACAGAATATTGTTTTGAGAAAGAAAGAAATGTATGAGACAGTCAACTCTGTATTCTATTCTTTAATCCTTTCCAGTCCACAGTGGAAAAGCGATCATGATTTAACTCTTGCTTAGAATCACTATCAATCCAATTATCATTGAAGGATTTTTTATTCTCATGCTTTAAAATGAATATCACTAAATTTAGAAGGATTTACTCTGTCAGAATTACACTCAGATTCCTATAGTTCCAGGTCCAAAACCATGGTGCCAACCTGACAGACCAGGAGGCAGCGATGTCTGATAATCTGGAAGCCTTGACAGTCACGGGACCAGATTATGCAAATTTTCCTATTGCTAGACATAAATGGCACCAGAGCTAGGGTGGCAACACAATAGTACTCTCAGACAGTTCAAGTGAGCTGGTGCCACTATGCATAGAGTGTGATATATAATAAAAGGCACAGAATTCAAAGAGAGTATTCAGTCATTAGCATTGAGCACTTGCTTTCTTGCTCTGCAGCTTGCTGTTGAGCATTTGTCTCTTGTGTTGGAGAGTGCAAATATCTCTATATGAATGCTTAGTGTCATATCATCTTTGTTAGTAATAAAGTTATGTTTGTTATATTAAATCTGCACTTAATTCCATTAAAGTTATTGGCATGACTAAGGACATTTCATTGGATCAGTTCATGAGGTTTGCATTAGAATGGTACAAACCAAACATAAAGTGAGGAATACCCACAAACTCTCTAACTTAAGCTGATTTCATCTAATAAAAATGTAAAACCTGTCAAAAACAGATTTTTAATAACTGGGACTTGTATTAAACACAACTGTAGTCAAAAACATTAAGCAGCAGCTTATAGAGGATGATAGAGAGCCTATAATAGAAGAGAGTGGCCAAACAGACTTCAGTCACCATGTTAGTACCAACGGAGAAATGACTGCTTAATGAGCAGTGAATGATAGATTGTGCAAGTTTGTTTTTCACTTTCAAAATAGCAGTTTTAGTAGTTTTCTTAAAACGAAACTTTAACCCTTAGTTAAAGCAGTCACAAAGAAGTATTTTAATTAAAAATAATAATTTATTTTGACATGTCGAAGTATTCTAAAAAGTTGCAGCACTTTCATTATAGGAGTAAAGCATTTTTGCAATATTAATGTTAACATTATGAATTGAAGCAATGATTTCAACAGTGACAATTTCTGTTATTTTGTAGTAATTCAGTATCATATAATTAAATTGAAATGCTATTATAATTTCAGCTTTATGTTGTAGGTGAATAAAATATCAAAGTATAATGAAAATCCAGTCTCTTGCCCACCCCCTTACCTTTCTCTGACTTGATTGTATCACCTCCCCCTAACCTTTATTTTTTTCTAGGTCCAGGTGTGAATAGATTTAATATTTCAAAGACAAATGAAATTACTGCATTTTGATATATATACTACCAAAATTACCATGTACATAACCAGATAATATTTTCAGAGGGGACCCCACAGAAATATATAAGATTTAAGATGGTTGGGTTGAGTTGTTTTACTCTGAGTGACACTTTTTTCCCACACAATGGGCTAAATGACCATATCACAAGAACCCCAAGGGCTCAGAGAAGGTTGGGGAAGGGAACCTGCTAAACAGCTGTTAGGTTACAGATGTAGCCCTCTAGTCAAGGACATTCAGCATGTTCTTTAATATGCACAGGTTATGGCTCTCCTGCACACTGCACCATGGCTTAACACCCCATCTGACAGACAGCATTAAGGGCAGGGTACTAGTATGCTTAAGGGCATTAGTATGCTAGGCTCGTATCTGTAGTTTCCAGGTTCAAATCTCAGTTGGGTCAGCATTGAGATTTATCTCCGCAAAACTCCCCACCCTGCCCATGGTCAGCAGGGGACACTGATGGGTTTGGAAAGTCTGCCATCCATTGTATGGAACATTAAGCTGTGGCCCATGTGCAGGAGAGCCATACCCTTTGCATGTCAAAGATAACGCTGGATGGCCTTGACGGGAGGTTACCATATGTCTCTCAACAGCTGTTCCAGTGGGTCTCCTCCCCCATCCTTCTCCAACCCTGTGACCTGGCCATTTAGCCCATTGTGTGCAAAAAAGCTGCAAAATTGCTCAGAGGTAAAACAACCCAAAATACAGCAGCTTTTCCAAGCCTTTCAGTGTCCCTTTTCTAAATAAGGATGGTGGGGGGAGGGGGGGGATTAGAGGAGATAAATTTCAATTCTGGACTAATTAGGACTTGAACCTGGGAACTGCAGATCTGGTATGCTACCAACTAAGCCAACAATTTACAGGAGGACATATTTTGAGGTACATGCATTTTTTTTTTCATTTACTGCTCATAAAGTAGTACATAATTGTAATACAATGCTAAATTGGTTTGAAGCAACTAAATATGCATTAACAGTTCATTTCTTGTATCTTAATCTTCTATTTTTTTTTGTCTTAGAATTTTGGGGGAAGAGGGGGCAAGAGCAAACCCTCTTTTTACATGACTGAAAATTGCAGACCATGCTATATTACATAGGATTTAACATGAGGGTTCTGGGTTAAATCTGATGATTAGTGCATATCAAACAAATAAATGCTCACTCCATAACACAGTCAATTTGCTAACTTCAGTTAACTTTTCCAGCATTAAGCATATCTAAGTAGGTCAATACATAAATCTTCAAACTTTGCCTATAAACTAAAAATTTAAAATTATTTTCTAAAGAAGTATTTGAAAAATATAGTTTTCAATAATTAAAATAAAAATTATTGATTTTAAATTAATTACAATAATTTATTACAACAAAAAAGGTACTTTGAAACCCAAGAATGGATTGTTTTAACATTGAATCAGTGGCCATGGTAAAGTGTGTCGAAATTGAAACTGTATAACTTGGAAATGACCTAATACTAAACACTTCTTGGTACAATTATGGCAGTACTAATGGTGGATGCTGATACTAAATTAAAATTTTTTAACCTTATGGCTATTGTTATTAAATGGCATTCAGCAGAAAAGTTTAGTTTCCAGCAGAAAAATATACACAAGCAAAAATAGCTTTAAAAAAAATCCTTATTTGGTAAAACTGCATACCCACACCACCTGTGATAATTAATATTTTTTTATAATTTTTTTATTTATTTTATTTTCTTTAATGAAAATTAATCAATTTTTTTATAATCTGGAAGAGCTCGAAGCTCCTTGGTTGTTCACATATACTTATTGATTGTTTTACTTAGTTTTATGCTTTTATTGTTTCTCTGTTCTTTGTAAAGTGTTGTGTTGATAATGTATTTGACAAGAGTGTTGTGCATTGTGTGTTTATTGTCCTTGTGTATTTATGTTATAATAAATTTGAATTTGAAAAAATCCCTTATTCACAAAAAAATTATTGTTTTAAGATGCAGATAAAAGAGAACAAACAAAAGTTTCTATGTCACATGAAAAACGAGTATAATGCACTTTAAATAATAAAATGTTCCTTTCATACAAATGTTTTGAATACATAACCTAATGTATGATGTTGGAAGTGGCACAAACATGGCCGACTGTAGCATTGGCCAATCAGGCTGAATCACTCATACTGCCATTTTCTTCTAATATAGGTCTCTAGAGTAGGGGGTTCTCAATGTGGGGTACGTGGTAAAATTTTTTGTGGTATGCTGTGAGAACTCAAAAGTTGCTAGACATATGTATATATATGTGTTTTATTTTATTTCCATTGTTATACTATAACTATAGTTTTATCTGTCTATACAAGGGGTATGCCAGTTACATACACATTTCCAGGGGGTACTTGAAGCATAAAAGTTTGAGAACCACTGCTCTAGAGGATGATTCAGAGTCGACCATTTTTTCAGCAATAAATTCTATATGAAGGTCAATAAACCTGTAACTGAAGAGGATACCTACATATTTAAACAAGGACCTAAATTTGCTTACTCGTTACCCCCCCCCCCAAAAAAAAAGAAAAAAATTATATCAACTTAATCCTCAATTAGAAAAATTATCACCCACGTCCCCTTTCTCAAGAAAGATAAAGTAAGATTTAAATTATATCGTATAATCAATTATCTAAGTAACAGCCTTATAACCATACACACTCTAAACACATACAAATAAGTATTTATAAATAATATCAATAAAAATAAAATGAACTCTAATCATAAAATAATACAAGCAGATAAAACCAATCAATTCACTCAATTTAACAAAAATGTTAGATAGCACACTATAGGAACCTAAGTGTTAACCTATAGTATGCAACTCCCTACTTTAATAAATAAATTAAATGTGCTTAAATCTATTCCTCTGTAAATGATATTGCTAAAACTTTTAAAACCCAAATTATCTTAATACCTCCTAACTTTTTCCAAAAATAAAATTGCATAAACCAGATCAACCTTTTAGACCATTAATCTGCAAATGACATGCCCCACATATTTCTTAGAAAAGAATTATTGAAAATTTTTATTCTTTATTTTGCCCCAGATCAGTACACAATAAAATCGGGAACCAATCTAATCATAAACTTAAGAATATTGAATTTAAACCTGAATATACGCTGGTTTCCATAAATTAAAGAAAACTCAGAAAAATTATGATAAAAAAACTATATGAATTATTTTAATGAAATTTGATGGAAACATGAATTGCAATGCTAGTTTCAGAATGGCATAAAATATTTCACATATTTATTTTTGTTTCCTCATTATTCATCAAAAAATAACACCTATAGGAATTTGTCCAAAAATGAGGTGTCAGAATGCAATGGGCAAAGTTCTTTAATAAGGAGTGGGCAATGTTTTATAAGGTATGTTAATAAGGAGTGGGAGTGTTTAATAAGCAATGGTCAAAGTTCTTCACAGATAAGGAGTGTGGTCACCCCTTACAGGGTGACCACATTCTTTATCTTGAAGAGTACACACTCAGTGCAATGCAGGCATGACAGCAACATTCCATGCTGTTTATGATGATGTGAATCAGCTCAGTGTGGAGTAACAACCATTGTTCCTTTAAAGCAGTAATAAGCTCCCCCCTTTGTTTCAGGTGGTGGGTTGAGCGCAGCAAGATGTCTCCTTAGAGCATACCACACATGCTCAATCAAATTTAGATGGGAGATCAAGCTGGCCACTCCATTTGCATAATGGTCTCCTCTTGAAGGTATTGTTCCACTAGTCAAGCTCTGTGTGGATGAACGTTATCGTCTTGTAAGATGAATGTTTCACCTATTGCACCAGTGTAAGGATGTACATAAGGGTCCAGAATGTCATCTCTATACCTTTGATCATTGAGGTTACCACTCGTCAACACATAGAGGTCTGTGCATTCACTTAAGGAAATGCCACACCAAACATACACCCTACTTCTGCCTTAATTGTCTCTCTGATGAATGTTACTGGATGATAGCAGGTACCTCATTCTCTCCATATCAAACAATGTCAGGAATCATTCTGCAAGCAATATCTGGACTCATCTGTGAAGAGTAGGGACCTCCATTGTTCTTCTGTCCAGTTAACATGCGTGCATGCCCAATTTAACTGCTCTCTCTTATGATGTGATGTGAGGGGTATACAATTTACTGGCCTTTAGCACATAGCTGATACAACCCTCCCAGTGGCTGCTGAAAGGAAGTAAAAGTCATGCTCCTTCGTGTTGTTAATCGTAGATATCAGTCTTGTTCAGCTGTCATAACTCTAGCTGTTTCTCGGCTAAATCTCCGAGAAGCGAAATCTGTGCTAAGAAATTGATTCCACAGTCTATGGACCACAGAAGGACCTGCATTCAGCTATCATGGCACGTCTGATTGATTTTGGCCTGCTTCAAGCTGCCCAATAGCTCTCCACTGCAATTCATTTGACAAATGATGTCTCGAGGTCATTCCTACAAAATGGCTATTTCGAATTTCTTTACTGACATATACAACATAAAATAACGATCCACTCCAAAACACCCATTTTTATGCCGCTATCCGATTATGCAAAAATACGCAACCTACACAAATTTGCATATGATATGCTCACTCGACATTACTTTATTGGTTAAATGAGCAAGTTTGGTGAGGATTGCAAAATTTTTTGGTGAATTATCATGATTTTTCTCATTTTTCCTTAATTTATGGAAACCAGTGTACTTCACATTCATTAGATGTAGTCTATATCCTAGGTCAATTTTCAATCCCATTATCTTCAAACACAAATGGTTGGAGGTTGTCAGGCCCACAGCCACAGAATGCTTTTAATATTCATGAGGTGTTTCACCTATTATTGACCTAGTCACCACCAATAATTGGTTTTTTGGCAAACAATCAGCTATATATTCAGAAACGAGGCATCCTCATGGGTTCACCACTTTCCAATTTACTGGTTGACATTATCATGAGACAGATAAAAAATAATGTATTAAATAACTGTCCCCTTAAAATCCCAACTCAAAATCTCTCCTCAAACTGGATATGTAGGAAAGACATACCAGCCTTTCCCTCTCAGACTAAAAGAACATTGGTCTAAAGAAATGAAAACCTAATACAACCTTAACTCACACCATTATTACTAATAAATTATCTAATTCTATTACTGATAGTGGGAGGGGAAACAATTATTTTACTAAGTTCCAACTGTCTTATATGGAAGATTTGATCACTTGCATAAATCAATATATCCTCTGTAACATGTACATTCATCTACTGCTGTCTCCATTTAAGCTATTACTCAGAGATTATCAGCTCCTTTTTAAAACTACCTCTAATGCATATGCAAATTGATAAGTGCCAGCTTTATATAAATCGATGGCACCCTTTCATTATTTGCCTACTGAAGATGTCAAATTAATAGACCATGAAACTTGTCTAGGACCATAGCATAGCAGCAAAATAGTAATACATAAAACCTTTCTTTCAACTAGAATATATTAAGTTACAACAATAAGCATTAATTACAGTAAAAGGAAAATATGAAAATAAAATATCTTAATACATTATCTGCTGTCTGCATATGCTCTAATGACCAAACATTAGTCCTATAAAATTGTAGTGCAAGTCAGGAATTGGTTAAGGAAAGGGGTCAGGTAAACAGACCTAGGTATGGTAAGGTAATTTTGTCAGATAAGATAGACCACCAACCCAGAACAGTTTTGTGCACTAAGACTATAATGTCTAAGTTGCTAACCTTTTTAGTTAGCGTTACTTGTGCACCTGAAATTTAATCATTAAATTGTAAAAATATCAAAAGTAACAACTCTCCTTAATGGCATTTAGCATTTCCTACAAATCCCAAATTTTATCATCACACCTAAAGAATTTCATTCTACAGAAATATAGAAATTGTCATTCTACATTGAAGGGATACCTCTGTACCTGAAATATAGACAAATATGTCTTATATGCCATTTTGGCATCCATCTTGTCAATTCTTGTTACCATATATCCTGATATGCCATTGCTACCATTACTGCTAGATTATGCTGCTGTGCTTCTGCTATGCTTTATTTATATATATGTGTGAACAGTGTTATGGTGTTATTAAATTTATCATAATCAGCAGTTCCCAGGTTTGAGTCCTACCTGTTCCAGCATTGAGATTTAACTCGGCTAAATCCCCCACCTTACCCTGTGATGTTCCACACATTCACTTTTACTTTTCCTTAACCAGGTTTACTTTATTCATGTTATATTTATCATTTTGGGGATTATTATTTCATTTGGACTGATTGCAATTCTTACTTCCAAGCCGTAGGAGTTGCGCATGCACAACTCCTATGGTTTGGAAGCGGCTCCTACGGCATGGAAGCAGCTCCTGCAATGCGCAACTCCAACCTTTTGATTGTCGCCCACTAATGCACATGTGTAGGATACAACCCCTCTTGCATCATAGCTAGAGCGATTGTCAGATTATGCAAATGTTTTCCCAGCGTGCAACAGACACGTGCTGGATTTGTACACCGCATGTTATAACTAAGTGACATTAGGTCACAGAGTGAGTAGAGAGAGTATTGTTAGTAATGTGTTCAGTAAAGAGAATTGGAATTGTTAGTAGATTGTTAGGAGGAGCTGAAATATGTTGAATCAGTATGTGTTGTGTAGATTGTTGGAGTTGTTAGTAGAGATTTAGATAGATTGATAAGTTGTTAGTACTCCAACTTTTGTATTCATCAACTGAATTTGGTGAGTCTTTGAATTTTTTGGAAATAAACTTTGTTTGTTTTAGAAACTTCTGAATTTTTGCTATTTTTCTCTTGAGCAACGTTAATTGATTTTTGATTAGATTTAAACTTTAATTAAACTTGACAATCCTTTTTGAATTCTTACTTGATAAGTAACGTTAGACAAATAACCTAACAAACCCTATTTCAACTTTATTTGGCAAGTTAATATTGCCTAGCGCCCGACAAGTTATCCAGAATTTTGAATAAATTTGGATCAGACAATAGGTCCAACTTGAAAAGTTAATCTTTGGAGCATTACAACCCTCAGTCAGTAGGGGGCACTAATGGTCTTGGAAATGCCTCCGTCCTTTGGGTGGGACATAAAGCTGGCCCCATGTGTGGGAGAGCCATTCCTTGTGCACTTTAAAGAGCATGCTGGATGGCCTTGATGGGAGGTTACCATCTGTCTCCTAACAGCTGTCCAGTGGGTTCCCTTCTCTGAGCCCTGGGGGCCCTTGTGACCTGTTCATTTAGCCCATATGTGTAAAAAAAAAGTGCTGCTCAGGGATAAAACAACCCAAATCTTAAACTTGGGAAGTGGTTTCCCTCATTCAGCAAGCTCATAATTTACAGTTCCTGGTTCAAGTTCCAACTGTGCATGTATTGAGAATTTTTCCCACTAACTCCTATTGTGCCCTCAGTGAAAAAGTGGATGCCATTTAATGGCCTTTCCAGCTTGAAAAGACCATTGGACGGGACATTAAGCTGTGGATCCATGTGCAGGAGAGCCATACTGTGTGTGTGTTAAAAAAATTGGTTGGCCCTAACAGGAGCCTTTCATTTTATCAAGACCATTCAGTGCCCTTATCATTGCCATCCATTTAATAACTTTTCAATGAATCGTCTTCCCCAACCTTCTCAGAGTTCTTAGGGAGTCCTTGTTTCCTGGCCAATTTAGCACATTGTGTGCAAAAAGTTAGCTGTGATAGTGAAACTTGGACTCTTTGTAAGGAAGATAATTGCTTGACGTCTTTGATTCTAGATGCTTACATATCATCATGGGTATTAGGTCATTTGACTTAATAACTAATAATAAGGTAAGGTGAAGTAGTTCACAAGCACTTTTGAACTACAGATTAGTGAATAGGATTGTGAACAGTGTGCACTAAGGCTTCAGGAAAAAAATGCTGATGACACCCAACCTCAGAGGTAAAAATACCCATCTTATTGACCGACTCTCCAGGAATTAAAGCTATACAACAATAATTTTTTTTATCTGAATTTTACATCTAAATACCTTCCTTTTAATGTCTTATTATTTTGGATGAAATTGTACAAGTGGTCTCATTCTTTGACAACTTTGAACTTTACAGAGATGTAATGAATTTGATATTGATAAAGGAACTAACAAGTTGCTGAAAAGCTTCCAGCCCTATGATTTTAGATATACTATTCTTTAGATTAAAAGTTACTTTTTTTATTTGAATTGTATGCTAAAGATAATTTAATTCACCTATTCTATTGATTTTTCAGTGTTTAGTTAACTTTCTTGGAATCAAACCATGTATTTCTAAATTTACTCTTAATTATTATTGAACTACAAGCTCATAAAAATACTGAAAAGGTAGAGCATTTGGTGTGAAAACAGTAACCCATATTTTTTATCTGAAGTTTTGTTTAATAATATTAAATGGATATCATTAGATTTTTCTTGGATAGTAAAAAAAAAGGTTAATATTTAGGTCACTATGTAATTTTATTTAATTGATTAGTTCCAGTTTTCCAAAACAGCAAGCAGCTCAAATAGTTCTTAAAGCAATCTCCAATTATTTTGTGAACATCATGTCCAGTTCTTTAAAGCAAATATTTTTCGTTCTTCATGATATGGAAAGTATTGGAATTTATACCAGTGAGCTGGCCAAACTGGATTCTTAATGAGTCATGGTAAGTTGGGCATTAATATTTGTTATTTCTGGTACATTAGTATTTTAAGTTGATCATATTTAGAAATGAATAATTTGTGTTAAGGAATTTTGTTTTATTTAACATAGTATAACTGACACTAACAGTATTTAACTTAAAAATAGGAATTCAAACATTTTACATTCAGTCAAACTTAAATTTATTACTTGTAAATTTTTTCGGTGATATTTATTGTTTATTTTTACTTACTGTAATTATTTCAGTACAGTATAGAAACAGTGAGAATGATAAAATTAAAATGTTAGCTATAAGGATATAAATGGAAAACTGATCAGTAAAAAAGCATTTATGACTTGAACATTAACTGACACTGCTTCTGATGATGAACTCTGCTTTGTGGCCAAATTAATTTTGGAGTGTTTTGGGTAGAATAGAAACAAAAAAATTTATAACCTTATTCTGAAGTAAGTATATGAAATAAGGTCATGCTACATACTATAAGCAAGAGCATTTAATTCTGAGTACTAAAATGAAAGAAATTCTTAAAAAGAGTATGTGAAGCTTTTTACATATTTTTTTCTTAATAAAAGTAAAGTACTGCATTTTTTTTTTCATTTTAACTGAGTTTTGGAAACAGCAGAGAGTTGTACCAGGTAGTAATGTTTAATGTAGGAAGAAACAGATGCACACAGGGATTTGAGGTATAAACATAAGGTTATTAACACTTCCCAGGTCCAGCTATTTTTTCACTCTGATCAAGCAAAAAAAACAACTTTAGAACTTTTTTGCCAAATAACTAATGAAAGGAATTATGGCATGTTAATCAGCATTTAATTCTGGATTTTCTGAAAATAAAATATTTAACAAAAAATATGACAAATTTTAATAGAACTTTTTTAGAATCATGTAGTAAAAAATGCATCTGGCAACACAAATAAAAATTTATTTAAGAAACACTAATAAACAGAAATGATTATAATGCACATAAATAGAAAGTCTATTTCTGAATAACAAAAAAAAGTAATTTTCTTGTTTAAAGTAAACATTTCTTCCATTTTGTAATTTTTTTCTGCATACCATACTTTGAGAAAAGTCCAGGCTTGTTGCAGAGTCCAATAACCAAGTCAATTTTAAAATATTTTTAATAAATAACTAATCGGCAGAAATAGGTCATGTTATATATTAAATTAAAGAGAATTTAATTCTGAATTTTACGGAAGTAAAAAATATGAACGTTATAGTAACATATTAATTTTATTAACACTTTTTACAGTGGTATACTGAAAAAATAAGTACATATTTCATAATTACTTCGAAAATATTTCGTTTTTAAAAATAGCAGGTTTTTGTTAATTTTCAGGAGATTTTTGAAAATTTATGGAAAAATATGTTGATAATGGTGCGAATCAAGCTTGTGAGCTTAAATCGGGTGATTGCTTCAATACATAATAATGTTAACAAACAAATAGGCAATACCATATAGTGCTTCTAAAATATAGAAATCAGATGGCTTTATTGAATTATTTATATTGTAGTTTAATAAAATATGCATCAAATGGAAAAAGAAAATATTATTTTTCAAGCTTGAATTATGTATTTTTAAAAGATGTATGTAAAAAAGATTTCAAATGGTAATTTAAAAAAAAAATCAAAGTTTTATGTGTTGTACAAAAAACGTCTATAACTACTAATAAATCAGCACTTTGAAGTCGATTCAAATTTCTTTAATAAATTCAGCTAAATAGAAAGCCTTATCTTAACTCGCACACTGTGTAAGATTGTGTGGCTAGATTTCCTGAATATCACCTATATGAGACATAATAGAAATGTTCATAGCGTTAATTAGAGGAAATCTTGATCGGCGGCTGGTAGCTCAGTGGTCCAGAGCACCTGACATGTTATCAGGAGGTCGTGGGTTCTTATCCCACCAGGCTCAAGACAATTTTTCCTCTAAAATTTGAATTGACCAAAGTGCTGATTTATTAGTAGATATTGAATATGTTGAGTTTATTTCATTATTTAAATGTCTACAGACTTCCGTGACCTGAGAAGGGTTAAAGGTGGGGATTCTGTCATGGTTGGGTGAGTTGAAATTTGTAATGATGAAAGATACATTACTAGCTTTAAAGTTGGCTATCTCTACTCTAAAACTACATAAATTCCTAGGGAGTAGATGAAATTACTATTGAAATGCTTAGACTGGGAATGTTTTTGTTGTCACTTGGCTGACTGAAATTTTGAATGATTTTTATGATAAAAATGTTGTTCCTAAGGAGTTTACGAGAGATATTATTATTCCTTTTTTAAAAAAAGGTAATCACAGGTCTTATGATAATTATGAGATTCATTCTGTTTTCTGCTTCAGGTAACGTTCTTTGCATTATTGTGCTTAACAGAATTAAGAATTTGACTGGTGGAAATTGTAATGAATCTGGATTCAAAAGTAGTAGGGCATATACAGATAAAATATTTTCACTTTGGCAGATATTTTAGAAAGGTTTAGCTTTTCAAAAAACTGCAGTTACTAGCATTGTACATTTTAAGAAGGCTTTTGACTCTGTTGACTGTCATAATTTGTGGTTTATTTTTGAGATTGTACAACAGACCTGACAAGTTAGCATAATGACGTTCTGTTACTCTGTGACAAGCAGCAACTTGGGGGTATTTATTTATTTATTTATTTATTTATTTATTTATTTATAGTGGTGCTGAGTCATGTGTGACAATTGTAGCAATTGGTTTAGTATTACTAGTGGGGTTCAACAAGGTGCATTTTGCTTCCTTTTCTCTTTAGTTATTGATTACGCTCTGCAGAATTCACTGCAACCCCACTGTTTCCATCTTATCAATGTGTTTGAACTTTAAGTGTTTCAATGCACTTAAAGTTCAAAATTCATGAGTACTGTGCTTTAAAATTTTAAATGTTGCACAAAACAATATCAAAATAGAATTGATTTGAAGGTAATGTATGAACTTTTTACCTTGACAGTGAATTTGCCATTAAAAAGAAAACTAATCTTCTCATAATCTTCTAAAATACATTTCGCCTTACAGTATCTTTGATGATTTTGCAATCAGACTGCATTACACAGTTATAGTGTTAGTCTATTATTATTATAATAGATAGAAAAAACCTGCTCTAATAACAATATAGTAATCCAACCACACCCATGGAAACTTCTAAGAGGCAAAGAAGTGGATAGCAAACAGAAACAAAAGGAAGGGAACAATCCCTACAAATAGAAACTCCTCAGGCTACATAGCCAACCCATCACAAGCACAGCGACCATGCACATAATGTTTTGAAGCAGCTTCCATCATTATTCATAATGACTATGTTCTACTAAGAATGTTAGTTGTGGTAGTGAACTTGGACCCTTTTGTAAGCAAGATAACAGGAAGCTTGGGCATTAGGTGGTTTGACTTTTTAGGTAAGGATGAGGTTGAAGTGTGCAAACATCTTTAAGTAGCTTATTGTGCAAAGAGAGACCTCAGAAAAAGGGAGAGACTTAGAATTCAGTGGGCAGACAATATCAAATAGGACCTTGCTAGATTTGGACAAATCCAGCAGCTATAGCCCCAGGATAGGTGTGTTTTTTAGAACAAAATTATAAAATCTGGTTGGACATCTATAAGGAAAGCTACTTGAGGATTTTTATGTTTATTTGTGTAAAAGGAATTAAAGTTTGGTCAGAAATAGCTTTCTCTCCACCACCTAACTTTGGAAAACTATTAGAAATTCAGGGATGATAACAATCTAAAGAAAATTCTCAGTCATTAATTCCAAAACTAGAATAGAAAGAAAGCTACCTTAACTCGCACACTGTGTAAGATTGTGATAATGGCAGTTCACCATAGAGATGATTTTCAAATGAGATCTGTGTTAGTGAAAATTACAGTGTTTGCATTTAAAGATTTTTACTGATATGTGGTGATGTAAATAAATTGTGCAAAACTACATTAATGTTTTGGACACATAGACTACTAGTTTGGTATTAAAATATTTGAGTAACATTATTAATAATTTGATTCATTTCATCCTTAACCAATAAACAATATTATGAATATATTATTCTTGCAAATGTTTAATTGTCCATGAAAAACATAGGTCTTTAAAAGTCCTTATTTTTAACCCTATTATGCTGTAGTCAATGAAGGTATATATTAAAATGTTACTAATGTAACAGATGATTATTACTAGTCATTTTTTTAATGAGGACTTTGAATATATAGAAATATTCAAAAGTATCTCATACAGGAGCTTTGATGTTTTTCACATTTCTTTTTATCATTTTTTTTCCCATGACTCATTTAATGCCAAGTTAATTTTTGCAACAAATATATTTTTCAAAAGGAAGTGTAGAATCCAAATAGGCTAGAAAAATTTGCAGTAATACAAAAAGTTAATATTTAATGTGCAAAGAATGTAGAAAACTAGTAATCTCACTGTTTTGGTGTAGTCAACTGTTGAATTGCACTAACAAAATAACATCAACATTCTAGAAATTTAAGAGTTAAATAACATTCTTTACATCTTTATATATATTTTTACAGAGCTTCCAACTGTGCCAATTTTTTTTTTTTTTTTGCATTTTATCAGAATTTTTCATTTCCAAATTTTGCCCCTTTTTTTAAGAATATCTAAATTTACAGCATTTGATAAAAGAAAAGAATTGTTTCAATTTCATCTCGTTTACAGTGCTCTTGACTGGGCTTATTAATGCCCTGCAGGACAGGGGGAGTCTATAGCACATCAAAACAGGCAAAGATGATTTGTACAAATCAGATTGAAACCCTTATGTCTTCAAAGTTCAGAGTGAGGGTGATAACATTCATTTGAACTTGAAATTGTAGCTGAGAGAACTTCTCTAATCTGTGTAATAATCAAAATTGCAATAGAATGGGTCTCATGCATGTGTATTGATCTGATTTGGCTTATCTGTGTGTCATGCAATTTTTGTTCAGGTTTAGCTTATCTATGAATGTGCTTATATGCAAGTATGTATGCTGAGTGGTTAGTGCACTTGGCTACTGATCTAAGGGACCTGGGTTTGAGCCTCGGGTAAGGCATGGATATATGTGTTGTTTTTTTGCTGAGGTCCTGCCATCCTCACAGACCTTCTACTATGGCATATAAACTGACAGGCTCCTGTCAGACCTCTGTGGCAAGCAGCTACTTGAGGGGATATTTATTTTATTTATAAATATAAGCTCACTGGACAAAAAATTAGTCATCTCCTGCCATAAGAGAGTTACGTCCATTCGACAGCAACAGAGGGCGCACCAGTAATAAACGCATCCTACAAATAGCTGTGCCATGCGCTACAGAGTTCATACAGTGGCAAGAAGTGGTTGTGTGCCACGTGGGTGTTAGTCGCTCCGTGAAACATGGGTCACGTCAAAGATTGAATGAGTGGCAAAAAGGTGTTATTGCATTTGGCCAAGCCAAAGGGCATAGTGTACTAGAAGTTGCTGCCTTTGCAGGTGTGTCGAAATGTACTGTCCAAAGGGTCTTCTAGCGGTGGCATACATCGTAGTCCACTGCTAATCATCGCCAGAACTGTAGCAGAAAGACTGCTCACGAATAGGGACTGCCGCAGTGTGTCTTGCACTGTTAGAGCAAACTACTTTGCAACAAGATAGGAATTGCTCCAGTCAGTCAATGCAGGCCTATAACAAGCTGTTTCCGAATGAACACTCTGAAGGGAATTGCATGCCATGGATATCTGGAGCAGAGTACTGCAGAAGAGACTCATGAACAGCTCTGCACAAGGCTGCATGACTATAGTGGGCGCGGTGCCACAAAGACTGGACTGTCAACTCTTGGAAGCATGTGATCTGGTTGGATGAGTCACATTTTTTCTTGTACTCAAATGATGTGAGGCGACGAGTACATTATAAGCTGCATGAAGCCTTCCATGTGGATTGTGTGCAAGGTTCTGTTCAAGCTGAAGGAGACTCTGTTGTGTTCTGGGGATGTTTCACGTACGAGGAAATGGGTCCTTTGGTTGTGATGATGTCACACTTGAACCAGAAGGGCTATATGGAGCTACTGGACAACCACATGTTGCCTTTTGTGCAGCATCTCCACAGTGAACACCAGAAGGATACGCAACAATTGTCATTTGGAAGGTCTTCCAAAATGACAATTGTCATGTGCACAGGGCTCAAAGTATCTCAGATTGGGATGACAAGCATTCTGAAGCCTTCGAACATCTTGACTGGCCCGCCAAATCCCCGGATTTGAATCCCATAGAAAACTTGTGGAATTATTTGGGGCAATGAGTGGAGTGCCGTCCCAGCCATTCTGCCAATTTGGCCGAACTGTGGCATTTGCTGCTGGAAGAGTGGATGAATATTGATATGTACTACATCCGCACACTGGTGGCATCCATGCCAGACAGGATTTCGGCTGTTCTTTGGTCACACAGAGGTGTTACGCGCTATTAGGTGACATTCAGCCAGGGGTGACAAATTTTTTGTCTGGTGAGCTTATGATTTGTGCCATTTTCATTAGTATCAAAAAGTGTACATGCTATGGATTTTGGCTATGGCTACTGAAAGCCACCACTTCCCATACCACTTGTCAAGTTTCACTGTTGGCAGTCCAAGCACTTTTTTGCAAAAATCCACTTGAGAAAGGGACATGATGGCATTTTGTTTTTTTTTTCCATTTGTATTGAAATATTAATTTTTTTAGTAGATTGTGAAATCTATTATTAATCATTGAATGATACCTATATATTGATTATCAATTGTTTGGCTAAGTTAAATTTCTTTTAATATAAAAAAAGTGTGCATGTCACAGATTTTCTGCACTTGTTTCCTTGTTATGAAATGAAAAATTTATTTCATAATCAGTTAATGGGTGTCTCATTAACTTGAATCATTTGAATGGGAAAGTCATACTTTTTATCCACAGTACTTCACTGGTTCACAAAGTATTTAACCACTGAGACATTGTATAAGCATCCTGTTGACATGGGTGTAGAGGAAAACTGTCTTGAGCTAGGTGGGATCTGTACCTGCAACATTCTGATGAAATATCTGGTGCTCTAACCACTGCTACTGGCTGCTGATCAAGATCTCTATTGTAGATATTAGTCTCTATCACTATAAGGTCAGCCACTAGCAACTGTCATTTGACTGCACTTGAAGGCTCTATTATCAGAGCTCTTTCTAGATATGTGCACAAGACCAGCCATACTGCTTAACTTAAATTTAAGATTAAACTTATTCTTATTTAAACTTTAGATTAAACTTACTCTTACTTAACCTTAATATTAAACTTACTCTTACTTAAACTTAAGATATGCAAGTAACATAGGGAATATAGCAATTTTCTTTTCCATAACAAGGGAAAGATAGACCTTTTTAGCGACAAAGTTCCCTGAAAAAATAATATACATAAAATTAAAAAATACCTCTCTTATGTGTCCTAAAAAGTAAAATGTACTAATGATAAAAATCATTTGATGGATTAATATTAACTTTAAAGGAGAGTGTACCAAAACTGATTTCTCTTTCCAATTGAGCAAAAATTGCTGGGCCTTAACTTCTTTTGAAGTCAATATGAATGAATTCATAAAGTGATTTCATTATTGGCATGTTTTACTGTCACATTTTACTTTTTGAGGCACATAGGAAGATAAATATATATATATTTTAATTTTAATTCATAAGGCATGGATGTGTTCTTTTATGTGTTGTCTTTCTGCTGAGGTCTCACCTTCCTCACAGATCTTCTCTGTAGTATATCATACTGACATGCTTTTGTCAGATCTTTGTGGCAAGCAGTTGCTTCAAGGGCAATTTATTTATTGTTATTTATCATCAAGTGATATTAGAACTTTAATAGGAAAATAATACAATTCACATATAGTGGACATTATGCTCTTTGAATCTGTGTTACAATGATCATTCATTAGTAATGCAGACTAGTTCTTGAGCTTGAAAAGCTATTGAGATATGTATTATTACATATTATTAATTGTAAAATTAATGTGGCATACTTTTAGTTTTATATATTAAATATAGGTGAAACATGCTAAGTCATCGCCGAATTTAGAGAAACAGAAATATTATTTTCTTCTATAATATATATACACTGAAGAGCCAAAACATTATAACCAGTGCATCTTTATGCAAATCAAAGCAACTTCAGGTAAACAGAGGCATGTGCGAAGGTCATGAAATGGTATAAATAACACCTGATACTGAGCTCTGTTAATCAGTGTTATTCTTGTTCTTCAGATGGGAAAGGCAGCAGACTTAGGTGAGTTTGACAAAGGCCAAATTGTAATGGCCAGATGACTGAGTCGGAGCATTTCGGAGACGGCAAGGTTTGTGGGGTGCTCGCTGTCAGCCATGGTTAGTACCTTTGAAAAGTGGTCCGAGTAGGGAAAAACCATGAACCTCCAGCAAGATGTGGGCCAACCATGGCTTATCGATGCTAGAGATGAGGGAAGGCTATCCTGTATGGTACGATCCAACAGAAGTGATACTTTGGTGCAACTCACTCGTAATTTGAATACTAGTGACAGGAGTAATGTGTCACAACACACAGTACATTAAACCCTGCTGAAAATGGGGCTGTGTAGCCGCAGGCTGCTCCAAGTACCCATGCTAACCTCAGTTCACTGTCGAAAGTGCCTACAATGGGCATGCGAGCATCAAAACTGGGCCTTGAATGATTGGAAGAAGGTCATCTGGTCCAATGAATGGACCAGATGAAGAGGAATGGTTAACAAGCAAATCAACAATGCTGTTTAGCACTTCTAAGAAATGGCAATCAGATGGCTTTAACAAATTATTTATATTATAGTTTAATAAAATATGCATCAAATGAAAAAATAAAATATTTTCAAACTCGAATGGTGTATTTTTAAAAGATATATCTAAGAAAATTTTCAAATGGCAGTTTTTTTTAATTGAAGTTACGCATATTGTACAAAAGACATCTATTGATCTCTCATTGCAGATTCTGTCAACTTTTATGTTCAACGGTGACCTGGGAAGGGTTAATACACTTAACAGTTTTAAATTTGTTGTTTAAAGAACAGTTTTCTCTGGAAGCACATTTGCAATTGGCATTAGCAAGACTGGGCCAATATAAGCATCGAAATAAATATTTTCCAACCAGGGTCTTATGCAGTTTTCAGGTCATTTAAAATTTGTATTAAATATCAAATCATTTTTCGTAATTCTTTAATTTCACATTGTTTTAATTCTAGCAGATAAGAGCAATTTCTAAATGAGACAGTCATAAATGTGTTTGCTACTCAAAGTGCATCAGACTAGAATTTCCTTTGAACTGGTGTTCCTTATTTTCAATATATAATTGTAGGGTTCCTTCACTAAAAAAAGTTTGAACACCACTGATCTAATGTAGGTCAGATTTGAATAACTGTATATAATAATCTGTATTATATATATATGTTACATAAGATTATATATGTGAGAAATATTCAATTTTTTTTAGGTACAAACATCATTTGAAATTCATTATGGAGGCACTTGAAAGGGAGACAAGGGACATTAGAACATGGAAGGATCTGGGCACATAAATTTTATAATTGGTCATTGTCATGCAACATGGTTTTGTAAAATTATGTAACATATAACTTCTTAGGCCTTTTCTATTGTTAGAATGTGTTTGAAATAGCTGACAATTTGTATGGATGCATCATTGCTCAGTTTTTTTACATTGCTTTTGTTGTAGCTCTCTTGTGGTTTTTTAATGTACGTGTTGGTAAGGTTATTGAATTGTTGCACATTGTGTCAGATAAGTTTGAAAGTTGCATCAGTCTGGTCATCAAGAAAGGATGTATGCACTTGCAGTGTATAATTTCCAGTTTATGATGCTCTTTATGGAGCATTTTCCAATCGCATTTTTAAGTTTATTAAAAAATAAACGATTATGGTTCCTATTTCTGTTAAATTTTTTGTGAACTAATGTAAAATTACATTTGTTTTTACCTTAGGAATGTTTTAATACATTTTTTTTTTTGGATAGCTAGATGTAAAGAACCAATGGCATTCTGTCTACAAGGCTTAATGAAAATTAAAAAAATTAGTATTGCATTGCAAATTTTTCTATTGCAATAGATAATAGTGAAGTGAAAACAATTCCTACTTTACAATTTCCTTGTATATTAATTGTAAAAAACATCAGTTTTAGTATTTCCATATGGTGCACTAAAACCTCAATATCACATACTCAAACTGTTTAAATTTTGTATATTAATATTATTTGACTTCAAAAATTTAAATAAAATTTAAAAAAATCAGATGAGCATATAATTTCTAATACTATAATTAATACATTGTTATGTAGATGGAGGAATTTTTCACACTTTCTGAATGAATGATTGAACATTGGCAGGTTTTTTTTTTGTTACTAGCATGGGTTTCATCTACTATAGTGTAGCAAAAATTGCATTAATGATCCACAATAATGTTAAGACAAAAAGTACAACTGTTTATTTGACTGAATTAAGAAGAAATATTATTTTCTTCTATTTGGGGTTAAAAATAATCAATGTTTCTCTTGCCTAACAAATATTTTGTTCTAAGGAATAGTGAAACAGATTAGTTTCTAATTCTGGAAAAGACAGCATATTTTCATGATTTTGTATTTTAGGATCTGATTTTTAATGATTTATTTTATTACTATCTTAAATTTTGCTTCCAGATAAAAGATCACATTAGAACATCACTATTGACTTAATACAGCCATTGAAAAAAGCATGAACCTCCCAGTCACTTGAAAGTTCATATTTGTTATCTTAGTGCTTACTGCCATTAATAATCTTTTACTATTGTTCAACTAAATTGAAATGGCTGAAAAATGTCACTGTGATCCATGATAATAGTTGCCCTTTAAACCTGCAAAGTGTATCTTGTTTCTATCAACTTTAATTTTAATAGCTTTTGTTGTGTTTTTATTGTATCATGCACACATATTAAACTTCATTTTCAACAAGACTGCAAGCTGCTCTTTACTCTCCTACATTAGCAATCATTTCTACTAGAATCATAAGGTAATAAATTCTAAAGCATTGTAATAAACCAGAAAATATGAAAGTGTGAAAAATTTAACCATCTCTTGAAGTCAAGCTAGTAATATGCAAGCTACTCTACTTATTAAGGCATTGACATTCCACACTTGTTTATATTGGATTAAATATTGTAGAATCTACATTGTGATGCATCTTACTGCTATTTTCATATTCTGCTGTTTTTCACAATGACAAAGGAATACATAAATAGCACGCTAGGAAACACCACAACATAGATTCTAAGCAAATGTGGAGAGTTTTGTGTTTGAAGTTGACTAATGCATTAATTGCTAGAAGATCCCATGTCTAAGTTCAGGAGATAGATGGACGAATTTTTCACACTACCTTATTTCTTGATTGAATATCAGGTTGTTGTCGGATAATTTCTATCTTCAAATTGTAGTAAATCTACATTATATGCTACAAAAATCTTATATTCAATTAGTGTGTAGCAGTTGAAATTCAAGGTCCAAAAACTGAAAATTCAAAATGGTGACCTAAAGAGAATGTGGGAAAAAGTTTTTCCAGTTTTTTAAAATTGGGTTAGAGTTTTAATACAAAAATTTCCTTTTGCAATTCAATGGGTCCTTTGATGTGACCCTAACCTTAAGAGAAAAAAAAGTGGTTTTAAACTTTAACTTGAATTCTTTTGACTTTTAAATGCAACATGGGATAGCAAGGAGCCCTCATGAAAAAAATTTCAGATTTGTTGGTCAAGTATTTGAAGTTGGAGGCATAAAGTTTTAAATTCAGATTCCAAATGATGAACACTAAAAAAGGGATGAAGAAAACTGATTCAAGGTTCTAAATCAGATTCTATTACAGGCAAGAACTTCAGTTTTTTTTTACACAGCACTATTTAGCATGGGGGAAACTTGTGTATGAAATTTTATGCTGATAGGTCAAGTATTTTAAAAAAAGAAAAAAGAAATCACAGTGTATCCAAATCTGTTAAAAATGACAGCAACTCTTTAACACTTGGTGAAGTGGTATGCACTTCTGTTGAGTTGTCTTACTGGAATTCTACCAAGAGATATGGCAGTTTGTGTTGCCATGGGATTGCTCAAGAAAAACACTCCTGGACTAAAGTGCTTGAAATTTTTTGAAAATCTGAAAACAACAGTTCAATCTATGCAAAACTGGTCTAAGAATCATCTTCCTATTTTCAATACTTTGGAAGATTTCCTACTAGAAAGAATATGTAAACATATATATAAAGTCAAGAATTTTTATGGTATAGATAAAATGTACTATTTGAGTTGCATCCATTCTTTAGGGTTCACAGGATTTTATTTATTAAAAGTCTTAAGCATAAGTTTTTTTGCTGTGTTTCATCTGGTTTAATTTTAGCAAGTTTCTGTGGTTATTTTCAACATAAAATCGTTAGCTTTCTTTTACAGTGTGCCAGTGATTGACCTACCTTTTTAAAAGGGATAGAAGCATTTGTAAATTAACTCTCTTTTCAGTATGTTTTGCATGTTTTTTTTTATTTTATCAAATAGAACATTTTTAATGCACATTTAGCATTAAAATATGTACTTAAAAATAAACATTAAGCTTGAGGCACATGACTGTATACCCTACTTTTAAAACACTGTCAATGTTGTGGAGACATGCAATCAAATATATAATAAAATGTAAGAATAATACTAAGCAGCAATATTGCCATAATAATGCATACCTATAAGTGATAAAGCAAAACATTTGGTTGCATTTTAAATTTACGAAAGTTGAACTAATAGGAATTGGATGTTTAGATTAGTGGTTTCTTGGGCAAATTTAATCTTTCCTCAGAGTAAAATTATGTTAATGTTCAACTCATTAATAAATTTTCCTTTTTTTTTTAATCCTAGTGTGACAGTGTTTGAGATACACACTTGTTACAGAGTTTCTGTAACTAGTGGCTCTTAGATTTGAGGTTTTATTGTGTATGTAGCTTATAATATTAAAAATAACCTAAAATTCTGTGTCATTGAACAATACAATTATTATTGCTCAATGACAGAGAATTTTAGGCTATTTTTTAATTTCTGAGCAAAAAGGTCATTTTAATTGCTTATATACATAGTGTATGTAATAGTGAAGATTAAGTTAGTGGTTTATAATTGATATTTAGCAATCCATTTATGAGTAATATTATCCTTTTATCTCAAATTATTGTACAGAGTTAACTAAATTGTATAATAATATAATACTTAACTAGAAGAGGTGAATATAGAATCAAGTTTTTCTTTTCTGTCTTTAACACTTAACTGTGGGAATTCGAACTAATGGATGATCAAGAAAATATAAATAGTAATATTTTATTAATATCTAAACACCTCAAAAATAAATTTTCATTTATCTTTTTAAAAATTTGCATTTTTATATTTGTATGGGGGCAAGGGAGCAAATCATTGTTGCCATTGTAAAACACTTGAGAATCACACTCTACCTCCAAATTTCTAGCATAATAGATCATTTTCAATATTCCTTTAAAGTTTTGTCATTTTTAACTGTTAGAGGGTGCTTGCTATTAGTAGATTTGGAAAATACAATATTAATGTAATATTTCCTCAATACCTATTCAACCCAAAAGGAATTTTTCTCTAAAAACAACAGTATGTTTAGAGATATGTGGACAGATGACGGAGTAAAAGCTTTTGCTCAATTTTTTTAAAATGAGCTAAAAAATTGAGGCAGTGTCTACTGGAACCAGAGCACTTTGCCTAGGGCACCAACATTTCTTTAATATTTTTCATCCAATAGAAAAAAAAAATCCCATCTTTTTCAATTCTTAATAGAGTCAAAAAAAATTTGCAAGAATCCATGGTTCAAGAATGTTTAAACACACTACACTATCTCCTGACATTTTAAAGTATATAATGGGCTGCGATAATATATGGTCATTGACAGAGTAAATAAAGTGAGAAAAATTTTTTAAAATTTAAAATAAATGATTTATGTGTGTTATTGTATAAAATATTAAATTCTATGTTTATATTAAATGGATGACCATAGTTATACACCATAGCGATAACGAATTATAGTATTAAATATAGTACTAAATCATAATGTATTTTCAAAATGACTACCAATATGTAAACATTTGCAAAATACATATGATGCCCAAACTCTTTGAAATGTTTCTTTGACATTTCAAAACTACCAAAAATGCTAGTTATTTAGTTAGTTGTAATCTACCAAAAAAATTTAGTTGAAAAGTTACACAAAATTTCGACCTGTGATATTTTTGGTAACTCCAGTGTAATATTTTCTTTTAGTTCTTGGATTGGTTATTAGATTGGTTCTTGGGTTCCTCTGGTACAGACTTCAAATGGTCCCAAAAGAAGAAATTGGAAGGTGTAGAGTCTGATGACATCGGTGCCATTCAGCAGGATCTTCTCATCCAATTCAGTTGTTAAATATACTGTTAAACAAATTTTGCCCAGTTAGTGCAAAATGCAGTGCACCATTTTGTTGAAATAACTTGTGCTTTAGCTTTACTGGAATTATCATCTAGAAAATGATATGGAGAGGACTCAGTAGTGTGCCAGACTCATAATCTGCAGTTCCCAGTTTCATGTCTCACCTGGGCCAGTTAGTAGGGGGACATTGATGATCTTGAAAAGGCCACTGTCTGTTGGATAAAAATGTAAAGCCATGGCCTCATGTGCCCACACACTAGATGGTCTTGATGGGAGGCTGCCATCTCTCCTAACAGCTGTCCAGTGGGTCCCCTCCCCCAACCGATGGTTTTCCTCCCACAAACATGGAAAAGCCGCCGTCTGTCGGATGGGACATTAAGCCCCATACCCTGTGCACATTAAATAACATACTGGATGGCCTTGACAGGAGACTACCGTCTGTCTCCTAACATCTATTCCAGTGGGTCTCCTAACCTTCTCAGCCTTCGGGGTCCTTGTGACCTGGCCATTTAACCAATTGTGTGCAAAACAAGTACCGCTCAAAGGTAAAACAACTCAAGCGATCTAGAAAATCTGTACAAGTCTTGTAGCATATAAGGGTACATTTTGCCTGTGACAATATTGTTAAGGAAATAGGTGCTAATTATTTGATCTCTCCAAGTTCCAACGCATACAATGATCTGATGATTGTTTTCCACATGAGTGGCTTCTATCCATTGAAAATTACTGTCTAACCAATAGTGACAGTTGTGTCAGCTTATGTGAACCATTTAAGTAAAATCTGACATCACTGAACAAAATTGATTGATTTTCATCTTGAAGGAACCATTAACAAAACTCTTGTTGATGATTTGTGTCATCAGTACAAAGGCCCAAAAGGTGATGAACTTTGTACAAATGAAACTTATTCAATTTGAGAATACTCTAGATAGAAGTTTGACTAATTTCTGTTTTCCTTGTTGACGTTTTCATGTTGTATGTTGGACTCAGTATGACATTGGACCACAAGGAGTTAAATTTGGCCCTGTAGGGGTGATAAGAGTAAAAAAATTAGATCCCAAAGGATTAAAAAATTGAGCCAAGATTTCTGCTGATGTTTCCTCATTGGTACACTTTTGTCTGCCATTTTGTTGAGCAACACTGTAGGCTTGACAATGATTGAAGGCTGCTGTTGGTGTTTCCTTTTAAGTTCTGCAACTGATTTGGATAAAATAATTAATTTTAAAATAAAAAAAATAATTTTTAATTTTAAACTGATTTAGAGCTTAGCATCTGTCACTCCAAATATAAGAACTAAGATAAACTCTCACCTTATAATATTTTTTTGACATCATTCTTTCCTGGAACAAAGAAATGATAAAATTTACTAAGGTTCATGATATATTTAATATGATTCATTCATCCCTATGGTGAATGACTTATGGCCCATCCTATATATTTTATTAATTTATTATTTATGTTATTCAGTAAGAAAATTATACCATATATTGCAGTACATAAGTTGATTTTTTTTTCTTGAAAATTGTCATCTGTTCAGCTTATAAGTCAATCCCATTTTCAGTTATCTTTTGTACCTTGTATAATTGCATGTTATCTTTTTTTCACGTGACAATTACAAAAGTGTATGTATGTGGGGGGGGGGAGATGTATGAGTCATGATATTTAGTGTTATTTTGTCCTCTTCTAACCCTCGGTCATTCAATGGCATTCATGCATTAGTTGACTCAATGCATTTAGTTGACCAGTAAATTCAAAAGTGCTAATCTTGATGCAATATCAGTTAGAAAATATTTCTCATTACTCTCATCAAATCCAGTTGAAAATTTCTTATCAAATTCCTTAAATGGGGTACAAGATGGTTTTTTTTTTTATGGAGACAATGAGAATTTCTAGAATATTATAGCCTCCTAGCAGAATAGAATTTTTAGGATGTTTCCACAAACATAAGTGCTGTTGAAATTTAAAGAGCTTTTTTGTCTGGAATTTTTTTTTTTTTTTTTTTTTTTTTTTAAATATATGTGGTAATATATATTTTCATTAAAAGGAATGTATAATAAATGGAAAATACAATAGTCTTAATTGTCTTCCTAACCCTAAATATGTGCTAGGAATCCATGCTTAAGATTTGGTGCGCGCCAGGCTCGTAATCTGTAGTTCCCAGGTTCGAGTCCCAGCTGGGTCAGCGTTGAGATTTATCTCCGCAAAATTCCCCGCCCTGCCCATGGTCAGTAGGGGACACCGATGGGCTTGTAAAGGCCGCCGTCCGTCGGATGGGACGTTAAGCCGTGGCCCCGTGTGCGGGAGAGCCATACCCTGTGCATGTTAAAGAACGCGCTGGATGGCCTTGACAGGAGGCTACCATCTGTCTCCCAACAGCTGTTCCAGTGAGTCCCCTACCCCAACCTTCTCTGAGCCTTCGAGGTCCATGTGACCTGGCCATTTAGCCCATGGTGTGCAAAAAAGTGCCGCTCAGAGGTAAAACAACCCGATTTAAGATTTGGTATTTGGTATACAAATCAATTTTTCAGTGTTCAGAATGTCAATATATATAATACAAGATATGATACCTATTTGTCATTAAAATCTTCACACACATTTTGATTACATTATTTCCTTTCTTTATCGTTCAAAAAGTAAAAAAATTGATACTTTTATTGAAAAAAAAATAGAATATATATAGATAAGGGAATGCTGCCTATCTGTGTGTCTAGGAACATATAAATCCAGTGCTTGACTGTAACAATAAGTATTTTAACAGACAATCCTAGTACAATATTAGGGCTTCTATGCTCTTATATTCTTCCATTGTGGTTTCTTTTTTTAGTTCAAGTAGAAGAGAAACTACTATCCATATAACTTCATAATTTGTTTTGTGTGTTTTATAAACATGGATTAGTTTAATGAGAAAAAAAATGTTACTTATAATTAATGATTTTTAATTTATCTGCATTCTTTATTTCATAGACACATTCATCACCTAATGACTTTTTTTTTTATCTACAAGGCTTATCACATTTGTTTTTAATAGTTGACTCTTCATTGCTATAAATATATATTTAGATTATATATCTACAGCAGTTCCATATAGTTGCTATATAAAATGTTCACTATTAAACTGGTTTTCTCTTTTTTATTTCTTTTGCTACATAACATTCAACATTACACTTTTCAACTGTACATATAAAAGTATAAAAGTAATATATATCCATTATCCTTGCTGTAGACCAGGTTTGAATGTTACCTTCACGATTTTCTAAGTTCAGATCAGTTTTTTAAACATTCCTGTAAAATTGGCAAAAAAATACGGTAACTTTCTGCCTGTGATAACTAAAATAATATGCAATTTGATTACAGTTAGAAAATATCACTTTTCATCACTCATTAAATCCAGTTGCAAATTTTTTTATCAAATTCTTTAAATGGGACAGAAAATGATTTATTATGAAGACAATGAGAATTCGTAGACTCATGTAGCTTCCAAATGGAATAGGATTTTTTGGTGTTTCCACAAACAATCTCCTGTTCTTAGCCCCCCCCCCCCCCCCCCCCCCCCCCCCCCCCCCCCCACCACCTCTCTTTCTGAGCATGACTGGTGCCCTTCCAGCTGGTGTGTCTGGAGAGGTACTTTGCAATAATTGATTTTACTATTTTAATTCATATTTTGTTGAATTTATTTCACACAGGGTTTGCTTTTTTAGGTAAACTATGTGTGCATCTATGTATAAGAAATGTCTATCATCCAATTAGTGTTGGATCTTTTGAAAAAAATCTAACTAGTGCATTTAGTTTTAATAAACAATAATTATGCTATTTACAGTAAGCAATCTTGAATATTTTTATCTATTGATGATGGAATTAAAGTATATTAGCTTCACAGTACCAATGCATACACTTTTGATTAAGTATACAATTATTTTGAATAGAGTTGGAGATATCTCACAAGAAACTTATGTAATACCCTGTTGTCTAAAGGACTTAACATTTGTGTACTTAGGTTAAAGTATGTGCAAAAACAGCCTTTCATATAAACACCACTTAGATAAAATTATTCATTTTCAAAAATTCTATACTGTTAATATTACAGATCTCACTTTTCTGTTCAGCACTTTGTTTTCCCAATGATAGTTAATACATGCCAAAATATAGTTTAGGGTAATGGGTATATATGCAAGAAGCATGTTTTTTGAAGTGAAGAATATATTATATGCATGTATGGTGCATTACTCATATGAATGCATGGGGCAGTTAGTTTGCGATATGTGGTTAAAGCTTGGGTGTGACAAACTAAGTATAAAATTTGAAGATTATCTAAAAATACATTTAAATGTTTTTGGTATGACCCAGTGGCAGAATATAGGATTAAAATACTTTGTTGTGAACAAGTAAAGAGTTATTAAGGAAAGATTATAAGTATTTAACTTTTAGTGAAACAAGCTTTTTAATTAGCTTATATAATTAATTAGCTGTTGTAAATTTTGTGGTACATATATTTCAGACTCCAGTAGCAAAAGAATAAATGGAATAAATCAAGATGAACTATTACATTTGCAATTGGCTTTTGCTTTTTTCTCATCATTAATTTTATTCCAATTATTAATTTTGACCCCTTATTTTTCTATGTCCAAAAGAGAGATCAGATATTAATTTAAGAACAAACTAATTTTTAAAAATATTTAAAATGCATTTGAACTAATATTGAGATAAATATTATGTGTCTTCTTATATGTAAAAGATTATCATATCCTTATATATCATTAAATAAAAATTTAAACAAAATAATGACAATGAAAAAACATTTAAATGCCACTCAAACAGAAGAATGTCACTTGATAAACACAAGATTTATGAAAATAAAACAACTTTTATGTACATTGCATTTTCACGTGGAAATGTCTTGAATATGTGTAATAACTGATTTAAAAATTGGTAGACTTAATTATTGGTGTCCCAGAAATGTCATTTTATCAAATGCCACTGCATTTCAAATCTGGCTTAGCTAAAAGATATTTCTGGTTGTAATGTCAAGGCAACAAATGTTAAGTATCTCACTTTAGCAGATGAAGTTTTTCTGGGAACAAATTTAGTGACTTTGCATCAAATGAATACACCAGTACATTTAATCGTAGAGCAAAAGCAAGTAATACAAATCATTGGGAAAAACAATTTTAGTTTTATTAATATTCTGGATGGTATTAAGTGATCATTTTTCAATAATTATAATTTTGATGTTCTGTTATTTTCAATATTATATTATTAAAGTTCAAACATGAATTTTAGACAAAACATGTTAATCAAAAAATTGTTTCAATGTGACTAAAAATGAAAACATTCAAGTTTTATGCTAATAATTTTTTAAGTAAAAAAGTTTCAAAATTTGTCTGTTAACAAAACTGTTTGTAAAAGTGGATTGTCAATTTAAAAAATTTTAAAACTGCTACTCCCAATAAATAAAAGAGATATAACTTGTAATAACTAATGTTATGAAACCTTGTTTTATATATTTATATTTTAAAAAAATTTTTAATTATTTGCATTGTTGTTTTCACGATTTTGAATTTGAAGTTTTCAATATTGCATTTCATTTCGAAACACAATTCTAGTGTGTAAATAATTTTGTGAGTATTTATCGTAAATTAATTTGAACATAAATTATGTGTTTCTAAACATTTAAAGCATCATATACTGAGAGCTGGCAATGATCAGAATACTGCTTTATCTAAACAGATCACCCCATGTTGAGAACAGAATATTCATAACACTAGTCAGGTTTATAGTATGTTTTTAAAAATGAAGGATTTTCTAGTCAAGGGGAAATTTAAAGATAGGCTAGAAAAAAAAAATGGTATTAGCTGCAGAAAATGCTCACTTAATGTAGCAAAATAATGCACATTCTGTTTTATTTGTAGAAGTGATTGTTGAAAGGCTTTGCATTCTAGTAGTATACTTTTTGAGATGTTTTGGAAAAATTCATTGACATATTTTTGAATTTATTGATGAAGTGTGCATTGTATTCTATTTTATGTATCAAAATATTTCAGAAGGTTTCATATTTTATGAATTTGCTTTTTACAATTTTTTTAAATTTATTTGAGTCACCAACCATTAAAATATGAACTAAAGCAATTAAAGTTGTAATATGTGCAAGAACCACATAATTTTTATGTTTTTTAGCATCCACAGCAGTTTGTTAAATATAACTTTTTGCAATTATAATTCTTGTCGATGTTAGATTTCTAGCCTTTATTGATTGCTTATGATTATGCTATGTATGAGATTCTAAGGGAATATTTGTTTCTGTTGTCAGAATTATTGTTTAGATCTTGTGTTCTTTCATAAAATATATTTGATTCCCATAAATTTTTTATTACAAGACTTAAAAAGTATTGTAATATGATTGGTTCCTCAATGTTGGAATGCAGTTTTCTATTTTTAAACATTGATTATTTTCACAAATAGTTCTTTTTAGAGCCATCTTTGCATAATGCACTTAGAATCTGTTTATTTGAAGTCCAAACTAGGCATTGTATTAAGTGTTAATTTATAATTGGTATTTAAAACTTTTTAAACAACCTTGAAAGTTTTAAACTACTCTTTCTTTACAACAAACAAGCATCCTACAAAAATGTTTTTGGACACTCTCATGTTGGACCAATAGAAAACCAGAAATAAAATGCTTTAATCACAAATTCCCTGTTAAAACAGCTCTTATAATCATGCTCTTAAGCTTAGACATGGAGTTAGCCTTTCTAACTCAAATGGTGTAGTATACAACATGGAGTAGATTTAGCTTATCATAAGTTGTAGCAAAATATTACTCAATAAAGCTCTACCTGCTGATACTTGGATACGTTTGTTGAACACAGGAATCTTGTTCATACTCACATAACAGTTGTTGTGAGCGTGCCACGAGAATCATGGCATGCCACGACATCATGGCATGCCACGAGAAGAGCTTCCATGGGTCTTGTTGAGTTGAACATGGACGAGTGATATAAATTAAATTGGCTCTCAATTTTCATCAATATACATTCAAATAAAAAAAATTATAAAAGTTTGAATTTTCAAAAAAATTCAGTAAATATTTCTAAATGTTTGGTGAAAAAAAAGTACACAGATCTTTAAAAAAAAAATTTCCCAGTAAATAGTTTGATGTAAGGGTTAGTATTTATACTTCAATTAACTGCTGAAATAACTTATTAACAATGCTACTATTAAATATTTTAGCTTCCATAACTATTTAAATGTTGAACAAATAAGTTTGAAGCTTGAAAATTTCTTTATTTCTTTTAAATATATTTTGAATTTTTTTGAAGAACTTAGACAATACTATTATACAGAGACAATAGTATTATAATGCAAACTAATAATTATAAAGTTACATACATTGTAAAAAAATCCCACCCCTTTATTTTGTGATGCAGCCTAAGGGGACAGCAATATTATAATGCAATCTTCAATGAAAACAATGTTACACACACCTGTTCTAAAGTAGCATTATTTTACAAAGATTAATATACAAAATATGAAGATACAATATAGAATATTATATATATGATATATAATATAGAAGTTAGAATATCAGCTTTAGCTTTTGATTTACATAGCATTAAAATGCCAAAAAAATTTGGAATAGGTTTTGCTTGCAGGGAATTATATTAGTCATGTAATTTCAAAATTTAAAGTATCATATTTTGTTTACAAATCTTTGCAAAATAATGTTGCTTTAGAACAGGAGTGTGTAACATTGTTTTAATTGAAGATTGCATTATAAAATCACTGTCCCTAGACTGCATCACAAAATAAAGGGGTGGGACATTTTTACAATGATACACAGTCATATCAGAATAATATGACCACCACCTACCATAGTTATGTATGGTAGGAGGTCATATTATTCTGATACCACTGTGTATATAACTTTGTAATTATTATTTTGCATTATAATACTATTGTCTCTGTAATGTATAAATTTAAAGCCAAATATTTGAGAAAGATAAGTGTTATCAATATGTGCATAAATGCAGTGATCGAGATATATAACATCAAAATTATTTTGTTGGTCATCACTTCTTTGAAATATATCATTTGTATTGGACAGGAAAAAAAAGCATCTGCTTATTACAGCCAATAATATTTTCTGCCATAAGTTAAGAAAATGCATTCTAACATTCATGTGGAACATATAGCTGTAAATATTTATGCATATATCTGTAAGATGATCTTGCTGTGCTTCCTTAAAATGCTTTTACTTTGTAAAAACTTTGGAAGATGCCAAAGAAATTTTCCTAGGCTTTATGTCAAGTACATTTGTATGTACTATAATTTTTAATTTCTTCATGTTACATGTATCTATTATTGATTTACTGCACATTAATGATGTTTTAGACCTTTCATTAAAAGCAATTTTTAAAATAGTTTATTTTTGCAGCTTAATATTGAATATATATCCGCATTGAGAAATGTTTGGTAAAAAGAAATGGGCTGGAATGAGGCAAATGTAATAGGTTTTACAAAAGCCAGCAGTAGTTAAATTGGGAATAGAGTGGACAAAAATTTGACATTGTTAGTCTTTTAGGAAAGTCAAATGAAGAGTTTATGTTAAAACTTTAGTGCCTAATTATTAGAGTATTGTGAAAATGTCCCATCTGCTATCAGTATTAGCTTTTTTCCAAAATTTAAACAATATAGTGATCATGTGCAATTTTTATTCAAAGACCAATGAAATTATGTATATATTAAAGGGAAAAAGGAGTGAATTCAGTGTTGCTGAAATTTTCTTCAAATCTAAAAATCAAGCATAATTATTAGAAACCAGATATATTGGTAAATCTGATTACTAACCTAAGTATTTATGTAGTCTTGCTATCTGACTGGCTAATATTATCACATGATATATATTTTATATATAATAAACATGTCACAACCATGTTATTGATTATTTTATGCATCAAATTTGAAGACATTAAAAGTAGTTTACATTTCCCTTAATTATGAAAATGTCATAGATGAAACTTATCACTGTGTCTACTTATTTCAGTTTAAAGCTTAATATGAATAAAATAAATCACTAGTTGATCTGCAGTTTTAAAAATTCGAGCACACCTAATCTGAGAACAAAAAAACTTTCTAGTGTCTAGTAACGTTTGAGTAGCAGTTCCAAAATTCTAAAAGTTTTGGTTGGCTGTCATCAGTTACAGAAAAATGTTACAGTACTATTTCACCATAGAAAATAAATTTATTGTGTTTCATAGAGGTTTGATTAAATTTTATTTTTTAAGACTGTAAAAACAATTATTGTTTTTTTTTTTCAAAAGTAATTGTGAAATGCTGTTTGAAAAATTTTCTGAAAATATTAAATACTGAAGAAAATGTAAGTTTTAAAACAGAGTACTTCCTAATTTTAATCAAATTTAATTCATGTCATGATTTGAATTACACTAATTAATAAAGAAAACTTTTAAACTAAGGCTTCATACAACTTGAGAGAAATGACCCATGTGTGTGTATATATATACACTGATAAAATTTACCATTTTATTTGATGTTATAAACTTTAATATTCCAGTCTCAATAGTAAAAAACATAGCTATGCCCATATCATATTTGCAGTTGATTTTAGGAATTTGTTATAGTAGCTTGGGAAAATAAGTCGGCATACTTTAAAAATGCTATATTATGATCACTCACTGTAATTGGAAGTATATGTATCACTTTTAGTATATTTTAAGTGAAAGAAATCAATAATTGCAAAATTTTCACTTTGGCAGTGTTTACTAAAAGACAGTAAAAGATGCTTATAAGCAGCATTAATAATTTACTATTGTATCTCTGAATTGAGAATTATAACTTTTTGAAAAGGAACTTCTCTGCTGATAAACTGTACCACCATAAGGAAGATTAATTCACAACATAGTTTGATGTAGTGAAATGCCAGTATAATGAAATCAAGTGATCACCCACTTGATCAAAATACATTCATTATACTAAAATGCAATAAAAAAATGTGCTATGATAGTTACATGGTACAAAATAATCATTATGAAAGAAATTTACTCTTTAGTAGATTTACTTCTTAAAAAAACAGTCAGTAATTTTTTTAACTGTCTGTTCCAACAACCATCTGTTGAATTATTAATTCAACTCTCTAAACACATTGTCTAGAATATCTTTTCGTGCTATTACAAAATGGTGAACATGCCACATTGGCAGTTAATAACTACACTAATTAACAAATTTAACTATAACAATAAAAAATATAACAATAACTTAAATTTAATGAATGATAAAATAAAACATGCGATTGGAACTTCTTTGAAAGAAATTTTTGCTTACACTACCATTACATGCAATGTAATCAATCACCTAGGTCTCCAAGTTTGAAAAATCCTTTTTATTTTAGTGAAATGGCAATGCCACTTTAAAGCATTATGCCAGCACATGATTCATAGCTTTGTGATTGCTTAGCTATCTCATAACATGTGAAGATGAAAAAATTTCAGGTTGTACATATTAAGGATTTTTTACAAATTTTATTGTAGTGTTCTTTTATTTTTTCATTAGTATAAATTTTTATCTCGTTAAACTGATATATTCATTATACTGGTATTCATTAAAATGAAGCATTTTTACAGAGAGAGACATAATACATTGACCGGGGGCAGAAAAAAATTTCTTTATACTGAATATTTTACTATTCTTGCACTCACTATGCTGACATTTCACTGCAGTCTTGTTGGCAGTTTTCAGTTACTGAAGCAAGATTCAGATGAAGATTGGTTGTATCATCTTCAAGTAAATTACTATTCACTTGAAGATATGAAAGTGAACTTTAAATGGACAGTAGTTCACTCAAATCCTTTGAGAAAGGTAGCTTCTAACACCTCATAACCTGCTTACCTTTACAATAAAATGAATGACAACCTTGGCTTCCACACTATTTACAAACACTAGCCACAGGGACATGCTCTCACCATTCACAACTCTAAAAGAACAAATTAGTAAACAGTGCCATGGTGCAAATTTTAGAATTTATAAATATGCAAATTACATTTGCCAACTTTCGTTCTACTGCATTCATGCTCTTCTGACAAAATATTTTTCACTTAATATTTCTATAGCCCTCATTCAGTACAATTAATACTGCTGTTTTATTTAGAAATGGACATCAGTGAAAGCATTGGTGTTTGAAGTGTTAGACATTTGGTTTTCTGCTCTGAATACTAATAAATAATTAAAAATAAAGTATGAGAATTAGAAATTTTTTTAAATCTAAAATAATATGAGATGACAGCTTGAATTTAGAGCATTAGTAATTATGTATTCTGTTTTTAGATCACTTAAGTGCTTCTTCAGTTACATGGCAAAGTCTATTTAATTCACTGATATGCATAAAGAGCTATATGGACTGATGCTATTGTGTTTAAATAGTATTTTGCATTATATGTTTAAAATGGTGTCTTTGGCACAGTGCCAAGTATTTACTAATTAAACACAAAATAGTTTTTAGTCTCAATTTTAATGTTAATATCAGTTTTTAAAACATTTTATTCTTTCATACATTAAGTTCAGCAATCATCTTTCACAAGATAGCCAAATATATTCATTCCATTAAACATAATGGAATGATATATTAGCCTAAGAAAAATATTTAAAAACCAAGTTTTTTTTTTGAACTGTGAGGCTTTTTATTTTAGGTGTTGTGTCAGCAATTGAAAAAAAAATGAAGGCAATTTTTGTGGTGATTCAAAATGCAACTGAAGTGTACCTAGTGCTAAGAAGTGAATGTAGTAAAATTAGGGTTCTTGTCACTAGTTATATGTAGATTAACATTTTGTGGTTTTTATTATGCTGATTAACTTCATTCCATATAACTAAAGGTTTCCATTTCTCCTTTTATAATTTTGAACATGCTGTTAAATCCAATTTAAAAAAATAAAAAAATGAGTGTAGATGATTTTTTTTTACATTTAATAATTCCTTTAACTTGTTAGGTATTCTAATGGAATATTGGGAAAATAATAGAACACTGATTTGCATAGTGGGTTTAAATAGTTTTCTTAACAAAGATTAGTGAATTCAACATTTCATGTAAGCATTTGAGTAACAAACAGAACAAATTACATTTGCATATCACATATCACTAATATGATATTATTTAGAATGTCATTAAATGTTTAGTTAATTATTATGTTTTATTAATTATTATTAAAAATTATGATTTAGTTAAAATTAATAAAATTCTTTTCAACATAGCCAAGCAATGTGAATTTAACAGATATTATATTTGAAAGCAGTTGAATGTGCTTTGTTAAACTTATATTAACTAATATAATATTGTAAAAGCTAATGATTAAATACATATTTTGTGTAAAATGTGCTGTTATTATTTTAATATCAAGTTTTTAAAAATGATAGTAAACACTAAAATGCTGGACAGAAAAAAAAAATAGAATTTGAAACACTGCTGAACATTTGAGTAAAAATTGGTGCTTTTATGCTTGAGAATAATAAATATTTATTCTTATTTATTCTGCTGTACACTCTGCAATTGAAGCTAGTTTAATTTTACAATAAGAGAACTGTTGAAAGTATCTCAGACAAGAACATCAATGCCTTAAATGAATTTTCAAACAGCAACTATTAAATGCATTAAAATAAAACGTAATGTTCGTATATGTAAATGTGTTCATGTATTTAAAATTTCAGCAATCAATCACTAAAGGTGACTAGTAATTATAGTATTTTATTAATGTCAAATTTACTGATTTAACTGCATTGTGGTGTTAGTGCAATATATAATACATGTTGTCTCAAAAGGGACCTCAACAATTTAAATGATTAAATACTTCCAGAAGAGGTACAAGATTAGCTTTGTTGGATAGATTATTCCAACATTTTTATTGCATACTAGCAATACACTTTAGTACGTAAAGATGAGTTCGAGTCTAGCCCAACCATTTCGACAATTGTTGAGCCCAAGCTCAATTTAGGAAAAATATCTCTAATGCGGCATAACACACACAGAAATGCATGCCACCAATGATATATTTTATTTTTATATCATTAGAGTCATTTTTATGACAAAATTAAAATATTAATGCATTTTGGAATGAAAATTAATAGAAATACTAGTAGAAACTTCAAGTTCATGGGTAACATCATTATAAATACCAAAGGCCATTCTTTTATTAAAGTTAGCGAACATATAAAAAAGCTCCATGGTGCTTATTTTTAATTACTAAACAACACCTCTTAAAAGGTTGAAATTATAATCAAAATATTTTTACTTATTTTTTCCAAAATTGAAAGAAATATTTGGAACTTGTATTATTTTGAGCCCAAAGTCATCTGTCTATTTTGAGCTCTGGCTGGGTTCGGGCTCAGTCTGACCTCATATCTAGTGTGTACTTTGTGGCACAGAACACATCCAATGAATATTTCATTTCTTGCCATGTTTGTATCGGTAACTATTGATCAACGGGTGCATATTTTTACATCATTGCCTTGATCCTTTGTATATTCCCAAAGAAAGAAGTCTAGGTGTGATGTCGGAGGAATTGTGTTTCCATAGAATTGATTTGTCTCTACTGATTCATATACCAGGTAACTTTTCATTCAAGTAGTTGCAAACACTTTTCCCCAATGTGGTGCTGCACCAGCTCGCTGCTAGGTAACATTTAATCAGCAACTTGAGGGACTATGAGCTGTTGAATTATATCTATGTAGATTTCCTGTGTGCTTTTGGATTCAGAAAAGTGGAACAGTTTGGTAGTAAGATCGAACATTAATCCACGCTATACGTTGGGCTGTTGCACATGTGTTCAACAATCGAATGCAGTTCTACAAACCCTATATATTGTGGCAATGAACTGTTTCTGATATATGGAATGCTATCTAACCTGTCAACAGATGTGACATGGGTAACTGTCATCATCTTGGTGGTCCAACATTTTCATAAAAAATGACAAGTAACGTGGCTTGTCATTAAGCAGAACGGCATGCAAGGGCTGTATTTTGCAGTTAGTAAAGTAAGTTGTGCAACACTTGCCACTCTGTTGATTGGGACTTTTCTGTTCATCAGGGGGCAGCTTAGACTGACTTCTTAGGGCTGTGTTGGTATGCTTCTTGCACATGTTCAATGTCCTCTTCATTCACGCTTTAATCAGTCATTTCTGACCAAGAATTCTGCCAGTTTCCTTGAATTTCTTATGCCATAAACATTTTAATGCCTTGAATGTCTTATGCTCCAATGCTGTTGTAGGATGACGAGTCCTTATGAAAAATGCAGCAAAAATTTCTTTGCACACGGTTGTCTGATTATGTTTAAAAAAAAAACAACCTACACAAAATTTGCATTCTCGTATGAGCTCTCCACTTGTAATTCCTTGCTTTAGTAAGAGTAGTACGTATATGAGGAAAATATTTTGAGTTAACTGATCCAGCTAAATGAACTGTGTCTCCATCGTGTAATTTTTTTTATCATTCATTCAGATTGTTCAAGGACTTATGGGACATCCTATATATAAAAGTTGATTTTGCTCTAGTTTTCAATTTAATAATATGGATCAAATTTAATTTTTTCAGACTTTAAATATTCTGTAATACATCATATGATGCTTATGTATAAACATTTCTGTATCAATGGTGGAATTTCATGAATAAGAGCATTGCTTGCACATCAGACAAATAGATCTGTTTTCATAATGTTTTGGCATGACTGCCCTCTGTTTCTTTGTATTGAGAAATATGCTATATCCAATCACATCAAAAGATAAGAAATTCAGTTAACTGGCATATTCAGTATTGAAGTTCAGATGACAATTTCATACTCATAACCTATTAGTACAAAAGTTGTACAAGCCTAGTCTGAACAATTTTATTCTTCAATTCCAAAGGTTATGCTTATGAGAGAGAGTAATAATGCTTTCATGACCCCATATGTAATGCATTTAATGATTCGATTGCAGAATTCAAGAAAACAAATATCAGATAAATGTTTAAATATGAAATATACATGGTCACTTTCATTAATCAAATATTATTCGTATATATATATATTCTTCATAAGTTTCATCTATTCATACGCCAGAACATCCCATGTTTTATTAGAGTGCATTTCTCTATAAACTCTTAACATATTTAAAATTAAGTTGAATGTTTTGTATAAGTGAGATTAAAATTTATTTTTAAATAATCATTCTTAATGAACTCAGCTTTTGCACTGCCATTATTTTGATATTTGTGGAACTTCAAGCCACTATGTTTACCCGAATTTAAATCATTTAATTTTACATTCAAGTGGTTTTAATATGTTATTCACATTCCCCCTGTTTAACACCGCGGTTTTTAATTTAGCGATCTTGACACTGTAAATGTACTGTATTTTCGTAGTAGTCATTCAGAACATATTTGACCTGCCATGCCCATATCTCATTCCCATGTTTTTAACAAAAAGCATTTCACTTTCATAATCAATCATTGTATTATCAGAAAGTTCATCAAGAAATGTTGGGTATTGGCTGCAATATAGAGATAAGGTTTCGTAAAAGCCATTTTTGTGTGTACACGTTTATAGGAAAATCCTTTAGATTTGGATCCTGAACCTAATTTATTCTAATTTATTAGAATTTGGTGTGAAGATGTGGGAATCATATATATAGGATGACGGCCAATTTATCAGTGTTGTAATTTTTAGTGCTAGTTCTAAAACCGACTAATGGAATAGCATTCTAATCAGTGTATTAATAATTTAAATACTTTATGCAATGATATTTTATTTATACAGTGCATTACCAATTGATTAGAAAATTTCCATGTTTTATTATTTTAAAACAGAAATTTTCCATGTTACAAACATTAAAGTATTTCATTTTATGTCAATGGGCAACTAACTTTGAAGACCTATAACACTTAAACATTGTTTTATATTGGAAAATGTAACTCAGGATAAAGATTGAAATCTAGATTTTCAATAGTATTAGTTCACTTATTTGTACAGTTATAGAAGCTGGAATTCTAAGTAAATTGTTATGACTGGCATTGCTTTTGTTAAATATTCCAGCTTTCATGGCTAGTGGATGAATTATTGTTGAAAACCGTCATTTAGATCTTTGACATAACATCAAAATTCTCTAATAAATTGGTAGGGATCTGTTTTACTACTAAATTATTATTTATATGAAAAAATGTAATTGAAAATTAAATAATATTCCTTCAAACAGCTGCTTGCTGAGGTGTCTGACAGGAGCCTGTGAAAATAAAAATCTCGACTCTTAAGAGCAGGGCACCAATTGAGAGGGGCACCCAAATTTTTCGGTATCACTTCTCCCCTTATGGTTTTCAAGAAACCCATTATTGGCCCTTTACCCCAGCGTGAGTGGGTAAATGCACTCTTCCCCCACCCCGTTGGTGGGTATGGTTACAATACAACTGCTTCCCCACCTCATTTCCCTCCTTTTAAAACCACCCCCTCCCTCCTTTTAAAAACAATTAAATTTCAGAATTAAAAAGTTTCCAATTCTTGCACTCCTCTCCCTTGGGATGTCTTCATCCCCACCAATATAGCAACCCCTCATAGAGTTATGAAAGCTGGAATATTTATGCCACTCATAAAAATTTACGTAGAATTCCAGCTTCTATAACTACAAATAGTGAATAAATATTCTTTAAACTCTAGATTTAGATCTTTTATCTTCAGTCACATTTTCTCATGCAAAAGCGTTGTTTAGAAGATAAAGGTCTTCGAAGTTAGTTTCCTATTGAAATAGCGGCGGGGGTGGTTCAGTCGTTAGCGCGCCAGTCTCGTAATCTGCAGTTCCTAGGTTCGAGTTCCAGCTGGGCCAATGTTGAAATTTATGTCCGCAAAACTCCCTGCTCTGCCCGTGGTCAGTAGGGGACACCGATGGGCTTAGACCACCGTCCGTCGGATGGGACTTTAAGCCATGGCTCCGTATGCGGGAGAGCCCTGTGCACTTTAAAAAACGCTGCATGACCTCCTTGAGGGTAGGCTACCATTATCTCCCAACAGCTGCCCGATTGGTCCACTCCCCCAACCTTCTCTGAGCCTTCGAGTCCTTGTGATCTGGCCATGTAGCCCATTGTGTGCATAAAATGCCGCTCAGAGATAAAATAAATCCGACCCATTGAAATAACATGGAAATTCTCTAATGAATTGGTAGCGCGCTATATATTTAAAAAACTTTCATGAGTCATCCTAAATTTTAAAATTATTAGCTTTTTTTTGTAGTGCTTACATTTTGAATGTTAGCATGCATAGAAAAATTCTCAAAGGTACGAAATATTACAAAAATGCATGAATTAAGTGCAACCTTGGGAAAGTAGCTTGCTATAAATAAGGATGGTTTCATTTGAATTATCCCAGACTTCTGAGGTATTCTATTATTAACGGTGAAATTAAAAGGTAGCTGGCCCTTTTATAATTTTTTTTTCCTGCACTTATACTTTAAAAAATAATCTTTAATGCCACAATTTTTTGTCACATACAGCACGTCTTCCATATGACAGTCTTCCTTCTGACAAGTGTTAGTTTCTATGTGGAATAGCGTCAAGTCTTATTGATATGTATGCATTATATAAATAAAAGGAAATTATTCGAGTAAGATGAAAGTTTCCTAAGGCAAAGGAGGGCAAAAATGTTCCCTAATGTGTTATTTCAATGAAAAAAATTTTGCTTTCGTTTTATGCTTCTCTGTTGAAAATTATGACGCATATAAGAATTGAGAGCATTCCTAGTTGCTTGGAGGTATTGGGATAATGCAAACTTATGCTATAAGTTTATAATTTTGGAAATGTTTTTTAGCACATATTCTAATTTTAGCTTTTGCAATTATCGCCTAAATGCCCCATTCCATCCCACTGCCTACGAACTAAAACTGTGATTGCACTTTAATGCAGTATGTATATGATACGGTATCCATAACAAAATGATGTACAGCTTGCTGTGTTATTGGTATAATGTGTGTTTCTTCCATATGTGTATTTTTGTATGTTTACTGCCTTGTAGGCAGTTATGCAAAAATTAAACGAAAGTATTAAAAAATGCAGAATGGAAAACACTGGAATATGGCTTGCATTTGTATAACCAAGAATGGTTACTGTGTTAGAGTAGAAACTGTACAGTGCAGAAGTCAAGGTATGATCTTGTTTTCATAGAAAGAGCAAAGACTTTGTAGATGTGCATGTGTGTTTCTGTGGGGCTAGTGTCTCCTGTTCACCAGTACCATACTGCCATTGTCATCGTGTGGTCGAACAACGTTCTGCATATCTTCACATTACTGTAGTCAGTGGTTCTGTCATCACTCTACATTTCATCTTTGCATCAGTGAACTGTTCGCTTCGTTTTCCATCATTAAACCCGAAGTGTTCGGGTAATTCATGAAAGACTCCACAATAAAATTTATCATGTTTTAAAATGTCTTATGTGTTCTTTTGATGTTCCACATAAAAAAAAGTATTTTTTATGCGTTCAAAAACATTAAAAGTCGAAATTCGTTATAATTAAGGCAATACAATGATCAGGTAAATCATTCTGAGGAAACGTATTTTTTTTCCTTATTTTTGGGAATGGAGTTTCGTGCAAGATACTAGGATTAGAAAAATGGAAACAATCCCATGTTATTTCAATGGAGAGTTGGCGATACCCTAACTTTTTATGAAGCTAGAAGAACCGTCACCTCCGGTGCATGTGTGAATCTCTTTTTTTTCCATATGCGAGAATGGAATCTTTCGTTTGCGTACTTGTTTCATTCCTTAAAAGTTTTAATTAGAACTATTGGAAAAATGCAAATTATAGCATTTTATTAGTACTTTTACTACATAAGTCTTTTGTTCCTTAAAATTAAAAAGGTGCTTTTCTCGCACCCCTCCGAAAAAAGACAAATTGTTCCTGCCATTGGAATATCTTGACATCCTGTCAACGAAATTAATCGTAAACAGATCACTTGTAACATTCTTTAAAAGTTTTGCCTTTTCCGTATTTAGTAACATCTAACGATATAAATTAAAGTGCTGTAAAATTATCTAAGGATTAAAAGTAAAACTGAGAATTAGAAAAAATGCGATTAGTACCAATCGAAACTAAAAAATAATTTTGCAGTTCTCTCTTTAAAAAATTAATTTTTCCACCCACGCTGGAGATGAGGCCAATTTGTTGCCAATGCAAACCTAGTGACCACATTCCACCACCAAATTTTCAAATTTCTAGTATAAATGTCTAATTTGCATTTTAAAATTTTTAACTTTTTCCATCTTGGTGCAATTACAGCTTTTGGGAGATTCCGAAAATGCAAATCGTAATATTTAATCAATACCTATTTTTTTTTATGTTCAAAAACAAAACAAAATTGATGCTTAGACAGACAACAAAGTGAAAACATCTGGGCTTTTTTTTTTAAACGAGATAAAAATATGACTGAAAGTAACGATCTTGTTGAAGTCTTTGTATTTTCGATAATATTTGTTAGGTATTTAAAGGATTATTGAAGCGCTCAGTCCTAAGAAAATATTGGAAGAGTTATGCAAAATTTTGCATATATTAAATGATTTGAAATTGTTATTGAAGGTTTAACTCATTAGGTGCTGAATGAAGATTGCTGAAAAATGAGATTTAGATTTGATTGAAATCTTTTCAGTCAATATTCTACGAAAAGCTTATTTAAGAAATTGTGGGGCTTTGGAATGTTTCAATATTTTTGTACTTACAAAATTTTAAGGCATTGTTCATTTTGGGACGGGGGTGGCTCAGTCGGTAGCGCGCCAGGCTCGTAATCTATAGTTCCCAGGTTCGAGTCCCAGCTGGGTCAGCGTTGAGATTTATCTCCGCAAAATTCCCTGCCCTGCCCACGGTCAGTAGGGGACACCGATGGGCTTGGAAAGGCCGCCGTCCGTCGGATGGGACGTTAAGCCGTGACCCCGTGTGCGGGAGAGCCATACCCTGTGCACGTTAAAAAACACGCTGGATGACCTTGACGGGAGGCTACCATCTGTCTCCCAACAGCTATTCCAGTGGGTTCCCTCCCCTAACCTCTGAGCCTTCGGGGTCCATGTGACTTGGCCATTAGGTCACGGTGTGCAAAAAAGTGCCGCTCAGAGGTGAAACAACCCAACCCATTGTTCATCTTCAGACACTGTTCATCTTTTTACGTTTCAGTCATAAATCTCGAATATTATTTAAATTGCTATATGAAGGAAGGTTAGAATTGCTGATAACTATTTTCATTAGGAACATAACGAGTTTACCGTGACAAAGAAGATAAACGCCAAAAAAATTCCCCCCCCCCCCGATAGCGTGCATTTATAATTTAGCCCACGTCTCCGTTTCATCTTTATTTCAGTACTACTAAATTTAACGTGGGACATCACCTAACCCTTTTTTTAAGCAACCACTGAGGGCATTAATTTTTGATAGCCACAATTGAAGTATCAGGCTTTCGCATAAACTCGCTTATTTATAACTGGTCTTAAGTATTTCCGTTATCCCAGGATTTTTATGACAGGTGGGGGAATCTGGCTGCCTAGATATTCGCACTAGATTTTGCATTACTATTTCCTGCTGTCAGTAGTTCGCCAAGTTCGTAATCTGCAGTTTCCAGGTTCGAGTCCCGCCAGGGATGGGCAAGGCGCGTAATTTTGCCGAGATAATCTGAATGCTGGCATTCCACCAGCATTGAGATTTATCTCGGCAAAATTCCGCGACTTGCCCTCGGTCAGTAGGGGACACCGTGGGCTTGGAAAGGGCGCCATCTTTCGAATGGGAGGTAAAGCCGGATCCTGTGCACGTTAAAGAACACGCTGGATGACCGTAATGGGAGGCGGCCATCTATTTCCTAACAGCTGTCCAGTGGGTCCCCAACATTCTCTCGGTCTTTGTGACCTGGCTATTTAGCCCATTGTGTACAAAAAGTGCCGTTTAGAGGTAAAACAACGCATTGTAATTTCAGATAAATTTGTTGCAGATGAGCATTTAAGGAACGTTTTCGTAGAGATCATTTGTTGAATATTTCGAATGCGTCTAAAACAAGTTATTAACCTTTTTATACTTCTGTTGAAATATAACACTAAAGCTTTCAGAAGTGTCTAAAAGACCTTACAAATTGGTTAATGCAGCGAAAAAGAGCGTGCCACGTATCGATGCATACAAAGAATCGTTATTAAAAAGATAAAACTTTCTGGTGAACAGAGAAATGAATCTGATATCAATGGAATTTATTTGAAGAAATCAATTCTTTAAAGCTGTATTTGAAATCACAATATATTTTTTAAATATAGCAAATTACCTTCCGTCAATATTCTTGAACATAATAGGGCCACTTACGTGAAAAGCTATCTTTACCACTTAGTGAAAAGTCAACTGAAAATTATCCTTTCTGCAAATCCATCATCCAGTTTCTCCTAAATTTCTTGGCAGAAATCGTTAATAATAACATTGCCATTTGTCTTCATGGCATGCATTGACTACAACTTCTAAGGTTTCAGCCTAAGCACTTTTGTAGTAGGAAAAGTAGTGGAATCTAGCGCATGACTTACTCTATTGGTTAACTTTCTTGGACTGCGTTGGAATGTTTCTCGAATTCGTTACACAAGTCTTCTATGAAACCTGAAGATGCCCAGCGGTCTTTCTTTTGCAGAGAAAGCCATTATATTGGAATTGTTTGTACCAGTCGTAGATTTCCCGGTTGATGATTTTTTTTCTATAAAAATGTATGAAAATTTCGTCGCTAACTTGACATTGTCTTCGCAAATTACAGCACATAAAGTTTGTTCCTCTGCATTTGCCAGGATTTTGAACACAATTCCCCTTCTCAGACATTTTCCTCAGAATTATTGCGCGCCATCTGGCAGATTTAAATCAACACTTGAGAGATTTCCTTCTATCCATGCATAGAACATGAATTTAACATTGGTATGTTTTGTAGAATTAATTTTTGGAAGTGTATACTTCTTTTTGAATAACTTCGTAATTATAAGAATATTATTAACACTAACAGTGTCTGTTACTGCTGGTGAGCGATGTTTTTTCCAAATTGAAAGTCGTCAAAAATTATCTAAGATCGACAATGCTACAAGAATGACTTGGGAATTGTTTGATAATTTCTACTGAACACGAAATTTGGGCAATTTACATTGCCCAAAGTCCTAAAAATATGTTTCTTGTATATTTAAATTATGTTCCTACATAAGATCATTAGCTATGTTCGTAGAATAAATGTTTAAATTGTTTATTGTGAGAACTGAAATTATTTTGTTTGTTTTTCTTCGTTATCTCTTTACCCATTACATATAATGCTTCATAAGTAGGGCAGCCGAATTATTACGTCGGATGTGAAGTTGTGACCCCGTGTGCGGGAGAGCCATATCTTGTGCGCGTTAAAGACCATGCTGGAGGCCTTGACGGGAGGCTACCATCTATCTCCCAACAGCTGTCCAGTGGGTTCCCTCCCCTCAACATCTGAGCCAGCAGGGTCCTTGTGATCTGGCCATTTAGGTCATTGTGTGTGGGGGGGGGGGGAAGTGCTCAGAGTTCTAATAATGTCATTGGTCTTCATGGCATGCAATGACTACAACTTCTAAGGTTTCAGCCTAAGCAACTCGATCTGAATTATTTTTTCACTCGGGCAGCCAATTTCTTAGATCCTTCCTTGATCGTGTAAAACGAAACTGGTTGCATTTCCTTTGACCATGTAAATCGAAGGATAGGTGTATATGGTGCTGTGACTGTCGAAGGAGCGTAGCTGACAGTACTGAATTAAACGTGTAATGCTTGCTTTCAGTCAGTAACAAGTATTTCAGAGGTAATTTGTACATTTTTTGAAAATGTCATATCGCCTCTGGCAAATATAGATGCTTACTTGAAAAGAAAATGGAGTTTTTAGTTTTCCGATTGCACCCTTTAACGGTATTAATTGGTACTAATGGGTGTTTGAAAAATGTGAATGGAATGTATTATTAGCTCTGTACAACGCAAAGAGAATTTCTCATTTATCCTTTACGCTGAAAAAAAAAGTTGCGTTTTCTCATCTAAGGTTAAGGGGCAAATCAGTCGGGGACATAAAATTATTATTAATTCTAGAAAATACCGATAATTTTAAAATTAAGGGCGGATTCTTTTAAAAATAAAAGCTACCAGTTGAATTTTAACCAGTAACAATTTAAGATATATAATTTAATAGTCTCCACCGAAGAGCCAAAACTTTATGACTAGCACGTCTTCATGCAAATCGAAGTAAATGCAAGTAAGCGACGACGCGTGTAAAGGTCATGAAACGATATAAATAACACCTGATACTGAGATCTGTTAATTAGTGTTATTCTTCATTAAAGGAGAGCGAAGGAATTGGGGAAATACTCCTAGTTTGTACCAGCCTTTTCATACTAGAGCCTACCCTAGCAAGCCGTCATATATATAGCCATTCATATATATATATATGAATGGCTATTCTTGTTCTTCAGATGGGAAAGTAGCGGACTTACGTGAGTTTGAGAAAGGCCAAATTGTAATGGCCAGACGACTGAATCAGCATTTCTGAGAGGGCAAGCTTATGGGGTGCTCACTGTCAGCCGTGGTTAGTATCTTCAAAAAGTTCAAGGAGGGTTGGGTTGTTTTACCTCTGAGCGGCACTTTTTTGCACACCATGGGCTAAATGGCCAGGTCACATGGACCCCGAAGGCTCAGAGAAGGTTGGGGGAGGGGACCCACTGGAACAGCTGTTGGGAGACAGATGGTAGCCTCCCGTCAAGGCCATCCAGCGTGTTCTTTAACGTGCACAGGGTATGGCTCTCCCGCACACGGGGTCACGGCTTAACGTCCCATCCGACGGACGGCGGCCTTTCCAAGCCCATCGGTGTCCCCTACTGACCGTGGGCAGGGCAGGGAATTTTGCGGAGATAAATCTCAACGCTGACCCAGCTGGGACTCGAACCTGGGAACTACAGATTACGAGCCTGGCGCGCTACCAACTGAGCCATCCCCGCCCCAGTTCAAGGAGGGAAAAACCATGAACCGCTGGCAAGGTGCTTATCGAGGTGAGCGAAGGTGATCCTGTAGGATAGAAGCCAACAATTGATCTCTATGTTGCGATCTTGTGCAACCACGGCAATTCCCGGTTCCGCCTGACAGCACTACCTGGTTAAAGAAAATTATCTAGAGCCGGGGGCAAGGAATACGCCCTATAGGCGCACCTCAACCCCGGCCTCACATGGCAGCAGTCCTATAGAAGGAAAGCTGACCACCGGAAGAAACCTAACTTTAATCTATTCCCCGGTTTGCAAATGTGCAAGGATATAAAGATCCAAGCTCGATCGGCACCTGGGGTGGAGACTCTTAGTAAGACCCAGACTTTTTGGACAGCTCGTACCTACAGGCGGGTTCAGACCTTTCGGCAGAGCCGTCGAACAGACCACACAGGTCTCCTGAGAGGTGAGGTCTCCAACGCCGTCACCACCCGACCGGCAATCAAGCCAGCCAGCAGCGTCTTCAACCTCGGTTGGCTTCAGCAATGCTCCAGCCGGGGACCACCCCAACCGGCAAAACCTTGGAATGCTCCAGCTGGTGCCCACTACAGCCGGCAAATCCTCTGGCCTGCTCCAGCTAGGGATCATCCCGACCGGCAATGCCTCCTCAGCCGGGTTGCTGGGCCCTAGGCCTCCCCACCACGACAAGGTGGTCCCCTATCGGGGGGGGGGGGGGGGATAGAAGCCAACAGAAGGGATGCTTTGGCGCAACTCGCCCGTAATTTGAATGTTGGTGACGGGAGTAATGTGTTGCAACACATAGTACATTGAACCCTGCTGAAAATGGGGCTGCGTAGCCGCAGGCCGCTCTCAGTTCCCATGCTAACCTCAGTTCACCGTCGAAAGTACCTACAATGGGTACGCGAGCATCAAAATGATCTTGAATGATTGGAAGAAGGTCGTCTGGTCCCATGAACCTCGTTTCCTGTTGTACCATGTGCACGGTACGTGTGAGTCATTTACCTGGGGAAGTGTTGGCACCAGGATGCAGTGGGATGAAAACAAGCTGGTGGAGGAAGTGTAAGGTTTTGGGCAATGTTCTGCTGGGATACCCTGGGTCCAATCATTTATGTGCAGGAAACTATGACGTCTACCACCTACCTAAACATCATTTCAGACTAGATACATCCTTTCATGGCAACGGTATTACCCTCTAGTAGTGCCTTCTTTCAGCAGGATAATGCGCCATGCCACACTGCCCGGATTATTTGAGAATGGTTCTTGGAACATGAGGAAGACTTTCAGTTATTGCCCTGACCTTGAAATTCCCCATACATCAATTCAATCAAGCATCTGTGGCTTGTGTTGGAACAGCACATCCGATCTGCGGCAGCTCAATCCCGTAACTTAGAAGAGTTAAAGGACCTGCTGGTACTAGATATCACAAGACACATTTAGAAATCTTGTAGCGTCCATGCCTCGCCGGGTAAGAGCTGTTTTGGCGGCAGGTGGAGGACCAACATCATATTAAGCAGGTGATCATAATGTTTTGGCTCTTCGGTGTGTATATATATATGAATGGCTATTTACAATTTCACAAAGTAAAACTGCTTAATTATATACAGACTGCGAACTAAGAACTCTATCAGACTAGAATTTAATAATGAACCTATAGAAATAGTTAAAGAACAAATTCCTTAGGATTCTTCTGGACCATCATTTAAATTGGAAATGTTAAATTAATCTGGTTTACAAAAAGAGGTAATATATTAAATATGCTGAGATATTTAACAGGCACAACATGGGTAGTGTTACCAGATGTCAGTGCTCTGAAAGGAGGACATGCTTTCAATTTGTGAAATAAAATAAGCTTTATTTTAAATACTGACTAACAATTTAGTCAGAAAAAGGCATAACTCTAATTATTCAGTACACTTCAAAATATAACGTGCTGATTTTTATTCATACTTGATCAGCAATCAAGAGTTATTTGGCTTTAAGTGGCATAATGATTAGTAACTATCTGTTTTTGCAGGAGACAAACTTTGAGTGTGTCTATTAATTGAGGCAGTGATTTCGGTCTTGCTAGGACAAACTAGGAGTATTTCCTTGATTCCTTCGCTGTCCTTTTATGTTGGGAAAAATAAAACTGATGTCAACTTTCAAAGCTCCAACTATCGGTAGGCGAAAGCAAAATTTTATACGTTTACTTTTAAATCTGTCATGTAAATTGTACGTATTGAAATTACAGAAAATAGTAACTTTTACAGTAAGAGAATTTTGCATTCGCGATTTATATTTACAATATATTATTTTGCGGTGAACAGTAAATTATATTCTAGTCATTGGTTTAAGAAATTTAAGAAAGCAAAATACCAAAAAAGAGTGCCTTAATTTTAATTTAAAACATGTTCTGAGTTTATACAAAAAAGAATATTTCATGTTTTTTTCAAAATTCTGGTAGGACACGAGATGAAAAAGGCGGACATGTCTTCCTTTTGGAGAACGTATGGTAACTCTAAACATGGGAAGCCAAATCTTGGACTCTTCTTAAATTCTGGGCGGGGGTGGCTCAGTCGGTAGCACGCCAGACTCGTAATCTGTAGTTCCCAGGTTCGAGGCCCAGCTGGGTCAGCGTTGAGATTTATCTCCGCAAAATTCCCTGCCCACGGTCAGTAGGGGACACCGATGGGCTTGGAAAGGCCGCCGTCCGTCGGATGGGACGTTAATCCGTGTCCCCGTGTGTGAGAGAGCCATACCCTGTGCACGTTAAAGAACACGCTGGATGGTTTTGACGGGAGGCTACCATCTGTCTCCCAACAGCTGTTCCAGTGGGTCCCCTCCCCCAACCTTCTCTGAACCTTCGGGGTTCATGTGACCTGGCCATTTAGCCCATGGTGTGCAAAAAAGTGCCGCTCAGAGGTAAAACAACCCAACCCAACTTCTTAAATTTTACAAAGTCCTGATACGCCCGATACTTCAATATGGTAGCTAGCTTTATGCTTCAAATTCTTTGTTCAAAAAGCTTGAAACCTGCGAAAACAAAGCTATAAGATGTAGCCTGGGACTGCTTTAAAACTTCAGAAAATATTCTTCATGTTTTTTTACGGTGTCCTCTTTATCAGTTCCAAAGATAAATTTCTCAACGAAGTGATTGCTGATGACGAATTTTCAACCAAATTTCTCAGTAGAAGCCACAGAAATCCACTAGACAAAAAATCCCGAAACTGCTTCTCATATTCCTGGAAGATAGTTAGTTCTCTAATAAACAGTCTAAAAATCATTCTTTGGTATGGAGTTCGCTTTGCTCTTTGAAAGAAAAAAAAATTGGAGAAAATAAAAAATCCATGAGCAATATTTGTTTTTCTAGCAAAATGTGTTTCACTTGAGCTTTCTCAAGTGACAATCTTAGTTAATTTAAGTTATAGAACTGAAGAGAAGAAACTGTGACTATTGTTTTTTGTACTTTGGTATGTTGAAGTCTCTTTGGTGCAGAATGGAAAGCAAATTGGGATCCAAGAGTTCTGGATCACAAAATAGTTTTACTCTTCTCAAATTTTGAATTTTAAAATTCAGAAAAACTTTACTTTTAAATTTTGCTATATTATAATTTATTTGTCCTACTCTTTGCTTGGCATAACAGGAAGCCCAAAGATGAGGGGCTTCTAACTTTCCCACAACATTTTTTTCTAATGTCTAATGTCATATATATACATTGCTGTTAGTAAATTACCTGGGTATCCGTTCTGTCAATTTCGGCACTTCCGTCCCCCCCCCCATCTATCTATGTAGATATACACAGTCGTATCAGAATAATATGACCACGTACGTAATAATGGGAATAACCACCATTGGCCCAGATGACAGGGGGCGGGGGTGGCTCAGTCGGTAGCGCGCCAGGCTCGTAATCTGTAGTTCCCAGGTTCGAGTCCCAGCTGGGTCAGCGTTGAGATTTATCTCCGCAAAATTCCCCGCCCTGCCCACGGTCAGTAGGGGACACCGATGGGCTTGGAAAGGCCGCCGTCCGTCGGATGGGACGTTAAGCCGTGGCCACGTGTGCGGGAGAGACATACCCTGTGCACGTTAAAGAACACGCTGGATGGCCTTGACGGGAGGCTACCATCTGTCTCCTAACAGCTGTTCCAGTGGGTCCCCTCCCCCAACCTTCTCTGAGCCTTCGGGGTCCATGTGACCTAGCCATTTAGCCCATGGTGTGCAAAAAAGTGCCGCTCAGAGGTAAAACAACCCAACCCAACCCAGATGACAGTGGCGAGACGGCGTGGCATGGATGCAATGAGGCCCTGGAAGGTTGCCAGAGGCACACGTGCCCATTCGGACTCCAGCAGAGCTTGCAGGTTCCAGAGATGACATGGTTGTGGGTCCTCATGCCGAACCTGTCGATCCAAATGGTCCCACAAGTACTCTATGGTATTGAGGTCGGGCAATTTCGCCGGCCAAGGGAGACATTGCTGTCGTGTTCCTGGAACCAGTCACAGACCACCTTAGTGACAAAGCAGGGCACATTGTCCTGTTGGTTGACACCATCACCACCTGGGTAAACGTCCAACATAAAGGGATTCATGTGGTCAGCAAGAATGGACAGGTAGCCATTGGCGTTCAGGGAACCATCCAGTAGTACCAGCAGTCCCAGGTCATATCCGTAAAACATTCCCCAGACATGCACACTCCCACAGCCAGCCTGTACTTGACCGAGAAGCGTGTCCGGGTGTTGGTTCTCGTGTGTCTGACGCCGTATTCGCCATCGCCCGTCACTACTGTGGAGTAGAAACCTCGATTTGTTGGAGAAGGCAACCTTTTTCCAATCTCCAATGATGGTGGTATCGTGTGAACTGCAGGCGTTGTTGCTGCCAATGGACCTTGGTTAGCATGGGCACCTTTACGCAGCATCAACTTCAGAGACCCATATGTAACAGGGTTCGATCTACTGTTATCAGGGACACGTACCTGGATGTCCCAGCGTTCATTTGAGTGGTCAATTGCTGCATTGTTGTGCGTCGATTGCCCTTTACCAGTCGACGGATGCGACGTTCTCCTCTGGGGTCGATGGCCTTTGGGACTCCACAGTCATGACTTCTGGAGGTACTCAGTGTGCCAGCGGTCCATTCTTGGTACACCCTTACTACAGCTACTTTGCAAACAGCCCACGAAGTCTGCTGTTTCCGAGATGCCTCCATCCTTGGCGTGGTAGCTGATGATCATTCCTTTTTAAACGTCTGTCAAATCAATACCTCTGCCCATTGTGCTCACGAAATGCACTATGGTTCATCTGTCCTGGCTAGCCGCTTATATCTCGGTGTGGTCGACCTTGTCATGTGCACTCTGTGAAGCTCCTGGGCGGGTACACTGTGACGCCTCAATCCAACACCGTCGACTTCACTCAAGACCTCTCTGCTGCGGATCTCTCATCGTTCTCCGTCTGCTTTCTTCTCTCCTTGCAGCCTCTCACAAGCCCCCCCCCCCCCCTGGAAAACTTAAGCTAATCAAACCTATTAGCTTAAGTTTTCAATAGCCTACTGTTTAATCCTCTCGGATTGCCACAGACAGCCCCACTCATCATGCAGATCCACCCACACCTTGACATTTAGCGGCATTGATCCTTGCAGATGACAGGAAGCCGATTATTTGCGTCTTCAAGATCGGCGCCTGTGTGTCTAGTCAAGGAATTGCTGGGAGGTGTTAATACATAACGAAATGTGAAAATACTTATACGTATACATGAGTAAAGGGGGCGGGGGGTAAGGAGGTGCCGAGCTTTTTTTTTTTCAGGAATTGTAGATTGATTGCTTTGCTTTCAGTATTGTCTACAATATTTGAAAATATTTTAAAAACAGAATTGTGTGAATAGATAAGAAATTTTTTTTTCATCGAAAATCAATCTGTTTTAGAAAGAAATCGGGAACGGAAAAGAATCATGACACATTGTTAACAAAAAAATACTGTAAATACATGTGTACATGGAAGAAGACGGTCATCATGCATTGACAACAATTTTAGATCTAAAGAAAATAGTTAATGCTGTAGATCATAGAAAACTAATAGCAGATAATATATGATAAATGCTAAAGAGAGATTTTAATACGTCTTGAATTTGAAAAAAAAAAATACCACAATTTAATGACACTAACCCAAGGTATTGGGCATTTTTTCTACCTTCTAAACTGTAGGAACTTAATTGACATTTGTAGATATTTGGTTTTGAAATACATATATAAATTGCGATTTACCAAAGGGATTATTGCGGGTTTATTTTCCCGGTGATAAGGCAACAGTACTTTAGAGGTAGTTACAATCGTAGAAGTAGTTAGTTATGATTGATAAATTAGCTGCTTCTGTCATTAGAAAACGGGAAAAAAATTACTAATTTCAGAAATGAGTATAACCTTTCACGACTTCGAATCTAGGAAAAGCATTAGATGTGGTTATGGTGTGGTGGTAAATGGCAGGAAAGAGCCCAGAAGTGTTAATATATACGTAGCACGTGTTAATAAAGTTTAGTATAACGGTTATTGCTTTCGCTTCAACTTGTTTGTATTACCTTTTCAGAGCAATTATTTAAACTGGCATTGTTGCTGTTAAAAATTCTAATTTCATTAACGCTCTAAATATTGAACGAATATTATTGATAATCGAGATATAACCAAATTTGATTGAGATCATTAAATTATATTCAGCCACATATTTTCATAAACAGATTATTTAAGAAGTTACTGTGTTCTGTATCTGAATTACTATTGATAAGTGGACCTGTACCTAATAAAGTGGCCGCTGAATGTATGTAAAATATATATTTAATGTTTGAACAGTTGCATTCCTGGCTCTCATTGTTATCCAGCAATATTGTTTCTACACAATTACGAAAGACAAAAAAATCAATTTGTTACTTGAAAATTTAAGTATTTGGGGCGGGGTTGGCTTCCGTCGGTAGCGCGCCAGGCTCGTAATCTGTAGTTCCCAGGTTCGAGTCCCAGCTGGGTCAGCGTTGAGATTTATCTCCGCAAAATTCCCCGCCCTGCCCACGGTCAGTAGGGGACACCGATGGGCTTGGAAAGGCCGCCGTCCGTCGGATGGGACGTTAAGCCGTGGCCCCGTGTGCGGGAGAGTCATACCCTGTGCACGTTAAAAAACACGCTGGATGACCTTGACGGGAGGCTACCATCTGTCTCCCAACAGCTATTCCAGTGGGTTCCCTCCCCTAACCTCTGAGCCTTCGGGGTCCATGTGACTTGGCCATTAGGTCACGGTGTGCAAAAAAGTGCCGCTCAGAGGTGAAACAACCCAACCCATTGTTCATCTTCAGACACTGTTCATCTTTTTACGTTTCAGTCATAAATCTCGAATATTATTTAAATTGCTATATGAAGGAAGGTTAGAATTGCTGATAACTATTTTCATTAGGAACATAACGAGTTTACCGTGACAAAGAAGATAAACGCCAAAAAAATTCCCCCCCCCCCGATAGCGTGCATTTATAATTTAGCCCACGTCTCCGTTTCATCTTTATTTCAGTACTACTAAATTTAACGTGGGACATCACCTAACCCTTTTTTTAAGCAACCACTGAGGGCATTAATTTTTGATAGCCACAATTGAAGTATCAGGCTTTCGCATAAACTCGCTTATTTATAACTGGTCTTAAGTATTTCCGTTATCCCAGGATTTTTATGACAGGTGGGGGAATCTGGCTGTCTAGATATTCGCACTAGATTTTGCATTACTATTTCCTGCTGTCAGTAGTTCGCCAAGTTCGTAATCTGCAGTTTCCAGGTTCGAGTCCCGCCAGGGATGGGCAAGGCGCGTAATTTTGCCGAGATAATCTGAATGCTGGCATTCCACCAGCATTGAGATTTATCTCGGCAAAATTCCGCGACTTGCCCTCGGTCAGTAGGGGCACCGTGGGCTTGGAAAGGGCGCCATCTTTCGAATGGGAGGTAAAGCCGGATCCTGTGCACGTTAAAGAACACGCTGGATGACCGTAATGGGAGGCGGCCATCTATTTCCTAACAGCTGTCCAGTGGGTCCCCAACATTCTCTCGGTCTTTGTGACCTGGCTATTTAGCCCATTGTGTACAAAAAGTGCCGTTTAGAGGTAAAACAACGCATTGTAATTTCAGATAAATTTGTTGCAGATGAGCATTTAAGGAACGTTTTCGTAGAGATCATTTGTTGAATATTTCGAATGCGTCTAAAACAAGTTATTAACCTTTTTATACTTCTGTTGAAATATAACACTAAAGCTTTCAGAAGTGTCTAAAAGACCTTACAAATTGGTTAATGCAGCGAAAAAGAGCGTGCCACGTATCGATGCATACAAAGAATCGTTATTAAAAAGATAAAACTTTCTGGTGAACAGAGAAATGAATCTGATATCAATGGAATTTATTTGAAGAAATCAATTCTTTAAAGCTGTATTTGAAATCACAATATATTTTTTAAATATAGCAAATTACCTTCCGTCAATATTCTTGAACATAATAGGGCCACTTACGTGAAAAGCTATCTTTACCACTTAGTGAAAAGTCAACTGAAAATTATCCTTTCTGCAAATCCATCATCCAGTTTCTCCTAAATTTCTTGGCAGAAATCGTTAATAATAACATTGCCATTTGTCTTCATGGCATGCATTGACTACAACTTCTAAGGTTTCAGCCTAAGCACTTTTGTAGTAGGAAAAGTAGTGGAATCTAGCGCATGACTTACTCTATTGGTTAACTTTCTTGGACTGCGTTGGAATGTTTCTCGAATTCGTTACACAAGTCTTCTATGAAACCTGAAGATGCCCAGCGGTCTTTCTTTTGCAGAGAAAGCCATTATATTGGAATTGTTTGTACCAGTCGTAGATTTCCTGGTTGATGATTTTTTTTTCTATAAAAATGTATGAAAATTTCGTCGCTAACTTGACATTGTCTTCGCAAATTACAGCACATAAAGTTTGTTCCTCTGCATTTGCCAGGATTTTGAACACAATTCCCCTTCTCAGACATTTTCCTCAGAATTATTGCGCGCCATCTGGCAGATTTAAATCAACACTTGAGAGATTTCCTTCTATCCATGCATAGAACATGAATTTAACATTGGTATGTTTTGTAGAATTAATTTTTGGAAGTGTATACTTCTTTTTGAATAACTTCGTAATTATAAGAATATTATTAACACTAACAGTGTCTGTTACTGCTGGTGAGCGATGTTTTTTCCAAATTGAAAGTCGTCAAAAATTATCTAAGATCGACAATGCTACAAGAATGACTTGGGAATTGTTTGATAATTTCTACTGAACACGAAATTTGGGCAATTTACATTGCCCAAAGTCCTAAAAATATGTTTCTTGTATATTTAAATTATGTTCCTACATAAGATAAATGTTTAAATTGTTTATTGTGAGAACTGAAATTATTTTGTTTGTTTTTCTTCGTTATCTCTTTACCCATTACATATAATGCTTCATAAGTAGGGCCGAAATATTACGTCGGATGTGATGTGAAGTTGTGACCCCGTGTGCGGGAGAGCCATATCCTGTGCGCGTTAAAGACCATGCTGGAGGCCTTGACGGGAGGCTACCATCTATCTCCCAACAGCTGTCCAGTGGGTTCCCTCCCCTCAACATCTGAGCCAGCAGGGTCCTTGTGATCTGGCCATTTAGGTCATTGTGTGTGGGGGGGGGAAGTGCTCAGAGTTCTAATAATGTCATTGGTCTTCATGTCATGCAATGACTACAACCTCTAAGGTTTCAGCTTAAGCAACTCGATCTGAATTATTTTTTCACTCGGGCAGCCAATTTCTTAGATCCTTCCTTTATCGTGTAAAACGAAACTGGTTGCATTTCCTTTGACCATGTAAATCGAAGGATAGGTGTGTATGGTGCTGTGACTGTCGAAGGAGCGTAACTGACAGTACTGAATTAAACGTGTAATGCTTGCTTTCAGTCAGTAACAAGTATTTCAGAGGTAATTTGTACATTTTTTGTAAATGTCATATCGCCTCTGGCAAATATAGATGCTTGCTTGAAAAGAAAATGGAGTTTTTAGTTTTCCGATTTCACCCTTTAACGGTATTAATTGGTACTAATGGGTGATTGAAAAATGTGAATGGAATGTATTATTAGCTCTGTACAACGCAAAGAGAATTTCTCATTTATCCTTTACGCTGAAAAAAAAAAAGTTGCGTTTTCTCATCTCCTAAGGTTAAAGGGGCAAAGCAGTCAGGGACATAAAATTATTATTATTATTGCTAGAAAATACCGAAAATTTTAAAATTAAGGGCGGATTCTTTTAAAAATAAAAGCTACCAGTTGAATTTTAACCAGTAACAATTTAAGATATATAATTTAATAGTCTACACCGAAGAGCCAAAACTTTATGACTAGCACGTCTTCATGCAAATCGAAGTAAATGCAAGTAAACGACGACGCGTGTGAAGGTCATGAAACGATATAAATAACACCTGATACTGAGATCTGTTAATTAGTGTTATTCTTCATTAAAGGAGAGCGAAGGAATTAGGGAAATACTCCTAGTTTGTACCAGCCTTTTCATACAAGAGCCTACCCTAGCAAGCCGTCATATATATAGCCATTCATATATGGGCTATATATGAATGGCTATTCTTGTTCTTCAGATGGGAAAGTAGCGGACTTAAGTGAGTTTGAGAAAGGCCAAATTGTAATGGCCAGACGACTGAATCAGCATTTCTGAGAGGGCAAGGCTTATGGGGTGCTTACTGTCAGCCGTTTACTATCTTCAAAAAGTGGTTCAAGGAGGGAAAAACCATGAACCGCTGGCAAGGTGCTTATCGAGGTGAGCGAAGGTGATCCTGTAGGATAGAAGCCAACAGAAGGGATGCTTTGGCGCAACTCGCCCGTAATTTGAATGTTGGTGACGGGAGTAATGTGTTGCAACACATAGTACATTGAACCCTGCTGAAAATGGGGCTGCGTAGCCGCAGGCCGCTCTGAGTTCCCATGCTAACCTCAGTTCACCGTCGAAAGTACCTACAATGGGTACGCGAGCATCAAAATGATCTTGAATGATTGGAAGAAGGTCGTCTGGTCCCATGAACCTCGTTTCCTGTTGTACCATGTGCACGGTACGTGTGAGTCATTTACCTGGGGAAGTGTTGGCACCAGGATGCAGTGGGATGAAAACAAGCTGGTGGAGGAAGTGTAAGGTTTTGGGCAATGTTCTGCTGGGATACCCTGGGTCCAATCATTTATGTGCAGGAAACTATGACGTCTACCACCTACCTAAACATCATTTCAGACTAGATACATCCTTTCATGGCAACGGTATATATCTCTAGTACTGCCTTCTTTCAGCAGGATAATGCGCCATGCCACACTGCCCGGATTATTTGAGAATGGTTCTTGGAACATGAGGAAGACTTCCAGGTATTGCCCTGGCCTCGAAATTCCCCATATATCAATTCAGTCAAGCATCTGTGGCTTGTGTTTGAACAGCACATCCGATCTGCGGCAGCTCAATCCCGTAACTTAGAAGAGTTAAAGGACCTGCTGGTACTAGATATCACAAGACACATTTTTAGAAATATTGTAGCGTCCATGCCTCGCCGGGTAAGAGCTGTTTTGGCGGCAGGTGGAGGACCAACTTCATATTAAGCAGGTGATCATAATGTTTTGGCTCTTCGGTGTGTATATATATATGAATGGCTATTTACAATTTCACAAAGTAAAACTGCTTAATTATATACAGACTGCGAACTAAGAACTCTATCAGACTAGAATTTAATAATGAACCTATAGAAATAGGTAAAGAACAAATTCCTTAGGATTCTTCTGGACCATCATTTAAATTGGAAACGTTAAATTAATCTGGTTTACAGAAAGAGGTAATATATTAAATATGCTGAGATATTTAACAGGCACAACATGGGTAGTGTTACCAGATGTCAGTGCTCTAAAAGGAGGACATGCTTACAATTTGTGAAATAAAATAAGCTTTATTTTAAATACTGACTAACAATTTAGTCAGAAAAAGGCATAACTCTAATTATTCAGTACACTTCAAAATATAACGTGCTGATTTTTATTCATACTTGATCAGCAATCAAGGGTTATTTAGCTTTAAGTGGCATAATGATTAGTAACTATCTGCTTTTGCAGGAGACAAACTTTGTGTGTGTCTATTAATTGAGGCAGTGATTTCGGTCTTGCTAGGACAAACTAGGAGTATTTCCTTGATTCCTTCGCTGTCCTTTTATGTTGGGAAAAATAAAACTGATGTCAACTTTCAAAGCTCCAACTATCGGTAGGCGAAAGCAAAATTTTATACGTTTACTTTTAAATCTGTCATGTAAATTGTACGTATTGAAATTACAGAAAATAGTAACTTTTACAGTAAGAGAATTTTGCATTCGCGATTTGTATTTACAATATATTATTTTGCGGTGAACAGTAAATTATATTCTAGTCATTGGTTTAAGAAATTTAAGAAAGCAAAATACCAAAAAAGAGTGCCTTAATTTTAATTTAAAACATGTTCTGAGTTTATACAAAAAAGAGAATATTTCATGTTTTTTTCAAAATTCTGGTAGGACACGAGATGAAAAAGGCGGACATGTCTTCCTTTTGGAGAACGTATGGTAACTCTAAACATGGGAAGCCAAATCTTGGACTCTTCTTAAATTCTGAGCGGGGGTGGCTCAGTCGGTAGCGCGCCAGGCTCGTAATCTGTAGTTCCCAGGTTCGAGTCCCAACTGGGTCAGCGTTGAGATTTATCTCCGCAAAATTCCCTGCCCACGGTCAGTAGGGGACACCGATGGGCTTGGAAAGGCCGCCGTCCGTCGGATGGGACGTTAATCCGTGTCCCCGTGTGCGGAGAGCCATACCCTGTGCACGTTAAAGAACACGCTGGATGGTTTTGACGGGAGGCTACCATCTGTCTCCCAACAGCTGTTCCAGTGGGTCCCCTCCCCCAACCTTCTCTGAGCCTTCGGGGTTCATGTGACCTGGCTATTTAGCCCATGGTGTGCAAAAAAGTGCCGCTCAGAGGTAAAACAACCCAACCCAACTTCTTAAATTTTACAAAGTCCTGATACGCCCGATACTTCAATATGGTAGCTAGCTTTATGCTTCAAATTCTTTGTTCAAAAAGCTTGAAACCTGCGAAAACAAAGCTATAAGATGTAGCCTGGGACTGCTTTAAAACTTCAGAAAATATTCTTCATGTTTTTTTACGGTGTCCTCTTTATCAGTTCCAAAGATAAATTTCTCAACGAAGTGATTGCTGATGACGAATTTTCAACCAAATTTCTCAGTAGAAGCCACAGAAATCCACTAGACAAAAAATCCCGAAACTGCTTCTCATATTCCTGGAAGATAGTTAGTTCTCTAATAAACAGTCTAAAAATCATTCTTTGGTATGGAGTTCGCTTTGCTCTTTGAAAGAAAAAAAAATTGGAAAAAATAAAAAATCCATGAGCAATATTTGTTTTTCTAGCAAAATGTGTTTCACTTGAGCTTTCTCAAGTGACAATCTTAGTTAATTTAAGTTATAGAACTGAAGAGAAGAAACTGTGACTATTGTTTTTTGTACTTTGGTATGTTGAAGTCTCTTTGGTGCAGAATGGAAAGCAAATTGGGATCCAAGAGTTCTGGATCACAAAATAGTTTTACTCTTCTCAAATTGTGAATTTTAAAATTCAGAAAAACTTTACTTTTAAATTTTGCTATATTATAATATATTTGTCCTACTCTTTGCTTGGCATAACAGGAAGCCCAAAGATGAGGGGCTTCTAACTTTCCCACAACATTTTTTTCTAATGTCATATATATACATTGCTGTTAGTAAATTACCTGGGTATCCGTTCTGTCAATTTCGGCACTTCCGTACCCCCCCCCCCCATCTATCTATGTAGATGTACACAGTCGTATCAGAATACTATGACCACGTACGTAATAATGGGAATAACCACCATTGGCCCAGATGACAGGGGGCGGGGATGGCTCAGTCAGTAGCGCGCCAGGCTCGTAATCTGTAGTTCCCAGGTTCGAGTCCCAGCTGGGTCAGCGTTGAGATTTATCTCCGCAAAATTCCCCGCCCTGCCCACGGTCTGTAGGGGACACCGATGGGCTTGGAAAGGCCGCCGTCCGTCGGATGGGACGTTAAGCCGTGTCCCCGTGTGCGGGAGAGACATACCCTGTGCACGTTAAAGAACACGCTGGATGGCCTTGACGGGAGGCTACCATCTGTCTCCCAACAGCTGTTCCAGTGGGTCCCCTCCCCCAACCTTCTCTGAGCCTTCGGGGTCCATGTGACCTGGCCATTTAGCCCATGGTGTGCAAAAAAGTGCCGCTCAGAGGTAAAACAACCCAACCCAATCCAGATGACAGTGGCGAGACGGCGTGGCATGGATGCAATGAGGCCCTGGAAGGTTGCCAGAGGCACACGAGCCCATTCGGACTCCAGCAGAGCTTGCAGGTTCCAGAGATGACATGGTTGTGGGTCCTCATGCCGAACCTGTCGATCCAAATGGTCCCACAAGTACTCTATGGTATTGAGGTCGGGCAATTTCGCCGGCCAAGGGAGACATTGCTGTCGTGTTCCTGGAACCAGTCACAGACCACCTTAGTGACAAAGCAGGGCACATTGTCCTGTTGGTTGACACCATCACCACCTGGGTAAACGTCCAAGGGATTCATGTGGTCAGCAAGAATGGACAGGTAGCCATTGGCGTTCAGGGAACCATCCAGTAGTACCAGCAGTCCCAGGTCATTTCTGTAAAACATTCCCCAGACATGCACACTCCCACAGCCAGCCTGTACTTGACCGAGAAGCGTGTCCGGGTGTTGGTTCTCGTGTGTCTGACGCCGTTTTCGCCATCGCCCGTCACTACTGTGGAGTAGAAACCTCGATTTGTGGGAGAAGGCAACCTTTTTCCAATCTCCAATGATGGTGGTACCGTGTGAACTGCAGGCGTTGTTGCTGCCAATGGACCTTGGTTAGCATGGGCACCTTTACGCAGCATCAACTTCAGACACCCATATGTAACAGGGTTCAATCTACTGTTATCAGGGACACGTACCTGGATGTCCCAGCGTTCATTTGAGTGGTCAATTGCTGCATTGTTGTGCGTCGATTGCCCTTTACCAGTCGACGGATGCGACGTTCTCCTCTGGGGTCGATGGCCTTTGGGACTCCACAGTCATGACTTCTGGAGGTACTCAGTGTGCCAGCGGTCCATTCTTGGTACACCCTTACTACAGCTACTTCGCAAACAGCCCACGAAGTCTGCTGTTTCCGAGATGCCTCCATCCTTGGCGTGGTAGCTGACGATCATTCTTTTTTAAACGTCTGTCAAATCAATATCTCTGCCCATTGTGCTCACGAAATGTATTATGGTTCATCTGTCCTGGCTAGCCGCTTATATCTCGGTGTGGCCGACCTTGTCATGTGCACTCTGTGAAGCTCCTGGGCGGGTACACTGTGACGCCTCAATCCAACACCGTCGACTTCACTCAAGACCTCTCTGCTGCGGAGCTCTCATCGTTCTCCGTCTGCTTTCTTCTCTCCTTTCAGCCTCTCACAAGCCCCCCCCCCCCCCCCTGGAAAACTTAAGCTAATCAAATCTATTAGCTTAAGTTTTCAATAGCCTACTGTTTAATCCTCTCGGATTGCCACAGACAGCCCCACTCATCATGCAGACCCACCCACACCTTGACATTTAGCGGCATTGATCCTTGCAGATGACAGGAAGCCGATTATTTGCATCTTCAAGATCGGCGCCTGTGTGTCTAGTCAAGGAATTGCGGGGAGGTGTTAATACATATCGAAATGTGAAAATACTTATACGTATACATGAGTAAAGGGGGCGGGGAGTAAGGAGGTGCCGAGCTTTTTTTTTTCAGGAATTGCAGATTGATTGCTTTGCTTTCAGTATTGTCTACAATATTTGAAAATATTTTAAAAACAGAATTGTGTGAATAGATAAGAAATTTTTTTTTCATCGAAAATCAATCTGTTTTAGAAAGAAATCGGGAACGGAAAGGAATCATGACACATTGTTAACAAAAAAATACTGTAAATACATGTGTACATGGAAGAAGACGGTCATCATGCATTGACAACAATTTTAGATCTAAAGAAAATAGTTAATGCTGTAGATCATAGAAAACTAATAGCAGATAATATATGATAAATGCTAAAGAGAGATTTTAATACGTCTTGAATTTGAAAAAAAAAAATACCACAATTTAATGACACTAACCCAAGGTATTGGGCATTTTTTCTACCTTCTAAACTGTAGGAACTTAATTGACATTTGTAGATATTTGGTTTTGAAATACATATATAAATTGCGATTTACCAAAGGGATTATTGCGGGTTTATTTTCCCGGTGATAAGGCAACAGTACTTTAGAGGTAGTTACAATCGTAGAAGTAGTTAGTTATGATTGATAAATTAGCTGCTTCTGTCATTAGAAAACGGGAAAAAAATTACTAATTGCAGAAATGAGTATAACCTTTCACGACTTCGAATCTAGGAAAAGCATTAGAGGTGGTTATGGTGTGGTGGTAAGTGGCAGGAAAGAGCCCAGAAGTGTTATATACATAGCACGTGTTAATAAAGTTTAGTATAACGGTTATTGCTTTCGCTTCAACTTGTTTATATTAACTTTTCAGAGCAATTATTTAAACTGGCATTGTTGCTGTTAAAAATTCTAATTTCATTAATGCTCTAAATATTGAACGAATATTATTGATAATCGAGATATAAAACAAATTTGATTGAGATCATTAAATTATATTCAGCCACATATTTTCATAAACAGATTATTTAAGAAGTTACTGTGTTCTGTATCTGAATTACTATTGATAAGTGGACCTGTACCTAATAAAGTGGCCGCTGAATGTATGTAAAATATATATTTAATGTTTTAACAGTTGCATTCCTGGTTCTCATTGTTATCCAGCAATATTGTTTCTACACAATTACGAAAGACAAAAAAATCAATTTGTTACTTGAAAATTTAAGTACTTGGGGCGGGGGTGGCTTCAGTCGGTAGCGCGCCAGGCTCGTAATCTGTAGTTCCCAGGTTCGAGTCCCAGCTGGGTCAGCGTTGAGATTTATCTCCGCAAAATTCCCCGCCCTGCCCACGGTCAGTAGGGGACACCGATGGGCTTGGTAAGGCCGCCGTCCGTCGGATGGGACATTAGCCGTGGCCCCGTGTGTGGGAGAGCCATACCCAGTGCACGTTAAAGAACACGCTGGATGGCCTTGACGGGAGGCTACCATCTGTCTCCCAACAGCTGTTCCAGTGGGTCCCCTCCCCCAACCTTCTCTGAGCCTTAAGGGTCCATGTGACCTGGCCATTTAGCCCATGGTGTGCAAAAAAGTGCCGCTCAGAGGTAAAACAACCCAACCCAAATCCTAAGTACTTTTTGGCGTCTGCCAAAAAGTCGTTACACAACCCCAACACAAATGTCTGAGCCTCGGTATTATACAGTATATTGCGTACCAAGAAATTTTTTCTAGGCTATCGAGAAGAACCCCACTAAAAATAATGTATACGCTCCTTTACTCATTATCAGTCACCTTTCTTACAGGCCGTCTCTGGCGAAGTGATTAACGCGCATGGCTCTGATCGAAGGGAACTGGGTTCGAGCCCCGGGTATGGCGCATATGGGTGTTTGTGCTGTCTTTCTGCTGAAGTCTCACTTTCCCCACAGTTCATCTCTTTGGCGTATTAAACTGACAGGCTTCTGTCATACCTCTGTGACAAGCAGCTGCTTGAGGGGATAATTTATCTATTTAGAGTCAAGTTATAAACGTCAAAATATAATCTGGATTTTTAGCTTTCGTGATAAAACAAAAAAGTGTTCAGACTGATTATTCCTGCTAAGATATAAATAAGAGACCTCGTTTCTTTGAAATTGAAAAGTATCATCCTCCTTACCAAACAAACAACGATTAAGAGTAATTTGGAAGCTACACCCATCCCGAGAATACATTACGTTCGCACAATGAGGAATGCCTTTTTTACATATAAGACCGTTATTTAAATCTCATCCACAATACTGTCTTGGGTGGGGCGGGGGTGGCCCAGTCGGTAGCGCGCCAGGCTCGTAATCTGTAGTTTCCAGGTTCCAGTCCCAGCTGGGTCAGCGTTGAGATTCATCTCCGCAAAATTCCCCGTCCTGCCCACAGTCAGTAGGGGACACCGATGGGCTTGGAAAGGCCGCCGTCCGTCGGATGGGACGTTAAGCCGTGGCCCCGTGTGCGGGAGAGCCATACCCCGTGCACGTTAAAGACCACGCTTGATGGCCTTGACGGGAGGCTACGATCTGTCTTCCAACAGCTGTTCCAGTGGGTCCTCTCCTCCCCCCCCCCTCCGATGGGCTTGGAAAGGCCGCCGTCCGTCGGATGGGACGTTAAGCCGTGGCCCCGTGTGCGGGAGAGCCATACCCTGTGCACGTTAAAGAACACGCTGGATGGCCTTGACGGGAGGCTACCATCTGTCTCCCAACAGCTGTTCCAGTGGGTCCCCTCCCCCAACCTTCTCTGAGCCTTCGGGGTCCATGTGACCTGGCCATTTAGCCCATTGTGAGCAAAAAAGTGCCGCTCAGAGGTAAAACAACCCAACCCAACCTCTCCTCCCCCAACCTTCTCTGAGCCTTCGGGGTCCATGTGACCTGGCCATTTAGCCCATGGTGTACAAAAAAGTGCCGTTCAGAGGTAAAACAACCTAACTGTCTTGGGCTAAGTGGAAACTTTCTCTGTTCCAAAAGCCCAGCAAACCACTCGAGCAACTCATCTCGGTAGACATCGAGAAGAGCAGCCACATACCTGCTGAAGGACTTTTATGTTTTTTCAGAGGTAATGGTCCGACGTCTATGTTGAAAGGGTTGAGGACTGATGACCTTCGTAATTGACAGTGCTCCGACACATTTCCGTACAAAAGAACGGTAATTACCGGAGAGTGGTGCCGAATGAAATGACTGCAACCCACACCCGTCACTAGGCATGACCTGACGCAGCGTGCTTGTCGTCGTGCTTGGCGGACCCACAACCGCGAAGCGTGACCGAAAGTGTCACCTGTGGTGGCCGACTGAAGACGAAGCACTAAAGTCTACGGAAGGCTTCATCTCGGCCCTAATGGACCCGTCGTCTTGATTGAAGAGACGCACCGACAAATTGTTGTTTTGTTCCCTCCGAAACATCGTCTTGCCGGGATTGCGCTGTGTGGTCAGTCTGAACTATTTGTGTGGGCTTCGGCAACAGTTGGATTTTTCTCAAAGGAATTGCAAGAGCTAAGTAACACCAAATGGATAAAAAAATTACCATCTTCTTGGTTGCCATTTCTTTCAACTAGATACTTTGGTATGAGGTTTCTATTTTTCTGTCTCTGATTCGAAATATCGTAGGAAAACAAATCGTGAATTAAAAAAAACAACTTTTATACATTTTTGTTAACTTTTACAGTCATTTTGGCAGAAAAGAACTTTTTCTCATCATCACAGTTGTAGAAACGACAGTAACACATGCTGCTCTGAAATTAATACAGGTGAGACTCAATTAATGAATATTCTACACGGCAAAGAATTGTGATTCTCTCTCCCTACTCAATTAACGATGGGAGATCATCCATATGAGATCATAAGATCGCTGATCAACTACGATCCATTGTAATCGGGAGTTGGGGGAGGGGACCCACTGGAACAGCTGTTGGGAGACAGATGGTAGCCTCCCGTCAAGGCCATCCAGCGTGTTCTTTAACATTGGGGTGTTTTAAGGCAAAGTTACGCCCTAAGCACAGCTCAACAATAGTGCCCCTTTTCAATTGTAGTCACTCACCATTCCAAAGAAAAAGAGTTTTTTTAACAATTCAGATTAAAGTCGAACTACGCATGTAAGGACAATTGCAAAAAATTAAAGTCGACTGTGGCAGTGAACAGTTGAGAGTTACGGGCACGATAGCTAGGGGAAATTTCAGACAAGCGTTAAAGACTTGAATGTCATCTGCTGTTATGCCCACACTGAGGATGCCGATGAGGATGAGAAGGACAGGTTTTACGGACAACTTCAGGATATTTTGAATTCTGTCAAGAAAGGAGATATTACCCTTGTTCTAGGTGACTTCAATGCCAAAGTTGGTACTGATTCTGATCTTTGGGGAGGAGTAACAGGCCCTTTTGGTATTGGTAGCTGCAATGGCAATGGGCAACGTCTCCTACAGGTAAGTAAACTCAAAGGATTCAGAATAACTAACACTTATTACAAACACCGCGACATACATAAGTACACATAGGTTTCACCCGATGGGCTGCATAAGAATATGATTGATTATATATTAATTAACAGCAAATGGGCTAGTTCTGTTAGGAATACTAGGTCATATAGGGAGCTTAAATTAAGTCTGACCATTACCTTGTTAAAAGTGTCTTGCAAATTAAACTTAAAAAGTGTTGTGCTAGGGTTAAAAAATTTACTTTTAATACTGAAGCTGTGAAAGACCCAGTTATAGCCAAAGCTTACCATGATAGGTTACTTAGTCATTATGACAGTCATGGTATGCTTACTACTGAAGTTGAGGAAGAATGGGATCATTTTAAACAGGCTTTTTTGGACACTAACAGTACTCTTTTAGGAAAAAAGGAGCAGAAGAGACAGAATTATCTGAGTGATAAGGCACTTGAGCTTATTTCGGAAAGAAAGAACTGCAAGAATGTCCTTAATCAATACCCTACTAGTCCTAATAGAAAGCATTACAGAGAACTTAATAAACATGTAAAAGATCAGTTAGCTACTGATAAGAATCTTTGGCTTGATGGCTTGGCTGACAAAGCCGAGGAAGCAGTTAGACAGCACAACAGCAGAGAGCTGTACCAGATAGTTAATGTTTTGTGTGGTAGAAAACGGACAGGTATACAGGGATTGAAGGATAAACAAGGTAAGGTTATAGAAGGTGAGGATTCTGTCATGGCTAGGTGGGCTAAGCATTTCACTGATGTTCTAAACAATGTGGTTAGTTCTACTCCCATTGTTTGCAACGATGATAGATACAATACTGGCTTTAACGTTGGCCCTATAACACAATCTGAAGTTATTTTGGCTATTTCTAAACTTTAACTTCATAAATCCCCAGGTGTAGATGTAATTACTACGGAAATGCTTAGAGCTGGGAATGTTTCTGCTACCACTTGGATGACTGAAATTTGACTGAAGTGTTGTGCTAAGTTAAAACTTTTACGTTTAATACTGAAGCTCTGAAAGACTCAGTTATATCTAAAGCTTACCATGATAGGTTACTTAGTCATTACACAGTCATGGTTTGCTTACTACTAAAGTTGAGGAAGAATGGGATTGTTTTCTTGAAACTGACATGCCTCTTTTAAATATAAGGGAGCAGAAAAGGCAAATTATTTGAGTGATAAGGTGCTGGAGCTTATTTTGTAAAGAAAGATCTGCAGAAATATAAATAAATAAAATAAATAATAAATACCCCCTCAAGCAGCTGCTTGCCACAGAGGTCTGACAGGAGCCTGTCAGTTTATATGCCATAGTAGAAGGTCTGAGAGGATGGCCGGCCCTCAGCAGAAAAACGACGCATACATCCATGCCTTACCCGGGACTCGAACCCAGGTCCCTTAGATCAGTAGCCAGGCGTGCTAACCACTCGCCCATGGGACGGCAATATCCTTAATCAATATCCTACTAATTCTAATAGAATATGCATTACAGAGAGCTTAATAAACGTGTAAAGGATCAGTTAGCTGCTGATAAGAATCTTTAGCTTGATGGCTTGGCTGGCAAAGCCGAGAAAGCAGTTAGAGATCACAACAGCAGAGAGTTGTACCATATCGTTAATGTTTTGTGTAGCAACACGTCTCCTTAGAGCATCCTACATGCTCAGTCGGATTTAGATCGGGACATCGAGCTGACCACTCCATGAGCACAATGGTCTCCTCTTGAAGGTATTGTTTCACTAGTCGAGCCCTGTATTGATGAGCGTTATCGTCTTGCAAGATGAATGTTTAACCTATTGCACCATCGTAAGGGCGTACATAAGGGTCCAGGATGTCATCTCTATACCTTTGAGCATTGAGGTTCCCACTCGTCAACACAGAGATGTCTGTGCATCCACCTAAGGAAATTCCACCCCCAAACGCAGCTGCCTTCGCCGTAACTGTCTCTTTGATGGATGTTACTGCGATGATAGCTGGTATCTCGTTATCCCCATATCAAACAATGTCTGGAATCACTCTGCAAGCAATATCTGGACTCATCTGTGAAGAGTACGGACCTCCATTGCTCTTCTGTCCAGTTAACATGTTTTGAGTGCCCAATTCAACTTCTCTCTCCTGTGATGTGAGGGGTATACAAATTACTGGCCTCTTAGCGTACAGACCTCCCTCATGAAGCCTTCTATGCACAGTAGAAGCTGATACAACCCTCCCAGTGGCTGTTGCAAGAGAGGATCGTAGCTGAGAGGGAGTAGATGTCTTGCTCCTTCGTGCTGTAAATCGCAGATATCGGTCTTGTACAGCAGTCGTAACTCCAGCCCTTCCTCAGCTAAACCTCCGTAACGCGGAATCCATGACAAGAAATTGATTCCACAGTGTATGGGCCACAGAAGGACTCACATTCAGCCATCATGCCACGTCTGACTGACTTTGGTCTGCTTCAAGCCGGCCAATAGTTCTCCACCGCAATTCATTTGAAAAATGATGTCTCGAGGTCATTCCTACAAAATGGCTATTTCGAATTTCTTTACTCACATTTGCAACACAAAATAACGATCCACTCCAAAACACTCGTTTTAATGCCGATTACGCAAATTGACGCAACCTAGACTAATTTGCACACGATATGCTCACTGGTTACATGAACAAGTTTGGTGAGGATCGCACAATGTTTTGGCGAATTTTCGCGATTTTTCTCATTTTTCCTTAAATTATGGAAACCAGTGTATTTAGAGAGAATTAAAAAACCGTTTACGTTTTTTTTTAATAAGCTTCAACATTTTTTACGCTGTTCCCGATGGACGAATGGTTAACGCGTTTGACTACTGATCACATGGACCTGGGTACGAGCCCTGGAAAGGGTAAGGATGTGTCTTTTCTGTGTTGTCCTTCTGCTGAAGTCTCGACTTCCTCACAGATCTTTTCTGTGGCCTATTAGACTGTCAGATCTCTGTATCAAGCCGCTTCTTGAGGGATCTTTTTTTTTTACTACTGGTGAAAAATTTTCATTTCCAAAATCATTTCCGAATATTTTAAATTTTTTAAATTTTTATATTTTTTATGTGGCCCAGTGGTTAGCGTGCTTCGTCCCTGAGTATCCTTGTGACCTGGATATTTAGAACAATAGGAAAATGGCACTCGGGGCAGAACATCTCAACAGAATGTCACCTTGTAACTCGGAGATTTTACACCTAACGACTAACCGTCAATTCAAGAATAAAAACAGAAAAGAAATTCGCAACAACAATAAAATAACAATTTCGGAACAGTAATAGAGAAGCAGAGCAATAGAAAAAAAAATCACAACAAAAGTATGAAAGTGTTGCATCAGCCGAAAAAGGGTTCGCAACAATAAGGCTACAACTGCGAAGCAAAAATCAAGTTCGCAACAATAAAGGAGCAACACAAAGGCAAAAAAGGTAAGCCTGATAATGGCACGCATGTTTACCTCACGTTTAAGTTTCTTCCCCTCCGTTCCTTCACTTCACCCTCCTCGGACAACTACTTTCGCATGAGATGAAACCTACTCAAGGAGCTATTTTTAGCTCCTAAGATCAGCATCATCAGGAGGTTGGTGTCGAGAAGAAGACTGACGAAACCGTCCGTCGCCATTGTGAGGACTGAAAACTCTCAACTTGAGACAATAGTCGATCCTATTGTCAAGCAGAGGTGGTGTTGAGAAGGTCGGGCAGCGATGTCAGGTTAATATCAGCTCAACCCAACCCTGAAAAGCAATATACGGCTCTGTGCTAGAATTATAAAAAAAATTTAGGTTATGTTAATTCTTAATCTCTCAATTTTTATTTTGAGAGTTGTGTACATATACAAAGGATGTGTGACTTGGGTAAACAGGTGAATCACAAACAGGGACGGCATTGTTTTAGGGGTAGCAAATTTGCAAACAAACTAACGACCATAGCTGCAGTAAACCCGAGTAAGTATGTCCTATTTTCCAATTGCTTTCAAAATGACATTAAATGCAGCTAAATCAATCATTAATATCCTAGATCAGACTTGGGGAAAGAGGCAGCAGAGGTCGAAGATTGCTCCGTGAGGCAAAATAACTGAAAGAATTGCTGTTGGAACTTGAAGGATCTGGGGAGGGTGTGAAAAACAGCGAGCAGCAAACATTTAAGAAGCCAACTTTGAATTTAAAGTGACCCACCAAAAATTTAGTTAGAGGAGCCACTGGATACAGTGTAGAGATTAGAAAACACTGACCAGACATGACAGCGTTCAAATCTTGGATGGTCTCACGTGTGCTTGCGATTGGTTCGCTAACCTCGCGAAACTTTAATTCTCCTAGTAAGTTTAATTCCCAAATTTTGTACATTGCGACACAAAGCACATTGATACAAGCCCAACATACCAATTATCAGCAAAAATAAAAAATTAGAACTCTCGATATATCTTGAGATGACGCCGAGTGTGCTAAAGCAAAAAATTTGGATATCAGTGGTAACACCTAAAGAACTTATCACTAATTCGAATCTGCATTGGAATAAAAATTTAGAGAGTAGAACAGCAAGTTGCACATTTCGAATTCGAGAAAATCTCTAATTAAAGAACTAATTTCTACTTTTGAAAATAATATTATGAGTATCACCTTGGTTTGTTTATCATGCTGTTGTAACATTCAAATTAATACAAAAAGATGTCACCGGATGGCAGCACAAGTCCTATAAAGCTGGTCAAATGGTAAACTGTATACATGTGATTTCTTAATAGCCAAGTCTCTCACAGGTTAGGAGAGGCCCTGGCCACTTTCAACTTTGAGATCCCAAACTAAAAATTAATTTTCTTGATTATTTAAGAACTTTTTAATTTTGACTTGACAAAATCTATGTAAACAATTTAACCCTAAAGTAGCTACTTAACCACAGATGCCCGACAGAACGATGTTAGCACAAAACACTCTATAGAGAGGGTCTGTGAGTAAAGCGAGGCCTCAGCAGAAAGATAACATCAGAAAAAAATCCATGCCTTATCCGAAGTTCGTCAGTTAATGAATTATATCTTTTTGTTAAATAACATCTTTTATTTTTTTATTATTTATTGTTGTACCTGATATCGGAAAACTAACGGATGTTTAAATATGAGGCCCCTTTTGTGAATTACAGCCTCCCTTCTGATAAGGGGCGGGGGTGGCTCAGTCGGTAGCGCGCCAGGCTCGTAATCTGTAGTTCCCAGGTTCGAGTCCCAGCTGGGTCAGCGTTGAGATTTATCTCCGCAATAATTCCCCGCCCTGCCCACGGTCAGTAGGGGACACCGATGGGCTTGGAAAGGCCGTCGTCCGTCGGATGGGACGTTAAGCCGTGGCTCCGTGTGCGGGAGAGCCATACCCTGTGCACGTTAAAGAACACGCTGGATGGCCTTGACGGGAGGCTACCATCTGTCTCCCAACAGCTGTTCCAGTGGGTCCCCTCCCCCAACCTTCTCTGAGCCTTCGGGGTCCATGTGACCTGGCCATTTAGCCCATGGTGAGCAAAAAAGTGCCGCTCAGAGGTAAAACAACCCAACCCTTCTGATAAAGATGCTGATTAAGGGCAATAGTAAAACATCCATGGAGGCAAGAGATAATTTGAAAATGAAGAAAATATTATTGAACATACACAGTCGTATCAAAATAATATGACCACCTATCATAGTGTATGTATGGTAGATGGTCATATTATTCTGACACGACTGTGATTCGTAATAAATTAGATCAGTGGTTATGAACCTTTTATGCTTCACGTACCCCCTGGAAATGTGTATGTAACTGGCGTACCCCTTGTATAGATAGATAAAACTATAGGTACAGTATAACAATGGGAATAAAGTAAAACATATGTATACACATTAAATTTTGTATTCATAAATTACATATATCGATAAACACAAAAATTTACATAAACAATTTAACAAATCATAAAATTATAATATTTTACTGGGTAATCAGTGAAATGGTTGCGCTTGTTTACGCTTGCACAGTTCATCAATGGTTGGGGTTATCTTGCTAAGGTAGAGTCGCAAGTCATCTTCAACATCCAGCCTGTTCCTATATTTATTTTTTAAAGCAGTTAAAGATGAAAAAACAGTAGCAGTGTTGCCAACTTAGCGATTTTGTTACTAGATCTAGCGACTTTTGAGCTCTCACGGCGTACCCCACGTTGAGAACCCCTAAATTAGATTATAACTGTAAAAGTCAGAGATTGACTGAATTTTACCTCTGAGCTGCACTTTTTTTGCACACAATGGGTTAAATGGCCAGGATCACAAGGACCTCGAGGGCTCAGAGAAGGTTGGGGAGGGGGTAGACTGACAGCTGTTGGGAGACAGGTGATAGCCTCCCGTTGAAGGCCACCCAGCGTGTTCTTTAATGTGCACAGGGTATGGCTCCCCTGCACACGGGGCCATTTGCTTTACGCCCCATCCAATGGATGGTGGCCTTTCCAAGCGTATCAGTTCTCTTTTCTGACCGAGGGCATGTTGGAGGTTTATCAGAGATAAATCTCAAAGCTGACCCAGATGGGAGATGGGATTCGAACACGAGAACTTCTGATTACGAATCTAGGGCTTTATCGACTGAGCAAGTCCCCGGCCCTGTTCTATCAGCACAGCATTCTAGTCGATAGTTAGCTTACTTTTAGAAATTACTTCAAGAATTCGACAATCATTCATTCGCAATATGTAGTATAGTAATGGATTCTGCAATACATTCCCTTCTGGAGAAAAATATCGAATTCTCGCCCAGCTAGTTATACCTATTTCGATGTTAAAATAGAAAGTGATAATAATGGATTTTTATTTACGAGTATCAGCATATTCCATCCCTTGTATATTGTTCTTTAGATGGCACTATGTATGAGGACAGGGCAGGCTGAAGTCGATAAGCCAAGTAAACACTTCATCGAGCGCCTTCCCCAAATAGGAGCCTTCGACAACGCGACGCCTGTAAAATATCTGAAAGGAGGCGTCAAAAACGGAGTTCGCATCGGAGTGCAAGCGCAAACATTCCTTGCTTGCGTTTGCCCAGTATGAGGATGCCTAGAGACGGGATTTATTCGCAGCAAGGTTGAGATTGGAATACGTTCTTGAAGCGATTTTGAAATGTGTGAAGAGGAAACTAGTTCGACCCAGAAAACATTCTACAGCAACTTGTATTAATAAAGGCCGGAAACAACAGATGTTGCTTTTATTCTATTACCAGAATGTCGTAAGGCAGTAACACCCATGATAAACAGAGATAATAAGCGAAATGTTTCCTAAACCAGCCACTTGTCATAGAATTGCAGAAAGGAGCTTATTAGCATATTTCATCCAAATTTGGGTTGTTTTACCTCTGAGCGGAACTTTTTGCACACCATGGGCTAAATGGCCAGGTCACAAGGACCCCGAAGGCCCAGAGAAGGTTGGGGGAGGGGACCCACTGGAACAGCTGTTGGGAGACAGATGGTAGCCTCCCGTTAAGTCCATCCAGCGTGTTCTTTAACGTGCACAGGGTATGGCTCTCCCGCACACGGGTCACAGCTTAACGTCCCATCCGACGGACGGTGGCCTTTCGAAGCTCATCGGTGACCGTGGGCAGGGAATTTTGCGGAGATAAATCTCAGTGCTGATCCAGTTGGGACTCGAAGCTGGGAACTGCAGATTACGAGCCTGGAGCGCTATCGACTGGGCACCATCACCCCTCAGATGTAGGTATTGCACTTATATGATTTATAGAAATATAAATGTATACAAATGTGATTGCTACACATCGTTTGAAGCGTTGATAAGTGTTATGTCCATTTGTGAGTCCGATTTCACATTGGTAATCAGGGCCAGTCGAAACAGGTGAGGGGCCCGATTTTCGAGAGTCCCCCATAATTCCAATTAAGTATCCTTAAAATATATTGCACTGTTATTAAAAATAATGCAGTAGCTCAAAAAACATTTTTTTTGAATAATCGTTAAATTCATTTTTAAACGGCATTTTTTGCATGGCTTATATCATTATATCTTACGTTCTGCTGTACAAGGAAAACAACCATCAGTGGAGAGCAATTGAAAACAATTCGGTAATGATTTAACAGCTGTTCCAGTGGGTCCCTTCCCCCAACCTTCTCTGAGCCTTCAGGGTCCTATGTGACCTGGCCATTTAGCCCATGGTGTGCAAAAAAAGTGCCGCTCAGAGATAAAACAACCCACGAACGCATGACTAAACCTGCGGAGTATAATTCGAAACAATTTGCACTCCTGAGCGGGGCGTACCCAGGGAGTCCGACCCCCCCCCCCTCCCCCACCTCCCGAAACTCCGGTCGGCTTATACGAAATCTCAAACTTGTCTACCAGCTTTGAAATCCAAAACACGTGCATTTGTGTAATTTTATTTTAGCTCCATAGTATATGTTTGACACCACAAATAGTTTTAAGAATATAATTTTATTCCATATCATTTTAACCTTTCGTATCCGGTGGAATATTAGTAATTGGAAAACCCTACTCAAGTCTTTCTTATTCTTAGACCCCGGACCTCCCTGAAACTACATTCTCGGACCCCCCACCTCATCCCTCCGAAACTAAATCCTGGTATGTGCCTGCTCCTGAGGACAAATGTATAACAATAACATTGGAACTAGAAAATATTTCTATATTTTTAAACGGATAATCGAGTCGAAGCCTTTGCCAGCGGCATCGGGACTTGTGGCAGAACTCGGCTAAAGTTCTAGGCTAAGACACTAAGGCAGGGCCGCCGAGAGAATTTATGGGCCCCTATGTAATATTATGCTCGGGGCCCCCCTTGAAAACTTTTTATCTTTACAAATCATTAATAGCAATTATTTTGGACACAATGATGACATACAGAGGAAAAAAAGCCTGTTGCGCAGTCAGGCATGCAAAAACATAGGCCTACACAGTTTGTGTCACATAAAACGTTTTAGCATAGGATCGATATATAGCCTAACTAAGAATAATTTTTGTAAGAAAATGTAGAGTCACTTAATCTGACGGGCCCTTATTGCTGACGGGCCCCTATGCACTAGTCCCGCTTGCCCCCCCCCCCCCCCCCTGTCGGCGGCCCTGCACTAAGGCTTAACCTTTTTACCTCGCATTGCATTACTCTCATTTTCCATGTGAACTGTAATCACAGATGTATAAAGTCAAGTTTCTTCTACCTTTATTCTTTATTCAGTGGCGCTAGTAGGGTGTAGACAGTGCCAGAATTATTTGCCAATATTTTCTGCTAAGGTCCTGCCATCCTCACAGACTTTCTGTTATGCCGTATAAACTAACAGACTCGTGTGAGACCTATGTAGTAAACAGCTGCGTGAGGGGATATCCATTTATTTTATTACCGGTAGGACACGTTTCCGTAGTGTAATAATTACGGATTATTTTTACACCATAGTAGTGCTCTATGGCCATAATGTTAAACGGAAAAAGCCGTAATTAATTTTTCGATTTTAACTATGCCACTTTTACTTCAAGATCACCACACGGATATAGTTGGATTGGGTTGTTTTACCTCTGAGCGGCACTTTTTTGCACACCATGGGCTAAATGGCCAGGTCACATGGACCCCGAAGGCTCAGAGAAGGTTAGGGGAGGGGACCCACCGGACAGCTGTTGGGAGACAGATGGTAGCCTCCCGTCAAGGCCATCCAGCGTGTTCTTTAACGTGCACAGGGTATGGCTCTCCCGCACACGTGGCCACGGCTTAACGTCCCATCCGACGGACGGCGGCCTTTCCAAGCCCATCGGTGTCCCCTACTGACCGTGGGCAGGGCGGGGAATTTTGCGGAGATAAATCTCAACGCTGACCCAGCTGGGACTCGAACCTGGGAACTACAGATTACGAGCCTGGCGCACTACCGACTGAGCCACCCCCTCCCCCCCCCCTCCGCCCTCCACACGGATATAAGTAACAGTAAAATTCCTGTGTGGTCTAGCGGTTAAGACACCCCGCATGCTTCTGGGTTCGAATCCAAGTCAGGAGAACCAATTTTTTTCAACTCATTGTATTAGAGGCTCCTTAGTTTCTTAAACAAGCTTTTTATGTGAAATTGCAATTGAAGATAAATTAAAAATCTCAAACAAATCTGAGTTCTGAGAAATGTAGAAAATTGAACTGAATTTCTAAACTACATTCATTGTAATACACGGCATTAAATAATATTTTATGTAAGTTTTAATTAACTTCTGAAATAAATTTCTTATTAACGGTTTGCTTGTTTTTGAACATTCAAGCACGCAATAACTTTTTTAATACTCAACGAATATTGTTGAAAATCGAGATTTGGATAGATTTGATTGAAATCTTTAAGTTATCTTCAGTCCCATTTTTTGGGGCGGGGGTGGCTCAGTCGGTAGCGCGCCAGGCTCGTAATCTGTAGTTCCCAGGTTCGAGTCCCAGCTGGGTCAGCGTTGAGATTTATCTCCGCAAAATTCCCCGCCCTGCCCACGGTCAGTAGGGGACACCGATGGGCTTGGAAAGGCCGCCGTCCATCAGATGGGACGTTAAGCCATGGCCCCGTGTGCGGGAGAGCCATACCCTCTGTGCACGTTAAAGAACACGCTGGATGGCCTTGACGGGAGGCTACCATCTGTCTCCCAACAGCTGTTCCAGTGGGTCCCCTCCCCCAACCTTCTCTGAGCCTTCGGGGTCCATGTGCAAAAAAGTGCCGCTCAGAGGTAAAACAATCCAACCCAACAACCCAAAAAGTCCCATTTTTCCAATAAAAAAATTCATTTAAGATGTTAGGTAGCTTCAAATTTGACTCTATATAAATAAATAAAATAAATACCCCCTCAAGCAGCTGCTTGCCACAGAGGTCTGACAGGAGCCTGTCAGTTACATGCCACAGTAGAAGATCTGAGAGGATGGCAGGACCTCAGCAGAAAACAACACGAACATCCATGCCTTACCCGGGCTCTCCATTAACTTAATATGGGAATGATCCTAATAAGTGCCAGTAAGTGTGTATCGGAAAAATCGGTCTGAAACGTTCAGTAAAGAAATATATTTTTATCATTGTCAAGCTAGATTCGCTAGAGGCCTTTTTGTAAATATTTTTTGTTTTGTGTATTATTTTGTGTTTCACCAAAGAGGCATATCCAATGTAGGGATGCTTTCAATTTCAGCAGTGCCATGCCGTGCACCGCTTGCTGGAATGTTAATCGATGTAGTAGGTCGTGCCACCCAGCTTGATTGTCCTCTGACATTTGACCCTGGCCGGAGGTCAGCGACCTGCCACACGTCCGAAGTCGGAGATGAGGGGAGAGAAAGTCGAAGAACGAGCGCGTAAGACGTGAAAGTTTTGGCTCGTAAATGCCGACTGGAATTAACGGCATTGGGCCCTGTTAAAACAGCTGAACAGGCATAGTCAGCTGGGATTGTAATGCCATGTAACTGGGCATATGTTCATGTCCATCAGTCATGTTCATGTGCTCAATAAATAATTTTATATTTAACTAAGACTGGAGTTGAACCATTTTATTGGGAGGAGCCTCAGTATTGAGTACTTGCATTTTGCTTCGAGTCACAGAAGTCTTAAGGAAGACTCACCCGTTCGCGTATTGCGAGCGAACCAGAGGGACATTCCAAAGTGATCTCAATAGACAGACGACCGAGAGTGACATCACAATCATTGTTTCTATAACAAGTCTGTTACCACGGTTACAAGAAGGCTGCTTTCCACATTCAACAATTTTATGCCTTTCGATGTTAAACAGCACATTCTCTCCTGGAATTTATTATGCTGTCTCCAATAGCATTTCTAATTTAAGTCGCAATGTATAATTCTGCTTTTCGAAATTTCTGAACAATTTTCTCTTCAACAGAGTGTTTATATATATTTCAATTTAAATTCCTTTACAGATAAATATTCTGACACGGAGATCTCACTGTAATATAATGGGCCCGGATCCAAAAAAAAAAAAAAAAAATACGAGAGGCAAGATATTGGATCAAGCTGAAATTCCCTCCGTTTTAATATATTTAAAACAATTGCTTGCATTGATTGATTTTAAAGTGTAGAATGGAGAATTCACCTTCCAATGTGTTGATATATTATTGTCATAGTATTATAATAATTATTTTATACAAACCGAAGTAGGAGTAGGCACCGAGTTATTCCAGACAGTTTCGGATATTTCAAAATGAGTGACGTTGTTCCCCAAGTGGAGAGTTCATATGCTTTATATTCCGTTACAGTGGCTAATGCCATTGATGGCTGATGGTATCACCGGATTTCCAACGAGGTCTTTCATGCAGAAAGGAATAGAAGTTGTCTTTTCCAACTCAAATTAACGAAATCTGCTGTTCAGAGTTCCTTATGCAGTTTTACCATCCATCTTCTTGTTACAAGCCCGAGATTGAAGGCTAGCCAACCATGTGTAGCATCCTCTTCTCATTTGGGCCGTGCGTGTGTCGCGTGGCAGCGCAGTCTGGGCCCACCACAGCAGCAGGGCCAGATGGAGTGCACATGTTTGCACTGGGACTTCTCCCTTCAGCAAGCGGGGCCGGCCGCCACGCCATATCCTTCTTGGGCAGCCCCATTTGTGAACGCCCTTGAACTAGAAGGCTTTCTGCGTGAGCGCACTCGCCACGCGCGGTGCAGGTGGCGTTGCCAACGGAACAGTAACAACTACTACTTCTCTGAAGAGTCTTCTTTAAATGCCCCAAACCCAACAATTGGCCAGAAATCGAGAGTTAAAGCAACGACCAGAAGAGGATTTTTTACCTCTTTTCTGTTGGAAAGGCTTTATTTGTCATTTTAGGTTAGACCTTTTGTTGTAACAATGTAAGCTTTCTACTCTCCCAGTTCCATCTGTTGTCACGCTCTTAAAGAGGATTTGTACGGTAACTTTCCCTTTCTCCGTCTTTTCCTCGTCTCACACCTTTCATCGGCACATTTCCTTCTTCGCAACACATTCTGTCCAAACCGAAAGCCGTCTTTTATGAATTCGACGGACACGGTGGCGAACATGCCACTCCTGGTGCGCCCTTTGCACAGTCGACAGTGCGCTCACTTGAAAGGTAAACAGCTGCTTGCACGTGAGTACTTAGCACTCTGTGGGATACGTAATGAATAGGATGGCTGAGATTTCTTTAGTTATGGATAACACCTACAATACAGATAACAAGATCAATGAATTCAGTGCAGTCTATTGGATAAGTCATAAAACAGATCTCACTTGAGCCCGGCTGAAAAATGTATGGGTTGGGTTGTTTTACCTCCGAGCGGCACTTTTTTGCACACCATGGGCTAAATGGTCAGGTCACATGGACCCCGAAGGCTCAGAGAAGGTTTGGGGAAGGGACCCACTGGAACAGCTGTTGGGAGACAGATGGTAGTCTCCCGTCAAGGCCATCCAGCGTGTTCTTTAACGTGCACAGGGTATGGCTCTCCCGCACACGAGGCCACGGCTTAACGTCCCATCCGACGGACGGCGGTCTTTCCAAGCCCATCGGTGTCCCCTACTGACCGTGGGCAAGGGAGTTTTACGGAGATAAATCTCAACGCTGACCCAGCAGGGACTCGAACCTGGGAACTACAGATTACGAGCCTGGTGCGCTACCGACTGAGCCACCCCCGCCCCAAAACTTTCGGTTCTGACGATTATTATTTTTGCCTCGCACCGCGTGATTTTATTGCCTTGTTTTCTTACTTTCAACGCCAGCTTCAGTCACAATTGCATGACGACATGCTACGTTTGCTTTTATTGCTGGTGTAAGATGCTATTCCGTTTGTAAGGCGTTTTTTCACAGGAATTTATTACGCTGTCTTTAGGCAGCGACGTATAATTCTGTTCTCCGATATTTCTGAATTAAGTTCCTGGGCTGCCTTTTAGGTTTGTATTTGACTTTTAGAGACTGCCTTTTAGGTTTATATTTGTTTCTTAATTTTCCACACGCTAGATTAAGGGATAGTGTGTGCAATGCAGTAGAGTGAGGCCTGATCTAACGTTTTCCGACAGCAGAATTAATTCAGCAAGTTTAATAGTTTTATGCTGCAGAGCACGCCCGGATCTAGAAAAAAAAATTAGGCTAAGGGATGGCTGTGGTGCAAGTGACGCAAAGAAAAAAACCTCAAGCAGCTGCTTGCCACAGAGGTCTGACAGGAGCCTGTCAGTTTATATGCCACAGTAGGAGATCTGAGAGGATGGCAGGACCTCAGCAGAAAAACAACACACACATCCATGCCTAATACCGGGGCTCACGAGACGGAAAAGAATTAAAAAGGCAAGAGACTGGATTTCCATTGCAGCATTTCCTCTTCGTTTTAAAGGCGTTTTAAAGGGGTCTCCTAGTCCCCAAAAGAACATTTACCTCCCTTAACCTTGAGTGTAAAAGAAAATACTGATGGACTTGGAAAGGCCTCTGACCGTCGGGTGAGACGTTAAGCCATGGCCAATGTGCATAAGTGAGTGCAAGTAAAAGATCCTTGTCCACGGCCTTGACGGGATCTGCCCTAATGCTGTCCAATGAATCCCTTTTCCATTCTCGGCTCTGAGCTCTTGTAACCAGACCGTTTAGCCCTATGTATGGGCAGAAATGTCTCTCATACCTAAAACAACCCAACTATACATTACATTTATAGATGATGACTATGTAAGTATCCAAAGCAATGCCCCTGAAACGCTTCAATTTTTTTCATTTCCTGACAAGAGTTTTTCGCAACATTAAAGATTCAATTCAATGATAGAATTGCTTATGTCCTTGGTTTCAGTTTTCAAAGTCATAATTCCTTTGGGGGCGGGGTGGCTCAGTCGGTAGCGCTACAGGCTCGTAATCTGTAGTTCCCAGGTTCGAGTCCTTGCTGGGTCAGCGTTAGGATTTATCTTCGCAAAATTCTCTGCCCACGGTCAGTAGGGGACACCGATGGGCTTGAAATAGGCCGCCGTCCGTCGGATGGGACGTTAAGTCATGGCCCCGTTTGCGGGAGAGCCATACCCTGTGCACGTTAAAGAACACTCTGGATGGTCTTGACGGGAGGCTGCCATCAGTCTCCCAACATGAAATTGTAACAACCCCTCCCTCAACCTTCTCTGAACCTTCGGGGGTCCATGTGACCTGGTGTAGCCCATGGTGTGCAAAAAAGTGCCTCTCAGAGGTAAAACAACCCAATTCATAATTCCTTTGTCATTTTTTGAACTAGACTACATTTGCAAAAAAGCAACCAGGCACTTCCATGTCATGTTAAGGGAAAGCAACATTCAAAGCTCGTTAACTTTAAAAATAAACTTTTTACCAAAGATGTTTTACAAGAGATAATAAATTTAAAATCTCATTCAAATCTCTCTAAATTTCAGTTTTAAACAATATTCGTGTAATATTTAAAGAGTTATTGAAGCTAGAACATTTAACAGCAGACGACGCTTTTTCCTAAACGTTTTTCCCCTAAATGGATGAAAACGGGAAAAAATCTTTAGACAAGCTTCAAATATTACACTTATCTCAGTGAACAACAACAGTTGTGATTTATCATTCGAAGTAAATTTTCATTAGTACCGAAAGTTACAATTAAATGTTTCAGTTTCGATAATTCTTGAACTATATTTCGATGTCAAATTTCGTATTTATGAAAACGAAATGCTTGGGAAAGCAATTGATATGTAAATAAGGAAAAATCGTTTGTCTCGAAACTAATTGCAGTTGTGACGTCATATTTCTGGAATTTACGTTTTTTACCAGAATTATCTACGTGCCGGGTGGTTAGCACGCTGGGCTACTGATTTATGGGATCTGGGTTCGAGCCCCGGTTAAGGCATGGATGTAGTAATGTTTTTCTGCTGGGGTCCCGCCATCCTCTCAGACCTTTCTACTATGGTATATAAACTGACAGGCTCCTGTCAGACCTCTGTGGCAAGCAGCTGCTTGAGGCGGTATTTATTTATTTTTTTTATAAAAATTGCTAGTTGAGGAAGAAAACACTGAATAACGTTACAACAATTAATTCCCATTGTTATATTTTATGTTAAAATCTGAACATCTCGCATTTTTTTTTGAAAGAAAATATTACTCTAAATTTGAAATGTTGAAGATATACAAGGAATTAACTATTTTTTCGTGGTATTTATCGTTTTTGTAAGTTCTGTTTGTGTCGTTTTTCTGCTGAGATCCTGCCATCCTCTCAGACCTTCTGCTATGGCATATAAACTGACAGGCTCCTGTCAGACCTCTGTGGCAAGCAGCTGCTTGAGGGGGTATTTATTTTTTTATTTATAGCAGAAGAATAGTTTTTTAATCAAGCTATTTCGAGTGTCAATAGATGGCGCTACAACGCAAGAGTTATGAGTCTTATTAAATGTTCTACAAAACACACAAAAGAATGATAAAACTTCGTTTTTTAACACCATATGTTATTGATTAAAAATTATGAATTGACTATTCCAACCAAATATCGAGAGTTAATTTTATTATAGACCTTAAAACCGATTCTCTTGCACTTACTTCTTTAGGGGAAATAATTATTGGTAGGTATTTGCATCATAAATATCTCTTAAATAGAGTTGACAAAATATTTGCCTGGTGACTAGTTTTAATCAAAATAATTTAACATATTGCAAGCAAATTTTTCAGAATGCTAGGATCGCCTTGGAAAATCGCGTGGCTTTTCACGTTTCAAAGTTTTTAATTGCATGTGTTTTGCACGAAATATTTCTTTCTTTCAGCAAAAGTTGGTTATTCAAAAATTATATATTTGAGTATGTTATAAAAGGAAAATAATCTTTCATTCAGAGCGGGATTTATATCTTATCCGCCCCTGGCACACGCGGTTGTAGTGCGTTCTTAGGTACAGAAGGTTTTGAATTTCGTATTAAAAATATCAATTCTTTGGCTTTTACAACCACGTAGAAAGATTTGTTGTTTTACCTCTGAGCGGCACTTTTTTGCACACCATAGGCTAAATGGCCAGGTCACATGGACCCCGAAGGCTCAGAGAAGGTTGGGGGAGGAGACCCACTGGAACAGCTGTTGGGAGACAGGTGGTAACCTCCCGTCAAGGCCATCCAGCGTGTTCTTTAACGTGCACAGGATATGGCTCTCCCGCACACGGGGCCACGGCTTAACGTCCCATCCGACGGACGGCGGCCTCTCCAAGCCCATCGGTGTCCCCTACTGACCGTGGGCAGGGTGGGGAATTTTGCAGAGATAAATCTCAACGCTGACCCAGCTGGGACTCGAACCTGGGAACTACAGATTACGAGCCTGGCGCGCTACCGACTGAGCCACCCCCGCCCCACACGTAGAAAGAAAATAAGGAAATCGATGTAGGAGTTTTATTGATAAGTAATACAATTTTGTTAATAAATAGTAAAATTAATGTAATAGATTAATTATACATAGCATAAAAATTGAGAGGCGAGGATCCCGCCTGAGCCAACATTGAGATTTCTCTCCACAAAACTCCCCGCCCTGCCCATGGGACAGAGATAGGCTTGGAAAGGCCGTAAAGCTGTGGCAGTGTGCGGGAGAACCATACCCTAAATACGATAAAAAACACCCTAGCTACCATCTGTCTCCTAACAGCTGTTCAGTGGGTCTTCTCCCCCCAACCTTCTCTGAGCCTTCGGGGTCCTTATGACCTGGCTATTTAATCATTGTGTGCAAAAAGTACCGTTTAGAGTAAAACAACCCAACTCATATAGCTTCAAATATTCAATTCGCAGTAAGATTTAAATTATTTATTTGCGATTTAAACATTTTTATTCCTCGCTTTTTTTTTTTTGCTCTGGGAGTGAACAAATTACACTCAGTTATAATAAATATTGAGGAATTTTCGTTTTATGCGTATGCAAAACCGTATTCGAAGCCCCTTAACTTTAAGTTAAGGTTTTTGTAGCAAAATGTTATAAAAAATGGAAAATCTCAAAAAAAAAAAACTCGTCAAATCTACATGTTCAGCAATATTTATTTTACTATTTCAATAGTTCTTAACTGAGCATTCTTTCTGCAATATTTAACATCAGTGTTACTACTCGTAAGAATTTACCACAAAAAAATATAACAAATCGTTTACTAAAATTAATGTAAGTTCAGAAGTTTTTGTGATATTTCTCACCTTTGCATCAATTTCGAAACTTTAGGACGAATATAACAGCAGCATCTGCTGTCAAATATTTCACTTTCAAATGTCTTTAAATATTAAATGAATATTTTCTAAAATCGAAATTTGGAAAAATTTGATTAAGATCTACAGTTTATCTTTTGCAACATTTTTTGGTAAAAATAGCTCACTTAAACAAATTTTAACATTTAAATGATGGCGCCCCTAGGCTAGTGCCTAGCGTGCTTAATGTGTGTGGGGCGGGGGTGGCTTAGTCGGTAGCGCGCCAGGCTCGTAATCTGTGGTTCCCAGGTTCGAGTCCCAGCTGGGTCAGCGTTGAGATTTATCTCCGCAAAAATTCCCCGCCCTGCCTACGGTCAGTAGGGGACACCGATGGGCTTGGAAAGGCCGCCGTCCGTCGGATGGGACGTTAAGCCTTGGCCCCGTGTGCGGGAGAGCCATACCCTGTGCACGTTAAAGAACACGCTGGATGGCTAGACGGGAGGCTACCATCTGTCTCCCAACAGCTGTTCCAGTTCCCTTCCCACAACCTTCTCTGAGCCTTCGGGGTCCATGTGACCTGGCCATTTAGCCCATGGTGTGCAAAAAAGTGCCGCTCAGAGGTAAAACAACCCAAAGCTTAATGTGAAATCCGGGCCCTCTTATATCATAAATAGACCACAAATTATCTTACAAATTTATAACAACACTACCAATTTATATAATTGTAAACCAACACTACCAACTTATTTAACACTTACATATAATAAACTCGTTAACATTATGACTCAAAATGTGTATTTAGACATTATATTCATGCAAGGCATAATTACTATAACAAATTTTCTACCTTTTGCTCGAGTATCCATTTCATAATTAATTTTTTAAAAAGATAATGATTTCTTTCATTCTTTATGTTGTTAGGTAAATATTGAATATTTTAGGAGCCTGTTTTTCTGGGAGTAATTACATTTAAATGTACAACTGTTGAAAGTCTGGTATTTTTATTGAAAACTTTTACATTTGAATCATCCCAATTTTTGACAATATATATTAACAAATGGTAAATATATAATTTTCGGACTTGTAAAATTTTTAAAGAAGTATAATAATTTTGGATGCTATCAAACTTTCGTTTCTTGAGCATGCACCTCAATGCAGAATTTTGAAGATTCTGAATAGGTCTCAAATTTGATTCATAAAGGCCACCCCATGAAATAATACCATATTCCAAATAAGATTTTATCCACGAATTGTAAATTATTTTTAACATGGACAAATTAAAAAAACTTCTAATAAAATATATTCTTGAAATCATGATATTCAAGCTTTTTACTACGTTTTTTACATGCAACTTCCATGTGAGGTTAATAAAAAAAATAAAATAAATACCCCCTCAAGCAGCTGCTTGCCACAGAGGTCTGACAGTTTATATGCCAAAGATCTGAGAGGATGGCAGGACCTCAGCAGAAAAACAACACATACATCCATGCCATGCCCATTATGCTTACCCGGGGCTCGAACCCAGGTCTCGTAGATCAGTAGCCAAGCGTGCTAACTACTCGGCCAGGGGAGGTTACTATCTATAAATACTCCCAGATATCTAAAACCATCAACACCCTGTATAACTGGACAAGAATATGATCAATTTTGATAGTGTATATCATGATAAATTAACTTATTGTATAGTTCATCAATAGACTTATTTTTTAGTCTAAAATTTATATATTTTGATTTGTTGACATTTAAAATTAGCATTTTTTCAAAAACCAGTTCTTTTTTTCTTTTAAATCCTCATTTAGTTTTATAACAATATTATCAATGTTGCCAAGGTAAACCAGTACAATATCATCTGCAAATACAATGTTAATCCCGTTCAATGGTAAATCACATAGGTCATTAAAAATATTAAAAATAATATTGGTCCAAGCATTGAACCTTGTGGAACCCCAAAATTAGCATAAGCAGAGGTACTTTAACATTTTTTTATTTTTACAATTTGCTGTCTTTCAGTTAAATAGTTAGCCAAGATAGTATAAGGCCTCTCATTCCAACCTTTTCTAATTTTTTTAGCAACGCACTGTGAGAAACAGAATCAAATGCTTTTTTTACATCTAGAAACAAAACAGCAACTCTCAAATTATCGTTAATACCACGATGAGTAATTGAGGTCAATCTCAAAATTGCATCTTCAGTCCCCCTATTTTTCCGAAAACCATATTAGTTGTCTGAAAAAAAAATTGTATTTATTTAAAAAATTTAATAATCTCTTCTTAACTATTTTTTGAAATATTTTGGCCAAAATCGGCAAAATAGATATAGGTCGATAATTTTCAAATTTTGTTTCATCACCCCTCTTGAAAATTGGTACAACAGTAGCAACCTTAAGGCAAGCAGGAAAAGAACCCCATAACAGAGATTTATTAAGTAGAAAGATATTACACAAATACTGATTAAAAAACTTGATTTTGGGATTTTTTTAAAATTTCAAGTTATTTCTTGTGACATTTTGTTCTAAAAGGCTTATTTCAAAGTTAGGGAGCTTTGAATATAGCTTTCCATTCACACAACATGGAAGTATTCCAATACTTAGAGTAATTTGTTCATTCCCAGAGCAAAAAAAGCGAGGAATTAAAATGCTTAAAATTCAGAATGAATAATATTATTGTTAAATGTTATTCCATAATGAATATTACATTCAAATTATTTCGTTAATTTTTAGAGTGTTTAGTAACAAATCTGCATTACTTTATCATTAAAATTCACACATCCATTTCCATTACGTTATTTCCTTTTTCCGCTATTGTAAAAATGTGCTATTTTCAACAGAAAATGCAAAAGCTATCGAACATAAATGCGCGCTGACACTTTTTGTGCTTACGGGACGCGTGAGTCGTAGATCCGGCCCTCGGCAAATGAAAGATTATAAAGTAGAGAGTGACATAGGCTCTAAAAAATCATTCCATTTTTAATTCTGTCCCCCCAAAAAAAGGGATAAGTATGTTAACAATTATTATATAATATTTTCCTAACATAAGCGTATATGAATTGATTATCCAAACGAGTATATATCAAATGAAAGTTTATGATGTGTTGAGTGACGTGAGGAATATAATGATTGCTTCTCCAATTCGGTGTGCTAGCTAGGGACGAATATACGGATGGGAGGTGGTATCTTTATAGATCCTGGATTGATTGGGTTGGGCTGTTTTACCTCTGAGTGGCACTTTTTTGCACACAATGAGCTAAATGGCCAGGTCACAAGGACCCCGAAGGCTCAGAGAAGGTTGGGGGAGGGGACCCACTGGAACAGCTGTTGGGAGACAGATGATAGCCTCCCGTCAAGGCCATCCAGTGTGTTCTTTAACGTGCACAGGATATGGCTCTCTCGCACCGGAGCCACGGCTTAACGTCCCATCCGACGGACGGCGGCCTTTCCAAGCCCATCGGTGTCCCCTACTGACCGTGGGCAGGGCCAACACCTCCTACAAGAGGGAGGGTTGGTGGGACGGAGGGCGGGGAGTTTTGCGGAGATAAATCTCAACGCTGACCCAGCTGGGACTCGAACTGGGAACTACAGATTACGACTAACGAATCTGGAACTCCAGATCCGGACGAACTGGGAACTACAGATACGGCGGGCTACCGATTGAGCCCTCCCCCCCCCCCCCCATCCTCCCTGGATTGATACTAGGTGAAAAAGTCATATAAAGTTCTCACTAAAGATACAAAATTTATGAGTTAAAACAAGTTAAAAAAATACAAATTAAGAATATACGAATTAAGAATTTCTATTACAGGGCGTTAAATAAGTTTCTTTTTTCCATCAAAACAAAAATTGCTGGCGCCGTATTTCTTTGGAAGTCAATATGAATTCAGCAAGTAAGTTCGTTATCAAAAACATGTTTTATGAACAGAAATAAGAAAAAAAGAAGATAATTTAAACTTTTTTATATTTATGCCGTCTCGAAACCGAGCGGTTAGCGCGCTTGGCTACTGATCAAAGGGACCTGGGTTCGAACCCCGGGTAACGCATGGATGTTAGTGTTGTCTTTCTGCTAAGTCTCGCCTTCCTCACAAATCTTGGACTATGACGTATTAAACTTGTCCCAGAGGTCTGACAGGCTCCTGTCAGACCTCTGTGGCAAGCAGCTGCTTGAGGGTTTTTTTTATTTACATTTTCTTTACTCAGCTCTTCCATTAGGGGCGGGGGTGGCTCAGTAGGTAGCGCGCCAGGCTCGTAACCTGTAGTTCCCAGGTTCGAGTCCCAGCTAGATCAGCGTTGAGATTTATCTCCGCAAAATTCCCCGCCGTGCTCACGGTCAGTAGGGAACACCGATGGGCTTGGAAAGGCCGCCGTCAGTCGGATGGGACGGTAAGTCGTGGCACCGTGTGCGGGAGAGCCATACCCTGTGCACGTTAAAGAACACACTGGATGGCCTTGACGGGAGGCTATCATCTGTCTCTCAACAGCTGTTCCAGTGGGTCCCTCCCCCAACCTTCTCTGAGCCTTCGGGGTCCATATGACCTGGCCATTTAGCCCATGGTGTGCAAAAAAAGTGCCGCTCAGAGGTAAAACAACCCAACAGCTCTTCCATTAAACATCCTTTTTTGCGTAAAGTTTATAATAATGAATTGAAAATATCCTAATCCTATTTATGGGGGATTCGAAGCTAGGTTCCTTTGCTCTTAGCCAGACAAGTTAAGCTTTACATTAACAAGAGACTGAAGTTATAGATTTTTGAAGATTTCATGTAACATAAAAGGCTTCAATTCATTATGTCTGGCAATCTTTGAACAGTTTCGTGCTTTTATTTGTTTGACAGCGACCTAAAAACTGAAAATGTTTCCCTGAGGATAAAACCTAGAAGACGGACACGATTCACGACCGGAACTGGCCCACCTCTTCTCCCTGGATAGATTTAACAACTTGACCGGAACTTAAAAATATAATAAACATATTGCATAGTTTTGCAAAAATATTTTCTTAAAAAGTCCAATCGAAATATAACATATCGACTCTATCGAATATGCGATGCTCGTTTTCAAAGAGAAACTCTCTATTTCTGACTCTATATTCTGCCTAGCAAGAGTGGACCTCTTGAGTCCCCTAGTCCATTAAAGAGAATGAAGTTTGCCATCTCCCATTCTAACGATGGAAATTCTAACTAACTGATGATTCGGAAAATGTAAATAATACATTTCATTAGTCCCAGAAAGTCCATCCAACAGAAAATTATTCTTTCTTTTATCAACTTGAAATGTTTTACTTTGAGCGGCCCATCTGTCTCCCAACAGCTGTTCCAGTGGATCTCCTCCCCGAACCTTCTCTGAGCCTTCGGGGTCCTTGTGACCTGGCCGTTTAGCCCTTGGTGTGCAAAAAAGTGCCGCTCAGAGGTAAAACAATCCAACTCAATCCAAACTTTGAGCGGCACTTTTTTCGCATATTAGCTAAATGGCCAGGCCATAAGGACTTCAGGAGTTTAGCGAAAGTTGTGGGAAGGGGACCCACTGTTAGGGGATCCAGGCGTGTTCTTTAACGTGAACAAGGTAAGGCTCTCTGTCTTTCACTGCTACACCTCAGAGATTGAGATTTGTCTGTTTTAATTAACGGGAAAGATTGTAATTAGTGAGAATGAGCGACTCAATGGATATGGCGGGCGCAAGGACACCGATATACTTGTATTTGCTCTACAGCCGTGGTGACGTCTGCGGTGCACTCACGGGGGAAACTATTATCGAGAGATTTCGGCGCCTTGTAATTGTCCAAATACTTAATCAATTGGTCCCAAAAATTGCACTTGGGTGACCCTTGTTCGGTGAAATGATTGGGTCCTTATACCTGACATGGGACGGGATTGATCCCTTGCGAATACCGCGGATCAGGGAGTGCTGCAGTCGCCACGGCTGCATTGTGAAAGTATGAATAGAGAATTACGTACCAAACTTTTGGCGGGTTGGGTTGTTTCACCTCTGAGCGGCATTTTTTTGCACATCATGGGCTAAATGACCAGGTCATCACTTCCCACAACTTTCTGAGATAAATGATCATGGGCTAAATGACCAGGTCACATCAACCCCGAAGCCTCAGAGAAGGTTGGGGGAGAGGACCCACTGGAACAGAGAATGGGAACCCTTCTTCCCATTCTGTGGAGAATTTTATTAACCGTTATAAAAATAATAATAAAATAATAATAAATACCCCCTCAAGCAGCTGCTTGCCACAGAGGTCTGACAGGAGCCTTTCAGTTTATACGCCACAGAGGTCTGACAGGAGCCTGTCAGTTTATACGCCACAGTTGAAGGTCTGAGAGAATGGCAGGACCTCAGCACAAAAACAACACAACATCCATGAAAGCGAATCACTTAAACGGATGGGAAAAAAAATCGTGTTTGTACTTTCAGCTAGAAAAAATCCCGATTCAGTCACTCCCCTCCCTTCAGATTTCTTGTGTTTGTTTACTAGATCCAGACCTTATTGGGTTTTTTCAATCTTTTCACTCAATTTTATTTTTTGAAAATGAAATGTGTTTTGTAAGTGGTTGGTTGAGGTTTTATATCGCATCGGCAGCTGTTGAAAGTGGATAAAATGATAACATATCTATAATACTTTTAATTAAAGTTGTTGCTTTTTATCAAACGCTCACTTTATCAAACTGTTTAAACACATGCGAGTTTCTTGAACTCTTTCAGTATTCTCAAAGTTAGGATATATATTTGTTTGGGGCGGGGGTGGCTCAGTCGGTAGCGCGCCAGGCTCGTAATCTGTAGTTCCCAGGTTCGAGTCCCAGCTGGGTCAGCGTTGAGATTTATCTCCGCAAAATTCCCCGCCCTGCCCACGGTCAGTAGGGGACACCGATGGGCTTGGAAAGGCCGCCGTCCGTCGGATGGGACGTTAAGCCGTGGCCCCGTGTGCGGGAGAGCCATACCCTGTGCACGTTAAAGAACACGCTGGATGGCCTTGACGGGGGGCTACCATCTGTCTCCCAACAGCTGTTCCAGTGGGTCCCCTTCCCCAACCTTCTCTGAGCCTTCGGGGTCCATGTGACCTGGCCATTTAGCCCATGGTGTGCAAAAAAGTGCCGCTCAGATGTAAAACAACCCAAATATATATTTGTTTAGAGAATAAGATATGTAAAATAGAGCTTTATATTAAAAGTATAACAGATATGAAATGGGACTAACCATTTCATATCATATAATGAAATGGGGAAAAACTACTATTGTTATCTATTGACAATGATATAAATATTCGCGCGCCCCTCATACTATTTTTATTAGAATGCCACTGATGGTGTATTATACTAATCGGATTCTGTCAGACCTTCGTGACACGTCGAATATCTAAATAAAAAATCAAATAATGGCCATCGCGTTGAGAATGCGTATCGTGCAAACATAGGTCTCATTTCGTCATATTACACATTTCATGCTCGTACATGTTATTTGTTTGAATGGAAAGTCAAAGGAAGACTCGATCACTTTGAAAATATGTTTTTTAGACAAAAATGAACTAAAACACAAATACACTTGTTTCCATAAATTAAGGAACAACCCAATGTTATGCCAATGGGAAGCTAACGATGAAGCTCTATAACTTCTAAAATAAGTTTTTTTATTTGTGATAGTAGATAAAGATCTCAGTCAAATATATCTTGATTTTCAACAATATTCGTTCAGTATTTAATGAGTTATGGAAATTCGAATGTTTAACAATAACAAAGCCAGTCACAAAAATTGTCTTCAGAAGTTAATTAAAAATTAATAATAAATATTGTCTCGATGTGTTTAATAAAATAAATGTGTATTTTAGAATCGATAGTAAGGAATCACAGGAAACATTCCTGTAGACATAAAAAAATAAATAAATAAATACCCCCTCAAGCAGCTGCTTGCCACAGAGGTCTGACAGGAGCCTGTCAGTTTATATGCCAAAGTAGAAGGTCTGAGAGGATGGCAGGACATGGAACTCATGAAATAATAAGCTGAAAAAAATTGGTTTTGCCATGAGTGAGATTCGAACCCAAGTCTCCTGGAAAGTTTGTGTAAAGAATTCTTTCACTGTTCATCAGTGTTGTACAGATTTCTTAAGATTGGCATTGTTGTTGTTAAATATTCAAATTTCCATAATTCATTAAATACTGAACGAATATTGTTCAAAATCGAGATAATGATATATGTGATTGAGACCTTTATCTGCAATCATATTTTTCAAAACAAAAAAACTTATTTTAGAAGTTATAGAGCCTTGACGTTAGCTTCACATTGACTTAACATAGGGATGTTCCTTAATTTATGGAAACTGGTATAATAAATGTTACAACAAATCGCTAACTAAAATACATGTAATTTTTGAAGTTGGTGAAATGATTCTTTCAGTTTTCGTTAATTTCGAGAAAAAATGTTTAGGACGAAAATAACAGTAGAATCTGCTGCTACATATTTCCAACTTTAATATATTTTTAAATATCAAACGAATATTGGGTTAAACGCTTCTAACTCCAAAAACTCAAAATATTCAAAGAATATTCTTCAAAAAATGTATTCAGTGACATTTTTCCGCTAAAAGCTTTTTTTCAAAGTTAGGAGGTTTTAAATGTGGTTTTCCATTCAAATAATATGGAAGTAACCAAACATTTTCGGCAATAAAGTAGTAAACTAAACTGACAAATAGTATAAGTCGCCATAGGGAAACTTTTTAAGTCGCAGTTTTCTTACACAAATGGTTACTAGACTTTTTGCAAACTTTAGAGTTTGTTCCTTAACTTTTTCGGCGGGGGTTGGCTCAGTAAGTAGCGCGCCTGGTTCGTAATCTACTGCTCCCAGGTTCAAGTCCCAACTGGGCTGCATTGAGAATTTTTCTAAGCTTACCCACGTTCTGCCCTCCCTTAAGAAAGGGACAACATTGGGTCTTCGAAAGGCCGCCATCCGTCGGATGGGAGCTTAAGCGTGGGCCCTTGTGCAGCAAAGCCCTTGCACGTTAAAGATGATACTGAATGTCCTTGATGGGAGACTTCGATCTGTCAGGAGACAGATCGAAGCCTCCGTCAAGCAGTCCCCTACCACCAACATTCTCTGAGGACTTGGGATCTTTGTGACCTGGCCATTTAGCTCATTGTGTGCAAAAGAAGTGCAGCTCAGAGGCAAAACAACTCAACCCTAATCCAATAATTTCAGTCGAACTCTGCTCTCCTACCCTGTTATTTCGAGTTATAGCTTTCCTCGATTTATATTTGCATGTTGTCACAATAAAGAAACAAAATATTTTTGAAATGAATCCCTTAAAATACCCCCCTCAAGCAGCTGCTTGCCACAGAGGTCTGATAAGAGCCTGTTAGTTTATATGCCACAGTAGAAAGTGTGAGAGGATGGCAGGACCTCAGCAGGAAAACGACACAGACAGCCATCCCTTACCCGGGACTCGAACCCAGGTCCCTTAGATCAGTAGCCAAGTGCGCTAACCACTCGGCCATGGGACGACAGGGAAGGAGAACACACTCTACAATTTCCGAAGTGTTGAATTGGACTTTAAAATCATTCAGAGCGAATTTTTGGTCAACTAAAATCAATGCATAAAATCTACAGTCAGTTTCACTGAAATTTACGACTATTTTGCTATGTAAGAAAGATTTCTATTTGAAATTTCAAATTAATTTCCGAATGTTTGAAGGAAAAAAATATAAACGCTCTTTATTGAAAAATTCTTGGGCTTCCATACCTTCAACAACCCAAATAATTGTTGAGTAGCGGGTAGACCAGTGCGAACTTGTCACTCTCTATGAAGAGCGAGTGTTCACGACCATTAAGGAACGAGACAGCAGCGCAGCGTGTCTGGCAGCAGGGGCAGCTCAGAGCGGAGCTAGTGAAAGAGAACGAGCGGATGTGCCACTTGGATCAACTCTCATTGCTTCCGCTGATGAATTTGATAATATTTTTATTTTTGCTTCCCGTACAGGGTTTGCATCATAATTAGCGGAATGCGATTATTTCATTCAACTTCAAAATGTAGGACATTTCGTCGGGTACTTCAAAAGAGCTTACGCCTGGATGTGGTTATTTAGTTCTGCTTATTTGTTAGTACGGGAGAAGGGAAGACGGATTCACTCAGTTCTGACTTCGGGAATGGAGAGAGTTAAAACGCTTCGCCTTTCACGTTTAGATTCTTTATGCAGGAGACACAAATAACGTTCTCTAAATACTTATGATGGAGGGTTGGGTTGGGTTGTTTTACCTCTGAGCGGGAACTTTTTTGCACACCATGGGCAAAATGGCCAGGTCACATGGACCCCGAAGGCTCAGAGAAGGTTGGGGGAGGGGACCCACTGGAACAGCTGTTGGGAGACAGATGGTAGCCTCCCGTCAAGGCCATCCAGCGTGTTCTTTAACGTGCACAGGGTATGTCTCTCCCGCACACGGGGCAACGGCTTAACGTCCCATCCGACGGACGGCGGCCTTTCCAAGCCCATCGGTGACCCCTACTGACCGTGGGCGGGTCGGGGAATTTTGCGGATACGATGGAGGTCTAATAAGATCTGGTCAGCACAGGGTCGAATCTAGGCGACTTAATGGTACTTCCCTGCAGAATTTTAATAACGGGAAGGAGGCTAAGAACAGTTGTGTTGTTTCACCTCTTAGCGGTACTTTTTTGCACACACAATGGGCTAAATGAACAGGTCACAAGGACTCCAAGATCTCAGAGAAGGTTGGGGGGAGGGGACCCACTGGAACAGCTGTTGGGAGATCCGGCATGTCAAGGAGAACAGAGTCAAGGCCATCCAGCATGTTCTTTTATACAACGTGCACAGGATGTGGCTCTCCTGCACACGGAGCCAGGATTTTACGTCACACCCAATGGACGGCGGCCTTTCCAAACCCATCGGTGCCCCTTTCCTCACCGAGGGCAGAATGCGAATTAGCGAAGAGAAATCTGAACGCCGACACAATTGGGACTCGAACCTGAGAACTGCAGATTACGAGTCTGGAGCGCTACCGCACTTTGCTTAAAAAGAAACCATACACATTAATTGAAAATTACGCGGACCAATTATATTAATAAGAAACTATATCTAAACCAGAAACTATAAATTGGTTACAATCTCAATATTGAAAGAGAAGTTCATTGTCCTTCCAGGTATCAGAAAAAATTGCTAGTATTGTTTCAAATAAAAATTAAACAAGAAAGTTAAAGTAATGACAAAAAATCAGAAAAAAATATAGCATTTATTTATTGTTGATTTTTTTTTATTAAGTAAATAACATGTCAATAGTGAAAGGAAAAATTTGTCACATAATAGCAAGGATTCTTTCCAGCAAGGATATAAGAAAATATGGAGACAAGGATATGAGAAAATACGGAGACAAGGATATAAGAAAATACATTTAGTTATAGGTAATAAACTCCTTGAATACGCCTTGGAAATAATAGAATCAATTCCCACTCAATTGCTTCCTGTGGAGTTCATAAAGAATCAGGTGTAGGTTTCATCATTACCAATATATGGTACGCTGATGTGAAACACATGATATTTATTAGCAAATGCGAAAAAGACCTTCCTTAGCTTTAGGAACTACTAGAGGAGCCATGTTGAACACTTGTGATTATCATCGTAGAAAGGAAATGAAAACTTGGGGCCTTTTCACGCTTTTTGCAAACTTTATAGATTTTGTTCCTTAACCCTTTGGAGGGGGTTGGCTCAATCGATAGCGCGCTGGGTTCGTAATCTGTTGTTCCAAGTTCGAGATGGATGTATTTTCAGTTATCATTAGTAACATTTTTATATCTACAGCATTTCTTAGTTGAAAAGGTTGGAACACTATTATGCTGACTGTAAGTCGACGTGGGTGTAGAGGAAAAAATTGTCTTGAGCTCGGCGAGATCCGAACCCGCATCTCCTGGTGACATTGTCAGGTACAGTCGCTCAAAAAAGTATCCGATCACTATGGTTGATTACAGAATTCAGAAAAAAAATATCTGGCAACGATTTATTTAGAAATTAATGATCTGGCAACCTACGTGTCACGTGACACGAAGGTTGCCAGATCATTAATTTCTAAATAAATCGTTGCCAGATATTTTTTCTAAATTCTGTAATCAACCATAGTGTTCGGATACTTTTTTGAGCGACTGTACTCTGATCGCTGAGCTACCGGCCGCTGATCAGATATTCTTCACTGCACTTGTAAGACAGTCTTTAGTTGCTGATCCTACCTTGACGGAGATTTATCTTCTACAATAGAGGATAACTGATCAGCGGCCGGTAGATCAGAGGTCAGACCACCTGACATGTCATCGGAGGTCGCGGATTCGGACTCCACCCGTCTCAAAATAATTTTTTTCTTTACACCCACGTCGACTTACAGCACAATAGCGTTGCAAACTTTATCACTTTAATGTATAGTCATACTTCTAAACCAGTGCTGTCCAACTTCTCTAAGAGCGCGGGTCATTTTTTCTTTTGCCAATATTTCACGGGCCAAAAACAATAGGATAGGTAATTGAAAAGTCAGTTCAGGTCACCTCAAAAAATTATTTTGTTTATACAAAAAATAATAAGTAATAATAATAATAATCAAAAACTTAAAACAATTATTTTATTTATACGAAAAATAATTTTTTTCCTTTTAAGGATTTATAATTTAAGTAATAATAAACGTCAAAAACCTAAAAAATTATTTTATTTATTCAAATAATAATAAGTAATAATAATAATCAAAAACCTCAAAAAATTATTTATACAAAAAATAATAAGTAATAATAATAATAATCAAAAACTTAAAACAATTATTTTATTTATACAAAAAAAAATAAGTAATAATAAACGTCAAAAACCTAAAAAATTATTATATTTATTCAAAAAATAATAAGTAATAATAATAATAATAATCAAAAACCTCAAAAATTATTTATACAAAAAATAATAAGTAATAATAATAATAATCAAAAACTTAAAAAATTATTTTATTTATTCGAAAAATAATAAGTAATAATAAACGTAAAAACCTAAAAAATTATTTTATTTATTCAAAAAATAATAAGTAATAATAAACCAATATAAATTTTCTAAACCTTATCAAATATTTAATAAATTTAATGGGAGCATTGTGGCCGTAGTTGATGGGCAATAATTTCTTTTACGTCCATATCGGTATTTGTTGTTGCGATCCGAAGTATATGTTCAAGTGTAGAGTCTTTCAAGCAGTTTCTGTTTCTTGATTTTATACGTTTCATATCAGAAAATGCGCGCTCTCAGATACATATACTTCCGAACACAGAAATTATTTGGAGTCCAAAGTCTTTCATTTTTGGATATTTTTCTTCAGGCAAAAGTTTGAACAATTCTATTCCAGTTTCTCTATTAGATGCAATAATTGGGTCGGCCTGAAGGTCACATAATTCCATTTGATATTTAGGATCTACGGTGCTAATATCAATATTTAATGGATTACTGAAGAAATTTAAACTTTGTTTAAGGTCATCAAATTGAGGAAATCTTCTATTAAAATCTTCAATTAGGATATCTAATTTAGAAACAAATTTTTCAAAATTAACTGTTTTACTAAGTTGCTTCATTTCTTCGTAGAACTCTTTACAAGTTTCAAAATGAATTAAATTGTTTTCCTGCAAATTTGACTTCAACAATTGTAGTTTGTTTCTAAACCCAGGAACATGATTATAAAGACAGCACACATTTTAATCTTTTCCTTGTAAGGATTTATTCAAAACATTTAAATGATCTGTAATCTCTGTTAGGAAAGCAAGTGAACATAAAAAATTTTCATCAACAAAACTTGCTATTAAAACTTCATTGGTGCCCACTTCTGTGAGAAAAAGATGAATTACTTTTCGAAGTGTAAAAAATCTCTTGAGGCATTTTCCGGCACTTAACCAGCGAATTTTACTATGTAAAAGCAGATCGCTATACTCAGCATGCAGTTCATCCAAAAGAGGCTTTAAATTTTCTGTGTGTAAGAGAACGATTTCCTCCACGAATTAAATTGATAATTTTGACAACCTTTTCCATCACGTCGTTTAGTCTCAGCGAAATGCCTCACAATGTCTCCTGGTGCACAATGCAGTGCAACATTCCACAATGCATGCCATATGCATGCCCAGTGAGAGCGACTCGTGCTGTCGTTAGATGCTTCTTATTACTGCAGCTTCATAAAAACATTTGTTCGATGACGCCGCACTGCTCTTAAAAGGTTTCAGAAGTTTGCCGAATTGGCTTAAGAATGTTATGTAAACTCTATGGAATGAGTAAGTTGAAGATTGCATATCAAATAATATAAGTTGACAAAAATTTATAAAGTGGATTACAGATATTTATTTAAAATTTCAAATGAAAACTTGATTTTGTTCGCTGGCCGCTAGTTGGACAATGCTGAATTCTAAACCATTCAGATTTTAGAGTACCTAGTAATTATGAATCAACTTCGGCTTACTCTGTATCAATATTAGCAGCTGTCAGTATTCACTCGACAGACAGAAAATTCTACTTTCTGGTCCGTAAGATTGCGCATTTTACACTTACCACTTTATAAGTCACAAGAGACATCTCGTTCAAAAAAGCTTATTCTTTCAACGGCGGCAGCCAGTCTTCTGATGTCACCCAATCTTTAAATTCTCAACCACTAATACGATTTCGTCCAACATTGTATCATCTCTTGTGGTTAGTCCAGAATTCATTCCAAAGAATAATGAAACGTTCTCTATAGTTGAATCGAGCTTTTTCTCTGTTGGGCAACATTTTTTAGACGTTGGCCTGAAATTCACAAACATGAATAGAATAGAAGAGTAAAGACCATACTTTTCCAAGTACGTTTCATATTTTAGATACCTCCTCCATTGTTTCTGATCATGAAATCATTCACATCTTATTATTAATATATATATACGGGCCACACCAGACTAGTAACATTAGGGCTATTTGGTTGGATCATTCGAAAGTGTACTAGGTTCATAATCTGCAGTTCCCAGGTTGGAAACCCAATTGCGCCTGAGTTGAGAATTTATTTCCGCAAAACTTCCCGCCTTGCCCTCGGTCAATAGAGGACACCGATGGGCTTGGAAGCGACGTTAACCGAGGTTCCGTGTACATCAGAGCCATACTCGGTGCAAGTTAAAGAACACACAGAATGATCTTGATGGGAGGCTTCCATCTTTCTTAGCAGCTGCCCTATGTGTCCCTTTCCCCATCCTGCTCTGAGCTCTTGGTGTCCTTGTGACCTGGCAATTTAACCCTTTGTGCGCAAAAAATAGGCCCGTGCACAGATAAAACACAATAATTAGTAACATTGATGTTGCAGAGTTAGAAACCGATTATGTCAGTTCTGTGATTTTCTCCAATCTGTCCTGTTCCCGGTGAGAAAAACCCATGACAGGACGCAGTGAGGGACACAGAGAGAAAAACCAGACTTTTAGGGTAAACACAGTCCAGCATTAAGCTGTGGTCTGCGTTCAGGAGAAGCATATTCGGTAGGTTTTCAAGAACAAGATGAATGGCTTTAAGAAAAGCTTTTCTCTATCCCTAACAGCTGTTCAGTTGTTTAAATTTCAAACTCTGTTCTGAGGATTGAGATCCTCGTGAAATGGCCACGTGACTTATTGTATAACAGAAAAGTGACTCTCAGAGAAAAATCCTCTCGGTAATCATATTTTGCTTAGCAGTGTATGCAAATCTGCATATACTGCTATGCAAAAAATATTATTTTCTTAAAAAGACAATGTTTTTGCTGGTAATGAAACAAAAAAATTCAATAAAATGCTGCCCAACTCCCGGAAAAATAGTGAAATGACATCATGTTCAGTAGCGCTGGTAGCTACTCGTAAATTGCTCGAAACGATGGATGAGAGTACAGATGACCATTTTAGGTCATTTTCAGGAGAAGACTTCTTGTTAATGAAATACTTTCAATTTATTGACAATTTCCAGGGGTTGGGGGATATCTGTCTTTCCCCCTCCCCCTCCAATTTTGTCGCCCTCCTGCCAGCTCATGTCTTCATGTTGCTTTCTTTTCCTTGGCTTCTACTCTCTATTTAATATCCTGCACTCATCGTTTTGGTGTTTCTTTTCCGTTTTCCTTTCTACTTTGAATACATTTTATTTATGTGCAGCCAATCCTTTTCGCCCGATGGATCATTCTCTGAGTCAATGACTTGGGTGACTGCCTCCCACTTTTTGTGGATTTCCATGTTCATTTTTGTACTTTTTTCCTCTCTCTCACTAACATCCTGCGTTTCCCCTCCCATTGTGCAATGACAAGGGACATACTTGTCCATGTATGCTCCCTTGTGAGAGAATATCATTCAGACCACTTCATTTTTTTCAGTTTTCCTGCAGTGTTCCGGTAAAGGTGTCCTTTCTCACCTTCACTGTGCTTCCTTTCTATTTTCTCTTAACTTCGCTATCACCCAAAACTCTTACACGATTTCATTCTTTCCGATGCACTCTTTTGAAAATCAGAATTTGGAAAAGCGAGTTCCTATAGGTTGGTTTTATTTTTGTCTAATTCTGCTTGAATTGGAAACTCAATAATGTGGGAAGCACTACTTTGAATTAAACCAGACAATCATCCGAAGATAAAATGATGAAATGATTTGAGTCGAGGTTTGCTAATGTGACTTTTAAGAAATATTTTGCAAATGATATGTATGATTGCTAGCTTTCACTTTTAATACTGCGATGGAGTATAAGAAATGTTTCCAATATTTTAACAACGTTTTATTGTGTTTAATGAATATACCACTTGACTACAGTGTTTTTTATCCTGATAATAAAACTTTTTTGGGCAACGAGCCAGGGGCGCTATCAACTGAGCCAGGGGCGCTATCGACTGAGCCATGGGCGCTATCAACTGAGCCATGGGCGCTATCGACTGAGCCAAGGGGAAATCAGGGCTGGTTTATATACGTCACGTGCCTTTGAGTACATGCAGAGCGCTGTCGATATTATGGTTGATTTAAACTTGACAGCATCCCTTTTAATACATCTGCTACTGCATCCACGTGTTGTTGAGTGACTTTTGCAACTTCATCAAATTGGTGAGTGCAATCAAAATTTGGTGAGTGCAACTTTTGCAACTTCATCAAATGATGGTTCATCGGAAATGCCGATTTATATGCTACAGATTGTTGGGTTGTTTTACCTCTGAGTGGCACTTTTTTGCACACAATGGGCTAAATGGCCAGGTCACATGGACCCCGAAGGCTCAGAGAAGGTTGGGGGAAGGAGACCCACTGGAACAACTATTGGGAGACAGGTGGTAGCCTCCAGTCAAGGCCATCCAGCGTGTTCTTTAACATGTACATGGTATGGCTCTCTCGCATATGGGACCACGGCTTAACGTCCCATCCGATGGACGGCGGCCTTTCCAAACCCATCGGTGTCCCCTACTGACCGTGGGCAGGGAGGGTAATTATTGAAGAGATAAATCTCAACCCTGATCCAACTGGGACTCGAACCTAGGAACTACAGATTACGAGCCTGTCGCGCTACCGACTGACACTGCTACATCTGATAAGAATATTTCTTGAAATGTACTAAACTGACTTTCTGGTCCATTTCAATCCTTAAAGTTCATTCTCTCCTCCAGAGTTCGCTCTAGATTCAGTTTTGAGAACTCTTAATTCTGTAGGAGCTCAGAGAATCCACCTGAATCATCTTGATCTAATTTATCTGCCTGAATCATCTTGATCTAATTTGTCTGCCTGAATCATCTTGATCTAATTTGTCTGCCTGAATCATCTTGATCTAATTTGTCTGCCTGAATCACCTTGATCTAATTTGTCTGCCTGAATCACCTTGATCTAATTTGTCTGCCTGAATCATCTTGATCTAATTTGTCTGCCTGAATCATCTTGATCTAATTTGTCTGCCTGAATCATCTTGATCTAATTTGTCTGCCTGAATCATCTTGATCTAATTTGTCTGCCTGAATCATCTTGACCCATTTTGACTACCTTCAATAAACTTCTTCGATACTTTATTTTTACAGTTAAGCCGAATAAAATACATATAAGGTAAAGATGGATTCGGAAGCAGACTGCGCAGGGATCTAAATAGCACAGATGTTCCGGATCAGTAATAATTTAAATTTTGTATTCCTCTTGAAATTATAAAAAAGAAATGAGTATTTTAGGTTGGTTTACCTATGAACGGCGCTTTTTTGCACACACTAGGCTAAGCGCCAGGTCACAAGGATCCAAGGGTTCAGAGAAGTTTGGGGAAAGGAATCCACTGGACAGCTATTGGGAGACAGATGGCATCCTCCTGTTAAGGCCATCCAGTGTTTTGTTTAGCGTATCCAGTATAAGGTATGGTTCTCCTGCTAAGTTTGCAGGAGAGTTACCTCATCTACCATCAGTCAGATGTGGACTTTACGCCTACATCTGACTGATGGCTTTACAGCTTTACGCCTACATCTGACTGATGGCTTTACGGCTTTACGCCTACATCTGACTGAAAGCCCACATCTGACTGATGGCAGCCTTTACAAGTCCATCTGTGTCCCCTTTCTGACCGAAGGCAGAGTAGAAGTTAGCTCGGATAAATCTAAATGCAAGCAAAGTTGGGACTCGAACCTGGGAGCTGCAGATTGCGAGCCTGGAGCGCTACTGGTAACCAACCCCCGACCAAGAGATAAGGGGAATAAACGATTTGTTTTCATTATAATTTTAATTGGTTTTTAGTAGTAAGTAATAAGCACCATTTAGCCTTTTATTTTTTAGGCATCAACAGCAGCCAGGTATGAAATTAGCAGTTGGTGCGGAGATTATCCACAAAATATAAATAATTTATTTTCTATTCATAAAAAAGTGTTAAGTTGACATTTAATATTAGTTACTTAAATATCATTAATCCTTTATTCTTTTTTACATAATATTAGACAAATTAATATTTTTAAAATAATTATCTTTTTTATATAGAGAACAATGTCTCAAAAAATTATGCTTTTAATACCAAAACTGACTTTTATATAGCGTACCACTAGTGAAAAACTATATTTTTAAGATACTTTTTGTTCCTTGCACCAAAATTTTTTAATGCACTGCCTTCTCGTTTGAGAAATGGAAAAATAAAATCGTAATTCCTTTAAAAAGAAACTGCGTACAGTCGTTCAAAAAAAGTATCCGAACACTATGGTTGATTACAGAGTTCAGAAAAAATATCTGGCAACGATTTTTTTAGAAATTGGTGATCTGGCAACTTTCGTATCACGTGACACGAAGGTTGCCAGATCACTAATTTCTAAAAAAAATTGTTGCCAGATATTTTTTCTGAATTCTGTAATCAACCATAGTGTTCGGATACTTTTTTGAGCGACTGTACATATGTTCTTAAGCTCACAAATTTTGAAACAAGGTTTAGGTGATGCTTCTCTTCTGATTTTTCCTAAGTATGTCTACTTTTTTTGATTACTGTTGCCAAGTTTCACGTGGAAGATACACATGAATCTTGGACAGGTTTTTATAGCCCTTGATTTTACGTTAGAGAAACAGAAACTGAACGAGAATAAATAGCAGTTCTTTCAGAAATGCACTAAACCAAACACACTATAAATTCCAGTTGTTGGCATTTTTAGCAATTATTTTAACTCAGAATCTATTGTCTAATCAATTATGGAAATGCACACACAAAATCATTACGTCCAAAACGTTCAGACTTTCAATTCAATCTAAGAGCAAAGTTAAATCTAACAAATTGACCGCTTGAAGAAAGTGGGCCACGAGAGGCGGCGCTGTGCCACTGCTGACCTCTTTTATCGAATTTTCCGTCCTGACGGAACTTTCTCACACTGCCTCCGACATCACTCAAGATCCTCACGTCCCAACCACCCCCGTAGAGACGAGAGGGGCGTGGATTGCTACATTCCTGAATTTAACCATCTGTTAAATAAGGGAAGAGAGCGCATCCTGTATTTTAAACGATCGGTTGCTCTGCACTGCATGGGATCAACGGAGGACGTGATCTTGAGGATATTTAGAGCATCGTGCTCAGGGAGCTCTTTTTTAGTTATAAACGTAAAAATTGTTATCGCATCTAAAGATAAACAGATGGTGATATTTTCTTCTTTTTATAGGCCATTCGCAGATATAGGTCGCAAAAGGGCATAAAGGAATGAAAGGATTTTATTGTTGGGTTGTTTTACCTCTGAGTGGCATTTTTTTTTGCACACATTGGGTTAAAAAGTCAGGTCACAAGGACCCTAAGGGCTCAGAGAAGGTTGGGGAAATCTACTACTGGATGCCATCTAATATAAAAGTTAGAGAGTTTCAGAACCGAACAACGCCGGGTAAATCTGCTAGTATAAAATAACCTTCAGTTTTTGCTGAATGCTGAAAGGCAAAACTTCGTTAAATATGGAATCTTAAGAAGTTTTTTAGTGAAATAGAACTTAGTAAAAACGTTTTCAAAGGAAAGTATTTATGGTTTTATATATTATTCAAATCCCTTCTCACTTTGTTGGGTTGGGTTGTTTTACCTCTGAGCGGCACTTTTTTGCACACCATGGGCTAAATGGCCAGGTCACATGGACCCCGAAGGCTCAGAGAAGGTTGGGGGAGGGGACCAACTGGAACAGCTGTTGGGAGACAGATGGTAGCCTCCCGTCAAGGCCATCCAGCGTGTTCTTTAACGTGCACAGGGTATGGCTCTCCTGCACACGGGGCCACGGCTTAACGTCCCATCCGACGGGCGGCGGCCTTTCCAAGCCCATCGGTGTCCCCTACTGACCGTGGGCAGGGCGGAGAATTTTGCGGAGATAAATCTCGACGCTGACCCAGCTGGGACTCGAACCTGGGAATTACAGATTACGAGCCTGGCGCGCTACCGACTGAGCCACCCCCGCCCCACTCTCACTTTGTAGTTGTGAAATTAAAATATCATGTATGTAACTCAAAAATGATTTTTATTAAATGCGTTTACAGTGTATAACATATTAAACGCCGTGGTCTAAATAGCAGCCTGTTCTTGAATCTATAACCGAGTAATGGCGCAGAATTTTAAATTCTGGCCGCATTTCAGATAAGTATGCGAGTCGGTTTTCCAGATGTGCGGATTCCCTTTTCGTAAAAACGTTATTGTACAGTTACTTTAGTGCAATAATTACTCCCCGCAATAACTGTGCATCTCGGCTAGTTTTAATTTAATTTGTAGCCGATATAAGCAAGAAATTGCAAATTGTTGCCCGATCTACTATTCGAACATGTTGCAGTAAATGTCCTATGAGACATGACTAAATAACAGCAAGCGAAATAATAACAAAAACCTGTAATATATACGAGTGCTACCAGGGACGTCGAGAACTAAGGAGGTGAAGTGTGTATGGCTGTCCCCTTTTGTGTGTATATGTGTGTAATCATATAGCTATGAAAGTTACCTAGCAACAAATCTTTTCTGAAAAAGAAAAACGCTATATTTATTTTTTTGATTTGCGACATATAGGACAGAGAAGAATCCTGGAAGCTACTCCTAGCTTAATAGAGACCTTCTCATACAAGGACATGCCCTACTAAGACCGAAGTCACTGCTGACCACTGCCTTAGTTAGAGCAACCAAAGTTTGCCTTGCTGGAACAGTCGCTAGCTGCCTAACCACTATGTCAGTTAAGGCTTAAGGATACTTGTTATTGAAAAATAACAAGTATCCTGTCAAATCAGCTTAAATAGTCAAAACAATTTAATGAATATACTATAAAAATGAAACAAATATAAAATTTTGTTATGAGAATAAGAAGTAAGAAAATCATAAGAAATAAACAACACATTTTAAAGCAAAACACAAATAAAACACAATTTTTTATTTTATGGTTAGTATAAAAAGTAATACTAATATTGTTCAAATTATTTTAAAATATAAACAAAGTGAATACTTAGAAATAAACAAACGAAATTAATTAATAATTTTGAAATTGTTTTAGAACTGTCCTTTTTGAGATTTTCGGCTGGAAATAATTCAGTAATGCATCGATATTTAACTTTCGTGCCAAACAGGCTTCTACAATTTATGCTGGTTGCATTAATATATTGAATGCATACATAATACATACATATTTATACGGAATAAATGACCGTGAGAAATGGATGTTAACACCAGGAATACAGGAAACCACCGAGATCTCTATTTTCGTTCACTCTAAATGTTTCAACGTCTTTCCCCTTTCTCATCCACTTTGTTACCGATACAAGTATGCAATATACCGATATACTGGGCAGGTCCACTTCAAGAATTGTGGGTCCCTGTACTCTCGATCCTCTCCTACCTTTCGTCCGGCCTGAGTGCTGCATATGAGAACATGATTTCCTATAATAGAGATGCTAGAATTAGGAGAGTACAGATGTTGATAAAGACTACGATCACCCCTGACAACCATACAACTCAAGCAATTTGTCTTCATTGACAAGGCTGTTAATGATGAGGCTTTGTGATAATAAGGTTCAACTGCTCCCCAAGAGCATATATGAGCTCATGTCATAGAAATTCTGGGGGGGGGGGGGGTCAGTCGGCAGCGCGCCAGGCTCGTAATCTGTAGTTCCCAGGTTCGAGTCCCAGCTGGGTCAGCGTTGAGATTTATCTCCGCAAAATTCCCCGCCCTGCCCACGGTCAGTAGGGGACACCGATGGGCTTGGAAAGGCCGCCGTCCGTCGGATGGGACGTTAAGCCGTGGTTCCGTGTGCGGGAGAGACATACCCTGTGCACGTTAAAGAACACGCTGGATGGCCTTGACGGGAGGCTACCATCTGTCTCCCAACATCTGTTCCAGTGGGTCAGATTCCAGTGGGTCCCCTCCCCCAACCTTCTCTGAGCCTTCGGGGTCCATGTGACCTGGCCATTTAGCCCATGGTGTGCAAAAAAAGTGCCGCTCAGAGGTAAAACAACCCAACCCACAACGTGGTATTGGGCTGTGGATACAACGATAAAAAATACCTAGAGTTAACGAAAGATAATATACTATGTACTTCATTTATGCGATGAAGGAAACTGGAAAAAAAAATGTTGCTTAAAGAAATATGTTTAAGCAATATGTTATTTTTGCAATATTCGTCAATTCCGAGAAAAATATTAGAATTAAATATATATATATAACTATTAGGTGTTCCACATTCCCTAATTGCTATACGAATAGTGTCGAAAGTCAAGTTCTGAATACATTTCTTTGTGTGAAAAATTCCAAACAAATGAAACATGATCAAAGAGAAAAATCAATAAATCTTCGGGCAGCCCACTTGTGCCGGAAGTCTGACAGCAGTCTGTCAGTATAATACTGACGTAGATAAGACATGTGAAGAAGGAAAGATCTCAGTCTAAAGACAACAGAGATATCAGAAGAAAAAAAATGCCAAATCCCTTTCCAGGTTTCGAACCCAAGTCCCTAACGTGATGCAAAGCAATTGACTTTTGTTTGCTAAGTTTAAGTTAACCGTGAAAACACTGAGATGGTAATCCACGTTCAATGTACGAGGATTCTTTGAAAAGCATCGAGGCACTGACATTCCGTATAGATTGGCAATAAGGGATGTAACCTTTTTTTTTTCTCAAAACAGCTGCAGAGGTTAAAAATATTTATGAAAATAATAAAGTTTTAAGATTTTGTTTTTCAGCAATCTAAAAATTGTATTGTCAGTTTTGGAGTATGAAGTCATGCCTCTTATGAGAATTAATTTCAAGGATGCTAAATTATTATCTAAGAATCGTTCTAGTTCAGTGACATAAAAGGTTTGTAGAGGCCCAGGTGCAAGCTAATAAGAGAATTCTTAGATAATACTTCACCCCACACGCATGCGCAACGATCATCAACTCTTTTGATAAAAACCGATGTAAATGTAAAGCGTAATCGTCAAATCAGGTATATGTAAACGATAACTATATTACGGGGATATATATGACGCATTGATGCTCAACCGGGGGGGGGGGGCAGTGGCACTCATTTGTTCAATGGTTTACGCCCCCTGGTTCATTTTACACAATTAAAATTTTTAGGATATTGGATAAAATTATGATTAAATCAAGTCATCTAAATTACTGTCTTCTTAGGAGCAAAAAAAAAAAAGTCATCAACTTTAGAGGCAGTTGATAACATTCTCATGGTAGTATTGATGACATTAATTTAGAGAAACACTTAACTCTTTTTAAGAATAGATATAAAATTCAGGAGTCTTATCATTAGGAAATATTCTACTACAACACTGACAAGTGAATTTGTTTGACGACAGAACTATGAGTAAGTTATATGGAAAATTTCGTAAGGGTGAACTCTCAGGAAATGATATGGAGATTGATAAAAGGATAGCCTTAACTGGCATAGTGGTTAGGCAGCTAGCGACTGTTCCAGCAAGGCAAACTTTGTGTGTTGTGTTAGATCTAACTAAGGCAGTGGTCAGCAGTGACTTTGGTCTTAGTAGGGCATGTCCTTGTATGAGAAGGCCTGTATTAAGCTAGGAGTAGCTTATAGGATTCTCCTCTGTCCTATATGTCGCAAAAAAAAGGAGTGAGCCGTGCAGAGCCCTGTCTATGCGACAAGTGCGGTAGAATCCTCTGCACCATTATAGTTACGCCACTCTTCTAGCTAACAAGAGTTGACATTACACATAAAACAGAGGTAAAAGAAACTGAAATTATTGATAATTGAAAATCGTAGCAAGAGACAACAGATGTTAAGTCAAATGAATCTGCTGGTGAGGTGAAATCAAGGCAATCCTATATCGAAAAGCATTATTTGTTACTGTTTTTGGCATACTTTCTGAAATCCTAAGAAAATTAAAGGCGAAAAAATAGGATTCATAGCGCGGAACGAAAGCGAACTGAGGTAGCGTAGCCTTCGCTTGGCTAGAACAGCGAACGCAGTTCCCAAGCACGAGTGCTTGTTTCCCGGCACGACACTTACCTCGCAACATTAATGCTAAATATTGAGATATAACAATGAAGAGAAAGCCACGCGACTATCTCACCACAAGGCGCACTCCTCCAGGAACTTCCTAAACAAAGGCACACGATCACGTGACTCAGTGTTGTCACCACGTTTCATGTGCTGAGGCCGTGCCCTCGCTGCAACTCTCCCCCCTCCTACTAACCGGCAAGTGCAAAACGCTGCCGCACCGAGCACACATGATTGCTTAAAGAAAACCTGACCACATTACTCCTGCACGTCGGTGTACGGTAAAGTCGCCATTACCTAACGCAGCTCCCACGGTCCTGGGTGTGGTTGGGGTCGCCATCACCCGGGCAACCTACCCCGGGAGAGGTCAAGGAGCCAAGCACACAGTGGCCGCCAACGCGATGCCCACCCCCCACTTTCTCGCATCCACTGACGACGTGCTGTGGGAACGATGCTCCAGCCTCAGATCTCGGCTCAGCAGGGACTCTCCCGTTAGATGGAGCTTTGGCGCCTAGAGGCTCAAGGTGAGCGTTCCAGCATCACTCTCCTGCGGCCACCTTTCCACACTACTTTCGATCACGTCTTCCGTTATTTGCATAGCACATCAAATGCCAATAGCATGCCGAGCAATGCCGACCTCTGCTGAGCGTTTATACTTTGCATTCCACATCAGAATGATTTTTTCTAGACTTTCTTTAGCATTTAAAAAAAAAGAGTTAAAAAATACATTTTTTGTAGATATCAAATGAAATAGTTTATTTTCAAAATGCCAGGAGGTATTACTTATATGTATTCTCAGAATGGATTGTTTTACCACTGATCTGAGCGGCACTTTTATCAGCACAATGGGCTAAAAAGCCAGATCACAAGGACTCCAAGAACTGAGAGAAAGTTGAGGAAGGGAATCCGCCGAACAGCTGTTAGACGACAGATGCAAGCCTCCAGTCAAAGTTATTCAACGTGTTCTTTAAAGTGCACAGGTTATGGCTCTCCTACACAGAGAGGGCAGCTGAACGTCCCATCTGACGGACAGTGGCCTATCCATGCCAAACGGTACTTATATGTATTCTGTATGGATTACCGGAATTATACTATCGTTGCATAATCCTAGTCATAGTTTTGCAGTTAGACAGCGTTCTTGAAAGTTCTGATTTCTAGCTTCTGAAAACAATTCTTGCCACCAAGTCGTTTCCAAACGAGATGAAACCCGTCAGCTTGTTTGTGCCTAACATCGATGGCAACTTCTCTTTGGAAAGGTTGTAAGTGCACTTAAACGACATAGAGACAATTCGGTAAGTCTTAGCAAAGACAGTTGTCGAGTTTAAAAACCTCCGCTATTAATCTGAAGGTAAATATTCTTTGATTTTTTTAAACTATGTTTTATCGCGATTTTCAGAACTCTAAATAATTATCGCAGAATCAACAGGCAAAGATTTTAAAATGATGCATAATAATGCCAATTTCTAAATAAAGTTATCAATATTTTGAAATTAAAAAAAAAGATATAATCGGAAAAAATCAGTTATTTTCTACCAATAAAATATTTAAATAGGAACGGTCTTGATGGATTGGACTATTTTACTTCTGAGTGTGACATGATAATGATGGTTAGGCCTCAAGGACCGCAAGTCTCAAGGCACAGCGAGTTAGAAAAACTGACCGACTCGCAGAGAACTGCAGGAATTAACTTCGATGTTTCAGTCAACTGATCCTTTATTATTAATGAGAAAAGGGAGGGATTGACTCGTTTGATAGCTCTCCATTTTAGTAGTCTGATGATCCCAAGTTTCAGTCCCAGCTGTGCCTGCATTAAGATTTTCTCTACTAGTCACTACTCTACACTCGGTGAGAAAGGGGCATCGATGGTCTTGGAAAAGCCACCTTGACAACTGCATTTCTTAGGATGAGATTGGAGCGGGGTTGATTCAGTCGGTAGCTCGACTGGCTGGTAATCTGTAGTTCCCAGGTTAGAGTCCCACCTGTGACAATATTGAGATTCATCTCCTCTACCCCCCCCCCCCCACACACACACACTCTGCTCTCGATCAGAAAAGGGACACTTGATGGTTTTGGAAAGTGCATGGACCTGTGCAGGAATTCGTACCTTCTACGCTTGGCTACTGATCTAAGGGAACTGGGTTCGAGCCCCGGATAAGGTATGGATGTTCGTGTTGTTTTTCTGCTGAGGTCCTGCCAACCTCACAGACCTTCTACTATGGCATATAAACTGACGGGCTCCTATCAGACCTCTGTGGTCAAGCAGCTGCTTGAGGGGGTATTTATTATTTTATTATTACAGTTGAAAAACACGCTGTTTAGTCTTGACCGGAGACTTCCATTTTTCTCTTAACTGCTATCCAGTGGATCCCTTTCCCCAGCCCTCATTGAGCCCTTATGACCTAGCTATTTAGCCCTTTGGTTGCACAAAAGCGCCGCTCAGAGGTAGAACAGCTCAACTCAATAAGAACGAGAGTAATCGGCAAGGATTCAATGCTACAAAGGTTTAGGAACCACTTATTTCAATTTTAAATATTTGAATTTACGAGTTTACAATTGAATTGTAAACGTTGCCATTTTTGCGTAATCGCTTTTGTTTGTGGAAATATTCGAACCGTGAGGGGAAATCCTGTTCCGAACATAAATGTTGTGGGTTGGGTTGGTATAACTCTGAATGTCACTTTCAGCAGGGTGGGGATTGGTGGAGATGGATCTCAACGCTAGCACAGTTAGAACTCGACCCTGGGAACCACAGATTACGAGCTCGGCATGCTATTGCCTGAGTCACCCCGTCCCTCTTTTTGGATGGACCAATGGTTTGAAATATGAAACACAAAAAATATATACATATTTAAAGCAGAATTTCAAAAAAAAAATGCGTTACTGAAGTGATTATGAGAAAATTAAGAATTGAGTTGGGTTGTTTTACCTCTGAGCGGCACTTTTTTGCACACCATGGGCTAAATGGCCAGGTCACATGGACCCCGAAGGCTCAGAGAAGGTTGGGGGAGGGGACCCACTGGAACAGCTGTTGGGAGACAGATGGTAGCCTCCCGTCAAGGCCATCCAGCGTGTTCTTTAACGTGCACAGGGTATGGCTCTCCCGCACACGGGCCACGGCTTAACGTCCCATCCGACGGACGGCGGCCTTTTCAAGCCCATCGGTGTCCCCTACTGACCGTGAGCAGGGCGGGGAATTTTGCGGAGATAAATCTCAACGCTGACCCAGCTGGGACTCGAACCTGGGAACTACAGATTACGAGACTGGCGCGCTACCGACTGAGCCACCCCCGCCCCAAATTAAGAATTGTTGTTAAGTGAATTATCTAATATCGAATATCTCGCGCAATTTGTGATTTATCTAAAACTAACTTTCCCAATTCAAATATTTCTCATGAATCCTGCTACAAATTTTTAAAATGATAGTAATGTTAATAACAGCTATGAGATAGGGTAAAATTTGGCTTCTCAATGTTTTTTCTTTGTTTCTAGAGAACTAATTAATAAAATAATGGTTGTCTGTTAAAAGATTGAGTGATTTCTAAAGTGCAGGTAAAATTTGCGGTTATTGCGTCAAAGTTATATCTAGAGCCACAGATTTGACGGTGATTGATGCCCATTTTGATTGGTTAAGTGGTTAACGAGATGAGCTATTGATGATAAATAATACAATAATACTGACAAAGCAGTCGAGGTACATAGAAATACCATCCTTAGGTTATTGCAACTAATTAGCCCCATTGCCCAATGCCGTTCAAGAGAGGGACTCTCTTCTTGTCGCTATTAATGGTCGTCCCGTGGCGCGAGTAGTTAGCGCGCTTGGCTACTGATCTACGGGACCTGGGTTCGAGCCCCGGGTAAGGCATGGATGTTCGTGTTGTTTTCTGCTGAGGTCCTGCCATCCTCTCAGATCTTCTACTGTGGCATATAAACTGACAGGCTCCTGTCAGACCTCTGGGGCAAGCAGCTGCTTGAGGGGGTATTTATTTATTTTTTTATTAATTAATGTGTTGGAAATAGAGTAAATTTAGATATCCCATAATGAGGAAGTTAAACTAATAAAAAATGCTCAAATCAGTTTCAAAATGTTTCGACGTTCCTTGGCTCAGTGGTTAGCGCGCTTGGCTACTGATCTAAGGAAGTGGGTTCTAGTCCCGGATCGATATTCGTTTTGTTTTCTGTTGAGGCCCCGCCATCCTCACAGACCTTATGGCGTATAAACTGATAAGCTCCCGTCAGACAACTGTGGCAAGCAGCTGTTTGAAGGGGTATTTTTTTTTAAATATGTGCATAGGTGATCTTGCACCTCAATTGTTTTTTATCTTTAACTTTGCTTAATGGAGTTTAAAATCTACTCAAAGTAGACGGAATGCAAAATGCCTTTTTGAATTTGATTGCAGATGCATTCATGGATTCTTGGATATAGTAGTTTGATTTCGTGGCTACTAATGAAGTCTACGAGTCTCAGACGCAGATTATTTCTAAACAGCCTCTTAGGTAGAAAGAAAATTCCGTGTTCTCTGCATGAAGAATGATAAATTAGAAAAAAAGATTTTGTAATGAGATATTTTTCACCGGAGCCACTCTTGAGATCTCGCAAATGTCTATTTTGGGGAATTTGTTCATAACAAAACCATAATACATTTCCAGGTGGGCAACAATTGAGCTTATTTCGCATTTTAAAAAATTTCTGACATGGGGTGAAACTCCTCTAAATTTTAGAACGGCAAAAATTTAAATGATTAATATACAAATTTTTTGTGTGTATTAACTTATTTTTAATGCATTTTTCTATTGCATACAATTATACACTTACCATCAGTAGAGAATATTGAACAAGGGATTTTTTTAATGTCGGAAATATTGGAATATTAATCTTTTCCCTTCTATCATCAATTTTTTTAATTTTGTCCCCTCTTCAAAATTTTGCCCAGTTTTTTACATTTAGCCCCCCTACACACACTCCTCTGACATATTTTCTAATTATGTCCATAGGTTTCGGTTTTCATTGTGACTCATACTTTACCATATCAACTCAATACATTCGAATTCGATTTTCAGCAAACGCCGAGTGGTTAGCACGCTTGGCTACTGATCTAAGGGACCTGGGTTCGAGCCCCGGATTAGGCATGGATGTGTGTATCGTTTTTCTGCTGAGGTACTGCCATCCTCTCAGATCTCCTACTGTGGGATATAAACTGACAGGCTCCTGTCAGACCTCTGTGGCAAGCAGCTGCTTGAGGGGGTATTTTTTTTTTACATAACAAGGAAATAGGAAAGTGTCAAGATGTTATTTTAATGGAGTCTAACAATCATGATGAAAGGAAATCATCATTTATGCATGAAAAAAAATTATCGTAAACTGAAAGTACTGATGAAAACGTACTTCGATTGAGGGAAGTTTAAATAAAAGTAAACATATACCCCCTCCTGTCAGTTTAATACACCATAGTGAAAATTTGTGAGGAAGGCGAGACCTCAGCAGAAAGACAACACAAACATCCATGCCTTACCCGAGGTTCGAACTCAGGTCCCTTGATCAGTAGCAAAACGCGCTAACCACTCATCATGGTATTTTAGAAAAGCAAATATTTTTTATTATTAAAAAAAGCAAATTTCATTTTTAAATCTGACACTTCACCAAATCATCTAATGAGTCAATAAAAGGCCACTTAATAGCAATTTTAAGATCTGTCGTCATATAAATTAACAAAGCGTTTTGAAAAATGCTCGTTTATAGAAGGAAAAAGCATGATAGAATTCTCGGCCTGTCCCTAAGTGGACCTACCACGCGGCAGAGAGCTCTGCCGCAACCAACGCCCTTCTATCTCCGGCAGACTCGGTATGCTGAACCCGTGCCCCGTGCTCTGCTGCCAAGCAGAGTATCAAATTAGGGCAGACACAGAGGCCGCTGCCATCCCGCCAGGAATGTGGTATAAAAACACCGACAACCCCGGCCGGTAATTTGTTGTCCCGGAACTGGACACGAGAGGGGACTAGAAGTTAAGGGGGGAGGAACTGCCTGCCTCACTGCAGCCCTAGGAGGTTAGGCAGCAGAAAAAAAAACACATATGTCCAAGGTCACGTGGAACTTTTACTCTGTAACTGGGATAGGTAGCTTGCTGTGTGAGAACCGTTGTCTAGATAGCACCTTATTCACTTGCACTGTGTCACTGAAAGTGACAGCTACAATCGAGGCATGTTGCATAGAAAGAGGAGGAGTGGATACATTGTAACACCTTCGAATACATCGGAAAAACCTGTCCGTCTATTCAGCATGAGTTGGTACTGATCATAGGCGTTATTACTGAACGGCGATGCTTGTCTCCGCAAAATGAGATTCCCCTGTTGTCATTTGTGTTATTTTCAGAAGGCAAGTAGTAAAGCTTATCCGTGCTCACAAACTGAAGGTTAGCAACAGCCACTTTTTTTTTCCTTTTTATTTGAAGCTTTACTTTATAAAACGGAATTGAATTAAAATCATATTTGATATATCAATCTTCAAGATGGTCATTTCTTTTGAGAGTTTTTCTTTGATGGTCATTTCTTTCGATGAGTTCATGTCTTAATGAACGGTGTTATTGTAGGGGATTGTTATTACTCTCATCTGAATATGCTTCTTCTTTTTTTTTCTTCATGATTGAATTCTACTTGTACTTTGAGTACAAGTAGAATTCAGTCATGAATGAGGATGGCTCAGTCGGTAGCGCGCCAGGCTCGTAATCTGTAGTTCCCAGGTTCGAATCCCAGCTGGGTCAGCGTTGAGATTTATCTCCGCAAAATTCCCCGCCCTGCCCACGGTCACTAGGGGACACCGATGTGCTTGGAAAGGCCGCCGTCCGTCGGATGGGGACGTTAAGCGTGGCCCCGTGTGCGGGAGAGCCATACCCTGTGCACGTTAAAGAACACGCTGCATGGCCTTGACGGGAGGCTACCATCTGTCTCCCAACAGCTGTTCCAGTGGGTCCCCTCCCCCAACCTTCTCTGAGCCTTCGGGGTCCATGTGACCTTGCCATTTAGCCCATGGCGTGCAAAAAAGTGCCGCTCAGAGGTAAAACAACCCAATCATGAATGGGTTGGATTGTTTTACCTCTGAGTAAGCTTCTTCTTGTATTTTGAGTAGATTCAACTCCATTAAGCAAAGTGAAAGATAAAAAACAATTGGGGTGTAAGATCACCTATGCACATATTTTAAAAAAATACCCCTTCAATTCTTCTTGTATGCGTTTCAAACTCTAAGATTTGATATTTTGTCCAAAATTTACCCAGAGACAATTAAGCAAAACTTCGTAATCTATCACCGAGATAAGAAAGTTGATATTTTGGTAGTTGGTTGTGATATTAATATAAAGTGATCGAAGGCCGAAAAATCTCGAGCATCATGCTCAATTTTATCGACACCGTTAGAGTTTTTTCTTAACTCTAACGATACTGAGCTAGACTCGTAATTTGCGGTTATCAGTCTTCGATCCCACTCCACCGCGTTCTCGGCTGCTATGATTGGAAATGTTGTCTTATTTCGGAATCGTTCTTAAGCCTTCAACTTGTGGACCTTGCGTGCAAGAGGGTCATACTCGTCACTGCAAAGAAATACGTACACAGTCGTATCAGAATAATGTGAACACCTACCATAGTATATGTATGGTAGGTGGTCATATTATTCTGATACGACTGTGTATATTATTTTGGCGAAAATCTCTCATCTGACTTTTCCCTGCAAGGTTCCCGGGTTTGGTATCCTTGTGACTCACCAATTGTCCACTATGTAAGTAAAAAATGACTCTCTTGTGAAAATAAGAAAATTTGTCGCGGTGACAATTAAGCTCCTTTATTAGTTATGATAATGACTTCTGTGCATATTTGCTCGAAAGAGTCGGTGCTTTTGGCCAGAAAAAACGAAAAAACTTTTATCAACATTGTGTTCCTCCTGATGATTCTCGTAAAACGCCTTTACGAGATTGGCTTCATAATTCAGTTATAGTTGGGTTGTTTTACCTCTGAGCGGCACTTTTTTGCACACCATGGGCTAAATGGCCAGGTCACATGGACCCCGAAGGCTCGGAGAAGGTTGGGGGAGGGACCCACTGGAACAGCTGTTGGGAGACAGATGGTAGCCTCCCGTCAAGGCCATCCAGCGTGTTCTTTAACGTGCACGGGGTATGGCTCTCCCGCACACGGGACCACGGCTTAACGTCCCATCCGACGGACGGCGGCCTTTCCAAGCCCATCGGTGTCCCCTACTGACCGTGGGCAGGGCGTGGAATTTTGCGGAGATAAATCTCAACGCTGGGACTCGAACCTGGGAACTACATATTACGAGCCTGGCGCGCTACCGACTGAGCCACCCCCGCCCCATTTAGTTATAGTAAATCGCAGAAATTAGAATAGGAGTTAAAGGAAAATCTGAATTTTGATGGGTGCAGAGATTATGTCCGTTTCTTCCTAATGATAAGTCAGATGTTTGGCATACCATAAAAAAACACCTCTTTTAGAATACCAAATTTGTTCCATTCCTTATCGATATTTGATAATGATTACTTATATGTAATACAAAAAATTTTATAAACAAAGTGATCAAAAATGGAGGGGTGGGATTAAAAATCACGTTTGCTTAAAGCTGAAAAAACAACAACTTTAAATCGGCACTGCTTAAGCATTGCCAAGTGAGATCACATCGTGCAGACGTTCTTTGCTACTCTTTAGAGAATCATTGTTTATTATAAATGCAATTTCGAGTTCTTTTCTCTGATTTCCTGATCGTCAGGAATGGGTTGGGTTGTTTTACCTCTGAGAGGCGCTTTTTATGCACACAATGATCTAAATGGCCAGGTCACAAGGACCCCCGAAGGCTCAGAGAAGGTTGGGGGAGGGAACCCACTGGAAGGGCTGTTGGGAGACAGATGATAGCCTCCCGTCAAGGCCATCCAGCCTGTTCTTTAACGTGTACAGGGTATGACTCTACCACACCCTGAACCACGGATTAAACACCCATCCGACGGACGACTGTCTTTCCAAGAAAGTCCAAGCCCATCGGTGTCCCCTACTGACCGTGGGCAGGGAATTTTGCGGAGATAAATCTCAACTCTGACCCAGCTGGGACTCGAACCTGGGAACTACAGATAGCCTGGCGCGCTACCGACTGAGTCATCCCAGTCAGGAATGGAATCTCATTGATAGCTGTAAAGATCACAGAACTGTATGTAATGAAAGTCTACTAGTAATATCTGTGATGAATGCGAAAACATTCCTGCTTTGTTTTATTACTCTCGTAGCAAGGGCATCCGCTAGAGTCTTTTAATTGTAGTAAATAAAAATTCGTATACCGATACTTTCCAAAGTGTGGACTGAAACGTTATTCGCATTGAATTTTTATGCTTAAAAATTAATCATTTAATATAAACTTCGTTACACCCATCCGTCGATTTACAGGGTAATAGGTTTCATGGATTCGGTTTTACGTGGTCAAGAAAATGTAGACAGTTTCGTTTTCCCCCCGCGACAGAGATTTACAGTACGGATTTCGATTTTTTTATGTGCACATATTATGAAGTAGCAGTGGCAAAGCATCAAGAGTGACTACTAGAATGTCATCCCAAAGTAAAAATCAACTAAATGGTTTTTTGTTGATTTTTAACGGTTATAGTTAAGTACCGTTAAATAGTTATTGGTTTTTGGTGTTATTATTTATTTTCGAGAATAAATAGATAATATTAAATTCTTATATTAATAAAAGCGTCATCTGTAACATTTATATTCTTTTACTAAAATTGAATTCTTTCCATTGTAGCGTAATCTGTCTCGTGGCATCTTACTGAAACGAAATCTGATTTGGTTTGGCAGCGAGATCTGATCGAAATATTTCAGCCTATTAAAAACTGTGCTTTCTCTACTTTTCAGCAGCAAGTTTAACTTTGTAGTTCATTATATAGATTAAATACAGCTTATTCGTAAGTACACTGTTTAAAAAAAATCATATAAATACTCATTTTACAAAATAAAGCACTAAGTGTTGTATGTAGTGTAACTCTACAGGTAGCTCTACAGTTACGGTTCTGTGATCGTTACAGTTACGATCGTAAAGTAGTTAACGATGAATATTTTTCGTGGTCTAAAATAAATGTGTGAGAAATTAATCAAATCTAATTAATAATATCTGAATTAGTATAAATAAAGTACAAAAAAAGTTTATTTATTATTTCTGCTGAACTGAAATTTGAAAAAAAATAAATATGCATAAAATTTTTTCCATGTTCGTTTTATCAATGTAACGATATTTTCGGAATCTATCCCCTTTTTATCCCCGTAAGTTGTTGGTCTCGTTTTGCACGGTTTCGATTTACACGGTAATTTCCCGGAACCTATCTACCATGGAAATCGAGAGGTGGCTATTTATCATTGTCCAAAGCAATAATTCTGTGCAATGACGCACTCAGAATTTGGTTAAAGGACCTAATGCTACTAATTCTTGGAGGGGGAAGAATTCTACTAGAGAAAATAAGCTCCGAACCTTACCGTGGAGTTCTTGCCATTTTTGTAAGGCTTAATTACTTAGCCGTCCCATGGCCGAGTGGTTAGCGCGCTTGGCTACTGATCTAAGGGACCTGGGTTCGAGCCCCGGTAAGGCATGGATGTTCGTGTTGTTTTTCTGCTGAGGTCCTGCGAGCCTCACAGACCTTCTACTATGGCATATAAACTGACGGGCTCCTGTCAGACCTCTGTGGCAAGCAGCTGCTTGAGAGGTTATTTATTTTTTTATTAATTACTTAAAGATAATTACTACTTTAACCTTTTAGAAAATACGATATATTTTCCTGAGGAGAGGTCGTGCCTTTGGATCATTCCCATTTTACACGGTACTTCGTAGAGAGGGCTTTGGTAAACGGTAGCTAGGCAAACGCTAAACAAGCCGCAGTAGCCTCAAAGGAGACAACGACTGGACTCAGTTGCAAGAGAAGCATTACGTCGCTGGACGCAGTTGTATTTAAATTAAAAAAATTAAAACCTCCTCAAGCAGTTGCTTGCCACAGAGGTCTGACAGGAGCCTGTCAGTTTATATGCCAGAGTAGAAGGTCTGAGAGGATGGCAGGACCTCAGCAGAAAAATGATACATGCATCCATGCCTTATCCGGGGCTCGAACCCAGGTCCCTTAGATCAGTAGCCAAGCACGCTAACCACTCGGCCATGGGACACCACAGCAAAACGAAACTTTTCATCTTTATCGTACTTAATTATACTATCTGAAATTCTCATTTCTTTAATTTTCTAACCAGCAAGGTGAAATTTAAATTTTTATAATTCTGCAATTTATTACACCAAAATATTAAAAAAAAATACTTTCAACTTGTAACAGGTGATTCCCACAAATTGAAAATAGCTGTCATGAGGAATTAATGGTAAGTACTATTCTATTCTAAGCACTTTTTTGCACACAATGGGCTAAATGACCATGCCACAAAGACCCCAAGGGCTCACAGAAGGTTGGAAGAGATAGTTGGAAGTCTGTTCTATAACGTACAAGTATGGCTCTTTTGCATAAGGGGCCTGCCTTAATGTTCCCTCCAACAGAAAGCTGCTTTCCAAACCCATCGGTATCCCTTTACTCACTGAGGGCCGAATGGAGTTTAACGGAGAAAATATCCCAACAGGCATAGTTGGGACTTGAATTTTGGAACTTGAGATGAGCTAACAGGTTCATATTATTAAGTTCACGACTGAGCAAGCCCACTCCCCTAAGACGCAAAGAACAGTTTCCTTAATGTCCCCGATTAGGATGGGGTAGGGGAGCTAATTGATATTTTTAGACTTTATCTCTCACAACTACGACTAATCATTCTACCTCCGCAGGTAGCTGGAATATGAGTACTCTTAATAGAGATTATATTGAGTCAAAGGTTAGTTTGCAACTTGATGTTCTCGTACTCCTTGAGAAAAGGGAGACTGCTGGACTTAAAACCAGGACGCCGTTCATGGGATAGGATGTTAAGCAGTCGCTCCGTTTAAGAGAGTCATATCCTCCGCGCATTAAAGTAAATTTTATTTATACTTATACTAAAAGAATTCCGCGCGCATTGCTCGGGCTTTAATATATAGAAAATAACTCAGGACGTCCCGTGTCCGAGTGGTTAGCGAGCTTGGCTACTGATCTACGGGACCTGGGTTCGAGCCCCGGGTAAAGCATGGGTGTATGTGTTGTTTCTCTGCTGAGGTCCTGCCATCCTCTCAGACCTTCTACTGTGGCATATAAACTGACAGGCTCCTGTCAGACCTTCTACTGTGGCATATAAACTGACAGGCTCCTGTCAGACCTCTGTGACAAGCAGCTGCTCGAGGGGGTATTTATTTTTTATTTTTTAAATGACTCAGAGGTAGCAAACTTCTAGCCATATTCCTAACCTAACGAGTGCACAGACACGCTTTTATTGTACATCCACGGTCACGTCATTGATAGCGAAAGTTTTCGGCTCCCTGTGATTCCTCAGGCACTTGAACGATCGTTCGATCGTCCCATTTGTGTCTTCCTGTGTAGGATTAAGAGATCGGGTTCCGAGCTGCCTGAGTCGGGATTGAACCCGCTGCAAGAGTGCGAAATCTTTGAGTGTATGGGGTAGTACTTATCGATGTGCGAAGTTATCAATGGACGGACGTTTCGGGCCAACTTTTGGGGATGAGCTTAATTTTATGGGGTCAAAACTCTTACATTGCACTAAGTTATGATGAGATGAAGCTATAGACGAATTTTTGTGGCCCTAGCCCTTACCGTTTAGGAAGAGTTCTCGAACAAACAGAGAGACAAACTTTCTAAAATATTTAATAGCAAATAAAACTGGTTAATTGTAACAAGCTTGCTCGTTATTTCTGTTTTCACGGAAACGAAAGTTATTTTCTGAAAAATTCTTTAGAATCAGTGGTGTCAAAAAGACTTTTCCTAAGCAAGTTCGAAAATTTTAATCTTTTTCCTATTAATCAAAAATAACATAAACCATAAACTGAAAAATTGCTCTTTTGCGACCCCTCCCTCCTTTGAATGATTCCTCTCTTTCCCTCAAGCACTAGTTGCAGTACAGTCGCTCAAAAAAGTATCCGAACACTATGGTTGATTACAGAATTCAGAAAAAATATCTGGCAACGACTTTTTTAGAAATTAGTGATCTGGCAACCTTCGTGTCACGTGACAAGAAGGTTTCCAGATCACTAATTTCTAAAAAGTCGTTGCCAGATATTTTTTCTGAATTCTGTAATCAACCTTAGTGTTCGGATAGTTTTTTGAGCGACTTACATAAAGCTTGAGATTATTAGAATAAATAGTTTTATTTCGTGTAAATATTTCAAGCAAGTATTTTTTTTATGGTAAGTACTATTCTATATTTTATGGTAAGTACTATTCTATATTTTATGGTAAGTACTATTCTTTTTTTTATGAAACATGAATAAATAAATACCCCCTCAAGCAGCTGCTTGCCACAGAGGTCTGACAGGAGCCTGTCAGTTTACATGCCACAGTAGAAGATCTGAGAGGATGGCAGGATCTCAGCAGAAAAACAATACGAACATCCATGCCTTATCCGGGGCTCGAACCCAGGTCCCTTAGATGCCACGATAAAATAACGTTTTAATGAGAAAAGGAAAACTGGAATATTACAACCCAAAAGATGCTCCTCATTCCTCCCCAGGTAACTCCAACCCTAAATATGTCTCTAATGACCTGGTATTCTCGACTACCAAAAGAAGGTCACCGGGAATGTAGGAAAATCGAAATTAAAACTCCTCATAAAATGAAGGAAAATTTCACCTTGACTTCACATCCTCTTTGTAGTTATTTTTAATTTCGGAAGTACATTAGATTTTTCACTTAATCCTTTCTCAGCGCTTCATTGAAGCTAAAGATTCTCGGTATTTGGCGATCCCTTCCTCCGACATGTTTCAGATGGTTGGCATTCCGCTCGATCACCCCCCCATAGGAGATCTTCTTAGATGTACTGATGATCTCTTCCAAGCGAGATGATTAAATGGTGTCATAAAGAGGAAATATACATCCGCATGCTTTTCTTAAACAATTATTGAAAAATATCCCTCTTAACGGACATCCTCCTCAATGCTTCACACCTTCAGCCCTAGGCTAAAATGCTTTGCCTCAACACAGTTAAAAAGGTTGCGCATCTACTCGTTTTACATCAGATAATGATGCTCTTGATTGGAGTGACCTAACTTCCTGAAGATGCAGATTTAGATATACTATTACTCTTTTTTGACTATCAGTGTGACAGGAGAAACTGTTTTAAATGTCCCTTGGCCGAGTGGTTAGCGCGCTTGGCTATTGATCTAATGGGCCTGGGTGCGAGCACCAGATAAGGCATAGATGTTCGTGTTGCTTTTCTGCTGAGGTCCCGCCATCCTCTCAGACCTTCTACTATGGCATATAAACTGACAGGATTCTGTCAGACCTCTGTGGCAAGCAGCTGCTAGAGAGGGTATTTTTTTTAATTCTAATTTTGGGTTGTTTGTTTTACCTCTGAGCACACTTTTTTTGCACACCATGGGCTAAATGGCCAGGTCACATGGACCCCGAAGGCTCAGAGAAGATTGGGGGAGGGGACCCACTGGGACAGCTGTTGGGAGACAGATGGTAGTCTCCAGTCAAGGCCATCCAGCGTGTTCTTTAACGTGCACAGGGTATGGCTCTCCCGCACACGGAGCCACGGCTTAACGTCCCATCCGACGGACGGCGGCCTTTCCAAGCCCATCGGTGTCCCCTACTGACCGTGAGCAGGGCGGGGAATTTTGCGGAGATAAATCTCAACGCTGACCCAGCTGGGACTCGAACCTGGGAACTCGCACATTACGAGCCTGGCGCGCTACCGACTGAGCCACCCCCGCCCCTTTTTAATTCTAATAAAAAGAATAATAACCACACGCTCTGAGGAAAAATTTTTAAACTTATTTACAGTATAAGCTATGATTTGATATCAGCATTTTTGTTAAAAAGATAATATATATCATTTTGGGAAATTTTTTCATTCAAATGAGGCTCTCCTATATTGGGACTTTTATGTATACAATGGGATAAAGGCTAGGTTACAAGGACACCAAGGGCTCAGACAAAGTTCGAGAAGGATTGGAGAGCTGTTAGAATAGAGATGAAACCTTCCCGTCAGGACTATCCAGTGTATTTTTAATGTGCACACTGAAACACGGCATGTTTTCTGAACACAGATGATAGTTTAACGTTCCATCCGACGGACGGCGGCCTTTCCAAACACAAAGATGTTCGCTATCTCAGGGAGAGTAAAACGAGGATTAGTGGAGAAATTTCTTAACTCTGACGTAGATGGGACTCGAACCTGAGAACATCATATTACGAGTTTTTTAAACGTTACGTTTTACAGAGTGTTTTAATAGTCAGCTCACAAAATCAAATAATTTCTCATGAACTGTAACCAAATTTCAGTTGGTGATGCCATAAACGGGATTCCGCTGTTAGATTAATGTACTTAAAAAAAATTTTTCAGGATCAAAATGTTAAAAAAAAAAGTCGATTGTCAAACGTATTTAAGACTACATGACCACTTTTTTGGTTTAATTTTTGAGCAAAAATATTTACGATTCATATAAAAAAATAGGCGCCGTTTTTATTACTATGTCGGGCGCCGCAAACCTTTTAATCCATCGCTGTATCACCGACATTAAATTTAGGATAAAGCTAGCGGGCTTTATCTTGTCTTGCGTTGACAAGGTATGGCGCCAGTGCTATCTACAAGAATTTGTAGACATTCTCATAACAGATGCTAAAACAGACCTTCCTACCTAAGCGTTCCATGTGATATGGCAACTGTGATTTTAATGGAGACTATTCTGTGATCTTTTTATAAGTTGATGCTCAATTAATGGTCTTATTCTTCTCGTTGAAGAAAATATTCGATTTATCAACTCGTGACAGCGACAGTTAATCAGAGTGGATGGGAGATATCACTTCCGTTGTGTCCTAAAACTAGAAGTGACTGCGATTCAAACTATGTGGGAAGCGGATGCTTTTCTTCAGTGTTGCAAAAAAAAAATACCCCCTCAAGCAGCTGCTTGCCACAGAGGTCTGACAGGAGCCTGTCAGTTTATATGCCACAGTAGGAGATCTGAGAGGATGGCAGGACCTCAGCAGAAAAACGACACACACACATCCATGCCTAATACCGGGGCTCGAACCCAGGACCCTTAAATCAGTAGCCAAGCGTGCTAACCACTCGGCCACGGGACGGCACTTGTTGCAAAGGATGGGAAGGACGGGAAGATTGATATTATGGCGTTTTCCTATCCGGACGTTACGGATCCTATCGGTATTGTAGGAAATTAGAATGACACAGGCCTCGGTGTTTGTGTCGATGGAAAGACACAAACACCGAGGTTTTTCTCGGTGTTCTAACTTTGAAGCTCTGTAACTTCTAAAATATGCATTTAATGTGCATATGTGACTGAAGATAAAACAAAGATCATAAAGAAATCTATTTAAATATCGATTTTTAACAATATTCATTCAGTATTTAAAGAGTGGTCTGTAAATGGTAGCTAAATAGTCACTGGAAGGAGACCTATGCACCAATCCTCTGTGAAGATGCATAGAACCGGACAGGCCTAGCACCAAATGTTCGACCCCGCCTTCTCGTGGTGCAGGCCGTTAGTACCTTTGAAAAGAGATACTCTCTTGTGGAAGTGAATAGAAGCGAAGGGCTGCCTGATTAGGGTGGCCTACTGATATGGACAACTATGCTACTTTTCTTATTTTTGTACTCTGCTGAAGAATGGTCAACCATACAGGGTTCAGGGATGACCACATAAACTTACTGGACTTGATTAAGGCTCTGAGCTTGATTATGAATCCTGAATTTGTTGCATTGGTGGGCTTCTGTGGAAGGAAAATCTGCCGCTGTGTTTTTTGTTTGTTTATGGGTTAACAGCCGCAAGTGAATAGATTCACAGGATATGTTTTATCAGCTGTTGGATAATCTGAGCAGAGGTCATCGCAGGCACCTGAACTCTTGCTTCTACAAGCATCGTCAAATTCTACATTGGAGGAAGTTTCCAAAGTGTAGATGTGTAGATGGCTTCAGCCTTTAGTGGTGGGGGAACGGGTCTTTGCCCCATGACTACGATTACGGGGATGTTTGATATTGTTGGCATTCCCTCTCTCAAAAAACATAGTTTCTTTAAACATTCCATAACCATTTTCTCTCCATAGGTAGTTGGAATGTGAGGACTCTGCACAGAGCATATTCTCTTGATGTCCTCACACAAGAATTCCACCGTTATACTTTTGATATTCTCGGCTTGCAAGAGACCAGATGGACAGATAAAGGTCAGATTCTTAAAAATAATCCTAAATTTCTCTTTTCAGGGAGGGAAAGTAATAAGCATCACCAAGGCGTTGTCTACTTCTCAGCAGACACGCCAGTGATGTTCTTCTAGAATATGAGTGTGTATTAATGAAAGGTTTCTTACAGCAAAATTTCAGACAAGCTTTAAGGACTTGAATTTATGTGCTGTTATGCACCCACTGAGGATGCCTATGAGGATGAGAAGGATAGGTTTTACGGACAAGTTCAGTATACTTTGAATTCTTTCAGGAAAGGAGAAAATATACCCTTGTTCTAGGTAATTTCAATGCCAGAGTTGGTACTGATTCTGATCTTTGTGGAGGGGTGATAGGTCCTTTTGGTATCGGTAGCTGTAATGGCAATGGGCAACGTCTCCTACAGGTAAGTAAACTCAGTGGTTTCAGAATAACTAACACTTATTATAACTCAGTGGTTTCAGAATAACAAACACCGCGACATACATAAGTACACATGGGTTTCACCTGATGGGCTGCATAAGAATATGATTGATTATATATTAATCAATATCAAATGAGCCAGTTCTGTTAGGAATACCAGGTCATATAGGGGAGCTGAAATTGGATCTGATCATTACCTTGTTAAAAGTGTCTTGCAACTTAAACTTAAGAAGTATTGTGCTAAGTTAAAACTTTTACGTTTAATTCTGAAGCTCTGAAAGACTCAGTTATATCTAAAGCTTACCATGATAGGTTACTTAGTCATTACACAGTCATGATATGCTTATTACTAAAGTTGAGGAAGAATGGGATTGTTTTCTTGAAACTGACATGCCTCTTTTAAATAAAAGGGAGCAGAAAAGGCAAATTATTTGAGTGATAAGGTGCTGGAGCTTATTTTGTAAAGAAAGAAATGCAGAAATATCCTTAATCAATATCCTATTAATTCTAATAGAATATGCATTACGGAGAGCTTAATAAACGTGTAAAGGATCAGTTAGCTGCTGATAAGAATCTTTAGCTTGATGGCTTGGCTGGCAAAGCCGAGAAAGCAGTTAGACAGCATAACAGCAGAGAGTTGTACGATATCGTTAATGTTTTGTGTAGTAGAAAATGGACAGTTATAGAGTGATTGAAGGATAAACAAGATAAGGTGAGGATTCTGTCATGGCTAGGTGGGTTGAGCATTTCAGTGATGTTCTAAATGGTGGTTAGTTCTATTTTCATTGTTTGTAACGATGATAGATGCATTACTAGCTCTATTGTTGGCCCTATTTAACAGTCTGAAGTTATTTTGGCTATTAATAAATTTAAACTACATAAATCCCAGGGACAGATGAAATTGCTACGGAAATGCTTAGAGCTGGGAATGTTTCGGTTACCACTTGGATGACTGAAATTTTGAATATCTTTTATGATAAATTTTCCTAAGGATTTTACCAGAGCTATTATTATCCCTATTTTTAAAAAAGGTGATCGCCGTTCTTGTGATAACTATAGGGGTATCAGCTTACTCTCTGTTCCAGGTAAAGTTCTTTTCATGATTGTGCTTAATAGAATTAAGAATCTGGTTGACAGGCAATTACGTGATGAGCAATATGTATTCCGAAGTGATAGTGGGGGGGGGGGGGGAGTTCAGATATTTTCACTCAGGCAGATTCTGGAGAAATGTTTCGAGTTTCAGAAACCTATGGTTGCTAGCTTTGTTGATTTCAAAAAGGCTTTCAACTCTGTTGATCGTCATAATTTGTGAATGATTGTGATATCATATGGTATACCTGACAAGTCAGTTAACATAATGAAAGCTCTCTATAATAACACTGAGTCGTGTGTGAGAGTTGGTAAGGCTTATAGCAATTGGTTTAGCATTACTTCTGGTATTCAAGAAGGGTGCATTTTGTCTCCTTTTCTCTTTAGTTTGGTTATTGATCATGTTGTACGAAATTCACTGCACGAAAAAATTCGGCCTTAAATGGTCTGGAGATATGAAAATGTCTTATTTAGATCATGCTGATGATTTAGCCCTTTGGCAAATGATGTTGATGAGACTGGTAGTAAAAGTAGGTTTGTTTATAAGCAGAGAGAAAACTAAAGTGATGAATATTGGTCATGCTGGCTGTGGTTCAGTTATTCTGAATGGCTGAACTCTGAAGAAGGTGTCTCAGTTTAATTATCGTGGGAGCTATGTAACAGATACTGGTGATGTGCGACATTAGATTAACAGACGGATAGGGATTGCTGCCGGGACTTTTAAGAATCTATGGAGATTGTGGAGAAATAGGCGCATACACCTAAAGACTAAAATTAGACTATAATAGTTTGGTTCTTTCTAGGGTTAGTTATGATAGTGAAACTTGGAAACTTTGTAAACAAAATAAGAGAAAACTAGATGCTTTTGATTCCAGATGCTTACTTAGTATCTTGGGCATTAGGTGGTGCAACTTTGTAACTAATGATGAGGTTAGGCAAAGGAGTTTGCAACCTCCTTTAAGCAGCATATTATGCAGAGAGAGACTCCGTTGGTTTGGCCATGTTGCCCGTATGAATAATTATAGATTGGCGAATAGGGTTATGAACAGTGTGCCTAAAGGCCTCAGAAAGAAGGGGAGACCTAGGATGCGGTGAGCGACACTCTGTATTCCCTGGCGGAGATGGCGTCTTTCACCAAGACAATGCCCCATGTCACACTGCGAAGAAGGTTCAGGAATGGTTCCTAGAACATGACGAGGAATTCCATTTATTGCCATGTCCCCCCAAATTTGCCAGACATGAATTCTGTCGAACACTTTTGGTTTGATTTGGAGAAACGGGTACGAGCAGCATCACCCCAACCATGTGATTTACGGGAACTGCGGGATCTTCTGTTGCGGTCATGGTACCAAATATCAAGCGACACCTACCAACACCTCGTTGCATCTATGACTCATCGGATGGGAGCTTTTTTGTCAAACCGAACCTTGTTAGAATTGGTGTTCAGTGGCCAGATGCAACAGCTGTAGCTCAGGACAAATATGCTTGGAGAACTAAATTGCGCGGTCTTGTTGGACCTCCGTAGCCCATGGCTGCTTCAGGATGACGATAATTTAAAGAGTTATGAAAACTAGACTATTCCACAACAATAGTGCTTCATAAGAATTTCCTCAGAAACTAATTAAAACTTAAACAGTAAATATTGTTTTAAATCATTTAATAAAATTAATATAATATTTGGAATTTGAGCAATGATTTTTTTCAATATTGGACAATTATGATTTTGTTATAAAAAAGATAATTTATTACTAAATATTCCAGCTTCCGTAACTATTTAAATTCGGAACGAACATTTTTTTTAATTTGAGATTTTAGTAGGTTTGTTTATGATCTGTAATTTATCTTCAGTCACACTTTTCCCTTAAATGCGCAGTTTTGAAGAACGTTGCAACAACTGCGGCCCGTGTGAATGAGATAAAAAATTCACACACTATGACGTTCTACTCCCCCCCCCCCAAAAAAAAACCCGACTTAATGGCAAGAATAGGCTTAAGATGGGACGAAAAGAAAAATGCACTGATCTTGATTGGGCGCTTTAATAACCCGTGCGAAGCAGGGTCAGTCTTCTAGTTAGGTGATAAAAATTGGTGGAGGTGGAATTAACCAAATTAGTATATAATTGGCCCCCAGCTGTCAAAAAGGTTTGCCGCCCCCTTCCGTTTTAGAAGCTATAGAGCTTCCAAGTTAGATTCCGATTTTACATAACTATGGAAGTTTTTCTTAATATTTTGGTAAGGCAGTATATGTCATATTAATCGACACAATATTTATTTTTGTAAAAAAAAATAATATTGTGTCGATTAATATTCAAGAATTCAAACTCAATTTATTCGTACAATATTTAAATACATAGTCAACTTCCACAAGAGTCAGTATTTAACCCCGCAAGAGAATACTTACAAAACACATACACCGATCAGCCAAAATATTAAAACCACCTACCTAATATGATGTAGGTCCTCCTCTCGTCGTCAAAAAAGCTCCCATCCGATGAGGCATAGATGCAACGAGATGTTGGTAGGTGTCGCTTGATATTTGGTACCGTGACCGCAACAGAAGATCCCGCAGTTCCCGTAAATCACGTGGTTGGGGTGATGCTGTTCGTACCCGTTTCTCCAAATCAAACCAAAAGTGTTCGACAGAATTCATGTCCGGCTAATTTGGGGGACATGGCAATAAATGGAATTCCTCGTCATGTTCTAGGAACCATTCCTGAACCTTCTTCGCAGTGTGACATGGGGCATTGTCTTGGTGAAAGACGCCATCTCCGCCAGAGAATACAGTCGCCATAAAGGGGTGTACTTGGTCAACCACGAAGTTAAGGTACGTGACAGCTGTCAGAGTTTGCTCTACAGGTATAATTGGTCCAAGTGTTCCCTAAGAAAATATTGCCCAGACCATCACACTCCCTCCAGCCGCTTGGATCCATCCCACAGTGCATCCAGGTCAGAAGACTTCCGTGGATAAATGTCGCACACGAGCTCATACGTCCCCATGGTGTAACAGAAAACGGGATTCGTCTGACCGTGCGACCCTCTTCCAGTCTTCTATGGTCCAATGTCGTTGATTCTGTGCTCACTGCAAGCATTGACAACGGTGAACGGCTGTGAGCATAGGCACGTGAATGGGTATGTAGCTGCGGAGATCCATATCCAAGAGCTTACGATGAACTGTGTGTTCGGACACATTGGGCCCTTTACCACAATTGATATTATGGGTAATGTCAGCCACAGTAACCCTCTTGTTGCTGTGGACAAGATGAGATAGCCTATGCTGACCTCTGGCATCAATGAGGCGTGCCTCATTGATGCCAGATGTTGTCGAGGCCCATGCCTTGTCGACGGCTCGAAGTGTCACCTACTTCGGACCATCTTTGAATGGTACTAACTACTGCATAGCGTGAGCAGCCTACCATTGTCGCTGTTTTGATGCTCTTACCAAGGCATCTTGCCATAACGATGTGGCCTTTGTTGAAATCAGATAAATCCTTTGCTTATTCCATGTTGAGAGGAAAGGAAATACTGCCTGCGAGAGCTCCGACCCAGGTATTATATATATATCATTCATGACCTTGGCACGTGACACTGATTGGTTGTACGCACTCTTCTTTGCATAACGCAGAGGTGGTTTTAATGTATTGGCTGATCGGTGTATATGCTGCAGTCCTGAGTGCAACAATATATAAATATTTAAACATAGAAAAATTAAAAAAATTGCAATTTCAGGCTGTGCAATGTGTAAACCTATCTCCTACTACTCATTTCCCATTTGGATGCAATCAATTAATACAGTAAATAAAACATCAGTTGCAATTTCCATCGTCCAACAACCATTCTTTTAATTTTTTAGATAATTGTATTTTGCTATTTAAAATTTTCTTTTTATTAAAAACATTTAGCAGTGAGTTGAATAGTTTTAAGCCACTATATCCATAGTATTTTTTTTGAATAATTCCCTAGTGGTAAGCACGCTTGGCTATTGATCTAAGGGATCTGGGTTCGAGCCCTGGATAAGGCATGGATATTTGCATTGTCTTTCTGCTGAGGTCCCGCCATCCTCACAGACCTTCTACTGTGGCGTATTAAACTGACGGAGTCCTCTCAGACCTCTGCGGCGAGCAGCTGCTTGAGAGGGAATTTATTTTTTATATTTAATTTATTTGGCTTTGGAATGCCAAAATCCTGAGCCACTATAGCTCTTGTAAAATATTTATTTACCACTACATCAAAGTACATGCATTGTTAAAGCCATTTTATGTATTTGTTTTAAGTATTTCAAGATCTTTGAAAGAACTTGAAGATGCTCCTCCCCAAATTAGAATTGCATACTTTATTCTGGAGTAAATTGATGCAAAGTATATATTCTTGAAAAATTCATCGTATCTCTTAAAATATACATTTTGGAAATTATTTGTTTAATTTTTAACACTACTTTTTGAACATGATCATACCAAGTTAGATAACAATTGGGGCGGGGGTGACTCAGTCGGTAGCGCGCCAGGCTGTAGTTATCCAGTAATCTGTAGTTCCCAGGTTCGAGTCCCAGCTGGGTCAGCGTTGAGATTTATCTCCGCAAAATTTTCCCGCCCTGCCCACGGTCAGTAGGGGACACCGATGGGCTTGGAAAGGCCGCCGTCCGTCGGATGGGACGTTAAGCCGTGGCCCCGTGTGCGGGAGAGCCATACCCTGTGCACGTTAAAGAACACGCTGGATGGCCTTGACGGGAGGCTACCATCTGTCTCCCAACAGCTGTTCCAGTGGGTCCCCTCCCCCAACCTTCTCTGAGCCTTCGGGATCCTTGTGGCCTGGCCATTTAGCCCATGGTGTGCAAAAAAGTGCCGCTCAGAGGTAAAACAATCCAATCCAATAGATAACAGTCGAAATTAACTTCTAAACCATAGATTCCCAACGGGGGCGATACCGCCCCCCCCCCCCCCCCCCCCCCCCCCCCCAGTGGGCGCTGGAGCCTTCCATGGAGGCGGTAGCGGATCCAGAGGCAAATGGGGGGCGTTGAGGCAGTCAAGAGGGGCGGTCAAATAAATAAATAAATTTAACGGAATATTCTGTGACAACCTTTTTATCTCTTCTATTCTGTGGTGTCTTCCTGGTGATTCTGGTCATCCACTACCTCATCCGTCATGTACAGCTTTTCAACTGCAGCTTGGACAATAAGTTCCCTGCTACCGCCTACTAGCGTACTGGTACGTCTGAAGTCGACTGAGATGCCTCAAAAGTTCTCTTCAAGATCACAGATTGGATATAAGCTTCAATATGTTTTCCCCACTCCAAGTCGCTTTGAGTATGCTTTATGGTACGTAGTTACAATACCATCCCACGTCAGAACATAAGGTATAATATTAACATTACACTTGTGAATTAGGCTCAACTCATTAGCCAGCAGATCATACTTCCTCTTCTTTTCAACCTCTACTGTCTGCAGGTTATCCTGAGATGTTATTCCTACTTCAATAATTGTAATCTCATTCAATACTTTTACATGCACTACTATATCAGGCTTATTATGTTGGACATGTGTGTCCGTCCTGATAGGCAAATCAACCTTGATGCAATAATAATATAATAATAATAAATTTATTATATTTAATATTTTTTTATAATTATTTTTAATGTAATAAAATATTTTGAAAATACCTGTTTTCACGAATAAATATTTTATCTAGCTATGTAAATTATCTTATTGTTATCGCTTTAATTAACATTTTAAAATTAGCATTAGGTATACCTATACCTAATTTGTTTTAGTTTAGAATAGATTGACGGTGACAAGTCCTTGCAAGTTGGTAGGCAAACACGCGGTTCATGCAATTTAACATGTTTCGACAAGAATATGGGAGCTTGAAATGACTTGTTTACGGAGCAAGTGCGCCGGCATCGCAAACATACAAGTTAATGCGTGCACAAAATCAAATCTATAAAAGCGATAGCTCTAGGAATGTTTTATTATTTTTATGTGCTTCGCCGTGATAAATAGTCGTGAGTGATAAGTATTAGAAGTCATTATAAACATTATTTCTATAACTATCTATAAATCTGTTGAGAAGTTAATTTGTATTTGAAAATGTCTGAATCTACATCTAAAAAGAATGCCGGCAGTACAGTATTGAGTATTTGAAATATGGATTTACGTACTCTCCTACAAACCAATCATTACCTATGTGTTTAATTTGCCGAAAAGTTTTTTCAAATGAAGCTATGAAACCTTCTAGGCTACAAGAGCATTTAAATAAAATGCATGCTGATAAGAAGAACAAAGATTTATCCTATTTTCAAGAACTGGAAAAGCAATATTTAAAACAGCCAACTATGTCAAACCTTTTTGCGTCGTCTTCTAAACAAGATGATGATGGACTATGAGCCTCATATAACGTTTCATTGTTAATCGCAAAAGCAGGAAAACCACACACAATTGGCGAGGAATTAATTTTGCCGGCAGTCAAAGAGATATTAAAAACTGTTCTTCATCATAAGACACCGTCAGATATCATCAAAAAAATTCCTCTCAGTAATAATTCAGTGCAAAGAAGAATAGATGAAATGGCAAAAGACGTTGAAATATCATTATGTGATTACTTAAAGACTTGCAAATTTTCCATTCAACTCGATGAATCAACTCTACCAAATAACGAAGCTCTACTCTTAGCATACGTACGATTTATAAAAGAAGAAAAAATTCATGAAGAGTTATTATTTGCTAAAAATTTGGAATCTGATACAAAGGGAGAATCTATATTTAATACCATGCAAAAGTTTTTTCAAGAGAAAGAAATTCCTATTTGCAATATTTTGTAGTATTTTGCCAGCAATGACAGGGCGTCATAAGGGTTTCATAGCGCATTTGAAACAAGCAGTACCAAATGTACTCGCCGTACATTGTATTATTCATCGTCAGCATTTGGTTGCAAAAAATTTGAATGAACGTCTGCATACGTCGCTCCATTACGTTATTAAACAATCAATAAGATTAGAAGCAATTCATTGAATGACCGATTATTTGGTAAGCTTTGTAATGAAAATGATGAAGATTACAATCGCTTGCTGCTGCACACAGAAGTACGTTGGCTCTCTAAAGGTGTTTGTCTGAATCGTTTTTTCAATCTATTTGACTCAGTACTGGACTTTCTTGAAGACAGAGACGAAAAATTGCGCGAAAATCTGATTACATCAAAAAATGACATCGCTTATTTGACAGACCTGTTTAAAATATTTAATCAAGTTAATTTAGAATTGCAAGGGGATGAGTTGAATTTAATTAAAACAAAAAACGTCATAGCTGCTTTTGCGGGAAAACTTCTTCTATTCAAACGAAATCTAGGTAGAGGAGAATACAACAACTTTCCCACATTATCAGCAGTCTCTGCAAAACCGGAAGATTTACTTACTTACTGCCAACACTTGGAAGTTCTTCATGTTGATTTTACGGAGCGTTTCCAAGATATTTTAAGCATGAATATACGGAGTTGGGTTTTAGATCCTTTCGCAAACACTGATACTGAAGAATCATCAAATTTGGAAGAGGAACCTCTTAGAACTCACGACTAACGAAGTACTCAAAGTAAAATTCAAACATGCATACCAAGAGTTCTGGCTTCAAAAATCAATACCAGTTCTCTACCCTGGATTGTGTGCAATAGTACAGAAGTTTTTAATCGCATTTCCTTCGTCCTATATGGTTGAGCGTGGATTCAGTGCAGTAGCTAATTTACTGTCAAAGAAGAGGAACAGACTACACATCACTGAACGTGGCGATCTGCGATTGATGTTAACGAAATTGGAACCCGACATTAACAAATTGTTAACACTGCACCAGCCTCAACCATCTCATTAATTTTTTTATTTATTATTAATTTTATGTTTATCTCATTATTTTTTATTTCTTATTGATTCTGTGTTTATTTTTAAAATTTTAATAAACATTTTTATTGCACATTTGGTTGTCGTTTTATTAATTTCTGCTTTATGATTTTAATAGATAAATAAACAGATAAATTAGGTACAGATAATATGCAACAATATTTTAATATTTCATATAAAATTAACTATTATGGACTAGGGGAGCGTTGAAATTTTTGTTCTCTTCTAAAGGGGGCGATGGTTCAGAAAAGGTTGGGAATCACTGTTCTAAACGTTTTATTGTTTTAGTATTTTTAAACCTGGGACAAGTATTTGTTTCGTTTTTTTTTTCAATCTGTAGAGTTCTAGTGAAACAGAGCAATCGTTTATATTTTAATCCCGTAAAAGATAAGTTGAAGTTTCTAAGAAGAGTTATAATAACGCGGCTGTCAAACAGCCACATTTAACTGTTTGCGCAGTATCGAGAAAACGTGATGCCGCAAGAGATATCGAATGGTGGAGTTGTTGCAGCTCTTTCGCACCCTATTAGACACATTCCAAGGAGCAGTTGAAGGATGAGGAGGAGAAACGAAACGGCGCAGGTGCAAATCACAAGACATAGCTAATCCCATCGGAAAAACTGGAATGTGTCGCAATGGAGAAGCATAAAAATTAATTACAACTGCGCAGAGTTGCAAGACGATCACTTGTCATGTCTCGTGACTTGTCTTATTTGTTTGCACGTGCGCGTGTCAGTGATCCCATCGGAACCAGTTCGGCTGCTTCGCAATTCAGTCGGCCCTTTAAAGCGCGCTCCAGTTCGAAAAAAGTATTCGTTTGCTTCGCTAAAATAATATTCGTTTCCGATAACGTTCACCTGTAATTCCACATTGTTTGAAATCCAATACCCGACGGTTAAGAAAAACTTGCTCTCTCATCGGCGTTGTTTATGTTGCTTGCTTCCTGCAGAATTTTGACCTTTAACATTCGATTCGGGTTAATTCTAAGCCTATTTTAACCTCCGTCTGAGCTTAATTGGCATCATTTATATACAGATGATTGGGAGCGAGTGATGAGGATAGCGCTAATTCTAACTACGATGCTGAAAATGGTAGAATTCAGAAGATTTGCATCTAGTTTTTTTCTGGATATAGATTCTTAATAAGCCAATAAATTCTGGATATAGATTTTACAATTCTAGTTCGTAGATTTCGAGGATAATCTGAAATTTGACCTCCGACGTGTTCTTCAAGGTCAAATAGAGATCACATAGAGGTCAAACCTTGATTTACAAGTGATGGAAGCGTTAAAATTGGTATCTAGGGGTATTTTTGGGAGTAGATATCAGAAACGATATGAAATTTCGAATCTGATCGGTATGTTAAGGTCAGAAATCAAATTTTGATCTATAAATGCTACTAGCCTGAAAATTGGTGCCTTGGGCTATTTTAATTTCTACGCCTTAGAAACGTTACGAAACTTCTGATCCGATGGGTCTTTCGAGGTCAGGGGTCAAATGTCTACCTGTGCTAGAATGGTATGTAAGATTTAGCGCGGGGGATATTTCGGGTTGTTAAGAAATCTCGCATCCTGTTGTTGGATTCAAGATCAAATAGAGGTTTCTGCGTTCAAATGCAGGAGACAGTGTTGGGATGTTTTACTTCTGAGCGGCGCTTTTTGCACACAGTGGACTAAATGGCCAGGTCACAAGGACCCCGATGGCTCAGAGAAGGTTGGGGGAAGTGGACTCACTGGACAGCTGTTAGGAGATAACAGACAAAGCCTCCCGTCAAGACCATCCAGCGTATTCCTTAATGTGTTAACATGCACAGGGTACAGTTCTCCCAGATTACGGGACACAGCTTAACGTCTCATCCAATGGACAGCTGCCTTTCCAAACCCATCCGCATCCCCTACTAACCGAGGACAGGGTGGGAAGTTTTGGTGAGATAAATCTCGATGGTGGAGAATGCTCGAATTTGGGAACTGCAGATTACGAGCCTGGGGCACTACCGACTAAGTCATCCCCACCTCGCAGGAAACAGGATGCAACAAGTAGGTATTTTACGAGTGAACTGAGTCCATTCTTCATAAAAGGCATTGCTTTAATCTGGATATGGTGACGAGACTTAGGCCTTAACTGAAGTAGGACTAGGAACTGTGCAGGACAGAGCCGATGCACTCTTTAAGAAATTGCTCTTCAGAAAAGAATGATAGAGTTTAACCATTACTTGTAAAAAAAAGGAAATTTCTTCATCTAAATTGCGGATAGAGTAAAGCAATCGGACTCGTTCAACTATTAGAAATTTAAGAATAGCACATAAAAATATCGCAAAAGCATTTTCTTGTTGGGTTGTTTTACCTCTGAGCGGCACTTTTTGCACACCATGGGCTAAATGGACAGATCACATGGATCCCGATGGCTCAAAGAAGGTTGAAGGAGGGGACCCACTGGAACAGCTGTTGGGAGACAGATGGTAGCCTTCCGTCAAGGCCATCCAGCGTGTTCTTTAACGTGCACAGGGTATGACTCCCGCACACGGGCCACGGCTTAACGTCCCATCCGACGGACGGCGGCCTTTCCAAGCCCATCGGCGTCCCCTACTGACCGTGAACAGGGCGGGGAATTTTGCGGAGATAAATCTCAACGCTAACCCAGCTGGGACTCGAACCTGGGAACTACAGATTACGAGCCTGGCGCGCTACCGACTGAGCCATCCCCGCCCCCACTTTCTTGTTATCGAAAAATACAAGGAAATCAATCTACTAATAAAAGGTATATTTTCCCAAATTTTCAATGAATGAAAATGTACTCTTTGTTGCTGCACAACACAGCAACAACGGCAATCCCCGGTTCCGTCTCACGACACTACCAAGTTGAATGGAAAGCCGCGACTATCTACTGTCGGGGGAAAGGCTACACCATATAGATGCATCTCATCCCCGACATCCTAGGGGCGGGGGTGGCTTAGTCGGTAGCGCGCCAGGCTCGTAATCTGTAGTTCCCAGGTTCCAGTCCCAGCTGGGTCAGCGTTGAAATTTATCTCCGCAAAATTCCCCGCCCTGTTCACGGTTAGTAGGGGACGCCCGATGGGCTTCGAAAGGCCGCCGTCCGTCGGATGGGACGTTAAGCCGTGGCACCGTGTGCTGGAGAGCCATACCCTGTGCACGTTAAAGAACACGCTGGATGGCCTTGACGGGAGGCTACCATCTGTCTCCCAACAGCTGTTCCAGTGGGTCCCCTCCCCTAACCTTCTCTGAGCCTTCGGGGTCCATGTGACCTGGCTATTTAGCCCATGGTGTGCAAAAAAGTGCCGCTCAGAGGTAAAATAACCCAACAACCCGACATCCTATGGCGAGCAGTCCTATAGAAGGAAAGCCCATCCATCGGTCAAAACCTGGAATTTACCCTGTTCTCCGGTTAACCATGACCCGGGGTGGAGACTCTTAGTGGGACCCAGACTTTGAAAAGGGCCCTTGCCTATTAGGGGACCAATCCGTTCGACAGGGCCCTTGAACTGCTCCACTGAGCGCCTGATTTTGAGGTCTTAGCACCGTCCAACCGGGCCACTAAACCGGTCAGCAATACCTTCGACCTCAGTTGGTCTTGGCTCTGTCCAACCGGGGTCCATACTGGTCAACAGAGTCTTCGACCGGTTGCTGGGCCACAAGCCCCCCACCCCCACGGCAAGGTGGTCCCCTATCGAGGGGGGGGGGGTCAATGAATGACAGTAGTCGGGATGAAATATTTCCGTGAGCCCTGGGTTGAGGAACCTATAAATGATTCGCAATGGGAAAATGGGAATGGCCAGAAGCGCCATTCTTTGGCTGGACCTCCCCCTCAGAAAAGCGACAGTATCGTTATCCGTTTTTCCAGTTTAGAAGGAAGATAGAGTTCGACATCTCCAATATATAATAGTCTGTGCTTGGCCAGGACTGTTGTCGGCAGCAACCCAAATGATAGGCCGAGTAACCCAAACGGCCCCAGAAGAAAACATCTGGTGAGCGCTCCGCGTGACAAAGAAGTGATTTTTAAAGAGCCAGTTTCGGAGACGACCGGATGTCAAGCAGTCATGACAGTTACATTTTACCCCTTTTGTTTCTTTTGGCGGTGAACATCACTGATGTCTAGGTGTGGCTTGTAATATGTAGGTGTGTGTAGTGCTACAGCTAGTAAGTATCTGCGCCTAAGTATTGATAGCACGTAGTTTGTATACATGAGGGTAAATCAAAAAAGTAAAGATACGAGTTTTTATTTCATTTTAAATAATAAAATGGAAACAAATATTATTAGTTTTCTACATCATCATCGTCCTTTTCAATCAGCTTGATTCATCTCTTCACTAACTTTTGAATGTGTGTAAAAAAAGTTCTTTTTTCTTGCCCATTCAAAAACTTGCACTACTATTTTTATTGCTTCGTCATTCAGAAAGTGGGGCGGGGGTGGCTCAGTCGGTAGCGCGCCAGGCTCGTAATCTGCAGTTCCCAGGTTCGAGTCCCAGCTGGGTCAGTGTTGAGATTTATCTCCGCAAAATTCCCCGTCCTGCCCACGGTCAGTAGGGGACACCGATGGGCTTGGAAAGGCCGCCATCCGTCGGATGGGACGTTAAGCCGTGGTCCCGTGTGCGGGAGAGCCATACCCTGTGCACGTTAAAGAACACGCTGGATGGCCTAGACGGGAGGCTACCATCTGTCTCCCAACAGCTGTTCCAGTGGGTCCCCTCCCCCAACCTTCTCTGAGCCTTCGAGGTCCATGTGACCTGGCCATTTAGCCCATGGTGTGCAAAAAAAGTGCCACTCAGAGGTAAAACAACCTAACCTAAATTCAGAAAGTGTTGTCAAACAGAAAGTAATCACATGGTGACAAATTAGGGCCATACGGTGGATGTTCCAATATCTGAAACTTTAATTTTTCTAACATCTATCTGTTCAATATTCGTCCCGAACAATCTTCATCCATCAGATTTGTTCGTCCATTTCTGTGGTCATTTATGACATTCTAAGGCGCACTGATACTTATCTTAATGACATTTTGGCGATTGAAACAACTTTCCCCATATTGTGCTAACATTCTTCTATGAATCTCCACTGAGAGTACACCTTCAGCGTGCAAATATCGAATTACCTACCGTTCCTTGTTTTTCTTTGGTCCAATCCAATAGAGGAGCGGTCATATTATACGTGCACACGCGAAAAGACATATAAAGTGTACTGGCTTCTATACAGGTATTAAATAATGCCAAGGATGCAGAAAACTAGTTGAAAGACGTAGTAATTCAATTTCTTGTCTAGGCAAGAAATTACGTCACCTGTCTTTTGATTTACCCTCGTGTATTAATGGGTAGTGTAAATCGTTACATTTGTAAACATTAAAACATCACACCTAAATATGAACCGAGTCCTTAGTGTTCATTGCTAGCCACCAATTGAAATATTACCTTGTCTGATACGAATGATGATATCTAACTAATGCTTCTACCCAGTTCTCGTTCTTGGATATTCTGATTAATCTAACTGATTAATCTAAGAAGTGTTAGAGAACTCTATTCTATCAAGAAATGTCATCCCAATATATGAGAGAAAATGATTGATCTTGTAGAAGGGAATCTTTCAACGCGTTAAGTTCAGCTTTTTTAATTCCTATTCTGCTCAAAAGGCAATATCTAATAATAAAGACGATTGTGAATGATTGACTGAAGATCACGCTAATGCTGTGATCAGCTGACTGAGAGGGGTTGGGTTGTTTTACCTCTGAGCGGCACTTTTTTGCACACCATGGGCTAAATGGCCAGGTCACATGGACCCCGAAGACTCAGAGAACGTTGGGGGAGGGGACCCACTGGAACAGCTGTTGGGAGACAGATGGTAGCCTCCTGTCAAGGCTATCCAGCGTATTCTTTAACGTGCACAGGGTATGGCTCTCACGCACACGGGGCCACGGCTTAACGTCCCATATGACGGAGAGCGGCCTTTCCAAGCGCATCGGTGTCCCCTACTGACCGTGGGCAGGGCGGGGAATTTTGTGGATGACTGAGAGGGGATTACACTAATTCTAACTATGATGCAGAAATGGTAGAGCTTTGAAAATTTGCGCCTAGGGGTAATCCGGGTCGTAGATCTCGGCAAAAAATCGGAATTTGTCCTCCGACGTGTCCTTCAAGATCAAACGGAGGTCACCTAGAGACCAAACCGTCAAACCATGATCTACGAGTTCTAGAAAGGTGAAAAATGGGGTTTGGGGGTGTTTCGGGTTGTAAAGGTCGAAAACGTTACGAATTTCGGATCCGGAGGGTCTTCGAGGTCAAAGGTCAAATTTAGATCTGTCAGTGCTATAGAACTAAAAGAATAGCTCCTGGGGGTATTTCTGAGTCGTAGATCTCAGTTAAGTTGCGAAATTTTGGATGCTGTGGGTCTTTCAAGGTCAAGGGTCAAATATAAATCTACCCGTGCCGTCAAATTTTGGGTACGACAGGTCCTTCGAGATCAAAGGTCAAATTTGTACTGGGTAGCTAAAAATTGATAAATAGGTCTATTTCAGGCAGTCGAACTCAGAAATGAGAAATTTTTATATCTGGTATCGCATTCAAGGTGAAATAGGGGTCGGACGACGGCCTAGAAATCAAGAGCTGTCGAAAGCACCGATTGATTTCTAGTATGCGATATACAGGATGAATCTGAAAAAGTGGGCAAAACTTTACGGGGTGGTAGAACGCAGCTATACGAGCAATATTCGTCATAGAATGTATGGTCGGAACGCAAACGGCGAGCCGCTAGGTGGCGTTGGAAATGGTATAAAAGAATGAATGGAAATGGTATAAAAGAATGAAAGAAATGCCTGGTGTCTTCGCAAATGTGCGTCGGTCCCTATCCGCAGGTGTGAAGCCTGCATTACAGCTGGCGGCAGCTCTTTTGAGCAATTTCTTTGAGCATGTACCTCAATTACATTCCTGTTAATAAAATGTTTTCTGAAGTATCTCCTCTCCTTCTTGTGTTCATTCTCTAAATGTGACAGTGGAAAACTACCTTTTAACTTCTCACCGCTTGCGTTCCGACCATACATTCTATGACGAATATTGCTCGTATAGCTGCGTTCTACCACCACGTAAAGTTTTGCCCACTTTTTCAGATTCACCCTGTATAAGGGTCAATATAAAAGAACTGCCAGTTGTTGGTCAAGATGCGTCATTCTTATTCTACAAGTACACTATGTTGAAAAAAGTGACCGGACACTTCCATGTTATGTGAATGGAAAGCCACATTCAAAGCTCCCTAACATTGAAAATAAACCTTTTACGCAAAAACTGTCATTAGCGATAAATTGCAGATGTCTCTCAAATCTCTCTAAATATATTTCCCGCAATATTCTTTTAATATTTAAAGAATGAATGGAAGATTAATATTAATAATTAATTATCTGAAGTCATACAAACTTCAGTTATTTAATTTACGTTAGTGAACAAATTGTTACAAAAGTTGTGTTTTATCTATTAAAGTATTTTTTCGCAATTGTCAAAAGTTGAAGATAAATGATTCAGCTTCCATTCATTCTTTAAATATTAAACGAATATTGCGGGAAATATATTTAGAGAGATTTGAGTGACATCTACAATTTATCGCCATTAACAGTTTTTGCGTAAAAGGTTTATTTTCAATGTTTAGGGAGCTTTGAAAGTGACTTTACTTCACATAATATGGAAGTGTCCGGACACTTTTTTCAACATAGTGTATTTTACTTCTCTTTTTTTTCTGTGTGCTATATCTCAAGATCTATAATGTTCTTAAATTTCTAAACCACCTTAATCATATTATTTATCATACAGTTGTAAAGTAATCTATCCCTTTCTGTTTCATGATCTTTTGAAGCATTGAATCACAGAACACTTTCTCCAAAGCTTGGATCCCAAAAATAAACCACTTTCATGTTCACTCGATCTCAATCAATTATTATACTTTTTTATTAATATTTTTCTCTATCATTTTTGTTACCTATATTCTCTCACAAGATCAATCATTTTCGTATGCATTGGGATTAAGGCCCGGGTCTAGAAGCAAATAAAGCCAGAAAAATGTAAGAGGTGGGGCGGTAGGGGAGGAGATTGGATTTCCAATGCAGTATAACACTTCCCTCTACATTGTACAGAATTTTTAAAAAAAATTCTTGAAAAATGCATGAAATAAATTTAATAATTTTTTTGACTCTCTTACCATTACTAGCATTCTGAAGGGGAGGAAATGGGCATGCCCCCCCCTCCCTGGATCCGGCCCTATTGGGATTACATTTCTGCAGAATAGAGTTCTCTAATGCTTCTAAAGGGCATTGATACTTTGACAGGAGAATAACAAGAGTTGAAGGAGTGCATCGATGATGGTCTCCCAATAACATTACTGCTGCTATTAATGCAATGTGCCTTTCCCAAATGAGAATTGCATTCATCCTTTCTTGCAACATGTCTCGAAATGCGAATCACCTTCCAAACAGAAACAAGATTCGACACTGAAGACCACCCGATGCCTTTCATCATTCATTTTGGCTCTTTCCTGGTTCCCCTGCAACGCTTGGTATACCGAAAAAGATTGATTACGTTACGTGACTCTGATTTGATATGCAAATGTGCCTCGCTGACATGCGACCCAGGACGAATAAATTGTGGCGATGGTGTATGTGAGTCAATAGTTATATGCGTACCGTTTTGTGAGCATGAACTGTACGATATGCTACAGAGGATCGACACGTTTTGGGATGGGCACATCGTTGCCTTTTCTGACGCCCAGTATTCCAGGTCACAAATTATAAAATTGTGCAAAGCCAGAGAACTTAGCATTTCTCGAAAGGGCAGCTATGTGATGAAACTGCACATTAGAGACGAACTCCCAAAAGCAGTTGCACGTACGTCAAAAAACGTGGAGTCCCCAGCCGCACACCAGATGATATCAAGAAACTCAGCACAATGGTCAGTGGACAAAACCCAGAGAATAGTCGCCAATACTGTACACAGTATCATCCGAAACAATATTTGCTTACAATGTACGCATAAGTCCCTTGTCCAAAAACTGTTGTCTAGCCCAAGTAACGGAATGGCGTACCAATTGCAGCAAGCTGTTTGAGCGTTATCTGGTGGGCGACAAGTGGAAAAATGTGGCTCAAATGGGTGGAGTGATATGTCTATCTGGACAACCGCAGCAAGTCCTGGTCAATGTATTATTGACCAATCGACCAAACTGCCTTTCACAAGTGGCACAGGGAATGTGAAGAAATATTTCCCAAAGGTTTCATGATCATTGCTGGGCAGATCTATAAAAGTTGCAAATCCGTTGGGTGGAAAAGAACACCAAAGTGAACTCTCTCTGCTATCAGACAAACTTCCTGAAGATAATATACCGAGACGAATAGCCTGCTTTGTATGGTACGAATGTCAACACCGTATGGTTTCATTAAGAGAAAACTTCAAATCATACCTCCGCATTCCGCATCTACATGCACATATCTTCAACGGATGGCAGAGGAAACCAGAATCCACCCTGTACTTTTCGGGACATTCCTGTGAAGTCACCTTCGCCTATGGACTTTTGCGCATTTGGACTCTTGAAATGGTCTCCGAATAAAGATCGATCTTGTATCGTCGATCCGCAAAAATTCCCCGCCCTGCCCACGGTCAGTAGGGGACAACGATGGGCTTGGAAAGGCCGCCGTCCGTCGGATGGGACGTTAAGCCGTGGCCCCGTGTGCGGGAGAGCCATACCCTGTGCACGTTAAAGAACACGCTGGATGGCCTTATCGGGAGGCTACGATCTGTCTCCTAACATCTGTTCCAGTGGGTCCCCTCCCCCAACCTTCTCTGAGCCTTCGGGGTCCATGTGACCTGGCCATTTAGCCCATGGTGTGCAAAAAAGTGCCGCTCAGAGGTAAAACAACCCAACCCAATGTATCGTTGATGGTTTGTGGAAAGCGTGTAAGAGGAATAAAAAAAAATACCCCCTCAAGCAGCTGCTTGCCACAGAGGTCTGACAGGAGCCTGTCAGTTTAATACGCCATAGTAGAAGGTCTGTGAGGATGGCAGGACCTCAGCAGAAAAACAGCACACACATCCATGGTTTACCCAGGGCTCGAACCCAGGTCGGGACCGATTAAATATGACAGTGCTTTTCAGAAGCCTACTACACGTTTTGGGGTGGGGACATCGTTGCCTTTTCCGACGCAGAGTATTCCGGGTCACAAATTATAAAATTGTGCAAAGCCAGAGAACTTAGCATTTCTCGAAAGGGCAGCTATGTAATGAAACTGCACATTAGAGACGAACTCCCAAAAGCAGTTGCACGTACGTCAAAAAACGTGGAGTCTCCAGCCCAGTAGAAGGTACGATGTGGAGCAATTTTTGCGACATAGGGAACTAGATCGAGCAATGATAGATGGTGGCGTCAAAGTATGTGATATTTTATGAGCCTCTGAAAACAGGGCCATGTAATAAAATCAATCTCAGTTATATAATATTTTGCAATATGCTTATTTTCCCTTTTTCTCGGTTCCCCTAAATATACTGCCCATCATACATCTGCTGCATATAAACGTAAGGAAGAAATTATTACATTTGCAAATGATAAAGAATTTATCTATCAAGAGAATACGAGAAATATTAATATGGGGTAAGGCCTTATGGGCAGTGGCGGATTAAGATATTTGAAGGCAGAGATTAGGTGCAAAAGATTCGGGAGAGCCCCAACTATCTGGAAGGGGGGAGGGTGTACTCAATGTACAAAAAATATAAAATTTACAAATGGAAAGAATAGATGCATCAGATTAAATAAATCGAATTAGAGAAATTCATAAGTACGAAAATTAATATGTATTTTAAATGTACATGCGCATTCCGAAAAATATAAACAAAAGTAAATATTTGTTTTTTGTAGCGTATTTAGCAAAATTCACATTCTATTTGGTATTAAACTAAGTTAATATTTTCCATAATCTCTTTTACTTTACTGAAATGCAAACTATAAAAGTCCAAAAAAGATAGATTCAAAGAAGAAAAAACTTTCACTATAAGCAACTACTCAGACCCAAAGAAACTATGCATAACCAAAGTAAAAAATAAGAGATTTATCTATAATAGATCGAATAGATAAATCTATAGCACAAAACAGATTAATGTTAAACGAGAAACACTGTAATGTGAAATACCCTATACATATACACAATCATATCAGAATAATATGACCACCTACCATACATATACTATGGTAGGTGGTCATATTATTCTGAAACGACTGTGTATATATACCATGAAATTCGTCTTTGAATTAGAAATTTTATTTTACTATCAATGTTCTATGTCAATGTCATTAATTTCTTTGTTAAATAATATAAATGTCACCATTTCAATGTCAATATTACATTCATCTTATATATCAATGTCAAACAATATTAATGTCACATCAAATGAAAGAAGGCTTATAATATTATTGTAACAAATTATATATATATTTATTCTATATCTTGCAGATAAGCTTTAAGTTTTGCGGGTCACCTGTAATGATAAAATTTACTTGTACTATGGTAAAGAATGATGAACAAATTTAAAATAAAAAATCATATTTGCGGTATTTCACATTATCTTATTATGCTGGTTTTTCTTTATCAGGATGCAAATTAGATAATCACGGATCGAAGCTAGACTTCACAACTGTTAGAGCTCTTGAAACTCATAAACCTTGAAGCAGCATGATCTAGCATTGGCTGTAATTAAAAATTCCAATAAGTCATCAAACAAAAAAAAGCATGATGATATATCCGATATGCATCAAATCGAGATAATGCATTCTCCCAATGTAGAAAAATAAAAATTTCATTTACTTTTTTATAAACTTTCTTGCTGTTAAATTATGATCAAAATATTCGAAAGAGAAGACTGATGTAACTTTGATAAACGAAAGCCGCCCAGTAATCAATGAAGCGTTCGCTTGTATGTAATGCCGAGACCGGTTCGAATATCGGATAAGGCAGGAATGCCTGGTGCACGCTGCTAACAACCTTAACAGCTATTAATATCATGTAAAGCGGCTGGAGAATAGGTTGTTCTCAAAAAGGCTACAAATAAATGCTACGACCGGTATTTTTCCAGCAGGCTGCAAAGTCAACAGTCACGCTCGCTTGCAGACACAACATGAATAAAAATTCTTCTGCTCTTAAAAGTTAATTCAGACGTTTTAAAAGCTATGAAGATTCCAATGTCGTTGATTTACAAAATGACCTTGCTCAGCAGTGTCAAAAGGAAGAGAATTTTACCCACTACCAGTTTCTACACGAGACTAATTTTATCACTTCGGTTAACTCTCCCTTTTCGATTAGGCAGCACAGCTTCGGGTGAGGAAATAAGTATTTCAAACTATGTAAAAAAAAACTAAACTTTTCCACTTTTGAACAACAGTTTACCTTGTCAGAAGATTAAAAGAGAAGGTATACTTGAACCTTTATAGTTTTCTCTCTGCTTGTCTATGAGGAGTGGTTGTTCCAGTCGGTAGCGCGGCAAGCTCGTAATCCCCAGTGTCCAGTCCGAACTGTGCCGGAATTGAGATTTATATCCGCCAATCCCCACCCTGCCCTCAATGAGAAAGGGGACACCGATGGTCTTGGATAGGTCGCCGTTCATCGACTTAAGGTTAAGTCACGTGCATGAGAGCCGCGGGTTTCCTTCCTCCAACCTTCTCTGGAACCTTGTGACTGTCAAGGATGTTCCCATCTTGGAGTTGCATGCATCCCCCTGATACTTCATTTAGTGTGTGAGAGCCTTGTGCTGCGTGTATGACCTTCCAAGGGTATGCCGGACTGCAGAACTCAGACCCAGGCGCCGCAGGGTGTCATGAACAGAAGGAGCCCTAATGAGGTCTGCAGCCGTTTGTGTGAAGGGGAGGGCGAAGAGAGAGACACTTCTCTCCTGACCGTCGAAAGGGTCCGAAGTGGATTGCTGTGCTCTGGGAGCCTTCATCGTTGAAGAACTTTTTGATAAAGTCTGGTCAACACTCTGGGAGTGACTGGATATTGTCGGTGGGGTAGTGGATTAAGGCTGCACCCAATTGCTATTCTATTCGTTTATGTAAAGTGCTGTTTATTAAACTAATAGTTAGTCAAGATATACTGAGTTAATGGTGTTATTTATTAAATACGGTAGCTACTGTATGATAAAGGTTCAGTAAAGACATTAGATTGGATTGTTTTACCTCTGAGCGGCACTTTTTTGAATACCATGGGCTAAATGGCCAGGCCACAAGGACCCTGAAGGCTCAGAGAAGGTTGGGGGAGGGGACCCACTGGAACAGCTGTTGGGAGACAGATGGTAGCCTCCCGTCAAGGCCATCCAGTGTGTTCTTTAACGTACACAGGGTATGGCTCTCCCGCACACGGGGCCACGGCTTAACGTCCCATCCGACGGACGGCGGCCTTTTCAAGCCCATCGGTGTCCCCTACTGACCGTGGGCAGGGCGATGCAGTGACCGTGGCAGGGCTACTGACCGTGGGGGAAATTTTGCGGAGATAAATCTCAACGCTGACCCAGCTGGTACTCGAACCTGGGAACTACAGATTACGAGCTGGCGCGCTAACGACTGAGCCACCCCCGCCCCTTTCAGTAAAGACATTAAGGTCAACAGATCTCTCACATAAATAAGAGAGATCGTGACAGTGACCTAGTCTTTTAGCCCATTGTGGGCAAAAAGTGCTTTTCAGAGGTAAAACAACCCAACACGTTTTCGACATGTAATGAATAAGCTGGCCAGCAATGTCACCTGTAGATCGACCGCTTGCCCGAGGGTTCGTAAATGGTAGGTTCGCCATCTAAAGGGTTAAATATATTATATTGTATGTGTTTCGAAAATACTCAAATGTTAATTAACTACTCCGCGGAGCAATCTAGAACTTTTCGGTCAGAATTACGATGTGCAGATTTAAATCTGGTATCGGCCCAAACTTGGGTTGCGAAAGGCAACCCAAGTTGGCCAGGGACTGTAACAACCGCCATTGTTGGGTCGCAAGGTGAGTGGGAATTTGAATTTCGGGTTTTATTTCTATGGGAATATTAATATGGAAAACTAAAATCATATTAATATGGAAAACTAAAATCATATTAATAAGGAAACAAATCATTCTAAATCAGAAGAATATCATATCGCATCTGGTGAATATGAGATGCTCGTTATCAGAGAGAATGAAGTTTCTCATATTCCGACTTTAAGCGTGTCAGCGTGGAAATTTAAATTAAACGATGATAGGAAAAGCACATAATAATGTTTCATTAGTACCAACAAAAAGAATTTTTCGTTTATCACTTATAATATATTTTTATTTTTATGGGAATATTATTTTTATTATATATTTTTATTGCTTTATTACAACGGACGGAAAAATTAGAATATATATTCATTAGAATTTCTCTTTCAGCAACTTCTTGACCACCACACCCTAACCCCCAAATCGTAAATTATTTTACAATAATCGTTTAAAGTTTTGCCTTTTTTCAACTTTAGTAGTCTCTAACGGCGAAAATTAAAACTATTACGAATCTTATAACATTTCAATAGCACCAAATCAACTCATAAAGAATTTTTCATTTAGCTTTAAAGACAAAAAAAGTTGAATGTCTATGGTGGACAGATGGAAGGATGACAAAGTGAAAACAAAGTTCGTTTTTGAAAACGAGCTAAAATAATGGAAAACTCAAACTCTGAAATAACTATAAATCTTTGTTGCCATCCTCTCAGATATCCTACTGTGGCATATAAACTGACAGGCTCCTGTCAGACCTCTGTGGCAAGCAGCTGCTTGAGGGGGTATTTATTTTTTTTTTATTTTTAACAACGTTAAGTTTAGATTGAAAATTGACTGCCAAAATAGTAATAATAATTTATTCAAATTAAACATTTAGCAGTACATATTTAAGTCGACTCACCACAATAGTTTAATTAACTCGCTAGTGGATTAATAATATTATAATTTTTTTGCTCATAACATTTAGCATATAAAAGCATATATTGGTACAAAATTTCTAACAGAATAGTATTTGGTATGTACAAAACAGTATATCAGTTTGATAAGTATAATAATTATTGCCTTAATAGCAATAATTTAATTTCTTTTTTAAACATTATAATATTAGTTATATTTCTAATACATTTTGGTAGATTATTAAATATTTTAGGACCAGAAAAACCAAAATATTTTTTAAATAATTCATTATTTGGTTTAGGAACAATAGTTTTTTTTTGTTTTCCGTAGATCTACTATTACAGGAATTTTCAATCCTATGAAACATGGGAATATTTTTATGTATAAATATCAAAAGTTTTAACTTATATATTTGTCCAACATTTAATAAATTTAAATCCAACAAACTTTGACAAGAAGAATCATATTTTCTTTTAAATGTCATTACTTTTAACACATATTTATGTATTTATTTAATTAACTTCAAATAACTTTCGTATGTCATTCCCCAGATAATTGTTCCATATTGTATTCTAGAATGAATGAATGCAAAATACACCTTTTTCAAAGTACATATATCTAATAGTTCTCTCAATATATACATTTGAGGCATAATTCTTTTAATATTTTTAACTATATTTTTTCTATGTAATTCTTCCAAGTCAACTGTTTATCGAAAATAACACCAAGATATTTCATTACATCTGTAGAGTTTATTTTTTGACAGTCACACCGAAAATTTGTACTGTTATTATTAGATGAAAACAAACACTTTAAAGAATGATAATAGAGGTCTCCAATATCAGCATTAATACCACTTTGCATATTAATCTATATATATTGTGTTTTTTGCATTAACAGATAATTTATTCTTATCAACCACATCCTTAAAAGTTTCAGATCTTTATTTATTTTTGTTTTCAGTTCATTGTCACTAAATTAACATATATAATTGCTATATCATTAGCAAATGAAATGATTTTTTCTTTAAAATTTTAATTTCGTTAATATAAAGTAAAAATAATTGTGGTCTTAATACAGAACCCTGTGGTACTCCGAATTTAATTGCCCCTCTTTTACTTAAAATGTTTTTTATTTTTACTTGCTGAGTTCTATTTGTTAAATATGATTTAAACCAATATAATTGGGTTCCTCTTATTCCAATATTTTTCATTTTCTTTAATAATATATTCACAGATAAAGAATCAAATGCTTCAGAAATATCGATGAATAATACTAAAACTTTTTTTACTTTCATTAAGACCATTGTAAATTATATTTGATAGCATGGTTTAGCATCTTCAGTGCCCATTTTTCCTCGAAATCCAAATTCAGAGTAAGAAATAATTTTATTTTTATTCATGTAGCTAACTAATCTTTTTAAAACTATTTTTTTTATTAACTTCGTAAATAAAACTTGAATTGGAATTGGTCTATAATTATTCACATCAGTTACATCTCCTGATTTAGAAACTGGAGTAACTAATGAATTTTTAAAAACTGAGGGAAAAATTCCATTTTCAAAAGACAAATTTATAATTTTTTCGAAGTCATTACAAGTATATAAAACAACTCATTTTAATGTATATACAGAACTTTTGTCCTCCCCAGGAGATTTGTTCAGTTTTAAAGACTTTGCAACTGTTACAATTTCATATGTATTTGTAGGTAGTAAAACCATTGAATTCATTTTACAGAAGGTTGATTCATTTGGTAAGGAACAGGATGATGAGTATGGGATAATTAGGTATTTTAGAAATTATGTCAGAAGCTATATTAACAAAATAATCATCGAAATATTCAGCTGTTGCAGAATCGCATTTGTTTTCATCATATCTTAATAGATTTCCATTCACTTTAATTTCGGTAAAATTATTTTTGATATATTTCATTTATAGTTTTCCATTGTTTCTTAATATTACTTGTAGCTAGATTAAATATATTTTTATGATAATTCTTTTTAGAGAATCTTAGTCTATTACCTAACTTATTTCTGAATGTAGTGAAAAGCTGTGACAATTCAGTGTTCCACGATCTTCTTTGCATTTGTTTATATAATTTATTTTTCTCGTTTATCATTTTCAATAATTCACTTGTTATCCAAGGTTTGAGTGTATTTTTGCTATAGTGAATTGGAATATATTTTGTGCAATTAGTTATTAATTTCTTAAAGTGGTTATGGAAAGTTTCAAAAAGTGTGTCTACATTTGTTTGTGTATCTATAAAATAATACTTAAAACTAAGCAAAATTTTAAGACGATTATAGTCTATAATTTCACAAAATGCCCTGAAGCTTCAAATTTTTGTGAATCGGGCATTTACCTATTGGACAGAAGTGGCTATTACATATGTAATCGGGGCGGGGGTGGCTCAGTCGGTAGCGCGCCAGGCTCGTAATCTGTAGTTCCCAGGTTCGAGTCCCAGCTGGGTCAGCGTTGAGATTTATCTCCGCAAAATTCCCGCCCTGCCCACGGTCAGTAGGAGACACCGATGGGCTTGGAAAGGCCGCCGTCCTTCGGATGGGACGTTAAGCCGTGGCCCCGTGTGCGGGAGAGCCATGATAGAATCCTAATAGACATGTTAGAAGAAGGCTGTTAAAAGCTATTTTATTTTTATTGGAAAGTAGACTTTGATGACATCATGTTACGGTAAATTACTTTTTTTTGCACGTTAAAGAACACGCACGTTAAAGAACACGCTGGATGGCCTTGACGGGAGGCTACCATCTGTCTCCCAACAGCTGTTCCAGTGGGTCCCCTCCCCCAACCTTCTCTGAGCCTTCGGGGTCCATGTGACCTGGCCATTTAGCCCATGGTGTGCAAAAAAGTGCCGCTCAGAGGTAAAACAACCCATCCCAACAGATGTAGTCATAAAAGAAATTTTGCTCTACAATTTTATAAAAGAAAATTCTTCTTGAAATGAAAAACAAATAAAATAAACTATTTTCCGCTATCTGAGAATTCGGAAACTGTATTATGAAATCGAAAAGTTAATAACATTATATGTTTTCTAGAAGTTTCCAATTCGTTTATGGGTAATAATAAATAAAATTCCATTTATTGGAGTTTATTTTTGAGATTTTTGAATAATATTTTGTTTTATTTTTCACAAGTTAGCTTTTGGAATCGCTTTCATGAACCCAACGTTGCCCGGATAATTTTTACGAGCCTAAACCTCCGATAATATGAATCTATGAGGCACGTGAGCAGGAAAACAACAGGTTGCCCAAAGGGCATGGAAAGTTGGAAGAATTAATTCGCAGGGAGCTGAGTTCACTGGCAATTCCTGTATGGTCGGTTCCTCAATTCTCTGACTTATGAGTGTAATTCGTCGTTTAATGAGCAAATAGTTTGGTCGCATGTATGGTAATATACATAGCTAAAATTAAGAAATTTTGTCGCCTTAATTACTCTGGCTACCTAATTACGCTACAAGTCAACCGTGGAAACTTATGATCCAGTGCTGCGAATTTAACACCCACAAAAAAATGATAAAATAAAAAAACTACTGAAAAAACGCACAAAAAAGAATGTTTTAATTATAGTTTATTATCATTATCGAATATAATGAATTCAAGGAACTACATAAAAACTAAATACGTTGCATTTCAGAGATTATTTCTTTCACGTGCTTTTTCGACTTTGGTTAATTACTGACCCATGAGTTGAACCTTTGCCAGCAGACATTGGGAACGAAGACCAAAAGAGTCAACCTGGACCCCAGCGGTGACATCAACGCTTGTCTGTTGTTCATAAAACCATCAATAAATCAGGTCCCTCTCCTAGAACTCCCGGAGATTCGCGTTGCCTCCACGATATAAGCATGTTAATCTTTTTCAAGGTTGTCTCCCATCGATTTAATGACACTACTCGGCGTTCATCCAAAAGGCTACTATCTGAAGCGACAACCCTTCCCTATAATTTTCGACGTTTTGATGATGCTGTTTATGGTAGCAACCAGATATCTTTTTATGTCGTCAATCGTTGGCATCAAAGCTGACAAAAAGCACCTTGAGATTTAACATTAGAAGTGTAAAACGTGATTCGTTTGCATTTAGTCTAGTTTCCTTTTCGATCGAATTTGAGTATTGTGTGCCTGCTAAAATTATTTTGTGGTTAGTTATTTTACCTCTGAGAGCCACTTTATTTCGCACACAATGGGTTAAATATAGTCACAAACACCCCAAGGCCTCAGAGTTGGAAAGGGGAAAGGGATCTACTTTTGATAGTTGTTGGAAGAGAGTTTGGTAGCCTCCCGTCTCTCCGCAAAATTCCCCGCCCTGCCCACGGTCAGTAGGGGACACCGATGGGCTTGGAAAGCCCGCCGTCCGTCGGATGGGACCTTAAGCCGTGGCCCCGTGTGCGGGAGAGTCATACCCTGTGCACGTTAAAGAACACGCTGGATGGCCTTGACGGGAGGCTACCATCTGTCTCCCAACAGTTGTTCCAGTGGGTCCCCTCCCCAAATCTTCTCTGAGCCTTCGGGGTCCATGTGACCTGGCCATTTAGCCCATGGTGTGCAAAAAAAGTGCCGCTCAGAGATAAAACAACCCAACGTTAAAGAACACGCTGGATGGCCTTGACGGGAGGCTACCATCTGTCTCCTAACAGCTGTTCCAGTGGGTCCCCTCCCCCAACCTTCTCTGAGCCTTCGGGGTCCATGTGACCTGGCCATTTAGCCCATGGTGTGCAAAAAAGTGCCGCTCAGAGGTAAAACAACTAACCCAAAGCCTCCCGTCAAGGCCACTCAATGCTTTCTTTAAGGAGTACAGCGTATGTCGTTTCGTTTGCAGACACCTGCTTATCAGCACACCAGTGTCTCTTTTCTAATCAAATCCCCCCACTTAAGAAGGCTGATAAGAGTAATAGACGCAAAAAATTATTAAACTTATGTATTTTCATGCATCTTTTTTTCAAGAAAATATTTGAAGATATGTAAAAGAAAGAGGGAAGAAATGTTATATTGCAATGAAAACTCAGTCTCTTGCCTTCCTAGGTCAATTAATTGGCGGTCAACCTAGGTTTTGATTCCAGAAAAAAACATGCCCATTGCCGTATGAAGAAGGTGCCTGATGAATGTCGAAATTTATTTTTCTTATGGAGCATAAAACAGTGCCAGCAAAAAAAAAAAGCTGTCTTTTAGGCGAGGTGGGTTGGGTTGTTTTACCTCTGAGCGGCACTTTTTTGCACACCATGGGCTAAATGGCCAGGTCACATGGACCCCGAAGGTTCAGAGAAAGTTGGGGGAGGTGACCCACTGGAACAGCTGTTGGGAGACAGATGGTAGCCTTCCCGTCAAGGCTATACAGCGTGTTCTTTAACGTGCACAGGGTATGGCTCTCCCACACACGGGGCCACGGCTTAACGTCCCATCCGACGGACGGCGGCCTTTCCACGCCCATCGGTGTCCCCTACTGACCGTGAGCAGGGCGGGGAGTTTTGCGGAGATAAATCTCAATGCTGACCCAGCTGGGACTCGAACCTGGGAACTACAGATTACGAGCCTGGCGCGCTACCGACTGAGCCATCCCCGCCCCAATAGGCGAGGTGTATATTGAAATTAAGTTCTCGCCGATGAAGGTTTTTGCTGCAGTTTGGAGTTGGCTCAGTCGGTAGCACATCGGGCTCGCAATCTGCAGTTCTCAGGTTTGAATTCCAACTGTGCCTGCATTGAGATTTATTTATCTCCGCTACCTCCACACCCTGCCCTCGGACAGAAAGGGGCCAACGCAGAGCTTGAAAACATCGCCGTCCGTTGGAAGAGAAATTAAGCCGTGGGCCCATGTGCCGAAGAGTCACACTTTGTGAACGCTAAAGAACGCGATGGATGACCTTGACAGGAAGCTATCATCTGTCTCCTAACAGCTGTCTTGTGGTTTCCCTTCCCCAACTTTCACTGAGCTTTGGGGGTTCTTGTTTCCTGCACATTTAGCCCATCGTGTGAAAAAAAAGTGCCGCTCAGAGGTAACGTAACCCAACAGCAATTTTTTAGCTTTAAACATTGTCTGTAAAAAAATAATAAGCGAAGCATTATTTTATAGCATTATGGTATGACTGTAATTTGTAAACAGATGATAATTATTTGCATTGATATTAATTTATGCTTAGATACACTTTAAGTTCCAATAATAATCTAGTTTTAAGGAATGTCGGAATATTTATTGGAAATTTACATTTTCCAGTCGAGTGGTTAGTACGCTTGGCTATTGATCAAAAGAACCTGGGTTCGAGCCCCGGCTAAGGCATGGATGTTTGTGTTTTTTTTTTGCTGAGGTCCTGCCATCCTCACAGACCTTTTACTATGGCCTATAAACTGGCATGCTTCTATCAAGCCTCTGTTACAAGCAGCTGCTTGAGGGAATATTTATTTTTTTAATTTAAATTTTATTTTCAAGAAAACACAGTTAGGTGTGATTTTCAAAAACATATAGACATTTGAAACTATTCTGATATCAGGTATTATTCCAGTACCTTACCATTGATTACGAATTCTTTAAATCATTGCAGAAATTATTTAGCTTCGATGTTACCATATTTAAGTCCCCACTGTTTCTCCTCTAACTCTTGCTCTATCCTTAGTGAGAAGAGGATCTTGGAACGATGGACTTGGAAAGACTGTCACCCATTGGATGGGACGTTAAGCCATGGCATACCCTGTGCACATTCAAGAACACTCTGGATGACTATCCATTACATCTGTTTTCTAAGAGCTTCCAGCGAATCCTTTCCTTTATTCAGTTTTAAGACCTCGATGGCCTAAAAACAGAAAGCTGTGCATGTTAAAGAACACGCTGGATGGCATTTACGAGAGACTACCATCTCTACCCTAACAACTGTCCTGGGAGTCCCATTCCCCAACCTTCTCTGAGCACTTGGGGTCCTTGTGACCTGGCCATTAAATCCATTGTGTGTTGGATTGTTTTACTTCTGAGAGGCACTTTTTTGCACACACAAGGCTAAATGGCCAGGTCACATGGACCCAAAAGGCCACGGAAAGTTGAGGAAGTTAGGAGACAGATGAAATCCTTCCATCAAGGCCATCCAGCGTATTCTATAACGTGTAAGGGTATGACTCTCTCGCACAGATGACCACATGGTAACCGACATTGTAAAAGGCATCCGACAGGCGGTGCCCTTTACAAGCCCATCGTTATCCCCTTTCTCACAGAGGACAGGAATGGGGTTAGCTGAGATATAGCCCAGCTTTGTTTGGCACTGGTGGGACTCGAACCTGGAAATTGCAGATTACGAGCCTGCATGTTACAGGCTGAGCCCCCCCCCCTACCACCACTGTGGGCAAAAAAAAACGCCGCTCAGAATAAAAAACCCAACTTATTAATCATTTGTTATGCATTTCGTGTTTTAAAAGCCTATTCAAATTTGGAAGAGATAAATGACAAAAATAAGGAAATTTTTGTGCAAATCGACTAAGCGCAATTATCGAATCACGCGATTCTAGTGGTTTCATATTACTCTGTTTGCACACGATGCTGACAAAGGGCAGAACACAATGAGGTCGAACTTTCTTTGCTTCAGTCATTCGTGGTGCGGTCGAGCCGCATTGTGTGTCTAATGGAATCAGCAAAAGCAGCTTCCGCCGACACTAACGGAGCTTGCAGGCCACAGAGGAGCAGCAGGGTATTGGGTGGCCACTTGGGGGTGCAGCTACGAGCATAAAGGCACACAGACGAACAGACGGATGAAAGCACGCACACTGTCAATTCCGGTGTCGTCTGGGGTTTTATTTTTGCCTGACATGCGTCAGGAGAGCATCGCGAGATCGACCGTTCCAAAGTCCCACTTAGTTCGAGCAGGCTGGCTGTCTTCCCGTCCGTGCTGCTGTAACTCGCCAGACACCTTATGGCACTTGGTGGATCGCGTGGCAGGGGCCGTTAAGACACTCCTTGGCCTGGAACCACATTAAGCACAGTCGCGAGTCAGTTATTTGTAGGTACACATAATCTCTACTTTGCTGCCTTACTACTAGAGAGACAATCAACTTCTATAACAACGCAACGGGTACCAATTTTGATACAGCTACCGCAATTTATATGGCAGTTCGGGGCCGAAATTGACTCAGTCGGTACTGCACCAGACTCATAATCTAATATACCGAGATTAGAGTCCCCCAGAGTGTCTGAATTGAGATTTTCTGCCCTCAATGATAAAGGGTACTCTTATAGGATTCGAAAGGCTGCCGTTCATCGGATGGGGTTTAAGCCATAACTCCATGTGTAGGAACGCTTACACATGGTGTATAAATATGGAATCATGATAGAAGGCGTTCATCTTTATCTTAATAACTGTCCAGTTTGTACTGTTCCTTTAATCATCTCTATTCGTTAGGTAAGTAGCACACCAAGCTCGAAATCTGATGTTCCCAGGTTCGAATCCCAACTGACTAAAATGCCTGTAATCAGATTTGATCATCACGTAAAGGGTGCATTTGAAATATGGCACACTATCAAATTTCTTAGTGTTTTTATAGTTTTTTAAAGTTTCGATTCGTTTTCAAAGTTAAAAATTACACTGGTTTTCACAAATTAAGGAAAATCCCTATGTTAACTCAATGGAAAGCTAACGACAAAGCTGTATAACTTCTAAAATAAGTTTTTTTGTCATAAAAATTGTGATTGCAGATAAAGATCTCAATCATATAAATCAATATCTCGATTTTCAACAATATTCGTTCAGTATTTCATGAGTTATGGAAGTTTGAATATTTCGCGATAACAATGCCAGTGTTATATGTTGGATAACAATGCCAGTTTTAACAAAACACTGGCATTGTTATCGCAGGCACACAAAACACTGGCATTGTATGCCTGCGATAACAATGCCAGTGTTTTGTTAAGAAACTTACAAAAAACTGAAGAATAGTGAAAGAATTCTTTACACAAAGTTCTAAAATGCAAACTTATTTTATTAAACACTTCGATACAATAGTCTCATTGAAGGAGTGAATGGTGATCGCCTGTGCCAATGCTGGCTCTTGTTCGAAATTAGTTTTTTACCTTCTTCTGTGCTGTGTACTTCGAGAATTCGACTTGATATCACCTAGTATCGCCCACGATAGGCTTTCAAGCTGATTTTCTGCAGATCTCCAGTATCGTAAGATGGGCCAAAAAAAAAGATCGGCCAAACACAAAAGAACATCTGGAATACCAATTAAGTCTTCGGAAAAGGCCCAGCTCAAAAAACTGGATCGTCATGTTCAGAAGATAATATCAAGATCTCTATCTGTCAACGACCTCACCTCATGTGACCCCCCAAAAAAAATATCTTTTGGAGAAACTGAAATGGAAAACGACGCTACTTGCAACCTAACTCTGAGACAAGGCCTCAATGAATCGACTCTATCGATCGCCGAATCCACTGACTCTACTTCATCATCTCAAACTGAGGAAGAAAATCTATCTCCACAATGCAAGAAAAATGACAATGACCTACAATATTTGGGAAAAAATATGAAAAACTCATCCAATATTCAACAAAACAGAAATGACGACTTATCGCTAATTTTCTTCAATTCGGAAACCAAACTTTCGGACTTAGACGATGGCGAGGTCACTGACTTTTTCTTTCGATACCTAAATAGAGATATTAAAGGAAGATATACCAGAAAAGGGGACATCATTGTTTTCCCCACGAATATTGAAGAATTCAACAAACTCCAAAAATTGACCTCCATTCTGGGAATTACTGTTGAGACCAGGATCCCGTCCAAGGAATTTTCCATGGGCATGCTGGTCAATGTACATCCGAAATATGAAGACGAATATCTTCTCAAGAGCCTTTCCAGTTATGGAATCTACAAAGTTAGACGAATGTACCGATTCACACCAAATGCTACAAATCATAGAGTTACCAAAACTGCCACCACAAATGTGATAATCTATGCCGAGACCCTCAAATTACCTACCAGTGTCGAAATCGGCTTCTCTCACTTTAAGGTGAGAGAATACTTCGGCTCACCCTCACTATGCAGCAAATGCTTTCGCTGGGGGCACATCGCCACTTACTGTCGTGGCAAACTCAGGTGCAAAAGGTGCGGAGGTGAACACTCGCACAAGGACTGTCACAGTCAAAATCTAAAATGCCCCAACTGCAGAGGAGAACATCCAGCTACATACCATGGATGTCCTGTTAAACGCATAGCTTGTCGCGCCATGAGGATACAAGCCCAACTTCAGTGCAGCTGGTCAGCAGCCTTTGCGCAGGCAAAAAATGAATCCCACATGGATCCTCTGGCCACTCACCAACAGAGGACCACCGATGAACATCAACATCATAGTGCCATATCTACTAACTTTTCTTCATCTAACATAAAACAAAGTGACTGTGCCACCATAGATACTGAAGCAGTTCCAGAACTTTCAATCGAACATGCTTCCAGACCTTCCACCTCAGGCTACAAACAGGTAAATCCATCTACAAATTCTGTTAATCTCACCAGTTCCTACGCAAATAAGGCAAATGGCAAAACCATTCGCAAACAAAATAGTATAGAAATGCCAATACTAACTCCAATAGAAATTAAAAAAAAAAATAATAATGATATAACCAGTAATCTAATTATAGACCTAATAATAAATCTCCTTAAGTACATCAGTTTCCAGGATGATGACCTCAAACTTTTGCAGCATGTTCTCTGTAAATTCAAAACTTAAGAATTTTTCCATTCTACAATGGAATTGCAGGAGTTTCCAATCCAAAAAACAGGATGTTCTGCTTCTTAGCAAATATAAGGGCATTGATATTTTTGCTCTACAGGAGATACGCTCTAAAAAACATTTCAACCTCCCTAATTATCTTTCCTATATTTATTTCTCCCCCCATAGTACCAATGGGGTTGGCTTCTTAATTAAAAAATCTATCAATCATAAAATCCAAAAAATTAATTACAATTTCCATAATCTGGAAATTATTGCAGTGCAGATAATTATTAATAATACTTCCTTTACTGTTTTTAATTTATATAACCCTGGTCTTGCTGTTAATAGTATCACATTTCAAAATATTTTTAAACAGATCCCTGAACCTCATATTATTTTAGGAGATTTCAATAGCCACCACACTTCATGGCACTCATACAAAATAAATCATGCAGGCAGGCTTCTTTCCCAATACGTTACAAATTCCAATCTGGTAATACTTAACTCAAAAGCCACCACACATGAAAACCCTAATAATAACCGATCAATCATTGACCTTACCTTCATATCTCCCCAACTCACTGAACTATTTAAATGGTCCATCTTACCTGACACCAGAGGTAGTGACCATCATCCTATCCTTTTGCAGGCCAATCTCCAATATAAATACAGGAAACTGATACATCTCAATAATTGGCCACTATTTAACAAAATTCTCACTCAATCACCCCCACCACATAACACAATTGATTATGACCATTTCATTCATCACATCATAGATATTACACATCCTGCCTTCACAATCATTCTCAACAAAATTCCAAAATTGACAAAAAATTTCTGGTACATGAACAAATTATCTGCAATCAGAAAAAAAGCTGAAAATAAAGCCAAACAGACAAGACATTTTGATGACATCAATAGATACAAAAAAATAAATGCACAGGTCAGAAAAAAATTAAAAGAACTTTATAAGGACAATTGGCAAACTTTTACCAATCAACTCAGCACAATTACTACAGCTAAAAGTCTCTGGAAAACATACAAACACATTAATAATCCAAAATCACAAACAACCCCTGCCTCAGAAATTGCCATTCATAATAATATTACCCTCCTTGACACTGCCAATAAATTTTTGAACAATCTTAAAAATACACAAACAACAACCCTCACCAATTCTGAACTTAAATTCATAGATAATATAAACAAAAAATTACAAAATATACCACCTGCTTCCTTTATTATGGACCAACCTTTCTCTATGAAAGAATTAAACAATGCAATCAATAAGTTGAATCTAAAATCATCCCCTGGACATGATCAGATATCAAATAAATTCTTCAAATATCTCCCCTATCAATGGAAAGATAGACTTTTAAAAATATTTAATTCAATCTGGGTCTCACACAAACTTCCTGACAGCTGGCTACACATAATAATAATATTCTTGTTAAAATATGGCAAACCACCTTTTGAATTAAACTCATACAGACCCATATCACTCTTACCTAATCCACTAAAACTATTTGAAAGACTCCTCCACAAAAGATTGAACTGGTTTCTTGAATCTGGGAAAATTCTCCCCAATAATTTCTATGGTTTCAGAAAATTCAGATCCTCAAAGGACTGCATTTCACATCTTCTCACTGATATACACAAAGCCAATAAAAAGAAAAAATACACTATTGCCATTTCTGTGGACCTGTCCCAGGCATTTGACTCAGTCTGGATACACGGCCTCCTACACAAACTTTTATCCATAAATATACAGGGAAACCTCCTACATTTTCTACATTCCTTCCTCCTACACAGAACCTGCCAAGTCAGGATTAACGATACATCTTCTAACCAACTTCCTTTCATACAAGGCCTATCACAAGGCTCTATTCTATCTCCCACTCTATTTAATATTTACATTCATGACATCCACAAAATCTTCTATAGGAGGGTTACTTACACATGTTATGCAGATGATATAACTTTCTGGGCCACTGACAACTCTATACCCAATCTCCATATTTTATTGCAAAAACAGCTAAATAAATTATACACCTACTGTCAAAAATGGCACTTACAAATTAATCCTCAGAAGACATTTTGCATTCCTTTCCACCATAACAGAAACCCTAAACCAACACTGCATTTCACTATTAATAATGAGACTATCCCACAACATAATACATGCAAAATACTAGGCATAAACTTGGACTCAACACTCACCTGGACTCCCCATCTGGATTATTTACACACTCAGGGACTTAAACTAACAAATACACTTAAATACTTCACATTTATTAATAATGGCACACCACAATATCATATGATCAAACTATATACAAATCTCATTAGAGCAAAACTAGAATACGGTATGGAATTTTTATGTGGCATATCAGATACCAAAATACAAAAACTTAATGTAATCCAAAACAAATGCATCAAAATTGCAATTGGCCTCCCCTCCTTCACACCCACTCTCTCTATCATTGCAGAGACTTCCCTTCCCCCCCTCCAAATTAGACAAAAAATCCTTCTAATTAAATATTATATTAGACTACACTACAAACTTCCAAATCACCCTTTCCACACCCATTTTATAAGAAGCCCCTACTACAAGCACATTAAATCCACTCCTGACCTCCACACTTTAATGAAGAAACACCTACAGATCAAAAACTTTGGGGATATTCCCCCACTTATAGCAGACTGGAGCTTCATTAGTCCTACATTCTCCACCCACATACCCACTCTCACACATAAACATAACTTACCACATGATGCAGTAAAAACTCTCGCTGAAACATACTTTGACGCACAATACAATGAAAATATTAAAATTTATACTGATGGCTCTGTCATTCAAAACCCACCATCAGCCAGTGCTGCTATTCATATCCCACAATACAATACTTCATTATCTTTCAAATTATCCCCAATCTGCACCATACTACATACTGAAATCTTTGCCATTATTGAGGCCTTGGAATGGACCCTTAAATATGTACACAACAAAAACATTACCATTTTTATAGATTCCAAAGGAGCCATACAAACCCTCTCACAGGAATTTCTATACACCTCATATAACTACTACATACATAAAATCCTCACTCTTACAACACATAACCTCCATACAAATAATAATACAATTATTTTACAATGGATTCCCAGCCACGTAGGAATTCACCATAATGAAACTGTTGATAATCTCGCTAAACTGGCACACAACCTCCACATAGTATCACCTACCTATCACTTTCATATTAATACTTCTCAGGAGATAAAACAACTTGAAGCACATCTCACCAATAAATACTTTCAGGTCCAGGCCTCTGTCCAAAACAACTTTCGATTTAATCTTAACCATAATATATCAACAATTGATAACCTCCCCTTCCCTAGAAAACACATCAAATTACTACACAGATTAAGAACCAACTCCACAATTCTTAATCCTACTCTACATAAATTCAAACCCACACATTCTCCTAACTGTAGACATTGTAAAGTTCCGGAGACGGTTCATCACATCCTACTTAACTGTGATAATACTGCCTCACAGAGACAAACTTTCTTCAAATCACTCATTGACCTAAACATTTTGGATATTCAAACGAATGTAATTCTGGACCCCTCCCCCCCTCTAAACAAAAACAAAATTTATGAATCTCTCTTTTCTTTCCTTCTTTCCACCTCACTTTGGAACAGAATTTAGTCTACCTTTCCTTTACCCTCTACTATCTCGTCTCTTCATGTCCTTCATAAAGATTTTTCTTCAATTCTCAACTTACCTCTCGCATACATGTTCCCGAAGGGACCCTCATTCTGTTCTCTATCCAGACTCACACCAAAAATTCCATAAAATATAAATAAAAAAAAAGAAAAATAATGGAGGGACTATAGAAATAAGGGAACAAATATATACATATCTAAAGTGGCTCAAATCCTTTAACTCAGGTCTTACTGGCCCAAATAACCACAAAACAGGGGATCAATAGTCTTCAACCTATCTCCATAACCCAAGAATAAATTAAAACCACTCAGGGAATAAAGAAAAATTATTAAATTGTAAATATAAGAATAATAATTAAAAAAATGCACAATAATAATAATTAAAAAAATATATTAAATAATGAAATAAAAAAATAAAATAAATAATAATAAAAAATATCTTTATATATAAAATAATACATAATTAACAAAAAAATAAAAAGGAAAAATTATATAAAAAATATTTAAAAAATGATAAAAATAAATAAAATATTATATAAAAAAAGCATAAAAAATAAATAAAACAAAAAACTAAAAGAATAATAACTAAAAAAAAGCATTAAAAAAACTAAAAAGAAAAATTAATTCTCCAAACAACTCTGAATGCTTCCCTGAAAGCATATACAAACATAAACACTCATAAAATCCTAAAATATCAATTTTCACTGGGCGACTATCTCTTACTGCTTTGCACGATATCAAATATAATTTTGATAACCAAAATATTAATATATACGCGAACCCTAAATTTAAAATAAAAAACATAATACCCACATACATCCAAAATTATCATTCTGAGAAAGCCTGTAGAAGGACCTCTCAATACCACGTAACGTTAAACAACAACAACAACAACTTCGATACAATACTTATTACTAAGTTTTAATTAACTTCTGAAGTCAATTTTTGTGGCTGGCATTGTTATCGCTAAATATTCAAACTTCCATAACTCATTAAATACTGAACGAATATTGTTGAAAATCGAAATATTGATTTATTTGATTGAGATCTTTATCCGCATTTCTCAAAGCAAAAAAACTTATTTTAAAAGTTATAGAGCTTTGACATTAGCTTCCCATTGACTTAACAAAGGGATTTTCCTTAATTTATGGAAACCAATGTACAATCACTTCTATACTCATGTTTTGTTAGTAAATAAAAATGAAGAAAATACCATAAAAAGGTAGGCTGCTGACTTTCCCTATATTACATATCCTCACTTTGCGACATACAACACATCACTGCAAGCCTACAGGTAATCCATGATAAAAAAAAAAGTCTTATTCCATTTCCTGGATGCTCCACTACTTTGTGTGGATGTGCCTGGATGTGCCATCCTTCGGGAATACAGAGTTATAACAGGATTAAGGTTCAAAAGTGGGGGATTGAATTCAAGGAATGTACAGTCGCTCAAAAAAGTATCCGAACACTATGGTGATTTACAGAATTTAGTGATCTGGCAACCTTCGTGTTAAGTAACACGAAGGTTGCCAGATCAATAATTTCTAAAAAAATCGTTGCCAGATGTTTTTTCTGAATTCTGTAATCAACCTTAGTGTTCGGATACTTTTTTGAGCGACTGTACACTTCTCCTGGTGGTCAACTACAGTCGAATCGCATTCAACGGTTTAAAAAGGAAAGAAATAATAATTGAAATAAATAAAAATTAAATCAGACATCATGTAAACACGAATAATTCATCCAACTCCCTCACAGCAGCACTCCGCTAACTCACATTCTGTCCTCATTGAGCAAGGGGACCGATGGGTTTGGAAAGGCCGTCTTCTGTCGAATGGAGCCTTAAGCCGTGGGGCTGTGTGCGGGAGAGCCATACCCTATGCACGTTAAAGAACACGCTGGATGACCTTGACGGAAGGCTACCATCTGTTTCCCAACAGCTGTTTCAGTAGGCCCCTACCCCAACCGTCTCTGAGCCTTCGGGGTTCTTGTGACCCGGCCATTTACATTTAGCCCATGGTGTGAAAAAAGTGCCGTTCAGAGATAAAACAAACCAATCAACCCAACCCAAAAGAGCTATTCTCACAGAGGGCGGAGATGAATCTCAAAGCTGGCACACTTGGGACTCGAACCTGGGAACTGCAGATTATGAACCTGGCATTGTATACAGAAACGTCCACTTAAGGGTAAAACGAACCAATCTGGTTTCGAAGTTGTGAACCCTTTGTTAGGTTCCGGAGCTCTACCAATTGAGCTAGAACGGCGATGTTTCGAATGTGGAATGAAGCCTTATTGGTTCAATTGGTGTATGTCTGTTGGAACATAAATTGTCAGAATTAGTTTATTATTATACGTAACAAAAGTTATTCGTTAATAAATTTAATAATGCTATCATAGGTACTTATTTTATTTCTTTCAAGTGTCAGATATAGGCACAGTAATTCCCAGGTTCTGGAGACACTGATCCAAAATTCCACACAGAACTCTCTTGAAATCTTTAATCATTATGAAGAGGCTCTTTGTGATGAAAACCGATATTTATTTATTTTTGCGACACTCAGGTTGGTATTAATGAATAATACCTAAAAATAAAGATTAAAAAAAAGAGAGTTGCACCAAAAATGCTTTTAATAGCTGAATGGTCACTCAAATCTCTTACTAGATTTAAAATTATCGTTTCCATTTACCAAGCACTCAAATAGTTCAGGTTGTTTCACATATGATTAGGGACTTTCTGTTGTGAATTTCTTTAACTTAAGTTTCAACTGTATTCATAATCTCATGCAGTCGTGCCAAACAAAAGGAGTTGACAGATTAATTAAAACCCACAGAACAATGTTTCTCAACCGGAGTTCTGCGGAATGCCTGGATACCAGGGCTAAGAAAAATATCCTGCAATTGCAAAAAAAGACTATCCATTTTTAACCTACATTTATGTGAAACAGCTTTCAAATCTTTGATGAATATAAAAATAAATAAGGAAATCGTACATTATATGTGGAAGGAGAACAGCAAGTCTGTTTATCCAAAATTCTCCTAAGAATTCATGACTTATGAAAGGGAAAAAAAGCTCACATTAAATAATAAATAATTAAAAATGTTTTCTAATAATTCTATGGTACAATGATTATATGTAAATATATATATATATTTTTTTTGGGGGGGTGACTGAAAAAAAAGAAGGCTTTTTTTATGTATGTTGGGGTTCCGTAGGACTTGGCAGTATCGTTCAGGGGTTCTGCCATTATTATATTATTGTAAACACTGCTATTGGTTTATCCTTCAAACAGATCTATCACTACTTAACTTACTCATTATGATCTCTATATAGGCTCTTCAGATAAAGCACCATGTAACAAAGATATATTGCAAAACTGACTTTTTCGAAAGCAATTTGAAAAAAACAACAACAGAAAAGTAAAACATGAACAGCTTTAATAATGAATTAAAGTGGGTGATTGCCTAGTGGGGACTTACCATGTTTCAATATGACTAGACTCTCTAAATTGGTGGTATCGTAAACATGTGAGAAAGGGTTTGTGTCAAATCAGTGAAGTGTTAGAAAGTCTGTATCATACGAGTGCAATCGGAAAGGATTTTTGATATGCTACATAGAGAGCAGAAAGAATCCTAAAAGCTATTCTTAGCTTATAGAGGCTTTTTCATGCAAGGAGCCTCAGAATTAATACAGAGTATACAAGGCCTGCTCCCGAAAGAATATCTAGATAGCTTCCATTCACTAAGCCGGTTAAGGACTTCAAGATAGTTATTCGGAATAGAAAAGTTGCACCAGGACTGACTGCAGGGGAAAAAAGAGCATTATGACTCTTACACCACGAATAAGCTGACTGGGCTAAATTATCTTTTTTCAAAAATCAAAGCTTTTACCACTGCTGAGGATGGCATCTGAGCACGGAGTCGACTTTTCAACTAACTAGGAAAAAGTGAATTTATTTATAACAACTGCTATGGCATAAAGAATAAAAAATAACTAGAACAGTAGGAAATTAATGCATTGTCAGAATTTAGAGCAGGTTTTTTTATATGTAGAGAAGGAGTCGTTAAAAAAAACCTTAAAATCGAATGGTAATCGATAAATAAAATAGAAAACTTGAAATTGTTTTACAATTTATTTTTTCTCCTGATGCTCGCTCATAAATCAAACACTTCTGAGTTATTCGTTTGGTTATGCCCCTGAAAGGTAGCATTCCATCTTTGCTAAAAAATGGACAGCAATGCAACATTGAAGGCTTTGATGCGAGAACGACGACCACAAACAATGTGAAGAGATTTTTACTGTATTAATTTTATTGTTCAATGTTTAAAAGAGTAATCCTTGTGTCGTATTTGTCTCCATTTTGGAATTTATGTTTCTGGAATTAAAAATCGCTCTATAACTTTACTGTTTCACATTTTAATATGCGTGTTTCACTTGAGACGAAATTGCAAAGGTATCAAAAATGTACGTGTGGGAAGAAAATATTTAATCAAACTAAATGACGGATTCCAAAGTTATACTCAAGAAAAGCCATATTACGGAAGCAGACATGACTACCAATTCTCATAGGGACAATTTTTGTTTTCAACGAATATAAATGTTAAAACAGGGAGCTACTGGATAGCGTGACGTATGGCTGGAAAAACTGGATTTAAATTTGTTCATTTTAAGGTATTCAGAGTATAAATTTTTCTAAAAGTATGCCATTTTCTTATTATGTCTCATTTTATTATTGATTTATTAATGATATCTCAATGCATCAACCAAAACGAATTATCCTGATTTTATTATTTACTTCTTACACTCTAAGTCAGTGTTTCCCAGCCTCTTAACAGCCCTGAAAGATATTGTCAAATTCCACGGAACCCCAACATACACATAAAAGAATTTGGTGTTTCGTTGTTTTAACTTGGAAAGACCGTCGTCCGTCACATGGAACTTTAAGGAGTAGCCATGTAATGCAGAAGAGCCATATCCTGTGCATGTTAAAAAACAGAATGTTGGAACCCATTTGTTCTAAGTACTTCATATTTTTTGGTCATTCGAAGTATTGCTGTAAAACACTATCGATCATCTTTCAGCTACATTGTACATAAGCACCCAAAGCTAAACTTCCCAACGAGGTTGGGTTGGGTTGTTTTACCTCTGAGCGGCACTTTTTTGCACACCATGGGCTAAATGGCCAGGTCACATGGACCCCGAAGGCTCAGAGAAGGTTGGGGGAGGGGACCCACTGGAACAGCTGTTGGGAGACAGATGGAAGCCTCCCGTCAAGGCCATCCAGCGTGTTCTTTAACGTGCACAGGGTATGGCTCTCCCGCACACGGGGCCACGGCTTAACGTCCCATCCGACGGACGACGGCCTTTCCAAGCCCATCGGTGTCCCCTACTGACCGTGGGCAGGGCGGGGAATTTTGCGGAGATAAATCTCAACGACTGACCCAGCTGGGACTCGAACCTGGGAACTACAGATTACGAGCCTGGCGCGCTACCGACTGAGCCACCCCGCCCCTTCCCAATGAGGAGGGTGGTTACCATGGCAGTGCCATGTAATTCAGAAGGATAGAAACCCATGATAAATTGAATATATTAGTTTTCAAAGAGAGTAAAATAAGGAGTAAATAGAGTTCAAAGGGAGTAAAATAAAGGAATATTTAAAGGGAGTAACCAACTAAAATATTTCGATTTCAGTGGAAATCCAAGTCACTGTTGCAAATGAGCTTCTAAGTGAAATACGAATTTCTGTATGAATTGAAACTACCCCTAATCACATCGTATCTAATCTACCTCTTAGAAAGAAATAATGACAAGGAGTTTAGCCCTGTCAGTCACTATTTTTTAGTCACACATATGTTATTGCTAACTGTAGGATTAATAAAAAAAATACCTCCTCAAGCAGCTGCTTGCCACAGAGGTCTGACAGGAGCCTGTCAGTTTATATGCCACGGTAGAAGATCTGAGAGGATGGCAGGACCTCAGCAGAAAAACGACACATACATCCATGCCTTACCCGGGGCTCGAATCTAGGTCCCTTAGGTCAGTAGCCAAGCGCGCTAACCACTCGGCCATTACTTTTGATTAATTATACAATCATTAAAAACTATTTTTATATTTGTCATGTGAGAATACGAAATACGTTTACGGTTAATGAAAGAAATTTAAATTTTACTTTGCATATTTTTTAGGTTATTGACCCTGATACAGAGTGCAGGTCAAAACACAGACTGCAAAGTGCTTTAATCAGAAGAAATCCCCTGTCAGGGATGATAGCCTTCATAATACAAGTGACGTAAGCTACGTGGGATACGCAACTAAGACCTCCTCCTGCTGACAAGTCAGTGTTACTGCCCTACCTTTGACTTACCTGCCGCGAACGACAATTCGTCTATTATTGCTTAATGCCATGTAGTCAGTCATTAGAAATACTGGTTTCAATGGAACTGAATTAATTCCAGAAATACTTATTTCAATGGAACTGAATTAATTCCAGAAATACTTATTTCAATGGAACTGAATTAATTCCAGAAATACTTGTTTCCAAATAAGTATTTCTACTAACTGACTATAGAATATAAAGCTTTTAGCCGTTAATAAAGAAACAATTGATTTATCGGTGTAGCTAAGAGGCTACGACATATGCCACGAAGTCGTGGATATGGGATACCATAGGACTCAAAAAAATGTTTCATCTATAATAAAGATTTATTTTTTTACTTTTTTATTATTTCCATAACATGCTCGTTTGGGTCTAAATAACAGTTAAAATGCATTAATAAACATCATTAAATATCTAAATTCCCGAGTGAAAGATTTAGATATAAACCTTTTTTAATATAGATTAGATGTAGACCTTTTTTAGTAAACTAAAAAAGCGCGGGGAGGCAAACTTTCCATTGAGGTTGACCGTAGTAAGTGCGAACCCATTTTTCAACAGATGATTTTCAATTGCTTCTTAAAATGACATCAAATTTAGCAAAATTAATCAAGAATAGCTATTAGCAGACTTGGAGAAAGGTGAGGCATGCCCAAGTGCGCTCAGGGCGGCAAAATTGCTAGTGCTGATTAGTAGTGATTCAGTAAGTTGGAATTCCCTTAAAGAAAATTATTGTACGTATAACATTTACTATGGTAAAACTACGCGAACTCCTATAACCATGTACAGTCGCTCAAAAAAGTATCCGAACACTCTGATTGATTACAGAATTCATAAAAAATATCTGGCAGCGATTTTTTTTAGAAATTAGTTATCTGGCAACCTTCGTGTATTAATCGTAGTGGTAATCATAGTGATAATTCGTAATTAATCATAGTGGCAATCTTCGCGTCACGTGACACGAAGGTTGCCAGATCACTAATTTCTAAAAAAAATCGTTGCCAGATATTTTTTTTATGAATTCTGTAATCAACCATAGTGTTCGGATTTTTTTTTGAGCGACTGTACCTGACAAGCAAAGCTAACAATCCTTTTGGGGAGTCAGTTGTGTATGAACGGGTTCACGTACTTTCGACCGTACTGTACTACATCATATTAAATAGCCGCAAAAACCATCACATAACATCAGTTAAAATGACTAAATTCTGTCCTGTTTCATTTTCTGCGGATTCCCTATTCCGATGTGTGATGCATGATGTCACCAAATTTTAACATATTCTCATTGGCACATCTCGTATCCCTGACAAGTATCTCTGGAATATGTTCAAAGTTGAAAATAAATGTTCCTTAAGCGTCAGTGGCTTAATCGAAGCGTCATTATCATCGTCACTTTCGTTATCGTGGTTGCTTTTGCAAACGTATAATTTTTACAAAATTTATTTTTCTCCATTATTCAGGCACAAATATAACGATATTATAAGCACAGGGCTATTTTCTTTCTTTCGAATTGCGAATTAACAAGGGTTTCGAATTATCCAGGTATTTTTTGAATGAAATTTACTCATTGGATCTTAAAAATAAAAGAAAATTCTCATTATATGAAAATTTCGAATTAAAACGTTTCGACTTAACCAGGTTTTATTGAATATGGGAAAGATTCATAAGAGACAAGTGCTTATTGCCTCTTATCTATAAGCTTGTTTACATCATAATGTTATTGCGGCTCATTTTAAATGTCATTTGGTTATCACACTCTTTGATTTTTATGTATTTGTTTCTTCGCCACGTTATTATAAAAGCATAAAAACCATTCTCTTCGACAGAAATATTGTCATAAAACAAGCACTGATCCATAAAAAAAATTGGGGTGTGTGGCAATGATTAGTTTGCCCCTAAGATGACCAGAACTCTCAGTTGCAGCAAATTAGATTAATTTTTTTCCCCAAAAATTTTCCTTACCAAATAGTGTAATGTATACAGGGTGTCCCTGAATTCATGGCCCAAACGTGAGAGGATGGTAGTACACACTGAACCCACCAATATTCGTCATAGAATATGCGGCCGCAAATGCAGCCCGGTGCAGGTCAGCACCGGGCTGCATTTGCGGCATTCCCAGCATTCTCAGCGTCGACCGGACATGAGATGGAGCAATTTACGAACGCGGAGAAAGCCGATATGCACCTGATGTAGGCGACGATGTACGAGACGCCAGTGCAGTCCGCGGAGGATCTGGTAGCCCGACTGTCCGTCGCAGCCGCCGATGTGCGCGACAAGACCGGTGTTTACGAGCAGGTACGCCGATCACTACTCCGCCGTTGTGCCGCCTGTATCAACGTTGGTGGGCGGACGTTTGAGCATTTGTTGTAATGATCTCCAATAAATGTCACTTTGGAAACCTCTGTGTCTGTCCTTCATTTCCGACTCCTCACTGCGTTTGCGGCTGCATATTCTATGACGAATATTGGTGGATTCGGTGTGTACTACCATTCCATCACGTTTGGGCCATGAATTCAGGGACACCTTGTATATGTTTTTTTTTCTTTTTTTTTTGTTCCACTGACCTTTAGGAAGTATGTGTATGAAAGGGCGGCTCAGTCGGTAAAGCGCCAGGCTCATAATCTTAAATTCCTAGATTCGAGTCTCAACTGTGCTGATTTTTAGAATTTTTCCCGCGAACTCCTGTTCTGTCCTCGGTTTGAAAGGGGACGTCGATGATCTTGGAAAGGTCGCTGTCCATAGGATGGGATGTTAAGTCGTGTGGAGGAGAGTTATACCCTGTGCACGTTAAAGAAAAAGCTGGATGGCCTGGCGGGTGACTTTATCTCCTAATAGATCCCCAGTTTGTCCTCTTCCCCAACTTTCTCTGAGCCCTTGTGACCTGGTTATTTAGCCCAATGTGTGCACAAAGCGCGCTCAGAGGTAAAACAACCAAGCTCAACTCTAGTGGTCTTTTAAAAGAGTTTCTTGCAATACATTTTTAATACATATATATTTACTGTTTTTTTTTTCGCTTCCGTTCCGATTATACTCAAAATCTCCAAGGAAGGACCTTTACATCCAACACACCCATATCGGCTCCTAAACTTGAATATGATAAAAAGTTTTGCTGCCCAGTTTCTACGAAAAGTGCTTTTTGAATACGCACATCCTAAAATACGTACATTGAAGACAGGTTGCATTTCAATTTCCTGAACGGAAATGTAGTGGAATATGATTACGTTTTTTCGTTTCTTTAATATCAAAGAGTGTGTGGCGAAGACAATTATTTATGCGAATTGAAGTTTCGCTGAACTTCGACCCTGTCAGTTTTTTCTCTAGCCTCATTCTTGAATCACCGGGTGTCCCGCGGCCCGGGGTCACGTTTGTAAATGACAGGAGCTTGTCAGCAGGATTTACCAGAGGCCAGAAAGGCGGAAATACTTTTAACTTGGCATTCTTCGAGTTGATGTAGTGCTACATTGAACCACGCGATAAATTTACTCCTGTCCATATCGATAAAATGTCCATATCGCTAAAAGTTTCAACAAATTACTGAAGTTCCGTATCCTTCAGCGGCCACTATATTTGGTACAGTCCCATGTTATTGTAAGAGTAACTCAGACAGAGAACTCAGTAACTTCTTAAATAAGCTGTTTATGAAAATATGTGACTGAACATAATTTAAAGATCTCAATTAAATCTGTTTATATCTCGATTTTCAACAATATTCATTCGGTATTTAGAGCATTACTGAAACGGAAACTTTAACAGCAACAATTCCAGTTTGAATAATTGCTCTGAAAAGTTAATAAAAACAAATTGAAACGAAACCCATAACCGTTAGACCAGGCTCGAAACTAAAAAAAAATCAGGGGGGGGGGGGCAAGAAGCACAATCGACCTGGGAAAATATAAAAGGGAGGGGGCGGGGTAAGAGACTGGAATTTTCAATGCAATATAAAATTTCTCCTCTGTTTAACAGGTCTTAAAAATATTTCTTGAAAAAAATGCATAAATATAAATAAATTTAATACATTTTTGCCTCTCTTACCATTTACTGGCATTCTGAAATGGGAGGAGATATGGCTCCCTCCACTTTCAGAATTCTAGCAATAGTACGAATGTCAGGTACAGGAACACCATACCGGTACTCTCCGGCTCGATACAGTCACGTACAGCCACTACCACAACTACTCCCTATTTTCTTTTTCCTAGATTCGAGGGGGCGGGAGGGGGGGTCTCAGTCAGTAGCGCGCCAGGCTCTTAATCTGTAGTTACCAGGTTCGAGTCTCAGCTGGGTCAGTAGGGGACACCGATGGGCTTGAAAAGGCAGCCGTCCGTCGGATGGGACGTTAAGCCATGACTCCGTGTACGGGAGAGCCATACCCTGTGCACTTTAAAGAATACGCTGGATGGCCTTGACGGAAGGCTACCATCTGTCTCCCAACAGCTGTTCCAGTGGGTTCCCTCCCCCAATCTTCTCTGAGCCTTTGGGGTCCATGTGACCTGGCCATTTAGCCCATGGTGTGCAAAATGTGCCGCTCAGAGGTAAAACAACCCAACCCTAGATTTATACTCATTTTCTGCAATAAAAATTTTTCCCCCGTTTTCTGACCACAAAAAATCGCCTATTTACCATCATTCATAATTAACTACTTCTGTTACTATAACACTCTTATGCTTTACCGCATAAAAAGTGGAATAATTACGTGAATTTTTGCCAATTTTGCACAACGACCTAACTTGGTAAATGTTTCCATTTTCATAACTCTTTAAATGCTGAAAATCGGGGGCGGGGGTGACTCAGTCGGTAGCGCGCCAGGCTCGTAATCTGTAGTTCCTAGGTTCGAATCCCAGCTGGGTCAGCGTTGAGATTTATCTCCGCAAAATTCCCCGCCTTGCCCATGGTCAGTAGGGGACACCGATGGGCTTGGAAAGGCCGCCGTTTGTCGGATGGGACGTTTAGACGTGGCCCCGTGTGCGGGAGAGCCATACCCCGTGCACGTTAAGGAACACGCTGGATGGCCTTGACGGGAGGCTACCATCTGTCTCCCAACAGCTGTTCCAGTGGGTCTCCTCCCCCAACCTTCTCTGAGCCTTCGGGGTCCATGTGACCTGGCCATTTAGCCCATGGTGTGCAAAAAAGTGCCGCTCAGAGGTAAAACAACCCAACCCAAAAACTGAAAATCGAGATTTAATAAATTTGATTGACATCTCTAAATTTTCTTCAGCTACTGAGTTGTGCATATGAGTTACTATTGACATAACATGGAACTATACCTAATAAAGTGGCCGTTATATGCATATTTTGACGTCATTTGGATAAATGGGAAAGTGACGGAATTTCATTCTTTAGAAAAAAAAACTTTTTTCAACTTTTTTTTAATGCAGAATACTAAATAACGTAAATGGCGAAATATTCGGAGAAAACTGAGGTTGCCAGAGTTTGCTGTAACATAAACAAAAATTTATAGTGTACTCAACTATATAGAGTTTTAATATTATAACAAATGCAAATTGATTAAATAGATTTTATTACTTTATATAATATTCGTTAACAGGGGCCTAGCTATCAAAGGATAAAGCCTTTGATTGAAAACTAAAATATTTATCGTAACATTTGCGAATTCCCAGCAGAATCATAGTGCTCCGTGGAATATTGAAATACTTCAGAGAAATAACGAAGCAAAATAATAAGGGATGATATGCTAATCACTTTACGGTAAATGTCAGAATAAAGATCTACAAAGTAATGATAGTCTATATTAAGAATGCTAACATTTTGAGAAAAAGGGGAAGACCTAGGATGCGATGGGCAGACAATGTCAAACAGGACCTTGCTGGAATTGGACTAGAGTGGCCAAATGCAACAGCTTAACTCAGAAGAGACACGTCTGGAGAGGAAAATTATACAGTTTGGTTGGACCTCCGTAGCCCTTGGCTGCATGAGGATTTTGTATGTATGTATGTATGTAACATTTTGGATTCATCTTGCATTTACTTTGTCTTACCAACAGTGAAAAATGTATCACTGCCACAAAAAAACAACAACATATTTTCAAGTTTTTGATTTAGAAGTGCATTTGAAGTGCTTCTGAACTCTAAAAAGTGGTTATTTCAATGAATGGTTGTCGCTGCGGGCCTCCATGCACCTGAACGTTTTCAGCTTTTGAATTGAAATTCTACGTTTATGTATATTTCTACCCGAGTGTGTTAACTGGCAGTACGAATACGAACATGTAATGCAATAATTACCCGTTTTGTAAACTAGTTCAAACCATTTTTTTTTTAATTTGTCTGTTCTATAGGTTCAGTCATAAAACATTACTAAGCAGGCCTTAAAAATGTGTATCTTTCAAAAAATAATTGTTGGCGTCTTCTAAAATAAAAGGAAAAGAACACACTTTGGATGGCCTTCATGGGATGACCACATGTCGCTGTACAGCTGTCTAGTGGATCCCTTAGGGGCGGGGGTGGCTCAGTCGGTAGCGCGCCAGGCTCGTAATCTGTAGTTCCCAGGTTCGAGTCCCAGCTGGGTCAACGTTGAGATTTATCTCCGCAAAAATTCCCCGCCCTGCCCACGGTCAGTAGGGGACACCGATGGGCTTGGAAAGGCCGCCGTCCGTCGGATGGGACGTTAAGCCGTGGCCCCGTGTGCGGGAGAGCCCATACCCTGTGCACGTTAAAGAACACGCTGGATGGCCTTGACGGGAGGCTACCATCTGTCTCCCAACAGCTGTTCCACTGGGTCCCCTACCCCAACCTTCTCTGAGCCTTTGAAGTCCATGTGACCTGGCCATTTAGCTCATGGTGTGCAAAAAAGTGCCGCTCAGAGGTAAAACAACCCAACAACCCCTACCTTCTCTGAGCTGTTGGATCCTTGTGACCTGACCATTTGGCACATTGTGCGTAAAAAAAAGTGCCGCTCAGGGGTAATCATTACAACATGGTCATTTAGTCCAGCCGTGCAAAAAAAACTGCAGATTCAGAAAAAATACAACTCAACTCTAGCTTAATGTAATTCAAGCTATGAGACTATTTTGTGTTGATTAACAATCTACGCTAATGAGAAAGTTTATATAACAGGTGCTGTTCCTCTAGACTAGACTTAAGTTGCCTAATACCTTAGTAAATTACGAAACAGAAAGTTAAATGTTGTATTCGATCAAAGAACAAAAATAATCCATATTTTTTTTGTTAAACATTTTCTCCTCCGTATTATGATTTCTTTATTATAGAAATGAAATTATGCTTGCTTCCACAAATCACTATGAGTTACAGTCAAACGATAATATTAATTTCAGCATACTTCATTTGCATAAAGTAATATTTGGCGTTATTATTTATTTTTAGATCTAAAAATTCTTTCCTGTATCCCAAATACTATCAGAACAATTAAAAACTATCATTTATTCTTCAAAAAATTGAAATTATATATATATTTTGAACCTCGATGAAAGGAAAAATTGTTTACATTAGTAAGTTACGTGTATTATTTCAATAAATGTAAATGCTTTAAATTGTACATGTTTTTCTATATATGCTAGTCTTAGTTTTCTGCACATTATTTTGTATTTTATTATTTTAATCTTCAATATATTTTCTATATTTGTAAATTTATAAAATTTCAGTATTATAAACTTTTAACAATCAATATATTTTGTTAATAAGTGAATAGAAACGATAACACCTTTTGTAGTATTTTGCATTAAAATTGTTGCTTTTTCCAAATAATTGCTTTACGAAATTGTTTAAACCCATATGAGAATTTCTTGAATTCTTGTGGATGCTTTCAGTATTCACAAACTTGGATGTATATTTTTAGAATGCAACGTTATGTGAAATGTACAACATGTCTGTGAAATGGGAATAAAAAAATTGGAAAGTATCAAAGTAAATCTATGAATAATTTCTGACTTAAAAAAAACACGCATGAGGATACTCTTATGAGTTTCTCGTTGTTTATTTCTGTATGCAATTGGCTTTAGGAAAATAAATTATTATTACTATTAAATGAACGCTGATAAAAAGAAGACAGCCGAATAAAAAGAAACAGGTTAAATTTTATTTTAAATATATTAATATAATTTTATTTGGATTATAATAAATTTGAAAGAAAGTAAGCGATGAATATTAATTTGCAAACGATAGCAAAAAACAAAGATATAAGATAATATTTGTTCGAAAATAATTATTTTCAGCATTATTTTCATACTTATTTATTTCAGCATTATGGCCAGGTCTCAAGGACTCCAAGGGATCAGAGAATTTGAGGAAGGGGATCCATTGGAAACTGTTAGGAGACAGATGGTAACCTCCCGTTAAAGCCATCCAGCGTGTTCTGTAATGTAAAAAAGATATTCTACACTGGGCAGCAGTTTAACGTCTCACGGCGGTCTTTCGCAACCCATCAGTGTCCTCTTCCCCACCGAGGACAGTGTAGAAGTTAGCGATGAATATCTCAATTCAGGTGAAGCTGGGAGTAGAAGTTAGCGATGAATATCTCAATTCAGGTGGAGCTGGGAGTAGAAGTTAGCAATAATTGTCTAAATTCAGGTGAAGCTGGGAGTAGAAGTTAGCGATGAATATCTCAATTCAGGTGAAGCTGGGAGTAGAAGTTAGCGATGAATCAATTCAGGTGAAGCTGGGAGTAGAAGTTAGCGATGAATATCTCAATTCAGGTGAAGCTGGGAGTAGAAGTTAGCGATGAATATCTCAATTCAGGTGAAGCTGGGAGTAGAAGTTACCGATGAATATCTCAATTCAGGTGAAGCTGGGAATAGAAGTTACCGATGAATATCTCAATTCAGGTGAAGCTGGGAGTAGAAGTTAGCGATGAATATCTCAATTCAGGTGAAGCTGGGAGTAGAAGTTACCGATGAATATCTCAATTCAGGTGAAGCTGGGAGTAGAAGTTAGCGATGAATATCTCAATTCAGGTGAAACTGGGAGTAGATGAATATCTCAATTCAGGTGAAGCTGGGAGTAGAAGTTAGCGATGAATATCTCAATTCAGGTGAAGCTGGGAGTAGAAGTTAACGATGAATATCTCAATTCAGGTGAAGCTGGGAGTAGAAGTTAGCGATGAATATCTCAATTCAGGTGAAGCTGGGAGTAGAAGTTAGCGATGAATATCTCAATTCAGGTGAAGCTGGGAGTAGAAGTTACCGATGAATATCTCAATTCAGATGAAGCTGGGAGTAGAAGTTAGCGATGAATATCTCAATTCAGGTGAAACTGGGAGTAGAATTTGGAAACATTAGATTTCTGGCCAGACGAGTTTAGAGACCAGGCAAATCCCTATCTTTTTTCCTACGGTATTGGGTTAGTAAATGCCATGTATATTAGCATATTAAACGCCGGATTTAAATAGCAGTCAGTGCTTGAATGGTCGCTGGGAAATGACACAGAATTTGCAAAAAGTGGTCGGGTTTCAGACAGGTATGCCAGACGTCCCAAAATCTGAGGGAATTTCTGAGAGCAACAATTTATCTCGCTGACCCCCACCAATCTTCGACTGGTAGGGATACGCGAGATTTTTTGTCCCACGAAATTCATTCCTATTCACTCGCTATTATCTCTTATATAATGAAGTGAAACGCTTGTGTGTCTTTGTTGTACAAATCTTCACCGTTCAATCTAATTCCATATATGACATAGTAAACGCCTGGACCTAAATAGTAGCCTATATATGCTTGAATTGTAGCTGGATAGAAGCAAGAATAATAAATTGTAACCCGGCTACTACTAAAACATTTACAGTATATGATACACAGTTGTATCAGAATAATATGACCACCTACCTTAGTATACTTATGGTAAGTGTCATATTATTCTGATACGACTGTGTATGTTAAATATTTGATATATGAGAACATACTATTATAAATAGAAGCATTTCGATAAATTTCTCCTATCATTTCTATTTCAGATTTTCATTTTACAGAAAATAAAAATTTCGGCATGTTCATTCTGTTCTCCGGCATCTCTTGCTCCAGCCCTGCTGGGGCGGGGATGGCTCAGTGTAGCGCGCCAGGCTCGTAATCTGTAGTTCCCAGGTTCGAGTCCCAGCTGGGTCAGCGTTGAGATTTATCTCCGCAAAATTCCCCGCCCTGCCCACGGTCAGTAGGGGACACCGATGGGCTTGGAAAGGCCGCCGTCCGTCGGATGGGACGTTAAGCCGTGGCCCCGTGTGCGGGAGAGCCATACCCTGTGCACGTTAAAGAACACGCTGGATGGCCTTGACGGGAGGCTACCATCTGTCTCCCAACAGCTGTTCCAGTGGGTCTCCTCCCCCAACCTTCTCTGAGCCTTCGGGGTCCATGTGACCTGGCCATTTAGCCCATGGTGTGCAAAAAAGTGCCTCTCAGAGGTAAAACAACCCAACCCAACTGTTTGGAAAATTCAGAGCTTTAGATATCTTCCCTTCAGTGCATTGTATTCCTATGAGGAGCATTTCCCGCCACTGGACACTGATACAGGTTGTAACATAACTTCGCGGCAAAATTCAGAGAAGTATTCTAGAGTCGAAAAGAAGAAGAAAACTAACACGATTTTTAAAGTGGGGCTAGTTTTCTACTAACACGACTGATCGTTCGATTTAACACGATTTATCCACTAATTCTCTACGATTGTTTATAGGATCGTATTATATACCTAGAATACTTTCTTTGTCTCACTTATCTGACTTATCCTTGTTCACAATTTCAGCACTTCAAGAAGGATTTTTCATATTTGCCTGTACAAATTAGTGTGTTTAAACAGCAATACCAAGTAATGTAGAGATTAAAAGGTTCTTTATTGTAAACAACAAAGAATATTTTAATTGTCGCTAACTGATGATAATGTAAGCATGTCCAAATTCACAGTTAATGGTTAAAGATTATACGTTACTTGTCACGTGAAAATGCTTGTAAATGTACTATATGTCATCTTAATTATTAGACAAAAAATTTTATAACAATTTCTCGATTTCAGTCTCCATTACTAATTGGAAGTTATGGCAGATAAGTTATAATAATTGTTCAAATAGCTTTGAATGTACCGCATGCCAATCCTAGCCGTACATACAGCGCATATCTTCATGTGCAATATGTTATATCTCTGCGATTGTATTTTCATTGAAATAGACAGGTCACAGTGGCCCTGTTAAATGGCCGGGGATGTCACCGGATAGTAAGTCACTGAATTACTTTCTTTGGAATCTATTTAAAAAGCCTGGTGTATGAAACAGACGTTTCAAACCTCGCAGAAAAGCAAGAAGTTGAAGCTGATTATGAAACTCTTAGGACCACTTTAGGGTTCTTTCAGCTTCTCTGAGCGGCACTTCTTTCACACAATTGGCTAAATGCCCAAGTCACTAGGACCTCAAAGGCTCAGAGAAGGTTGGGGAAAGCGACCCACTCGACAGTTGTTAGGAGATATATGATAGCTTACAGTCAAGGCCATCCAGTGTGTTTTTAATGTCTACAGGGTATTTCTCTCTTGCACACGGGGTCACGGCTAAATATCCCACCCGACAGACGGTGACCTTTCTAAACGCATCGGTGTTCTTTTCTGATCGAGGGCAGGGTTGTAGTTTGTCGGAGATAAATCTCAACGCTGGCACGTGGAACTCGAAACTGAGAACTGCAAATTACGAACCTGGCGCGCTGTCGACTGGGCCAACCCCGCCTCCGTTCACAGAACGCTTTAGGAAATAACGGAAGTGTTAGCTGAAAAAAATTGAGTTTCGACGAGAGTGGAATGGGAACCCACGATCTCCTGAAAACATGTCGGCTGTTCTACTCCTGAGTGCTCCTAAGGCTAGTTCCAATCCGGAAATGTTTCGTGTTATTGAAATAACAACCGAAATAAAGATTTCCTTACGATACTGTCCGATACTACGATACTGTACTTTACGACCGATACTTACGATACTGTACTTTACGATACTAATCTTCGTACAATTATGCTTTTGTCTCTGCACATATAACATGTCTTCCTTCTATGTGGAAATAAATACAATTATTATTCACAGCAGACGTGCACAAACTCTAGCCCATTTAACAATTTTAATTTTATTATTTTAATTATATTTATTTTTATTAATTTTAATTAATTTTAATTAATTTATTTTAAAATAGGAAACTAAATAATATATTTTTTTAATATTGGTCTACTTAAGTGAATGGTATTTTAATAAGAGTAATGAGGAAAATTTGAATAGCATCATACAACGAACTACAACGTCACTGAAGCTGAATGTTCAGCAGTTCATTTCTGAGATCCAGTCCCATCCTTAATATACCAAATACTTCGACAAGTAAACTTCAGTTTTGATGTTAAGATGAACTTTATATTAATATTTAACCATTTTCTTAGGATTTTGTGGGGCGGGGGTGGCTCAGTCGGTAGCGCGCCAGGCTCGTAATCTGTAGTTCTCAGGTTCGAGTCCCAGCTGGGTCAGCGTTGAGATTTATCTGCGCAAAATTCTCCGCCCTGCCCACGGTCAGTAGGGAACACCGATGGGCTTGGAAAGGCCGCCGTCCGTCAGATGGGACGTTAAGCCGTGGCCCGTGTGCGGGAGAGCCATACCATGTGCACGTTAAAGAACACGCTGGATGGCTTTGACGGGAGGCTACCATCTGTCTCCCAACAGCTGTTCCAGTGGGTCCCCTCCCCCAACCTTCTCTGAGCCTTCGGGGTCCATGTGACCTGGCCATTTAGCCCATGGTGTGCAAAAAAGTGCCGCTCAGAGGTAAAACAACCCAACCTTATGATTTTGTACCTTATTAATATGACAAGTAAAATGTGATGAACAAAGTTAAACTTCTTTTGTTCTTTTTATTGGCCCCTCCCTTCCAACTATTGGCACTCATCAAGCATAATATTTTTCTATTCGGATTGATGTAAAAAAGGTTTATGCACCCCTGCTTTATAGTTTAGAGACTGATTTCGATGAAGTACTATCGCATTAAGGAAGAAAAATACCTGGTGCCGAAAGGTCGGGAGGGGTGATTCAGAGGTCATTGCACGCTGCAGTTTTTTGTAATGAACCTTCTTGGAAACAGGTCCTTCAAATATGTGATTGACATGCGCTTCGTATGACTTGGAGCTTCAATGCGAGCCACGAGCAATCTTCCAGCTGCAATAAATCGACAAGCCCTTCACAAAGCTAAATACATCATCGATTAAGAGCCTTGAAGGAACAGAAGCACGCATGTACTTGCGTTTATTCTGCTCATTTTATATCAAATTACTAAAACTTAGCTTATTGACATTGGCGTAAAGTTAGGTATTTTTTAACTGATATGTAAAATCAATTATCATTTTTGGGAGATGAAGGTTGGCTCAGCCGCTAACATGCCAGGCTCGTAATCTGAAGTTCCCATGTTCGTTGTGAATTTTCTCCGCAAACACTTATTCTGCCCTTGGTGAGAAAGTGAACATCGTGGGCTTGGAAAAGCCGCCATACGTTGGGTTGGGTTGTTTTACCTCTGAGCGGCACTTTTTGCACACCACCGGCTAAATGGCCAGGTCACAAGCACCCGAAGGCTCAAAAGGTTGGGGGAGGGGACCCACTGGAACAGCTGTTGGGAGACAGATGGTAGCCTCCCGCCAAGGCCATCCGTCGTGTTCTTTAACGTGCACAGGGTACGGCTCTTCCGCTCACGGGAGGGGGCTCAGTCAGTAGCGCACCAGGCTCGTAATCTGTAGTTCCTAGGTTCGAGTCCCAGCTGGGTCAGCGTTGAGATTTATCTCCGCAAAATTCCCCGCCCTGCCCACGGTCAGTAGGGGACACCGATGGGCTTGAAAGACCGCCGTCCGTCGGATGGGACGTTAAGCCGTGTCCCCGTGTGCGGGGGAGCTATACCCTGTGCACGTTAAAGAACACGCTGGATGTCCTTGACGGGAGGTTACCATCTGTCTCCCAACAGCTGTTCCAGTGAGTCCCATCCCCCAACCTTCTCTGAGCCTTCGGGGTTCATGTGATCTGGCCATTTAGCCAATGATGTGCAGAAAAGTGCCGCTCAGAGATAAAACAACCCAACCCAATCCGCCCAAGGGGCCACGGCTTAACCTCCCATCCGACGGACGGCGGACTATCCAAGCCCATCGGTGACTCCTACTGACCGTGGGCAGGGCGGGGAATTTTGCAGAGGTAACTCTTAACGCTGACCCAGCTGGGACTCGAACCTGGGAACTACAGATTACGAGCCTGGCGAGCTATCGACCGAGTCAACCCCGCCCCCCGCCTTACGTCAGACGGAACATGAAACTGTAATCCCGTCTGCAGGAGAACCATTCCTGCCGATTAAAGAGCACGTTGAATGGCCTTGACGGGAGGCTTCCATCTGTATTACTATAGCTGGTTAATGGATTTCTTTCCCCAACCTTCCTCGATCCCTTAGGGTCCTTGTGATCTGCAATTTAGCCCTCAGTGTGCAAAAGAGTGTCTCTAAGATAGGTTACCATATATCCTCCTTTTTTGTCTCGTGTCTTCCCGCAATTTTGAAAAAACATGAAATATCCTCCTTTTTGTATAAATTCAACATATTTTAAATTAAAATTAAGGCATTCCTTTTTTTCAATTTCTTTTGGCCGAGTGGTTACCACGCTTGGCTATTGATCTAAGGGATCTGGGTTCGATCTAAGTCTTCTCGTTTCTATTGGCTAAATTCTCCCTTCTCTGCAATAAATGCTGCTAACGACTCCACTCTTTTGGAGTCTTGCTGCCTTCCCCTCAGCTGTGTTGTGCTCGGATTGACTTGTTGTTTAATGTGTTCCTCTTTCTATCTCGTACATTCTGAGAATATTTTGATTCGTCGTTCGAATAATTTTAATCTAGGCCTTGACTGCTCATATCATATTATATAGTGTTAATTTAGGTACTAATCACCTTCCGGTTGCCTATCTCATATTTTCCTAGATATATACACATATAATTTAAATGCTGTGCTTTTAGAATATGATGAAAAACATAGTTTTACACCAGTAGTAAAGAATAACAAGATATGTCTTGTACACATGGAACTCATGAAATAATAAGCTGAAAAAATCGGTTTTGCCATCTCATGGCAAAACGAATTTTTTTTTCAGCTTATTATTTCATACTTTTACGCATTTCTAGAGTGAATTACATTTCCTACTTAAAACACTATTGATTATGGTTCATCAGAAAAAAATTAGGCCCTACACTTCTATGCCTGGGTTTGTTATATGACGATTTTATCCATGTCTCTAAGCTCAGTTTCTTTTTCTTTTTTGTGACCTTCCATTTCTTCTCTAATTTAATTAACACTGATTCTTGAATGGACTTGAGCTTCCTAGCGGTTGTATAAGCTCTGAATGAATGAGTGTAGAATCCCTTATTGTGCAGGTCACCCTTAATTTACCCTCGCAAATTACGTTTCAATTTCTCTTGAACCCTAATCTCGGATCTCCATCACTCCACATTTAGTCACTCTTTTGACTTTGTTTTTAGCCGCAAACAAAATATTTTTCTTCCTTTCCAATGAGTGATTATCATTTGGGCGAAATGACAATTTCCTATCATTAACAGGGGCATAGTTTTTCTCACTCATCATCAAGCGGCTATCATCAAATATTTTAATTTCTTCTACGTTATTCCTATGTTTCGTTCTAGTAAATCCCTGTGGCCTTCCAAGGGAATTAAGTTTCCTGCATACAAGTGTTTCCCATTCTCTGCCACGCCTTCTATCTGTTAATTTTAAAATAGCGTCCCTTCCTTGCTTTCACTCCTTGTTGTCGGTTTTGCTTCTACGATATCTATTTGTGTCAAAGAGTTATGGTCAGATTTGACAATTTCTTTTTCTTCAGTTTCGAAAGGTACCATTGATTCTCCCAGTTCTAGAGACTTCTCTACATTTTCCATGCCCACTTCCTGTTTTACTACTTCTATTTCCCCACAATTTTGGTCCTTGACCAAAACAACGTCTAACTCTGCTGTTTCGACATTTCTGCCCAATTAACAGTAGCCTTGTTCACCTCCTCATCAGTGCTGCCCGGAGTGTTTGCAGATAAGTTTTCCTCCTACCCTCTACTGGCTTCCTTACAGGTATTTGTTCTCCCCTTTGAAGCCGTCCAGTCGCCGAGTGGTTAGCGCGCTTGGCTACTGATCTACGGGACCTGGGTTCGAGCCCCGGGTAAGGCATGAATGTTCGTGTTGTTTTCTGCTGAGGTCCTGCCATCCTCTCAGATCTTCTACTGTGGCAAATAAACTGACAGGCTCCTGTCAGACCTCTGTGGCAAGCAGCTGTTTGAGGGGGTATTTTTTTTTATTTCGTGGTTCCTGTTCTCTTGATTCGCTCTCCTAGGTCAAGTTTCCCTTTATTAACATTTCCAAGATTATTTCCCTAAGACTGTCTACGTCAAACGCAATTTCTATCAGAGGAGCGTTTCTTCATCTTTCTCTAACTGAAGGGAAGTGATGACTTTCACATCTAATCGTACGAGGTCTAGCTTATCTACATTTCTCCAATGCATGGGAAAGGGTCCTAATTCTGTTTCTAACATTTCGTACAGGGCAGATTGCCTAATCTTGTTCAGTTCAGGCTTTTCATCAGGTGGGTTCTGTTCTTATTCTATTGGTTGACTCTTTAGGGTAACGTTTCTTTGCTCTAAAATTTCGTATATTGCTTTTCTAAGGACATCTATGTCGAAAACAATTTCTACTAGTATATAACTTCGTCATCTTCCTCTAATCTGATAGGGGTGAAAACCTTCACAAATTTTTTGACATTTAAATCACCTGCATCTTTCCAACCCATAGGAGGGGTCCTAATTCTGCTTCTAAGGTCATGTACAGGGCAGGTTGCCTAATTCTGTCAAGTTCGGGCGTTTTGTCAGGTGAATTCTCTTCCTGTTCTACTGCCTGTCCTATTGATTTACTTTCCCGAGCCAAACTTCTTTTCCTTAAAATTTCATGGATTGCTCTCTTAAGTCCACTTTCATTCTCACCACATCATCTCACTTAAGTCACCACATTCTAACACAATTCCACTTCACACATTTCACTTCATCTCACTTAAGTCACCACATTCTAACACAATTCCACTTCACACATTTCACTTCATCTCACTTAAGTCACATTCCACTTCATCTCACTTAAGTCACCACATTCTAACACAATTTCTATTCGACGGACTAGTTCTTCATCTTCTTCCAATTCGATAAGGGCAAAAAGTTTAGCCGCTAGTCATTCGATATCAAGATCGTCTACATGACTCCAACACATGGGAAGGGATCCTAACTCTGTCTCTAATGCCTGGAACAAAAGGGAATGCTTAATCCAGTTAGGTGTGGACGTGGGGTAATCGGGGGTTCGGGTGAGCCATAAGGCATGTCATCCCCTAGCTCCTCTTGAGGAGAAAGAGCGAGTGTCTCTTGGGCGGATGCTATGCGTGGGAAGAATTTAGAATTAAATTTTTGTTCGTTAGGCCTAAAGAATAATTGAGGCATAACACTTTTTCATGGTATGACTTTCGCCCTCCCCCCAATAGAGGACCACCTTGTCGTGGTGGGGGAGCCTAGGGTCCAGCAACCCGGTCGAAGGCTGTGCCGACCGGCGTGGCTGCACCGATTGGACATAGCCAAGACCAACCGAGGTCGACGATGCCGCTGACCAGTTCCATGTTGACCGGTTGGGCGGTGACGGTGTCCGAGACCTCACCTCTCAGGTGCTCTGGGTGAGCAGTTCGAGGGCTCTTCTGAAAAGATTTGTGCCCCAGTAGGTCGAACCCTCACCAAAGTCTGGGTCTTACTAAGAGTCTCCACCCCGGATGCCAAGCGAACTTGGATCTATACATCCTTGTTCATGGCTAACCGGGGAACAGATTAAAGTTAGGTTTCTTCCGGTGGTTAGCTTTCCTTCTATAGGACTGCTGCCATGTGAGGCCGGGGTTGAGGTGCGTCTATATGGCGTATTCCTTGCCCCCGGCTCTAAATAGCACGGCTTTTCATAACTGGTAGTGTCGTGGTTGCATAAGATCGCAACACAAGAGAGGTATGACTTTCGCCCAGATGTATACTTGAATGTGAACCTCATGTGGTAAGATAGGAAACCATTAATTCTGATGAACAAACCCGATTTGGATCATTTTATACATTGTTTCCTTGATATCTTTCTAACACCAGTGACGATTCTCGTTTGGAACATAACCTTAGTGACGATATTAGCCGAAAAATAAATCATTTCTCCAGTTGCTTTCAAGATAATTGGATATGAACTGGAAACGAAAGCTGAACCCAATCCAGACACAAAAAACGAGTTTTAAATTTCAGACGCGTGCAAGGTATGCCCTGTGTGCACAGTAGTGGCACACATATTAATATGCACTTTTTATTGAGTGGCCAACAGACCTTTATTCTTGCTATTTTACTTTCGCTGCGTCCACCGTGACTACTGTAAATCTTCAACGAAACGCGACACGACTGTTTAAGCAAACGAGCCTGTGTCTGCGTCAAACGGAAGGATGCAAATTTCTCCTCTCGGAAGACCTTGCCAGACCATGGGACCATATATATCCCCACCGGGACGTAGTGAACATGAAGGGACTGAAGTTCCCCCTGTCATTCCCTCCTTCCATGGGCGGCGGCCCCGAATGGTCGTTCTACTCGAAGACTCCGAACAATGCTTCGGTAAGGCGTCATTGTTTCGGAGTAGGCTTAGCCCTGCAGGGACACACATGGTCGCCCAGCCGGCCGAGCCTATCGCGGCACCCGTCGCCTGTGACCATTTCCTCTGGGCGCGCGCCCGACACTCCTGATGGCTGTGTTCTGCCCTAGCAGCAAAGGTAGCGGCGGCACGCCGTCGGGCGATTACGCCAAATTACAACCCCCACGCTTCTAAATTAGATCCTTTTCCCTTGACCTCACTGCTACTGTTTTTCTGTGAGATGCTATACTGATAGCTTGCCGCGTGGCGATTTCCTTCTCTAGGAAGAGGCAAAAAAAAACGGTATTACTGTCCATCCCAACCTGTGTCTGGACTCTACTCTCCGGTTTTCCCTTTCACCTCGAATACCTCCCCCACGTTCTACTCGAACTACTTGGTACTGCACCAATACAACAACTGTCGCAGAGCGCTCTCTTCTGACGGATGTGCAGTTGAGACCGCTTTTGCACCGCAGAAGTATCAGCGCACTGACACTCATCACATTTGTGTGGAAAAGGATTCTTATGCAAATCACCAGACATCAGTGATCATGTGATAAATATGTGCAGCGATTATAGGTGCGTGGGGGCATTGGCTTAGTAACTTAGCAAAGGAGCAATGGCACAACAGCAGATCGCTTGCTTTACCTTCCGGTGATTTTTGAATAATTGCAGATGTTGTGGACTCTGTCACGTGCTTTTTCCAATATGTTACTACCAGGTGAGTTTCCTTTTAAAATATAAGTTCGTGAAGATTAAATGGGCAAAATTCGTTAATGAGTATATTATACCGTTATATATCAATGACGCTTTTGTTTTAAATAGTCTAGCTCTAAGGAAAACCTCTTTTTTTCTAAAAATGGGGAATAAAATTTACAAGAACACGTAAGAAGTCCAATAAATTCTGCTGTATAAGATTTCTTTCGTGAATTCGGGAGAAAGTTTTTTTTATAAACGAAAAAATTACAATGCTCAAACCTGATGTAAGAAACAATTCTGTTATCGTATTTCATCATTTAAATTTTGATTCAATTTCTAGGTATCCAATTACCTGTACAGGGTGCTTCAATAAACATTTACCACTTAATATATAGTATTATATAAATTTTGCTGAGTTAATTTATTTTTTTATTTTTAATCTAACGTAAGTTTTGCAGGCAGCCATTTCTACTGAAAGTGTTTTACTCATCAATCATTCCGAGAATCCCTAAGAAAATGTTATTAAAGCTATAACTTCGCTTCTGTCAAATGAGGGGCTATTTTTTACAAAGAGAATTAAGTTTTTTTCATTTTTGCATCCTCCTTCTAACAGTGAAAGTAGAATTGGTGGATGATTTGGAATATCCAAATAGGAATATCAAATTATCTTATTCTATTAACATCAATAAAATACAAAAATAACTCTTCGTGTTTCTCTTAAAAAAAAAAGTATCGTCTTCTCGCTCTCCTGGAGTCAAAGGTCAAATCGTTGCTATCAATGTAAACCTCTTGACCCTTACACGCTACCACCTAATTTAAATAATTTCAAAGTTCTAGTTATTGTTTGCAATATTCGTTTCAAGAAAACTGATAGTGACTTGGCCATTTTCCAACATCTCACAATTAGAGGGCGTTATTAAAACTATTCAGATATTCTGTAAGTGCTACCCCTAATATTCCGTCGATATCTGTCCAACACCGCCCCCAAAAAAATTTCCCTCTTATTTCTTAAAACAAAAAAGTTGAATGTGTACAGACGGACGGAGGGATAAAGTTAAAACAATAGCTCGTTTTTTTTTTGAAAACGAGCTAACAATAACAAATAAACAACAGCAAAACACAAAAGCTATAAATTGAAAGCAATGACTGACGTATTAGCGTAATATAAATGATATAAATGAATTTTTAAGCACGCTGCATATCTAAAGGTCTCGAAGAAGTGTTAAACTATATTAAAACTCTCAAGAAGTCATTTTTTAATAGAACACAACATTGGTTCCCAACCTGTGGTTCGTGATGCCCTAGTTGGTGGTCCACGGTGTTAATTTATTTGGAGCCCGATATTCATAAACGTTTGACAGAAAGCCAAGCGCAGCGTTCAAGTTAATAAAAATTATTGTCGTAGTCACCAAAATGGGCAACATCCCATCTTCCTCCTCGTATATCCGCAAAACTACGATCAGTAGGGGACACCGATGAACTTTGAAAGACCGCCGTCCATCGGATGGGACGTTAATCCGTGGCCCTGTATGCAAGAGAGCCATACTCTGGGCACGTTAAAGAACACGCTGAATGGCCTTGATGGAAAGGTTTCATCTGTCTCCTAACAGCTGGCCAGCGGGTCTCTTCCCCTACCTTGTTTAAGCCCACGGGGTCCTCATGACCTGGCCATTAAAGTTTCGCTCAGAGGTAAAACAACCCAAATCCTCCTCCTCAAGCAGCCAAGGGCTACCAGATTGTGCAATTTAGTTCTCCAAACATATCTCTCCTGAGTTACGTGGGCGACATCATGATATAAAAAGAAATTATAATAGCACATCTCATTAAAAATATATATAAGACTAAAAATTAAACTGTTACTATTGATTTCTTTAACATGCATATTCCCCTAAACAGGCCTGGATCTAGAAAAAAATTAGCGGTGTGGGGAGTGGGGGACAAGTGATACAATCGAGCCTGAAGAAGTTAGGGGAGGGGAAGAGACGGATTCCCATTGCAGTATAACATTTTCCCCTCCGTTTTAGAGGTGTTTTTTCTTGAAAAATGCGTTATGCACAAGTTTAATCATTTTCCTCCATTACTCTTACTAGCCTTCTCGGGAAGGGTGGCATGAATCCCTTTTTCCCTCCCCCTTGATCCAGGGGCGGGGGTGGCTCAGTCGGTAGCGCGCCAGGCTCGTAATCTGTAGTTCCCAGGTTCGAGTCCCAGCTGGGTCAGCGTTGAGATTTATCTCCGCAAAATTCCCCGCCCACGGTCAGTAGGGGACACCGATGGGCTTGGAAAGGCCGCCCTCCGTCGGATGGGACGTTAAGCCGTGGCCCCTTGTGCGGGAGAGCCATACCCTGTGCACGTTAAAGAACACGCTGGATGGCCTTGACGGGAGGCTACCATCTTTCTCCCAACAGCTGTTCCAGTGGGTCCCCTCCCCCAACCTTCTCTGAGCCTTCGGGGTCCATGTGACCTGGTCATTTAGCCCATGGTGTGCAAAAAAGTGCAGCTCAGAGGTAAAACAACCTAACCCAACCCCCTTGATCCGGCCTTGGGCTAACTGAATTTTACATCTTTCTCGTATTCTTGTATACTAAATATTTTTAACGGTGGTCCACAGCTTCTTGGTAAAATTTTGAAGTGGTCAGCAACTAAAGAAAAGTTGGGAATCTGTGGAGTAGAATATCCCTCCCCATCTTATACAAGTATAGGCATCAATTTGCATTGCATTTTATTGTGAAGGGAATTTTATTGCCTCGATATAACATCAGTATCGCACTGGTTCGCGGTTACACTAAAGTTGTCGGGACCTGGATTCGATTCTCCGATAGTGATGTGGATGTTTGGTTCGTCGAAATATTCTGTCCTGCCTTCTCATAGAAGTATTAAACTATATTAAAACTTTTCCCACTAGGATAAGGTAATGAAGGCCATATATCCCGTAATCATCAAAATAGTCAAACTCCGTATATAGTCGTAGTTAAAACAGTCGTAGTCCAGCATGTATTTCACAAACTTTCACACAATCGTAGATATGTTAAGAACGCATTGTCGCGTTTCAAATTTTATCCAAACTTTCGTACTGAGGGATCTGTAATGGGTGAAAGAAAGAAAAGTCATCTCCGCTAGGTTGAAAATTTTCCACGAAGGTAAACTTTAGTGACGTACATAGCCTTTTTTAGGGTTATGCAATTTCCATGTAGTATTTGTAACTTTTTTTTTCCTAAAGACTAAAATTAGACTGTATAATAGTTTGGTTCTTTCTAGGGTTAGTTATGGTAGTGAAACTTGGACGCTGTGTAAACAAGATAACAGGAAACTAGATGCTTTTGATTCTAGATGCTTACGCAGTATCTTTGGTATTAGGTGGTTTAACTTTGTAACTAATGATGAGGTTAGGCAAAGGAGTCTGCAACTTCCTTTAAGCAGCATATTGTGCAGAGAAAGACTCCGCTGGTTTGGCCATGTTGCCCGTGTGGATAATTATAGATTGGCGAATAGGGTTATGAACAGTGTGCCTAAAGGCCTTATAGAAAGAGGGGGAGACCTAGGATGCGGTGGGCAGACAATGTCAAACAGGACCTTGTTAGAATTGGTGTGCAGTGGCCGGATGCAGCAGATGTAGCTCAGGACAGATATGCTTGGAGAATTAAACTGCGCGGTCTGGTTGGACCTCCGTAGCCCATGGCTGCTTGAGGATGATGATGATTTGTAACTTAACGTCCTAGAAATAAGCAAAATTTGATTTAAAAAAAATCACTATTTAAAAATGAGTTACAAGTACCTTTTAATAACAAGGTTCGTATTTGCACAAACGCTAACTGGATGGAAAAATACCAAAAATAAAATTTTTACCGAACAGCTCGAATCATTTACGCACAAAGACATTGTGAAAAATTACTTTTTTTTAAATATCAGGGACTTATGAGAAGTACTCCTGATGGCAAATTTTCTTTTTACCATCGCAATGCTTTCGCCATACTTTAAATGAGAAAGTAAAGATTATATTAGCAACAAAAGATTTCTTTTCTATTTTTCTTCTCCGGCGATACTCGGTTTTGTTTTCAAAAGAAAATAATGGTATGATGAACAAGATGAATAAGCCAATTACATAGAGGAAGCGATGCGCCATAATGACTAATGTGTTTAGTTGGGTTGTTTTACCTCTGAGCGGCACTTTTTTGCACACCATGGGCTAAATGGCCAGGTCACATGGGCCCCGAAGGCTCAGAGAAGGTTGGGGGAGGGGACCCACTGGAACAGCTGTTGGGAGACAGATGGTAGCCTCCCGTCAAGGCCATCCAGCGTGTTCTTTAACGTGCACAGGGTATGGCTCTCTCCCGTACACGGGGCCACGGCTTAACGTCCCATCCGACGGACGGCGGCCTTTCCAAGCCCATCGGTGTCCTCTACTGACCGTGGGCAGGGCGGGGAATTTTGCGGAGATAAATCTCAACGCTGACCAAGCTGGGACTCGAACCTGGGAACTACAAATTACGAGCCTGGCGCGCTACCGACCGAGCCACCTCCGCCCCAGGATGATGCAGAGATGCCCTAGTATCTCTGGATGAGTTTGCCTTCACGAGGCAAAAATATCCAATTTCGGGAATAGTGATGATGATGATGCCCTAGTTATTTTTCATTCTAATCTTCACTTTACAACATTGAATTTAGCATTCCTCTCTAAACATTACGGCTGTTTTTTCGAAGTTTCGTCATATGAAAAGTATTATAAAAGACAGTATGCGTGTGATTTGCCAAAATACCTTGCATTGCACGGAAAAAAGTCCAATTTTGAAAACAATAGCAAATGGAATTTCGTGTGCCGGACAATATTTCGGATTTAAGAATCGTTTTTTCAAAGTTCGTTTCTCCATAAAATAGAACTGTGAACTGAAATGTATTTAAGAGGCTATGCCGCTCACATATGAGATTTCCCGTAGACAAAAAGCATAAAAACTTATTATTTATTTTTATATCTATTAAAGTGATGCAGCATAACCTCGGATTAAAAAACTCTTCCAAAACTTGCAGCAAAACTTTTTGTGGCCCAACCACAAATCCCATTTTGGAATTGTTTGCAAATTTCGATAGCCTAAAACATGCTCATAGATATATCGAACAACTACTGAAAGTAGAGTTTGATTTAAATCGTTTCTGTATTTCTCGAGTTATAAGTTTTACACACTCTTCCTTTTATACATAGATAATCCGTATTTATGCTTCTAATTTGGGAAAATGGTAGTCACTAATAAGCCTTTTGGTATAAAATCTGCTCAAGTGTTATGCCCACATGAATTGTTGGGAGTTTGGATTGGATTGTTTTACCTCTGAGCGGCACTTTTTTGCACACCATGGGCTAAATGGCCAGGCCACAAGGACCCCAAATGCTCAGAGAAGGTTGGGGGAGGGGACCCACTGGAGCAGCTGTTGGGAGACAGATGGTAGCCTCCCGTCAAGGCCATCCAGCGTGTTCTTTAACGTGCACAGGGTATGGCTCTCCTGCACACGGGGCCACGGTTTAACGTCCCATCCGACGGACGGCGGCCTTTCCAAGCCCATCGGTGTCCCCTACTGACCGTGGGCAGGGCGGGGAATTTTGCGGAGATAAATTTCAACGCTGACTCAGCTGGGACTCGAACCTGGGAACTACAGATTACGAGCCTGGCGCGCTACCGACTGAGTCACCCCCGCCCCCATTGTTGGGAGGAATATAGTCAGCACGAATAATGGCCACTCTGGAAAATATGCAATTTTAGGGAAAGCATCATTTTCTTCCCACCTATTGAACCTATCTATCGAATTAATATTTTGCATTGCACAACCCCAGTCTACTTCTTAATCCCTATGAAAAATTGAAGTTCCTAGCTTTGCATTAACGGCTCCTACGGTGAAGCTGTCTGTGTCGTTTTTCTGCTGAGGTCCTGCCATCCTCTCAGACCTTCTACCATGGCATATAAACTGACAGGCTCCTGTCAGACCTCTGTGGCAAGCAGCTGCTTGAGGGGGTATTTATTTATTTTTATTTAAGGTGAAGATGAAGGAATGACCTCCCTCCCTTTGGTATGCTGCTGCCTTCAATTATGTCAGTTAAAGAAGGTAATTTTTTCCACGTTGGTGAATTTACGGCAGCTTTCTAAACACTGTCAATCCTAAAGATACAGAATTTTAGGGAAAAATTCCGTGTTCTCACCATCTATTGAATCTGTCGAATTAATATTCTTGCATTGCACATCCTTAGCCTCTCTTAAAAATTCAATTTCCTATCCTTTCCTTTCTGAACCGTCTTTTGGGGGCGAGGGTGGCTCAGTCGGTAGCGCGCCAGGCTCGTAATCTGTAGTTCCCAGGTTCGAGTCCCAGCTGGGCCAGCGTTGAGATTTATCTCCGCAAAATTCCCCGCCTTGCCCACGGTCAGTAGGGGACACCGACGGGCTTGGAAAGGCCGCCGTCCGTCGGATGGGACGTTAAGCCGTGGCCCCGTGTGTGGAAGAGCCATACCCTATGCACGTTAAAGAACACGCTGGATGGCCTTGACGGGAGGCTACCAACTGTCTCCTAACAGCTGTTCCAGTGGGTCCCCTCCCCCAACCTTCTCTGAGCCTTCGGGGTCCTTGTGACCTGGCCATTTAGCCCACGGTGTGCAAAAAAGTGCCGCTCAGAGGTAAAACAACCCAACCCAACAACACACCGTCTTTTATTATTGTAGGAGCTGAACTTTTTAGTTGGAAACTTTTCGTGAAAATTCTAATTATGAAACTGTTCGTTTTGTAAGCTGACTCTTTGGGAGAAATACGACCATTCAAAATTGGGAGTCCTAAATCGAGTCTGATTTCTCTCCTTTACGATAATATTTCCTTTCCAAGGATACATTAGACCAGTCATATCCAAACTTTTTTTTTGCTGAGGGCCAAATTCAAATAAAAAAAATTATTCCGCCGGGCCACTATGTAAAAAGCTTAAATAAACATTTATCAATAAAAATACCATATGTGCTATATGTAACTGTTTTATATTATTTGTACGTTATTCAGTAAAATATATTTATCAACCAAATTACTTATTAATCTGATAACTATAACTGACATTGTTTTGTAAATTTTCCAATATCCCGACTAAAATTAGTTGTGGAAATACTTAATAATGCATTTAAATATTCATGAGTTAATCTTGATCTGGTAATGGATCCGGCCCATCGCTGGATCACTTTGTCTCATTTAGCTATTCACTGTAAAGGTCTCGGTATTTTCGTCAGCCTATTCACTCTTGGTCGTTGTTATCAGTATCCCATAAAGCCTTAAACATCCTATCTAACTTTTATCATAAATTTGAATCAGAGAAGTTAGCTATATCCGGATGGATCTGAAGGGCGAACCATGCAACATACTCAAAATCTTCCTCATAAATTTAACATGAGAGGAACAATTTTGAGTATGTTGCATGGTTCGCCCTTCAGATCCATCCGGATATAGCTAACTTCTCTGATTCAAATTTCGATAGTCACTTATACGTCGTTATCCAATACAGAGGAGAAATTGTCTGCGATTTGCCTGATTTAACTTTTATAGGAAAGGTAAAGATAGGAGTGAACACTTTTCGTCAAATAAAATGTGCATTGTGGGAAAAAGTAAATGTGTGTGCAGCAGTGGTTCCAAAACTTTTATGCGCACGGATCTCTTGAATATTCCCAATCATTCTCAATAATACGCGATTCCAGTATATGTACACAGGCGTACCAGAATAATATGACCACCTACCATTGTATTATTAGGTAGGTGGTCATATATACGCAGTCGTATCAGAATAATATGTGTTTTCAGAAATATTCTTGATAGAGTAATATGTTTTTCCTTTCTGGTGGTGTTTCTAATGTAAATATCAGGATTCTTGTTTTCCGAATCTTCTAATAAGTTTAATGTGTAAATTTCATAAGTTAAAATGTATCATTATCTGATACATTTTAACTGAAATATAAATCCTCGCAAAGAAGGATCCTTAAAAGTCTTAAGAATGGATTATGTTTCAAGTATGTTATCTGCTGTTCATTTATGGCTCTTTTGTAATTTAAATCTAAACATCCGAGTCGAGAAATTTGATGCTCTAGAAATTCTCATGTCATCAACGTCCAATTACATCTTGTGATCAGCACGAGGTGTTGTCGTACTCAATTAGCATGCAGACCCCTAGGCGACCGGAGACTACAGGTTAGGACCCATTGGTGCACAATATATGGAAGTGTGTAATGTCCATTGAATTCTATATTTCAGCTTACTTACACCAGGGGTTCACAATTCGAACGTAGACGTGGGCTACAGTTGACTTGGAATAAGGAGCGCCACACTATTATTGGATGAGCATTGTTGTTGTTAGCGTGAAGCCCTTATGTAGAAAACGCGTTAGGATAGGAAGTTGCGCCACGTGACTGGATTGAATCGTAATAGATCAGAACGCCGTTCCAGTATATATGTTCCGCTAAAGCTCGAAAGCCGTTAATGTGCACATTACCTAGCTAATCTGCAGATTAACTGATTTGCTCCGTTAACGTGCGGAATAAAGAGTTTTTCGCATTTTACCTAGGTAATGTGCACATTAACGGCTTCCGTATCGTTAAAGTTCAAAAGTTTGTTTCACTCATAGTGGTGAATCTCTTGAATATGAATCTTCGTGTCACGTGATTCACTCGTCCGCATTATAAAAAACGCCCCGGATGAGCGGAAGCCAAGTGAGAACGAATCGGTAAAGTGATTCATTCTTGATAACGAATCATTAAAATGATTCGTTTTCACTTGGCCTGCTCATTTTGGGGGCGTTTTTTATAATTCGGACGCCTGATTCATATTGACAGAGGGATGACCCTGGTTTCAACTCTACTCTCGGACACTAGATAAATAACATTATGTTAATTTAAGCGTACAGAAACGTTCCTGTTGTTCCAGTAAAGATCTTATTTTCACTTTAACGAGTGCCTAGTAGGTAATGTGCAGATTACCCAGGCAATTTGAGAAATGAAACAATTTTCCGCACGTTAACGGATCACCCTAGTTAATCTGCACAATACCTAGATAATCTGTAGAATAACTGATTTCTGCACTTTAGCGGTAACATATATACATATTTGTACCAAGAATAATCTCTATAGAGTGTATGTCTTAAAGAGTGTATAAAGTGTATGCTTTTCCTTTCTGGTGGTGTTTCTAATGTAATATTAGGATCTTTGCTTTCCGAATCTTATAATAATTTTAATATCCACCGTTGGAGAGCCCTAAAGATGAAAAATACAAATTTTTAAACAGATATTTCAAACGATTTTTTCATGCTAAAGATTTGAAAGTTTGGTGGTAGAATGTTATGGTCAACGGCAGTGGCGTCAGCAGAAAATTTCTCGGGAGGGGGGGGGGAAATCTTTCAGAGACCATCATTACTTTATTTTTTCTGGATAATGAGTGTGGTTTCTTAGAATACGTTTAATAATATCTAGTGTTGTTTTAATTACCTGTATTTGTTAGAAAAATTAAAATAGCAATTATATAGCAAAATATAACTTAAAAAAAAAGAAGGGAAATGCTTCCGTTTCATCCCCTCCTCTCCGCTGACGCCCGTGGTCAACAGGTCAACGGGGTTCACTGACAGCAATAATTTCTGACAGCATTTAATTTTTTAGAGCGTGATATATCTTCCTAAATGGGCTCAATAGATAAGTGCTTCTTAAAGTGATGGTCCGGGGACAGGTTACGGTCCGCGAGCCATTAGTTGCCGGTCCGCATCAAGCTGCCAGGAGAAAATGAAATATGTTCTCAGAAGCCTAACAGTGATATGCCATAGCGCCACGCTTCGTAGGTTACAGTCAGTCAATCAATCAATCATTAATTTCCATGGATATGAATACATGATATACAGTTACATACCCCTGCTATATTGAAAATATAAAATAAATAATAAATACCCCCTCAAGCAGCTGCTTGCCATAAAAGTCTGGCAGGAGCTTGTCAGTTTATATGCCATAGTAGAAGGTCTGAGAGGATGGCAGGACCTCAGCAGAAAAAAACGACACAAACAGCCATTGCCTTACCGGGGCTCGATCGTAGCCAAGCGCGCTAACCACTCGGCCATGGGACGGCATACAAAGCATACAAAATTTTTTGAAAAAATAACTACAATCGGAAGAGTAACGTTACCTCGCCCGTGGTGTTAGTAAACTAAAAGTTTACATTGGTCAAAATATTAATAACAGTAGTGTGAACTCGATAATAATTATTATACAATGCTTTATAGTTAAAAAATAAGCTTTTATAATAATTATTTCATCATAACATGAACATTCCAGGTGATGCCATGTCGTTTGGGTGAGGAAAGTATCGTGCGCATCGTGGCCAGCGCATAGACATGCTTTATTTTTGGAGGCAGCACGTGGCCAAAAGCTTCAGGTACATGTGCGGGCACATTGTAAAAAAATTGCCAATCCGCAACATCAGTTTTAAAAACACGAGAGTGAACAATAAAGTGTAACATTTAATAAAATCTGCAAAATGGCATCGAGATTTGATGCAATGTTAGAATTTTATAGTGTACATCTGATAAATCCACAATTCGAACAATAGTTGCGCAGGCGCTGCATCGTCCTCGCCCCTCATAGCAGCAAGATATTTTTTACGATAATAAAATTCTTAATTTACACAAGTTGCGCGTCATTGAGAAAAAACTATTATAAGCGCAAAGTACGAACTATCAAAATAATAATCACTGAAATCCTGCAAAAATTCGAAATCGAATTATCGTAGCCCTGACCCCCTTGCTATAGCTGCATCCTTAAAAAAAAAAAAGTTCCTGTATTTGTATACAGGGTCGGATCTAGAGGAGGAGGCAAGTAGGCCATCCACCCCCCCCCCTTTTTCAGAATGCTAATAATAATAAAAGAGGCAAAAAATTATGAAGCTATATTTCATAAATTTTTTAAGAAATTTTTAAAGACATGTGAAACGAAGGAGGAAATGTTATACTGCATTGGAAATCCAATCTCTTGGGCATCCTTTTGCATTTTTTCGGCTCGATTGCGTTTCTTGCCCCGCCTCCCCCTTCTTTTAGGGGCGGGGGTGGCTCAGTCGGTAGCGCGCCAGGCTCGTAATCTGTAGTTCCCAGGTTCGAGTCCCAGCTGGGTCAGCGTTGAGATTTATCTCCGCAAAATTCCCCGCCCTGCCCACGGTCAGTAGGGGACACCGATGGGTTTGAAAAGGCCGCCGTCCGTCGGATGGGACGTTAAGCCCTGACTCCGTCACGGCTTAACGTCACGTGGAGAGCCATACCCTGTGCACGTTAAAGAACACGCTGGATGGTCTTGACGGGAGGCTACCATCTGTCTCCCAACAGCTGTTCCAGTGGGTCCCCTCCCCCAACCTTCTCTGAGCCTTCGGGATCCATGTGACCTGGCCATTTAGCCCATGGTGTGCAAAAAAGTGCCGCTCAGAGGTAAAATCAAACCAAACAACCCCCTTCTTTTTTTTGGATCCCGGTCTGTATGCATGTCTCTCAAACTCAAAAGTTTTATCTCGATTTCACGGTATTCGTAAGAAATCAAACAGGGGCAAAACATTCAGCAAAAAACATTAAACTGATGCTGTTAAAAGATGACACAAACAACGACAATAAATCCACGGAGTTTTTTAAAAAAAGCATTCGCAAAGCTTGTACCTAAATCATACGTTTGATATCTCTCTTTCACGATGCACTAATTTTTTAATTGGCTGATTGTTATCAGCTAGGAATGCTAATAAAAAAAAAGGCCACAACCAGTATTACATAACCGTACGTTCGGTCCCTCAATTAGCCCCACTCATAGGTCCTGTGGGTGAGTTAGGGAGACAGCTGTGTACAGGTAGCCTATGACAAATACCTCGTTGGACAGCACACCGCCCGCCTGGGGGCGTTGTATGAGGCGGTATGACGGAGGGAGACTGGCATGTCGCCCTTGCACCGTTCGTCGCCGATCAATTCACGTTGCAACAGGTGGTTATGGAATAGATGCAGGCTGAGAGCATAGCAGAACCTTTACATCATGGTGAGTGTTAAATTATTTATCAGATTAACGCTAATAAACGATAAGCAATGGTTTCGTTTGATTTGTGAGATAATGAAATATTCGTAGGTTATGTCTGGGCAGAAATTTTATATAGTGTTAAATTTATAATACCTTGACCTTTTTCAGAATTACACTATATTTTGAATAACAATAATTTATAATGCCAAATGCCGTCTTTCGGTGCTGATTATTTTATTTCTGCAATTAAGAATAAAAAGTATTGAAAAACAAAATTCGGAGGATGTGAATAGTTTTTTTTTTTTGTGGAACCGTTTAACTTGTTTTAAATTTATGGTTAATTACTTTATTTTTTACTACAGTCGCTCAAAAAAGTATCCAAACGCTATGGTTGACTACAGAATTCAGAAAAAATATCTGCCACCGATTTTTTAGAAATTAGTGATCTGGCAACCTTCGTGTCATGTGATTACAGAATTCGGGAAAAATATCTGGAGCGTGTACAGCAACTGTACAAGCTCCAGTTACCGTTCACAGCAAACTGGAGCGTGTGCAGTTACTGCACACGCTCCAGTTTGCTGTGAACGGTAACTGCACACGTTCAATATTTCCGTGAGTGAGCCCACACGATCTAGTATCAAAATAATATGACCACCTACAGTCGCTCAAAAAAGTATCCGAACACTATGGTTGACTACAGAATTCTGAAAAAATATCTGCCGCCGATTTTTTAGAAATTAGTGATCTGGCAACCTTCGTGTCACGTGACACGAAGGTTGCCAGATCACTAATTTCTAAAAAATCGTTGCCAGATATTTTTTCTGAATTCTGTAGTCAACCATAGTGTTCGGATACTTTTTTGAGCGACTGTACATTTCAGTCTTGTGTATTTTTTTCGTTGTTTCGTCTTTCTTTAATTAGTCATATTTTTTTGTTGTTTGCAACGATCTAATATGAAATTCTGGAACCTTCGGTAAAAATAAAGCACAGGTTTGTTTCAACAAAGTTATAAAATATGAACAAACTCTTTGTTGACCTACGAATTAGGGAAATTTGCAATTTTTGAAATATTTATGGAAACAGAGAAAAAACAAAGTAGCATTTACGTAATAAATTTATAAATTTTGTTCTCTATTAATTTATTTTATTAGCAACATATATTTTAGATACATAATCCTCAAGAGACATGGGCTAAGGAAGTTCAACCTGACTGTGAAATCTGGTTTTACAAACACGACTTTTGTAAGCAACAACTATTGCATTTGGTCACTTCAGTCAATTCTGAGAAGGACCTATTTCATCATCCTCAAGCAGCCATGGGCTACGGAGGTCCAACCAGACCATGCAATTTAGTTCTTCAAGCATATCTGTCCTGAGCTACATCTGCTGCATCTAGCCACTGCACACCAATTCTAACAAGGTCCTGTTTCACATTGTCTGCCCACCGCATCCTAGGTCTCCCCTTTTTTCTGAGGCCTTTAGGCACACTGTTCATAACCCTATTCGCCTTCAGCGTTGAGATTTATCTCCGCAAAATTCCCCGCCCTGCCCACGGTCAGTAGGGGACACCGATGGGCTTGGAAAGGCCGCCGTCCGTCGGATGGGACGTTAAGCCGTGGCCCCGTGTGCGGGAGAGCCATACCCTGTGCACGTTAAAGAACACGCTGGATGGCCTTGACGGGAGGCTACCATCTGTCTCCCAACAGCTGTTCCAGTGGGTCCCCTCCCCAAACCTTCTCTGAGCCTTTGGGGTCCATGTGACCTGGCCATTTAGCCCATGGTGTGCAAAAAAGTGCCGCTCAGAGGTAAAACAACCCAACCCTATTCGCCAATCTATAATTATTCATACGGGCAACATGGACAAACCAACGGAGTCTCTCTCTGCACAATATGCTGCTTAATGGAGGTTGCATACTCCTTTGACTAACCTCATCATTAGTTACAAAGTTGAACCACCTAATGCCCAAGATACTGCGTAAGCGTCTGGAATCAAAAGCATCTAGTTTCCCGTTATCTTGTTTACAAAGTTTCCAAGTTTCACTACCATAACTAATCCTAGAAAGAACCAAACTATTATACAGTCTAATATTAGTCTTTAGGTGTATACGCCTATTTCTCCACACTCTCCATAGGTTCTTAAAAGTCCCGGCAGCAATCCCTATTCGTCTGTTAATCTCCTGCCGCACATCACCATTATCTGTTACATAGCTCCCACGATAATTAAACTGAGACACCTTCTTCAGAGTTCAGCCATTCAGAATAACTGAACCACAGCCAGCATGACCAATATTCATCACTTTAGTTTTCTCTCTGCTTATAAACAAACCTACTTTTACTACCAGTCTCGTCAACAGCTCGAATGAAAGAGTTCATCTCATCAACATCATTTGCCAAAAGGGCTAAATCATCAGCATAATCTAAATCGGAAATATTCATATCTCCAGTCCATTTAAGGCCAAAATCTTTCCCTTGAAGTGAATTTTCCATAACATAATCAATAACCAAGCTGAAGAGAAAAGGAGACAAAATGCACCCTTGTCGAACACCAGAAGTAATGCTAAACCAATTGCTACAATCCTTACCAACTCTCACACACGACTCAGTGTTATTACAGAGAGCTTTCATAATGTTAACTAACTTGTCCGGTATACCATATGATCTCACAATCAACCACAAATTATGACGATCAACAGAGTCGAAAGCCTTTTTGAAATCAACAAAGCAGGCAACCAAAGGTTTCTGAAACTCGAAACATTTCTCAAGAATCTGACTAAGTGAAAATATCTGATCCACACATCCCCTACCACTTCTGAATCCACATTGCTCATCACGCAATTGACTGTCAACCAGATTCTTAATTCTATTAAGCACAATCATGGAAAGAACTTTACCTGGAACAGAGAGTAGGCTGATACCCCTATAGTTATCACAAGAACTGCGATCACCTTTTTTGAAGATAGGGATAATAATAGCTCTGGTAAAATCTTTAGGAACCATGCCTTTATCATAAAAGTTATTCAAAATTTCAGTCATCCAAGTGGTAACCGAAACATTCCCAGCTCTGAGCATTTCTGTAGTAATTTCATCTACCCCTGGGGATTTATGAAGTTTAAGTTTAGAAATAGCCAAAATAACTTCAGATTGTGTTATAGGGCCAACATTAAAGCCCCCAATGCAACTATCATCATTACAAACAATGGGAGTAGAACTAACCACATAGTTTAGAACATCACTGAAATGCTCAGCCCACCTAGCCATGACAGAATCCTCCCCTTCTATAACCTTACCTTGTTTATCCTTCAATCCCTGTGTACCTGTCCGTTTTCTACCACACAAAACATTAACTATCTGGTACAGCTCTCTGCTGTTGTGCTGTTTAACTGCTTCCTCAGCTTTGTCAGCCAAGTCATCAAGCCAAAGATTCTTATCAGCAGCTAACTGATCCTTTACACGTTTATTAAGCTCTCTGTAATGCTTTCTATTAGGACTAGTAGGATATTGATTAAGGACATTCCTGCAGTTCTTTCTTTCCGAAATAAGCTCAAGTGCCTTATCACTCAGATAATTCTGTCTCCTCTGCTCCTTTTTTCCTAAAAGAGTACTGTTAGTGTCCAAAAAAACCTGTTTAAAATGATCCCATTCTTCCTCAACTTCAGTAGTAAGCATTCCATAACTGTCATAATGACTAACCTATCATGGTAAGCATTGGTTATAACTGGGTCTTTCAGAGCTTCAGTATTAAAAGTAAATTTTTTAACCCTAGCACAACACTTTTGAAGTTTAATTTGCAAGACACTTTTAACATGGTAATGGTCAGATCCAATTTCAGCTCCCCTATATGACTTGGTATTCCTAACAGAACTAGCCCATTTGCTGTTAATTAATATACGATCATTCATATTCTTTTGCAGTCCATCGGGTGAAACCCATGTGTACTTATGTATGTCGCGGTGTTTGTAATAAGTGTTAGTTATTCTGAATCCATTGCGTTTACTTACCTGCAGGGAACGCTGCCCATTACCATTGCAGCTACCAATACCAAAAGGCCTATTACTCCTCCCCAAAGGTCAGAGTCAATACCAACTTTGGCATTGGAGTCACCTAAAACAAAGGTAATATCTCCTTTCTTGACAGAATTCAAAATATCCTGAAGTTGGCTATAAATCCTATCCTTCTCATCCTCATCGGCATCGTCAGTGGAGGCATAACAGCAGATAACATTCAAGTCTTTAATGCTAGTCTGAAATTTTGCTGTAAGTAACCTTTCATTAATGCACTCATATCCTAGAAGAGCATCACTAGCGTGTCTGCTGAGAAGCAGATCCACGCCTTGGTGATGCTTATTGTCGTCCCTCCCTGAAAAGAGAAATTTAAGATTATTTTTAAGAATCTGACCTTTATCTGTCCATCTGGTCTCTTGCAAGCCGAGAATATCTAAATTATAATGGTGGAATTCTTGTGTGAGGACATCAAGAGAAAAAGCTCTGTGCAGAGTCCTCACATTCCAACTACCTATGGAGAGAAAATGGTTAGTGGGATGTTTATTGAGAGAGGGAATGCCGACAATATCAACCTAATCCTATATAAACCCTAATCGCAGTGTTGTGAAATTCAATAAGAAAAATTAATTATTTATGAGATTCAAATATAATGTTAAATGCCAATGAACCCAGAGATTGATTGGAGAAAGTTCATTTAGTCCAATGAATGCCATTTATTGATGGTTGCTAACCCTATTTCACCAAACAAAAAATTAAAAATTTAAAATACTCATCTTCCTAAATAGGGCTCTAAAAATTATAAAATAAACCTAAAGTATATCGATGTGGATTGGATTGTTTTACCTCTGAGCGGCACTTTTTTTGCACACCATGGGCTTAAATGGCCAGGTCACATGGATCCCGAAGGCTCGGAGTAGGTTGGGGGAGGGAACCACTGGAACAGCTGTTGGGAGACAGATGGTAGCCTCCCGTCAAGGCCATCCAGCGTGTTCTTTAACGTGCACAGGGTATGGCTCTCCCGCACACGGAGCCACGGCTTAACGTCCCATCCGACGGACGGCGGCCTTTTCAAGCCCATCGGTTCCCACACTGACCGTGGGCAAGGCGGGGAAATTTTGCGGAGATAAATCTCAACACTGACCCAGCTGGGACTCGAACCTGGGAACTACAGATTACGAGACTGGCTCGCTACCGACTGAGCCACCCCCGCCCCATATCGATGTGCAATCAGCACTGAGTGCGTATTCCATTCAATGGAAGATAGGGCGCCGGCAATCTTGTCGAGCAGGTAAATCGGCAGCCTGTCTTCCTTGAAGTGAATACGAGCTCAGTGACTGATTCTCATATATATAGCGCCAGACTCGTCATCTGTAGTTCCCAGGTTCGAGTCCCAGCTGGGTCAGCATTGAGATTTATCTCCGCAAAATTCCCCGCCTTGCCCACGGTCAGTAGATGACACCGAGGGGCTTGGAAAGTCATCCGCCCGTCGGATGGGACGTTAAGCCGTGGTCCCGTGTGTGGGAGAGCCGTACACTGTACACGTTAAAGAACACGCCGGATGGCCTTGACGAAAGGCTACCATCAACAGCTATTCCAGTGAGTCCCTTCTCCCAACCTTCTCTGGGCCTGAGAGGTCCATGTGATCTGGCCATTTAACCAATGGTGTGCGAAAAAGTGCCGTTCAGAGGTAAAACAACCCAACTCGCATATATATAGATACTGATTTCTCATATAATATATATATAAAATCAAAAGCTGTTTACGAAGACCACTAAAACAGAGAAAAATATTATACCAGAACATGTAACAGTTAAGTATTAACTTTATCAAATCAAAATTATCGGAACTTTTTTTTTTACATTTCGGTTGAATATATTTTTTTGTGTTTTCGGCCACATCAAGTAAATGTGTGTAAATTTTTTTTTTATAGATTTAAAAAATTTAATGCAATTAAGTGAAAAAATTAAAACCTTCTACTCTAGCATATAAACTGTCAGGCCTCTGTGGCAAGCAGCTGCTTCAGGGGGTATTTATTATTTATAATATTATTATTTCTGTACCTAGTAGCGTAGCCACAAATAGCGTGAATAAATTAAATTGATGGACTGATTTCTTGATGATAAAATTTTTCCGAAAAAAAAGTGTGTATATATATACACACATTTCTTTCGGAAAAATTTTACCTGTGCACTATATATGAGAGATTGATTTCCAAATATATACACCGAGGAGCCAAAACATTATGACCAGGCAAATCGAAGCAACTTAAACGTAACCGGCTGGTCGTGTGACGGTCATGAAACGGTATAAATAACACCTGATACTGAGCTCTGTTAATGAGTGTTATTCTTGTTCTTCAGATGGGAAAGGCAGCAGGCTTAAGTGAGTTTGACAAAGGCCAAATTGTAATGCCCAGACGTCTGGATCAGAGCATTTCCAAGACGGCAAGGCTTGTGGGGGTGCTCACTGTCAGCCGTGGTTAGTATCTTCCCCCCCTTATTAAAATGTATCTTCCCCCCTAAAATATCTTAAAAACTATCTTCCCCCTAAATAAAAAATAAAACCCCCCTTAACCCGTGGCGCCATCTGGTGACTATGAGGAGCACTATTTTCGGAAAAACTCCTATTTCAGCCCTAATTTCCCGATTTTTGACTCCCCCTTTTTTAACCCCTGGCGCCATCTAGTGACTATGAGGAGTACTATTTTCGGAAAAACCCCTATTTTAACTTTAATTTCCTAATTTTTAATTCACCCTCCTCATTAAAAAAAAAACCCTATCAAAAATTCCGCCCCTTTATTAAAATTCCCTCCCCCTTTTAACCCCTGGCGCCATCTAGTGACTATAATGTCCGGAAAAACCCTCGATTTTAGTCGTAATTAAACTTTGATGGGTGGCAACGATCGGATGATGCAAGCCTCAGAATAATTGCAGGGATGGCAACCTTGCGCTGAAAGGGGTGATGCAATCCTCAATTACAAAGTCCCAATTTTCCGTGGAAACTTATCAAAATTCCTTCCCCTTTATTAAAAACCCCTCTCTATTAAACTTCACAAAGTCTCTTGTTATCCACGTTCATTTTGCCAAGTCCGCTAATCAACTCCCAATTCCCTAGTAATTAAACACTTATCAAAATTCCCTCCCCTTTATTAAAAATCAAAAGGTCCCTCCATTAAAACTTCACAAACTCTCATCCTTTACAACTCCCAAAGATGTATATTACCAATTTTTATTCCTTAGTGATTAAGCACTTATCAAAATTCCCTCATTAAAAATCAAAAGTTCCCTCTATTAAAACTTTGCAAATTCCCATCCTTTACAAGGCCACTAAATTTAGAAAATCAACTCCCAAAGTTGTATATTCCCTGTATTCCTTAGTAATTAAACACTTCTCAAAAACTCTGTTCCTCCTCATTAAAAACCCTTTATTAAAACTTCACAAACTCCCTTGTTATCCACGTTCATCTGAAATTTGCCAAGTCCACTAAACTCTAGAATGGCAACACACGGATGATGCATTTTTGGAATTCGTCGAGTCGTGCATGTAACAACAAACAGGTCAGCGTATGTGTCCAGGTCTCTTCTTATCGGGGGTGAGGGGTCAAGAGGAATGTCACCACATGCTGTCTGTACCACAGTATTTACATCTGCTACTGATAAACGAAAATATTTCGGATGACACTTTACCTCACGTGTTTACTCCAAACGTATCTCACGAAGGTCAGCCTTGAATGTCGAGAGATGTATCAAAGGTTGTTTATGAGATAACATTTCCCTGTATATAAGCTCGCACCCCGCTTGCTACATCATTGCTTTGCTGCTAGTCAGAAGTTTCACTGTTAGTCACAAGTTCTGCTCTTAGTTTTGAAGTCTCTGCTCACTATGCCGAAAACCACCCTGTCATTCAGTGAAGTTGTTCACTCTATACTCGTGAGTGTCGGTATCCCATCATACCAAAAAACCATATCGTATGAAGAATGCCTGCAGATTGTGATGAATATATTGACTGAAAAAATCTTACAAGCTCTGAGCATCGTGTGTGATGGTGAGACCATCACCATAGAACTGCATGAAGTGGCTCACGAATATTTATGCAGAGTGTGTTTTGCCAAAGAAGTGGCATTATAACACGCTGTAAACGTATACTATGACTGATGACCATGACTGACAACTATGACTGATGACTATATATGATGCTATGACCTCAATAGAGATAGCTAACATCGTTGAAGTTGTAGCATAACAAGAGAAAAAAGAAAAGGTTCTTTTCAGAACTGCTTCATTTGTGTCGAAAGGATTACCGATCGTACAATTTCTGTTCACAACTCTTACTTCTCTATCTACACGTTTCTTCTATATCTCTACGTTCAATTCACTGTCTCCCGGTTAACAGCGTGAATTTTATAGGGTGTTTAACCTTCAGTTAAAATGATAGTGTGTAAAATTATGTTAGGATTAACAACTCTTATAGCGTATAAGTAGTTTTTGTTGCTAGGATCCCTCTCCACTTTTAAAATTTAGATCTTACACATTCTTGCAAACATTTTCATATTAATATACGCATTTTTATAACCGTTGTAAAGTCCGTTTTAATCAACACTTATTTCTTTTAACCCTGCGATTATTGGTTGTCACATTTTTACTAGAAGGACTACCATGCAGTAACTGTTTAACTGCCCCGCAGAAAATAAAAAATGCTATTGGGTAAAAAATTAACAAAAATTAATAAAAGGAAAAAAATCTTTTTTATTCGTCATGATAGGGGGTAAAGCACAGTGCGTGGGGGTACCTTAGGTTGTGAACGTACTACTCGCGGCTTATCGATGCTAGAGGTGAGCAAAGGCTATCCCGTATAATACAAGACAACAGAAAGGATGCTGTGGCGCAACTCTCCCGTAATTTGAATGTTGGTAACGGGAGTAATGTGTCGCAACACATAGTACATTGAACCCTGCTTAAAATGGGGCTGTGTAGCTGCAGGCCGCTCCAAGTGCCCATGCTAACCTCGGTTCACCGTCGAAAGCACCTACAATGGGCACACGAGCATCAAAAGTGGACCTTGAATGATTGGAAGAAGGTCATCTGGTTCGACGAATCTCGTTTCCTGTTGCACCATGTGGACAGGAGGGTACATGTGCGTCATTTACCTGGGGAAGGGTTGGCACCAGGATGCACTGTGGGACGAAAGCAAGCTAGTGGACAAAGTGTAATGCTTTGGATAATGTTCTGCTGGGAAACCCTGGGTCTAGTCATATGCAGAAAACTATGACGTCTACCACCTACCTAAACATAATTACAGATCAGGTACATCCTTTCATGGCAAAGGTACATCACTCTGTTAGTGACTTCTTTTAGCAACAAAATGCGCCATGCCTCACTGCCAGTATTGTTCGAGAATGTCTCGCAGAACATGAGGAAGACTTCCAGTAATTGCCCTGGCCTCCAATTTCCCTAGACATCAATCCAATTGAGCATCTGTGGTTTGTGTAGGAACAGCATATCCGATCTGCGGTTGCTCAACCACGTAACTTACAAGAGTTAAAGGATTTGTTGGTAACGTGTGGGTACCAGATATCACAAGATACCTTTAAAAATATTGTAGCGTCCATGCCTCGCCGAGTAAGAGCTGTTTTGGCGGCACGTGGAGGACCAACATCATATTAGGCAAGTGGTCATAATGTTTTAGCTCTTTGGTATATATGAAAAATCAAAGACTTTAGATGCTTCATGATTTCCCTGACACCTTAACTTCGACACGATCTGAAATTTGCTTACATTTCTGAGAATACCCTTACCACCTTTCTAGCACAAGTAGATAATAAAATTAATATTTGATTTCGATGAATCGATTGCATGCTGAATTTTGTAACTTTTGTGCGATATAGAGGACTCTGCTACCAGTAGATCAAAATTTGATCTATGACTTCCAGAGGCGTAACTAGGGCGAGACATTGCCCTAGGGTTCGTAATTTAGATGGCGCAAAAATTTAAAATGATTTTAAAAGATTGTGAGGGAGTGTTAAAAATGGCAAGTTTCTTGGTGCGTACCCCGGATGCTAAAATTGCTAGTTACGGCTATGATAACCTCTAAGGAGTCACCGGATCTGAAATTTCTCAGAGATTTACAGATCTACAACCTGAAACAACCATAGACAACAATTGTCAAGTTTCTAGCACTTGTTGATTAAGGTTTGACCTTTACGTTACCTTAATTTGACCTTAAAAGACATGTCGAAGGTCAGATTTCGCATTTGTTTTCAGAGATCTACCATACGGATTACCCATAGAGGCAAATTTTCAGAGCTTTACTACTTCTGCATCAAAAACAGAATTAGAGCTATCCATTCTACCCACTTCTTCACTACTACAGTTACCTCACACAATTTTCTCTATATATTAGATATCTCGTAGAATATTTCTCTCGCCATTTCGCATTCGTTAAACAAAAATCGGTTTTCATACAAAGGAAATGGTGATAGAATGCTAAATCGCTTGCTAACCATTGCAATTGTTTTCATCTATTGATCACAAAAATTTCCATTTTAGCTCTTTTACTTTTTACTTCTTTACACTTATTTTCAGATGCTATTTTTTTTGTAAATTAGAAAGTTTAGTCGCCTCTTTCAAACATGTAACGATCGCTTCCAAACTTAAATTTTTTTCCAATTTCCAAATTTTGTGAATATCCAAATCAATGGAAGATTCAAAAATTGTGAATTTTTTCGTCTTACTAATAGCTATCGAACTAGAATTTTTAAATTTATATTTAAAACAAAAATATTACATTATTCCCACACCTTCCCGGAAGAGATGGGCTGCTTTACTTCTGAGCAGCACCTTTTGGGCACACGATGGTTTAAATAGACAGGTCACAAGGATCCCAAGGTTCAGAGTTGGTAAGGGGACCCATCGAAAGCCTCCAGTCAATGCCGTGTTTTTTTTTTAACATGGTTTGACTCTCCTGCAAACGGGGCTAGGACTTAACATTCCATCCGAAGGATGGCGGCCTTCCTAAGCCTATCTGTGTCCTCTTTCTGAACTAGAGCAAGATGTGGATTTATAGGGAGATAAATCTCAGCGCCGCCACATTTGGGACTCGAAACTGCAGATTACAAGCCTGGTGCCCCACCGACTGAGCGAAATTCGGTCCACCATGCCGCGAGGAGGCAGCGGCATATCGTTGCTGTCAGTGTAAACTCTTTACATGTCAAACTCTACCACTTACATTAGACTTCTGGCATGAATATATTGTTTATATTATTCGGTATGGTCAGCGCGCTTGGCTACTGATCTAAGGGACCTGGGTTCGAGCCCCGGGTAAGGCATGGATGTATGTGTCGTTTTTCTGCTGAGGTCCTGCCATCCTCTCAGACCTTCTACTCTGGCATATAAACTGACAGGCTTCTGTCAGACCTCTGTGGTAAACAGCTGCTTGAGGGGGGTATTTATTTTTTTTATTTATAAAGCTTTAGCATTTTTCACATTTTGCTTTCTCCAATGGTGAAAATCTAAATTAAAAAGAAAACAATTGGAGAGAATAACCTGTAAATATTCGTACCTTATTGACAATTATTGTAATTTATCGTAGCATATCCAACCAAAGAAATTTTTTTTCATTAATTTCAAAACAAAAAAGTTTAATGTTTACAGATGGGCGTATAGACAGACAGAAGAAAGTGTAAATAGCACAGTTTAATAAAAATAAGCTAATTATCACATATTGCCAATTTGACTTCATGTAATTTATCTCCATCAATTAGGAATTTTAAAAATTTCAACGTCTAAAACGGTATTCAAATTAGCTATTTCCCAATGATAATGGAAATAAAAAGCCAATTGGATTTATTGTTGTTATACACTTTCTTCTTTTCAATTTAAGATTTTCTTGTAGAAATTTAAAAAAAGCCGTATAATTTAACTTTCAATACACTTGGTTACCAAAAAAGCAAACATTCATTGTTGATTTTATTTCCGAAAAAAGAGGCCATTTTGATTTAATGGAGCTTCTGGGGATAATGTGCTCAAATTATAACAATTGGCAACTGTAGGAAACTTTTTCAGAAATTGAAAAACTAATGCCTGTTCCCCAAAAAATCGAACATTTCTATTTTACCTCAGCCATTATACCATGTGTCGACAACACAAATGGGAATTTCCATGTTATGCCAGCGGAAAGTCAAAATTGATGGGTCAAATTCGATTCAGCTGGTATCGTGCCAGGCTCATGATCCATAGTTCCCAGGTCCGAGATCAGGCTGGTACAGTCGCTCGAAAAAGTATCCGAACATTATGGTTGACTACAGAATTCGGAAAAAAAAAATATCTGGCAATGATTTTTTAGAAATTAGTGATCTGGCAACCTTCGTGTCACGTGACACGAAGGTTGCCAGATCACTAATTTCTAAAAAAATCGTTGCCAGATATTTTTTCTGAATTCTGTAGTCAACCATAGTGTTCGGATACTTTTTTGAGCGACTGTACTGGTACTCTGTAGTTCCTAGGTTCGAGTTCAGGCTGGTACTTTGTAGTTCCCAGGTTCGAGTACCACGTATGCCAACTTTGAGATTTACGTCTGCTTAACTCTGTGCCATTCATCAGGAAGGGGAGACTGACGGGAAGGTTGCCGTCATTCGAATAAGACACAAAACCGTGGCCATTGCCAAGGAGAGCCATACCCTGTGCACGTTAAAGAACACATTGAATAATCTTAATGGGAAGCTTCCACCTGTCTCCTAAAAGCTGTCCCACCTGTCCCCTCCCCCCCCCCCCAACATTCTCTGAGTCTTGTGACCTGACATTTTTGCCCATTGTCGTCTCCCCAAAAGCGCCACTCAGAGATAAAACAACCCAACCGAAATTCCATACTTTATAACTCTAAGAAACCGTTTTATGGAAAAATGTGACTGATAATAAAATACCGATCTACATCAAATCCATCTAAATTTTAAAAGTATTCAGTCACTATGTAAAGAGTTATGGAAACTGAAATATTTAACAGCAGCAAAAAAATCCTAAAAAAATATAAAAAATTGACGAATATGGAGTTATTTTCAGAAACTTCGAAAATACACTCATTCTGTTAAATGGTTTTAAATAATTTCGGTTTTAATAATTTCTAAAGAAAATTCTTATATCTCGTTAAATATTTAAATTCCTCTAAATCTAAATACTGAATGAATATTCTTGAAAATCGACATTTAAATCAATTTTATTCAGCTTTTTAATTTATCTTCCGCCTTAATTTTTCACAAAAAACTTATCTTTTCACTGAAATAACATGAAAATTCTCTTTTTTTTCCCCCACCTTGGTATCTAAGGGACCTAGGTTCGAGTCCCGGGTAAGGCATGAATGTATTGTCGTTTTTCTACTGAGGTCCTGCCATCATCTCGGATCTACTATGGCTTATAAACTGGCAGGTTCCAGATAGACCTCTGTGGCAAGCAGCTGCTTGAGGGGGTATTTATTATTTTTTTTATTCTTGTATAAACCCCACATAGATCCAATACACAACTCACGATATGATGCATTGGAAATAATACTGATATCCATACCTTGTTTGAACAACTTTGTCATTATCAATTGGGGGCGGGGGTGGCTCAGTCGGTAGCGCGCCAGGCTCGTAATCTGTAGTTCGCAGGTTCGAGTCCCAGCTGGGTCAGCGTTGAGATTTATCTCCGCAAAAATTCCCTGCCCTGCCCACGGTCAGTAGGGGACACCGATGGGCTTGGAAAGGCCGCCGTCCGTCGGATGGGACGTTAAGCCGTGGCCCCGTGTACGGGAGAGCCATACCCTGCGCACGTTAAAGAACACGCTGGATGGCCTTAACGGGAGGCTACCATCTGTCTCCCAACAGCTGTTCCAGTGGGTCCCCTCCCCCAACCTTCTCTGAGCCTTCGGGGTCCATGTGACCTGGCCATTTAGCCCATGGTGTGCAAAAAAGTGCCGCTCAGAGGTAAAACAACCCAACCCATTATCAATTGTTAACTGAAACCAATAATGGTGCGAATTTGTTCTCTATAATTATTTAAAAAATTATCGTTTGCAGTTTCCGGATTATGCGAAGATTTTGCTGAAAAATCGTGTGGATCTGTTCTTTAACATAGACTGGTTTTATTGTTCGCTTTACCTTACACTCAGTGAGAAAGGGGACATGTATGGGCTTGGAAAGGCCGCCGTCCTTCGGATGGGACGTTAATGCATTCTGTGTGCAGAAGAGCCACGCCTGTGCACTTAAAAACACGCTGGATGGCCTTGACGGGAGGTTTCTTTCTCCTATCAGCTGTGCAGTGGGTCCCATACCCAACTCTGAGCCCTTGGCGTATTTGTGACTTGGACATTTAGCCCATTGTGCTAAAAAAAAAAGTGTCAGGATTAAAATAACCAAACAACAATAAACAACTCTTGGACCAGGGCATTTTCGCACACAACGGAATAAATGATGAGGTCACATTCCATCCAGGTCCCCGAAGGCTAAGAGTTGGGCAGAAGGCCATACACCTGGCAGCTATTAAGAGACGGAAGTTTCTTGTCAAGTAATGTTTTTTTAATCTGCACAATGTATGCCTCTCTGAACACGAGGCCACGGTTTAACATCCCATGAAACCGACGGCTCCTTTTTCAAACCTTCGGTGTCCCTTTCCTTATCGAGAGTAGAGTTAGCGGAGATGCTAATATATGCACAATATAGATTACAATTTGGGAATAAGAGCCTGGCACAGTACTGACTGAGCCTAACTCTTCCCCCTCCCAAATAGCTGAGTTTAACATGTTTGGCTCTGAAGTAAGGGCGGGGGTGGCTCAGTCGGTAGCGCGCCAGGCTCGTAATCTATAGTTCCCAGGTTCGAGTCCCATCTGGGTCAGCGTTGAGATTTATCTCCGCAAAATTCCCCGCCCTGCCCACGGTCAGTAGGGGACACCGATGGGCTTGGAAAGGCTCCCGTCCGTCGGATGGGACGTTAAGCCGTGGCCCCGTGTGCGGGAGAGCCATACCCTGTGCACGTTAAAGAACACGCTGGATGGCCTTGACGGGAGGCTACCATCTGTCTCCCAACAGCTGTTCCAGTGGGTCCCCTCCCACAACCTTCTCTGAGCCTTCGGGGTCCTTGTGACCTGGCCATTTAGCCCATTGTGTGCAAAAAAAGTGCCGCTCAGAGGTAAAACAACCCAACCCAACTGTTTTGGTAGCAAAGTGTATCAAATGATTGGAGACAGAATAATTTTTGTGGAAAGGTTTGAAGTCTATTCATGACCTAGTATAAACTTTTGATATTCGATTTTAGAGAAATTTAAGGATGCAGATGCAAATCTTTACAGTGCGGTATTATTTTGCATTGGGCAATGTTATACGATCTCGATTGTATGATAGCTAATAATATTATCGATTGTATAATCCTTTATTGTATCGATCTCAATATAGTATAATGCCAATCACTATTTGATTCTCATTTATCCGCACCGCTACGATCCGACGGATGCGAAAAAAATTAAAATAATGACGTAAAGTAATAAACATCGTCTTATCAGAAATGTAGTAAAAATATGTAAACTAGGAAATAAAGTTGTATATTTATGCTATAGTATTACTGATCTAAGGGACCTGGGTTCGAGCCCCGGGTAAGGCATGGATGTATGTGTCGTTTTTCTGCTGAGGTCCTGCCATCCTCTCAGACCTTCTACTATGGCATATAAACTGACAGGCTCCTGTCAGACCTCTGTGGCAAGCAGCTGCTTGAGGGGGTATTTATTATTTATTTATTATTATTTGTATTATATTCTAGCACGCAGTTTCACTCAAACATTTCTAAGAAATAGTCATTGTGAACGTGGTAGTAACTTAAAACAATTTCGAAATCAAATTATTTTTAAAAACTTTTGCTGATAACTTTCGCAGACACTGTACATAAGGTACTCGTACATCTCACCGATATCATGCAAAGCATTGCAGTAAACCTTCCCGTATTTTGTTGCCCAATACGCCTATTCCTTTATCTATTCTAGAATACGTTTAATTCGTACTATAAAATTTACCGGGCTTTGCTCAGGTCTTTAAATGTCGTTTAGCTTTACCAAAATACATATGTATACGCTTCATTTAAATGTTTTTTTATATGCATAGAATTTCGTGTCTTCGTTCCTTGAAAGTTGAAAAAAAAGTCCCCTTTCCTTCATAAAATCGGACTGTGAATCGGAAATGTTTTTAAATAATAGGCTATGTTGCTCGCGCGCGTTTTGATGCTGTCGGAGATCTCTCGTAGACAGGGCCGAATCTGGGGAAAGGGGGGGGGTAGACAATAGATGCAAAAATTATTAAACTTGCTTGCATTTCATCCATTTCGCAAGAAAATTTTTAAACTCCTATAAGATGGAGGGAGAAATGATATACTTCATTGGGTTGTTTTACCTCTGAGCGGCACTTTTTTGCACACCATGGGCTAAATGGCCAAGTCACATGGACCCCGAAGGCTCAGAGAAGGTTGGGGGAGGGGACCCACTGGAACAGCTGTTGGGAGACAGATGGTAGCCTCCCGTCAAGGCCATCCAGCGTGTTCTTTAACGTGCACAGGGTATGGCTCTCCCGCACACGGCTTAACGTCCATCCGACGGACGGCGGCCTTTCCAAGCCCATCGGTGTCCCCTACTGACCGTGGGCAGGGCGGGGAATTTTGCGGAGATAAATCTCAACGCTGACCCAGCTGGGACTCGAACCTGGGAACTACAGATTACGAGCCTGGCACGCTACCGACTGAGCCACCCCCGCCCCATTCTTTCAGTGAAGGAGCGGTATTGGCTCAGTGGATAGCTCGTAATCTGATGCTCCGATGTTCGAGCCCCAACGATGCATGCGTTGAGATTTTCCCCGGTGAACTACTACTTTGACCTCGGTGAGAAATGGCTCACCGACAGGCTTCTAAGTGATTCCTTCCATCTGACAGGAACTTAAGACGTGGCCCCGCGTGCAGAATAGCCATACTCTGAGCATGTTAACGAATACGCTGGATGGCCTTGACAGAAAACTTTCATCTGTCTCCTAACAACTGTCTGGATCTGCTTCCCTTACTCACCTCTGAGCCCTTGCGGCCTACTTTTTATTGCATTGTATGCAAAAAGAAGTGCTGCTCAGAAGTAACCCTCCAGGAAAAATTTTTAGGGTCCCCTGTGATAAAGAAAAAAGTAAGATTATTTAGTGAATGGGCAGCTTGTATATTTTTTTTAGCAATCACTTTAAAAAAGTCCAAAGAAGGCTTTCTCTAGCTCTTCGTCGAAGAAAAAAATGGCATTTATACTTCTGATTGACAGATTTCAAATAATTGCAGTGCTTTTCCTTGTTATCGTATTTTGTCTAGAATGTCCAGAGTACAATCCCTCCTTCGCATGGCGAGGACTGGAGTGATGTTGTTATTCCCCTCCCTAAGAGTTTTATGCAAAACATGCATTATTTATGGGGCGGGGGTGGCTCAGTCGGTAGCGCGCCAGTCTCGTAATCTGCAGTTCTAGTCCCATCTGGGTCAGCGTTGAAATTTATCTCCGCAAAATTCCCCGCCCTGCCCACGGTCAGTAGGGGACACCGATGGGCTTAGAAAGACCGCCGTCCGTCGGATGGGAAAGCCGTGGTCCCTTGACGGGATACTAACATCTGTCTCCCAACAGCTGTTTCAGTGGGTCCCTCACCCAACCTTCTCTGAGCCTTCGGGGTTCTTGTGACCTGGCCATTTAGCCCATGGTGTGCAAAATAGTGACGCTCAGAGGTAAAACGACCCAATCCAAACAATATAATATTTATACACAAGTCAAAAAAATTGTCTGGACATCGTTTGTACATCAAATGTAAACTCACCATGAATTCGACTGCAACGTTTTATACATCTCTCACAGTCTCGTGAATGAAATGTTGTGCACGTATCCCAATTCCTACAGAAAAAGAGTACCACAAAGCTAGTTCCATTCTTGAAATGATTAATGTGCTAAATAAAAATCTGTACAATACAAATAATCGGTTTAAATACGACCCCTGTTAAAAAAAAAAACTGTCCTTAATGATCTGAGAATATCTGGATAACGGAAGGGAACACACGGAAGCGGGATCTTTGCAAGATCCAATCTCTTGTCTCCTCGTCTCGCAAATGGAATCATTTGCAAGAACCACTTTCCCTCTTATTGCTGAGAAGCTCAGATTCATCTAATGAATCAATCTGTTCATGAGTGTTCCTATTTCCCGCACAACGGCAGGTGCGTAAAAGATATACGTTTGCCATGTCTTAAAACTAAATACGTAAGTGAAAACAGACTAAGGCGGATCCCGTAGAGTTATTTATACAGTTCGTCATTACAGCGGCGCAGGCGGCGGAGGCCAAGTCGCCGTGGAAGGATCTGCCGCTGCATCGCATGGACTGTGGGAGGTAAGCACCAGTGTAAACCTTGCCGGCGTCATGTACTGGCCCAAGATGGCGCCTGCCTCTATTGACCCCATGACCTGGGTGTACCGAGGCACGGCGCCCTTGGCGGAGGTGTCGGCGCGCGCAGTAGGTGAGGTCGAGTGGGCGAGGCGGTTGGGATTCGGTTGAAGATTACACTTTGGCTACTTTCTGCGGGAAAGAAGAGATGGTGAGATTATCGCGGCAAGGTGGGCTCCCAGTTGAACAATACGTCGCATTTAACCCGTTAATGAGGATATTTGAAATTAATTATTGGCAACAGAGTTTTGCAAATGGTTGCATGACACTGTCTACAAGGTATTTTATGACATAATGAAAATATTAGCTGAAATACCAGATATATGTAATATTCACTCTAGGAAATAGAAGTTTTCTCCTTACACTTTGGCATTATCAAAAAGAAATAGTTAACCAACTATATTTTTACCATAAATACCCCCTCAAGCAGCTGCTTGCACAGAGGTCTGACAGGAGCCTGCCAGTTTATACGCCAGAGTAGGTCTGAGAGGATGGCGGGACCTCAGCAGAAAAACATTACTACATCCATGCCTTAACCAGGGCTCGAACCCAGGTCCCAATAAATCAGTAGCCCAGCGTGCTAACCACTCGGCCACGGGACGGCGATATTTTTTTTTTTACCATATTCATTAATATTATCAAATTGTACCTAATGAAGTTTTGAAACTGCTAAAACGAAATCCTATAAAGAAGTTTATTGCTAAAAGAAGTGCCAGTTCTTGAAGAAATTTGAAACAGTTTTTCCTCTTCAGAAAACCATCGAATCATTCGACACCAATACAGAATGCACCTTTAAGTAATGATGTTTAAACTAGGCAGTTTCCGCCTGAAAGGCAGCAATGGACTGCAATGGGACAGGGTGAGGGTTGGCAAAAATAACTTTGTTAACGTACTTTTCTTTTATTCATTTCTAAACTGTTCCTGCGTTGTGATTTAAACCCTGATATGGTCTTGATGGAAAGTAGGACTCCGTTGGGGTTGGAAAGGCAACCGTTAGTCGAATGAGAGTAAGCCAAAATTTTTAAAAGGGACTGATATCCATAGAAGTGCTCTTGTGCAGTAATAATGAATGATGCTGGTGAGGCTGTGCGTCTTCAGGTTGTGAATTTGGCATTAAATTAGCGTATTGGAGTGTGAAAAGTTCGCTCCTCGTCCCTGAGAAGTAGCATGATTACTGGCAAACTCAGTGGTGGGGATCACGGAAAAACCGAGGAATTTAAGGAGGGGAGTTTAAAGAGAATCAAATTGAAAGCAGATGCAACCTTTCGAAATCTCATTCTTTAGGTTGTTAAAAAATATAAAAGAAACAGTGGATTCAAAAATAAGTGGGGCGGGGGTGGCTCAGTCGGTAGCGCGCCAGGCTCGTAATCTGTAGTTCCCAGGTTCGAGTCCCAGCTGGGTCAGCGTTGAGGTTTGATCTCCGCAAAATTCCCTGCCCACGGTCAGTAGGGGACACCGATGAGCTTCGAAAGGCCATCCAGCGTGAAAATGGGTTTCATCAGGTTTTCGCCACCGTCCGTCGGATGGGACGTTAAGCCGTGGCCCCGTGTGCGGGAGAGCCATACCCTGTGCACGTTAAAGAACACGCTGGATGGCCTTGACGGGAGGCTACCATCTGTCTCCCAACAGCTGTTCCAGTGGGTCCCCTCCCCCAACCTTCTCTGAGCCTTCGGGGTCCATGTGACCTGGCCATTTAGCCCATGGTGTGCAAAAAAGTGCCGCTCAGAGGTAAAACAACCCAACCCAAATTTCTTGTGAAATTGGCAATAAATGCAAACCAAACACGTGCGTTCGCAAATAAAAATAAATAAAACGTACCTTTATTGAATAAAGCATGCAATAAAATTTATTGTTATCTTTATTGTATTTTATGAATTAAAGGATGGAACCTGAGCGTGAATTCAAAAAAAATAGTATTTAACAATTACAATTCTAAAATAACGTAATTTATACAAAAGTATGAATGAAAACATTTATATAAAATCAAGTCAACCAACACAAATCTACATCAAAAGAAAAATAAATAAATATAAATCTTCAGAAGAACTTAGCACTTTATTCATGCAAAAAATTGTTTCTTCTTTATTACTATCTACACACAAAACATAAAATAAAGCTTTTTACATCAGTGATAAGTGACACAATCATATTTGTGAACAAACCTGCAATGTTTAAAGAATAACCTTACCAATTCTTAAACAAACTAAATATAACTATAAATCAAATGATTAACTCTTCTTATAGAAAAGTTGATATCGCATTTTTAAGTATCCTAAGCATCCTTCTTTTTCTTGCCAGTCCACTAACTGGATCAACACTATTATACTTATTTAATCTCCCGCAAACACACAAAATAAAAACGTTTCTTCTTTATACTAATACCGTACAGACTAAAACAAACTACGTTTCCCTTCACACTCAAATTACTCTTATTTCAACTCCCTTATTCCTACGTTAAGTTCGTTCGAAGTAATTTGGAACGTAATTCTCACGCAACCTCCCCGCAGTGTTGGGGCGGGGGTGGCTCAGTCGGTAGCGCGCCAGGCTCGTAATCTGTAGTTCCCAAGTTCGAGTCCCAACTGGGTCAGCGTTGAGATTTATCTACGCAAAATTCCCCGCCCTGCCCACGGTCAGTAGGGGACACCGATGGGCTTGGAAAGGCCGCCGTCCGTCGGATGGGACGTTAAGCCGTGGCCCCGTGTGCGGGAAAGCCATACCCTGTGCACGTTAAAGAACATGCTGGATGGCCTTGACGGGAGGCTACCATCTGTCTCCCAACAGCTATTCCAGTGGGTCCCCTCCCCCAACCTTCTCTGAGCCTTCGGGGTCCTTGTGACCTGGCCATTTAGCCCATGGAGTGCAAAAAAAGTGCCGCTCAGAGGTAAAACAACCCAACCTACGTTAAGTTCGTTCGAAGTAATTTGGAACGTAATTCTCACGCAACTTCCCCGCAGTGTCACGTGGACATCAATACGATAGATACATCACAAGTTCATTGTAGCACGTTCATCTGTCGTAATAGTATTTTAAGTTTCTCAGCGAGAAGGTTGCAGTTGTTCCGACGGACATAAAAGTTTTAAATTTGGTGTAATGGGCAACAGTTGCGATCTGTGTCAGCAGTTTATTTCTGTATTTACTTTTATCGCAGATGTCACAAAAATCCCGATTCTCATAGGTAAGTATTTAGAAACGGCAGCAAAATTTTACAGCCCGTTTTGAAACCTCCGAATATTTTTCAGTTAAGCTGACTCAAAAGCGTGAACGAGAAATACATAGTTGGAAAAATCGATCCTTAGTAAATACACAGATTACATGTAAAGATAGACTTCAAATATTAGTTAAAATATTCTGAAAAAAATTTATCGCCGACACGGCGGGAATCGAACCCGCATCTCTCCAGATTCATGCCAGAGCGCACTACCATTGTACCACGCCTCGGACAATGAATTTCCCGCCGTGTCGGCGATGAATATTTTTCAGAATATTTTAACATAGTTTGAAATTTTTGTTTAAAAGTTGAATCACTAGCAATGTAAATGTTATCAAAGTTTTCATCGTTTCGCGGAACCCAGTTTGAAAACCACGTCATTAGACAAAAGAAAGAATTCTCAAGTCTGTTAGTTTTTTTTTTTTTTTTTTTTCAATATCATCTTTATATCGAATTTTGGCCTATGGGGGCAACAGTTCCGATCTAGGCCTGCTAGGCTTTTACTCCCCTTATAAAGGGCGGGGTTGGCTCAGTCGGTAGCGCACCAAACTCGAATCCCGTCTGGGCCAGCATTGAGATTTGGGCTTGGAAATGCTGCCATAAGTCGGGTATGACGTTATAAGCTGTGGTCTTAAGTCTTCTCTGAGCCTTTGTGACCTGGTCATTTCTCCCATTGTGTGCACAAAAGTGACGTTCAGAAGTAAAACAACCCAAAAAACTCATTCCGTTGTTCTAGTCGCATGGATGGAAAAACATTTTGTTCCCATACGATGAAGGAGTTACCACAGCGAGGAGATTCAGAATATCTGTCTGCTGACCAACTGATAGGATTACGACATGAATACAAAAAATATTAAAATATAAACTTAAATTAATATTAATCATTAAAATTTGAAAATCCCTTATAAACCAAGTAAATTCGCACATATTAAGAATTATTTCTACCTACAGAAAGCAACCCAAGCAAATAGAGTCAGCAAGACTTTTGGATGATAGAATCGTGCAACGAAAATTATGTTCTGAAGACAAGAAGAGTATTCCAATTCGAAAGATAGATAATTTCTGTATTATGCCAGTGAAAAGAAAAATCTGAAGCTTAGTAACTTAGACAGTAAGCATTTTATGGTAAATTAAATTACTGAATGTACTGGGTTGTTTTACCTCTGAGCGGCACTTTTTTGCACACCATGGGCTAAATGGCCAGGTCACATGGACCCCGAAGGCTCAGAGAAGGTTGGTGCAGGGGACCCACTGGAACAGCTGTTGGGAGACAGATGGTAGCCTCCCGTCAAGGCCATCCAGCGTGTTCTTTAACGTGCACAGGTATGGCTCTCCCGCACACGGGGCCACGGCTTAACGTCCCATCCGACGGATGGCGGCCTTTCCAAGCCCATCGGTGTTCCCTACTGACCGTGGGCAGGGCGGGGAATTTTTGCGGAGATATATCTCAACGCTGACCCAGCTGGGACTCGAACCTGGGAACTACAGATTACGAGTCTGGCGCGCTACCGACTGAGCCACCCCCGCCCCTGAATGTACTGAAGATAAAGATTTAAATCATGATTAGCCTATGAGGGCCAATCATGTGTACTAAATGTGAATTTTAATATTTGGGTAATATTTAGTTATGGAAACTGGGAACAACATCACCTTTTCTTAAAGAAGTTTCTTCCAGCATTGACGAAAATTAGAAGATTAATTACACGAACTTCTGGAAATACTTAGTTTATTTATTGTAGTAGCCATTGCATTTTTATTTAACTACAATACTTTTGTAAACTCATGACTTCAGTTATATTAGTTATAGAGTTATACAGTTTCATTTTATATAATTTTCAAAATTTTAAGGGGAAAAGATTAGAATGCATTCCTTGAGCCTGAATGAACATTTTAAGGTTATGTTAGGTGAAATCTTTCAAAATTCGTATTATTTGAGGTTCATTTACATCGCATCACGTGCATACATGTTGACAGCGTTTAGAGATCTTTATAGAAATAATGTGCATCAAAGGCATATGGATCTATTGCTTCTTTAATTATTTTACTTTTAACCTATCGACACAAGAAACATCAGATCCTTTGTAGTTAATACTTTGTAGTTAATACATAAATTATCTAAAAACTTATTATTGGAAGAGTTTTCTGCAACAAAGAATATGATTACCAGGCATTGTATTTACACTTCCCCAAAATTATTTATTTGTATTCCAAATTATATGAGTTAAGAATGGTAAATGAATTTGTTAAATTAGAAAATGGTTATTGGAGTTAAACCTACAAAATTTAGACTTTTTCTAAAGAAAAAGGGGGACCAAATGGTGACATTAAATGTAAAATTATTGTTCAAATATTGCAAAGATCATACCAAAGTGTGAAATAAAATGTTTACAAACCTCAGAAATGTGTCTTACTGGAGTGGGATGTTTTGATTATGTAATGTGCATTGGGAATTCTACTGCAATGAAAAGAAATAGAGGAGAAAAATTCCCATATGCAGTTTGACTGTAAATGGTGGAATGTACACTTTCAAATTATGTAAATCTATAATATGTATTTACGGCTGTTTATTTTTATAATATGCAACAATTATTTTACTTTTAAATAGCTCGGTATATCAGTTATGCACTATATGTACGCATAAAATAAAATTACTTACAATATGTTACTGTAAAAGTGTCGATAGTCAGCATTTTGATAGTACAGGGTTGAAGCATTCTGCAGTATCATCGGTGTGTAAAAGCTTCCATGTTTCATAAGAAGCAAATTTAATTTTCAATAGGAATTACAGGGAATGAAAATAACCGGAGTTTAAACGTTTGATTAGATATTCGTCCACGGACGTATATTAGCCGGAATATAGCCGATCTTAACTTTTTTTTTGCGAAATTCCTGAAGAGGTAAAATCAATATTAGAACTTGTTGGGTTGTTTTACCTCTGAGCGGCACTTTTTTGCATACCATGGGCTAAATGGCCAGGTTACATGGACCCCGAAGGCTCAGAGAAGGTTGGGGGAGGGGATCCACTGGAACAGCTGTTGGTAGCCTCCCGTCAAGGCCTTCTAGCGTGTTCTTTAATGTACACAGAGTATGGCTCTCCTGCACACGGAGCACGGCTTAACGTCCCATCCGAAGGACGGCGGCCTTTCTAAGCCCATCGGTGTTCCCTACTGACCGTGGGCAGGGCAAGGAATTTTGCGGAGATAAATCTCAACGACTGACCCAGCTGGGACTCGAACCTGGGAACTACAGACTATGAGCTTAGCGCACTACCGACTGAGTCACCCCAGCCTCATTAGAACTTGTTACAACTTGAATATGACCCATCTTAATTCGAGAAGTGGCATAATGGTTGGCAACATATTTATGCAAACTTAAGAATAATGCTTTCAGTTGTACAGAGCTCAAAAATGTAACTGGAAGCGAAATATTTCCAGTTGTGCGTCGGCTTAGCTGCATTCACCGACATGAGAACTCTTAACTATCCAGCTAATTCATTTCCCCTCGTTGCGAGACGCGCTGCTGACTTTTCGGGCCATGGTCACATGTTGTGTTGCTCGCCACAGGTTCCACCCACTTTCCTGCACGCAACCTTTATCTTGCAGCGGCCTACATCGTCCTCAGAACTGAGTCTCAGAAAGCGCTGTGTCCTCCCTTTTCTTTTTCTTTCTAGTATTCTAGCGGCTCTTCTCTCCTTTTAGAGACATGGGGCGGGGGTGGCTCAGTCGGTAGCGCGCCAGGCTCGTAATCTGTAGTTCTCAGGTTCGAGTCCCAGCTGGGTCAGCGTTGAGATTTATCTCCGCCAAATTCCCCGCCCTGCCCACGGTCAGTAGGGGACACCGATGGGCTTGGAAAGGCGGCCGTCCGTCCGTCGGATGGGACGTTAAGCCGTGGCCCCGTGTGCGGGAGACCCATAACCTGTGCACGTTAAAGAACACACTGGATGGCCTTGGCGGGAGGCTACCATCTGTCTCCCAACAGCTGTTCCAGTGGGTCCCCTACCCCAACCTTCTCTGAGCCTTCGGGGTCCTTGTGACCTGGCCATTTAGCCCATGGTGTGCAAAAAAGTGCCGCTCAGAGGTAAAACAACCCAACCCAACTCCTTTTAGAGCATCTATTATCATATGGAATAAAGAAAGTGGAAGAGAAACTAAAGAAAACCCAAAAAATGTTCCAGGATTTTGTAAGAAGACAGCGAAAAACGAAGTAAATGTTTATCAAATTCGGAGTTTCGGTGTATTGTAAAAGCTCCTCGTATTAATCGGTAGGATTACTTATTCTTTGTACCTCATGCGAAATCTTAAGAACCATGGAATTAAATGTTATTTATTATTTGTTTGTCTAGACCAGTGTTTCTTAAACTGTGAGCCGCGGATCATCATGGAAACGTGAAGATAAGGTCGGGGAGCTGTGAGATCATAGAATCGACAGATCATACAATTCAATTTTATTATTGTGCACTGTGATAACACTGTAAGATTTCTTTTTTAGTTCTTTACACAGGAATCAACTATAGACTACAACAGGGGTGGGCAAATAGCGGCCCGCTAAGAGTTTTTTGTGGCCCGCCAAGACAGTCAGAAAAATCCGCCTTGAACCGAGATTTCCTTGCCGTGCGCGACCGAAGATTCGTCTCGTATTTTCCACTAGGACGCCCACGTCAATACGCATGCGCAGTGTAGATACGAAAACAATTGCCCACCCCTGGACTACAATAAATCTGACTCTCAGACGAAAAGTTTCATTCTCTTTGTACGCTATCTACTTTTTCATTCCTTAGAAGTTTTAATTCGAACTAATGGATGATGGGGAAAATAGAAATAATAGTATTTTATTAGACAAATACTTTTTATGTTTTATAATTGCTTTTATTCCTTAAATTTAAAAAGTTGCTTTTCTCACACTCTTCTGATAAAAGAGGATTGGAAAAATTGGAAAGAAAGAGAAATTGGCATTCTATGACCGACACTTTAAATTTCTACCATAAACGGACCACTTGCAAAATGTGTTAAGTTTTACCCTTACCATATTGAGTGATCTATATTGAAATAAATTCCCCGCCCTGCCCACGGTCAGTAGGGGACACCGATGGGTTTGGAAAGGCCGCCGTCCGTCGGATGGGACGTTAAGCCGTGGCCCCGTGTGTGGGAGAGCCATACCCTGTGCACGTTAAAGAACACGCTGGATGGCCTTGACGGGAGACTACCATCTGTCTCCCAACAGCTGTTCCAGTGGGTCCCCTCCCCCAACCTTCTCTGAGCCTTCGGGGTCCATGTGACCTGGCCATTTAGCCCATGGTGTGCAAAAAAGTGCCGCTCAGAGGTAAAACAACCCAACCTATTGAAATAAATTAAAACTAAAGGATTTGAGAAATGCAAATTATATTTCATTAGAACCAATCCAACTACGAAAAGTTTTCCAATAATCTTTTTAAGAAAATGCCGTGTTTCCCACCCACTCTAAGCATATCAGGTCAACTCATTGCTATCAAATTCATGACCTTCACATTCACTACCAAAATTAAAAATTTCTAGCATTAAATGCTTCATTTGCAATATTTATAAAAATTTGGAATTATCGATCTATTCCGCCATTAGAAGGCTCAATTATAGCTTTTGGGTGATTCGAAAAACCCGAAGCGTAATATTTCATCAATACTTATATAACCTAAAAAGAAATAATTTTCTATTTTTAGAGATTATTTTATTTCTTAAACCAAAAAAAAATGTTTTTTCCCCACTCCTTGGGTCTAAGTGTTTTGTTATCTATGGAAACTTCGCGAGCTTCACATTTCATCAAATTTCTAGTTTAAAAACATCGTTTGCAATATTCGTTTGGAATTTTCATATATTTCCATCGTTAGAGGGCACAATTGTAGCCTTTGGGTTGTTTTACCTCTGAGCGGCACTTTTTTTGCACACCATGGGCTAAATGGCCAGATCACATGGACCCCGAAGGCTCAGAGAAGGTTGGGGGAGGGGACCCACTGGAACAGCTGTTGGGAGACAGATGGTAGCCTCCCGTCAAGGCCATCCAGCGTGTTCTTTAACGTGCACAGGGTATGGATCTCCCGCACACGGGGCCACGGCTTAACGTCCCATCCGACGGACGGCAGCCTTTCCAAGCCCATCGGTGTCCCCTACTGACCGTGGGCAGGGCGGGGAATTTTGCGGAGATAACGCTGACCCAGCTGGGACTCGAACCTGGGAACTACAGATTACGAGCCTGGCGCGCTACCGACTGAGCCACCCCCGCCCCTATAGCCTTTGGGAGATTCGGAAAGTGCAAATCGTAATATTTCATCAAAATCTATCCAACATAAATAATTTTCTCCTAAAATAGTTTCGTTCCCATCCCCTGGGTTGCCTATGGAAATTTCGCGACCTTCACATTCCACCACCAAAATTTAAAATTTCTAGCTTAAAATTCATCGTTTGCAATATTCATTTAAAATTTTGGAATTTCCAACTTTATTCCACCGTTAGAGGGCGCAATTATAACTATGAGATAGTTCGAAAAGTGTAAATCGTAATATTTGATCAATACCTATCCTACAAAAAAATTTTAAATTTATATCTATAAACAAAGTTCGAGGTCTACAGACAGACAGCTAGACGACAAAGTGAAACTATTGTCTCGTTCTTTTTAAATGAATAAAAAAGAACATATATTCACAATTTAATTATTGTGCACTGTAAGATATTTCATGCATTTTTTTAAAAAACAAACCTCTAAAGCGAAAGGGAAAAAATGTTATGCTGCAATACAAATCGAATCTCTTGACCCTTCCCCCGCCCCCCTTTATTTTTTTCTAGACCCGGAGCATGCCAGGCTCGTAATCTGCAATTCGTAGATTCGAGTCCCACCTGGGTCAGCGTTGATTTTCTCCTCAAAACTCCTCACCCTGCCCTCGGTCAGTAAGGGACACCGATAAACTTAGAAAGACCGCCATCTGTCGGATGAGACGTTAAGCCGTGGCACCGTGTACGGGAGAACCATACCCTGTGCACGTTAAGAACACACTGGATGGCCTTGACGGGAGGCTACAGTCTACAGCCATCCAGTGGGTTCCCTCTTACCAGCTTTTTCTGAGCCCTCGGGGTCCTTGTGATCTGGCCATTTAGTCCATTGTGTGCAAGAAAGTGGCGCTCAGAGGTAAAACAATCCAACCTTCAATTCAAGTTACTTTCTTCAATGGCAAAAGAATGTGTAGGACAAATTCCATCAATGGCAAGGTTGGTGTGTGATAAATTCCATCAATAATAAAAGTGGGTCACAAAAAAATCCCTCAGTGGTAAAGCACGAAAAATTCCGCTAACGGTAAGAAGATCCGTGTCTGGAAAACTTTGAGAACCCAAAGTGGTGCAACAGTCTATTGTTGTATCTTTCCTCAACAAAGGCAAGATCGGTTATGATCTTCCCATGCTATCGGTGGGTCTCCATGCTCCTTGACTGCAAAGGAGTATGTTAATATAACAAGACACAAAGTGTCTACAAATAAAAAAAAATAAAAAAAAATACCCCCTCAAGCAGCTGCTTGCCACAGAGGTCTGACAGGAGCTTGTCAGTTTATATGCCAGAGTAGAAGGTCTGAGAGTAAGTAACTGCACACGCTCCAGTTTGCTGTGAACGGTAACTGCACACGCTCAATATTTCCGTGAGTGAGCCCACACGATCCAGGTCTTTGTGAGCTCACACAATCCACACGGGGACCTCACAAAAGTGGTCTTATTATGACGTCACGGGGGACCTCACAAAAGTGGCCTGATGATGAAATACCCGAACAGATGTTGGGAGACAGATAATAAATAAATTCCCCCTCAAGCAGCTGCTTGCCACAGAGGTCTGACAGGAGCCTGTCAGTTTATATTCCATCGTAGAAGGTCTGAGAGGATGGCAGGTCCTCAGCAGAAAAACGACACAAACATCCATGCCTTACCCGGGGCTCGAACCCAGGTCCCTTAGATCAGTAGCCAAGCGTGCTAACAACACTTAATATAACAAGACACAAAGTGTCTATACTCATCTCAAATAAAATCGTTCGGAAAGGAACTGGAATTCCTCATGTCCACCTGAAGATAAAAAAAAAAATGAGAAAAGACCTTTACTGCAGTTTTCACATTTCTTGTCCAGTGGTTTTGTTAATTAATTATTAACTTGAAACAAATTTTACGGTTTCTGTGGCGAAGGCACATAACCTCGATGGGAGATTCCCATCTATCTCCTAACAGCTGTCAGTGGATCGCCAGTTCTGAATCTTGAGATCTTTGCGACTTGGCCAATGAGCCAATTGCGTGCACATTAGTGCCACTCTGAAGTAAAACAACTCGACCTTTAAATGCACACTGCATTTGCATGTGTTTCAACAAAGAATAATTACGGCAATTAATTCAGACCGGCACTATTTCCTTCACGGAGCCTATCACGTCTGAAAATATGCGTAACCTGACACATGCGACGGCAATTCCACCTTGACTGAGAACATAAAGCTAATTAAAAGAGCAGAAAAGAACTCTACGAAACCACGCACATTCAGTTATCGCAACCAACCAATCTAGCACCACAGGTGATAACAGTGACGTCTGGAGTGATGCTGGGCCTGTGAAATATGTCGGGGGTCGGCATTTTAAATCTCCACTAATTGGTATGTAGTTAAGCTTGTTAGATCAAGTGGAGAGAGTGCAGCGAAATTATGAAGGCCTTAAAAATGTCAGCGTTGAGACCATACCAAAAAGAAATGGCGGCAGAATCGTTAAATTTTGTTGCTCACGCAGAGAGATCGACTTCTTCAAGGCCGCCCTGAAACACACTCATATACGGGGCAGACAATCCAAATCGGGTAGTTGGGAGGAGCACAGAAAAAGCAGTGGATGGCTGCGTGGGGTAGATATACTCAGAGACAGAAAATACTTCGGATAATGACGTTTGTTTTTTAAACTGTCAATTTGAATTAACACGAGTTAAGTTGGCGATTTGAGAACGGAAATTAAGTTTAAAGTTAATACAACTTGCATCCTGATGTGTCAAAATTAATAGCTGAAAAATAATGAATTATTAAAAATATGAAAGTAAATCTTACTGTTTTATTGCTTACACAATTATTACACATTACAATCATTTTGCAGTCTGCCAATCAGTAGACAAATAAAGAGTTGTTTCAAGTGAAAAAAAATGTTCCTTTTTGAGTGAGTAGGTGCTAATAAAATCTTACTATTCGCATTTTTTCAATCTCCCATTAATTTAATTTTTCATCGTTAGAGCTAAATTTTCATAAAAACAAAATTTTACTCTAAATAAACTGATTACAACAGTGTAAAAATAGACACTGCGCTATCAAAATATTATTTATTAAGTCATAGATTAAGTCATAGATAAGATTAGGTTAATGGAAATCAACTACGAAGCTCTGTAACTTCTAAAATATGCATTAATGGAAACATATGATTGATGATAAATTAAAGATTATAATCAACTTTATTTAAATATCGATGTTAAAAAATATTCGTTCAGTATTTAAATAGCTATAGAAGTTGATAAATTTTTTTGCTAAATATTCCTTTTTCAGTAGTTTCACGTTGCCCACAATTGAGACAGCCACTGTTGTTAGCTAGATGACATCTGTGGAGGAATGCTTGCAATGGTGCAACATCAAGACGTAAACTTCCATAAACCGTAAGGGGCGGGGGTGGCTCAGTCGGTAGCGCGCCAGGGTCGTAATCTGTAGTTCCCAGGTTCGAGTCCCAGCTGAGTCAGCGTTGAGATTTATCTCCGCAAAATTCCCCGCCCTGCCCACGGTCAGTAGGGGACACCGATGGGCTTGGAAAGGCCGCCGTCCGTCGGATGGGACGTTAAGCCGTGGCTCCGTGTGTGGGAGAGCCATACCCTGTGCACGTTAAAGAACTCACTGGATGGCCTTGACGGGAGGCTACCATCTGTCTCCCAACAGCTGTTCCAGTGGGTCCCCTCCCCCAACCTTCTCTGAGCCTTCGGGGTCCATGTGACCTGGCCATTTAGCCCATGGTGTGCAAAAAAAGTGCCGCTCAGAGGTAAAACAACCCAACCCATAACTCTTTAAATAACGAACGGTTATTCAAAATCGAGATTTCAATAATACTTTATTTCAGTCACGTTTTTCCATTAAATGGATGTTTTTAGAGCTTCGAAGTTAAATTCCCATTGACATAACACGGAAGTTATCTAACATTTTGCTAGGGAAGTGTATATTGTAATCATTTCGTTTATCCTAGAAATCTGATATTCAGGTTGCAGAGTATGGTGAGTGGCCAAGAAGTTTATATTGACAAGAGACTTGCACCCCTTTTATCTAAGCGAGAGGGGGAAAAACTTCATATTCGTTTGAAAACAAGTATTCACCGCAGAATATCTAACTTTCTATTAGCAAGAAATCTGGGGTTCAGTATTTGAAAGGTCAAAAATTTTAGTCAGTGGATTGGTCAAATATTTTCCAACATTGCATATTGATCAAAATTTGTCATATGCAGCAAAAACGTTTGTATAATTATTGATTTAATATAACTATATTCAAATAATTTGTTTTACAACAAAATGGATACATGAATTTAATTTTGACTATTAATTTAATCATATTTTCAGTGTCATAGAACCATGGCTGGGTTAACCATTGGACCAAGAGTGGGTTGTGGCCCATGATTTTCAGGGGCCCATTATGATATAATAAATACCTCTTATAAACTTCTGCTTTCCTAGTATTACCAATGCAATTTCTGAAAGTCATCGAATATAACTGTTTTGCATATTAAATGTTTCATAGCAAAGAAAATCGCGCCCTACGCAAGATTTTTTAAAAGTAGTTGCAAGGAAAATACAAAAAAAAAATGGAGGAGAAAGCAAGCCATTTACTGGTAAAATACTGGGCTATTACATTGATACTCCTTAATTTCTCTCAAATGATATCATTTCGAAAGAATCGTAATACGATAATCCTGCTATAACAACAGGGTTGAGCTGTTTTATCTCTGAGAGGCTTTTTTTTTTGCTGACACTGGACTAAATGGTCAGAACACAAAGAATCCAAGGACTCGGAGGCTAGGAAAGGTTGGGTTGTTTTACCTCTGAGCGGCACTATTTTGTACACCATGGGCTAAATGGTTAGGTCACATGGACCCCGAAGGCTCGGAGAAGGTTGGGGGAGGGGACCCATTGGAACAGCTGTTGGGAGACAGATGGTAGCCTTTCGTCAAGGCCATCCAGCGTGTTCTTTAACGTGCACAGGGTATGGCTCTCCCGCACACGGGGCCACGGCTTAACGTCCCACCCGAAGGACGGCGGCCTTTCAAAGACCATCGGTGTCCCCTACTGACCGTGGGCAGGGAGTTTTGCAGAGATAAATCTCAACGCTGACCCAGCTAGCACTCGAATCTGGGAACTGCAAATTACGAGCTTGGCGCGCTACCGACTGAGCCACCCCCGCCCCAGGTTAGGAAAGGGGATTCACTGGAGAGCTATTAGGATATAGATGGGAGCTTCCCGTCATTGCCATTCAACATCATCTTTAATGTGTCTAGGTCAATGCTTCCCTTGCACATGGGGCCACGACAACGTCTCATCCGACGAACTTTCTAAGCCCAACTGTGTCCTCTTTCTCACCGATGGCAGAACGGTGGTTAGCGCAGATAAAACTCAACCCTAGCAGAGTTGGGACTGGAACCTGAAAATATCAGAAATGAGTCTGGTGTTCTATCGACTAAGCCAACCCCCTCCCCACTATAACTACAGGTAAAACCGTTTTATGATTATTTTCATTGCTCCTTCAGCGTCATGTAACGGAAGTGTCATCACAAGTAGTGTCACCGGAATTACCGTCCTTCAGATTTCATACTTTAAATTACTAATTCACAGTCAAGATTCTATTTTATGATAATTCCTAAATTCTTGCTATTTTTATAAATAAATGCATGGGAATAAAACACGGCGGCAGTATTCAGGAAAAGAATCGTAGCGCGCCAGGCTCGTAATCTGCAGTTCTCAGGTTCGAGTCCCAGCTGGGTCAGCGTTGAGATTTATCTCCGCAAAAATTCCCCGCCCTGCCCACGGTCAGTAGGGGACACCGATGGGCTTGGAAAGCCCGCCGTCCGTCGGATGGGACGTTAAGCCGTGGCCCCGTGTGTGGGAGAGCCGTACCCTGTGCACGTTAAAGAACACGCTGGATGGCCTTGACGGGAGGCTACCATCTGTCTCCCAACAGCTGTTCCAATGGGTCCCCTCCCCCAACCTTCTCTGAGCCTTCGGGGTTCATGTGACCTGGCCATTTAGCCCATGGTGTGCAAAAAAGTGCCGCTCAGAGGTAAAACAACCCACAACCCAGGAAAAGAAAGTAGTTTAATGTAGATTTTATCCTCTTACGTTGTAAGAATGTATAGTCGCAAAAGAATATAAATTCCAGAGAATTTTTCTTTTTTTAGCTTTTTCACGATACTAATTTCGTATTCGTGTGCGCGTTCCCCCCTCTTATGAGTATGACTGACCCATGTACACCTGAGATTTCGTACGGCCACATCACTGTATGAAACGCAAAATGAAAAAATGAGACATTTTGAACTGCTAAACATTCAAGTTCAGTGTTTCAAAGTTTTGTGAACAATTGAGATGAGTTCGGGCACTGGCCTAGTGATGATAAACATTTCCAATTTTGTTCACCTTGCCAAAAATTAGATATTTTTGATTGTAATTTTTACCTTTAATCAGCGTTTAGCAATAAAAATTAATAAGCCCTATTTAGGTTTTGATATTTCTTCTCTTTTCAATGGGTTGGGTTGTTTTACCTCTGAGCGGCACTTTTTTGCACACCATGGGCTAAATGGCCAGGTCACATGGACCCCGAAGGCTCAGAGAAGGTTGGGGGAGGGGACCCACTGGACAGCTGTTGGGAGACAGATGGTAGCCTCCCGTCAAGGCCATCCAGCGTGTTCTTTAACGTGCAAGGGTAAGTCTCTCCCGCACACGGGGCCACGGCTTAACGTCCCATCCGACGGACGGCGACCTTTCCAAGCCCATCGGTGTCCCCTACTGACCGTGGGCAGGGCAGGGAAATTTTGCGGAGATAAATCTCAACGCTGACCCAGCTGGGACTAGAACCTGGGAACTACAGATTACGAGCCCCCCCGCCCCCTCTTTGCAATGAATCGCCCTTAGCTTTTAAATGTTTTCCCAAAAATTTTCAGTTCTTTCGAATTATTTCTAGTATTTTTTACTTTTAAATAACACAGTTTAATTTTCTTTTCGAATAATTATAATTTATATGATAGACCTATAGATTCTATGATAGACCAGAATGAAAAGAATTAAAAAACAACTGGATATGTGGCATGCATTTCTGTGTATGTGCCTTATTAAATGACAATTTTCTTTCCTCTAAACCAGAGGTCCCCAAACTTATTTGTCCTACCGCCCGCTTTTCAGAAAAAAAAAATTACTCAGCGCCCCCTTCGAAATTTACCTTCTTTAAGCGAACAAACAAAGATGCAGTGACAAATTTGCGTTCTTTTATGTATCTATATTTCTACCTACGTCCTACAACATAGTAAAGGAAGATGTTGTATATAAAATACCTCGAAACTTGAAATTATTAATTAAAATCAACCATAGTAACATTCACATTACACACAGAAAATTAAGATAACGAAGGATAATTTTATGTGTTTATTTGGAAAATAAAGTAATCACTACGACTTGAACTCTATGCTACACAACAGATGAAACATGTACGAACGGTTTTTCAAAATTTTCTTATCCTCCCTTCTTTCTTTATGCCGTGGGTGCAAATCTAAGGGACCTGGGTTCGAGCCCTGGGTAAGGCATGGATGTATGTGTCGTTCTGCTGAGGTCCTGCCATCCTCTCAGACCTTCTACTGTGGCATATAAACTGACAGCCTCCTGTCAGACCTCTGTGGCAAGCAGCTGCTTGAGGGGGTATTTATTTATTTCTTCTTTCTTTATGCTTCCACGGCGCTCCAATTGCACCCGAGGCTACTACTGAGCCCCTGGATTGTTCCAACGCTCCGTCAGGGGGCGGTATCACCCACTTTGGGAAAAATTGGTCTAAACGAACTTCGGCTCAAAATTTCTATTCAAACTGATTTCAAAATAGCACTATATTTTAAAATACTTAATTATCGTTTTTACTTTTTAAAAAGATAAGTCAAAATATCTGGTTGAGCGATATTTTTACTTCTTTTTAGAGTTCCGAAAGGAAATGATACATGAACCGTGCCGTATCCTGAAATGCATGCAGTCAAACCAATCTTTTTAAAATCTCCTTTCCTTAGTAGACTATAGCAGTATATTTTCCTTAGTTGGGTTGTTTTACCTCTGAGCGGCACTTTTTTGCACACCATGGGCTAAATGGCCAGGTCACATGGACCCCGAAGGCTCAGAGAATGTTGGGGGAGGGGACCAACTGGAACAGCTGTTGGGAGACAGATGGTAGCCTCCCGTCAAGGCCATCCAGCATGTTCTTTAACGTGCACAGGGTATGGCTCTCCCGCACACGGGGCCACGGCTTAACGTCCCATCCGACGGACGGCTGCCTTTCCATGCCCATCGGTGTCCCCTACTGACCGTGGGCAGGGCGGGGAATTTTTGCGGAGATAAATCTCAACGCTGACCCAGCTGGGACTCGAACCTGGGAACTACAGATTACGAGCCTGGCGCGCTACCGACTGAGCCACCCCCGCCCCGTTTTCCTTAGTCGACTATATTATTCTATTTATTTGACGACAGAATGAAAATCTTAATGTTATTTGAAAGCAAAAATACTAACAATAATTTGCAGAAACTGAAAATTCTTTATAACATTGGGGAGGGGTGAGGGGGTCAGCGCATCAGGTTCTTAATCTGCAGTTCCTAGATGTTCGGCCAGGTTCGGGTTCGAGCTATAGAGCTCAGCATGTGGGTTGGATTGTTTTACCTCTGAGCGGCACTTTTTTGCACACCATGGGCTAAATGGCCAGGTCACATGGACCCCGAAGGCTCAGAGAAGGTTGGAGGAGGAGACCCACTGGAACAACTGTTGGGAGACAGATGGTAGCCTCCCGTCAAGGCCATCCAGCGTGTTCTTTAACGTGCACAGGGTATGGCTCTCCCGCACACGGGCCACGGCTTAACGTCCCATCCGACGGACGGCGGCCTTTCCAAGCCCATCGGTGTCCCCTACTGACCGTGGGCAGGGCGGGGAATTTTTGCGGAGATAAATCTCAACGCTGACCCAGCTGGGACTCGAACCTGGGAACTACAGATTACGATCCTGGCGCGCTACCGACTGAGCTACCCCCCGCCCCGCCCCGCCCCGCCCCGCATGTGCCCGAAGTCATGTATAATAAGAGTAAAATGAACAGAAAATAACGGATATAATGTGTGAATAATGTAAGCGGTGCATCTTTAGGGATATTATCATATAAATAAATAAATACCCAGTAAACGTATAGAAAAAAAAAATTAAATACACGTAAATACTGTAATATAAAAACAAGTAGGAAGCATAAAAAGTTCAGTACTCAGTTTTGAACAATTATTTATTTTTCGAAACATATTCAGAAAAATCAGATAATGGGAGGATGCCTCATTATATGGCGACAAAAGTTAATGTTTCAGTTTCTCATCTTGAAAAAAGAATGGCCGCAACACAAGTGACCAAGTATCGGAAAAATAAACCACTGCGAGGTCATGAGAAACAGGAAATGAGGAAACGGAAAAATAACCACTGCGAGGTCATGAAAATATGTAAACAAATGATTTGAATGTGTTTCGTCATTTTAAAAGAAGACAATTCTGATTTTCCTATCTCTATTTATAAAGAAGAGTGTTTGAATCCCTTAGTCATTCCCCTAAATAGGGCGGGGTGGCTCAGTCGGTAGCGCGCCAGGCTCGTAATCTGTAGTTCCCAGGTTCGAGTCCCAGCTGGGTCAGCGTTGAGATTTATCTCCGCAAAATTCCCCGCCCTGCCCACGGTCAGTAGGGGACACCGATGGGCTTGGAAAGGCCGCCGTCCATCGGATGGGACGTTAAGCCGTGGCCCCGTGTGTGGGAGAGCCATACCCTGTGCACGTTAAAGAACACGCTGGATGGCCTTGACGGGAGGCTACCATCTGTCTCCCAACAGCTGTTCCAGTGGGTCCCCTCCCCCAACCTTCTCTGAGCCTTCGGGGTCCTTGTGACCTGGCCATTTAGCCCATGGTGTGCAAAAAAGTGCCGCTCAGAGGTAAAACAATCCAATACAACCGACCATTCGCTTTCCGACCATGCTTCGTCGACTCCTCGATTTTTTAGTCGGTTAAAGCCTAAATAGAAGGTCGAATAATTGAACTTTTACTGTATATTACATTTATTGAAATAAATATATTTAAAACAATATATATTTGCATTATAACGTCGATCCTTTTTATAAATAAATATTTCCACAGAACCTTTTCATTGTTCGATAAGAGTCGCAAATATTATCTCAGAGGTGTAGATTCCAGTGGTAAAACATAAGCCTATCTACAGTCATTTATCAAAATTATTTATAAAGGTAAAAAACTGAGAAGGAAATTCGGTGAAACAACTAACTTTTAAAATGTTTTATCTTGAAATTAACTCATTTCTAATATTACTACGACTAGAAACCTCAGATGAAATTACGTTCAATAATTTTGATTTATAGATTATTTATCCATTTATAAACAAAATGCCATTATTTTTCTCATTTACAGAGAATGAACACTAAATATATTTCTTAAATTTAATAGATGTCAGAATATATTGCCAATAAATCTTTCAACACAAATCTCTTAAAAATATATTTTCGACCTTTTCAATGCATACTGACCTATATGTGAAATAATTTAGGATATAAAATATATTCGGAAGTAACTCCCCACCACCACCACCGAATCTCTCTGCAGCGGGAAGTCACCCACAGTTTCGAAACCACTGGTCTATATCATGCTTAATAGAAAAGCCGTTGTTTACTGGCGCAACAAATATTTGTATTTTTCATACAAATAACGAAAACCCGTAGCAGAAATAAAAGACATCCATTTGTAAGAGTGTAACTTTCAGAGAAACAATTTGTTCCTAAAAAATAAAATAAATGCCCCCTCAAGCAGCTGCTTGCCACATAGGTCTGACAGGAGCCTGTCAGTTTATATGCCATAGTAGAAGGATCTGAGAGGATGGCAGGACCTCAGCAGAAAAACGACACACACACATCCATCCATGCCTTAACCCGGGGCTCGAACCCAGGTCCCTTAGGTCAGTAGCCAAGCGTGATAACCACTCGGCCATGGGACGTACTATGCGACAATATTGACTATCTGATATCACTAAAAATCTGACTACTCTAAAAGACTACGAAGTTGTTTCAGAGTAGGAACGCAAAAATTCATTTCGAAACATGTCAAATTACTTCTGTGTCGTCATTAGCAGCGCAAGCGTATCCCAAGCTGCCTTAGATGGTGTGAGGTGTTGAAAGTCTGCTACCACAATCCATCGCTTCTCAGCGCTGTTCGTCAATTCTGTCATACACCCCCGCAGCTCACTCGCCGACAGGTGTCGCCATTGTCTCTTGGCACACCGGAGCTTCGAGGGTGTGCCTCTATGTCCGCAGAAAGGGTCGATGACCTAACGACTCCACCCGCAGGGAGGGCAAAATGCAACAGAAAAGCTTTTTCTCGCTTTCAAGAAGGGAATGTCTTTTAACAATCCTGGTAACCACAGTAACCCCGTGTCACCACCGGCCAAGTTGGCTCTCTTGAATAGGTTAAGCCACTCACGCAGGTTTCCGACTACAGCTACAAGTGGCTTCTTCTTCTTTCATTGCGCAGCATTCAACAGTGGCGATACTTCACGCGGTCGTTACTTGTCTAACATTTCAAGGGACCGAACGCTGAGGGGAAAGTGCACGGCCTTTTCTTTCACCTAGAGAACGTGCGCACTTTATTTTGCCGAAAGGCAGGCGACTTTCTGCTCCCTTCACACCTCGTTCCCATTGGACGTTTTTAATTTATCAGCCTATTCAGAATCTTGCACGGAAAGTTCTTATTCTTCACAGAGTATCTAAATGCCCTTTCATTTTTTCGTAAAACATGTCATTCGTGTAACTACATTCTGAGAATACAGATTACAATGGAGAAAAAAAGATTAAATCCGGTATGGAGCAATATCAGATGCATTTTTTTAAATCATTTATTTAAAACCATTATAAATAAATTACTTCTATTTACAGATGCCCCAAAAAATCTAATAGCTTATCTGCAGGAGAAAAAAAATTCGTCGACAAATATTTCACATTTTTTTCTTATCTTTATCCGCTAATCTTAATAAATTTACATCTTGTCGCATTTACATATTTCAGTTCAAAACTGAATAATTCACTTCCTTTATTAATATTAAATTTTTACAAATAAAAAATAAATACCCCCTCAAGCAGCTGCTTGCCACAGAGGTTTGACAGGAGCCTGTCAGTTTATATGCCACAGTAAAAGATCTGAGAGGATGGCAGGACCTCAGCAGAAAACAACACGAACATCCATGCCTTACCCGGGTTACCTCTTACTTTTATTAAATAAAAAAAAATAAATACCCCCTCAAGCAGCTGCTTGCCACAGAGGTTTGACAGGAGCCTGTCAGTTTATATGCCACAGTAAAAGATCTGAGAGGATGGCAGGACCTCAGTAGAAAACAACACGAACATCCATGCCTTACCCGGGTTACCTCTTACTTTTATTAAATAAAAAAAATAAATACCCCCTCAAGCAGCTGCTTGCCACAGAGGTTTGACAGGAGCCTGTCAGTTTATATGCCACAGTAAAAGATCTGAGAGGATGGCAGGACCTCAGCAGAAAACAACACGAACATCCATGCCTTACCCGGTTTACCTCTTACTTTTATTAAATAAAAAAATAAATACCCCTCAAGCAGCTGCTTGCCACAGAGGTCTGACAGGAGCCTGTCAGTTTATATGCCACAGTAGGAGATCTGAGAGGATGGCAGGACCTCAGCAGAAAAACGACACACACATCCATGCCTAATTCCGGGGCTCGAACCCAGGTCCCTTAGATCAGTAGCCAAGCGTGCTAACCACTCGGCCACCTCAAATCAAATATTTCATAATTATGTTATGATCGTGATTTTTAGTTTCCTTCAATGAGGAGTGATACTACGCATACTAACCTAGACACTATTTTCGAAAAATACCGTTGGATGTCTTCGTTACACATTTCTTAAATTCTTCACCCGTTAACTTCATAACAAATTCAACTATTCAATTCATAGTCCAATGGTAGGCAATTCAGACCTGAAGACAAAGACGGTGAGTTTAAGCAACACTACTTTCCGAAATTATTGCATTTTATATTCGTTGTAGATAAATAATACACCGGTTATTGAAAATTTACGTAACAAAATATATATTTCGAAATCTGCCATCTCTCTGTGGAAACATGCTAGATTCTGAAAACAAAATGTTATTGTAGTTTTTTTATGTTAAAGTTTACACCCATTGTATCTATCGTTGAATATCCTGAAAGATCCAGTGGGTTAGCAATTATCTACACCAGAGGTTCTCAACGTGTGGTACGCCGTGAGAGCGTACCCCGGTCGCTAGTTCTAATAACAAAGTCACTAAGTTGGCAACACTGCTATGCAAAAATGTGATTTTTTTGTGTTTATCGATATATGTAATTTATGAATACAAAATTTAATGTGTATATATATATTATTTTATTCCCATTGTTATACTATAACTATAGTTTTTTCTATCTGTGCAAGGGGTACGCCTGTTACATACACATTTCCAGGGGGTACTGAAGCATGAAAGGTTGATAATCACTGATCTACACTATGCCTATTGCAAGCCGGGATCTAGAAATGGGAAGAGATTGAGTCGAAATGAACGGGAAAGCCATTCCTGTATAAACTTTTCCCTCAGTTCTATCTAGTGGTATTTACCAAATTACAGATAAAAATACTGATTAATATATATATATAATATTTAAACCCACCCCAAAAGTTTGACTGATAATTCTTGCTTAATTTACAGTTTTTCTATCTTACAACTCACAATGTACCAGTGGCATAACTAGAGGGTGTGGGTGGAGTGGTCGCCTCGGGCGCCACAATCCAGAGGGCTGCAAAATAGCTTTTAAGAAGTAAAATTTCAGAATTTTTTTCCCGTTTTGTCCATTTCGGGGATTTTACGATCCCCCCCCCCCCCCCCCCCGCCTTCTATTTGCTGTCTCCAGTTCAGAGGAGGCAGCAAAGGTTACCTCCAGCTGCTTTTGCTGCCTCCAGTTACGGCAAAACTGATGCACTGCAATGTATGAGCTAGGTAGGCGAGGGCAGCATCCCCAGAAATTTCTGGAGATCACCCGCTTTCCGAGGGATTACTCCCAACCCAAGGCAGCTAGGAATCTACGAAATTTGGGACCAATCGCTCAAGTAGCAGCGGAACCATAAAGAAACAGAATTTCTGCCACGGTTGACGTCACACGTTCGCCTTACCGTCCTCCCAAGAATTACAGCTATTATATGATGTTCAATACTTTCTTCGCTTCCGTTCCGATTGCAAGCATTCTCAGAAGAGTGGGGAAGGGGCTTGGTGCTCTTCATATCCAACTCTTGACAACGTATGCAAAATTTTAAAACATCGATTTTTTTTGTCGATATAAGGGAAATTTTAAAACATCGAAAAATACTTTAAGAAGTATTTTTGTGTGTCTGTTTCGACAGATTTTTGCATAAATATGCTATTCCAATAAGAAATGACGATACGGTATTTGAATTTCCAAGGTAGAGAGCAATTTTTACAATTCTAATTTTAATATTCCAATGCTTACTACCCTGCTGAGGAGTGGTCAACCACACAGGGTCCTGGTGCTGACCATATAAACCTACTGGACTGGACAGATATATGGCTCTGAGCTTGATTATGGATCCTGATTTTGCTGCACTGGTGGGCTTCTGTGGAGGGAAAATCTTCCGCTGTGTTTTCTGTTTGTTTGTGGGTTGACAGCCCCAAGTGAATAGATTCACAGGATATGTTTATCAGTTGGTGGATAATCCTGAGCAGAAGTCATCGCAGGCACCTGAACTCTTTGCTTCTATTGGCATCGTCAAATTCTACATTGGAGGAAGTCTTTCAGTGTAGATGGCTTCAGCCTTTAGTAGTGGGGGAACGGGTCTTTGCCCCATGTCTGCGATTAGGGGGCTGTTTGATATTGTCGGCATTCCCTCTCTCAATAAACATAGTTTCTTTAAACATCCCACTAACCATTTTCTCTCCATAGGTAGTTGGAATGTGAGGACTCTGCACAGAGCTTTTTCTCTTGATGTCCTCACACAAGAATTCCACCATTATAATTTAGATATTCTCGGCTTGCAAGAGACCAGATGGGCAGATAAAGGTCAGATTCTTAAAAATAATCTTAAATTTCTCTTTTCAGGGAGGGACGACAATAAGCATCACCAAGGCGTGGGTCTGCTTCTCAGCAGACACGCTAGCGATGCTCTTCTAGGATATGAGTGCATTAATGAAAGGTTTCTTACAGCAAAATTTCAGACAAGCGTTAAAGACTTGAATGTTATCTGCTGTTATGCCCCCACTGAGGATGCCGATGAGGATGAGAAGGATAGGTTTTATGAACAACTTCAGGATATTTTGAATTCTGTCAAGAAAGGAGATATTACCCTTGTTCTTGGTGACTTCAATGCCAAAGTTGGTACTTACTCTGACCTTTGGGGAGGAGTAATAGGCCCTTTTGGTATTGGTAGCTGCAATAGCAATGGGCAACGTCTCCTACAGGTAAGTAAACTCAATGGATTCAGAATAACTAACACTTATTACAAACACCGCGACATACATAAGTACACATGGGTTTCACCTGATAGGCTGCATAAGAATATGATTGATTACATATTAATTAACAGCAAATGGGCTAGTTCTGTTAGGAATACCAGGGCATATAGGGGAGCTGAAATTGGATCTGACCATTACCTTGTTAAAAGTGTCTTGCAACTTAAACTTAAAAAGTGTTGTGCTAGGGTTAAAAAATTTACTTTTAATACTGAAGCTCTGAAAGATCCAGTTATAGCCAAAGCTTACCATGATAGGTTACTTAGTCATTATGACAGTCATGGTTTGCTTACTACTGAAGTTGAGGAAGAATGGGATCATTTTAAACAGGCGTTTTTGGACACTAACAGTACTCTTTTAGGAAAAAACGAGCAGAAGAGACAGAATTATCTGAGTGATAAGGCACTTGAGCTTATTTCGGAAAGAAAGAACTGCAGGAATGCCCTTAATCAATACCCTACTAGTCCTAATAGAAAGCATTACAGAGACCTTAATAAACTTGTAAAGGATCAGTTAGCTGCTGATAAGAATCTTTGGCTTGATGGTTTGGCTGACAAAGCCGAGGAAGCAGTTAGACAGCACAACAGCAGAGAGCTGTACCAGATAGTTAATGTTTTGTATGGTAGAAAACGGACAGGCATACAAGGATTGAAGGATAAACAAGGTAAGGTTATAGAAGGTGAGGATTCTGTCCTGTCTAGGTGGGCTGAGCATTTCAGTGATCTTCTAAACAATGTGGTTAGTTCAACTCCCATTGTTTGTAATAATAATAGATGCATTACTGCCTTTAATGTTGGCTATATAACACAATCTGAAGTTATTTTAGCTGTTTCTGAACTTAAACTTCATAAATCCCCAGGGGTAGATGAAATTACTACGGAAATGCTTAGAGCTGGGAATGTTTCGGTTACCACTTGGATGACTAAAATTCTGAATATCTTTTATGATAAAGGCATGGTTCCTAAGGATTTTACCAGAGCTATTGTTATCCCTATTTTCAAAAAAATTGATCGCAGTTCTTGTGATAACTATAGGGGTATCAGCCTACTCTCTGTTCCAGGTAAAGTTCTTTCCATGATTGTGCTTAATAGAATTAAGAATCTGGTTGACAGTCAATTGCGTGATGAGCAATGTGGATTCAGAAGTGGTAGGGGATGTGTAGATCAGATATTTTCACTTAGGCAGATTCTTGAGAAATGTTTAGAGTTTCAGAAACCTTTGGTTGCTAGCTTTGTTGATTTCAAAAAGGCTTTCGACTCTGTTGATCGTCATAATTTGTGGTTGATTGTGAGATCATATGGCATACCAGACAAGTTAGTTAACATAATGAAAGCTCTCTATAATAACACTGAGTCGTGTGTGAGAGTTGGTAAGTCTTGTAGCAATTGGTTTAGCATTACTTCTGGTGTTCGACAAGGGTGCATTTTGTTTCCTTTTCTCTTTAGCTTGGTTATTGATTATGTTATGCGAAATTCACTTCATGGGAAAGATTTTGGCCTTAAATGGGCTGGAGATACGAAAATTTCTGATTTAGATTATGCTGATGATTTAGCCCTTTTGGCAAATGATGTTGATGAGATGAACTCTTTCATTCGAGCTGTTGATGAAACTGGTAGTAGAGTAGGTTTGGTTATAAACGGAGAGAAAATTAAAGTGATGAAAATTGGTCAGGCAGGTTGTGATTCAGTTAATCTGAATGGTTGCAGTCTTGAGCAGGTGTCACAGTTTAATTATCTTGGGAGCTATGTAACAGATACTGGTGATGTGCGGCATGAGATTAGACGAATAGGGATTGCTGCTGGGACTTTTAAGAATCTATGGAGAGTGTGGAGAAATAGGCGTATACACCTAAAGACTAAAATTAGACTGTATAATAGTTTGGTTCTTTCTAGGGTTAGTTATGGTAGTGAAACTTGGCACTTTGTAAACAAGATAACAGCAAACTAGACGCTTTTGATTCTAGATGCTTACGCAGTATCTTGGGCATTAGGTGGTTCAACTTTGTAACTAATGATGAGGTTAGGCAAAGGAGTTCGCAACCTCCTTTAAGCAGCATATTGTGCAGAGAGAGACTCCGTTGGTTTGGCCATGTTGCCCATATAAATAATTATAGATTGGCGAATAGGGTTATGAACAGTGTGCCTAAAGGCCTCAGAAAGAAGGGGAGACCTAGGATGCGGTGGACAGACAATGTCAAACAGGACCTTGTTAGAATTGGTGTGCAATGGCCAGATGCAGTAGATGTAGCTCAGGATAGACTTGCTTGGAGAACTCAATTGCACGGTCTGGTTGGACCTCCGTAGCCCATGGCTGCTTGAGGATGATGATGATGATGATAATGAGTGCTTCCCGCAGCCCAATTAAAAGGATAAAAATAATGCTGGTAAATACGGGTGAACAGGGTATCCTGATACATAATACAACCTACTTAGAAAACTAATCAGAGATAGGCAAACGTGAAAAAAACCCACACCAGGCACCTTCAGGACTCGAACTCTGCCACGCAAGCTAAGGCGGTCGCGATTTCGCGCTTCCTGAGTAAGATCAGGAAGGAGGTGGTGGTAGACATTCTCAACGGAGGAGTTCATACAATCCGGATGATACGATTTTTTTAAACGAGAATATGAAATGTTGCATGCACATTTCCATATTTACTGGATGTTACTCACAACCAGAAACTCTAACGTGGTATAATAGACATTATATTTCACAGACAAGAAACTCGCAGTTATGAAACGAGGATACTAATCAGAGATAAATTAAGATGAAAAAAAATCGCTCTTTTTTTGCACGCTTTTTCCTATCTCTGATTAGTGTGCTGGTTTCGCAACCGAGTTTACTGTATATAGTATTTAGAAAATTTATAGACATGAAACCTAAAGTAAATTTTTTCTTGAATAGCTTTCACATTTCTTGAATTTTAATTCCCCACCATCGTGATATACTAGTTACAACATTGCAATCCCGAAGGGAAAAAAACGTTAAAAAACACTACTTTTTTTAGTTTTTGTAATGAGGCATACCGCCGTCCCGTGGCCGATTGGTTAGCACGCTTGACTGTTGATCTAAGGGACCTGGGTTCGAGCCCCGGAATTAGGCATGGATGTGTGTGTCGTTTTTCGGCTGAGGTCCTGCCATCCTCTCAGATCTCCTACTGTGGCATATAAACTTACAGGCTCCTGTCAGACCTCTGTGGCAAGCAGCTGCTTGAGGGGGTATTTTTTTTAAATGAGGCATATAACGATTAAACTTGAAATCACAAATTTGTGACCTACGGTCCGCGTCCGCCTCATCACCGATGAAATTTTTCTGAATAAACTACTATTTAGTTACCCACACATTTCGTATTGTAACAATACTAGTTGTTTTCCTTTCAGTTTATATTTGCTTTACTGAACTAATTATAAAAAACATAAATAAATATCTCCTCAAGCAGCTGCTTGCCACAGAGGTCTGAAGGGAGCCTATCAGTTTATATGCCATAGCAGAAGGTATGTGAGGATAAAGGATCTCAGCAGAAAATAAATTTTACTAAATTGGCTAAATTCGTGTTTTATTTTATTCGGTCAGAAACGTGCAACCTAAGTCATGGGTCCTTGAACCAGGCATTTCTAACTAGCCAAGTGAATGTATGGAGTATAATTTTTCGTATAGTTAGGAACTAAATCCAGTTTAAAGTAGTATATTTATTTTTACAGAGATATCGTAAGAAAGTTTCTTACTATTTAAATCAACTTGTATGAAGAATAAGGTTTATAATAATTATATCTACTGAAATTGAGTTGTTAATTTCAAGTTTTCATGCTACTTAATTAGTACAATGCATTAGTATTCAGACCTGGGTGTTGCTTCCCTTATTGAGAAATAGACCGCCAGTGAAAAAGATCGAACACCTTTCTATTTCATCACCAAGAAGAGATTTCTGAGTGTTTGAGTTTCTAAACAAACAGCAGCTATTGCTAAAAAAATATTAAATGTCTCTTTGATAATATACATAACATTTAAAAAAAAATATCCTGTTAGAAGTTGGCTCTACAAGATCACATCCTCTTTCTCTGATAATAAAATGTTTTCTACTCCCAAGATTTTCAAAGCAAAATATGGTGAAACTTCTTTTGCCTTTCAAGCAACCTCAACTTGGAACTCTCTACCGAGCGATATCATTTCTTTAAATTCTAAAACAAAATTCAAAAACTATATTATTCCACTCCTATTAGAATACTGAAACGTTTGACCAACAACATCTCCTCACCCCTATTCCCACTCCCCATCTTTGCCCTTTGTCTGGATTATTCGCAATCTTCCCCCCCCCCCTTTCATTCATTTAATATTACTCTCTGTGGTGTTGGGGCGGGGTGGCTCAGTCGGTAGCGCGCCAGGCTCGTAATCTGTAGTTCCCAGGTTCGAGTCCCAGCTGGGTCAGCGTTGAGATTTATCTTCGCAAAATTCCCCACCCTGCCCACGGTCAGTAGGGGACACCGATGGGTCTTGGAATAGGCCGCCGTCCGTCGGATGGGACGTTAAGCCGTGGCCCCGTGTACGGGAGAGCCATACCCTGTGCACGTTAAAGAACACGCTGGATGGCCTTGACGGGAGGCTATCATCTGTCTCCCAACAGCTATTCCAGTGGGTCCCCTCCCCCAACCTTCTCTGAGCCTTTGGGGTCCATGTGACCTGATCATTTAGCCCATGGTGTGCAAAAAAGTGCCGCTCAGAGGTGAAACAACCCAACTCTCTGTTGTCTTGAAACCTTCTTTTTCTTCCCCCTAAGTTTGTTTTTTATCATATTTAATATTATATGTTTGTCTTCGTCTGTGCAACTTGTCATTTTGTTTATATGTATCAAATAATTATGCAATTCCTGTAAATATGTTTGTATTTTTTGTCCTATCATCAATATTTTTTTTTAATTTCTCAAATATACTGGGGCATCAAGCCACTTGTACGTTTAAATTAATATCCGAAATTACCTTACCTTGGCTTTACTGTAACCCCCTGCATGAAATAAATTATTATGATTATAATATAAAGTTGCAAATCTGTTATTGAGCTTTTTTAGAGCTTCGACACAGCTCATGAACAAGAAAAAAATTCTTTACACCTAGGTGTCTTCGTTTCTTCTCTAGCCCAAAATAGGAAAACTTTTTGCTATTCAGTTGGGCACGATACTTGTTTCTTTCGTATATTTGTAAATCAGTTTTCTCGTTAAGAAATTTCTGACATCGGGAATCGGCGTTACATATTCGGAGGGAGGAGGGGAAAAACCGTTTTATCTACTTATAGTGCGAGTGGACAAGTATTCGAATGGACGCGTTTTTAGTGTTAATGCGAGTTTAACGAAGAAAATTTCCACCCAAATGAGAAATACTTATTGTAAACACTTCAAATAAAAAGCACAAGTTTTATTCTCAACTTTGATTTAGGGAATTTTGGAGCTTAGCTCATTCAGTTCATTTCGCTTTTCACTATTCAAATAAGATAATAAGGATTTAAGTTTTCAATTTAAGAAGTTTTTTGTATTACAAATAACGCTGCATAATTTACATAATAAAAGCAATTTTTTTTACATGCTTTTCAGTGTATTATCAGTTTTAAATAAAAAAAATAAAAAAAACCTCAAGCAGCTGCTTGCCACAGAGGTCTGACAGGAGCCTGTCAGTTTATATGCCATAGTAGAAGGTCTGAGAGGATAGCAGGCCCTCAGCAGAATAATGTAGCGTAATGTAGCACTGAGAAGAATCAGAATTGAAACATATGCGCCGCCATTAGTGCTGCCATCTAGTGCTGGTTTTATTTACGAAATATGATTCCGCAAAGAATTACTACGTTGATGCAAAGCTGATCCATCCATACTTACTGCGAATACCTTGCGGTTATGGCGCAGCGAAGGCTGCATAAGAAAATGACAGCGACATTACAATGAACGAGTATCAAAGCGACGCCAATTTCAACGAAATCGAGTCGAAGGGAGGAGAGGCGGCGAACTGTCGCCGGAACGTTTTACAAGGCAGCGTGGGCGGAACATGTGGGTGGGAACCCGGAGAGTTGAACAGTTAGAGATAACAGTAGCAATATTACTCACTGTTACGACTATCAGATAGAATCCTAGAAATATTACTCATCGGTTTTACAGCCAAAGATAAGGCCGAACAGGAGAGAATTATGTGGTGAATGAACCCGAGTTGATACCAGGATACGGAGAGCAGCGTAAAACAGATGGAGCTGGTCGTAAAGCTGCGGCTCGATCCCGGCCACCCTAGTACAACTATGAACCTTTTTTTCCTCAGTCACTCCAGCAATTCTTTTTAACCTCAAATGCTATCCAAATATAAATCAACTAAAAATTGCCTTAAACCTGCGTTTCACTCAAATTCGTATTAGCCTAATATTTAGCAAAGTATAAGCCAATTAAGAATTCTACAGCAAATTCTTCCTTCAGAACCATGGGCGTCAGCTGAAAAAATTTCAAGGGGAGGTGGAAGATGGGCAAAGCATTTCTAGGGGCGGGGTTGTATGTCAAAAAAAAATTAATGTTTCAAGATAGAAATATTTAGGTGAAGCCGTTCATTATTGACAGTTGCGAATGCCAGATAAAGATGCCCTGAAATAAAACGAAGAAAAGAAAAAGTATTGAAAATACATGCAAAAAAAAATGTATTTTTTCCATATTAGTAAATAACTAGAAGAACACGTATATCCTATGGAGCATATGGAAATCTCGTTTCCAAAGAGAATAAAATTTACCTATTTTTTTTTCGCTTCTTAAATAAATAAATAAAATTTTATTCAACTTCTGATAATATATATAAAATATTGGTCATATTACAAGAGTTTCCAAACTCGCCAGTAGATACCATTTTACAGATACAGAATAATTTTAATAAATTTTTAAATTTTAATTAAAAGTTTTAATTCAAACTAATAGATGATGAGGGAAAATGCAAACAGCACCATTTCATTAGTAATTATACTACATGAAAAGTTTCTTTAATTCCTTAAATTTAAAAAGTTGCTTTTCTCAAATCCCTCTGAGAAAAAGGAGATTAATGCTGTCAGAAGAATATCCCTTGACACTGGGGGCGGTTCAGTCGGTAGCGCGCCAGGCTCGTAATCTGTACTTCCCAGGTTCGAGTCCCAGCTGGGTCAGCGTTGAGATTTATCTCCACAAAATTCCCCGCCTACCCACGGTCAGTAGGGGACACCGATGCGCTTGAAAAGGCCGCCGTCCGTCGGATGGGACGTTAAGCCGTGGCCCCGTATGCGGGAGAGCCATACCCTGTGCACGTTAAAGAACACGTTGGATGGTCTTGATGGGAGGCTACCATCTGTCTCCCAACAGCTGTTCCAGTGGGTCCCCTCCACCAACCTTCTCTGAGCCTTCGGGGTCCATGTGACCTGGCCATTTAGCCCATGGTGTGCAAAAAAGTGCCGCTCAGAGGTAAAACAACCCAACTCTTGACACTGTCCCACTGAAATTCAAATTTTCTGCCGTAAACAGATCACTTGCAACATTCGTTAAAGGTTTTGCCGTTTCCATATTTCGTGATCTCTAATGCGAATTATAGCCGTCCCGTGGCCGAGTGGTTAGCACGCTTGGCTACTGATCTAAGGGACCTGGGTTCGAGCCCCGGAATTAGGCATGGATGTGTGTGTCGTTTTTCTGCTGAGGTCCTGCCATCCTCTCAGATCTCCTACTGTGGCATATAAACTGACAGGCTCCTGTCAGACCTCTGTGGCAAGCAGCTGCTTGAGGGGGAATTTATTTTTATTATAATGCGAATTATATTTCGTTAGTACCAATCCAGCTGAAAAAGAGTTTTGCAATTATCTCTTAAAACAGCTGCGTTTCCCACCCACCCTGGGCATAGGGGTGTCAACTCATTTTTGCCAATGAAAACTTCACGACCGTCGCATTCCACCACAAAAATTTAAAATTTCCAAAATAAATACATCGTTTGCAATATTCGTTTTAAATTTTGGAATTTTCAACTTTTTCCACCGTGGGACGCCGCAATTATAGCTTTTGGGAGATTTGGAAAGTGCGAATGGTAAAATTTCATCAATACCTATCCAACAAAATCAATTTTTAATTTATCTCATCAAACTTTTTTGTTTACAGTCTACAGATAGACAGAAGATAAAATGAACACAATATCTCGCTTTTTAAAAACAAGATAAGCAAAAGGAAACAAAAGAAATAGTAAAAAAATAAAAAAAAATCCTGATATTATTCAACGTAAAATTAATATTTTCATCAAGTTTTTCAGGGGACCAACTGCCCACTTCACTTCCGTCGATGTCCCAAAGAGTGTCTTGCAAAATAGTGCCTTGAGAGAAATGAGATTTATGTTGTTTAAGAAACAAGAATTACTACACATCTTTCATTCTACACTAGAAAACAAACGAAAAAGGTAATATGGAACAGAAAAATTGTTTAAACATTTTTACTTACAATCACCAACGACCATATGGTTCTAAAACTCAAATGTTTAGCACTAACACGTATAAATCTCTATTGAGTATAAAAAGATTTATGAATAATGTAGACGAAATAATCAAGCTAAAAATTTAACTGTGAAATGCTGTTGTGCTAAAATGATTTTACTGATATAGTTTTCGATCATATAATGAAATCATGAGCCATTAATAGTTCTACATCAAGATACATCGAAAATTTACCATATTTTTACAGATAAATTAATATCCCAATAAAACCGCTAAAGTTATTCACTCATTGACCATTTTATTAGGAATAGATCCATGTTATGTCAATAGGAGTGAGATTAAGTGTACGGTAACATCTTAAACTTATTTGGATTCATACTGTAATAAGATTTCAATCAAATCTAAATCTCGAATTTCAACAACATTCGTTAGAATCTTAAAATTACGAAGCTGAGATAATTAAAAGCAAATTGATTCATTCTACAAATATCGTTCAAAATTGCCGAAAAAATCAATCAACTGCTAAAAATATACTTAAACATTTTACTAAACTATTAGACTGTTAGTACTATATCTTTAGCCTGTTTGAATTAACTTCATGCCAATTATTTTAATTGGAATTTTTACTGTTAAATATTCCAGCTTTCTGAACTATATATTATATACTATACTAGAAGGTTTTTTTGGTTGAAAACTGATATTTAGATCGATCTGACTGATATATATTTATTTTGGTTGCAATTTTCCTTAAAAAAATCTTATTCACTATGATAATAATTACTGAATCTGATTTTCTATTAATATAACATTGCTCATTTCCTAACGAATTGGGGTGGCGCTGGAGCGCAGTAAGTAGCGGCCAAGTTCATAATCTGCAGTTCCTAGGTTCGAAGGTACCCCTAGGTTTCCTAGGTACCCTGTGCCAGCGCTCAGATTTATATCCGTTAACCCCCAATCTGCCCTCTGTCAGGAAGGGGACATCGACGTGCTTGGAAAAATCGTCATCCTTCGGAATGCATATTAAGCCGTGGCCCGTGTACAAGAGAGCTTGTGCACGTTAAAAGATACGATGGATGGCCATGAAGAAACTATCTGTTTCCTAACAGTGGGTGTCCTCCTCCCAACCATTTCTGAGCCTTTGGGGTCCTTGTGATTTGGTCATCTACCCACTGCTCGCAAAAAAGTACTTCTCAGAGGTAACTCAACCTAACAAATTCAATGTGCACATATATAATCTAGAAAAAATACTGATTTAACACGAAGGATGTAAATAACATTTCCTCATTTAAGTGATATTTTTCCCTTAGTTTTATCCTAACGCAATATTGTTCTAAGCTCAAATAATGGAATAGAGGTAGAAGCAAAAAATTTGCTTTACATACTGAGTAAACTAGACACGCTCAGATTGCAAACAACAACGATTTTTAAGAAGATCTAACATCCCAGAGCAAGAGAGCAAAAGTTCACTTTCCAAGGAGAAAAAATACAAACAGCCCATAATAAGGATAATGATTTAAAAATGAGAGGTATATATGCTGTTTCAGCATCGAATAATTTCTGAGTAGTTTATTACTCGTAAATTCTTTATTACTCCCCATTTTTGATTTAGTAGGACTGAGAATTTTTTCCCATTGTCCGCTTTTTAGATTTCATTGGGCTTGAAAAATGACATGGTCTCTGTGCAATCGAGCCATACTCATGTCGAAAAATGACATGGTCTCTGTGCAATCGAGCCATACCCTCGGTACGTTAAACATCCTGCCGAATGCATCGATAAGTTGCTACCATGGCCTCCAACAACTATCTATCTATTTTACCTTCAACAGAAAGAAAAAAAAACATGATCATCAGTAACCGTTCTGCTGAGGGAGCATTACATTTTATGTTTTGTTTTCCCAACGTGAATATAACTGGTTTTAATGGTAAATATTATTACACATACACTCTACTCAATTTAACGTAGCATTTAGCTGCAAAAAAATATGTTACTACATTTAACAAATGAGCATCAGCTTACTGAGAAGCGTTTCGTAATTGTGAATCCAATACATCTGTAGAACAGTTTTTTTAAACTATGGTTGCAGCACATTTAATTTTAACTTCGAATTTTCGTATTATAAAAATACAATTTATGTTTTGAAACGCATTCATGTCATAAATGAATTATAATAAATATATAATTCAATTTAATGAAAGTTGAATTAAACCAAAAATATTTTTTGTCAACGCTGAAACCCGTGTTATTTTTATTTCATAGACCAACTCACTCTTCATTGTGATTGTATTAAATTAAATATATAAATATTAAGATTTATCCCAAATTATTTAGTGCATTTACATTGCCATTCTAGATTTTTCAGGGTCTAAGGGCCTCGGATAGAGCTATTTTTTTTTTTTTTTTTTTTTTTTTTTGGGGGGGGGGGGCAAAAAATAGCTCTATCCGAGGCCCTTAGACTTTTGGCCAAGAAAAAAGTTTGAAAACCCTGCTGTAGAACAATGGTTTCCTTCATAATTATTGCTTTTTGTATTGGCTGCTGTTAATACTCATAGAAATTTTTCCGAAAAGTTAATAAGGAAAATTTTGATACGTATGGAGAAGAAAATGTTTAAATGTGTTAATCTATAAAAGAATGCAAACTTTAACTTCAAATTCTAGATGTCGCCTTCAAGATTCATCTTTCGGTTGAATCTACTGAGAGGAATGCTTCTATGTGTCTCCTAATAACTGTCAAATGGGGACCCTTCCTCTACCCAGCTCAGAAACTTTGAGCAAAACACAATGACTAACACACAATGAGTTAAATGGCTCGGTCGCAAGGACCTCAAAGGATCAGAGAAGATTGCGTGGAAGGAGACCCACTGGACAGCTGTTAGGAGACAGATGGAAGTCTCTCTTCAGGTCATCCAGTATCATGCACAGAGTACGGCTCTCTTGGACAAGGGGGGCCATAGACGCCTTCCCATTCGACGGACGGCTGTCTTTCTAAGATCGGTGTTCCCTTTCTGACTGAGGGCAAGTGCGAGGTTTAATCAAAGATATTTTTCAACGCTGCCAGGTATAGGGCTAGAAGCTAATAACTGCAAGTTACAAGCTTGGCGTACTGCCGACTGAGGTTCCGTGAATTCTTAATTTTTGAGGGGAAAATGGAACGAAAGATAAAACTTCAAACAAATCTGTCCAGATCTCGATATTGGCAATATTTGGCCAGTATTTTAATAATTGTGGTAGCTAAAACACTTAGCATCGTCGTCGCTCATAAATAAATATCCCCTCAAGCAGCTGCTTGCCACAGAGGTCTGACAGGAGCCTGTCAGTTTATATGCCATAGTAGAAGGTCTGAGAGGATGGCAGGACCTCAGCAGAAAAACGACACATACATCCATGCCTTACCCGGGGCTCGAACCCAGGTCCCTTAGATCAGTAGCCAAGAGCGCTAACTACTCGGCCAAGGGACGGCTTATACGAAAAAAAAAAAATTCAAAACTGGCAAAATGATAAAAAAAAATCGTGACAAACTTTTTAAAGTACGTTTATGTATTTTAGTACAACGTTTAATTTCACAGTTATTGCATTCGTCTAATCTGTTTTAATCAACTTCTGAGGTTATTTTGACAAATTATTTTTATTCGCCACGCTGCTGTTAAATATTACAGCCTTCACAATTCGTTAAATACTAGCTTTTAATAACAATTACTCTTTAAATAATGTTATAATGTGAAAATCAAGTTTTAGATGCATTCAGTTGAAATCTTATCTGCATTCTCATCAAGAACTTACAGAGCTTTGAATTTAACTACTCCATGTCACAAGCGCTTCTTATTTCAATGATTTTCAAATGTATAAAAGAAGAGCTGTTATTTCGGATTCCAAAACAAATCTACTTCACCGAGGAATTCGCAAGAACAATGACTTTTAAATTCCAGTTTTAAAAGATGTTAGATGCGTTACCAACAAGTTTTATACATCTTCCGTCGAACATCCAGATGAACTAGTCTATCCAATCTCCTCCCGGTCACTTTATGGACTAGTTGATGGACGAAATGACTCGGTAACTGACGATCTCCGACCACAGATGCCGCAAGTATGCACCCGCCCTTGAATTCCTAGCACCCCACTTATTCACCTCATTCTTTACTCTGCAGGCCGCATAATCTTCGCACATCCTACCGAGCCTAAATCAAAGGCAGCGCTGACGTCAGGAGATGACGTCACTCATTCACCGTAACCCCTACCGTGGACGTTTGCTGTGTCACGGAGCAGGTCACATCGTGTCCGGGCACACACACACACGCCGGAAGGAAGCAGATTTCCTTCTCGGTAGCAGCTGCTCGGCCAGCCGCTCCTCCCGTCTGCGGAAATATGTCACGGCGACGGCGGAGGAGAGGGTTTCTTACGGACGCCTTCGCTCTCCTTCCACTCCAGTTGAGGTGCTCTATAATCCCCATTTGTTGCACTTCTTCGTGATTTGTTGCTCTTCTTCGGGTCACTTTATTCGTCTTCACTTCGTTCTGGATTCGGCGCATTGGTATGTCCAGTGATCACGTATGTTTGGACTAGATAAAAATAAATACCCCCTCAAGCAGCTGCTTGCCACAGAGGTCTGATAGGAGCCTGTCAGTTTATATGCCATAGTAGAAGGTCTGAGAGGATGGCAGGACCTCAGCAGAAAAAACACATACATCCATGCGTTACCCGGGGCTCGAACCCAGGTCCCTTAGATCAGTAGCCAAGCGTGCTACCACTCGGCCACGGGACGGCTCCTGCCTCTTCTTTTTTTCTGTTCTAGTGATTATGCGATTAATTTCGTAGGATTTAACGGAATAATAAATTAATAATTAATAGTAACACTGCTATGACAATTATGCCACAGACAGATCCCTTTTTTTCTTTACATCATTTATAAAAATAATAATAAATTACATAACTACAAAAAAAACACACACAGAAAACGATACACACAGGCGATACACAATAAATAAATGCAGACAATAAATGAAAAGACACATAATTATCCTCTCTGAAATCGTGAACCAAGGGACAACTGCCCGTCTAGGTTCTGCTGAACATTATAAATTAAAATTCCGGCAACAGCTTGTTGCTATGTCACACGGTAAGCAACAACAAACAGCAAATCTCTTAGTTGACTTTACAATAAATATTCCATATCAGAGTGATTTAAAACAAATAAATTTGGTGGATACCATAAAATTCAAAAGCTGCGAGACGTAAGACACGAAATGCTTAATAGTCATTTTTGAGTTTTTCTTTTCATAGACTTTTAACACATACTCAGAATTCATTGTAAGTGCGATACGTGTTTGGTTTTAAATAAAGCTGATTTTTCTTCACCTAATGGGCTCTGAAAGAACAAGCAAACTTTTATATTTGAAGAATCACATAAATATTCAGCACCGAAAGGCACTATCGTGCCGTATGTAATTGCGTTTCTGCGAAATTCGTGAGTTTGCATTCGCATCCATTTTACACCTTTGCATAAAAGTGGCAAACAGTGGAAGAAAAAAAATCATCTGGCAAATTTCCACACGATTCCAAAATCGTTACGACATTTCTAAGCTACTTGCATTCTTTTTGAATGAGACCAAGATATATAATATTCAAATTTATGCTCTCCACATTGCCTTATAGTCTGGTGATTACTACGTTCTATAGCGGATGGCTCGCATCCTACGGACTAAAACGAGAAGCAAGTTTGTCCGGCCCATCGAATTATAGAGAATATTGATATTTTCATTGTTTGAAAACGCCATTCAAAATGAAAGCAATTTATTTTGACAGAGAAATTGATGCTACTGAATTCAACAGAACGTTCTAGATGCAAAAGGCTTTGATCATTTCTCGCGATAATTCTAAAAGTGACATTGTGCTGTTAGTTCTAATATTTTTATAATATGAAATCAGATGATGCATTGCTGTTCTGCCATAAACAGGGTGTTGCTGAAATGTGGGTCGAGTGTTGCTTCCACTAATCAAAAAATGGCTCACCTCTCATGGCCGAGTGGTGTAGCGCGCTTGGTTACTGATCTAAGGGACCTGGGTTCGAGCCCCGGGTAAGGCATGGATGTATGTGTCGTTTTTCTGCTGAGGTCCTGCCATCCTCCCAGACCTTCTAACTATGGCATATAAACTGACAGGCTCCTGTCAGACCTCTGTGGCAAGCAGCTGCTTGAGGAGGTATTTATTTATTTTTATTTTTGAATGCTATTGAATTTCGAAAAAATTTTATATAAAAATTAATATGGGGAAGACTTTGTATGCGAAACTGTGTACCTGTCCAAAAACATCATGACGGCGACCTTGCTTTTATATGCAAATATTCTGATATCATATCGCTCCCTTGTGAAAATAGGCAAATCTCGTTCTCGTGACACTTCTTGGGATGAAAAATGAACCATAGAAAGAATCGTCGGCTTCTTAGTTTAACATTCTGTACACAGATGACGTCTGTGTTGTGTCATGGATATAGAGTAGTCACTTAATGTCCAGGTAAGTTGACGAACAGAAGACCACCCGTAGTCATTGCTTTGGACACTACTGCAGTGTAGTAATTTCCTTTTCTCAAAAAAAGTATATTTCACATTATTGCTTTCTTTTAAGATATGTTCGTGGTATTTTTTCACAATAGAACAGACTAATCCATAAATTTATCACGGATAAATAAAATACAGGCTTAATTGAACGTGATTGATGAGAATTTAAAATGAATTGACAAACCCTTGGGTAACCTTGAATATGATTAAGTAATACACAGAATTAACAGTCTGATCGCTATTTAAGTGAAACTTATGTTTAGGTTAATTAGTGAATAAACTATTTTACAATTTCTTCGTATGTATTCATTACAGACGTTTGTAATTATTGTTCCGAATTAAGTCTAAATAAAATAAATACCCCCTCTAGTTGCTGCTTGCCACAGAGGTCTGACAGGAGCCTGTCAGTTTATATGCCATAGTAGGTCTGTGAGGATGTCGGGACCTCAGCAGAAAAACGACACAAACGTCCATGCTACTTATAATTAAACGCAGGTTTAAGGCTTCTCAGTAATTATAAGTTTTATATAAATTAATGCGCAGATTTCGAATCACGATTGAGCGCAATTACATGCTTTGATTTCTTTTTGTTAAATAAACGCTAACCACTAGCTGATCTATTATTAGTTGGTGTACCTGACTACTGAACCTGAGAGCATGTGCTGTATGAGAAAACCAGGATAAGCGCAATAAAGCTTCTAATTTACTCCGTTTTCTGTGGGGGCGGGGGTGGCTCAGTCGGTAGCGCGCCAGGCTCGTAATCTGTAGTTCCCAGGTTCGAGTCCCAGCTGGGTCAGCGTTGAGATTTATCTTCGCAAAATCCCCCGCCCTGCCCACGGTCAGCAGGGGACACCGATGGACTTGGAAAGGCCGCCGTCCGTTGGATGTGACGTTAAGCCGTGGCCCCGTGTGCTGGAGAGTCATACCCTGTGCACGTTAAAGAACACGCTGGATGGCCTTGACGGGAGGCTACCATCTGTCTCCCAACAGCTGTTCCAGTGGATCCCCTCCCCCAACCTTCTCTGAGCCTTCGGGGTCCATGTGACCTGGCCATTTAGCCCATGGTGTGCAAAAAAGTGCCGCTCAGAGGTAAAACAACCCAACCTAGCTGATCTATTAGTTGGTATACCTGACTACTGAACCTGAGAGCATGTGCTGTATGAGAAAACCAGGATAAGCGCAATAAAGCTTCTAGTTTTCTCCGTCCTCTGTGTAGGTAGTATCGTTGTCCCTTTAAAAAAAGAAAACAATAAATTAACGCTCAATCAGCTGTTTGTCACAAAGGTCTGACAAGAGACTGTCAGTTTAATAAGACATAAAGAAAATCTATGAGGAAGGCGAGTATCCCAGCAGAAAGACAACACAGAAATGAAACATCCATGCTTTTTCCGGGTCTCGAACCCGTGCCCTTTCGATCGGTAACCAAACACGCTAACCAGTAACCGTAACCAAAAAACAAACTTCAGTAATGATGCAAAAGTGAACCAAATAATGTTTAGTCCTTCCCGTGACAGTGGCGGTTATCCTGCTTGACTACCGTTCGAGTCCCAGGTAAGGCATGAATGTTTGTGTTGCTTTTCTGCTGAGGCCTTGATCACAGATCTTCTGTATGGTGTATTAAACTGACAGGTTCCTGTCAGACCTCTATGGCAAGGGCCCTCTATGGCTTGAGGAGGGGGGTAATTTCTTTTATTTATAATGGAGAGAGTTAGAATTTTTAAATACGTTCTTAACGGTGAAATTGAATATTATTCCAATAATCATATCTAATCGTGCCAACTATAATATCAGTAATAATGTTTTTAATCTATTTCGCAATTTCTGTTGCACTTCGTTCACTGTGAAATTTTATCTGCCAGCAAGAATTTTTTTAATTAAAAATTTTAAAGCATTAATTTACGCCCATCTCTCCATTATTATTAGGACTCGGATTTCGCATTCTTCAATTGAAAAGTATTTTTGAACACAAAAGGTCATTTCTTCCTGAAATAATAAGTTATGCTTCACATTTCATAAAAGAAATTGAAGCATTGTACGTCTCTACCAACTCTAAATAAAACGAAGGCCGCACACATTTCTTCTAAAGCTCGATCCAAATAAAATACAGGCTTAATTGAACGTGATGCTCCACAAAACGTATGAAGGGTGGATGAAAGAGATCCACTCCAACGCTCCCCTAACTAAGTGGGAATAAAACTCTATCGTCCCTTGTTGAAAGTTGAGTGGCTCGTGAGCCCTGCTGCTCCAGAAGTCCATTTCATGGCTGTTACGTAGCAATAACTCACTGCGAAGTTAACTGGCCGCTCGTGCCGACACCATATGCCCGAGGGCTGGAGGAAGGTCACTGCCACCTAGCGCTATGGTGGCGCTTTCAGATTGGATTTCATTAATAGTATATATGCACACGGAAATTCTGAAAAGAACATCTGTATTTTAAATTTTTTTGTGTGTTTTCTTCTTCAGCTGCTGGGAATTTCCAGTCTTTGTAATTCATTTCACCGTGACAAATTCGACTGCATTACTGCGAGAAACGTATGATCATTTCCTCTTGATGTCTTAATTTATAATAGTGGTTCTAGGAAGGAGGGTAATTTAATGCTGCGAAATGTTTGCATTTAAGGTAAGGATAAACGATATCAAATTTCGGAACAAACATATGTTACATTTAGAATGCTTTAAAAGGCAACCAAGCATAAAAATATACTAGATCAAGGGTTGCGCTTAAAAAAAAATGACCGCAAATGCGGCTAACGCAAGTTTTGGTAAGTCGCATTTCTTAATTTTTTTTTTTGTAATAATGTTGTTTTAAGGTTTCATTTTGCTTTCGATCCTGAATTGTGTTCTTACCGTATTCATATTTATTACACTATTGTCATTAAAAGTTAAAAAAAAAAAGGGGGGGGGGGACCGATATTCTTTACAAAACACATGTACGGTTCCACTATAATAATGGGCAGGGGCTAGCTCCGTTATTAGGGGGCCAGGCTCGTAATCTGCAGTTCCCAGTTCGAGTCCCAACTGTGTTTGCATTGAGAATTATCTCTGCTAACTCCTGTTCTGCCCTCGGTATAAAGAGGGCATCTCGTCGGATGGGGCCTGTTGTCGGATGCTGCTGCTAAAGATGTGCCTCCAGTGAATATCCTTCCCCCAACTTTTTCTGAACCTTGGGGGTTCTTGTAAGGCACACATTTTACCACTTAGCCCATTGTGCGCAAAAAAGTGCCTCTCAGATGTAAAACAGCCCAACCCAATATCATGAAAAATCCTGGATATCTGGTTCCATGGGAAAAATCTGTTAGTTGCTCGTCAAGAGAATTTACGCCAACAGTCAAATAACCGACTTGCAACATAATTATTCTAGTCATAGTATTTTTGTCGATTCTTTTTGTGAAAAACATGATGCACCAGCTCATAAGAAGGTTTTTCCTTTTTAACAGATACCCTTAAAGAGAAGGAGATTTTCTTATCCTTGGTCGGAAACACTAGTACCAAGAATCGGCCAAGACATTGAGACGATTGAGGGCGAAATCTGAGAAAGCAGCTGATTTTCGTTCACGTTGATTTCAAAAAGACTGGGTCGGTTCGAGACAAAAATGGCGCCCCAAGCGAAACGCACTATCAGGCGCATCAGCAATATCTAATTTACATGGATGATTATCTGACAGTTACACTCTAGATTCTGTGAATATGCATTATGTTATAGGCATTTATTATATATGCATTATGTAAATGTATAGTAAATACAAATCTAAGCCTGGCATCCCACAAGTCCTAGCCTTAAGGGCCGCTGGGCCGTTTTCACTAAAATGCCGTTTTTAAGATGCAAATAGATTCACTTAAATAATAGAAGCATGGTGCGGATTATCAAATCAGGGTAGCATCCATCTTCTGCAAAATTACGCCTGCCAGGCTGCTCATCTGCATGGAAAATTTTTATGCAAAAAATTGTTAGAACAGGATCGAAGAAATTTTGCCAGTTGAACCCTTAAGATTTCCCAAGCACTGAAAAAGTGCTTTAAAAAAACCAGTTGGGTTGTTTACTTGTTACATTTCTTTACACACATTAGCCTAAATGGCCATGTCACAAGGATCCCAGATGTTCGGAGTTTGAGGGAAAGGGGATTCACCAAATAGCTATTAGGAGAGAGAGATGCGAATTCTCGTAAGTTCATTCCAGCTGGTTGTATTCTTTAATGTGCATACGGAACCTAGGATTAACGCTCCGTCCAACGAATGGTGGCCGATTCTAAGAGAATTGGTGTTCTCTTTTATCGCCAACCCAGAGAGGAGCTTAACGGAGAAAATCTGAATTCAGGCGGTGCGGACACCCGAACCTGGGAAAATCAGCTTATGAGACAGGTTATCCGATTGAGCCAACATCCTCTCCTCATAAATCAAGTTTTCAGAGCTGTTAAGTATTTTAGAAACGAGAAACAAAAAAGAAGAAACTTCAGCCTTAGATGTCGTTGAGATCTTTGACAAAGTCTACGGTCAAGGAGTTATTTGTACGTTCACTGCTGGAAAATTTCCAGTTTCGCTCATGCATCTATCAACTTTATAGAAAGAAAGTTTTCCAAGAATAAAAAAAATATGCGTTAGCAAGAAACAGATATAAATGAAGAGTGCCTCAGAGCTTGCTTCTTGGTCCCAGTTATTGTTCAATACTTTTGTCATCCCTAAATATCCTCACATACGTAAATATAGCTCTTATGCAGCCTTCATATCGAGCTCACTTTACCACAAAAAATTCAGTTCAGAATTGTAGCAAGTGCTCAACCAGTTACAAATGTGATGTATATAATCAGTCTAAATCATGAGATAGGTCTCATCACCCATAATGCAAATGGATTTCATAAAATTCATATTTAATCAATAAAATTAGCAAGTGTCATGGTACAGAGCTGATACCACATCAGGAACTTTCATGCCATTGTTTCTCACTGCAGCTTTGACCTCGAGAGAGCACATCCCCCTAAGTAGCTCTCGTGTAATATTAGCTCTCCGTGTATAATATTTTTCTGGGTTAAAAAAAAATTGTCAATTCCAGTTTGTTTGTTTTTTTGAGGGGGGGGGGGGCGCTGAGAAGATTTCGGTTTAATATTTTTAAGGCTACAATTGAGCCTGGTACCTGCAATGGCTAAAAATGAAAACGATATTTAGAGGGCTCAAAAATGGAACTTGATATTTGGAGGGGCTCAAAATGGAGTCTGATATTAACATCATATATCACTGAATATTAACATTTAGTGGGCTCAAAATGAAATGATATTTTCAGGGGCTCACTAATGGAACTTGCTTCTTGGTCTGAAGAACCCATGCACATAATTTATGCTTTTCTGTCTCTTCTGTATTAATCTGTACTTTTTCTCATAAGCCATTTCTGCAATATAAAAGAGATCTTTAGGTCTAAGTGTTTCCTAATTTATATTAAAAACTGTAAATAATACAAAAGTTTAGTGGAAAAATTAAAATATATATTTATTTATTTATGCTAACATTATCGATACATGATATCGCATTTTAAAGATTAAATTATTATTGTAAATTGGCGAACAAAATTATAATCTGATTAATATTCATAAAGTTGATCTAATATTAAAAAAATTGCAAACGTTTCATTTATTTTTAAGTGCAGTTACCAGAACGGTGAATCTCCCCATTCGCCATGGGGGGGAGGCTCTAACCTGATGAAGCATCCCCTTTCCCATCCCCCTTTCCCATTACTACACACTTTGCCATCAGGCAAACAATGAAAAAAATTACAATATATATGAATTTGCTTTTTATTTAATATCTGCAGCAAAATGCTTAATTTGACTTAAGAAAGTTTTTTTAATTATTTTTATGAATTTCTCGTCATTTTGAGGACTAGAGATAAAGACACTATATAAAATTTAATACGTATTTTTGTTACGTTTTATATTTCACTTAAAAAAGAGACTATATACGTCAGTCTAATACAGATCATCTGATGCTCAAAACTTCATTGTTATAGAATAAAATACATTTTTAAGTTCCTGATTTTTGATCGGAGCTTTCATTATGAAGAACTGTGTATAACTGAGCGACTTATGAATCCACTTTTTTTCAGTTTTTAATGCTTAAGTCTCGGGCATGCTCTTTCGATTCAACTGAACTGTACAGTCGCTCAAAAAAGTATCCGAACACTATGGTTGATTACAGAATTCAGAAAAAATATCTGGCAACGATTTTTTTTAGAAATTAGTGATCTGGCCCTTCGTGTCACAGACAACCGACGCGACACGAAGGTTGCCAGATCACTAATTTCTAAAAAAAATCGTTGCCAGATATATTTTCTGAATTCTGTAATCAAACATAGTGTTCGGATACTTTTTTGAGCGACTGTGTAACGGTCGAGAGTTCGACTGTACCGCATGCGTTTCAGCTGTTATCATTATGCATTACGTTGGTAGTGCATATAGATATGTGAAAAAATGTTGGTATAACTGCAGGTGCTGATGCGCCAGCGCGTCAAATGCACGTGTTATTTTGATAGAACTACTTAATCGCAACCAACGCACCAGTAACTGAAAATTATGTTACCCAGTGTTACGAACAAATTCATATAGATGTAGAAAATGAAGTCGTCTATGTTCCGATGTGTTAGCGATTGCAATGAGGGTAAAAGCACACTATTATTTAATTACCATAAGCATAACAGTACACATATGGAAGTCTCTATTTATATATCTACATTAGTCATTCTGTAAAAAGAATGCTGAACAATATACCGATAAATTTAATCATTTAAAAAGTGTTGTTCATATTACAATATTCTAGCTTAACCAAATAGTATGTTGGCTTTGGGTGCTTTACTTCAGAGCAGCATTTCTTTTGCACAAAATGGACCAAATGGTCAGATCACAAGGACCCCAAGGGCTCAGAGAAGGTTGGTGAAGGCGATCCACTGTTCAGCTGTTAGGAGATAGATGGAAACCTCCCGTCAAGGTCATCTAGGGTGTCTTTAAAGTGCATAGGGCATGGTTCTGCTACACACGCAACTACGGTTCAATGTATAATACTGTTATGACAGAGAGAATCTGGCATCCGAAAGCAAAAAGTATCAGCCAACGAATAAGAACTTTGGGAGAATTTGAAGAAGAACAGTGGAGCGTGTAACGGTCGAGAGTTCGAAAATGGACGGTTAGCTGTTCTGAGACAGTGCGCGTTAAGTATAAAGAATTATCTTTGTGATGTGTACGCGGGAAGTATAAAAGTGGTATCTTTTATGTGATGTGTACGCGGGAAGTATAAAAGTGGTATCTTTTATGTGATGTGTACGCGGACGGTCGTATGGTTCTGCTAGTGTGAGTTAGCGAACTAGCACAGGACGATTTTGTTTGTGTATGAAGATGTTCAAGCGACATGGTAATCAAGTAAAAAGGTAATATTTAGTGGAATAGACAGAGCTAATGTTGTGTGCTCTGCGCAGGAAGGTTGATGACTTGTGTATGGAAAATAGTTGATTTGTTTATAAGGTACTTCATCCATATTTTCTTTGTAACAATTTACCTTGTATTGAATTTGGTTTTAAAATATAGTTTTTAATACTCACGCTCAGTGGCTATCCATTTTTGTAATCCGCAACAATACCATCCAACGGACGGCGGTCTTTCCAAGCCCATTGGTGTTCCCTTTCTGACCGAGGGTAGAGTTGGGGTTAGGGGAGAAAATCTCAACAAAGGCACACTTGAGACTCGAATCCGGGAATATTAGATTGGGAATCTAGATCTCACCCGACTGAACCAACTCGTCCTGTGGCTTGCTGTATGGAAGAGGGTTTTTTTTTATAATTGATTACAGACTATTAAAATACATTTATAAAAATAATGTGTTACATTTGGCCAGACATATTCAAATACCATTTTGACATGTAGTTATAGCTCTATTTGTGCGTCCAAATAGCTGATTCTATTTTACTGCGTAAGTATGAATACTTCTGAGAAAAGTAAGATTAACATTACCAAAGAAAATTCTATAATTGGTCAACCTGTATTGGTTACATGAAGCAGGAAAAGCAAAGTCTCGTGGGAAATTTCAAGATGGAGAGAGATTGTGACAATGGAGGAAAACTGAATCTTCGAGAGGAGAAAGGTCAGAGAGGAAAACAGTGATAAAGAAACGTGTGCCAAAAATGGAAACTTTTATGACAAAAAAGAAAGTCATAAATCGTTCTATTACATAATTATTAAGAGCGTTTTTTTTTCGTTATCTTTTCAAAATAAGGCCTAAAAATATTAATTTTCTTCCTTGAGCTGTCCTCCGAATTTTAATGTAGAGATATGATGGAAAAAAATACATAAAGTTCTGTTTCTCGCATATTAGAAACGAGGACATTATTAATTAATGTTAGAGAAATATTATAAAATTCCGAAATTAACTGAATGTGTCTGATACGGATTTACAGTGAATTAAGTGATATATTCCTTCCCTTTCTTTCGGATTTATTTGCTCGTTTTTGCTCTAAAACGGAAATAGTGTTGTCCCAAGTTGAATATCGAACACTACAGTCACAATTACACAAAGGAAATAGAATCAAATTGCCACTTAATTTGCTTATTATGATTTATTATTTGATTGCAGCTCAGTGTCTTATCCAAAATTAATTCTGTTCATTTGTACTGGAACTAACATTATCGACGAACCCACAACAAAAGTGCACATTTGTGAATTCGCTAGATTTCGTCTATGATTCTGCGTTTAGAATTCTCCTGAAAGTGCAGGAAATCGCGTTATAAATAAATAAGGGAGGATAAAATTAGAACTTTTCACAGAGCTCTTGAGAAGTATCAGCTGAAGATCAATTACAGAACATATTCTATTGGATTGATGTCAGGAAACAGGCTGCAAATACCATGCAACTTGTAGTGTTCGCTTCCAGATATTTGTCAAACAATCAGGTTCGGGATGCAGAGCTATATCTCCCTTAAAGATGGGGGCGGGGGTGGCTCAGTCGGTAGCGCGCCAGGCTCGTAATCTGTAGTTCCCAGGTTCGAGTCCCAGCTGGGTCAGCGTTGAGATTTATCTTCGCAAAATTTCCCGCCCTGTCCACGGTCAGTAGGGGACACCGATGGGCTTGGAAAGGCCGCCGTCCGTCTGATGGGACGTTAAGCCGTGGCCCCGTGTGCGGGAGAGCCATACCCTGTGCACGTTAAAGAACACGCTGGATGGCCTTGACGGGAGGCTACTATCTGTCTCCCAACAGCTGTTCCAGTGGGTCCCCTCCCCCAACCTTCTCTGAGCCTTCGGGGTCCATGTGACCTGGCCATTTAGCCATGGTGTGCAAAAAAGTGCCGCTCAGAGGTAAAACAACCCAACCCTTAAAGATGTTCTCTCCTATTTCACCAACAAATTATAAGATTCCAACGCAGTGCTCTAAGGCCTCATCCCTATATGCCAGTGCAGTCACGGAGCCAATACGAAAAGACATAGTGGTCAGTACGACACCGAGAGATGTCATCTAAATCCGTGACACAATTTTCACCAAAGGTATCCTCTCCCTATGATGTAGTGTCCGTGTTACTCTGCAGATCGTGAGATGTCTGAAATAACACTGATGAGCAAATCTAGACTCATCAGAGAGCTTATGAGGTTCAAGATCACACAAATACGTACCATAAAGACTACTTTCGTTAAACCCAGTAGCGTAAGAATAGGGTGGCAGTGATGGCAAAATCCCATGGGCCTAGGGCTTCTTGCAGCCCACTAAACACCCAACTCATACCACATCAAAATACATGAGACCCGCGATTCAGAATGAACTAGTTTGCAATTATTATCAACAGATAGCCTATCTTATAAAATTTAATATATGAATCAAACACCCATCAAGAATTATCTATTAAAAAAACTGAATCCAACGATGGTGACTGGCAGCAACGAACTTTGGGAATCTATTGTAGAAGAACTTCTCGCAAACTTGCCCAGTTATAAATTTAGACAACTCAAGAATGTTCAATTTAGGAGTTGCTGTAAGTAGAGCAGGATTGTAATTGACGCAGTTTTCGTCTTGATGCGGCCTCTAATAGAGAAGCAAAATTTCCAAAGTGCTTGTCTCATAGCTTGTGCTTTCGCAGGATCAATTACCCAGATCGACGGATCTCTCAGAGTGCTAGGTAAACTTCAGTCAACTGCAAAACGATTCACAGTATCAGTTCTTTTAGAAACTTTCTCGTTGTTTATAGTAATTAAGGTTATAATCTTGCCCTTTCCGTTCGTTCGCTTTGTGTATGAGAGTTGCCGGTTCTTCCAGAAATGGACTGCTGTCCATAATTTCGTGAAAAACTTTTTTATATTCTTTTATTTCCGCCTTAGGTGTGAAGATTTTATTCATTACCTTTATCGTGTTCACCGTTTTTTACTTGATTTCCTATTATCATGATGTATCGCTTTTTCTTTTATGCTTTGGAAAATCTTTTATCTTTTTTTTGTTCCCCGTTATATCTTCGTCTTTTTCTGCAATATCCTCCTCTATTTCCAGATCGGTCCGATTCGCTTTCTGTTTCGTCCTTGTTTATGACTGTTTCTTCTGCTGTTGGTGTTTGTTCTGTTTCTTGCCTCCCTATTTGGAGTTCCTTTTCTATTATTTCGGCAAATGTTCTTTTATTTTTTTATTATTTTTTATTCTGGTTCTTGGGGCAATCAGGACGACATGATCTGATGCTCCACATCTTATACATAGTCTTGTGATGCCTAGATAGTAGATAGTTGCCGTGTAAGATCCTATTCCTATATTAACTATATAGGAATAGGATCTTACACGGCAAGGTTGAGTTTCATAATTGTTATTTTAGTGCCTTATAAAAGTGCCTGTTTGGATATGATTTATATCTTCCCACGAAGTATTCCTCCTGGATATCTTTTATATCTCCGCATTTCGATAATTCTTTTTTTATGGTTTCCATGGATACAAAAAAGGGTGACATGCTGATAAATATTCTTCTCAGCGGCTTTCCACATAGTTGTATTTCCATTATTTTATCTTTGATGCTGGGTGATTCCCACTTCAAAATTTCCACAGCTCAAGTTTCATCATTTACTAGAATTATCATTTTCTAACGATTTATAATTTGTGCGATCTTCAATTGTTTTTTCTCCGCATTTTCTTTCTATTTCACCAACTTGAGTGAATCGAAGTCCTTATGGTAGATTCTGAATGCTCTGGAGAGTATTTCTTCTGCTTTGAATTCTTGCATTTTATTTCAGGTCTAAAGCTAACTTATGCTAAGTTAGAGTTCTAAAAAGAACTGTTTGTACTCTCATTTAGTTTAATATATCTGAGACAACCTAAGATCTATCTAAAACCTTCTCTTCCTCTCCACAATACCGAGTTATGACGTAGTGTTTGCTCTCAAAGCACGATTTTCTGAATTTCAGAAAGTGCTCATTAAATAATTTCCTATGCTTAAAGTCAGACGAATGCACTGTGTGCAAATGAGGATATCTCACTAAAGAAACACCTCGAAAATTTCAGGGATATTTTTCTTTTGGTTTTTAGTGCGAAGTTATGCAGTCTATAAATTTAGCGTCGAGAGCGCTTCAGTCGGACACTAGTGATCTGGCTACAGCAGCAAAAAAATTCTTTCCATAAAGGCATGGCCAAAGGATTTTTTAATAATAATAATAATTGCCATAAAGGCATGCCTAGAGGAACTTCTCAATTATAGAAACTAGGTTAAAAACCTAGAAGAAGAAGCATAGATCACAGCAAGGTGCTGTTCGACTCTTCCTGTATTTGAAACACAACGAATCAGAACTGTAAAGCGATATTTTGATGAACTTTGTGAAGATCAAAGACTAGTAGTTTGCTTTGGGTGACTATTATTTTATCGCACTTCGGATATCATCACAAATCAGTTGAATTCTCACTTCAGGAGTCTTCATGAAGTTATGACATGTTCCTTTGTGTCGCATTACTAAATTTTTCAGACTTGCAGTTGTTTAAGGATGCTAAACTCTACATAATGCCTCACTCCACCTCCACTACTTTTGTGGTTGATTGCCAACCACGCCTGGACTATGAGCTGATAACGCCTGAAAATTATGTCAAACTTTAATTGACAAGCTCTCGCTTGTCAATTAAAATTTTTAATCATCAGTGAGATCATCAAACTTTAATTATGATCAGTGAGATCATCAAACTTTAATTGACAAGCTCTCGCTTGTCAATTAAAGTTTGATGATCTCACTGATCATTTTTGGAAGTGAAAGGAAGGAAGAAGATTTTTAAAGTTTTTTTTTTTATATTTCACCAATAAATTGCATTTTATATTTTATTTAGTACTACTGATTTTGTACAGTCGCTCAAAAAAGTATCCAAACACTATGGTTGATTTCAGAATTCAGAAAAATATCTGGCAACGATTTTTTTAGATGTTAGTGATCTGGCAAGCTTCGTGTTACGTAACACGAAGGTTACCAGATCACTAATTTCTAACAAAAAATCGTTGCCAGATATTTTTTCTGAATTCTGTAACCGACCATAGTGTTCGGATATTTTTTTGAGCGACTGTAGGTGGTCATATTATTTTGATATTAGATCGTGTGGGCTCACTCACGGAAATATTGAGCTTGTGCAGTTACCGTTCACAGCAAACTGGAGCGTGTGCAGTAACTGCACACGCTCCAATTTGCTGTGAACGGTAACTGGAGCGTGTACAGTTGCTGTACACGCTCCAGATATTTTTCCTGAATTCTGTAATCACGTGACACGAAGGTTGCCAGATCACTAATTTCTAAAAAAATCGTTGCCAGATAATTTTTCTGAATTCTGTAATCAACCATAGTGTTCGGATACTTTTTTGAGCGACTGTACGCATATTTAAATAAATTATTATAATTCATCCATAGCTTTTCGTTTCAACGAAAATAATATGCATTTAATTAGGCAAAAATTTTGGCCTACAAATCGACCACAAAAGTAGTGGAGGTGGGGTAGCATTAAGTATAGTGTTGCCACGGGCGCTTCTTCTCCTAGCAAGTGAAGCTTTCTGCTGATGGTGGAAACAGAGAAAGCGTTCCAGTGGATGCACCGGTCAGTTCGTTGTTTCGAGTTCATAATCCGGGATAACTTCTCATTTGCACTTGGGGGCGGGGGTGGCTCAGTCGGTAGCGCGCCAGGCTCGTAATCTGTAGTTCCCAAGTTCGAGTCCCAGCTGGGTCAGTGTTGAGATTTATCTCCGCAAAATTCACCGCCCTGCCCACGGTCAGTAGGGGACACCGATGGGCTTGGAAAGGCCGCCGTTCGTCGGATGGGACGTTAAGCCGTGGCCCCGTGTGCGGGAGAGCCATACCCTGTGCACGTTAAAGAACACGCTGGATGGCCTTGACGGGAGGCTACCATCTGTCTCCCAACAGCTGTTCCAGTGGGTCCCCTCCCCAACCTTCTCCGAGCCTTCGGGGTCCATGTGACATGGCCATTTAGCCCATGATGTGCAAAAATGTGCCGCTCAGAGGTAAAACAACCAAAATTTAGACTTGTAGGTTGGGTAGACTTGTAGGTAGGTAGAACAACCAACCCAACCCAAATTTGCACTTGTAGTCCTTGGATGCCCTTCAATGGATCTTCAACTTACGCATCACTTGAAACAATGCAGAGAAATCATTGAAGAGTCTACGGATGACAGAATGACTAATATCTAGACATCTGTCTACTTGGAACTGCCCATTCTCATGCCTTCCATTACAAATCTTCAGTCAAATGGTGTCTGTGTGACATTTTTTACAATTTTGGCTGTCTCGATATGATCTTTCAACCACGAGTGAATTGAATTATCCCAGGAGAACACCTCGTTTTAACGTATAGCCATTTGGTGTATTAGGAGTTGGAAGGGCCGGATCTTGCAATGAATACAAATTTTTATTATATAGCGCTAGGCCCGGATGTAAAAAATCGAGTGGGAGGGGCAAGACATTCAATTGAGCCTGAAAAATATAAAGAGGGAGGCACGACACTGGATTTCCATTGCAGTAGAACTCCTCAGTGTCGCGGCCCCCTGGGACTACATAGGAGCAGGATTTTTCAATAATAATAATAATTGCCATCTTACACAAATTCCACGGAATTGGGAAACATCTATTCAAAGCGTCACGTACGAACTATCAACAGAATAAGTATTGAAATCTTGACATCTTTAAAGAGAGACTGAATTTTTTATCGCAGCCCGGGCTCCTCTGTTACAGCTCCAACCTTGAAAAATAGTACCAGTCCGTCCCCTGAGTTATTTCCCCTTGTCTTAGAGGTCTTTAAAAAAATTCTTAAAAAATGCATGAAATATAAAAAATTAAGAGCTTTCTTTGCCTCTTTACCTTATTAGTATTCTGAAAGGGGGGGACATGATCCCTTTTCCCTCTCCCCCCAAGATCTGGTCCTATGTAATACTATTATGTAGTAAGTACAAATTTGAGTATTTCATTATCATGCATTTACTGGCCATTGACCATCCTACTTTATGCTTCGTGGTGAAATTTTTGAAACGTGTGAATTAAATGGTGACACAAATAATGAGAAAACGATGGAATTTAATAGAATTTGACGGAAATATTATTCTTAGTGCCATGTGTCTGCTTCAAACATCTCGTTAATTGTTTCAGAGCAACTGTTATAAAGGAGTATAATTATTGTAACATAAAAGGAAAACCAACGGAATAGGACATGAAGCGTTGTGAGAAACACATAATAAGTGTACGAAGTGACAGACTAGTACAGCACCTTCGCTGCCGATAGGCAATCAACGGTTGAGACACTCACCTGCGAATGCAATCCTGGACAATCACAACATATTTCCAGGACTGCAATCTTGAACAATCCCAACAAGGCTAGCAAGACAATGCGTCGGGGTCTCCATCGTTTGAGATACCAGGGTTGGGTTGTTTTACCTCTGAGCGGCACTTTTTTGCACACCATGGGCTAAATGGCCAGGTCACGTGTACCCCGAAGGCTCAGAGAAGGTTGGGGGAGGGGACCCACTGGAACAGCTATTGGGAGACAGATGGTAGCCTCCTGTCAAGGCTGTCCAGCGTATTCTTTAACGTGCACAGGGTATGGCTCTCAGGCACACGGGGCCACGGCTTAATGTCACATCCGACGGACGGCGGCCTTTCCAAGCCCATTGGTGTCCCCTACTGACCATGGGCAGGACGGGGAATTTTGCGGAGATGAATCTCAACGCTAACCCAGCTGGGACTTGAACCTGGGAACTACAGATTACGAGCCTGGCGCGCTACCGACTGAGCCACCCCCGCCCCTTTGAGATACCAGAGTAGATGCCAACAACGACATCCGCTTCTGATCCCACAACACTGAAAACTGCGACTTGCATGTTACTGGGAACATCAATCCCATCAGGCTATTTATTCTACACGGTGTACCATCAAACATGGATCATGGACAATTGGGAAAAGTGCCACAGGTCCAATGAATCGGCTTTCTTTTTGCACTGTGCAGATGGACGGCTATGGGCATTGCGAAAGCAGCATGAGGCAATAGATCACATTTTCATTGTGCAGGCTAGTGGTAGTGTCGTGGTTTGGGGGATAGTCTGTTGCGATGCAGTGTATCCTCTGGTACCAGTAAGACGACATACGATGGATATAGACTACTTGAACATTGTAGCAGGTCAAATACACCCTTCAGAGTTAATGTTATTCCAAAGTGGTAATGACACCTTTCAACAATGCCCTAAGTAATCTATTTAATATTGTACAAGAATGGTTTGCAGCAACATTCTAACGACTTAGCCCTCTAAACATGACCAGATATCACAGATCTTAACCTCATTGAATTTCTGTGGGGTGTGGAATGGGCGTTCTGATGAGCTGATACACCACTGGCCACTGTTCAACTGTTAGGTATATTACCGTCATCTTGGCTGAACATACAGTATCGCCTGAAGTGTATCATAATCTAGCGGCAACCATGCATGTCGTGTTCATACAGTTATTCGATCTCGAAAAAGGTATTAATAACTAATAACCTTCACAACCACAATATTCAGAGAATATCCATAGGATATCTGAGATGGCAAATGATTCCATTTCTTACCTTAGATATCCTATAGATATTTTCTGGATATTGTGGTTGTGTGGAAATATTATATAAATCTCTTCTATGGATGACATGTATCCTACATTTGGGATCCTTTGGTTCAAGTTGTTTTCGTCATATGCATAATTATCCACCTGCACGGTGCGAAACAAAATACGTTTCATTGGACTAGCAGGCTATTTATTCTATACGGCGTACCATTTAAAACACAACCCAATCTGTGTACCATAGATTTTATAAATTACCGGGGATATAAATGTAATAAATAACCAAGTTTCAGTACAGTTATAGCAGATGCTGAAAATGTCCACCTTGAAACTTCTTGAAGACACATCCACCCTTTTTAAAGGTTTTCTTGCAAGTTTTCGGAGAGTTTGTTAATGTCATAAACAGTCTGTTCATTATTACGTTTTACCTCAGGGTTTCGTGGGTTACTGCAATAGACTTTTTTAAAAAGATATCCCCCACAGAGAAAAGTCAGGTGGTGTGAGGTTTGGTGATCGTGATGGCCTAAGACCATTCCTTACAATGCGCTCATCAAAAAAGTTCTGCAAGAAAGCCGTTGTTATGTTCGCAGTATGGCGGTCGCACCATCATGCTGAAACCTAGTATTGTTCTTAGGTTTTCTCTAAAACACAAAGTATAGTTGTTGTTTTTTCATTATTTAAACAGCTATGCTCTTTGGGTTGCATTTTAAATGGTACACCCTATATTCTGATTCAGTGGCCACTGAGAATTAATTTGCTCTATTCCGAATCAAAAGATAAACAAGATTCATTTTAACTCTGGTATGCAGTTTTTACAATCACTATGAGATATAAGAAAGTTAGAGACCAAATTTCCATGTGGAGTGTTTAGCATCGTGATCGGCCATTTATTTTGGGAATACCCCAGTGAGAAGTGATATATTGGCAGATTAAAATGATTCTGTGCGACGAAAGAGTTGCATGACTTTTCATCTCTTGAGTGGAGAGCTTGATGGGATGACTTGGAGTTACCGAGAATGACAAACCTGCCACGTCTTAAGTTGCCGATGAAGTTTACATTTTCAATGATTTAAAATCGGAGATAACAAGAGGTAAGGTGTGGAAGGGTACAGCCCCTCGAGATACCAGCAGACGCAACCATTGGTTAAATATGAGCCCAATTTAACCAATTGTTCCTTCTGCTGGTATTTAGCCCATACCTTGTCTAGTGGTTAGCGCACCTGACTTCAAATGTTGTCTGTCTTCAAGTGTTGCATGAGAAGCCAGGACAAGCCAACAGAGCAGGCGTTTCCAACCTTTTGACTTCCCTGGGCTACGCTGAGTGAAGATTTGACTTCCCTGGACCACATTGAGTGAAGATGAATTGTTTTGGGTCGCACATAAAATATGTAATATAGTTAATGTATATAAATAACAAAATTTCATTTATTTTCTTATGTTTTTTATTATAAAATTAAAATAGGGCAACATAAAACTAGTGGGATATCAAAAACTCGCTGAAAATCACATAATCATGTTGAAAGCTTATGTCGTAAACACGTAAACTTTACGATTTTGTGGGTCGCATGCGGCCCGCAGGTTGGACACGCATGCAATAGAGCCTCTAGGTTATTTCCGTCCTTTATGTAGGATACTACCTTCTTCCCTTTTTCAAAAAATTAAAAATTGCGCACTTGTCATCGACAGACGCGACAGTAAGATCCCTATTCTTAAAGGAATCTATGTCTTACTTTCGGCTGCCCAAGGGAAAAGAAGCGCAGATGAAAAAAGTTTAAAGTGAAACTAAAGTTTTTTATGAAAAATATTTAAAGTGATTGCCATCTCTTTCTTCCAAAAAGAAATCTTTTCTATGGCAGTCACGTGCTGCGGAAGTCTGACACGAGCCTGTCAATGTAAACTCCTACGCAACTGCAAGAGGGGGGCGGGGGTGGCTCAGTCGGTAGCGCGCCAGGCTCGTAATCTGTAGTTCCCAGGTTCGAGTCCCAGCTGGGTCAGCGTTGAGATTTATCTCCGCAAAATTCCCTGCCCTGTCCACGGTCAGTAGGGGACACCGATGGGCTTGGAAAGGCCGCCGTCCGTCGGATGGGACGTTAAGCCGTGGCCCCGTGTGCGGGAGAGCCATACCCTGTGCACGTTAAAGAACACGCTGGATGGCCTTGACGGGAGACTACCATCTGTCTCCCAACAGCTGTTCCAGTGAGTCCCCTCCCCCAACCTTGTCTGAGCCTTCGGGGTCCATGTGACCTGGCCATTTAGCCCATGGTGTGCAAAAAAGTGCAGCTCAGAGGTAAAACAACCCAACCCAACTGCAAGAGGTGAACTCAGTAGAAAGACGACACAAAATATTATCACTAAGCTTTTTTTCCAACCGAGGCTACTTTCCGCTGTCTCCCGCTGTCATTGAGATTGTCGATCTGCTTCGCATCCAGGTATAACTGCCATTGACCTTTTGAGATACTTGACCAACGCTTGTTATGAGTTTCTGTCTGATTTTTCAATCTTATACCAGCTAATCTTATGTATTTTCATAAAATTTCCAGATAAATAATTCTGTTTGGCCTTTTAATTCGCATGCAGTTAAAGCGTTTCCCTTTTTTTATCTCTGAGATATTTCTCCGTCACTGCATTGCGATGACGTAGATTGCTTTTCGGCCACTTGTCAAATGGTTCCAGCAAAAGCAAGGAAACTGGATGAAACTTGCAGTGGAAATGTGGCCATAAATCACAGTTTATCTATGTCTGAATACAAACCGATAAGAAGACAACCCCCTGATCTGATTCACCGGAAGTGGCAGGCTAGACGACGGTCACGTGAGCGGAAGTGGCGGCAGGAAATTAGCCCAGTTCGCCAGTGTCTGAAGCAGGATATGAGCACCCCGCCGACACCTGTCGCCCGAGCACGTGCGCTACCACAGGACATGATAGAGCGGTCCCCCCCCCACCACCAGAGAAGCCGTCAGACCATCCGTTTCTTTGCTGCGGTCTTTGTGTGATGCCAATGATATTCGTAATAGCGAAGTATCACCTGAAGTCTCTTAACTCTTCTCATCATTCTGATTCGTAATTCCGATCGCTTCTCTGCTGTTTCTCTTTCCTGGCGCTATTCCGTTTCACACCTAATAAAAGGGAACTGTCGTGTTAGTTAGCTTATCAATGATACTAATGAGGATATGCATTTAATTCACTCAATAACGCTGTGATTTGGATATAGGAAGTAACGGTTTTTCATAAGTCAACGACTGCGAAAACAGCGTTGTGATTCCAAATTCCGTTAAGAAAATAAAATGCGAATATTAAAAGCTAAATTATAAATTAAATGTTCTTAAGTTGGGTTGTTGTTGTTTTACATCTGAGCGGCAATTTTTTTGCACACCATGGGCTAAATGGCCAGGTCACATGGACCCCGAAGGCTCAGAGAAGGTTGGGGGAGGGGACCCACTGGAACAGCTGTTGGAAGACAGATGGTAGCTTCCCGTCAAGGTCATCCAGCGTGTTCTTTAACGTGCACAGGGTATGGCTCTCCCGCACACGGGGCCACGGCTTAACGTCCCATCCGACGGACGGTGGCCTTTCCAAGCCCATCGGTGTCCCCTACTGACCGTGGGCAAGGCGGGGAATTTTGCGGAGATAAATCTCAACGCTGACCCAGCTGGGACTCGAACCTGGGAACTACAGATTACGAGCCTGGCGCGCTACCGACTGAGCCACCCCGCCCCTCAATGTTCCTAAGATTCCCATCGTGTGTTGCAATGAACTGTTGTTACTGGAAAAAAGTTACTTGTAAAAAAAGAGACAGGGTTTATGATGTTACTAAAAAAATTTTATGTTAAAACATCACTGGTATGCCCTGGTTCTCGATTAAAGAACTGCCTCTCTCACATCTCTATTTTCTCATGCCTCCCACGGAAACAGTGGTTTCTGTGGTTAAGCCCTTGGTTTAAAAAGGTTGCCAATCACTTGTGTACGTAAATCTGCGATTATTTCTATGACTTCTTAAGAAATAACCAGCTCTTCTGCTACACTCATGAATCAATGGCTTTAATTCTCGAGGAAAGAGAATGAGTACGTAATTGAGGATTGTTTTGTAGAAAATGATTTAATTTCTGATTTCTAATGTTAAGTTTCATGCATTGTTGACTTCGCCTTCTCATGTCCAGCCTCAAATGATAACATTGTTTTCAAAGTTGCAAAAAGTAAGATTTGATGGAATAAATTAGATATTTAAGATAAGCAAGAACGGTACCAAAGTTGGGTTGTTTTACCTCTGAGCCGCACTTTTTTGCACACCATGGGCTAAATGGCCAGGCCACAAGGACCCCGAAGGCTCAGAGAAGGGAACCCACTGGAACAGCTGTTGGGAGACAGATGGTAGCCTCCCGTCAAGGCCATCCAGTGTGTTGTTTAACGTGCACAGGGTATGGCTCTCCCACACACGGGGCCACGGCTTAACATCCCATCCGTCGGAAGGCGGCCTTTCCAAGCCCATCGGTGTCCCCTACTGACCGTGGGCAAGGCGGGAAATTTTGCGGAGATAATCTCAACGCTGATCTAGCTGGGACTCGAACCTGGGAACTACAGGTTACGAGCCTGGCGCGCTACCGACTGAGCCACCCCCGCCACACGGTACCAAAGAATAAAGATTTCACATCATGCTAATCTTTTAGGATTGTTAATGCATCTTTCAGAATTGAAATCAACGTTAAGGGAATGAAAACAAGTGTAAGTTGACAGAAATAGAAAGAGCATTAAGAAGGATTCGTATATAGATATTCGACGGCAACTTGACAGGAATAAAAAAGATTCCGCTAAAAGAATGAATGATACGTTTATTATGCGATCTGCAACATACTGTATAGCAGTTTCTGAATTATGCGTGATAGCCAAAATCATAATACGAACATAAAACAAAATTATTAAAATAAATAAAAAAAATAAATGCCCCCTCAAGCAGCTGCTTGCCACAGAGATCTGACAGGAGCCTGTCAATTTATATGCCAAAGTAGAGGGTCTGTGAGAATGGCAGAAAAACAGCACGAACATCCATGCCTTAACTTCGGGGTCGAACCCAGGTTTCTTAGATCAGTAGCCAAGCGCGCTAACCACTCAGCCACGGGACTTTACTTAACTATAACAGGTAGATTATATTACTTGAATCTATTATCGTATTGACACTTAAATATTCTGAATCATGACATAATCTTAAAAAAATTTTGATAACACATTTGAAACGAACACGAAACATAGTAAAAAAAATACAAGATAGCAAACAAAAAAAATTTATATACTATTCAAAAGCACTGCGAAAAATGTAAAAGCGAATATCATACATATATTTAATTTCACTACAAATGAAATTATGAATGTAGATAGTTACCACGGATTAAAAGCTAGTTTAGAAGAATATCTCGTATAAAATTATTCAACTTTTATACAGTTTGGTAAATTTTCGACTATTTTTTTCTTTTTTATTATAAAAATTAATGTTTGACTGAACATGCGTAATTGTATATTATATGAATGTTGGGTTGGGTTGTTTTACCTCTGAGCGGCACTTTTTTGCACACCATGGGCTAAATGGCCAGGTCACATGGACCCCGAAGGCTCAGAGAAGGTTGGGGGAGGGGACCCACTGGAACAGCTGTTGGGAGACAGATGGTAGCCTCCCGTCAAGGCCATCCAGCGTATTCTTTAACGTGCACAGGGTATGGCTCTCCCGCACACGGGGCCACAGCTTAACGTCCCATCCGACGGACGGCGGCCTTTCCAAGCCCATCTGTGTCCCCTACTGACCGTGGGCAGGGCGGGGAATTTTGCGGAGATAAATCTCAACGCTGACCCAGCTGGGACTCGAATTACAGATTACGAGCCTGGCGCGCTACCGACTGAGCCACCCCCGCCCCATTATATGAATGTACTATTCATTTATCTACAATAAGTTTCTTGGCTTAGTGTCTCCAAATTATTATTGCATTGTATTATACGTTCTTGTGAATAAAATTGTTAATAAAAACTTGAGCTTTTTTCTTTAAGAAATTTAATTTAATTATTGGTGATTTAATTTCGCTGCTTCTGAAGGTATTCTTCCTTGCATAGCTACTTTATTTTATACCTCAGCTTCGGCTGTGTTATCTATGGCATCATTCTCTCTGCATTCTCTTTCATTCAGAATATTTTTACACTTGCTTTTAAGAAGACACACTGTAAAGGAAAAGCAGATCCAGGAGTCCCTTCGCAATTCCTCTTTACAATCTAAGTTTTTACTGATTATGTAAAAATAAAACCTACATTGTACAGAAAAATCATTCAAATTCCCATAAAACTTTCGATTAATTAGACATCACAATTAGCATTCTGTTCTAGTTGCATTCCAATTAGTATTCTGTTCCCGTGGCCGAGTGGTTAGAACGCTTGGCTACTGATCTAAGGGACCTGGGTTCGAGCCCTGGGTAAGGCATGGCTGTTTGTGTCGTTTTTCTGCTGAGGTCCTGCCATCCTCTCAGACCTTCTACTATGGCATATAAACTGACAGGCTCCTGTCACACCTCTGTGGCAAGCAGCTGCTTGAGGGGGTGTTTTTTTTTTTTATCATTTAGTATTCTAGTTCTGTGGTGTTCTTTTTTTTGGCTTCGTCTAAAAAATAGTTCGTAACTTCAATTAAATTTCGGGTACTTATTAATTTATGTATGAAATTAATTAAAAACTCTTTTATAGCGTGGAAATAGGTTTATAGCAGTGTTTCCCAACAGGAGCGTTTTAGAAATTTGGGAAGGGGGGGGGGTGTTGTCTTGAGTTTTTCTGTAGAAATAGATTAAAAGAATATCGAATGGTTCTTTGATTAAACTAGACATGCATGTTAGAAATTCATGGATGCAAAATATTCGAAAAGTTGTGTTCACCGTAAATATTATTTCAATTATTGTAATACTTATTTTGGATTCCATAGAAGGGTTGAAAAAGGTTGGGAACCATTGGTTTACAGTTTTCTTAGCTACCAAGATCCCAAGGACACTAAACCTCTTTTTTTGCACCCTTGCATTTTGTTTTAGAATATAGATTTTTATTCACAAAAGTAAAGAATACAGTACATAAACATCAAAATATAGGTCATTCAGCCACGAAAATGGTATACATGAACTAAATTCACAAAACACAATACACCCAATTCTGTTTTTACACGTATTTTTTTTACACTATTTTGATTTAACACGGTTTAGAAAAAAAAATTCAAATTCTCTTTTTACACGATTTATTTTGATCTAACACGGTTGAAACGGGCCCTTTGTTTAGAAAACTCCACTTCAATTTAATTCTGAAAAAATATTCCTATTCAAGAAGAAATTCCTAGAATTTACATTTATAACAAATATCCCGCTTTTATGGTCACATTTTTCGAAGTAGTTCTAACTTTGAAATGTACTATTGATATGCATTTGGTGCACTAAAATTCCCAAAATAAAAACTACACTAACATAACTACACAACAAGTTTTCTCTATGTTATTCTATTTATAGAAAATTTTTACAAAACCTACTTCATTCGGAATAAAGTGGGAACATTGAGTTCCGGGAATTCCCCTCAATTTTTTTCTTCAATACATATATAAGTCTTGGTCTCTCATTTCGTGTTTAGATGTTTAATAGAAGAAATCGAAAAAAAATTTGTTTTGCTTTTTGAAGTTTTATGTGCGTAATATAAATTTATTGAATTTTGCTAATAGGCAATTTACAATTTTTCATTATCTGATTTATTAACTATAATTTTTCATTATCTGATTTATTAACTATAATTTTTTATTATCTGATTTATTAACTAGAATTCAAATTATTTTTCGTAAGCCTTAAGACGACGTCGGATAATTTAACTATACAAAAGCAGAAAAGCTATCTCTTTGGATACTTAGATCCTAATTTTAGATCGTCTTGCAACAGGAGAAGATTCAACATCCATAAGTAAATATTTTGGTTTGAACGCAGCTACCGTAAGAACCATCAAGAAAAATAAGATGCTATTAGAAAATCTGTGGTTTCTAGAACAAAATTGAACGCTAAGTCGTCATCGTACACGAGAGATATTGTAAAAGTGAAGATGGAAAAGGCACTAGTAATGAGGATAGAAGATAACTCGCAAAAAGAATATTTCTAGACGGAAATACCATCAAACGAATATATAAGCAGATACAAGAAATGGAACCAACAACATCAGCTCAGTTGAACAAAAAATATGAATTTTCTGTAAGTACAGGTTGGCTTGCAGGATTTCTTCAAAGACACGCGTTTCATAACGTAAAGATAAAAGGTGAAGCTGCATCTTCAGATGAGCCGGCTGTTACAGAATTTTGTCCAAAAATTAGCCCAAGTCATTGAAGATGGTGGATACACTCCTGATCAAGTTTGGAGTTCAGATGAAACTGATCTTTTTTGAAAAACAAAATGCCGAGTAGAACCTACGTAGCAAAATCACAAAAAAATGTCGATGGCTTTAAAGCAGCTAAGGATCGTGTGACTTTTCTATTTTGCTTCAGGAGATAGTATGTTACTAGTTCAGGAGATAGTATTCTAGTAACGCTTCAGGAGATAGTATGTTAAAACTGCTGCTAATCAATCGATCCCTAAGACCACGGTCAATGAAAGCTGTAGATTTGAATAAATTGCCAGTGTATTGGATGGTAAACAAAAAAGCCTGGGCTCCAAAAGAAATTTTTAATGAATGGCTCCATAAATGTTTTGTTCCAGAAGTTAAAAGCTATTTGAATGGGAAAAAACTCGAATTTGAAGTTGCATTGATTATAGACAATGCGACTGGCCATCCTGTTTTAGAACATCCATATGTGCAATTTTGTTTTCTGCCGCCTAACACGACATCCTTAATACAACCACTAGACCAGGGTGTAATTGCCACATTTAAAACTTACTGCGTAAGACGAACATTCGAATACATTTTGGATAAATTAGATAAGGATAAAACACTAACAGTTATTGATGTGTGGAAGAATTTTTTTTTTTAGATTGTATCAGACCTGCTGAAATTGACCTTATCAGAATTAAAACCATCAACTTTAAACGCATGCTGGAAAGCTATTTGGTCAGAATGTGTAAAAAGCAAAGATCTTGTACCCCCAAATACGACTGAATATCCTAATATCATCACTTTAGCATATGCAGTTAGTGGAGAAGGATTCGATGATTTATAGTTTGCAGATATTGATGAATTGCTGGTTGACAAAGCTATTAGCGAAGATAAAATAGTAGAAGTTATCCTTGAGACTCTTGATGAAAAAAGGATGGTGATGAAGAGGTTCCACTCACTGCAAGGTTTAATTAAAGAAGAGCTTCAAATGGATAATATATTAGAAAGTAATTTTCTTACACATGATCCCATTGTCGAACGAGCTGAGCAGTTTAAATGTGAATTAAAGTCATGTATGGCGCGTTATCAAGAATAATACAAAGATCTAGTCAAAGCAGGATCTCAACGATTGATTACAGAGTTCGTTGTCAAAACTAATCAAACTTCAGAATCACTGGAAACAAGTGATAATTTGGTTCCCCATGCCACAGAGAGCATTTCACCATTGGAGTATGAACACGACGGCCAAAACGTTTCAAGTGATGAAAGTGATTTAATTCCAGTCTTACGCAAACGAATGCTTCTATTGTCAGAAAGTGACAACGAATAAAATCATATTTTTTGCACTTTTGTATTCTTGAATTAGTGACATATTTTCTTTATGAAGGATTATTTACTTTATATATGTACATATAATTATCTTTATACGAGTATAAAATAAAAAATGTGTTTAAATGAATAAAAATCAAATAAAGATTTAATTAAAGATTTTGATATGATTTGTTTGAAAAAAATAAATTCCCCCTCAAGCAGCTGCTTGCCACAGAGGTCTGACAGGAGCCTGTCAGTTTATATGCCATAGTAGAAGGTCTGTGAGGATGGCAGGACCTCGGCAGAAAAACGACACATACATCCATGCCTTACCCGGGGCTCGAACCCAGGTCCCTTAGATTAGTAGGCAAGCGTGCTAACTACTCGGCCATGAACAACTTATTATTTGTACTGGGTTTTCACGTCTGGAACCAATCTTCTATTCTTTCAAATGCACTGTATTTTTTTTTTACACGGTTTATTTTTTTTGCACGGTTTTTTCGGGAACCTATCCACCGTGTAAAAACAGAATTGGGTGTACATAATATTCAACTAATTTGAAATCCTCGAATATTTTTTCGAATAAATTTCAGTCTACTAAGAGAATCTATATTTAGCATTTCCTTTGGGATAGCATTAAAAATAAGTGGTATTTGATATTTGTAGGTACGTTTTCCGCGGTTATTTCGAAAAGTAGTGTTTCACCTGGTTCGAGTCCCCACTGCGTCAGAGTTGAATTTTTTTTTTCTTTTAATTTCTTTCAGTAAGAAATATCTGAGGGCTTAGAAAGACCGCGTCTATTGCATGTTATGCTAAGCCGCGTGCAGGAAAGCCATAACAATTGCACTTTAGAGAACACGCTGGGTAGCCTTGATGGGAGGTTTTCATCTATCTCCTAACAACCGTCTAGTGGAGCCCCTGTCCCTAATGAGCTCTGAACTCTCGTTGTCTTTATGACCTGGCCATGCCCTACCTCTCTCAATAAACCTAGTTTCTTTAAAAATCCTACTAATATTTTTTCTCTCTGCATGTACGTGGAACGTGAGGACGTAATATAGAAATTATTCTCTTGATATCCTAATATAGATATTCTAGGCTTACAAGAGACCAGATTTACAGGTAAAGGTGAAATACTTAAAAATGGTTTTAAATTTCTCTTTTTAGGCAAGGAGGACGGAAAGCACCTCGAAGGTGTAGGTTTGTTTCTCAGCAGACGCGCCAGTGATGGTCTTCTAGGATATGACTGCATTAATGAAAGATTTCTTACAGATAATTTTAAAGCAAAAGTTAAATCCTTGAATGTCGTCGTCCCACAGAGGACTCTGATGAGAACGAGAAGGATACGTTATACAGCCAGCTTCAGGATATTTTGAATTCTGTGAAGAAAGGAGATAGTTCTCTTGTGCTAAATGACCAATGCCAAAGCTAGTACTGACTCTAATCTTTGGGCAGGAGTTTTAGGTTCCTTTGGCATTGGTTGTTAAAATGGCAATGGCTCCTACAAGTAAGTAAACTTAATGGTTTGCGAATAACTAACACATACTACAAACACCCGGACATTTATAAATATATATATGGGTCTCACCTGATGGGTTGCACAGGAATATGACAGATTATATTTTAATTAACAACAAATGGGCTAGTTCAGTTAGCAATACCATATCATACAGGGGAGTCGAAACTGGGTCTGGTCAAAAGTGTTTTGCAACTGAAGCTTAAGAAATGCTGTGCCAAGGTTAAAAAAATTAGCTATAACACTAAATGCTGAGAAGATACAGATTTAGCCAAAACATACCTTGATAGGCTACTTAGTCGTTATGGCAATCGTGGTTTGGTTACTGCTGAAGTTGAGAAAGAATGGGATCAGTTTAAACAGGCTTTTCTTAAAACCAACAGTACTCTTTTGGGTAAATGGGAACAGAGGAAACAAAAATTATTTGAGTGATAAGGTTATGGAACTTATTTCTGAAAGAAGGAAGTGCAGGTTTAATATGAATCAACACCCTATTTGTCCTAACAGAAGGCATTACAATGAGCTTAATAAGTGTGTAAAGGATCAGTTAACAGGCTCGGCTGGCAAAGCTGAGGAAGCAGTTAGACAGCACAACAGCAGGGGATTGTACAGGTCAACCCATCAGGTGAGATTTTTAATGTTTTATGCGGGAAGAAATAGATAGGTACACAGGGATTAAGGGATAAACATGATAAGGTGGTTGAGGGTGAGGATTCTGTGATGACTAGGTTCTGATGATGAGCATTTCAGAGAAGTTCTAAAAAATGTCATAATTTCTCCTCCCATTTTTTGTAATAAGGAAGATGCATTACTGGCTTTAATGATGGCCCTATATCACGTTCCTAAATCACTTTGGCTATCTCTAAAATAAAACTGCATAAATTCCCAGGGGTGCATGAAATCACCACTGAAATGCTCAGAGCTGGGAACATTTGTGTTGTCACGTGGCTGACTGAAATTTTGAATATTTTTTATGATAAAGGTGTTGTTCCTAAGGATTTTACTAGAGCTATCATTGTCCCAATTTTTAAAAAAGGTGATCGCAGTTCTTGTGATAATTATAGGGGAATTAGTTTACTTCCTGTTCCAGGTAAAGTTCTTTGAATGATTATACTTAATAGAATTAAGAATTTGGTTGATGGACAAATGCGTGATGAACAGTGTGGATTCAGAAGTAGTAGGGGATGTATTGATCAAATATTTTCACTTAGGCAGATTCTTGAGAAATGTTCAGTTTCAGAAACCAGGTTACTAGCTTTATAGATTTCAAAAAGGCTTTTGACTCTGATGATCTACATAATTTGTGGTTGATTGTTAGATCATATGGAATACCTGATAGTTAGTGTAATGAAAGCTCTCTATAATAACAATGAGTCATATATGAGAGTTGGTATGTATTTCAGCGATTGATTTAGCATTGTAGTGGAGTTAGACAAAGGGTGCATTTAGTCTCCTTTTCTGTTTTGTTTGGTTATTGATTATGCTATGAGAAATTATTTACAAGGGAAAGATGTTGGCCTTAAATGGTGTAGAGATTTCAAAATTTCTGATTTAGATTATGAAGATGATTTGGTCCTGTTGGCTAATGATGTTGATGAGATGAATTCTTTCATTAGGGCTGTTCATGAGAATGGTAATAGAGTAGGTTTGGTGATAAACAGAGAAAAAACTAAAGTGATGAAAATTGGTCAGGCAAATTGTGTTTCAGTTAACATGAATGGTTGCACTCTTGAGCAAGTGTCTCAGTTTGATTATCTTGGGAGCTATGTAACAGATACTGGTTATGTGCCGAATGAGATAAATAGAAGAATAGGATTTGCTGCTGGGACTTTTAAGAATCTATGGAGAGTGTGGAAAAATAGGCGTGTACACCTTTCTAAGGTTAGTTATGGTAGCGAAACGTGGACTCTTTGTAAGCAGGATAACAAGAAACTTGATGCCTTTGATTCTAGATGCTTACGCAGTATCTTGGGCATTAGATGGTTTGACTATGTAAGTAATGATGAGGTTAGAAGAAGGAGTCATCAACCTCCTTTGAGCAGCATATTGTGCAAAGAGAGAGTCCGTTGGTTTGTCCATGTTGCCCGTATGCATAACTATAGATTAGTGAATAGGGTATGAACGGTGTGCCTAAAGGCCTCAGAAAGAAGGGGGGACCTAGGAAGCGATGGGCAGACAATGTCAAACAGGACCTTGCTAGGATTAGCCTAGAGGGGCCAAATGCAGCAGTAATAGCTCAGAACAGACACGTCTGGAGAGGAAAATTACAGTCTGGTTGGACCTCCATAGCCTATGGCTGCATGAAGATTTTGTAACGCTGTTAAGTGATCTTCTCCCGATGCGGGCCTTGTAGTGCTTTATGGAGCATACGAGTTATCAATGCTTGACGATCAGGGTTAGGGTTAAATCCCGAGTTGTGATCCGCTTGCAACAGACTATTTTAAACATACTACAGTGATCTTGACATTCCAAAACTATTCGGACAATATTATTTCAATATCTAAGTTTCAATTTAAAAACGTGCTTTACGTGAAATGTAGTTTTAAAATAAGGAATGATACATTTGAACGTTGGCTGTCTCTGACCAGGTCAGCTTTTAAACAAAATAATGTTTAAACAACTCTTAATCAGTTTCGCTATATGCTTGTTTTCAAAATATTCCAATTTTAAACTTAAAAAAGCTCTCTTTACTTTTCTCACTCAGTTACTGGGCAACAATTTTTTTACCCCTTCTTACTAAAAGTTGTGTTTAAAATAAATTCCATTCCATTCATCCCTTCACTATGACCAAAACATTAGATGAAATAAGCTTCATGTTACTCATTTCACCATTCGTTCGCCAGCATCTCCCCTTAAAATAACTAGAAATGGACATTTACCCAAATTCAATCAGAGAGAAATGGCCTCACATTCCTTTAAGTGCGTTCATAATACTTAAATAAGGAAATAAAGGAGATAGGTATTATGCAAATGATAGAGGCCCAAAATTAATATTTGTTCCGGTTTCAAGAATAACTTCTGCCCTGGATTCTCAAAAGCTAGCTGTGATACCGCCGTTCACAGTAAACAAATCATCTCATTCAGAAGCAGAATTAGCTCGTAATCTTATAATCACAACTTCAAGTCCCTACTATGTCTGCATTGAGATTTTCTCCAGTAACCTTCACTGTGACACCAATGGGTTTGGAAAAGCCGCTGCCAGTTGGGACGTTAAGCCGTGGCCCCGTGTACAGGAGATCCATAAATAATAAAGAAACATCCCCTCAAGCAGCTGCTTGCCACAGAGATCTGAAAGGAGCCTGTCAGTTTATACGCCATAATTGTAGGTCTGTGAAGATGGCAGGACCTCAGCAGAAAAACGACACATACATTCATGCCTTATCCGGGGCTCGAACCCAGCTCCCTTAGATCAGTAGCCAAGTGCGCTAATCACTCGGCCACGGGACGGCTATACTGAAAGTTAATAAACATGTTTGACAGAAAACTACTACATGTTTGCTAATAACAGCTATCCAGTGGATCCCATTCCCCAATCGAACTGTTTCGGAGTCCTTGTAACTTGACAAATTTAAACAATCGCGTACACAAAAGTGTCGATCTGAGATAAAACAATGCCATCTTCTCAACTACTTTCATCTTCAGCGGTATAAGCTCTAAAAAACGTTAAATGGAAATCATTATTTGGGATTAAACCAAATTAGTTTCCTCACTTGCTGCTACTCTAAGGCTGGTTGGCGGCTTTATCGAATGAATGTCATAAGCAGAATTTTTCAACCAAGTGATACGTTTCATCCAGCCCTCGACAACGCAAAACAACTATCATTTGCACGGCCGAGGAAATAATAACAATGAACGCTTAACTGCGCTGCTCCAAAAAAAAACCTGAAAGGCGTGTTGACGATATTGAAAGTATAGCATCCGTAAGGTTTTCTCTTACTGGTAAATAGTATTTGACAGTGATTGAAAGCCACGGTAGTAGAAACACAAATTGAAATTTTGTTTCTGGTACAAAATTTTTCAACTCGCTTTCGCTCTTTTCATCCATCTGAATGCAAAAGTACTGCTTTCTTTAAAACTAGATCACAAAGTTATTATATACACCTATCCCTTGATTTACACTGAAGATAGCTTCCGCACAAAATCAATATCTTCAGTGTAAATCAATATCTTCAATCAATATCTTCAATAATCAATAAATATAATAATTCAATAAATCAATATCTTCAATCAATATCTTTCAATCAATATCTTCAGTGTAAATCGAGGGATAGGTGGTGTCCAAGCAAAGTGCAAAAATAAAAAGCATAAAAATTGATTTGTATGTTTCTTTTACTAAATAAATCGTCACCAATGACTCTTTCCGAACGTCTGTATTACATTATATCGAAGGACATGCAATGACAGAAATATAAGAGAAAAATGCACAACACAAATAAATTTTTGATTGTAAGAAACGTAATGCAGAGTTTAAAATTATATATACGTATATATAATATATATTCAGGCTTGTTTTTAACGTAGAGCAAAGAATTGTTATTCTAATCATTACTTTATAGCAACCAAGCACTGCGTATGTACATAAAACAGAAAATAAACTTATTTACATACACAAAAATATTTCAAAAGAAAATTCTTCGTGTATTTTAATTTTTCCAATTTCCATCCTTACTCCAAGCACATCTAGGTGTTCTGGAGTGCTTCTAAGTAAGACTTTATTTTTCTATTTCTGGTGCTCTCACTCCCCATGCATTGCAGTGCTTTGTGCGGATGTGCAACCTTAGAACCAACAGTTGTATTTTAAACGCCATCTACTCTTTTCCCAGGGGCGGGGGTGGCTCAGTCGGTAGCGCGCCAGGCTCGTAATCTGTAGTTCCCAGGTTCGTGTCCCAGCCGGGTCAGCGTTGAGATTTATCTCCGCAAAATTCTCCGCCCTGCCCACGGTCAGTAGGGGACACCGATGGGCTTGGAAAGGCCGCCGCCCGTCGGATGGGACGTTAAGCCGTGGTCCCGTGTGCGGGAGAGCCATACCCTGTGCACGTTAACGAACACGCCGGATGGCCTTGACGGGAGGTTACCATCTGTCTCCCAACAGCTGTTCCAGTGGGTCCCCTCCCCCAACCTTCTCTGAGCCTTCGGGTCCATGTGACCTGGCCATTTAGCCCAAAGTGTGCAAAAAAGTGCCGCTCAGAGGTAAAACAAACAAACAAACAAACTCTTTTCCCAACACACCCAAGATTCAAATTCACACTTTACCAACTACAGAGTATCGCGGCGATCCAACAAGATACCACAAACCACCAATCGGTTTCTTTCCTTTGTCACGACAAATTCTGATGTCGCATAAAAAGTTTTTGTTATAAACGCTTTGGGATGAGTTAATTCTGAGCGTCATTATTTTGCATATAATGGGCTGAAAGTCCAGATCACAAGGATTCCAAGGTCTCAGAGAAGGTTGGGGATAGAGAACCCAATGAACAGCTGTTAGGAGACAGATGATAACCTTCCGTCAAGGCCATCCAGCGCGTTCTTTAACGTACGTGCGCAGTCATTTTACATCCATCGGTTTATTTATACATAAAATCATATTTTTTCATCGGTTTATCAAAGGAAAATTAAATGTTTATCTTTGGTTCTCTGCTTGATCAACTGCGCACGTTAAAGACGGAGAAAATGGTCTCACCTTTTATTGTTATCCTGCACATGTGTCCAGTGCTTAACGTCCAGTTACCCGAATTACCAAAAGCCCATTACAGATCTTCTTAAAAGTGAAAGCGTGGGAAGATAAATAATTTGCATATCCCTGTTGATAACTTATCATACACTGCAAAGTACTGTAGCTCTCAGACCAACAGAAATAGTTTGCAAATCTTATTATGGTTTTAGGAAATATGTGTTTATTCGTAAATATTGTTTATATCGAACTTTAGCATTTCAATTCAGTCTACCAGCGCTTCCAACATCCCATAGGAAGTTTTTTTACAGGATCATTTCTACGACTAAATAAGACCAACAACAACAGAAATATACAATTGGAGGGAAATGTTCTCTATTCAGAACTAAATTTAGGCTATACCGCTACAATGGTGACTTATAAAGATAAAGGGCAACTTTGTAAACCAGTTTTTCTCCCAAAGTAACCCTGCTCTGGCCATTTCCCTAAAATTATGGTAGGCCTACCCATTAATTTCGATTGCACGACTGCTTTGATGTTGTGTTTTATCACCATTTCAGCTGATTGCATCCTTTTAATTAAACGGATATAAGTGTTAAATTTATCTTACAAGGTACTGATTCCTTCACTTACGTACGATAAATAAAATAAATAAATACCCCCTCAAGCAGCTGCTTGCCACAGAGGTCTGACAGGAGCCTGTCAGTTTATATGCCACAGTAGAAGATCTGAGAGGATGGCAGGACCTCAACAGAAAACAACACGAACATCCATGCCTTACCCGGGGCTCGAACCCAGGCCCCCGTAGATCAGTAGCCAAGCGTGCTAACCAATCGGCCATGGGACGGCAAAAATAAATACCCCCTCAAGCAGCTGCTTGCCACAGAGGTCTGACAGGAGCCTGTCAGTTTATATGCCACAGTAGAAGATCTGAGAGGATGGCAGGACCTCAGCAGAAAACAACACGAACATCCATGCCTTACTCGGGGCTCGAACCCAAGTCCCGTAGATCAGTAGCCAGCGTGCTAACCAATCGGCCACGGGATTCATCGAAATAATCTTGACATTATCGTTTATGTTTAAGAATGATCATTTAAGTGTCAATCCTAAAGTATCGCGATTTCTTTAAACTCTAAAAGATCTATTTCGGACCGAAACAATCAGCATCTGGGACATTACGTCAAGAACTGAATGTTTACTGACTCAAAAGTCAACACCTATTGGCAGTGTGCAGTGTTAGTTTATGCAAGTAGTTTTGGGTCGTGTATGTTGGCATTTCCTTACGTGTGTCGCTACCGTCTCTAAGGACTCAAATATTTGTACTCCATCCATTGAAATCAGGGCAGTTGTCGGGATGAAATCACCGTTTCGTGTTTCCACGTCCCCATACACTCCTCTACACAAACCAAGTTATTCCCCACCGTCGGGGACAGTACCAATCGCTCCGTTGTCGATTCTCCACTCCCCTCCACTCGGAGTGAAGCAGCTGCTCTACAACAAGTGTCTCGGATTAAGGTACGCTCCGCGTGCGCACACAGCCGGTTGCTCTGTTGTAACAACACACGACACATGAGAGCACGCGCGCCCGTCTCAAAGATGAAAGCCAATGATAAAGGAGGCGAGCACGCGTGCGGGCGGGCGCCGAGCGCCTGAGACGTTTCACGAAAATAATAGTGGTTGCCAGGTTTCCAAGTAGAATGCATCAGAAAAGGTTTTCTGTTTTCCTTTTAGGAAAATCACGACGGAGCAATAGAATTTGGCGACCGCGTGCACTTCATTGGCTCTACGGTGACCTGCTGCTACCCCTAGTAGTGGCTATAGTTCATCCTGTGCCACGTGGCGCGAATGTGATAACAAGCACCCCTGTTATCAACCTCATAGTAGGTGATCGCAGCTTCGATAGGCTGTCGACAGTGAATTCTCAGGCGGGACATAACATGCATGCGCCACAATAACAAGTTCAAGTGCGACTTCCGAAAATGTCACACAAGCAAAATCATTGGCATGTATTTCATCTTTTGAACAAATTTAGTAGGCATTGGGTTTAATGTAACAAAAGAGCCGTCCTTTTCCTTCAGTTGAAAAGAATAAACTGGTATGAAACAGAAGCATTCAAATACATCCGAATAATATGCACTTTGCTGTTATCATAGCGTATATTTTTAGAAACCTCCAAATTACATTATTATCATTGGCAATTTCCCTTTAGTTAATTGGCTTAATTTTGTTTTTAGATAATGTTTGTTTATAGACGATACACGGGAGCACGTGCGCCAGTCTCAAAGATGAAAGCCAACGATAAAGCAGGCGTGCACACGTCGTGTATATATTTTTTCTATTCAAATAAATATTTATTTTAATATCAACTGGCATTTTTGCATTAGCTTACGCAAAGATAACAACGAAATATAAAATAAAGTATTTAAATAAAAAAAATACACCTCAGAGGTGTGACAGCAGTCTGCCAGTTTATATGCCATAGTAAAAGGTATGTGAGGAAGGGGGAGCAAAAAAAAAAAACGAACAACACAAACAGTTAAGTAAATATTAGTTTTTATTATTATTATTAAACATTTTTAAAATCTTTATTTCAACTTGATCAGTAATTGAAAATAAAATAATTTCGTGAAGAATCACGGCGATACTAAATCTTTTCCTTCGGATGGAAAAGGCAAAGCATTTCAATTTCTAGTACGATTTACACTGAAAAACTTTTGAGAAAACTGATTTCATATTGTTGAACCTGTTGGTTAAAATCAGTTTTAGTAATAGTTTAGTTAAATTGCTAGAGTTCTGAGTTTTTCTACAAGTTTTCAGTAGCTGTGGGGTGCCCCAATGCCCTAATCTGGGACCGTTGTTATCATTTTCATTAATGATCTACCAGATATACTTAGCTCTTGTAGTTGTTTAATGTACGCAGATGACGTAAAATTTTACAGACGGATTGACTGAATTAACGACTGCCATTTACTGCAGTCTGATTTGACTAAATTCCACAACTGGTCTGTTCTGAATGGACTCCAATTAAATATTTCAAAATGCTCAGTTTAAAAAAAAATAAATAAATAAATTCCCCCTCAAGCAGCTGCTTGCCACAGAGATCTGACAGGAGCCTGTCAATTTATATGCCATAGTAGAAGGTCTGAGAGGATGGCAGGACCTCAGCAGGAAAACGACACATACATCCATGCCTCGAGTCCAGGTCCCTTTGTCACCACCCAGGTCCCTTGGATCAGTAGCCAAGCGCGCTAACCACTCGACCACGGGACAGCAAGCTATTATCGAAATAGAATTTTTGTTACATATGATTATAACATCAACTCTTGTGGATTCCATGGAATTTTTTTGTCCGTGATTTAGCTATCCTGTTTGACTCGAACTTTAATTTTAATATAGATATTCAGGAAATTGTGAAGAAAGCTAATAGAAATTTGGGTTTTATTGTTAGGAAAACAAAATACTTTAGTAATACAAGGAGTGTAATCAATTTATTTATTATTTCGTTCAAGCCTAGTATATGGAAGTTTAATATGGGATACTTACTATCAATGAGATATTCATAATATTGAAAAAGTCCAAAATAAATTACTAAGATTTCTTTACTAAAGGAAACCGGAATTTACCTTCAAGATATTCGTGCTGAACGACTAAGAAATGTGTATAATGTTTGCTTTAAGCAATAGGAGAAAAATATTGTCTTATATTTTTTTATAAATTCTTAAACAACATGATGGATTGCATTGAACTACAGTTCTAATGATCTTTGCTTTAACAAAACTTCTCACGAGAAATACAGAATTTTTTAGAGTTCGATTTCATAAATCAAATACATTAATAAATTTTTCCTTGGTTAGGTTTTTAAACCTTTATAACTCGTAAAACAATTTCCTGGATTTGTTTACAATGCCATTAAAATTTTTAAAATCACATTGTTTGATGTTACTTTGTTCTTATATTTTACTTCTACTTCTCTGTGGCTATTTAAGTGTGTTGTATGTGTACAGTCGCTCAAAAAAGTATCCGAACGCTATGGTTGATTAAAGACTTGAGAAAAAATATCTGGCAACGATTTTTTTAGAAATTAGTGATCTGGCAACCTTCGTGTCACGTGACACGAAGGTTGCCAGATCACTAATTTCTAAAAAAATCGTTGCCAGATATTTTTTCTCAAGTCTTTAATCAACCATAGCTTTCGGATACTTTTTTGAGCGACTGTACTTTTGACTTTTTGTACTGATTTGTATACGTTCCTCTATATGTACTAATATTGAAATATTCTTTTTGTATGTGTCCACTGTTATTGAATCATTGATCTGTTGTGAGCATATTAAATAAATAAAGAAATATTGTTTAAATTCTATAATGAACTTGTTTGACATCTTGCAAATGAATTTCATGCAAATAAACATACAATAAAAGTGATATATTATTAGTTTACGCATATTACTTAAAATTTATTAGCAATCAGATTATTGGAAACCACCCCATTATTTAATTTAGATAGTAAGCTGTTTTTGTGTTACAAAAACTGTTGGGTTGTTTTACCTCTGAGCGGCACTTTTTTGCACACCTTGGGCTAAATGGCCAGGTCACATGGACCCCGAAGGCTCAGAGAAGGTTGGGAGAGGGGACCCACTAGAACAGCTGTTCGGAGACAGATGGTAGCATCCCGTCAAGGCCATCCAGCGTGTTCTTTAACGTGCACAGGGTATGGCTCTCCCGTACACGGGGACACGGCTTAACGTCCCATCCGACGGACGGCGGCCTTTCCAAGCCCATCGGTGATCCCCTACTGACTGTGGGCAGGGCGGGGAATTTTGCGGAGATAAATCTCAACGCTGACCCAGCTGGGACTCGAACCTGGGAACTACAGATTACGAGCCTGGCGCGCTACCGACTGAGCCACCCCCCGCCCCTTCATTTAAAGAAAACGTGTTTCCTTTTTTAGTTCGGATCTTTTTTTTTACTCTTTATTATGAAAGGAATGTTATTATTTTCCAACTGCTAACGAAAATTTTTACTTTTAAAATATTAAAAACAAGAATTTTTTTTGCAAAATAAGTGAAAAAGATAAATAGTTTCTGAACAAATCTTAATAATTACACAGAATCTCTGAAGACTGAAATGTATCCAAATGATATTTATTTCCTTGTGCAGCATAGATATGTATATGGTGAAAAAAGGTTAAAATAAGTTCAAGTCTTGAATTTCATCAAAAAATTATAAATCACTGAAATGGAAAATAATTGCATATTTGGCTTTAATTGTCTATAAGTGTAGATCAGTTGTCCACAACCTATGACTCGTCGTTACGATTTTGCTATTGTATTAAATGAAAAAATATTAATTTAACATATTTTAATGACACCTTTTGCTAACGTTATGGGCCTAATAGTGATATTTAAATTTTAATAATTTAAAACTAAATGCTGACATGTTCGTTGGAGTAGTTAATAACTAACAATTGCTCGAGGACCTCAAAAAAAATTAATTTAATTACTTTAGTATCATTTTTTTTTGAGCATTACTTCCACTAAATTTTTTTTCTATTACGAAAGTAGTATTTTTTTCCTTTTTCAGCGTTTGATTAAGCTATTCATGCAAGAAATATTTTCACAAATGAATTTTTTTTGAATACTTTACGAAGTAGACTTAGAACAGAAAATTCATATTATTCTGTTCGGTCGAAAACTACACTATATCTCCCAAATTTTTTAATTATAATTAAAGTTCATCAGGAATACTGCATTCAAATTAGTACAATATTCAGAAAGGTGTGAACTTTGATAGATTTATGTTAGAAATATATGTATTCAAAACATGACTACACTGACTCTTAGATTTTGTAAATAACAATTAACATAATATTATTAGAGGTGAGTTCGGGTTGAAAATATAATTTTTTTTTCCTTTTTGCACAATTACAAGAAAATTTTGAAATTTAAATTATTTTGTTTATTTAAATTATTTTAACGCACATTTAAACCATATATTAACCCGCTATCAAAAGTGGCTACCGATCACTGTTCTGCATGGTCAGAAAATATTCAAATTGTTTAAATTGATGTAGAGGTTTTTCATTCAATAGTACCCAAATAAAAGTTTAAATATTTACTATTTTATATTTATTGCACTCGGGTCTTCCGAAGAAGATTACTTTAACGTTACCTAAGTTTTATCATTAATTAGTCTTTTTTTAATGAAAGTCTTTTGACATATTTTTGAATTTTCAAAAACAATTTATTTTTCCTTATTGTAAAACATATAAGAACATGTTCCCTTTTACAGCCTAACTATTATGGCCACTATTCATAGTAATATTATTATTTTGCCTTTTCCCAAGTGGCTTTTCCATGAGTGCATTTGACGAGACAGAGTGTATTCGCAGAAACCAGCTGATATGTGACTGGGAAGCGTGGGTTCGTATCCCACTCATCGACGAAACTCCTTTTATCCACAACATTATAACTGATCTAAATAGGGGCGGGGGTGGCTCAGTCGGTAGCGCGCCAGGCTCGTAATCTGTAGTTCCCAGGTTCGAGTTCCAGCTGAGTCAGCGTTGAAGATTTATCTCCGCAAAATTCCCCGCCCTGCCCACGGTCAGTAGGGGACACCGATGGGCTTGGAAAGGCCGCCGTCCGTCGGATGGGATGTTAAGCCGTGGCCCCGTGTGCGGGAGAGCCATACCCTGTGCACGTTAAAGAATACGCTGGATGGCCTTGACGGGAGGCTACCATCTGTCTCTCAACAGCTGTTCCAGTGGGTCCCCTCCCCCAACCTTCTCTGAGCCTTCGGGGTCCATGTGACCTGGCCATTTAGCCCATGGTGTGCAAAAAAGTGCCGCTCAGAGGTAAAACAACCCAACCTGATCTAAATCACATGAAGCTGACTGAAAATGAGTTACAACTGATGGACAAAGAAAACAGCTATCTAATATCTAAAGTCATTTGTTATTCTGTTGCTGAACGATTAAACGGAACGATAATATTTTGAAGAATTCAAATAACATCATATGTAAATGAAATATTAAATTAATGTGCAATTATTAATAAAGCAATATGGGCATTAATTTTAAAATAAAACTGAACAAATTACTTCGTCGGTAAACTAACAAACGGCATTCACGCATGGTAAAGTACACAAAAAAAAACCTGTTAGTTTAGACCAATGTTTCGAAATATTTTTTGGGTCGCGACCGAAAATTCAAATTACCACTCACCTTGCGACCAAATAATAACAGTTGTTAGAGACACCGGACAAGTCTTTCGCGACCCAAGTTTGGGTTGGAATCATGGGTTAGGGAACATCAGGTTTACAGTTTTAAATTCGTATATCGTAATCATGACCGGTGGTTCTAGATGGTTCCGCGGAGTAGTTAATAGTTTTGATGCCTTTGGGTATTTTCGATACATATACAATAGATATGCTTAATCCTTTTGATGGCGCTCCTATCAATTTGACCTCGGGCAAGCGGTCAGTGTGCTGGTGATATTTTTGGTCGGCTGTTATGAATTTTGATAGTTTACGTCGGCGAGTAACAGCTGTTCCTGGAAATTTTTTATCTGCCTATACTGTCTAATGGACACAAACAACATCGGAGATTGAGTACTTAAAAAATGGTTACGTAGTTATTCTTAAAGGTAACTTTATATGAATATTAACTGCTTTCATCCTTGTACCGTAAAAAGGAAATATAAGAACAGAAAATTCTCAGAATTCAACGTAAGTAGAGATATATTATCAGAAGGAAAAATCTCAGCCTAAAAGCAAGGGAATGCGAAAGCGGCGAGGACCAAGGTAAGCAGTTGCTTCAAGAGAGATTGTACGACCACACACAAAAGGCCGGAAAAACTACGTCTAAACAAGCGGGCGAGCCCAGCAACAAAAGCAAGCACACCTAGGCCGCGCGCACCTACCTCCAGTCAGTGACGTCACGGTCTCTGACAAGTTAGGGAACGAGCTTTCGTTGCTTTTGGTTTTTCACTGGAATTGGAAAGATTTATTGCTCTGTTGTTGGCACAGAAGATTTAACAGAACGGCGCAGGAAATAAAAAAAACTAGTCTTTGATATTAAAGCCGCCGAATTGCTGAGAAGTTTCGCAAAATGGAAATTGGTTGAAACTGAATGAAAATCGCTTCATGCCTGGAAAACGAAGAAATAAAATACCAAGAATATTGAAAACGGTAAGCAGAGAATAAAATATTGCAATTTACTATTGCATGAAAATATGATTTTGAAAAAATTATTCTTCTAGTAAAGACATGTATTTTTCTGTAAAAGGAAGCGTTGAACATTAAAACTAAATTTATATTAGGACAAAATGTTCCAAAAATTATTTGAATAGAAAAAAAAAACTGTTACTTATCTTCAATTATGTAATTTCCGGTAAAATTAGAACTTATATATAAATATACCCCCTCAAGCAGCTGCTTGCCACAGAGATCTGACAGAAGCCTGTCAGTTTATATGCCACAGTAGAAGGTCTGTGAAGATGGCAGGACCTCAGCAGAAAAACGACACACCATGCCTACCCGGGGCTCGAACCCAGGTCCCTTAGATCAGTAGCCAAGCGTGCTAACCACTCGGCCACGGGTTATAAATAAAGCTCATGGCTATGTTAACCTTAGGAAGTCGCATACAATAAATTTTTCTTTCGCTTATCTAAAAGTAGTATAGGGTATAAAGAAAATTTCCCTTTCACACAGTTTTCCCACGCATATCAACATTGTAATTCAATTTTGAGAATTTTTCATTTCAAACAAATTCTTCGTCTACTAATGATGTGCAATCAAGCATTTTAGCAAAGGTGAAAAAGCTTCTTTTGTTTTCGGACTCAAATACGTCATCTTCTTTCTGATTATTCCCCATTTGCTCTAACCACTTGAGCTAAAACTGTGACAATGCACATGTAAAATCTTAAAACAAAAAAAAATTAATACTACGAAAGGATAGACAACAAAGTGAAACAAATACTAGAGTTTTGAAAACGAAGTAAAAATAATTTAAAACGAATCTTTCTAGGTAATAAGTGAGAGGTTTCCCTAGTTCATCACACCATAAGGAAATTGTAAAATTTATTTTAAATCTCACTTACCAGACCGTTAAACAGTGTTTTCTGCTGAGGTCCTGCCATCCTCTCAGACCTTCTACTCTGGCATATAAACTGACAGGCTCCTGTCAGACCTCTGTGGCAAGCAGCTGCTTGAGGGGGTATTTATTTATTTTTATTTTATATGAAAGAAACTTTTTTTTCATTTTCATAATATTTCTTGACGTCCCGTGGCCGAGTGGTTAGCACGCTTGGCTACTGATCTAAGGGACCTGGGTTCGAGCCCCGGAGTTAGGCATGGATGTGTGTGTCGTTTTTCTGCTGAGGTCCTGCCATCCTCTCAGATCTCCTACTGTGGCATATAAACTGACAGGCTCCTGTCAGACCTCTGTGGCAAGCAGCTGCTTGAGGGGGTATTTATTATTATTTTTTTTTTTATTTATACCCTTGCATCTTCTTTCTAAACTGCTGCATTCAAAATGCTTCAACCTTTATCTGCGAAAGCATGATTATAGAGAAATCTCTTCAATGTTGATACATTGAGAAGGGAAAACGTGAATCCCCCTTTTCTGTAATCATTAGAGTTGCGGAAGAAATGGGAAATCTGCTTTCATAAACAACGAGCAGTTGCAGACCATGATGGGAAAGTCCGATTCTCGCCAGTTTAGCCTCAAGTTCACAATGTGTTAATATCTGTGGTATTCTTAATAAAAGGTACGTAGCCATAAAGTGGGAGCACCTCGCAGTGGCAGAGTGGCTAGTGTGGTTGGTTATCGATCGAAGGGTTGGGTTGTTTACCTCTGAGCGGCACTTTTTTGCACACCATGGGCTAAATGGCCAGGCCACATGGACCCCGAAGGCTCAGAGAAGGTTGGGGGAGGGGACCCACTGGAACAGCTGTTGGGAGACAGATGGTAGCCTCCCGTCAAGGCCATCCAGCGTGTTCTTTAACGTGCACAGGGTATGTCTCTCCCGCACACGGGGCCACGGCTTAACGTCCCATCCGACGGACGGCGGACTTTCCAAGCCCATCGGTGTCCCCTACTGACCGTGGGCAGGGCGGAGAATTTTTGCGGAGATAAATCTCAACGCTGACCCAGTTGGGACTCGAACCTGGGAACTACAGATTACGAGCCTGGCGCGCTACCGACTGAGCCACCCCCGCCCCATCGATCGAAGGAAACTGGGTTCGAGCTTCAAAAAAAGTATGTATTTCGTTTCTGTTTGTCTTTCTGCTGAGGTCTTGCCTACCTCACAGATCTTCTCTAGGGTGTATTATACTGACACGCTCATGTCTAGGGCATTTCTGAAAGGGAGGTGGAGGGGGGGGGGGGTCATTTGGTTTGGGCCTTAAATACTCAAATTTGGACACTTGTTAATTTGGATGCGTCATGTTTGTTTCTTTTCTGGTTTTGTTTTTCTGCTTAGGTTTCGCTTTACAGACCTTCTCTATGATGAATTACAGTAACAAGCTCATGTCAGATCTCTGTAGCAAACAGCTGCTTGAGGGGTAGTTTATTATGCTTATTTGGCTAGGGGCTGAATTCATCCCCCCACCCTCGAAATTCTAAAATGATAAAGAAAAGTTGAAGATTAAGATTTAGGAAATGAATTTTCGTATGTAATATAGTTGTTTCTAAGACATTTATCAGCGTTCTACATATAATGATATACTTTATCAGCAGCAAATAAAATATTTTTAACTTATGTCGGTTTTCTTTTTCTTAGCATCAGAGGTTTTTTTTCTTTCTCCCCTCCCCAATCCAGAAATTATTTTCGGGTTATGTGTCTGATTAATAATAAGGGCTAAGTTAAATTGACTGCAAAATTCATATTACGTTTGCCAACGAAGATTTGTAACAAACAAATTATCATGGCCCCTGATTAAACTGGAGTTCTAGGCCCAATAGATCAAACTTTTAAAAACTTTCGAAATTAGTGATTTCTCTGCGGGAGCCAGGCTCGTAATCTGTAGTTCCCAGGTTCGAGTCCCAGCTGGGTCAGCGTTGAGATTTATCTCCGCAAAATTCCTCGCCCTGCCCACGGTCAGTAGGGGACACCGATGGGCTTGGAAAGGCCGCCGTCCGTCGGATGGGACGTTAAGCCGTGGTCCCATGTGCGGGAGAGTCATACCCTGTGCACGTTAAAGAACACGCTGGATGGCCTTGACGGCGGGCTACCATCTGTCTCACAACAGCTGTTCCAGTGGGTCCCCTCCCCAACCTTTTCTGAGCCTTCGGGGTCCATGTGACCTGGCCATTTAGCCCATGGTGTGCAAAAAAGTGCCGCTCAGAGGTAAAACAACCCAAACTCTCTGCGGGCCCTTCTCAGGATCCAGACTTTTGGTCAGCGCTCGACTGCCTGACCGCTCAGTCCTCTCCTGTTTCAAGGGTTGTGGGAATTCTGTCATCTTTGATGGTAGAGCGAGAAAAAAATCACGTCTCCCAAAAGCCGTTATCTCCTAGTTATTAATTAGCTCTGCAAATGATGATCGTTTATTCATGGCGATGGAAGTTTTAAAAATCAAGCTTATTTTTGCTTAACAAAAACATTACTTTCTCTATTCATTAGTTGGATGATGCCAATAAGCATTCGATTACGTGAAAACAGGGTCGGATCTATGAGTTGGAGAACTTTGCTCCCCACTCCCCCTCCCCCTTTTTAAAAATGCTAGTAACTAAAAGGAAGCAAAAACTAATTAAACATATGTATATTTCGGTATTTTTTTTTTAATATTGTTTTTAAAGACTACCTAAACGGAGGGGAAATTTTATACAGGAATAATGACAATTGGGTCTTTTGTCCCCCTGCCACCCTATTTTTTTGCAGATCCGGGCCTGCGTGAAAACATCTCGAAACAAAATGGTTATATTGTGGAAATTCACCCTTATGTACGTTTATATATTTTCCTCAATTATTTCTAAAACGTTATTCTAATTATCAAACTTTAAAAATCAAATGCGACGCATTTGCGTGAAATATTTATCTCTACCACTTTCACAATGAAGCTGTTTATTCGGGGGCTATGGGACTTCATTTAAAGAAACCGGTCGCAATGTGCCTTTTAGAGAGGATTACGTTTAGGAAGAGGACGTATCAGATTTCAGACCTCCGCTCTGCTTTTGACCCGCGCTTACAAGCAGATGTGCGGCTAGATTCTCCCAATTCCCGCCACAGCGAAGCAATATCGCTGCTAAACTGCGACGCGCATGGTGATGGCAGCACGTGTATCCATGGCAACGGCATTGTTACACAGTAACTGGAACCGAAGTATAGGGCTCGGGAAGAGAATATCGCGACTGGCTTTAAGATCGCGGAGATATCGCAAAGTCAGTGACATGTAGGAATTCTTCCTTGTGTGCATTTGAAAACAAAATCTCCTGTATCGGAACTGAGAGATAATTGCCGAAGAGTTTTCCTTCGTTTCTGCTTTCCTTTTTTTCATATTCCGCTTACAAACGAGTAACAAATTTTAGGGATGTAAAAGAGAAAGAAACAAATGTTGTAATTTTCCAGCCATTAAACATATACCCAGAAAAAAAGTGGAGAAAAATACGATATTTCAGTGTTAGTATTTAAAACTGAACTATTTGTAAATTGTTGGTATTAGTGAAGGTAAAAAATAGACAGAAAGCAATTCATTCACCTTTGTAATTGGTAATGTAAACATTAGTCAAAATTTTTCTACGACATTCTAAGAATGTTCGGAAATTTTTAATAACGTTATTTGCGATTTGGAAACAAATATGTATAATCTTACTATGAAGATATTTAGAAACAAAAAGTAGTTGTCGATTATTGTAACAGAAAAAATTAACTTCTTTAATAATTTAGATATATATACAATTCAAATATTGTTTAGTGAATCAAAGTATGGAGAACCTTTAAAGTTAGTTAAGGATTACTATTGAAAGTTTCAAGGATAACCCGCCACGCCTAAAGATCACGAAAGATCAATTAACAAAACCTCCGTCTACTTAGAGCTTTTCCTACTGAATGGGATTTCCAATCTCGTATCGTGAACAGCAGAAAATTGGAAAGGTGGCCGGTGGTTAGCGTGCTTAATTATTAATCAGAGAAACCTAGGTTTGGGTCCCGGATAAGTGGTTCGGCCCGGACTTTTCTATGTAGTCTTTCTGCTGAAGCATCGCCTTTCTTGCAAATATCCCTGAATGACATATTAAACTGACAGTTTTCTGTCAAACCTCTGTGTCAAGTAGCTGTTTGAGGAATATACTAATTTTTTATATTATTTATTTAGTGGCTTCTACATTCTGTTGAATGCACCAATCTAATTGACTCAATCTCTAAAACTTATCGGAGAAACCATGGGTTCGGATTACCGCCACTATAATTTTTTTTTTCTTTTAACTCTTGTTCTACAAGTATTAATTGGTTTTAAATTCTGGCAAAAAAACTTTATTTTCAACAAATTATGTGCTACACCTGAATTAATTTGAAAGCTTAATGCGTTCATTGTACTATTTATCATAACCACCATAAAAAATAAAGCAGCAAAAAATGCGAAACATTTCGCTTAAAGCAATTTTCAAACTGTAAAAAGCGGTCATTGTTGAGAAAGTCTGTTTATGGGTAGGAAACTGTTCCTAAGTAATGCCTGGGAGTATTTCATCCAGTGGCGGCTCGCGTATAGGCACTGTGCAACTGCAGCACCCCCAATTTCAACTTGATATTATCGATAACATTTAATATAATGAGTCCTTTTTTCTTTAATTCTTTCTTTATACTTGTACAGTATATAATCCTTAAGCTTAATGTCAGAAGCCATCACCCAGTTTATGAAAAAGACACAAAAATCTTTGTATGGAACTGTGCGCTTCACAGTACTAGCGGCGAGGTGTTTGACTGTTGTGCGCATGCGCACATAGGAAGCTACACACGAGGCTACAAGGGAAAGAGAGCACTGTCGTTTCCGCAGTGCCGACCCAGGCGTGCTGGTTGAAGGTAGTTTTTTTTTATTTCGCGTGTGTTGTGCTTAAAAACCGTGTACGATTTCAACATTGAAAAGAATAAAAACTTTTCTAAGAAGCACTATGAATTCGGAAAGACTATGTGCTTTCAATGGAGAAAAATTTCCTCAGTTGTCATCTAGAGAGCAAGGAGAAAATTATTGATCTTTTCGCGCAAATTGAAACAAGAAGAATGGATTTCATTTTTAAATGAATAGATTAAGCTTGAACTGTAACAATTTAGGTTAAAGTAAGCAAAAAATGTTTGATTTTGTTCTTTTAGGATGATCTAAGGGACCTGGGTTCGAGCCCCGTTTAGGCATGGATGTGTGTGTCGTTTTTCTGCTGAGGTCCTGCCATCCTCTCAGATCTCCTACTGTGGCATATAAACTGACAGGCTCCTGTCAGACCTCTGTGGCAAGCAGCTGCTTGAGGGGGTATATATTTATTTATTTATTTATTGTTTCCTTTTCCACGATTTTAAAACAAAGGCTAAAAATTTTCTGAAGCAACCCTACTAATTTTGCTACGAGCCGCCACTGATTTCATCAGCATTTCCTAGTCTGGAATTTATTGCTCCTTCACACTCCTGAATAACTTACTTAATAAACTTTATGTTAGTTCACGACATTCACTAGAATAAAACAAGCTTTGTGCCACTAAACTTAAAAGATGAGGTCAAAGACCTCGAAGGTTCAGATGCACAGTTTTTTTTTTTTAATGGAACTAGTGTGAGTGGTGGAAGGGAAAAGATCAACAGTCCTTACGGCCCATAGAGATGAAACATTTTTCCCACCAACTATCTGGATTGGCCGTCACTCTTGAATGCACCGATGAACGAAAGATCGCCAGTTGAATCTATTTCTCTTTGGGACATCTTAAGTGCAGAGTGCATCAGATGTTTAGCTGACTTGTTACTATTAACATTAACATGCGCCGAACAATTGAAGAAATAAAAGGGGAAATATAATAACGAAAATAAATATACAAAAATACTTTGAATTCCATACTGGAGTATAAATAAATATTTCAATTTCATTTTGCATTTATAAATATTTAGTTTCATACCTTTATGAAAAAAGTAACAACCAGAAGAATACATTTGTACGTGGCTGCAAAACACTATACGTTATTACAGTTTACTGCACGGGTCGGCATAACATAATCAGCCATTTGTAAATAATTTTAGTTTTATCAGCTACTAACACCGAAATTTTTGAAACAAAGTACTCACATTAAAAGAAAGAAATTACTTTAACTCATAACTAAGGTGACCATAGTAGTGTAGGAGCCGGTTATGATGGGAGGAAGTGCTACGCCCCTTTTTCAAAATGTCCCCCGTTTTGTTGTTCGTCCGCCATTTTGAATTCTGACGTCACACACCCCCTCTAAAGACCTTCCTGGATGTTTCATCCCCCTTTAGACACCCCGGTTCAGCCACCCAAACCCCTCGTCAAGTAAACAACTCAAATGGTCACAAATAATTCTAAGTTTCAAGTCCGCCATCTTGGATTCGGACGTCATCATCCAAACCAAAAACTCCCGGAATATTCTAAGTCCGCCTAATTGTAGGCGCCACATAGTGTTTAACACATGTATTATATTAAAAGAAAATTTTCCACAGCTTGTCTCCATCCCGCGACAGTCACACTTAGCGCATTTCTCCATTACGACAAGCGTAGAATATAAATAAAAGAATAAATACCCCCTCAAGCAGCTGCTTGCCAAAGAGGTCTGACAGGAGCCCTATGCCATAGTAGAAGATCTGAGAGGATGGCAGGACCTCAGCATAAAAACAACACACACAGCCATGCCTTAACCCGGGGCTCGAACCCAGGTCCCTTAATTCATTAGCCAAGCGCGCTAACCACTCGGCCATCTTAAAGGTAGATAAAAAAGGAAAAAACCGATCATTATTTCTTGTAAATTAATCTAAGAACTTTTTTACTTTTATAAATGATTTTTTTTTTATTCCTACAAAACCACATTTAACTTGGGAGTAAATTATAAATGAATTTTTTATTCCTTGTAAATCACATTTAACGCAGGAATTATATTTTTATTTCTTGTAAATTATAATATTACTTTTATAAATGAATTTGGTTTTTTACTTTTTATAAATTAACCTATGAATATATTATTTTACAAATGAAATTTTTTGCTTATAAATTAACTTACGAATAAATTTTTTTCCCCTAAATTAATTTTTTATTCCTTTGTGAATCCCATTTAACTTGGGAATAAATTATAAATGGTTTTTTTTTATTCCTTGTAAATGGTACTTAGAAATAAATTTCTAAGTGCATCAACTCTCCCTCCTGTGGACCACGTTTTACTGACCAGGAAAAGAATTTACGATCTGGAAAGTCCTACGAAACAGACGTCTAAAATACGTATTTAAAAAAATCCTTATATGTTTGCGGATAAGATTATTCACATTTTGATGAGTCAGCACATGATGTTGGAGACACAGATACTTTATCATTTTAACAAAAAGCATTTTGGAGTTCTAGAAATTATATTTGCATTTTTAATTGTTCACTATTATTTCTAGATATTGTATAATGCAGTCTCTTGGTTTTTAAAGAGTTGGAAAATTTTCACTTTTTTCAATTTTTCATTTTTCAAATATTTTTTCATCATCATCATCATCCTCAAGCAGCCATGGGCTACGGAGGTCCAACCAGACCACGCAGTTTAATTCTCCAAGCATATCTGTCCTGAGCTACATCTGCTGCATCCGGCCACTGCACACCAATTCTAACAAGGTCCTGTTTGACATTGTCTGCCCACCGCATCCTAGGTCTCCCCCTCCATCTGAGGCCTCTAGGAACACTGTTCATAACCCTATTCGCCAATCTATAATTATCCATACGGGCAACATGGCCAAACCAGCGGAGTCTCTCTCTGCACAATATGCTGCTTAAAGGAGGTTGCAGACTTCTTTCCCTAACCTCATCATTAGTTACAAAGTTAAACCACCTAATACCCAAGATACTGCGAAAGCATCTAGAATCAAAAGCATCTAGTTTTCTGTTATCATGTTTACACAGCGTCCAAGTTTCACTACCATAACTAACCCTAGAAAGAACCAAACTATTATACAGTCTAATTATTATACAGTCTATTTCTCCACAATCTCCATAGATTCTTAAAAGTCCCGGCAGCAATCCCTATTCGTCTGTTAATCTCATGCCGCACATCACCAGTATCAGTTACATAGCTCCCAAGGTAATTAAACTGTGACACCTGCTCAAGACTGCAACCATTCAGATGAACTGAATCACAACCTGCCTGACCAATTTTCATCACTTTAGTTTTCTCTCTGTTTATAACCAAACCTACTCTACTACCAGTCTCATCAACAGCTAGAATGAAACAGTTCATCTCATCAACATCATTTGTCAAAAGGGCTAAATATTCAGCATAATCTAAATCAGAAATTTTCGTATCTCCAGCCCATTTAAGGCCAAAATCTTTCCCTTGAAGTGAATTTCGCATAACATAATCAACAACCAAACTAAAGAGAAAAGGAGACAAAATGCACCCTTGTCGAACACCAGACGTAATGCTAAACCAATTGCTACAAGACTTACCAACTCTCACACACGACTCAGTGTTATTATAGAGCGCTTTCATTATGTTAACTAACTTGTCTGGTATACCATATGATCTCACAATCAACCACAAATTTTGACGATCAACAGAGTCGAAAGCCTTTTTGAAATCAACAAAGCTAGCAACCAAAAGTTTCTGAAACTCTAAACATTTCTCAAGAATCTGCCTAAGAGAAAATATCTGATCTACACATCCCCTACCACTTCTGAATCCACATTGCTCATCACGCAATTGCCGGTCAACCAGATTCTTAATTCTATTAAGCACAATCATGGAAAGAACTTTACCTGGAACAGAGAGTAGGCTGATACCCCTATAGTTATCACAAGAACTGCGATCACCTTTTTTGAAAATAGGGATAATAATAGCTCTGGTAAAATCCTTAGGAACCATGCCTTTATCATAAAAGTTATTCAAAATTTCAGTCATCCAAGTGGTAACCGAAACATTCCCAGCTCTGAGCATTTCTGTAGTAATTTCATCTACCCCTGGGGATTTATGAAGTTTAAGTTTAGAAACAGCCAAAATAACTTCAGATTGTGTTATAGGGCCAACATTAAAGCTGCCAATGCATCTATCATCATTACAAACAATGGGAGTAGAACTAACCACATTGTTTAGAACATCACTGAAATGCTCAGCCCACCTAGCCATGACAGAATCCTCACCTTCTATAACCTTCTTTTTTTTTTACCTTTTTGTATCACATAATAGTTTTCTCTGTTTTAAAATACTTTGTTTTTCAAAGAATTTTTGCAATACATAATTATTTTTTAAATTTTTATACGTTTTTAAAATTTACGCAGGTTTGAAAATTTTTACTTTATTTCATTATTTTTCAATAAGTAATAATTTTTAAAATTTTACACCTATTTTTTCCTCTTTCAGAAATTTTGAACTATGAATTTTTTATTTCAATTTTAGTTTTAATATTTTGGACCAATAAACTATTTTTCAATTCTTTCATATATATATTTTCAATTCTTAAGTTTCGCATGACACGAAGGGTGATATTGAACATTGGACCCTTAAAGACAGAGATCAAAGCGTCCTATGTTTGTGGAGAGGATGATTCACACGTTGCTGAGTCAATGCGTTTAGAATGACGCTAAGGGTGATATTGGACTTTATTCTTAAAGATGGTAATACAGTCCTAGAAGTTTTGCCTTCCTCTATGAATATCTTAATAAAGTGACTATTAATATTATAAAAGAAATTTTTTTCAATACGCTGGAATTATCAAGGTTTTAATTAATCCCTATTGATTTTAATGATTAATTCTTTAAGTCACTAGTGTTTTTCAAATGTGCGGATATTATTTTTTCTTCACTGTCTCTCGTTCATCTGTGTTTTATTATACCTAATTAGGCTACAGCCCTGGAGAAATAAATGTTGTGTATTTCTCGAATTTCAAAAAAAAAACACCTAATAAATAGTGTAAATACTTTATTCCACTAGTAAAACTATAAGCCGAACACATTTTAGGCTCGTATTCAACACTATAAGAATTTTCTTTGAAATAAAAAAGTTTATGTAATCGTGTCATACACGCCGAACCCGGGATACATCTTACTTTTTGATAGACTACCTTACTCATCAATTCACTTACTCTGTAAATCATTTACTGACTGATTAACTTATTCACTTATTTATATTCTAAATCGCTTACTGATTGTCTTAATCACTTTCTTACTCACTAAACCGCTTACTGCCTTATTCACTCACTTTCTTATTTACTTACTTTCTTAGTTGCTTACGCACTTTCCTACTGACTTCAACATTTCCACTCTTTTCTTACTCATTAATTCACTTACCACCTTACTCACACTCATACTTATTTACTTACACCCTGAGTGACTGACTCACTCACTTTCTTTCTTACTTACTCACTAAATCGCACACTTATTGATTTATTTACACATGCACACACATTTACTGACTTATTTTCTCACACTCTTACTGACACATATACTGATTTACTTACTCCCACACTTATTGAATTATTTACTGACACATATACTGACTTACACATTATTTACTGAATTACTTACTCACGCACTTACTTTCTTACTTACTTCTTTCTTCACTCACTCAGAAAACACTTACAGATTTCGGAAACGGAATAATTATCACTCACTAAATCTACTGCCTTATTCACTCACTTCCTGATTTACACACTTGCTTACTGACTTCCACACCTACTTATTCATTACACATTTTCTTACTCACTAACTCACTTACCACCTTACAGTCTTACCTGTTTACTTACACACTGACTGACTAACTCCCGTTCTTATGTATTTACTTACTTACTTACTCATTAAACCACACTTATTAAACTTTTACACACACACTTTCTGAATTATTTTCTTACACACTTATTACATTATTTACTCTCTTACTGACTTACTTATTCACACACTTATTGAATTATTTACTGACACATATACTGACTTACACATTATTTTCTGAATTACTTACTCAGACACTTACTTTCTTACTTACTTCTTTCCTCACTCACTCATAAAACACAGTCTTCGAAAACGGAATAATTTTCACGCACTAAATCACCTACTGCCTTATTCACTTTCTTATTTACTTACTTTCTTACTTACTTTCCTCACTCACTCAGAAAACACTCACAGACTTCGGAAACGGAATAATTATCACTCACTAAATCACCTACTGACTAACTCACACACTTACCGATGGACTTACACACTTTCTTACGAACTCACTAAACACTTACTGAATTATTTACTCACACTCTTACTGAGTTATTTACTCACATTCTTACTGCCTTACATACTTACCGACTTACTAATACACTTACTGTCTTATACAGTACTTACTTTTTTACTCACACACTTACTGACTTACTTTCTTACTCGCTCAGTATACCACATACTGACTACGAAAACGGAATTATCACTCACTAAATTACTTACTAAATTACTTACTGACCTACATACTCACTTACTTAGAGAAAGGAGAAAACAAAATAGCGTACAAAACAGAATAGGCTTTGTGACCAAATAAATGGTATACCAATTATGAAAAAAGAATAGCAAGTACTCAGGGAATATGATATATTTTTTGGAATATTTAAAATCTGTTTCATGGTCTTATGCATGGGGAGCAGAAATCGCTCCTCTTGTTAAACCGAAATATTCTCAGCTTACTAATCTGCAACTCACTCTGAAATCGCGAGGTGAAATTTTATATCGAAACAAATTATTAACAAAATCGTTAACTTTCAAAGGCTGTAATAGAAACCCTTCTTAATCCACAAAAAATACTTTTAACACGAGATATCAAAATTCTTTATGCTGCTTACTTCCTTACGATAGATTTATCCTATGGATCGTACACTTTTCCTAATCAGACTCAAGTAGTTTATAACGAATAATGGATTGGCATAATGGATAAACGCGCTGATAAACGTAACGGCTGCAAGACAAGCTGTGGAAAATGCTTTTTTTTTTTTAAATATAGTACGTGTGTTAAACACTATATGGCGCTGCAGTTAGGCGGACTTAGAATATTCCGGGAATTTTTGCTTTGCGTGATGACGTCAGAATCCAAGATGGCAGACTTGAGACTTAGAATTATTTGGAACCTTTTGAGTTGTTTATTTCATGAGGGGTTTGGGTGAAGCTACCAGGAGGGTCTTTAGAGAGGGGCTTGTGATTTCAGAATTCAAAATGGCGGACGAACGGCAAAATCGGGGGACATTTTGAAAAAGGGACACCCCTTTTTCAAAAAGCACTTCCACCCACAATACCGGCCCCTACACTACTGACCATACGTACCAATATTTGGATCCATGTCCCGCTTTCCTCGGAAAGACTGGAGGGATGCCAAAATGTCCCTGCTCTGAAATAATATCGTTAGAGAAAAAAAATCGCGTATAAAAATAGTGTAAAATATTAAAACACTGCCAGTTCTGCTATAGTGAATGAAAAGTAGTGGGAAATTTTAAAATATCTAAAGCACATAGTAGGTAAAACAATTTTCTCACTTTTTTTTAAAAGTTCCAATTTATTTTTAATTAAATTTTCCGCTTCTTTCGTTTCCGTCTCAACAGATTTTTTAACCACAAATGAGAAAAATGTCAGATGCCACCTTTCCTCCCTTCTGCGCCGAACTCTCTCTCGCAAAGAGGGGCGGGGGTGGCTCAGTCGGTAGCGCGCCAGGCTCGAAATGTGTAGGTCCCAGGTTCGAGTCCCAGCTGGGTTAGCGTTGAGATTTATCTCCGCAAAATTCCCCGCCCTGCCCACGGTCAGTAGGGGAAACCGATGGGCTTGGAAAGGCCGCCGTCCGTCGGATGGGACGTTAAGCCGTGGGCCGTGTATGGGTAGAGCCATACCCTGTGCACGTTAAAGAACACGCTGGATGGCCTTGACGGGAGGCTACCATCTGTCTCCCAACAGTTGTTCCAGTGGGTCCTCTCCCCCAACCTTCTCTGAGCCTTCGGGGTCCATGGTGTGCAAAAAAGTGCCGCTCAGAGGTAAAACAACCCAAACAACTCTCGCAAAGAAATAAAGTGTTGGCAATACAGATGAAACGTGTGCAGTTTACCCCATCACCGGATCAGGAAATATTCTAAAAAATATATTTTTTATGTGTATGAATGTTCGTTTCAAGATTTTTTTTAACTTGACCAACTTCTCACACCAATTTCAATGTTCGCTAGACGAGAAAATCACGTTTTTTTTATTATGACTTTCTATTATTCTAATTAAACCTTATAATTTCATTTAAAAATATTTTAAAATTTTATTATTTAAAATAGAACATTTTTACGGAGTAGCTGAAGGTATAGAGCTACACCAAACTACACTCAATGTTTAATTGAAGAATCTAGCAACTTTAACACGGTAATTTTAAATCTGACAGCTGAAATTATCGAAAAAGTGTGTAATGTAAATTTTATTCAAATCATTTAAACAATGCTTACTTTCGAATAATAAAAAAAGAAATATTTTTCGTTCTTTACTTTTAAGAATTAAAGTTAAGAATTCAGAATTATGAAATCAAAATACCCATGCATCGTTTCCATATATGCTTTAAGAAAGTAGCTTAATTTGTAAATCATGTAGGCTCCTTTAAAATACACCAAATCTAATTTTCAAACAATCAGCTTGAAAATATAAAATTTTACGCATATATATTTTAATAATTTTTCCTTTTTTTCTCAGCGTTTTTGCACATTTTGACAAAATCTGAATCAACTTTATTACCGATTCCCACTATTACTAAAAGGTAAACTCTATACTTGTAGAATCAACTTGCAAGATTACTTTTCAATCAAACTTTATAAATTAATTTTAATATAATTTTAAAAGGTTACAAAATATTGCACGAATTAAATCATTGCATAACTTTTCCTTTTTCCCATTTTTCACCAAAAGAATCAACTGTCGCCCAGCAACAGCGTTCGAGCCTGCTGTTCTGCTGTCACGGTAGCAAATGCTTCCCGAATACACACACACACACGGGACATACCGATGCTGACCCCACACCACTCCGGGCACTGGCCAAGGCAGCCAACTGGGCCACTACTCAATTGCCGAATAGGTGGAATGTCAGCATTTTTGCCAAGCCATTACAGTCATTAAGTGGTAGTCTTCATCCTTTCCGCCCCTTGCTGAGCAGATCCCCACCCCACCGTGCGGCCCTTACTTGTTCCACAGAGCTTTACTTGAACCGGTTGCAGCCATTGCACACAGCAGGGAATTCCCAGCAGCCTGTGCGACATATCGTGCTCAGACGAGGAAGTACTTTCTATTTCGCAGCTACACTTTGACCATTTATACCGATGTTTGTGATTTTGCATTGCTTGCAAGAGAAAAAACACGCTAACTAATCTCCGTTCTTAAAAAACAAGAAAGCTTTGTTAAGCCGAAGCTGTTTTTTTTGCATACTTAATAGAAATTCATCGTGCCGTATTTTTCGTTCCTTTCATTTTCCGTTCCATCGTTCCTTTCAGCTGATATATCAATAGATAAAAAAAATTAATCCTACTGGCAGAAATTTATTTTTTCTTTTTTTGTTTAAAAGTACTTAATTCTGGTTTCTTAATATCAACATAAAGAAAGGAGATATTATATATCTCAGCACTTGGAATAAAAAAAAAAGATATAAAAACACTATGATGATATGCAATTAAAATTCATCCATTTTATTAATCTGTTCTGTTTTAATGGTAGCACTTGAGATGAGTTCGGCTCTGGTTCAGTCATATATTTAAATTTCTATTTGGCTCTTTTGACAAAGGATGACATGAATTCTTTCATTAGGGCTATTGATGTGACTGGTAATAGAGTAGATTTGGTGATAAACAGAAAGAAAACTAAACTGATGAAAATTGGTCAGGCAGATGGCGCTTCAGTTGTTTTGAATGGTTGCGCTCTTCACCAAGTATCTGTTTAATTATCTTGGAAGCTGTTTAAGGCATACTGACGGTGTGCGGCATTAAACAAAATAGCAGGGGTTGTTGCTGAGGCTTTTAAGAATTTATGGAAAATGTGGAGAAATAGGCTCTACACCTAAAGACTAAAATGGTGGTCGGCCTATGAGCAGCATATTGTGAAGAGATAATTGGTTTGGTCATGTTGCCCGTATGCATAACTACAAATTGGCGAATAGGGTAGGGTTATGAATAGGGTCCCTAAAGGTCTGAGAAAGAGGGGGAGATCTAGGACGCGATGGGCAGACAATGTCAAGCAAGACCTTGTTAGAACTGGCCTACAGTAGCCAAATGTAGCAGTTGTAGTCAGGAGAGATGTATTTAGGGAACTAAATTGCACAATCTGGTTGGAACTCCGTAGCCTGTGGCTGCATGCTACATTTTTGCCTAAATTAAGGAAGTAAATAATAATAAATAAATACCCCCTCAATCAGCTGCTTGCCACAGAGGTCTGACAGGAGCCTGTCAGTTTATATGCCATAGTAGAAGGTCTGAGAGGATGGTAGGACTTCAGCAGAAAAACAACACGGACATCCATGCCTTAAGCCCGGGGCTCGAACCCAGGTCCCTTAGATCAGTAGCCAAGCGTGCTAACCACTCAGCCATGGGAACAATCTAAAAATCAAGTTATTGTCGAACACCAGTTAGAATTGTTGCATGTGAATTGGCAGATACGTTATATAAACACTGTGCATAAGAATAACAGTTAAAAAATAAGCTTAAAGTGCTTTGTGTACACATTGTGCACAAAGTGTACTTTTCGCACAGTGCACAAAGTGTGCTTTTCGTACAATGCACAATGTTTAAAGTCAACTGAGATAGTCCAAGTGGTTCGCTATGGAGTGTGATCAGATCTTACCGCTATGAAGGTTTCACAGCGATATCTCATGCTGTCAATTGATAAGACTGTCCAGCAAAGCTCTGGACGTAATCTCCATTGCTCTTCCAAAGGATGTCAAAGCTCCAGGAAGTTTGCAGGGTAGTAACCCATCTCCCAAGAGCATCTCATGCATATTCTGTCGGATTCAAGTTGGGAGATCAGGCTGACCACTCTGTACAGTTAATAATACTATTCTTCAGATAGCAATCGACAAGATGACAACGGTGAGGGAGGGCATTATTGTCCTGTAGTAGGAAGGAATCACCTATTGCATTCACATAGGTTCGCACAAAGAGTCGAAGATTTCATCCCTGTACCTGCGATCAGTGACTTAAATTTGTTAAAAGCATATATAGATCTGTGGGACCACCCAAAGATATCCCTTCCCAAACCATAACACTACCGTATATGTCTCACTCACGGATATCTGTGGCATGATAGCGTGTTCCTGGTTCACTCCATATCAATTGACGCCGAGAATAGCTGTGGAGGGCAAATTTCGTTTCATCCGTGAAGAGTATGGACTGCCATTATTTCTGGGTCCAGTTGACATGATGTCACGCACCAGTGGCCGGCCTGTCTGCACTGGCCGCCTAGTATATAGACACACTTCATGAAGACTTTGGTGTACAGTGGTAGCGGATATTGCCGTTCTACTCGCTGCTGCAAGATTCGATTTCAGGTGATGTCTTGTTGACATACTGCTCCTTCAGCTGTATAACGTCAGATAGCAGTTCTCCTTTGGGTTTGATGAGCGATGTCGTCCGCTACTGAATCGCCAGGATATGCTCTGTCCTTGTTGGAATCTCTATCAAAGTCTATACACCACTGAACGACTCATTTTAAGCCATCTGGCAACATCTTGACATTGGCCTGCCTCGAGCTGCTCCCAATAAATATGTGGTAGACATAGCCAACAAATCTATTATCTCGAAAACCCCATCTCGCACTTTACAGGAAAACTGGAGAACAGATTCAAAACACCGGCTTTTGGCACTCGATCAATTGCATATAACCGATGCCAGCGCCATTTATTTGCATACCGTACCTTAATCCTACGTCGTATTTTACATGCTATACCTAATTTTAGTGCATTTTTATCGTCAGAGTTTTACGATATCGCGTTTTTTTTTCTTCATTTATTCCTCAATATCAAAACTAGTGTATTTTTTTAGCAAATATCATAGCATGGACTTACATTATTTAAAATATGACAGCAAGGAAGTTTGCCTTCTATCTTCATTCACCTTTAGGCGAATTGTGCTGCATAAAACTTTTTGCCTCATTAATAACGATCGCTTTCTCGTATCCCATGTTATTATTTTTATGCATTTGTATGTTGTATGAGAAACCAGGACAAGCCCAATAGAGCTTCTACGTTATTCCATCTTTTGTGTAGGGTGCACCTTCTTCCCTTTTCAAAACAAATTTGGGGGCATACATTATTTTTTTCCAACATGATAACCATTCGGTTAATCCGATCCCAGACGGATAATCGGGAGTCTACTGTAATTGCTTTACATTTTGCAATAGCCTATAATGAGGATTAAAAATATAAAATAAAAATAAATATCCCCTCAAGCAGCTGCTTGCCACAGAAGTCTGACAGGAGCCTGTCAGTTTATACAGCCACAGTAGGAGTCTGAGAGGATGGCAGGACCTCAGCAGAAAAACGACACACATATCCATGCCTAATCCGGGGCTCGAACCCAGGTCCCTTAGATCAGTAGCCAAGCGTGCTAACCACTCGGCCACATCTGGGGAAAATATATAATATCCTATAATGAGGATTAAAAATGGTTTGGCGGGACTCATTTCTAATATACATTTTACAAAGGGTCCAAGAATTTTTCTCCTAATCTTGGGACGGGGGGGGGGGAGTTCTCATCTGTACCGGAATGGCTTTTTCTCAATCACTCTCCCCCCCCCCCTCACCCGCTGTAATTTTTCTTTTTCTATATCGTTGCCCGATCTAGATAAATGACTCGAAATAAAGAATATTTTCTTAGGGTGCACATACATTCCACATACTTGCAAACACATACACATTATATGCACAAAAATATTTATATAGGTTTTGAATTACATGGTTTATGAATTGTTTTCTCTAATGGGCCTCTTCGTCTCTCTCCTTCTTCGACACTGTCCTGAATTCTCACTTTTCGTTACTTTAATACTTGGCTAAAGAGGAAGGATAGATGCTTGAATATTCGTAAGAAATCTGAGGCGATAAATAATTTCCAATTTAAAAAGAAAGGTTTCAAGGTACTATTCAAACATCTCTGAACTTTCGAGGTACAGTCGCTCAAAAAAATATCCGAACACTACGGCTGATTACATAATTCGGAAAAAATATCTGGCAACAATTTTTTTAGAAATTAATGATTTGGCAACCTTCGTGTACGTACAAGAAGGTTGCCAGTTCACTAAGTTATAAAAAAATCGTTGCCAGATATTTTTTCTGAATTCTGTAATCAGCCATAGTGTTCGGATATTTTTCTGAGCGACTGTACGATTCATTTCATCTTAAATTTAATTAAAAATCTTATTTACATGAATATAAATCGATTAACAAAATCATAGTTCAAAATATCAGAATTCTGGCGGAATTAAAAAACTAATTTAATTTACTTTAAAGTTTATTTTCCCAAATATTTGCGCAATCGTGGTTCCGAATATTGATTACCTGCATCATATATCATCAATTTGACAGCCATGTCGATAATCAGACATGATTTGTATTCTCATTTTTCGCGAATACAGACTCCTGAAGAGGAAGCGAAATAATACTAACCGAAAACAAAATATTACGATGAAATTTGAGATTAATAGAAGTAACTCACTAATTCTTACAACTATTTCACTCCCTCATCAGGCAAAGGTTTAAAAACTTCACCTAGCCGTCATCCGGATTTGAATGAAGAATCTTCAGGTGCTCTCTAAGTTGTGCTAAGAAGGTATTTGATAACTTATCTAGGCAAGTTTGATACGTAGCCATCTTAACTCAATTATGCTGGGTGATTATAAAATAATCAGATTTTAAGCATTACGTTTAAACGTTACATTTTATTAAATAATCAAGTAAAGTAATTGTGTGTCCAAAACGTCAAGAAACTCAAAGTTTCTTTATATGACGGCGTGGAGTTAATGTCACATGTAACGTCTTCAATGCCAAATTTCGGTTTTTGATTTTGGCACACCATTTGACATATTTACACTTCTTTTTTGCGGATGCATTGAAAATAGCGTTTTTTACGAAAAAAAATTTATAGCATTTAAATTATGTAATTTTTTAGCATTTAAGGGAAAGAATCACTGCAACTGTTGAAAGTGTCACACCAGACATGCTGAACCGATTATGGATGAAAATTGTATATCACATGGAATGGAGTTACATTTGAAAATGAAACGAAATTTTCAGTTTCTTAACTTTTTTAATGCATAATTTCTTTTGTAACTGAATTATTTAATAAAATATAGCACATTAAAATATGAGAATTCTCTTATAGTGACATTAGGGCATCTGGAATGTAATCAAGTGATGTCACGTTCAAATACTCCAGAATGCAGGATGAGTTAGTCACACTTGTCTAATGTTTAGACAAGGAAACATTTAACACAAGAGTTAAAACAAGAAAAAAATATTATTTCGAAAATATAACAGAGTTATAAAATTGATTTATTACTTAAATGAAAAAGAAAAAGATTTATTTTATCGAAATGGACATTTTAAGTGAAACGAACACAAACATTAAAAAGACCAATCATCGCCTGTGAAGAATATCGAATGCTCATATTTCAAAAAGGATGAAAATAGCCATTTTCCTACTTTTGCACCCTCTAACAGTGGAAATTGGAGTTAATGGATGCGTAGGAAAATGCAAATAGTAATACATCCAATTCTGTTCTTACACGGTTTTGATTTAACACGGTTTAGAAAAAAATTCCAATTCTCTTTTTATACGATTTATTTTGATCTAACACGGCTCAAACGGCGCCTTTTTAAAAATCTCCATTTGAATCTAATTCTGAAAAAATATTCCTATTGAAGAAAAAATTCCTAAAATTTACATTTATAACAAAGATGCCGCTTTTATGGTCACATTTTTCGAAGTAGTTCTAACTTTAAAAATATACTATAGATACATATTTTGTGCACAAAAATCCCCAAAATAAAAACTACACTAACATAACTACATAACATGTTTTCTCTATTTTATTCTCTATTTTATGGAAAAATTGTATAAAATCTACTTCATTCGGAATAAAGTGGCAACATTGAGTTCCTGGAATTCCCCTCAATTTTATCTTCAATACATACGTTAGTCTTGGTCTTCATTTCGTGTTTAAAGTTAAAAGTGTTTAGATGTTTAATAGAAGAAATCGAAAAAAAATTTGCTTTGCTTTTTGAAGTTTTGTGTGTGTAATATAAATTATTAAATTTTGCTGACAGGTAATTTACAATTTTTCATCATCTGATTTATTAACTACAATTGAAATATTTTTCGTAAGCCTTACGACGATGTCGGATAATTCAACTATACAAAAGCAGAAAAGGAGAGCTATCTCTTTGGATACTAAGATCCTAATTTTAGATCGTCTTGCAAATGGAGAAGGTTCAACATCCATAGGTAAATATTTTGGTTTGAACGAAGCTACCGTAAGAACCATCAAGAAAAATGAAGATGCTATTAGAAAATCTGTGCTTTCTGGAACAAAATTGAACGCTAAGTCGTCATCGTACACGAGAGACATTGTAAAAGTGAAGATGGAAAAGATAACTCGCAAAAAAGAATATCTCTAGACGGAAATACCATCAAACAGCATTTACATTACGAATAATATAAGCAGATACAAGAAATGGAACCAACCACATCAATTCAGTTGAACAAAAAATACGAATTTTCTGTAAGTACAGGTTTGCAGGATTTCTTCAAAGACACGCGTTTCATAACGTAAAGATAAAAGGTGAAGCTGCATCTGCAGATGAGCCGGCTGATAAAGAATTTTGTCCAAAATTGGCCCAAATCATTGAAGATGGTGGATACACTCCTGATCAAGTTTGGATTGCAGATGAAACTGATCTTTTTTGAAAAACAAAATGCCGAGTAGAACCTACGTAGCAAAATCACAAAAAAATGTTGATGGCTTTAAAGCAGCTAAGGATCGTGTGACTTTTCTATTTTGCAGCAACGCTTCAGGAGAACGTATGTTAAAACTGCTGCTCATCAATCGATCCCTAAGACCACGGTCAATGAAAGCTGTAGATTTGAATAAATTGCCAATGTATTGGATGGCAAACAAAAAAGCCTGGGCTCCAAAAGAAATTTTTAATGAATGGCTCCATAAATGTTTTGTTGCAGAAGTTAAAAGCTATTTGAATGGAAAAAAACTCGAATTTAATGTTGCATTGATTATAGACAATGCGCCTGGCCATCCTGTTTTAGAACATCCAAATGTGCAATTTTGTTTTCTGCCGCCTAATACGACATCCTTAATACAACCACTAGACCAGGGTGTTAATTGCCACATTTAAAACTTACTGCGTAAGACGAACATTCGAATGCATTTTGGATAAATTAGATAAGGATAAAACACTAACAGATATTGATGTGTGGAAGAAATTTTCTATTTTAGATTGTATCAGACCAGCTGAAATTGACCTTATCAGAATTAAAACCATCGACTTTAAACGCATATTGAAAAGCTATTTGGCCAGAATGTGTAAAAAGCAAAGATCTTGTACCCCCAAATACGACTGAATATCCTAATATCATCACTTTAGCACATGCAGTTGGTGGAGAAGGATTCGATGATTTATCGTTTGCAGATATTGATGAATTGCTGGTTGACAAAGCTCTTAGCGAAGACGAAATAATAGAAGTTATCCTTGAGACTCCTGATGAAAAAGAAAAAAGTGATGGTGATGAAGAGGTTCCCACTCACTGCAGGTTTAATTAAAGAAGTGCTTCAAATGGCTAATAAATTAGAAAGTCATTTTCTTACACATGATCCCATTGTCGAACGAGCTGAGCAGTTTAAACGTGAATTGAAATCATGTATGGCGCGATATCAAGAATTATACAAAGCTCTAGTCAAAGCAGGATCTCAACGATTGATTACAGAGTTCGTTGTCAAAACTAATCAAGCTTCAGAATCATTGGAAACAACTGATAATTTGGTTCCCCATGCCCCAGAGAGCATTTCACCATTGGAGTATGAACACGACGGCCAAAATGTTTTAAGCGATGAAAGTGATTTAATTCCAGTCTTACGCAAACGAATGCGTCTATTGTCAGAAAGTGACAACGAATAAAATCTAGTTAATAAGCATATGTAAGTCATTTTTTTTGCACTTTTGTATTCTTGAATTAGTGACATATCATTTTCTTTATGAAGGATAATTTACTTTATATATGTACATATAATTATCTTTATAAGTTTATAAAATAAAAAATCTGTTTCAATGATTAAAATTAAATAAAGATTTTGATATGATTTGTTGAAAACAACTTATTTTTTGTACTGGGTTTTCAAATCTGGAACCAATCTTCTATTTTTTCATATGCACTGTACTTTTTTTCACGTTTTTTTTTTGCACGGTATTTTTGGGAAAAACCGTGTAAAAACAGAATTGGGTGTATTTGATTAGGAAATAATTTTTTACTTATATCTTCAACTAAGTTGCATTTTACTCACCGGCCTGAGGTAAAGCGTTACTATCAGTATAAACCCCTTGACCACCACGTTCAGCCATCCAATTTGAAATTTCTAACATGAATAGCTCGCTTACAATATTTGTTAAAATTTTGCTGCTTTCCAGATTTAGTGCCTTTAAATGAAGAAAATTAAAACGACTGGAAGATGTGAATCGTGCTGTAGTATTATTATTATTTTAAAGAGAAGAAGGTACTCCCCTACACAAAGGACAGAGAAAATCCATAAGTTCTATTGGACTCATCTTGGCTTCTCATACAACACATGGGCGGGGGTGGCTCAGTCGGTAGCGCGCCATGCTCGTAATCTGTAGTTCCCAGGTTCGAGTCCCAGCTGGGTCAGTGTTGAGATTTATCTCCGCAAAAATTCTCCGCCCTGCCCACGGTCAGTAGAGGACACCGATGGGCTTGGAAAGGCCGCCGTCCGTCGGATGGGACGTTAAGCCGTGGCGCCGTGTACGGGAGAGCCATACCCTGTGCACGTTAAAGAACACGCTGGATGGCCTTGACGGGAGGCTACATCTGTCTCCCAACAGCTGTTCCAGTGGGTCCCCTGCCCCAACCTTCTCTGAGCCTTCGGGGTCCATGTGACCTGGCCATTTAGCCCATGGTGTGCAAAAAAGTGCCGCTCAGAGGTAAAACAACCCAACCCATACAACACATATATAGGGATATGTCGGCTAGTTTAGTAATTTAGTACCTATATAATTTAAAAAGAATTTTCCTTATTTCTTTTCAATCAAAAACTTTGAGTGCCAAAACAAAGTGAATACAATACCTCGCTTTCAAAAAATAAGCTAAAACAAGCATTTCTAGCCTTATTTTTCTTATTCTCTTTAAATTTGCCGAGTTTGAATATCATCCGTAGTATTTTCCGTACCCTATAGTTATGTCGCGATCACTAAACTGTGCACTGAAGTGGAAAATATCATTCGTAAATATTTCTTGTTCCTTCGGTTAACAATAAATATACAACGGAGACAACTGCAAGCTGAAATTGCATTATCCTTTCTTTCGTATCATTTGGAGAAGAGTGGCAGTTGTAAAAGAACTCGATGAAAATATTAAGCGAACAACGAAAGAACTTAATCGTGAAAAACCACTGCTAAATTCTGGAACTGCTCTCAAAGGAAGAGTGAAGAAATCCTTGTTAAAAATAGTGTAAAAATAGACATATTAAAATGCTCTTATTGCTTATTGTCTCCTTGCATAAGTCATTATCTTGGTGGGCAGATAAAAAAAATTGGGGGGGGGAGGAAAAACAATATTAGGGAACACAGGAATACAAACAAAAATGAGGTAACGGAATACAATTCATGAAATTCATTTCAAGCGACGTATAAACTATGATCTGCTCAGTGAATATACACTGAGATGCCAGTTTATTAAGTACAACTGCTTCGTAGCGTGTTGCGCCTCCTTTGGCCTTCAGAACAGTCCGAATTCGTCAGGGCATGGAACTTACAGGATGCTGGATGCGTTGTGCAGGAATGTTGTACCATGCGGAAATGATGGTGTCCACAGTTGGTACAAATTGGACGGCATGAGACTCGTTGCAAACAGCCCTTGCCGTACCATACCAAAGGTGCTCGATACGTATGCTCATGGAAGAATTCGATGATGATACGTGCCTTGTGAGCAGGTGCATTATCATGCCGAACATGCCCATTCAAGTGAAGATAAACTGTAGACATGAAGGGATGAACTTCGTTAGCAACGATGTTCAAATTCGCAGTGGTATTCAGATGTCCTTCGATGGGTATCAGGGGGCCTACTGTTTGCCAGAAAAATATTCCTCACACCATCACACCACCAGACTGTACTGTTAACACCAGACAAGATGGCTCCATTGCCTCATGTTGCTTGCACCAAATTCTGATCCTTCCATCAGCATGATGCAAAAGGAACCTTGATTAGTCTGACCAGGTTACCTTATTCCAGTCCTCAATAGTCCAGTGTCGATGTTCCTGTGTGTCCTTTAATTTTGGCCCTATAACACAATCTGAAGTTATTTCGGCTATTTCTAAACTTAAACTACATAAATCCCAATGGGTAGTTGAAATTACTACAGAAATGCTTAGATCTGAGAATGTTTCTATTACTACTTGGATGACTGAAATTTTGAATATCTTTTATGATAAAGGCATGGTTCCTAAGGATTTTTCCAGAGCTATTATTATCTGATGATCACAGTTCTTGTGATAACTATAAGGATATCAGACTACTCTCTGTTCCAGGTAACGTTCTTTGCATGATTGTGCTTAACAGAATTAAGAATCTGGTTGAGAGACGATTGCGTGATGAGCAATGTGGATTCAAAAGTGGTAGGGGATGTGTGGATCAGATATTTTCACTTAGGCAGATTCTTGAGAAATGTTTAGAGTTTCAGAAACCTTTGGTTGTTAGTTTTGTTGATTTCAAAAAGGCTTTCGACTCTGTTGATCGTCATAATTTGTGGTTGATTGTGAGATCATATGCTATACCAGACAAGTTAGTTAACATAATGAAAGCTCTCTATAATAACACTGAGTCGTGTGTGAGAGTTGGTAAGGCTTGTAGCAATTGGTTTAGCATTACTTCTGGTGTTCGACAAGGGTGCATTTTGCCTCCTTTTCTCTTTAGCTTGGTTATTGATTATGTTATGCGAAATTCACTTCAAGGGAAAGATTTTGGCCTTAAATGAACTCGATATACAAAAATTTCTGATTTAGATTATGCTGATGATTTAGCCCTTTTGGCAAATGATGTTGATGAGATGAACTCTTTCATTCGAGCTGTTGATGAGACTGGTAGTAGAGTAGGTTTGGTTATAATCAGAGAGAAAACTAAAGTGATGAAAATTGGTCAGGCAGGCTGTGATTCAGTAAATCTGAATGGTTGCAGTCTTGAACAGGTGTCACAGTTTAATTATCTTGGGAGCTATGTAACAGATTCTGGTGATGTGCGGCATGAGATTAACAGAGGAATAAGGATTGCTGCCGGGGCTTTTAAGAATCTATGGAGAGTGTGGAGAAATAGGCGTATACACCTAAAGACTAAAATTAGACTGTATAATAGTTTGGTTTTCTGCCGCCTAATACGACATTCTTAATACAACCACTAGAATTAGACAACATCCTTAATACAACCACTAAAATTAGACTGTATATAATTTTGTTTTCAAAATGGTAGTGAAACTTGGACGCTTTGTAAACAACAGGAAACTTGATGCTTTTGATTCTAGATGCTTACGCAGTATCTTGGGCATTAGGTGGTTCAACTTTGCAACTAATGATGAGGTTAGGCAAAGGAGTTTGCAACCTCCTTTAAGCAGCATATTGTGCAGAGAGAGACTCCGCTGGTTTGGCCATGTTGCCCGTATGGATAATTATAGATTGGCGAATAGGGTTATGAACAGTGTGCCTAGAGGCCTCAGAAGGAGGGGGAGACCTAGGATGCGGTGGGCAGACAATGTCAAACAGGACCTTGTTAGAATTGGTGTGCAGTGGCCAGATGCAGCAGATGTAGCTCAGGACAGATATGCTTGGAGAACTAAATTGCACGGTCTGGTTGGACCTTCGTAGCCTATGGTTGCTTGAGGATGATGATGAATGTCCCACTCAAACACGACTCCAAAAGGGAGGAAGATTGTGGTCGATGTTTATGAGTCATATATCAAATAAGTGTTTTTAGTAATAAAGAAAAAATAAAAATTAAAAAGATTAAAAAATATCTATCTTTTTATATGGGCCCTAAAAAGTAGAAAATAAACCTGAAGCATATCGATGGGGCAATCGGTCACTGAGTTCGCATTCGCTTCGAAGGAAGATAGGGCGCCGATTTACCTACTCATCATCATCTGACGGATAGGATGTTAAGCTGTGGTCCCGTGCACGTGCAAAATAACATTGTGTCCACGTTCAATAATACATTGTATGTCGCGACCAGAGGTTTCCTCCATCTGTCTCTAACAGTTGTCGAACGGATCCCTTTCTCCAATCTTCTCTGAGCATTTGTAGTCCCTACTTGGATCAAATCAAATCTTTGTCGAATTTGATTGCCATTCTCTAAAAATTTCTTACCAGCATTAATTGAAATCCTGGATACTTAGATGTAGGTACTTCTTACTGTATGGATCACAGCAGAAGTCTAATTTAATCTCAGTATTTTGCATTCTGACGTACACAAATCCAAATGAGAAAAAAAACTACCTTGGATAAAAAACAAAAAAATCGTTATTACGAAATGGAAAAGAAACTAAATGTAAAGAAATTTTAATTGCTTCTTGGTCCTTGGCCGGCTGGATTTTTCGCTATCAGTGGGGGAATCGGGATTTTACTACGTAAAATGGGACAGTTCCCAGAAATCGGGACGTCTCGCAACCTTGGGCCAATGCCAGTGGGAAGTGACTCATGAGACGAGATGCCCTCACTTGACGCACACAGCAGGCAACCAGTTGTGAGCCTCTGCATTTTTTCTGCAAAGTGGGTGTTTCATCAATACAACTCCAAGGATTTCTCGCGTAGGGCTTTAAAGATTCGGTTTAAAAATAAAACAAAATTGTTTTTTGGACCGCGCAAATTGAGCACATGTTTAAATTAACAAGCCGTTTATATCCAAATTCGGGAAAATCAAAACCGCGCAAATCGAGAATTTGAAAATATTCAAACTATATTTAAATGTAAGACTTCTTACACTTCCAGAAATGTGCAACTTATAATAGTCTTTGAAATGTGAGAATTGTATTGAGAGAATCTCCGAATTTAACAGAAGGACCAACGCCTCACTCCTCGGACTCACTCCTCGGAGTTGAAGCACGAATATTTGATGCCAATATATAAAAAAAATACCCCCTCAAGCAGCTGCTTGCCACAGAGGTCTGACAGGAGCCTGTCAGTTTATATGCCATAGTAGAAGGTCTGTGAGGATGGCAGGACCTCAACAGAAAAGCGACACAAACATCCATGCCTTACCCGGGGCTCGAACCCAGGTCCCTTAGATCAGTAGCCAAGCGCGCTAACCACTCGGCCATGACACGGCTCTGCCAATATATAAATACATACCAATATTTGAGATGTTAAGCGTTTACTAAATAAAGACTAAGAATTGTTAGCTTTTTAATTCCGTTTAAGGAATCTGGCTCTCTGTGGAGCTTTATATGAAATGAGTTTTAATAAGGGCGGGGTTGGCTCAATTGGTATCGCGCTAAGCTCACAATCTGCAGTGCTCAGGTTTGAGTCCCAACTGTAATTACTTTGGGAATTCTCTCCGCTAATTCCGTTTAGTGCTCGGTGAGAAAAGGGACACCGTTGGGCTTGAAGCGTGGCACAGTGTGCAAGAGTCATACCTTGTGCAGATTAAATAACATGCTGGATGGCCTTGACGAGCCATGTGTAGTAGAGCCATACTCTGAGCATATTAAAGAATACACGGGATGGCTTGACAAGAGGTTTCCATCCGTCCCCTAACAGCTATCTAGTGGGTCTCATTCCCCCAACCATTGACATGGCCAATTAGCCCATTGTGTGCAAAAACAAATGTATCTCAGAAGTAAAATAACCAAACCAGAATAAAATTTATACAAGCTCGCCTGGAGAAGCCACATTCATTCGCACCTCACCTGAAAAAGCAAAATTTTAAATCCGAAATTTTCAGAATGAAATCAGTTTTTGGTTTAGGAAGAAGTCTGATTGAAATCCTCTATCCCACTAATAGACGTTGTTACATAAGGGTGGTGAATATCAATTTTGCAGACAATAGTAATACCAAGGCTTCTCACGGTCAACTTACGGATTAGAGGAAACGTAATCGCAGCTCTCCGACCCCACCCCCGATACCGTGGAACAACAACCGTCATCATGTTGCCGACCTGCATATACCTATGTCGCGATCTCTCTGGTGATGCCTATCAGTTTCCTCACAGCTTCCGTTGTATTGTGCTTGCTCTCAATATCACGACAATTTTCATACCTGTTCTTGCCAACTTCCGCGCCCAAAATGCAAGAGAAGAAAGGGAGATAAAAAAAATCGGCAAAAAATGTTTCAGAAGCGATGTACGAAAGGAACAAGGAATTACACTATGTACAGAAACATGTAGAAGTGCGTTTTTTATTTCCTTCTATGGATCAAAAGGTGCTATTGTCTGAAAAAACAAAATCTAAGCTGGCTTTTTACTGTATACATAATGTTATCATAAAACTGACAACAAAAAACAGATAGAACAAAGGCTTGGTGGCATTTCTTCTACTTGAAACGGACGTTATCAAGGCAGAAAGGCAAGGGTTTATTGTTTCCCTTAGATCCTTCGGGAATAAGTATGCATTGAGATCTACTTATTGTAAGCTCAAGCGATTTCGAAAAGAGTAACCTACCGTCTGCTCTTCGTCACGTGGTGTATGTAATAAGTTCACAACTTCCGAACCCCGGTAAATTTTTGTTTTCAAATTCTCAGGCATTCTCAGGCAGACAGAAGGATTCTTGACATCTCAATAATAGTCAAATAGAAGAATTTATGAAATCTCTAAAAGAGTTAAGGACAGAAATCAAACAACCGAGGCAAGAAAATTTTGGTTTAGTGAAAGAAAACAATGTTATGAAACAAGAACTTTGAACTCAGGAATGATTTGAATGACTTGGAATTGAAGTCAAAAAGAACAAACATTGAGATTGTAGGAATTCCAGAACAGCTACAAGAAAATGTATTTGAGATTGTTGAAATGGTCTCATATCTTTTTGATCTTCATGGGTTGGATGAAGTTGATAAAGCCCATAGAGTTCCAGCTATTAGACAGGATAAAATTAAACCCATTATTGTTAAATTTAAAAGTGCTAATAGGAGGAGAAAATCTTTTCAAAGCGGGAAAAAGAAAGGCAATTTAACAGCAGATATGATAAGTGATAAATTTAAGGATAACAAAATATTTCTAAATGAGAATCTTACTAGGTTTACTAAAAACTATTCTATATAGCAAAACAATTTTAAATTTCTCGTAATTATGATTATGCATGGATTAAGGAAAGACCTTTTTCAGAAAAAAACAAGCTTCAAAGGTGCACAGAAAAAAATGTGAGGAAGTTTTAAAATATTTGCAGTGGCTTTACACACATTTGATGACATGACGGAGTACATGCTTGTTGAAGATAAAACTTTTGTGCTTGAGAGTTAAGATGACGTCTAAAAATATTTGCATGAGGGAAATGCAGATTTTAATTTTATTCACTTCAATATCAGAAGTATTAGACAAAACTTTGCTGAGTTTTTGTTGATCATTAAGGATGTTCTTCAGAATTTGGATTTGATTCTCCTGTCAGAAATATGGATAAATGAAGAAGAAGTTGATCTGTATAAAATTAAAGACTTTAATATGCACTACCAATGCAGAGTTTCAAACAGATCAGGTGGTGTGATTTTATGTGAGGGCTGATGACTTTCATTTTGAATAAGAAGAATTTGACCTACTTGGTGCTGGGGTGTTCATTTGTTCGACTCAGTTTTAAATACTTCTATTATTCTTATCTTCTCCAATTATTCTTCTTTAAAAAACAAATTTTTTTTTCATGATTCTCAGTTTGGTTTCAAAGACAACAGAAATCTGAACATGCTATATTAGATATAATTGGAAAAAATATTAAAAGTATTAATGAAGGCAAAAAAAACTAATTGTTTTTCTTGATATTAAAAAAAAAGGCATTTAACACATTTAACCATAACCTTCTGTTGAATAAACTTTATATTAATGGCATAAAAGGTATTTGCCTAGAATGGTTTAAAAGTTATTTGAAAAATAGCTGTCTATATTGAGCCTCAGATTAGTGATTATATGACAATTAATGCAGGTGTGCAGATAATTTTATTTCAAAAATATTATCCCTCAAGCAGACGGTTACCCAGAAGCCTGACAGGAACTTATCAGTATAATATGTCATAGAGGAGACATGCGAGACCTCAGTAGAAAGACGAGTACCAAAAAAGAAGCATCCATGTCTAATCCTGAGCCCGAACCAGATACTTTTGATTGGCAGCGTAACACGCTATCATTTAGGAATTTTCGGCTACCGAATTCCTTGTGAACGTTCCATACCTTATATAGAATAGGGCTCTTGAACTTGAGGCAAGCAATCATTTTGTGCTACCATCAAGCAATATGTTCTATCATATCGTGGTAGAGAATTGTGTTATGAGCTTGGCTCAACTGATGGGCTTAATTTGAAATTGTCGAGACTTATGAGCTGAGGCGACTGAGATGATCTCACCCGTTTTTTGAGAATAAAGCTGCTTTCAACCGAAAACGAAGCCACTACAAACTAAATTTAGTTTTTTGTTTTGGTATTAAAAGCATGAATCATTTATACACTGAGAGGCCAAAAGTCATGCGAATAGCAGTTAAAGTAGAACTAGAGTGCTGTACTTGTAACTGATGCATTGGACGTCAACCGCAGAATGGCGCTGCAGTAGCCTAGAAACCCAACATTCATTTCGGAGTAGTTGTTAATTCAGCATGGCTGCACGTCATGAGTTGTCTGACTCTGAACGTGGCTTGATCGTCGGTGCCAGAAGGATGGGTCATGCAATATCGGAGATAGTGCAGGAATTCGGTTTTCCCAGGTCTACGGTATCAAGAGTTTAGAGTCAGTATTTTATTGCTGGCATTTCCACATATATAAACCAGCAAACAGGAGGGCCACGTGCAATTGACGAACGGAACTCTCGTTGACTGTCACGAATGGTAATGACCAACAGACGGGCTACAGTGCACGAAATCACTGCCAATTTCAATGCGAGTCAAACACAAAACGCCACCTGCACTCCATCGGATTTGGTAGCTGAAGACCCACTCGTGTCCTATTGCTTACACGTCATCACAGAGCTCAATGACTGGAATGGGACCAAAGACATCGAAAATGGACAGTAGAACAGTGGCGTCGGGTAGCATGGTCCAATGAATCAAGGTTCCAGTTGTCTCACACTGACGGATGCGTTAGAGTGTGGTGTAGGTCCAGTGAAGCCATGGACCCTTCCTGTCTGCAAGGTACTGTTCAGGCTGGAGGCAGCTCTGTGATGGTGGCTACAGTGCTACAGTGCATGAAATCACTGCCAATTTGAATGCGAGTCAAACACAAAACGCCACCTGCACTCCATCGGATTTGGTAGCTGAAGACCCACTCGTGTCCTATTGCTTACACGTCATCACAGAGCTCAATGACTGGAATGGGACCAAAGACATCGAAAATGGACAGTAGAACAGTGGCGTCGGGTAGCATGGTCCAATGAATCAAGGTTCCAGTTGTCTCACACTGACGGATTCGTTAGAGTGTGGTGTAGGTCCAGTGAAGCCATGGACCCTTCCTGTCTGCAAGGTACTGTTCAGGCTGGAGGCAGCTCTGTGATGGTGTAGGGCGTGTTTACGTGGTCTATATTGGTCTCTCTCGTCCGTTTGGAGCAATCGCTAACAGGTATGAGATAGCGGACATTCTCGCAGATAACCTACACCCCTTCATGACTCTCGAGCAGCGTGATAGTGAAGGGGTATTCCAACAAGATAGTGCAATGTGTCACCAGTCTTTGGTTGCTGAGGTGGATCGAGGAACACTCCACGGACTTTACCACCATGAATTGCCCCCACAGCCCCCCATACAGTGCATACTCACAATCCCTTGGAGCATCTGTGGAACACAATGGAAACAAGCTTACGATCCATGAATCCAGCACCATCCAATGCAACACAATTATGGTCTACACTGCAGGATGTATGGGCTGCCATCCCTGGAGAAAGGTACCGGCAACTCGTTGATTTCATGCCTCGACATGTGGCTGCATTGCCGAGGGCTCGAGGAGGACCAATCCGTTATTAGGCATGTATCCCATGACTTTTGGCCTCTCAGTGTATAATAAAAAAATAAGAACTATAATTTTGCTTATTACTACTTAAAATGCCGCCCGCCATATCGGGGAGGGATGGTCTGCCCACGATCAGTAGGGGCATATATTGAGAGATAATCTATTTGATTCCCTATATAATTTAAATTTGTAACCCATGCTATAAAAAAGATCATCAGAAAGACAGACACATTCCGTGGAATGATACATGAATTTAAAGTGATTGGTTTAGTACAGGCCGCATGCAGCCATTCCTCGGCAAACTAACTAAAATCACTTGCTCTTAGGTTTTATCAACAAAAAAATGCCATCTTAAAAAAATAAAAGATTATTAATATAAGAATAGTTTTTTTTACCATAATGCGAAAGGATACTTTTTTGAACAACTATTGAGACATCAATAAGGATTGTTCACAAAATATTTATTGTAGGGTAGAAGCCGACTTATCTTCACAGCCCCATCGGGCTGCAATGGGATGAATCCATTGATCTACCTGCAGTCCTATACCAGAGTTCCTCAATCTATTTTCTGAAGATCAGAGAATGTCACGAAATTGTTGTGAATAGCCCACGATAATAGTAGAATAAGATATCGCTTCTGGCGATTGTGGAATGCTTGTTTTCATAGAGAATAAAGTCTATCATTTGTTGACTTTTAAACACCGTAACAGTGGACTTTCTAACAATAGATGATTCATAAAATGCAAATAGTAATATTTCATTAGTATCTATCCAAAAACGCTACATCTGTTGCAATTGGCCACTGTAGACCATTTCTAACGAGGTCCCGTTTGACATTGTCTGCCCACCGCATTCTAGGTCGTTTAGCTCAGATGTGTTTGGAGAACTAAATTGCACAATCTGGTTGCACTTCATAGTCCATGGCTGCTGAGGATTATGATAATGATCCAAAAAAAAAAGAATATTTCATTTATCTCTTTAAAAAAAAAGTTGCGTTTTCCCACCCATCCCCAGGGATGAGAGCAAATCGATAATGCCAATGAAAACCCTTTTACCACAAATATTACCAGCCAAAGTTCAAATTTCTGTCATGAATAAGTTTACAACAAGGTAAGTATATATAAGTTGGCGCCACAAGGCTATGTTTTACCAAGGTCATTCGAGTGTCGCTGAGAGGGCGTCACATGACGTCACAATGGGGAGAGCTCACCTAATGAACGTAAATAATCGTACATTCTTTCGTGTCTTTCTTTATTCTTCGCTTGGTGAATCTCTCACTCTGTGAAGTCTTTCAGGTAATTTTTGCTTCTTTTTATCATGCCGAACTGTGCAGTAGCAAACTACGTGAGTAATCCTTCGAAGAATAAGAAAAACAATGCTTCATATATATTCGAATTAGAAGCAAAAATTAGTGGGAAGTGGGTGCTTCAATATCAGCGTGAAGATATGTGGTTAACATTTTTCAGATGTCAGTTAAGATCAGTCGCGTGTAAGATTTATGAATTGAACTCTTAGGATTACCTATTAAGCGTAAATTAAATGATAATGCCATTCCAGATTAAAAAAAAAACTCTGTCACATAAGAAATTCAGTCTTGGTAGTATGACCGCTTCTACTCCGATCAAAGGATTTTTATTACGGGAAACAACAAGTAATTGTTGGAATAAGAAATCGATAGCTCTGAGAACTACGTCAGTGTACCTAGTAAAAAAGTAGCATTATCTCAAGTAACTGATAATTTAAATACTTTGGCTTATACTGTACTGAATCATGGGAAAAGCTTATGTCAGTGCATCATAGTCTACGTCAGTGTACCTAGTAAAAAAGTAGTATTATCTCAAGTAACTGATAATTCAAATACTTTGGCTTATACTGTACTGAATCATGGGAAACGCTTATGTCAGTGCATCATAGTCTACGTCAGTGTACCTAGTAAAAAAGTAGTATTATCTCAAGTAACTGATAATTCAAATACTTTGGCTTATACTGTACTGAATCATGGGAAACGCTTATGTCAGTGCATCATAGTCTACGTCAGTGTACCTAGTAAAAAAGTAGTATTATCTCAAGTAACTGATAATTCAAATACTTTGGCTTATACTGTACTGAATCATGGGAAACGCTTATGTCAGTGCATCATAGTCTACGTCAGTGTACCTAGTAAAAAAGCAGCATTATCTCAAGTAACTGATAATTTAAATACTTTGGTTTATACTGTACTGAATCATGGGAAAAGCTTACGTCAGTGCATCATAGTCTACGTCAGTGTACCTAGTAAAAAAGTAGCATTATCTCAAGTAACTGATAATTTAAATACTTTGGCTTATACTGTACTGAATCATGGGAAACGCTTATGTCAGTGCATCATAGTCTACGTCAGTGTACCTAGTAAAAAAGTAGCATTATCTCAAGTAACTGATAATTCAAATACTTTGGCTTATACTGTACTGAATCATGGGAAACGCTTATGTCAGTGCATCATAGTCTACGTCAGTGTACCTAGTAAAAAAGTAGCATTATCTCAAGTAACTGATAATTCAAATACTTTGGCTTATACTGTACTGAATCATGGGAAACGCTTATGTCAGTGCATCATAGTCTACGTCAGTGTACCTAGTAAAAAAGTAGCATTATCTCAAGTAACTGATAATTTAAATACTTTGGTTTATACTGTACTGAATCATGGGAAAAGCTTACGTCAGTGCATCATAGTCTACGTCAGTGTACCTAGTAAAAAAAGTAGTATTATCTCAAGTAACTGATAATTCAAATATTTTGGCTTATACTGTACTGAATCATGGGAAAAGCTTATGTCAGTGCATCATAGTCTACGTCAGTGTACCTAGTAAAAAAGTAGCATTATCTCAAGTAACTGATAATTTAAATACTTTGGCTTATACTGTAGTGAATCATGGGAAAAGCTTATGTCAGTGCATCATAGTCTACGTCAGTGTACCTAGTAAAAAAGTAGCATTATCTCAAGTAACTGATAATTTAAATACTTTGGCTTATACTGTAGTGAATCATGGGAAAAGCTTATGTCAGTGCATCATAGTCTACGTCAGTGTACCTAGTAAAAAAGTAGTATTATTTCAAGTAACTGATAATTCAAATACTTTGGCTTATACTGTACTGAATCATGGGAAACGCTTATGTCAGTGCATCATACTCTACGCCAGTGGTTCTCAACCTTTTATGCTTCACGTACCCCCTGGAAATTTGTATGTAACTGGCGTATCCCTTATATAGATAGATAAAACTATAGTTATAGTATAATAATGCCAACTTAGCGACTTTGTTGCTAGATCTAGCGACTTTTGAGCTGGATTAGCAACGCATTGGAAAATTACAGCAGCAATTTCAAATTGCTATTAAAAACTAAATAATGCCGAGGGGGGGGGGGGGGAATCTCTGCTATCTATACCGTACAGCAAGAATAGAAATAAAACCTATTCCAGCTGCGGTCTTCCGGTGGCTCTTGCGAGAGCCACACCTTAAACACATTGTTTGAATTGGATTTTTTAATTCTGAGCGGCACTTTTTTTTCAATACAATGGTCTAAATGGTCTGGTCACATGAACACGGAGGGTTCGGAGAAGGTTGGTGGAAGGAGACCCACTAGACAGCTGTTAAGAGACAGGTGGTAGCCTCCCACCAAGACCATGCAGCATGTTCTTTAAAGGGCACAGGCTCTCTTGCCCACTGACCACGGCTTTACATTCCATCCGATGGACGGTGGTGTTTCCAAGCTCACTGGTGTCCTCTATTGACCGAGGATAGGGTATCTGAAAGCTGGCACTCATGGGGACTCGAACCTTGGAACTGCAGATTACGAGCCTGGAGTGCTATCCCCTTTCGCGCTATCTCTGAGTCCTTCTGTGAGTCAACTTCCGTTCCTCTGTGCACGTTAAAGAACATGCTGGATGGCCTTGACGGGAGTCTTCCATCTGCCTCTTTACAGCTGCCAGCGAGCTCCCCTCCCCCAACCTACTCTAAGAATTCGGGTCCTTGTGACCTGACCATTTAGACCACTGTGTGCAAAAAATACCGCTCAGAGGTAAAACAATCCAACCCAACTTCCATTAATTAATTACCATTCTAAACAATCGGATATTCGTTAGTAGGATATTTATCACTAAGCAGCAAGAAAGTGGCACTCATCACGATACAAAGAACCACACTCTGAACCATAGTGTCATTGTGATCTAGCCATTTAAATCCCTTTGCAGCTACAAAACTGAATTCAGGATTAAAATAGCCGAAAAATACTCATATTGAATATGCTCTCACTTTAAAACTTCATGACTTTCGCAACATCTAAACCGGATTCATCTGAAAATTCTCCAAGTGAAACGCACAAGTGAAATTGTATTTTCGGATATTTGTCTTTAGCCTAGATATACATCTTAAATTTCGAATAATTTATGAATGTGCGTGATTTCATAAAATCACGTGTCAAAACTTTTCATGCATAAAGTACAATAAAGGACTTCTGGTTAATTCTGAATGGTAATTAGAAGTCAGTAGCCAGAGCTGATGCAGTGTGCGTGTTCAACCGCATATCACAGTGGCTTACAATGGGTGGGTTTATCATACTTGGCGGGCATTGTTATAGCTGTCATAGTCTGTCTGGCTAGAGAAAGGCTTTTTTTCATGCAAATATATATCGAGAGGTTGCTCAGTAATTTAAGAAGTTAGATCGCAGATTTGTACGTGGAATGATTTTATTGCCGTAAATGCTTATCACTTTAGTCACACGTATACACTCGCATAGTTCATTCGTCTACAGTAGGGGTGCTCAACCTTTTGGAAGTCGACGGCCAATTCGAAAATTTGGTACATGTCCCGCTATTATATATATATTTTTATTCTTTTTTGAAAGCTTCGTCGTGTTCGCGAGCCGCAATTAAGGACCGGGCGGGACATAAGTGGCCTGCGGGCCACGGTTTGAGCACCCCTGGTCTACAGGCACAAACGCATTTCACATCATATCAGTCTTAAATTTGTTCACCTAAAGCATTCTGCGTTCGTTGGATTGGGTTGTTTTACCTCTGAGCGGCACTTTTTTGCACACCAGGGGCTAAATGGCCAGGTCACATGGACCCCGAAGGCTCAGAGAAGGTTGGGGGAGGGGACCCAGTGGAACAGCTGTTGGGAAACGGATGGCAGCCTCCCGTCAGGGCCATCCAGTGTGTTCTTTAATGTGCATAGGGTATGGCTCTCCCTCACACGGGTCCACGGCTTAACGTCTTATGCGACGGACGACGGCCTTTCAAAGCCCATCGGTGTCCCCTACTGACTGTGGGCAGGGCGGGGAATTTTTCGGAGATAAATCTCAACGCTGACCCAGCTCGAACTCGACCTGGGCTGGGACTCGAACCTGGGACTACAGATTTCGAGCCTGGGGCGCTACCGAGTGAGCCACCCCCGCCCCCATTCTGCGTTCGTGTTGGTCGCAGAAAATGTGCTGGAGATACCTGATATTGCCAAAAGTATTACCGTGAATGAAACACGTTGGCGTAAACGAATTTTAATTGCTAGAAGTTAAAAAAAATTCTTCATAATAAATTTTATAACTCAATATTATTTTACCAAACCTTAGTGCTCAGAGACACATTTTTACTTTTGCTTTTGAACGGTAAAATTGGGAAAAAGATTATCCACGAGAGTCAACAACAGATTAGTAAACTTAAATACAGGTACATTATACAAAATAAAAAGGTACACTGCCCTACCCAATATTAGATAATTTCCATTTGATGTCAATGGAAATCTAACTTGGAATCTAACAATGGAAATCCTAAAAATGTGACTGAAGATAAATTAAAGATCATAATGAAATCTATTTAAACCTCCATTTTTCAAGCAAATTCATTCGGTATTTAAAGAGTTATGAAAGCTGGAATATTTAAATTAACTTGTTGTTTTTTTAAAAATCATTCATATTTATCTTTTAGGCGTTTAATATGATGGGTAATAGGTTCATTCAGTTACGAAGTTATTAATACGAAGTTTATGTACAGTCGCTCAAAAAAGTATCCGAACACTATGGTTGATTACAGAATTCAGAAAAAACATCTGGCAACGATTTATTTAGAAATTAATGATCTGGCAACCTTCGTGTCACGTGACACAAAGGTTGCCAGATAATTAATTTCTAAAAAAAATCGTTGCCAGATATTTTTTCTGAATTCTGTAATCAACCATAGTGTTCGGATACTTTTTTGAGCTACTCTACAATCCCAGATATTTTATATTGATCAATATTTCCAGTAGATATACAGAAACATTTATCACCAATACAGTTCCCGTCATTATAGCATATCGTATATTTTAATATATCGATTGTCCCCGAAATGCAAAAGCAAAAATTATGTTATCAATACTGATAAATAATTTGATATTTATGATATTTTCTGATGTTAAACAGACTTTTGTTTACCTCAAAAATTAACTTCTCGTGGAGCAGCAAAAGTAAATATTTTATCTTTAAACTTTAGCTCACATATATTGTTAATAAAAAAATAATAATAAAATATTATTCGTATTTTTCCAATCATCCATTAATTCAAATTTAACCGTTAGAGGATGCTATAGTCAGAAAATGGCAAATTTCACTCTCTTCGAAAATAAGCATTATATTAGCGCGCTTGGCTACTGATCTACGGGACCTGGGTTCGAGCCCCGGGTAAGGCATGGATGTTCGTGTTGTTTTTCTGCTGAGGTCCTGCCATCCTCTCAGACCTTCTACTATGGCATATAAACTGACAGGCTCCTGTCAGACCTCTGTGGCAAGCAGCTGCTTGAGGGGGTATTTATTTATATTTTTATTCGCTAGAGGTGATTTGTAATTCTTCTAATTATAAAATAAATTCAGTCATACGACTTATATCTTTTAATCATCTCTACGACATATATTAGTCTCTACGACGTATATACCTTTAATTAAAGGAAAGAGCAGTTCGAATCAAAATTCGAAAATACAAAATCGAATTTCGTATTTTTTTATCCTTCTGGATTTGTTTTAAACCCATTCCCTGCTAGTCAAAGGAACCGTATTCACGAGAAATTTTTTTTTAATTAAATACATTTTAAATTTAAAATTAAATGAATTAATTGATGGAATGTCTATACGTTTCAGCGTATGATTAATATAATTTTTAAATAACCATTTTTTTTTCATTTTTAAACAAAATAAAATGCAAAACAAAGGTTTGCTTGATTTGTAAAGTGAGTGTACTCTCCTTAAGCAAAAGTTTAATCTATTTATTAATTTACGTTGTGACAGTTGTTTATAATTAATTTGCATTTATATAATTAATTAGCAGTGTTGTCAAACTTCTCTAAGACCGCGGGCCATTTTTTCCTATGCCAATATTTCGCGGGCCAAAAAAAGAATAGGACATAATAGGTAACTGAAAAGTCAATTCATGTCACCTCAAAAAATTATTTTATTTATACGAAAAATAATAAGTAATAATAAACCTCAGAAACCTCAAAAATTATTTTATTTATACGAAAAATAATAAGTAATAATAAACCTCAGAAACCTCAAAAATTATTTTATTTATACGAAAAATAATAAGTAATAATAAACCTCAGAAACCTCAAAAATTATTTTATTTATACGAAAAATAATAAGTAATAATAAACCTCAGAAACCTCAAAAATTATTTATACAAAAAATAATAAGTAGTAATAAACCTCAAAACCCCCCAAAAATTATTTTATTTATACGAAAAATAATAAGTAATAATAAACCTAAGAAACCTCAAAAATTATTTTATTTATTCGAAAAATAATAAGTAATAATAAACCTCAAAACCCCAAAAACATTACGGAAAAATATTTTATACGGAAAATAATAAGTAATAATAAACCAATATAAATTTTCTAAACCTTAGAAATATTTAATAAATTTAATGAGAGCATTGTAGCCGTAGTTGTTGGGCAATAATTTCTTTTACGTTCATATCGATATTTATTGTTGCGATCCGAAGTATATGTTCAAGTTTAGAGTTTTTCAAGCAGTTTCTGTATCTTGATTTTATATATTTCATATCAGAAAATGCGCACTCGCAGATATATGTACTTCCGAACATAGAAATTATTTGGAATCCAAAATCTTTCATTTTTGGATATTTTTCTTTAGGCAAAAGTTTGAACAATTCTATTCCAGTTTCTCTATTAGATGCAATAATTGGGTCGGCCTGAAGGTCACATAATTCCATTTGATATTTAGGATCTACGGTGCTAATATCAATATTTAATGGATTACTGAATAAATTTAAACTTTGTTTAAGGTCATCAAATTGAGGAAATCTATTAAAATCTTCAATTAGGATATCTAATTTAGGAACAAATTTTTCAAAATTAACTGTTTTATTAAGTTGCTTCATTTCTTCGTAGAACTCTTTACAAGTTTCAAAATGAATTAAATTGTTTTTCTGAAAATTTAACTTCAACAATTGTAGTTTGTTTCTAAACCCAGTAACATGATTATAAAGACAGCACAAATTTTAATTTTTTCCTTTTAAGGATTTATTCAAGACATTTAAATAATCTGTAATGTCTATTAGGAAAGCAAGTGAACATTGAAAATTTTCATCAACAAAACTTGCTATTAAATCTTCATCGGTGCCCACTTCTGTGAGAAAAAGATGAATTTCTTTTCGAAGTGTAAAAAATCTCTTGAGGCATTTTCCAGCACTTAACCAGCGAATATTGCTATGTAAAAGCAGATCGCCATTATCAGCATGCAGTTCGTCCAAAAAAGCTTTAAATATTCTGTATGATTTACGATTTCCGCCACGAATTAAATTGGTAATTTTGACAACCTTTTCCATTACGTCATTTAGTCTCAGCGAAATGCCTCACAATGTCTCCTGGTGCACAATACAGTGCAGCATTCGACAATGCATGCCCAGTGAAAGCGATTCGTGCTGTCTTTAGATGCTTCTTATTACTGCAGCCTCATAAAAACATTTGTTCGATGACGCCGCACTGCTCTTAAAAGGTTTCAGAAGTTTGCCGATCGCCTTCAGAATGTTTTGCAAACTTTATGGAATATCTAAGTTGAAGATTTCATATCAAGTAAAGTAATACAAGTTGACAAAGAGTATAAGGTGGATTACAGATATTTATTTAAAATTTCAAATGAAAACTTGATTTTGTTCGCGGGCCACAAAAAACCTTAGTATTGCGCTATCCTATAGTATTGTCGGTAAGTATATTCTTTAATCATTTAAATTAACTTGTCTGCACAGCTGATTCAAGAGAAATTATAAAGTTCACACAATTCTTAATTACTACAATCTACAAATAAACGAATTTTATTTCTCCTAGATTTGCATGTATCTGCGAAAATTTACTGTCGTCGATATTAACTTGAATAGCTTACAAATATGCATGCATCTATTCCATGTTTATGACATACCAGAGATCTGTAAGTACGGAGACATTTGACTGCTGCTGTGACGGCTCTCAGAGAGGGACGGAGTTTTCGTGTCGCCACGTGGGGTGCGCGTGCGTTACTTGACAACGGATTAACGCGCTCACCGTTTTGGCAGCTGCCACGCGCCGCCAGGCCAGCGAGAGTCACAGACACCACCTGTATTTTTTCTTACATCCTAGGAGGGTTTTTACCTCTGCGATGGGGAAGGAGAATATGAAAGGAAAAGAAACATTATGTCGTGTTTCGTGCTTTTTTTTTCCATGGCTAAGCCTGTTCTCCGGTTCTTTGCTGTTTTCTAATGAAACCGTATACTTTCCGCCGCTGTCATTCATTGAATGGTACCAATAGCATCCTTTTGACTAGTTCTTTCGATCGACATCTACTCGCATCTATGTAAGCATAGCTACGAACCAGGTGGAAAGAATCGCAGCAGACATTTACCCGACCCAAATCTCAACGTAAACTTGTCCTTCTTGGAGTGCAAAGAAACAGGAAACAAGACAAAAACAGTAAAGGCAACACGGAGAGCTCAGCTGATAAAACTTTCAAGCAAAATTAAGTGGAAACCAGAAGCAATTATTAGGAACTTAACTCAGCAGGAAGTAACAAAACTGGGAAATGACGAAAGGAAAAAAGTCGGCCTTGGTTTTTTTTTTTAACTTTTAAAGGAAGAAACTTTTTTAAATTTATATAACACAAATCTTTCGGAAGGGAAGTATGAATATATAAAAATGTATAAAAGGGTTGTTTTACTTTTACTCGTGAATAACTTCTCGTGCACTTTCTTGTTACTTGTTGCTGGATAGGTCACAAGATTTCCAGCACTCGGATTTGATTGCTTTAATTTTTATTGGCATACGAGCAGTTTATATGGCTATACTACGCCCAAATGAGTTCTGCCAAGCTCTGCGCTCAGAATAATAAGACTGAAGAAAGCGACTCATAAAGTACAAATAGGAATCTTTCGTGTAAACCAGTGGTTCTCAACCTTTTATGCTTCACGTACCCCCTGGAAACGTGTATGTAACTGGCGTACCCCTTGTATAGATAGATAAAACTATAGTTATAATATAACAATGGGAATAAAATAAAACATATACATATATACACACACATTAAATTTTGTATTTATAAATTACATATATCGATAAACACAAAAAATGACAAACAATTTAACAAATCTTATAAAATTATAAACATTTTACTTGGTAATCAGTGAAACAGCTCTCATGGCGTACCCAAAAAATTTTTACCGCGTACCCCACGTTGAGAACCCCTACTCTAGACTATAGCAAGTTCTTTACATCGGCCCCACCCAGCTGTGACGTCGCAATATTTTGGGGAGGGGGAGGTTCAGTGAGTTTGAGTCACCTCCCTTCTACCATTATGATAACTGAACTTAAAAAATAAAAATTTTCTACCTTTTAAACATAATTTAATTCTGTAATGTACATTGGTAATTTAATTTTTGAAATATATTTGGAACGTATTGACAATGTTAGCATAAATAAATATTATTCCATTAAAGCTTTATATAATTTAAAATGTAAATTTTCAAAAACTTCACGCAAGAACTTTACAAGAATTCTTTAAGTTACCAAATTGCTTATAAAGAGAGTGTGAAACAAAAACAGTGTAAATAATAATAATGCAACAAATTCCATTATTAAACCCCTCAAAATGTTAAGGTTCCATCTGGAATCTCACCTAATATCAAGTTCCATTTTGAGTATCATCAAAAGTGATGTTCCATTTTGAGCCCTACTATAAATATCAAGTTCCGTTTTTCTGTTCCTACAAATACTGAATTTCATTTTTGTTACCCTTCAGATATCAAGTTTTACATCTTTCTTTTTCCTCTTCCACATGGAAAGTCCCATTTTTTTAATCCCGCCTAAATGTCAAATTCCATTTTAGATCCTCACCGTACGTCTTCCCCGAAAATATTACGAGACGCTACGCCCCTGCATGCTCATAGAATTTTACCAAAAGGATTCGCTAAAAAAAAGTTAAAAGAAACAGATCCGGTGACATGGAATCCCTCAGCTCAACGAAATATCCTGAGAACTTAATTCACTACGAAAATACACCAGAGAAAAAATGTATTCAGTATTTTTGTCATCATGAGCTGATGATGAATATGACTTGTGATTTTATTAATAGTTTGCGAGGACATAACAGGCATCAACAGACCCTACAGATTTAAAATTTTCATCGGATGGAAGGCGGAATTTAAATAAATCCACCGGTGTCGAATTAAGCAACAGGATGTGTGAGGCACGGATATATGAAGATCTCAAAGTTTGTACAACTAGAATTCCGCAAAATAAAAACACAAATTAGGCAGCGAAAAGCGGCAAAACGTAATATAAAGTTAACCGACTTTATAAATGCTTCGTGGTAAAAAAAATTATTTAAATCCAACTACCAAAATTCAATATTAAAATTTAATTTTATTTAATAGGCAATATGTAGTTACATGGTCAAATTTGAGTGTTGGGGGAATGCCCTCACATCGATAAAATAAATTATTATTTATTATTATCATGCTAATAGCTGGAATAGGAGAAAAAAAATATTATATATATTAAACCTATTTTTCAAAACTTTCTTTAAAGACCACTAAAACAAAGGGAAATATGTTATACTGGAACGGAGTTCAGGCTTAATCTTCCCCCCACTTTCATCGGAATCACTTCTCCGCCCCCTTTATTTTTCTTTCTAGCTCTGGACCTGTAGAGTTGGTTTCAGATTCTATCCCTTAAATTTTTTTTTTACCGACTCACTTCCTTTTTGACGGAGATTTTGTTTCGTGGCAGTATCCGCTATATTCTTGCACAGGAAAGAAAGAATTTTTAATAAAACCTGGAGAGAGGAAGAACTGATTTTTATTAGGTTAAATGAATTAAGTCAATAGAGGCAATCAGAAGTTTAATGATTTCTTATTAGGAAATTTACATTGACATATTAAGTGTTCGAAGCTAACGAAAGGTGGCTAGATTGTAAGCACTAACAACGACACAAATGAGAATAATACTGAAAAATATGTACAGTCACTCAAAAAAGTATCCGAACACTATGGTTGATTAAAAAATTCAGAAAAAATATCTGGCAGCGATTTTTTTAGATATTAGTGATCTGGCAACCTTCGTGCCAGGTGATTACAGAATTCAGGAAAAATATCTGGAGCATGTACAGCAACTGTACACGCTCCAGTTACCGTTCACAGCAAACTGGAGCGTGGGCAGTTACTGCACACGCTCCAGTTTGCTGTGAACGGTAACTGCACACGCTCAATATTTCCGTGAGTGAGCCCACACGATCTAGTATCAAAATAATATGACCACCTACAGTCGCTCAAAAAAGTATCCGAACACTACGGTTGATTACAGAATTCAGAAAAAATATCTGGCAACGATTTTTTTAGAAATTAGTGATCTGGCAACCTTCGTGTACAGTACAATACACGTATATAGCATTCGGATATTTTTTAAACGACTGTACAGTAAAATAATTACATTTTCCTCTGTAGAATGACGAATGAAGTCTTACGTTCCCACTTCTAATATTATTCCATTTAAACAAATGTAATTAGCTAAATAAATTAGTAAAATGTCTCTACCAAGGAATCGACAAAAAATCAAAAACAGTAAAATTTTTGTTTATAAGTTTCAAATGAATAAGATAGCAACAGTTTTCAAATTTTTAGATTTAAACTACTGCGATAAATGACGATGAATAGCAATTCGAATTACACCGAAATCATTATTCTGACAAAGCACAGAAATTCGATCTTTAATTTTTCCTTTCAATCAAACGCTGAGCACTAACAATAATCAGCTATTAAATAATAAGCTTTCAACATCTAGGAATAATAAGCAAGAACTCTTACTTGAGGGATAGTACACAATAAATAATTGTTAACCAGGGCATCGCATAACGAACCCTGATTAGACTTTAGGTTCGCTATTCCACTGTCAGTCGAATTTTCCCTTTTAACGGATTACTTGATACAACTTAACGCTCAGCTTCTGTCATCGTGCCTTGATATGTCTCTTAGGTTCCTCTCCGATCACTGAACGATCCGATCCCACTTTGGGAGGGGAGGGAGAAAGGGAGGAGCCCTCTGAGACATTGCTGCATCTCCCAGGGTGGCATCATTAATCATTATCCACCCAAACCAGCAGCTTTGCACCCAAAACCACGAGGACCTACTGTGCTTCTCCGTCCGTCCCCCCCCCCCCCTCTCCCAACTGTGTCCACCTGGCTGCCATTACCACATTGTACACGGTTGCAGGGAGACGTCGTCTGATATAAATTGATCCCGTTTCCTGCTTTTTTCCTTAGGAAGGGGAAAGGCGGTGCTTCAGTCTCAATATGGTACTGCCAACGTGTTGCCCCTATGTATATAGGTCATTTGATACCAATAGTCTCGTGATTGAGAGCGTCCATTATTGTATTGAGGAGTTTCTAAGAGCACGCGTGCGGCCTGTGGTTAGTTTTTATTCCTTCGTTCGCTCCTTTTTCTTCCCCTTCTAATTTTAGTACTTTTTTTTCTTTTTTTTTTTTTCGGGCGAGGTGAAATGCCATTTTCTGCTTCTAAGTACTTCGGATAAATTAGAAGGAAAAGAAAATTCCCTTCAATTGATGGATTGCCAAATAAAATAATTGATGGACTTGCCATTTAACCCACTGTGTGCAAAAAAGATGCCGCTCAGAGGTAAAACAATCCAACTCATTTCGAGCGAATGATGTATTTTAAATACCTTTAAAAATTATTAAATACCTTTAAAACCTCTCTTTTGCTTATAATAAAATATTTATAGCTTTGTAAATATCTAATCTCAAAGTCATAATCGATTAATTATGGATCAGAGCATACGTGAAAAAAAGATCTGGGCAGATTACTTAGAAAATGCTACATTAATATAAGAAACCTTATTTTAACTCTTTACACTTTACGCATATGCAGTTCACATGAAATGAGGGTTGGGGTTGGCTCACTCGAAAGCACACCAGGCTCCTAATCTGCACTTCCTAGATTCAAGTCCCAACTGTACTAGCTTTGAGATTTACCTCCTCTAGCTCCCCGATACCATCACCTTGTCCTCGGTCATAAAAAGTGGACACCGATGGTTTTGGAAAAACCGCCGTCCGTCGGATAGGACGTTAAGCCGTGTCACCTTGTGCAGGAGAGTCATACCCTGTGCGAGTTAAAGATCACAAGCTAGAGAGCCTTGACAAGTGGCTTTCATCTGCTACCTAATAGTTGTTCAGTGGGTCCCCTTCCCCAACTTCTCTGAGTCCTTAGGATCCTTGTGTTCTGGCCATTTAGTACACTGTGTAAACAACATTATCGCTCAGAGGTGAAGCAAAACCACATGAAAAGTTTCCGATTTTAATATTAAACGAGAGCAAGAAAGATAGTTGCAATGACTTACAGATTGAGGAAGAAGAATAAGTCTTTACGAAGAGCGTTCGAAACGTTATTGACACGTGTCTGTAGATTTGCACTCGTTCCTCTGAAGTTAACGAGCTGCTACTTGTTTGAAACGTGTTTGAACTTGTCATTACGTGTTAAAAACGAAGGCCGTGTCATATTTCTGTTTCCGCTGGCGGCGTGTCAAGTTCGGTCTGCGAAATCAGTGGGTTGTTGCTATAGAGCCTACTAATGACAGGGAAAGATTTTACATTTTCACAAGGATGCAGATTAGGTACGACGCGAAAAAAACATGCCGATTTATAACAAGTATATGGGCTTTTGCCTGTTTTCGAAATTATTAAATACTTTTACTTTTAGAAATTAAGGCATTAAAACTAATACAAATAATTACCAATTAAGACGGGATAAAAACATAAATTATGAAATTCCTACATTATATAAGGAAATTTTTAGGCTCATGGGTTCGAGCCCTGGGTAAGGCATGGATGTATGTGTTGTTTTTCTGCTAAGGTCCTGCCATCCTTTCAGACCTTCTACTTTGGCATATAAACTGACAGCGTGTATAACTGATGCGTGTCAGACCTCTATGGCAAGCAGCTGCTTGAGGGGGTATTTATCTTTTTTATTTTTTATTTATTATTTGTACTTAGCGCCGAAATTCCTTTCCTCTCTCCCGGTCAGCATGAAAAATACCAAGAATTATCATTTGTTTTCTAAAGTTCTCAAGAATTACATTTTGAAACTGGATAATGTGGAAACTTTTTTGCATTAAACTACTAGAAGTGTTATATGTAACATAGATATTGAATGTTTCTTCCTTTCTAACTTTCACACTTTCTGGATTACTAGAAACTTTTTGTTTTGAGTTGTTTTCGTTTTTTGTGTATTGTATTCAATGCGACGACTGATGTTTTCAATTTAAATTGTTTCTGTATGGAAATCTCACGAACGAGCCTACTCTTGTGAGACCTCAAAAGCTTTTGTATACTGTTAAACATTATCTGAAATAAACATTATCTTATATTATCATATGCCATTGTTAAGGGATGGATGCGAAAATTCAGAGAAAGACGTCAGAGCTTCAGAGACCTTCGTGCACGAAGACAGAAGAATATCGTGAACGAAGGAATCATCGCTGCTGTTCGCGAACTCATTAAGGAAAACTCACACATTAAGGTTTAGGTTGTAAGTTTAGATGTCAGTGTATCGATTGGAAGTGTGGAAAAATTATTCCTCAACATTTAAAGTTCCGAAAGATCTATGTCAAATAAGTACCCTACAAATTGACAGAACAGCAAAAAGAGCTAGAGTCGCGTGCAAGGAGATGCCGGCAATCTATAAATCTAGTGGCTCCAAACGGTTAACAAGACATTGTCACAGTTGATGGGTTGGGTTGAGTTGTTTTATCTCTGAGCGGCACTTTTTTGCGCATAATGGGCTAAATGGTCAGGTCACAAGGGCCCCGAAGGCTTAGAGAAGGTTGGGGGAGGGCACTCACTGGAACAGCTGTTGGGAGACAGATGGTAGCCTCCCGTCAAGGCCATCCAGCGTGTTCTTTAACGTGCATAGGTTATGGCTCTCCCGCACAGGTGAAGAGAGGTTTATTTTTACAACTCCCAGAAAGATCGACAACTATGTTTGGGTTGAGGAAGATGAACCGTGTCTCCAAATCCTCCGACAAGACTTTCGCTCAAGGAAGAGGATGTTCGCAATTTTTTTCAATTCCCAAGGAGTGGTAGCCGTGAACATCTTACCTGAGAAAATGACAATAAATGGCCAATACTACATCAACATTGTTTTACCCAAAATGATTAAGAAGATGAAGGAGCAGCATCCAACAACATGCGTATCAAGGGTTATCCTTCATGACAATGCCAGTGTTCAAAAACCCAGCAAGTTACAGCCCATCTGGAGCACGAAAAAATCAAGCAGCTACCCCATCCTACATATTCATCCGATCTTGCACCATGCGATTTTTGGGTGTTTCCAAAAATTAAGAAGGAACTTGCTGGGAAGATTTTTTCAAGAATGAAAGACCTTGCAAAACGCGTTCATTCAGAGTTGCAGAGTATTCCCCAACAGCGTTCCAGAATTGGCGTAGACGTCTGCAACTTTGCATAGATGCTAGAGGGGAGTACTTTAAAGGACAGTAAAAGTTTTATTGAGGTAAGTGCAATGGCTTTTGTTCTGCAGATGCATGTCAAGAACTTTTTGAACGTATATCGTATTAGTAGCCTTTTTCTATATTTTTAAAACATTATATCCCCACGTGAGAAAGCTCAAGAGTGTTATGTTGAAAAACAGTAACAGCAGGAACATCACCTGTTTGTGAATGAGTGATTCAGATAATCGGGACATAAGTATAAAAGTGTTGTAGTACCCCATCTTGTTAGATAAAAGCGCTTTTCATATGATTAGTTTGTGCAATGAAGAAAGATGTAACACTTCGAGATGTGCGAAATCCTCAATAGCCGTTCGAGATCTGGTAATTTTATGAGGCATCACGTTTTAAAGTTTTTCCATTATTTATTTTACTAGACAACACCGCATTTATTTCGGACTGTCCCAGTCTTAATTTACCCTATTAACTTCATAGTTAATATGAAATGTAAATTATTAGAGAATAAAAATTAAATGTCAGATGTAAATCAATATCCAATGTCTTTATAATTTGATTTAATTTCTTGCCAAAGTTTCATGTCGTAAATACAGAACTTTGTGAATCAGTTATTTAATTCAGAGTTAGTCAACCGGTGGCACTCGTACTCTGAAGTTCTTATTTCGAAAGGGTTGGGTTGTTTTACCTCTGAGCGGCTCTTTTTTGCACACCATGGGCTAAATGGCCACGTCACAAGGACCCCGAAGGCTCAGAGAAGGTTGGGGGAGGGGATCCACGGGAACAGCTGTTGGGAGACAGATGGTAGCCTCCCGTCAAGGCCATCCAGCGTGTTCTTTAACGTGCACAGGGTACGGCTCTCCCGCACAAGGGGCCACGGCTTAACGTCCCATCCGACGGACGGCGGCCTTTCCAAGCCCATCGGTGTTCCCTACTGACTGTGGGCAGGGCGGGGAATTTTGCGGAGATAAATCTCAACGCTGAGCCAGCTGGGACTCGAACCTGGGAACTACAGATTACGAGCATGGCGCGCTACCGACTGAGCCACCCCCGCCCTATTTCGAAAGGAATAATTCGATAATAGCAAACAACGTGAAATGTTAAAAATGAAATAATAATAACACCTGGACATTTTTTTTAGTTTTCTTACATTCATTGCGAAAGGCTGGGAAAACAGATCCAAATAGCTGAAGTAGTGGGTGCGTGACACAAAACAGTCTTGACAAGCACGAGCAGAACAATCATTGGAAAAATACGCTATGATTAATTCCATGTATTAAATATGTTGGAAACACGAATATTGCCCTATGCATATCACAACTAATGTCATCAATTCGTGTCTGCGAATGTAATCCTAAAACAAGTGATTTTTCGGTCACTGAACTCTGACTCTCGCAGTCACATCAAACCTCCTTGGTACTGCCAAAAAAACAACCCTCAGTCCCCAGCATCTCCAGCCAGCCCTTGTCCAATGGCATAACAAGGATATAAAACCCGTGCTATTAGGCATCATTCGCTCGAAATGAGTTGGATTATTTTACCTCTGAGCGGCATCTTTTTTGCACACAGTGGGTTAAATGGCAAGTCACACCCTAAGGGCTCAGAGAAGATACAAGAAGGAGATCTACTGGATAGCTGTTAGACAGAAGGAATTTTCCCATCAAGGCTATCCAGCGTGTTTTTAAGAGTACACATGGTATGACTCTTTTGCACACGGGGCCAAAGCTTAACGTCCCATCCGACGGACGGCGTCCTTTCAAAGCCTATCAGTATCTCCTTTCTCGCTAGGGGCAGAACGGAGATACAAGAAAGCGACCATATCTGATTTCACAAAGAGAATAAGATTTGTCATCAAAATATAATAATACAATCTGTAAACAGCGAAATATGACAGGAGACCGTGTAAATGTCGATCCTCATACCTTTCATCTCGAATTAATCGCTAAAAATCTGAAATTCGATCCTCATTACAGTTTAATACTAGTCCCATATCCTTTCTTTCACTGACAACTCCAGAATGCGATGAATTAACAACTACTCTTTCAGTGCTATTTCAGTGAAATTTGAAACAATGAAAAAAAAAAACTCTTACATGAAAAGTACCTGTTGCAGAAATCTGACAGGAGATCGCCGCTGGCTCGTAATCTGCAGTTTCCAAGTTCGAGTTTCAACTGCGCCAGTTGAGATTATCTCCACTAAATCCCACCCTTCCCTCGGTCAGAAAGGGAACACCAATGACCTTGAAAATACCGCCGTCCATCGGGTGGGACGTTAAACCGTGGTCTGTTCAGGAAAGCTCATACCCTGTGCACTTTAAAGAACATGCTGGATGACCTTGACAATTTATCCCATCTCCATAGACTGGATATGTCTCCAAACAGCTATCTAGTGGGTCCTCGTCTCACTATCTTCTCTGAGCCTTGGGATCCTCGTGACTTTTCAATTTAGCCCATTGTGCTAAAAAAAGCGTCGCTCAAAGTAAAGGAAACCTACTCGTCAGTGCAGCGAAACCAAAAACCTTTCTATCATTAACAGAAAACATTCTGTTTATATAATTAACGGTAGCTCCTTGATTTTTAATACTCAATACAATTTATTGCGTTTCTTTGTATGCCTTTGACGATGCTTACTTAGTAATAGATGTCAATTGATGTATATGTGAATTAAAAAAAAAATACCGTGATAGCCCACTTTTTAAGCTATTGCTAGTCGAACAGTAAATCTTCTCATAGTTTACTAAATCACAAGAAATTTTCTAATGTTGTTTAATTAAAAGAACTTGATGTCACTCTTACACATTGAAATGTAACTTAGAGAAAATTGTGTTAAGCCGGGTGGGAAACGAACCCATGACCATCTGATGACATGTCAGAGGTTCTGATACTGACCACGGATCAAGATCTATTACACCATGTACATTGCTATCTGCAATACACAACTCAAATATCTGTGCCATTTGAAGGACATTGTTTTTCAACTTCCATATCACAAGGATAATATGTTTCGGGTATACAACAAGTTTATTTTCCGATGTTGATTCAATCAATATTCACCAATATCTTGATTTGCTGCCGATAATCAGGTGCTATTGTTGATTAATCAACAATAGCACCTGACATGTTGCCAGGGGAGTTGTGGATTCGTGTTCTATTCGACTCAAGACAAATTTTCATCTAAACTACACATCGATGTCTGAAGAGTTGCTTCGTGCACTTTCAATAATTGAATATATATCGATTTCATTATGGATTAATACACAACATCAACATATTAGTAATAATATTAATAATTTTGTTAAGATAACTGAGCGAGAAAGTTTTAATTTCTCCCATTGAGTAGGAAACAGTATATTGAAACAAGTTTATTAATTCTATGAAAAATCAATATTAAAAACAACTAAAAAATTTACATTAAGCAATGACAGAAAATAGGTTATAAAACTGCTGTTAACAGTAACGCCAATTTGGGCACTCTATTTTGGTAAAGTTAATTTTAATGAGAATTTCTATATTCACCAGTGATTGCTTAATTCTTGAGGGGCTAAAAGAACTAGGAACGATATTAAATAAATCAACGTTTGCTTCAAATAAACCCCTCAAGCAGCTGCTTGCCATAGAGGTCTGACAGGAGCCTGCCAGTTTATATGCCATAGTAGAAGGTCTGAGAGGATGGCAGGACCTCAGCAGAAAAACAACACAAACGTCCATACCTTACTTGGGGCTCGAACCCAGGTCCCTTAGATCAGTAGCCAAGCGCGCTAACCACTCGGCCATGGGACGGCATAAAAATAAATACCCCCTCAAGCAGCTGCTTGCCACAGAGGTCTGACAGGAGCCTGATAGTTTATATGCCATAGTAGAAGGTCTGAGAGGATGGCAGGACCTCAGCAGAAAAACAACACATACATCCATGCCTTACCCGGGACTCGAACCCAGGTCCCTTAGATCAGTAGCCAAGCGCGCTAACCACTCGGCCATGGGACGGCACAAAAATAAATACCCCCTCAAGCAGCTGCTTGCCACAGAGGTCTGACAGGAGCCTGCCAGTTTATATGCCATAGTAGAAGGTCTGAGAGGATGGCAGGACCTCAGCAGAAAAACGACACATACATCCATGCCTTATCCGGGGCTCGAACCCAGGTCCCCTAGATCAGTAGCCAAGCGTGCTAACCACTCTGCCACGAAACACTTCATTTGATGCAAAATCCAAATAGTTCTACAAATCGCCGATTTCTTCTTTTTAATTCCAGAATATCCCTTGCTGAATTAGACGCATGCCTAGCTTTGCACTACTCGTCGTTTGATTTCGTCCTTATTTAGTTATGCATGCGAAGGTCTTGCCCCCCCTCTCCACCCGACACCAAGTAGCGTGGCCGTTTCTGCACGTGCCTGACCTTCACCTCCCCTTTCATGCATGGCAGATGATTTGGACAATGCTCGTTGATACTACTTCACATGCAGATGGAATTTTATTCACAACTGGTTCACTGTCATTTTCCGTGTAATTATTTTCGCTCTGACAGAATTTACATCAAGATCTTGTTGGAGAATTTCTTCCACAAACTGAAATTCACTCAAACTATCTCACATGAATAGTTACGAACACGACAGAAACATGCTCAATATGCTGAACCAGGCTTATAATAAATGTGTGTGCATAATGCAGGTACAATGGTACCATGTTTGCGCATACTATAGGTACTATGGTATAAGGTCTTCGACCATTTTCAAACAGCTTACTATAATCTCATATTCCATAGTTCCCAAATGAACGGGGCGGGGTGGCTCAGTCGGTAGCGCGTCAGGCTCGTAATCTGTAGTTCCCAGGTCCGAGTCCCAGCTGGATTAACGTTGAGATTTATCTCCGCAAAATTCCCTGCTCACGGTCAGTAGGAAACACCGATGAGCTTCGAAAGGCCGCCGTCCGTCGGATGGGACGTTAAGCCGTGGCCCCGTGTACGAGAGAGACATACCCTGTGCACGTTAAAGAACACGCTGGATGGCCTTGACGGGAGACTACCATCTGTCTCCCAACAGCTGTTCCAGTGGATCCCCTCCCCCTACCTTGTCTGAGCCTTCGGGGTCCATGTGACCTGGCCATTTAGCCCATGGTGTGCAAAAAAGTGCAGCTCAGAGGTAAAACAACCAAACAACAATCCAAATGAACGGTTCACTTATTAGACATGCAGAATACAGGATATAAGGTACAGTGTAGTACAAAAGAAGACAAGTGAACTGTGAAAGTGATAAGTGAATCATAATTTCGGCTTTTAAAAAATAAGCGCACACCCAGGAGTGGATGATAAGTGATGGTTTCGCAACATCCGAGTCAGCTTCATATGATCATTAAGATAATATACGTACAAACAAATCTATAGAAGCAAGCAACACTTTAAATTGGTGTACTTCCTACTACTGCATTTTTGAATAAACATGGTGAGTCACGACGACATATCATAATCTCGGAAACTTATAGGTGCAGTCATTGCCAGTAAAAAAATTCTATAAACATAGGTCTGATTCCTAATCGTTATCCTGATGTTTCAAATTCAAGCATGCCTGACCTTTAACCAAGCTGACAGTTACTAACAGAACTTATTACGCATTTCATGTTTTGGGCGTTCAGTATCCCCGTTACGTTTTCAAAGGTCGTAATGCGACGATGTGCTCTATGTTTAAGGATTTTGTGATAGATAATACTACTGCTGCTGTCGCTAAATACCAAAGACGTTTTTCAAATAGAAGAATTCTGGATCGTAGAATGTTTAGCAGCGTTTTCCAGAGATTGAGAGAGAGCGGTTAGTTTTTATAAAGTTTCCATTTTGTTAATATGCGAAGATTTTTTCAAGCGTCTTACTGTTCCTGAAACGAGAGTATGTAGAAAATTACATGAAAAGACATGTATCTATACCACGCACAGCGCGTTTAACACTCGAACTTGAAAATCATGCCTAACGGCTGGAATTTTGTAACTGGCTCAAACCGATCGACAATTGCATCGATAGGTTTTTTGATGAGGCTTAGATTGGCAGCGATGGTATCAACAACACTCTCAATTCACATCTGTAGTGAAATGAATTCCCGTGTCACTGCGGATAGTAATTTTGAAATCGGCTCAATGTCACTCTGTAGTTTGGTATTCTCTACGATCAATGATTGGTTCATTTATCTTCGAAGCGCGTCTTACAGGAGATATTTATCTACGACATCTGCAAGACGAACTGCTGTCACTGTTAGATGATGCCTCTTTGACAACATGATTGTGTACGTACGTACGTGGATCGTTTAATTTATGGATTGCCGTCGCCAACAATTAGCAACTTTTCATACGAGTATTAACTGATACATGACGAGTATTAACGTGATATGTAGCAATACAATGACTCTTCCAAGGCAAGGAAGCAGTGTGTGCAAATCGAAAGACGTTGCGATTCGGTCTAAAGCAATAGCAGAACAGTATACAGTTAATCTCTGTCTTTTTCTCACTTTAGAAAAGTGTTTCGCATAGCGTTTTTGCAGGTATGGCTGATCTGGAAACTGAGCAGCCGTATGTGATACGTTACTTTGTTCGGCGAGATTTAATAGGTGCATACACAGTCGCAAAAATGACTCTGAAGAAAGTGGTCTTTGAACTTTAGATCATTAAATGCTGTATCAATTTTATTATGTAATATCTGTATGCTGTATCAATGTATTAATTTATTGAGCTGTGAAATTATGCGCAATAGATGAATGCTATTATCTGGTAATGATCTATGCTTGTAAGCAGGGAAAAAATCACAGCTAATATTGAGAGAATTAATAAAAGCAAATGATCCATGTAGGATGAAAATAGGAAATATCTTTTGAAAGGAAAGTTTATAAGGAATTTGCAAATAATATATAGCTCTGGTAAAATCCTTAGGAACAATGTCTTTATCATAAAGGATATTCAAAATTTTAGTCATTCATGTGGTAATCGAAACATTCCCAGCTCTAAGCATTTCAATAGTAATTTCATCTACGCCTGGGGATTTATGTAGTTTAAGTTTCGAAATAGCCAAAAAAACTTCAGACTGTATTATAGGGTCAACATGAAAACCAGTAATGAATCTATCATCATTACAAACAATGGGAGTAGAACTAACCACATTGTTTAGAACATCACTGAAATGCTCAGCCCACCTAGCCATGACAGAATCCTCACCTTACTTAATTAAATCAATCTTACCTTGTTTATCCTTCAATCCCTGTATACCTGTCCGCTTTCTACCACACAAGACATTAACTATCTGGTACATTTCTCTGTTGTTGTACTGTCTAACTGATTCCTCGCGTTGTCAGCCAAGCCATCAAGCCAAAGATTCTTATCAGCAGCTAACCGATCCTTTACACGTTTATTAAGCTGTCTATAATGCCTTCTATTAAGACTAGTAGGGTATTGATTAAGGACATTCCTGCAGTTCTTTCTTTCTAAAATAAGTTCAAGTGCCTTATCACTCAAATAAGTCTGTCTCCTCTGCTCCTTTTTTTCCTAAAAGAGTACTGTTAGTTTCCAAAAAAAAAAACCTGTTTAAAACGGTCCTATTCTTCCTCAACTTCAGTAGTAAGCAAACCATGACTGTCATAATGACTAAGTAACCTATCATGGTAAACTTTAGCTGTAACTGGGTATTTCAGAGCTTCAGTATTAAAGGTAAATTTTTTAGCCTTAGCACAACACTTTTTAAGGTGCAAGACACTTTTAACAAGGTAATGGTCAGATCCAATTTCAGCTCCCCTATATGACCTGGTATTCCTAACAGAACTAGCCCATTTGCTGTTAATTAATATACGATCATTCATATTCTTATGCAGCCCATCGGGTGAAACCCATGTGTACTTATGTATGTCGCGATGTTTGCAATAAGTGTTAGTTATTCTGAATCCATTGAGTTTACTTACCTGTAAACTTCGGCTTTGGCTTCAATACCAACTTTGGCATTGAAGTCACCAAGAACAAGGGTAATATCTCCTTTCTTGACAGAATTCAGAATATCCTGAAGTTGTCCGTAAAACCTACCCTTTTCATCCTCGTCGGCATCCTCAGTGGGGGCATAACATCAGATAACATTCAAGTCTTTAACGCTTGTCTGAAATTTTTCTGTAAGTAACCGTTCATTAATGCACTCATATCCTAGAAGAGCATCACTAGCGTGTCCGCTGGGAAGAAAACCTACGCCTTGGAGATGCTTATTACCTTCCCTCCCTGAAAAGAGAAATTTAAAGGTTTTTTTAAGAATCTGACCTTTATCTGCCCACATGGTCTCTTGCAAGCCTAGAATAATATCTCTCCAAACATTGATTCCATATATTAAATGCGGGCACAGTAATAAATAATATAAATTTATCAAAGTTTTATAATTTACATAATTTTTTTATTTTTCCAATTGATCCAACATTCTTTCAAATAGTTGCTCTTAGCTGGTGAATATGAAAATTCCAAATTTAATTAGCATCTAGCCTGAATCCAAGAAACTTTATATATTCACATATTTTAATCTTTTGATCATTTTCCAAAATTAATTCATTATTAATTATTTTTCTGCTTTTTTAAAGACCACACACTTTGCTGTTTTTAAAGACCCACAGTTTGTACTTTGTAAGCAAGAGAACACAGAATTGATTTTTTTTTTGTTACAATGCTTTTGCTGCATCTTAGGTATTAGATAATGTGATTTTGCAAATATCGTTCGTTACCTTGCAAAATTTTGTAAAAACGTTTACTCAGCGGTTATGGTCGTTTACTCAGCGGTTATGGTTTAGAAATATTAAAGCGAGTTTATTATATGTGATCTATTTATGCATATTTCCAATCACATAATTTGTTTCTTCCCCTAAAATTCTTACATCAATATGGAAAGATATGGCATTTATATCATCTGCATACACTACTAATTTAGCTGCTCCCTCTTGTGATCGAATATCATTTATATACAAAAGAAATAGTAAAGGTCCCAGCACAGAACCCTATGGAACTCCCCAGCAGAATTTGATTTGTTCAGATACGCCCTTACATTCAAAAATGATACTTTACTAATAATTTAGAATTAGTTAAATAGCATTTAAACTGTGTTAAATAAAAAATAAATTGAGAATTTCGGAATTTGAAATATCCTTAAAGTAAATCCCAAATATGCGAATCTCGCTAATATGGAGGGTTTAATGTAAATGGATCGCATAAAAGACTTTAGACACATTCATTTTTAATCCGGTTTTGGACATAGGTACATTTTTACTGCAATCAAAGGTGGTCAACCTCTGCAACCACCATTTGACTACTGGAACTATTTCCGTTTTTTCAACTCCCATGGGTTTAATCCCAGTGTAGCCATCAGAGTGAACGAAAGATATTTTATATACCGTTGAATCAATTTTCATCATTGGTATATTTTACCTAACAGTATTATATACTGTTTAAATAAAAGCAATATAGTCGAAAACACTTAAAATGAAAACTGAAAAGATGAAACATCGGTTAACGCGAAACAGTTATTTTTTCTAAAGTTTGAAAACAGTTGAAACAGTTTGAAAACGGGGAAGTTTAGAAAACAGCCTGTTTCTAAAGTTTGATCTGTTCTGTGACACTACTTTTAAATGCAAAAATATTATTTTAACGGGAAACGGATAACACGAAATATCGATTAAAGTCAAAGAGATAACAAGAAAAAAATCCCTTATGGCTTCCTCAATTGTATAGAATATGTTACTAATGTCAATATTCCAGTAGTTCTCACTGGTGACTTTCATTTTGCCACTATCGCCTAGACAACTCCATTCTTTACAAATAATGCTCAAGAGCTTGATATCTCACGACTAAATTTCCTAGGATGTCAACAATTTGTCACCTTTCCCACACGAAGCAGGGGCGGGGTGGCTCAGTCGATAGCGCGCCAGGCTCGTAATCTGTAGTTCCCAGGTTCGAGTCCCAGCTGGGTCAGCGACACGGCTGGGCTCGACACGGCTGTCTGGGATGCAGATTTCTCAAGAGCAGTTTTTATGAAAATTTACTTTTGCATATAAAGGTTAAAAACATTAATATTTTTCTGAAGTAAAAGTGCCATTCCTTTGTATCATTGTCTGGGGAGGCGGGGAGGGGGCTCAGTCGGTAGCGCGTCAGGCTCGTAAACAGTAGTTCCCAGGTTCGAGTCCCAGCTGGGTCAGCGTTGAGATTTATCTCCGCAAAATTCCCCGCCCTGCCCACGTCAGTAGGGGACACCGATGGGCTTGGAAAGGCCGCCGTACGTCGGATGGGACGTTAAACCGTGGCCCCGTGTACGGGAGAGCCATACCCTGTGCACGTTAAAGAACAAGCTGGATGGCCTAGACGGGAGGCTACCATCTGTCTCCCAACAGCTGTTCCAGTGGGTCCCCTACCCCAACCTTCTCTGAGCCTTCGGGGTCCATGTGACCTGGCCATTTAGCCCGTGGTGTGCAAAAAAGTGCCGCTCAGAGGTAAAACAACCCAACCCTCTTTCAATCTTTGTCTTGATCTTTATTCTGAAAATACAGCATAGGCTCTGAATAGCGTTAGGAGTTAACAATGCAATGTAGTCATCAATATACAGTACTAGTCAGGAGAAATTCTGATAAAGCGAAATTTTACACTGTTTCCTAGACTTTCATGGGGCCGGAGTGGCTCAGTCAATAGCCCGCCAAGCTCGTAATCTGCAGTTCCCAGGTTCGAGTCCCGGCTGGGCTAAGATAGAGATTTATCTCTGTAAAACTCCCCGCCCTACTTACGGTCAGCAGGGGACACCGATGTTCGTCTGATGGCACGTTAAGCCGTGGCTTCGTGTGTGTGGTAGAGTCATAATACTCTGTGTACTTTAAAGAACACCTTGGATGGCCTTGACGGGAGGCTTTCATCTGTCTCCAAACAGCTGTTCAATGAGTCACTGTTTTCCAACATTCTCTGAGCCATCAGGTCCTTGTGACCTGGCCATGTAGCACACGGGGTGCAAAATAGTACCGCTCAGAGGTAAAACAACCCACTAGACTTTCGTGTTAACAGTTTTTCACTAAAGTGTAAATGCTTATAATAATTGTAATCAGAACATATGAATAAACTTTGGGGATGAGTTCATAACCCTAGAGAGATCTGTTTTTTCGTCTTGGCAAATGCATCGTAACTTTTTTAGTGAGAATTTCGGAGAACTCATTTCTGCATCGCATTTTCGTTTTATAACCAAAGACAGATTTCGAAAATTTTCTGTTGTATAATCATCAGTATAATAATACGTAAATATTATTTAAATTTGTCATCATTAACATCATCAAAATGACATGGGCTAGGAGGTCCAACCAGACCGTACAATTTAGTTCTCCAAGCATATCTGCCCTCAGCTACATCTGCCGCATTTGGCCACTGCACACCAATTATAACAAGGCCCTGTTTGACATTGTCTGCCCACCGAATCCTACTAACCCTATTTGCTAATCTATATTTATAAATACGGGGAACATGGCCGAATCAACGGAGTCTTTCTCTGCACAATATACTACTCAAAGTACGTTGCCGACTTGAAAAAAGTCATGGTTCTGCTTTCCTGCAATTTCCAAAAAAAAAGCCTGTTTAAAACGGTCCTATTCTTCCTCAACTTCAGTAGTAAGCAAACCATGACTGTCATAATGACTAAGTAACCTATCATGATAAGCTTTAGCTATAACTGGGTCTTTCAGAGCTTCAGTATTAAAGGTAAATTTTTTAGCCTTAGCACAACACTTTTTAAGGTGCAAGACACTTTTAACAAGGTAATAGTCAGATCCAATTTCAGCTCCCCTATAATGACCTGGTATTCCTAACAGAACTAGCCCATTTGCTATTAATTAATATATAATCTATCATATTCTTATGCAGCCCATCTGGTGAAACCCACATGTACTTATGTATGTCGTGTGTTTGTAATAAGTGTTAGTTATTCTGAATCCATTGAGTTTATTTACCTGTAGGAGACGTTGCCCATTGCCATTGCAGCTACCAATACCAAAAAGGCCTATCACCCCTCCCGAAAGGTCAGCGTCAGTACCAACTTTGGCATTGAAGTCACCTAGAGACAAGGTAATATCTCCTTTCTTGACAAAATTTAAAATATCCTGAAATTGTCAGTAAATCCTATTCTTCTCATCCTCATTGGCATCCTCAGTGGGGACATAACAGCAGATAACATTCAAGTCTTTAATGATAATTGCTAAAAATTTGTTAACCGAAGCATATTTACCAATTATGCTATTATGTTTTCGGTTTTCCCGAAAGATAATAATTTCAGTGGTATAAACATAACATTAATTAAATTAAATTTAATTAATTTAAATTTAAGAACTTTTAAAGCTTAGGATTGAGTTAGATTGTTTTACCTCTGACCTAGCGCCACATTTTTAACAACCAATGGGCTAAATGGTCAAGTCGTAAGGACCTCCATCGGCTTAGAGGTGGGAAGAAAAAGGAAATCCACTGCACAGCTATTACGACACAGATGGAAAACTCCCGTCAATGCTATCCAGAATGTTCTTTGACGTCTAAAGGATATGAATCTTTTATATAAAGGACCGCTGTTTATGGTACATTTCAACGGACGTCAGGATTCGCTAAGTCCATCGGCATCTCCTTTCTTACCAAAGGTGCAATAGAGTAAGGCGGAGAAAATAAGCAAGCACAATGGGGATTCGAACAAACTAGGAGCATTATGTGAAGACGCTGCTGGTACGCTACGATCTAGTTCACCTCCCACCTCTAAAGTTTAAGAATTTTTATGTTCAGTAACAGGGCCTTGCCTTTCAGAATGCTAGTAAAGGTAACAGAGGGAAAAAATGATAAAACGTATTTATATTTCATGCATTTTTCAAGAACCTTTTTTTAAAGACCGGTAAAATGGTTGGGGAAATGTTATAATGCATTGAAAATCCAGTCCCTATCGATTTTTTATAAATCCAGGCCTGTTCATTAACAACTTATTTGCAAAACTAGGGGAACGTAACAACTTAATTTCAAATGTAAGTGGCTTTTTTGCTGAGTAATGGAATAAATATCCAGGGTCCACCAGTATGAATTTTTTCAGGGGGGAAGGTATTCCATTACATATTAATTTTTCCATAACGTAGAAGTTGTATCTTAAAGCACATTAGTAGTAATGCAGATGAGGTTAACAGAAGACTAAAAATTGCTTTTACCTATTTTTTATCGCACTTAAAGTTGTTCATCTATTGCAGTAGTTTCCGAAGTTTTTGCTGGGATTCTGAATAGACCATTAACAAAACCTCCCGACCGACAAGCTTATGGTATCATTTAAAAATAACGGTAAATATATGTTTCAAGATAGAAATATTTAGTGTTCATTAATGGGCACAATTGCGAATGCATCAATCATGCACATATATCGTACCATAATACAACTAAATATTCGCAAAAACATAACGAAGAAAAAAAGAAAAATCATTATTGAAAATACAATTTTGAAATGTTCTTTCATATTAATAAATAAAAATAAATGATATGTTTCTGAAAATGAAAGAGAAATAAAAAAAAGAGATTGCATTTCGTTAAGGAAAAAAAGATCTTAGTTTTTGGTACATATGTATTATTTATAAAAATTGATCAAAAAATTAATTTGTGTATTATTACACATTAATTAATTTTCGGATCAATTTTTCTTGGGGAAGGGATCTGTAAAATAAAAATGATCCGCATCTATTTGAAAATCTGATATGAAAATAAATATATTACTCATTGGCTTCTCTTTTTTCATCCTCCAGGGGCATTTCTGACACTCATCCTTGTATTGATATGTGATATCGATGCAATGATACATAACAGTCATCGCTCCCATTAAATTTATCTACTGAAAGCAACGCTTTCGTGTTTAAACGAACAGCAGTAGAAAATCCCCTATTAGCCCAAGAGGGCTTGAAGAAGCCACGTGATCGTGCATGCCTGAGCCTCTTTCTCACCTGGCTCTGCAGCTTGCTTAAGATTTCCCTGCTTGTCACTTTCCCCCTCTTGTAGTCAGGTGGCCATCCGCGCACGCGCCCCGCGGCGGCGAAATGGCTTGCCCCTTTCCCGCCCTTCTTTGCGTGCCCATTGGTGCGCTGCTCTGCTCGTGGCCGCGTGCCCGTGCACACACCACTCAGCAGCATCCGACCAGCCAGTGAGTGAGTGCTCGTGCGCGCGTAAGGTCGTGCTGCTCGCTTCTCGTGCTTTTGCTAGTTCTTGCTTGTCGGTTCCGCCGGTGTCGGTTGATGCACGTATGTCAGTGTGTGTGTGCGAGACAGCTGGATAAGTACATACTACAGCGGGGATTTCATGAAGGCGTCTCGAGTGGCAAAACGACAACGATCATGAAGGAGGACGATGACGATTTACAGAAGCAGATGATGGTTGTGATCACGCCGAAGGACTCCGAACTGTGGACTACGGCAACCACTGCCGATCGACAGAGGCATCCGGCGCTGCCCCTCAGGTGGACAACCCCTGACTGCACCCAGTGTCTGTTGAGTGCATGCACCATGGCCCTGCGCTACATCCTGCAGTTCGGTAAGTACAGGTAGCAGCAAGGTTGTACTTGGCAGACTGACCGACTAAGCAGGATGGATGGGTGGGTGTCTCACGAGTGTGATGATGATGGTACTATCAGCAGCAGTGGGTGGAAATCTTATGTCTGGAAAGGGCTTTTTTCTTATTTCGTTTTTGACACATGTGAGAAACTGGTATCATAAATAGAGTACTTTTCTATATGTTTAGACTTAAACCTATGACTTGGAAAACAATTTAAAATTTCTAACAAGTACACTGGAGGAAAGTAATTATTAAATATATTTCATATTTTCTTAGCTCGTTTTAAAAAGAAAATTAGTTTGAAATTAATGAAAATAGAAAATATAAGAATATATTGCGAATTTTACTTGTTAGTTGAATAATTTTTATTTATTCCTTTTACATTTTTGTTGTATTAATGCATTTTCTGGCTCGCTCCAATAGGCTAGATTTCTTTATTTTCTAATTTGCATAACGTTGAAAATAAAATCACAAACGAGCAAGGTGATTTAATATAAAAGATATGTGTATAAGCAGGTAATAAACTTATATGGTAACAGTAGACAAATGAAAGCCACTTTTGAATAAGAGATAATTGTGTACACACACAAAATTATATTGAAAATGGAACAACCTTTAAACTTCCGACGTTATAAAATAAATAAACACCCCTGAAGCAGTTGCTTGCCATAGAGGTCTGACAGGAGCCTGCGACGTTACCTCTACAAATTTCAACCGAAAGGAAAATGGAAAAATTAAATTTGTAATACCGAAATTCTGTAATATTTAAATATTTTAATTGCTTTTCATTTGTAATATGTTCCTAATGCAAAAATGGATAGTACATAGAAAAAAATGCATCTGAGGAAGTTTGTTTATGATGTTCCTTGAGATGGGTGATGAAATGCGACAGAATCGAGGGGTGGGGATTATTGCGACAATGAATAATTCGTTGCTCTTAAGTTCATTTTCTGATTGTCTGAAAGTAGTGATAAACAAAACGACATGATTACAAAGGTCACTCACCGTCGAATGGACGTTAAGCTGTGGAAAAAAAAAACTGCCGAATATTTATTCTTAATGCATCCTCACTTGAGCCATTGGAGTCCATCAACTCGGAAAGAAAAAAATGAACCATCGTTCGGTAATAAACAATCTAGCAACCAAGTGAACACAAACGTAGGAATTGAGCGGCACTTTTTTGCACACCATGGGCTAAATGGCCAGGGTTGGGTTGGGTTGTTTTACCTCTGAGCGGCACTTTTTTGCACACCATGGGCTAAATGGCCAGGCCACAAGGACCCCGAAGGCTCAGAGAAGGTTGGGGGAGGGGACCCACTGGAACAGCTGTTGGGAGACAGATGGTAGCCTCCCGTCAAGGCCATCCAGCGTGTTCTTTAACGTGCACAGGGTATGGCTCTCCCGCACACGGGGCCACGGCTTAACGTCCCATCCGACGGACGGCGGCCTTTCCAAGCCCATCGGTGTTCCCTACTGACCGTGGGCAGGGCGGGGAATTTTTGCGGAGATAAATCTCAACGCTGACCCAGCTGGGGACTCGAACCTGGGAACTACAGATTACGAGCCTGGCGCGCTACCGACTGAGCCACCCCCGTAGGAATTGGACTTAGTGAAAAGGCTGACATTCTAAACGTTCCTTGGAATGAAAGAGATTTGATCTAGGCAACATTTATGAGAATTTCAATAGGCAGATGAGATCACTTATGCAAAGGTTACACTTTCAAATGAGAAACAAAGTTCATTGACCAGAGATCGCGCCTCTATTTATATATGTAAATATAAGGAAAATGGGTGATCTAATATTATCATTGCTTCAAAGTAAAACAGACATTAAGAATGGCTTTTAAGTTAGAAATTATACTGCCAAATTTAAAAAATTCCAAAATTTTAGTTAGAAAAGTATAGACCCTCTGAACTTCCGAAGCAGATGGTTATATCATCAGGTTATATCACGAGAAAGATGTCCATTGATGTTTGAATATTGAATTGTTGTAACATATGGAGATCATCCATATGTTATTATCCAACAATTATTATTTGCGTTTTATTAAAACTTTGACGAAAATTCTTATAAGCAACAGCGTCTGGTGTTAAATGTCTCCAGATTCAATAACTCTTTAAATATTAAACGAACGTTATTGAAAATTGAGATTTGATCTTCAATTTATCTCCAGTGACATTTTCGCGTAAAAAGCTTATATTCAAAGTTGGGAGATTTGAATGTGACTTTCAAATCACATAACATAAAAATATAATAAATAAATACCCCCTCAAGCAGCCTCAAGCTGCTTGCCACAGAGGTCTAACAGGAGCCTGTCAGTTTATATGCCACAGTAGAAGATCTGAGAGGATGGCAGGACCTCAGCAGAAAAACAACACAAACATCCATGCCTTATCCGGGGCTCGAACCCAGGTCCCTTAGATCAGTAGCCAAGCGTGCTAACCACTCGGTGGAGATGATTAAACACTTTTGGTAGTATAGTGTATATAATCATTTACATAGTCAAAATTTATGAGACCAAAATTACGAGAGTGATTTTAGCAGTGACCTGAGTGCCTGCTTATTTCCTCCAGCCACGAGCTCTACCGAATATAATTAATCTTTCCATCATGGAGAATTTTGTATTGTACTTCTTTTGACCTTTACAAGGGATGTATACGCCTAAGTTAAAAAAACATAAACCTCTCCTCAATGAAATATATCATATATAATCAATATATCTCCTTAACTTGGCACAGTGATCTGACAGGATCAATATACAGTCAGTGTGGAGCCTTCCGAGATCATTGTAGAATTCCAACTTATTCTAACGGAAAGTCACATTAAAAAATTTAGTTTCCTGAAGAATATTTTTTTTATTGGAACGAAGACGAGATAAAGATATAAATGAAGCTTATCTAAATCTTGCATTTCAGCAATATTCATTCAGTTTTTCAAAGAGTTCTGATAGCTGAAATATTCACAGCTTCACTCTTTTTACATTAAAATTGACGAAGACAATGATTTCTTGTGTTTTGTTATCATGGCAACTTTTGTTGTTAAATTGCACCTAAATTTTTTGTATATGTTGCTGATGATTATTTTGTGGCTATTTCGTGAGTTCTGCTAAACTGAAGGGTTGGGGGATGCTAATCTGCTTTCTTGTAACCCCAAAATAAAAATATAATGCTAGGGCGATAATTTGAAAAAACTATTAAAAATATATTGGCAGAATGGTAGAGTGTAAATAGAAGAAAATATTCGTTTTAAATGAATATTTTCTTCATCAAAATGACTTGTTTACAGTGAAAAATACACGAAATAGTTATTGACAGTTAACAATGATACTATAAAGCAGAAGAAAATATAGTTTAAGGTGACAGCTTTTTACAGCTGTCACCTTAGCTGTCACTCTAGCCTCAGTTACTAAATATAATAAAAAATAAATACCCCCTCAAGCAGCTGCTTGCCACAGAGGTCTGACAGGAACCTGACAGTTTATATGCCAAAGTAGAAGGTCTGAGAGGATGGCAGGACCTCAGCAGAAAAACAGTTACTAGTTAACGCTAAAAACGTAACTAACTAGCCACCAAACAACCGTATCTTCGTATTTTTTTTTTATTGCTACATTTTTTCAAAGGAGTAAAATAATATATGATCAGCATTATTGAAATTAAAACTTACATATACAACACTTACATATCTACATATACAATTAAAAAAATAGTCTCTTGAAACTGTACTTTAATTAAAAGTATATCTCTAAAACAATATATTGAGACACATTATTTATAATATCTGAGCAAGTAAATTATTAGAATGCAGTCCATGCTCAATCTCCCACAATGTAAAGGTTCTGACTTTAGGCGAATGATTTTAATTCTGTAGAGTTGTCAAGCAATCACGCAAGTCTTTTTTAATTAATCTGATCAATGAATAATTAGAGTGCAGCAAGAACTGCACTCTAATAACTTGCTAGTTTACCAACTATGTCACTGATTTCTTTCCAGAGAGATTAAAAATATTTTCCTTTTTCCTCATCAAGACATTTCAATTTCATTTCAAAATTCAAATTTCATTGCAATTTCACAACGAATGTTTAAGGTGTAACTAATCTTAAGAATGTTATTTAAATATATATATATCGCTTACAATTTTTTTCGGATGTTTTTCATATATTGTTTATGGGGCGGGATTTGGTTAATAGACAACATACCAGACGCTTAATCTGACATCCCGAAATTAGAGTCCAATTGCGCCAGCGTTTAGGTTTTCTCTGCCAACGCCCACTGCTTCCGGTGAGAAAGGCGGCACTGATGGGATTGGAATGGTTGCCAACCATCGGACGGTACATTGCATGTGTGGTACCGAATGCAGAAGAGCCATACTCTGTGCATGAAATACGATGGAAAGCCTTGACGGGAGGCTTCCATCTGCCTCCTAATATTACACTAAATAACAGTACCCTAACACTGAATTCCTCTTCCCAGTTCAACCCTTGAGGTCTTTACGACTTTCCATTTTGGCCATATGTGCAAAAAAAAAATGTCGCTCAAAGCTGAACCAAACCAAATTATGTTTTTAATTTTTAATAATTTTCTTGTGCGGATAAAAACAAACTGTAAATACTAATAAATAGCAATTTTTTCAATTTGTAGATAAAATACTCAAAAATAAGAAACCACAATACTAGGCTCCGTATAGAAGCATGCTTGTGATAAATGTAATGCGCCACAATAATAATTGTGACAAGCACTGCTACATGTATTTTTACCAAAAACTCTAACCTAACATCTCCACTGCCAGCAGTTCTGTTTTGTTCATTTACAAAAGTTGGCGTTTCTTCTGATAACGAAAATTTCAGAAGTACGAACATTCAGTATATTTATATTAAAAATAATCTCTCTTGTCTGTCTCTAAAATAATTCTATTTTTAGCAACAGCTCCCATGACATAAAAAAAAGAAACAAAATAAAAAATAAAATCCTACAACCAGCGTAGGTAATAAGACAGGCGGTCTACGAAGGAAATGGACCGTATCTTAAGATCCTGCCTACGAGTGTGTGTGATGTGCGTGCATCTGTGCACCACGGAGGAGCAACAAAATGACGTGCCTCCAGGTGGGAGGGGGTGTGCGGTCACGTGATTCCCCATCCAAACACATAGCAGTGACCTGAGTGCGCGCGCATTGCCTCGAGCCACGAGCTCTACTGATTGACCTTAATATAATTCATCTCTCCATTATGGCGGATTTTGTATTGTACTTCTCTTGTCATTTACATGGGAAATATGTAGGGTTAGAGGACGGCCATACTTTGGCGGACTTTGACCCATTCCTCGCTAGAGTTTGGTCGACGTGTTTTTCTTTACTTATCCAGTTTTCTTTCTTTTTTTGCCGTATTTATTTATAACTCTCTTTTCCTGCTTCAATTCTAAGCGTTATTTACTGCAACTACTTTCTTTCTGAAAGATTTTTGCTTTATACAATTTCGTTTTACTTTGTTTTTTTTCCCCTTTCCTTCTACTGAACTCTTTAGAGTTCATTCGTGTCTTTCTCGTTTCATAATTTCATTTTTATGTCACCCAAATATTTCTGTCTAACTTTCGTCGTTCCTGATTTCTTAAAAATACTTTTCATACTTTATTTTTTCTTTCATATAGTCTCGTTTCAGCACTGTTATTTCCTTCCAAAACAATATGTTTACCTTTTCCCGTATTGCATAGTTCCGTATTCAATTCATAAGCTTTACATATTTATCATTTTTTTTTCTTCTCTGTGTATCATATATTGTAGAAATGCCACATTTCTAAGCAGCTTTACTGAAAGCTAACAGAAAAGTTTTTCAAATAAGACACATCTGTTAACGAGAGGGTGTTAAAGCAAGTATGTTCATAAATTCAAATTAATAATGTTAAGTTCCGCATCCCCTAATATCACTTATCGTTAAGAGAATACCGATAGACTTGCAAGAGTTGCAATCTATTGCCAGGGGTGGGGGAACGTTTTCTCATTGGAAGGCCAAAAGTTATCCAAACTAATCCTAATCAGGCCACAAATTATCAAAGACATCGAAATAATCTATAGGTTGTAAAAAGTGTTTAATTTTTCCCATAATGCATCACCAGATGTAAAACAAAAACAAATTTAATTCTTCAAAATTTACTAATATTTTAAAACACTTTAAAGATGTTAAAACAATTTAAAAGCAATTTAAACGTTGTAAATAATCTGAACGTTGCATTCATTCACATTTACCAAAGGCAATGAAAAGGCAAACGCAATTCAAATATTTTTTTTTTTGCCATTGTCTGTTGGGAGCTAAGAATTTGATGTCCGGTTCAAGCACTGTCCGAAACAAATCTATTATTTAATATGTTACTGAAATCGTATTGGAGTTTGAATATTTTCAAGCATGTATGGCAGCAGGTTCCCCATCTCTGGAACTTGGACCATCACACCTGAACGCAAAAATTGTTTCAATGTGTTTTCGATATCACTGACGGAAAGATTACGCACATATCACCATTTACATTAAACTGTCCAACAGGTCTACTTAACTCATCCTGATATGGAATTTTGAGATATAGCCATTTAGTATCGTGTCTCTTGGCTACTGATCTAAGGGACCTGGGTTCGAGCCCCGGGTAAGGCATGGCTGTTTGTGTCGTTTTTCTGCTGAGGGCATGCCATCCTCACAGACCTTCTACTATGGCATATAAACTGACAGGCTCCTGTCAGACTTCTGTGGCAAGCAGCTGCTTGAGGGGGTATTTATTTATTTTATTTATTTATCAACGAAAAAAGCTTAGTAGTACCAGTGTTGCCAATTCACACGTAAGAAAACAAGCTGGACGAATCTTTTAAACAAACGCGTTTTGTCATGAAAAAAAAAGTAGGTTTTTTTTATTGTTTCAGAAACAACAAAAATTTTAATTGTTAAAAAGCGGTTTTAAAAGAGCGGCCAAAATAAAAAAGGAAACGTCAGTTTTTTGATTAAAACAAAAAGCCAAGCTGAAAAATTTACAAGCTTGACAGCTGCTAAAAAAAAAGTTAGATCCAACTTGAAAAAAGCTAAGTTGACAACACTAAGTAGGACCAAAAGTAAGCCTCTAGCTCATAAAATGCCAAATAGAAAAAATATTAAATCAAGAAAAAGAGTAGATTTAATTTTTTCTTAGCTGCCTTTATCTCATTGAGATAAATATAAATATAAACATCCCCTCAAGCAGCTGCTTGCCACAGAGGTCTGACAGGAGCCTGTCAGGTAAATAAGCGGTAGGGAAGATAATTTAGATAGTTGTTTTCATTTCTGTTCAAAGGAGATAATGTTATAAACAGCTCCTCCTTGAGGACTTGAATACGTGTTTTTGCTAAAGAAGTCTCAGAAAATCAAAAACTCAAGGCGTCAAACATCATCCTGCATTGGAAATTTCTGATCACGCCATTAGAGACCGCAGAATTTACATTAAACGCAATAACTTTTCTTCTAAAGCTTGATTTTGGTGCCTAGATAAAGCATCCGACCCATTAATTTTCGCTCACTTTATTTTTGGTATATGCAGACCTTCTACTATGGCATATAAACTGGCAGGCTCCTGTCAGACCTCTGTGGGGGCGGGGGTGGCTCAGTCGGTAGCGCGCCAGGCTCGTAATCTGTAGTTCCCAGGTTCGGGTCCCAGCTGGGTCAGCGTTGAGATTTATCTCCGCAAAATTCCCCGCCCTGCCCACGGTCAGTAGGGGACACCGATGGGCTTGGAAAGGCCGCCGTCCGTCGGATGGGACGTTAAGCCGTGGCCCCGTGTGCGGGAGAGCCGTACCCTGTTCACGTTAAAGAACACGCTGGATGGCCTTGACGGGAGGCTACCATCTGTCTCCCAACAGCTGTTCCCGTGGGTCCCCTCCCCCAACCTTCTATGAGCCTTCGGGGTCAATGTGACCTGGCCATTTAGCCCATTGTGTGCAAAAAAAGTGCCGCTCAGAGGTAAAACAACCCAACCCAGACCTCTGTGGCAAGCAGCTGCTTGAGGGAGTATCTATTTTTATTTATTTATGTTAAATTAAGAAAGGATAGCCGTTTACGTTATATGTTCTCTTATCTTTCATAACCCCATATACACCTTTTCTTCTGCGGTATCCATAATCTTTACTTTATCACATAACTTTACTTATATATTCAGCTTTTTATAAATATTATTCTCACCTTTCTTTAATGAACCATAGAAAGAACAAGACGAATTATTTATAGGACAACAGGAATTTAAAACGTCTCATTAATTATCATTATTGGCAAAACAAAGGTTCCTTACAAACAAAACAATGAAGTACAAGTTAATCCCTCTTCTTAGTAACAATCCTAATCAAAAATCTCCTAGGGGATCGTTTCTATTAGGTAAGCCGACTTTTAGTAGGTGGCAGTCGCTGAATATCTTAACAATTACCGCTTGCAGCACCCATTTATCGGCATCAGCGGCGACACTCACCCGCCAAAGGAATGGATGAGAGGGAGTGATGGGATAAAGATACTTTCAGTGTCCTGCTGCGCCCGAAGACAGTCTATCCCTGTGACAGCTTTACGGCAAAGGGCCGCGGGTCAGGGGCGGTTAGTGGGTCCTATCTCACGCGGTCATCTTCAGCGTGCAAGCGGCACGCCATCTCGAGATCTATCTGTATGCAAGCACTCTGCAGGGGAACCGTTGCAAGGAGAGGTCTCACTCACTAGACACCACACGCCACTCATCCCTGCACCTATCTACCTTAGAGTCACACGCAATGGCAGAGGTCACCGAGGAGAGGTGTTGCATAGAGAGGAGCTCCCATCTTCACAGATTAAGAGGTCGTGCAAATTTTCGTCTCGTATAAGAGTATGAAATGTATCTTAAGCATTTCATAACTGTGTCTCACTTTTCAACTTAGAAAACAATTTCTTTTAGTTGCATTACGTTTGTGTTTTTGCTACTTCACGTTTGTATAAAGCACTCAAAAAGACTTTTACAAAAATAAATAAATACCTCCTCAAGCAGCTGCTTGAGGGGTATTTTTTTTTTATAAATACTCTCTGAGCTTTTTAAACACTATAAATGTTGATATTGGAAGAAAACGTAATTCCATACGTTTATTAAATTATCGAATAAGATGCGAAATTTACTATTTTGGTCACAAGATTTATTTTTCACGATAATGGCAAGGAAAGGGAAAATTATTTTACAAAAAATTTTGAGTGATAAAGTTTTAAAAAGAAACACCATACAATTAAATATTTAAGCAGTAAGAGTAATTAATCCCTATTAACAGAGAAATAATATAGAACAGAAGACACATTAATAATAAAAATAAATAAATACTCCCTCAAACATCTGCTTGCCACAGAGGTCTGACAGGAGCCTGTCACTTTATATGCCACAGTATAGATCTGAGAGGATGGCAGGACCTCAGCAGAAAAACAACACACACCTTACCCGGGGCTCGAACCCAGGTCCCTTAGATCAGTAGCCAAGCGTGCTAACCACTCGGCCATTACTAGTGCATATTTATGGAGTCAAATATACACGAAAAATAAATATTGATAACGGTAATAAATATTTGCATGTTATGGCTTGAGAAGTTCATATATTTATGGAGAGTTAATTGCTTATTCCGACGAAGACGACAATGGCTCAGGTACCACATTCGTCAGCCTGCTGGGATGATGGAATTGAAAAGGATTTGATGTCTGCTAAACAGCCATCTTTCTATTCTTCATAAAATAGCAGTTTCAAATAAACCGAACTTTAGTTTTAATATGACATATAATTTGTGATTCGCAAATTATTTGATTTTCGACTTTTTGCCATCGCTATCTGGAAAATGACGCGACTACTAAACGAAGCATAGAGAGCTCTTGGTTTATACGAAAATTATTTGCATTCTTGAAAATTATATTTCTATAACACTTTTTAGATCCGCCATTTTCAATTTCTTTTGAGCTCATTTTCAGAAAAACCAGCTGATGTGTTAATGTTGTCTTCCATTTGTCAGGAGATAGTCAACTTTTTCGCTTTACGAGATGAATGAAAAGACCTTTTCGGGTTGGATAGGTACTAATAAAATATTACGATTCGAACCTTCTGAATCTTCTAAATCTTCCAATAGTTCTAATTCCACCGTAGAGGACGCTAAATTTGGAAAATGTTAAAATTATTCACTTTGAATACGAACAATTCATATTCTTTAAATACGAGCATTTCATAGGCATCGCTCTTTTCAGGTTCAAATCTTAATTATTGGGGGGGGGGGGCTCAGTCGGTAGCGCGCCAGGCTCGTAATCTGTAGTTCCCAGGTTCGAGTGCCAGCTGGGTCAGCGTTGAGATTTTATCTCCGCAAAATTCCCCGCCCTGCCCACGGTCAGTAGGGGACACCGATGGGCTTGGAAAGGCCGCCGTCCGTCGGATGGGACGTTAAGACGTGGCCCCGTGTGCGGGAGAGCCATACCCTGTGCACGTTAAAGAACACGCTGGATGGCCTTGACGGGAGGCTACCATCTGTCTCCCAACAGTTGTTCCGGTGGGTCCCCTCCCCCAACATTCCCTGAGCCTTCGGGGTCCATGTGACCTGGCCATTTAGCCCATGGTGTGCATTGCGTGCCCATGGTGGATTGCCCATGGTTGCGTTGCGTGCCCATGGTGGATTTGCGTTAATGTTTCGCCGAAGTCTCTCATGACTCACAGATCTTCTTTATGAAATATAAAGAGGTTAGTTTCCTTATACAGTTTTCTCTCTCCCCAAAATATTATATATATCATTTCAAAGCATGAACAGTTATACCTTTCGCATTTTTTCCTTTACTATTACAAAACTTTTAAAACTACCAAATAAATGAGAACTCTCTGGCAAGCATCTGTTTGTGGAGAAATATTTTTGTTGCTTTATAACATCAGCAAAGTGTGATAAGTACTTCTGATTAAATCAGAAGGCTTATCAGAGCTAAACCATTTCGATTTATTACTAAGCAGCAAAAAAATTTATAAATAACTGTTGCACAAGGTTTTATAAAATAACCTTTCGAAATCGAGAAATGACAGAAGTCGGTGATTAAAACCGAACGTAAGACAAAAATATCAATTTGTCTCGTGCAAAGAAATATTTAATTTCATAGTGATGCGTTATCCGTAATAATTTACATAAAATCAATTTTGTATAATTTTTCATACTTCTACAACCCATAATTAATATACTGAAAAAATATTAGAATTCTTGCGTCATTATTTACCCATTATTTAATTATTATCATAACTGCAGAATACTAATATACGGAAAGAATAATCAAAACACTTGAATATTCAAAAAAATATAAGACTAAGGGTAGAGTTCGTCCCTTTAATTATTCAGTGAAAATCTATTATTTCATTGAGTATCTATTTTATAAGTTTACCTATAATAGGAAGCATCCTATTTTTATACATAACATAAAACTCACTTCCTACTGTGGTCAAATTAAGGTGACGAAGTCCAAACCTGAAAAAGGTCTAGTCAATAACACTTTTAACGGTGAATAACCGCAACCACATACGGGCATTCCTTATAATTTCCTTTATATTATTTTCTAAGGCATTTGTTACTGAGCAAGCCAGTGTTGCGAAACGTTCCGAAAATCCGGATACTTCTGCTGCGGGGTACGCCTAATATAAGTGTCACACCGGAAGTATGCCATGGTGACATCATAAGCCAGCGCCAAGAAGAGTGACGTTCCACATAAATGCGTCACACTTTGACCTGAAGAAGAATAGCGTCATATCAAAAGCTTATAAAGAATGATAAAGGTCATTTGGCTTAATTACGGTTATCAGTTATACACTGTAAAGTTGTAATGGCGTGTATAAATTGCCATGTTGAATAAAAACAGTCATTTACAACTAAAATGAATCCTGGTTCCTCCGTGTCAGGTAATAATAGGCTTTTTTTTTTCTTCTAAAGTAACAAAAAAAGGCGTGATGTATTGTAAGAGTATGGTTATGTATTTTTAAATTTCAGCAAAAGTTTACTTTGTTTCTAGAAATTAGCTTATTAAATAATCTCAATTGTGCTTTTTTTTTTTAAACCAGAAAATAAAGCACAGTAACCGATTGCTTGACAAATGATCTAAAAACAGAGTTCTTAATCAGGGGTGCCTGGACTTTCAGAGAATGAGAGATGAGCATGTGAAAATAAAATTTTTTCATTTTATTTATTTTAAAAAATAAACCAAAAAAGGAGATCTGTAAATAGGAGTCAGAGGTTTCTATACGTCTCTACAGGGAGTGCGGGAACTGAAAAAGGTTAAGAACCCTTGGTCTAAAATAGGGGTTCTCAACGTGGGGTGGGGTAGGCGGTAAAATATTTTGGGGTACGCCGTGAGAGCTCAAAAGTCGCTAGATCTAGTAACAAAGTCAATGTTTTATTTTATTCCCATTGTTATACAATAACTATAGTTTTATCTATCTATACAAGGGGTACGCCAGATACATACACATTTCCAGGGGGTACGTGAAGCATAAAAGGTTGAGAATCACTGGTCTAAAAGATTAAAATATATATATAATTTAAAAACATGGGATAATATTTATTTGAATGAATATTCGATATTTAGGCCTGATAAATATCGGCACTGGGTGGCAGACAAAGAGATCTCGTGCAATTCTATTTATATATATATCACCTAATTTTGAGGGTTTTGGCGTTCTGTTATTGCTTTACCAACCAGTCTGCTGACAGCACATGGCAAAACGGCATAACAGGAGAGAAATAAAAATATCCCAAAGCATGTCCCAGTTGGAATGCGAAATTTTCGATCTGTTACTAAATCATATATTTGTTAAGAGATCACAACACTACGACTGCAATAATCTGACAAGAATGAAGTAAATGACAATTAAATAGTTTATTAAAAATATTACTTTTTGTTCGTGATTACAAACTTGTTATGGTTGTTATCGATTATCGTTTATTCTCCCTTTCTAATTGTCGAATCCCATTCAACTTTAATGTTCAGACGATGCACTTTTAATATAAAGGAAGCATACTCCAAAAATGAAAATGTTTAGGAAACATCAAAATAATTTTCCTACAAAGGAACGGAAATGCTGAAATTTCCCACAGAATCAGGAGGTTTGTTTCCTACGATTAAAAAAAGCCTTTATGTAACAGCGGGTGTTTTTTAAGAATTAGTTCCGAATAACTTATTGCTTTTTATGCTGATTTACAGAAAGACAGATGAAGAATTAGCTTAAATGATGACAGAAAAGACAGATTTAATGATTTACAGAAAGACAGATGAAGAATTGGTTTAAATTAGTATTAATTTTAAATGAAGAATTGGTATTAATTTTAAATGATTTACAGAAAGACAGATGAAGAATTAGCTTTAAAAGATATTTTTTAAGAATCAGTTCCGAATAACTTAAGCTTTTTATGCTGATTTACAGAAAGACAGAATGAATTCTATTGTAGTATTAAGAAAAAACGTTTCTTTGCCCCAGGTTGGGTTGTTTTACCTCTGGACAAACAATGGTTTAAGTGGCTACGACACAAAGCCATCCCAGGCCATCCAGCGAGTTCTTCAACTGGTGCCACGTCCAAAGTCCACTAAAGTCCCATAATACAGGGGTGGGCAATTGTTTTCGTATCTACACTGTGCATGCGTATTGACGTGGCCGTCCTAGTGGAAAATACGAGACGAATCTTCGGTCGCGCACGAAATCTCGGTTCAAGGCGGATTTTTCTGACTGTCTTGGTGGGGCACAAAAAACTCTTAGCGGGCCGCTATTTGCCCACCCCTGCCATAATACATCGGTACTTTCTGACTGAAGAACAGGGTGAGGGTTGGAAGAGATAAATCTCAACGCTCACACAGGTTGGGACTAGAATCTGCGAATTGCAGATTACGAACCTAGCGCGCTGTCAGCTGAGCCATCCACGTTTCCAAGTACATCGGGTATTTCAATGATAGAAGGAGCTGGGTTGGGTTGTTGGGTTGTTTTACCTCTAGAGCGGCACTTTTTTGCACACCATGGGCTAAATGGCCAGGTCACTGGACCCCGAAGGCTCAGAGAAGGTTGGGGAGGGGACCCACTGGAACAGCTGTTGGGAGACAGATGGTAGCCTCCCGTCAAGGCCATCCAGCGTGCTCTTTAACGTGCACAGGGTAACGTGCACATGGCTCTCCCGCACACGGGGTCACGGCTTAACGTTCCATCCGACGGACGGCGGCCTTTCCAAGCCCATCGGTGTCCCCTACTGACCGTGGGCAGGGCGGGGAATTTTGCGGAGATAAATCTCAACGCTGACCCAGCTGGGACTCGAACCTGGGAACTACAGATTACGAGCCTGGCGCACTACCAACTGAGCCACCCCCGCCCCTAGAAGGAGCTGAGAGAAGCATATATGATCACAGCAAACACGCTTGAAACGAAATAAAATTGACCAAAATTTCCTGATAATAGATTTTCTCTGAAAATAGGACAGTAGATATTGTCCTCTGTTCAACTTGGCATATGTGCTGTTAGAATTATTCTTGTTATAAAAATTGTACAAATACTTTTTTTAAATTTTAGAGACCAATTGCGGACACTCGATTATCCGTCCTAAAATTCCCTATACCGCGTACTTTTCTCGCCTACTTTCAAATTTCAGTTCTATAACTATCAAATCTTCCCTTTAATTTAATTGATACGGGAATAATTGACTCTCTCTTTTCATCAAAATCTCTTCTGTAAAATATTGTAACAAATCGGTATATGAGAATTACAATAAAAATAACGAAAAAATGTATTATTTTATGTTCATATGATATAAGCATTTAGTAAATATGTGTAAAACAAAAATTTCTTAAGAATATTAGATGTTTCATGAGTTTATTCAACTAGACAATGTGGATAATTGAGGGAAGAATAGTGATTATATAAAAATTTAACTACCATAGCTTGTGACTCAAAGATGTTTTACATTGATCGTAATGTTATGATTGCAAGAAGAGAGTATTTCGAAATGATTACTTTTTAGTTTTTAATAAAATTCATAGATTTATATTTGAAACATAGATATCGCAAAGGAGAATAATGCTGAAAACAATTCCTAAAATTAAAGAGACGGTTTTTGATATCTTTTGTTTTTGTGTATTTGGGACCTAAAAATCTAAACAACTTACATAACGACATCGAAATGTACATACAAAAATACTATAATGAAACCACATGTAAAAATAATTATATATTTTAGATTTGAAAACGTTGAGCAGATGTTTGATGTTGTTACGTAGATATTAATATTTTTGTTGACATTATTATTTCTAATATTGTAATATTAATAAAAAATAAATAAATACCCCCTCAAGCAGCTGCTTGTCACAGAGGTCTGAATAGGAGCCTGTCAGTTTACATGCCATAGTAGAAAGTCTGTGAGGTTGGCAGGACCTCAGCAGAAAAACAACAAGAACATCCATGCCTTACCAAGTGCTCGAATTTTTCTATCTATAATATTTTTCTGTATTCTAAACTCTTATGAATACTTATCATTGCATCTTAGCATATTATTGGTGACAGTTAATATTATACTCTGGATGAAAGGATGATAATTAAACTTATTAATCACACATTGTTTTTTTCCTCAGTTCATTAATATGAAATTATTAATACATATTAACGTATTTTTCAAAAGAAGTAACTTATTGTTTTCTTATTAAAGCATTATTTTTCTGTTGTCAGTTTTCTGTTACTGCCATGTTTCATTTAATAGCTTTGGTTGAGAGTTTAGTTGCTTTCCTGAGGGGTGCAAAGGACTCAGGTTGAAGTCGTGCGTAAGGCATGGGTATCTATGACTTATCTTTCTGTTGGTTTCTGTGATAATGGTTGCCTGATTGCAGATTATACTTTTTTCCGTTCTTTAATCAGGATGAGATATCCGATATCGCTGCCCAGAGTTTGTATCCGAAATCATAATAGAACAAGACTTACGATTTTATTTATTCCAGTTATTTTTACGGAGTTCTTAATTTAAATGATGTCGAATATAAAACATTCTGATTGGACAGGTTGTCCATGCAATGGCTAGCGCGCTTGGCTACTGATCTAAGGGATCTGGGTTCGAGCCCCTGGTACGACATGGATGTTTGTTTATCTGATGAGGTCCCGCCATCCTCATATACCTTCTATTATAGCGTATAAACTGGCAGTTTCCTGTCAGACTTCTATGGCAAGCAGCTGCTTGAGGAGTTATGTATTTTTTTTAATTTATATTATTAGATTTATTCGACTATAATTAGTCGGTAAGCAAAAGTAATATAGAATGCAACTGTTTCTTTAAAACCAAGATAATACCTGAATTGACAAATTGGAGCAAAATGAACCAGTAAGATTTTTATTCGAACTGTAAGAAAAGGTAGAAAAGACGAATTGGATTATTAAAGATTTAACACTTAATAAGGAAATTCGAAAAGAAAGTACACGATATATGCAAATGTAGATAGTGCTAATATAAGCTTAACAGATTACTTATTTTTCAGAACAGCAAGAGAAAAGCCAGACGTATCGTACAAAAAGAATCGTACGCCACTTTTGAAGGATTTTGTGATTTAAATTCGAGGTTATGGGTTGTTGGGTTGGGTTACCTCTGAGCGGCACTTTTTTGCACACCATGGGCTAAATGGCCAGGTCACATGGACCCCGAAGGCTCAGAGAAGGTTGGGGGAGGGGACCCACTGGAACAGCTGTTGGGAGACAGATGGTAGCCTCCCGTCAAGGCCATCCAGCGTGTTCTTTAATGTGCACAGGGTATGGCTCTCCCGCACACGTGGCCACGGCTTAACGTCCCATCCGACGGACGGCGGCCTTTCGAAGCCCATCGGTGTCCCCTACTGACCGTGGGCAGGGCGGGGAATTTTACGGAGATAAATCTCAACGCTGACCCAGCTGGGACTCGAACCTGGGAACTACAGATTACGAGCCTGGCGCGCTACTGACTGAGCCACCCCCGCCCCTCGAGGTTATGGAATATCACGCGAATGCTCGCATAAATTCACGAGTTACAGTTACTGCTGCGTATGCGGACACATAAATATTGTGAACTTAGCTTCCGTGTATTGATAAAAACAGAAAAAAAAAATTGAGCTTAAGGAATCGTTTCCTACTAAAGATGTCTCCCGCAGGAAATTTAACCGATTTCTTCCTGAAAAGTAGTGAATAACACTAGCTACAAAGCTATTGTCATGACGTGTAGGGAAGCAAAGCCAGGCAGCCATGTAGTTCAGAGGCCACTTAATTCAAGTGAAAAAAATATTCTGTTATGGGCCTTTGACTTCTGTTTTGAAATCAATGTGGCATGACTGACAGTTGTGGCTGCTGCGCGTTGATGGCAGTGGACAGAAATTGCGAACCACAGCGAAGTATGCTATAGTTGAAAAGTAAACTTTTATTTTTCGATCATTCCCGTTAATTGAGAATTTATAAAACACGATTATTGCTGTAGAAAGCAAGTCCTATGTAATAAATATATTAAATTTAATATGAATAAAAGCCCATCTCTCTTATATTGCCGTCCCGTGGCCGAGTGGTTAGCGCGCTTGGCTACTGATCTACGGGACATGGGTTCTGAGCCCCCGGTAAGGCATGGATGTGTGTGTCGTTTTTCTGCTGAGGTCCTGCCATCCTCTCAGACCTTCTACTGTGGCATATAAACTGACAGGCTCCTGTCAGACCTCTGTGGCAAGCAGCTGCTTGAGGGGGTATTTATTTATTTTATTTACTCTTATATTAGGTACTTGCGTAAGACCGCTTTCCTGACTGATTCAAACGGCACCTCTGGTTTTTACTAATTAAAACGGCTGATAAATTAATGAACAAAGTGGATTAACCAAATATATCTATTAAACAACTTTAAACGAATTGCGTTATTCTTTATATAAAATGCGAACAAACGTATTTAAAAAAAGAATTCTCCATTATTATTTTATTACAAGATTTTATGAAATAATGCACCTTTGGAATTTTTAACTCATAGCGGACTCTGTGATGTTTGCAAAAAATAACAAAAACATTTAAAATAAACTGCAGTTCTCTTTTATTTCTTAAATAATGAAACATTTTTACTCCTTAATAGCAAGCTCAATCTTTCCTTTAAAATCTGCCCACTCTCAACGGTTTCTTCTATTATTCAGCCATCCGTAGATTCCTGCGAGCAATATAATTCGATTGTATTCAAGATACTTATTGCTATACGGCTTTCAACAAAACCCTTTAAAATGTTCGCAATTTTAGTACATTATTAATGAGTGAAGATATAAGACGATTTCAGTCATCTCTATTATTCATTCTTTGTGTCGCGACAGGCATTACTTTCGTCCCAAAATGGACAACTATAATACGATGGTCCATTGCATTCATTTTCAGACTGGACAGCTGTTCCTGTATTGTCAACTATCCTTCCAAAGATAACTGTAATCTTTCGAAGCTGTGTAATCTATCACGTTATTGATTTCGATTTATGATGCACACATACGTAGCTAGTGACCTATATAGCTTAACAGAATGCGAGTTTATCAGAATCAAAATAACTTACTCTTAACGATGAGAAAAATGCTGCACCGCCTCATTTCTTCCATCCCGTTAAGCAAAATAAAGAAATGACCTGTTTTTCAATTACTCAGGATCAGTTCCGAGACATGAACAAGGTGTTGCATTAGTTAGATGAAAGGCAACGCATCACATTCTGTGAGCTCCTGCTCCCGTATCTGGCTTGTCAAAACAAAGAAACTAAGCAAGACTTGTGTTAGTCTGCATTCACTTTAACCACGCGCATACAACGAACAGTGCCCGTCCTCCCCCAATCCTATAATCAGGTCGTGATCTGCAGCTTTATCGTGTTCCAATCCTCACTTAACACAGTTATGAAATAGCGGCATTCCTCCTCTGCTAGCTCCCACAATTTCGTACAAAAAAATCCCAGTAGCCGATCCGAGCGAAACCTCGTTGCAACCTCCTGCTTACGCCGGCTTAAATGCTGCCCGGGCAGCAATTGAAATTTTCAAGGCCATCTTCCTCTTTCTCTCACTCTGACGGGTCAGAGCCGCCACGGTGAGCGTGTTCTGCATAGCAAGTGTTCGCATGGAGGTGTCCGAGGTCGACTGTCGCCCCACGTCACGAGCACTCTGCCGTAACCCTTTAAAGGTCCGATGACGTCACGGCAGGTGTCTGTCTGTCGGTCGGTCTGTCTGTCACCGAAAATGCTCGGTCCCGTCCACACAAAATGTGGGTAATTGCCGCGTGCCTATGAGCAACAAGCTCTGCGTCAGCAGCCTGTTACTGGGCGAGCAATACCTGCTATTTGGCCATTGTTTTGGATCCGTCAGTCGGAGACACCATGGGCTGATAAGACATTCCGCGCTGGTCCCTGATCTGCCGTTTGTTTCGACGAGGGAATTATCGTGATTCAGCAGCAAAGCAGAAAACAGAAGCACAAACCTGTTGAGCATTAGAGTGAACTTTCAACGAACGTTTTATTGTAGGCAGGACAGGGCTTACTCATCTGTAGGAGTTTCAGAAGTAGTGCGATCGCCACCACATAGGGGATTACAGAAAATAATAGGCTTAGTTATGACGATACTTCTGTAACAAGTGCTTTATATTTTTGAGACTTGGGCACACAGTGAGTATGAAGAGTGGCAGTTTATACAGCAAAGGGGTCTTTGAGGTTTGTATAACTCAGTATTTAATAGTATAACACTGTTATTCGAATTTTCTTCATTAGAAATTCTTACTTCAGGTAATGTGAATGCATGTGTTTTTTATTCGTATATAAGTAGTCCTAGTATATAAGTAAGTCCCGTGGCCGAGTGGTTAGCGCGCTTGGCTACTGATCTACGGGACCTGGGTTCGAGCCCCGGGTAAGGCATGGATGTTCGTGTTGTTTTTCTGCTGAGGTCCTGCCATCCTCTCAGACCTTCTACTCTGGCATATAAACTGACAGGCTCCTGTCAGACCTCTGTGGCAAGCAGCTGCTTGAGGGGGTATTTATTTTATTATTTATTTTTTTTTTATATAAGTAGTGTATTCTATGACATTCATAAATTCTATGCAATGAAAATATGCCAAGCTAAAACTAGCTGATTCTCACGTCAGTTTGTTTTATGAAAAAGAAACTACTTGTGTTTTCGTGATCCTGTCATTAACGCAATATCTTAAATATTTGAATAGCGGTTAATTGAAAGGGTGACATTGTTTATCTAACATCTATCATTAGAGTTGCTAAGAGTATTACAAAATAGTGTAGTGCTGTCAAAATGTTATTAGGGAGCGAATGATTTTGAAATATTCCCAATTAAGTGGTACTCATTTGCCAGCTGACGTAAAGCGTCCAGATGCAATTAGCATCATTTTAATCGGATTATTTCTGTTTCTCTAAATCTATTATGCAATGTGTGTTTTCGATGCCTTTATGTCCGTAGTATATTAGTTTCAAATTTCATGCTTTAACATCTCGATTTTCATACAGGTTCCATGGCCGAGATGTTAGCACGCTTGGCTAGTGATCTAAGGGACCTGGGTTCGAGTCCCGGGTCAAGGCATGGATGTATGTGTCGCTTTTTCTGTTGAGGTCCTACCATCCTCACAGACCATCTGCTATGGCATATTAATCTGACAGGCTCCTGTCAGACCTCTTTGGCAAGCAGCTGCTTGAGGGGGGTATATATATTTGTACTACCTATCCTTAGAGTGCTAGGATCGACGCTAGAAAAATTTGCGTTATATTGCAAGGGGCGATCCTCTGTATTTCATAATCTCTTTCAAAATTAAGAAATTGCATGAAAGGATAAACCAGTGTTAAAACTATTACCAACATCAATAATAATAATGAAAAATACAGATGACATATACCTCAACTGGTACTCAAAAGGTTAACAACTGCAAAAAAAATATCAATTTTATGCTACCACTTTAGGGAAGAGAGCAGAGTGAGAGACAAATTACCACACGTAATGAATATTTTTTAAGGATAAAGAGCCACAAATATAGAATTTCAAGAACAAAGAGCCTCAAGTACAGAAAATATGTGCCATGCGATACTAACAGCTAGTAAATGTACGCGTATAATAAAATTGATTATGATGCACTTGTCCGATTTTTTTAATAAAAACAAATCTAATGAATTAATTTCCCCTTTTGTATGTCAGTATTCTTGCCCATCCTTAATTTTATCAAAGATGGAACAAGAATACTGAAATACCAATGGAATGAGTGTCGACCAGTAGTAAAGTCATTTGTGATTCGGAAGAACCTGCTACTAAAAAGGACATCGTGACCATAAAAAGTTTGGAAGGCAATATAAGGGAATTACAAATAATACACCTAAAAAGTACAGAATGACGTGGATGAACCTGAGAAAGCGAATGAAAATTATTTCATGCTTGGTTAGTAGCAATTATCCCTGTACTAATCTTTTACCTTGATGGGTACAGTCGCTCAAAAATATATCCGAACACTATGGTTGATTACAGAATTCAGAAAAATATCTGGCAACGTTTTTTTTTTTTTTGAAATTAGTGATCTGGCAACCTTCGTGTACTGTACACGAAGGTTGCCAGATCACTAATTTCTAAAAAAAATCGTTCCCAGATATTTTTTCTGAATTCTGTAATCAACCAGTGTTCGTACACGAAGGTTGCCAGATCACTAATTTCTAAAAAAAATCGTTGCCAGATATTTTTTCTGAATTCTGTAATCAACCATAATGTTCGGATATTCTTTTGAGTGACTGTACTCCCATCGCGCTCCAACGATGAGGCCCCTTTCGAAGTCAGATCAACATCTTGCTTCCCGCCATGCCTTTACGGCTTTTATACGATTTCGTAGTGACGAAGAACATTTACGTTACGTCAATAAGAAATTTTGCATATATTGGCATGTTTCATGGTAATTCGTCATAATAACTTGGCCACGCAGTGCACCGTTATTGTTTTTGGTTATTCAGCACTAACTTAGTGCTATTTTTCTTTCTTTTTCGTTTTAGCGGGTATGGTTAATGTGTCAAAAGGCGAAATCCCGCGAATATTTTCAATAGCTAACGACGCTTGTGATAAGTAAACTTTAATTCATATACAGCAGCATAAATTCAATTTTCATTATTCTTAACCATCACGCGACCTACGGAGTGTGTGCGCATGAGCAAATGATTTCGGGAACATGGCGCAATAGCTTTAAGCGTTGCCGAATATTTAAAATTTCGTAAAAAAATAAGAAGAAAGGTATCTTCTAAAATAAAATTTAGTTCATATCTGTGTATTCCATGGGCTTGAGGAGTAATTTATTTGTATTTCCTTTACATATTGCATACGTTTAATGAAAAAGGTTTCGGAAAAAAAATAAAAAAAACTAAGTACGAAGCAATTAGAAGGAGATTAGTTTATTTTTAACAACCAGAATTCTGAACATTGGGAATAAGAATCCAATGTTATATTTGCAGTAAGAATACATCGACCAAAAGGATAAAAATAGGACAATGCTTGCAAATCAAACAAAAAGGATGTATTTATACAAAATACATATTGCCCTCAATACAATATCAAACAGATACAACTTCTGTCAGAAATATTAAAGATGATTCTCCATGTAGCCTTGAGCGAACTTATCAATTATTAAATCTTTTTTAATACTATGTTTAAGTCTTTTTCACTTCATATTTTATATATTCATACCATCAATAAATTTTTGCAGAAAAAAATTGATGATGTAAAAGAATAATAAAATAATAAATACCCCCTCAAGCAGCTGCTTGCCACAGAGGTCTGACAGGAGCCTGTCAATTTATATGCCATAGTAGAAGGTCTGAGAGGATGGCTGGCCCTCAGCAGAAAAACGACACAAACAGCCATGCCTTATCCGGGGCTCGAACCCAGGTCCCTTAGATCAGTAGCCAAGCGCGCTAACCACTCGGCCATGGGACGGCTGTAAAAGAATATAGTGGACTAAAATGACACCACCCCAATAAACACTCAGTAAAACATGGAACTGAGTGAGGCCTAATATTGTGAAGATTTACTTCTGATATGAGAAAAAATAATTCAACTGGGATTCAGTCACATTTATACTAAATATTGTTTATGCCTGCTGCCTCCTTTTGGAAGCCAGTATTTCATTCCGAAGACTGTTTCAAAACGGACAATTCGAGTAGTTTTACGAAATTGAAGATGATATTTATAACATTAATCCTCTTTGAGCCTAAAACCGAATTGATGATATGAAAGTAGACAGACAAAAACAAGAGGCTATTAATAATAAAAGGGCGCATTCTCGTTACACCCTTCAGTTATATGGAAAGAGACTCGAGAGAACATTCATTTTAACTACAAAGATAGCTGAACTGCTTTCTTTTTTAAAGAAATAAGCAGCGAAGCCTAGAAGTAGGGCGTATGAAAGGAAAGGCTAGTCAGTTGGTAACAAATCCTGTGTTCCGTGTAAGGATTACATATATTTTTGAAGGGTGGGTCCTTAAGATAGAAGTGTAAGTAAAATCTATAATAACAAGAGAAAAACTGTAGCTACTGAGACGGCATGGAGCAAATATTTCTTCCCATGTCTCATGTTAAGGTAATTCATCGAATCAGTGAGCGTGGGGGGGGGGGGAGATTATTTTATTAATATCAAAATATAATCTTGGTAATTTACGTTACTGCATCAACTGCATTAGATAAAGAATAAATCTGGTTGGAAACCGAAATGGCTTTTTTCTATACGTTTATAAGTACGATAGAAAATCGTCCAAATTAAATTGAATAGGTCAATACTTTTCTTTAACTCTAAATAATTACACATGCGAAGTTATTACGCGTTCGAGAAATATTTCAATTCTTTATACAAAAAAAGCTTTAAATTTTAGGAATATTTTACAAAAAAAATTAAAACAACTGATATCTGTTACAATAATGCGAAATCTAGTTTCTTTGTTTATGCTATAGCAAAAAATGTCCCCCTTATGATTTCACCGAATTCGTCATCACTTATTAAGGGTTCCCTCACTAAGAAATAAAAGTCTAGAAGGTAGGAAGCAACTAATCAGCAGTATCCGCCACTTTATAATAATTCTAAGATCTCTTCTTTCCTTCAGATATCAAGGCTTTAATGTTAATTATTAACACCTCTATACATATATATTCTATTTTTTCAAAATATATAGGTAATAAGATTTTAATTTTTTTCAAAATATATAGGCTTTATTCAATATCCTAATGCAATCACTGTGAAAGTGAGGAAAAATTAATAATTCAGTCTGTGTTTGCATCCAAAACCCGATTTGGTATAAAAATTTTGAAGTTATTTTAATATTACTAAACTTAAAGAGTTCTGCATTATGCAATTATTTCATTTTTCCGTTTCAGACTCATCACATTCATTTGTGATTTAATTTTAATAATTTAATACATTAATATATATATGGTTAACAAAATATTAATTTTTACAGGCCCTGGTCGGCCACACCGCCCAACTCTTCGACAATACAGTCTCTTGCCGTCCACCATGTATCCTCATCTCTTACTATTGGTTCTCTGTGCTTCTACAGTCTTCAGGATAGCAGGTATGTAATCAAACGTTATTAGATTCTAATTTATTAAATGAATAGATTGCTATTTTTGTACACAATCATATAACGTTAAGGAATAATAAATGCTACAACTGTCCTGAACTTCATACTTCTTCTATTTGTAAATAGGAAAGCATAAATTTTCAAACATAAACAAAATAATTGCCATATACCACATATAAAGTGTTTCTCACTTTTTTCAAATAATATACACGACATATATTTCTATATACTTGATTTATTTTTGAATAATCATCAAAACTACAATGTTAACAACAGTTACTTGCTGCAGAAGATTCAAAATTGAGTTGTATAGTCACAAAACTAACATACTGTAGTCCACTCTCTGAAAAAAATCAATGCCATGAAATCTATTAAAGGTCTAATTGTCCATAAGTAGGGGCGGGGGTGGCTCAGTCGGTAGCGCGCCAGGCTCGTAATCTGTAGTTCCCAGGTTCGAGTCCCAGCTGGGTCAGCGTTGAGATTTATCTCCGCAAAATTTCCACGGTCAGTAGGGGACACCGATGGGCTTGGAAAGGCCGCCGCCCGTCGGATGGGACGTTAAGCCGTGGCTCCGTGTGCGGGAGAGCCATACCCTGTGCACGTTAAAGAACACGCTGGATGGCCTTGACGGGAGGCTACCATCTGTCTCCCAACAGCTGTTCCAGTGGGTCCCCTCCCCCAACCTTCTCTGAGCCTTCGGGGTCCTTGTGGCCTGGCCATTTAGCCCATGGTGTGCAAAAAAGTGCCGCTCAGAGGTAAAACAATCCAATCCAAAGTCCATAAGTTGTTGAAATTCAAGCAGAAAAAAAATAATGTTCCTCCCTCTATTTAGTAGCAGTCTTAATTCGTGGTCAAATCAGTTTTCTACTTCCCATAAACTGTTGAAATTCAAGTGTAAAAAATAAGGTGATGTAATGTCCATCATTGCAAGAAACAAAACCTTTCCATGTCTACAATGTGAGAAAAAAAAAAACTTTCTATGTCTAAATTATTTTCTAAAATATCTAAAACTGCACCAATGAAATGTTTACAAAATAACTTTAAAAATTACTATTTACGTCCACTATTAATTTCGCGTACATTTTTCTGATAAAAATATTCATTCTGTAATAAGTTTTTCATTTTTTCAAAATGCGTTAAAGTGGACGTGCCGAGTTTTGTAACGATGTAAATAACATATAGCATATGCAACTATAAATAACTATTTAATAACGCTCATAATAAATCATACACATATTATACCTTAACATAAGAATGAAATCATTTCATTTAGAGTTTCACGTAGGAGCACAACTGATAACAAGTTTTAGACGTTCATTTGTTTTGCAAGTTTTGTGCAGCAGCCTGTGCAGATAGAAAAGCTTACATGCATTGCAAATGGTTACACATCACAAAATCAAAACTTCTAGAGAATGAGTGAAGAGAAGTAGACGAGAGAACGTGAAGCTCATAACCTCATTCTCGAAATAGGTGTGAGCTTTCTGTGATGTTGCCGAGATCTTCTCCGTTGCTCCACATCCTACGCTCTGTGAAAAAAAAGTCACTGATGGAGGAAACACTGTTCACTTGAAAGGAAGCAGTGACTTCGGGTGCAGGATATCTACCACATGTTAAAAATATTATCTCATCTACCCACTCTCCTCTTATCCTAACGTTATCCAGAATATCAAATCTCTCAACCCACATTAAGCATTGGGGTTCTTGTGAGTTGGTGTATCATCCAAGTCCGTGGACAGTGTAATGCATGAGCAGCAAAGAGTGATGCTCAAAGTTGTTAACTTTGAGCATTTCTCTGGCCCATCAGACAAATGCTTAATTACGCTCTTTCAGAAAAATAAAATTAAATTCAGTCGCGCATTTCAGATCAATGCATGAGAAGGCGTGTAGTCATTGCAATAACATCATTTGAAAGGCTTAACTCCCCTAAAGTAATATAATTTAATATTGATAAGTTAGAGCAATGTATATTACAGTAAGTACCTTTAAGATATCACTTTATATTCATAATATTCATGGGGTGGCTCAGTCGCTAGCGCGCCAGGCTCGTAATCTACAGTTCCCAGGTTCGAGCCCCAGCTAGGTCAGCGTTGAGATTTATCTCCGCAAAATTCCCCGGCCTGCCCACGGTCAGTAGAGGACACCGATGGGCTTGGAAAGGCCGCCGTCCGTCGGATGAGACGTTAAGCCGTGACACCGTGTGCGAGAGAGACATACTCTGTGCACGTTAAAGAACAACGTGGATGGCCTTGACGGGAGGTACCATCTGTCTCCCAACAGCTGTTGGACCTGGAACAGCCATGTGACCTGGCCATTTAGCCCATGTGTTCAAAAAAGTGCCGCTCAGAGGTAAAACAACCCAACTCATAATATTCATACATTCCATTCCATAAAAGCATTCCTTAATAATACATTTCGTTTACGTTTTCTGCAACGAACAATCCAGAAGGCAGTTGCTAATAGCATCCAAAACGTTTAGAGCTTCTTAGCACCCCCTCTTTTCACATTATAAACATCCCGAGGTGAGAGGGCGTCAAAGTACTACTCTCTTTACGATCTAAAACTCCCATGAACGCAGCAACACCGACGCCCTATATCTGCGACAGTGTGAACGACCTAGCGGGTCGTGGCTACTGAAGCCTGCAGTGGATGCCCCGGGGGGTTGTGGGATATCCCCCTGGCAGTGCCATCTCGTGGCCATTGTCTCCGGCCAAGAAGTGGAAGGGCAGTGCTGTGGAACAGAACCTGTGGAACATCGTACTCCCAGCAGTGCATCGTTTTTAACTTCTTGTTGTGGTGGTCGTAGATGTCGTTATCGTTGTTTTCCCCCATAATTCGCCGCGGCGCACCTGAATGCCGGACATTACTGTTCCGAAACGACGCTCCGGGCTAGGCCAACGTCATAATTTCGACTGCACTGATTTCATCACTGTCGATGTGATCGGCTGCTGCCTTCCTTGTAGACTGCAGCTGGTGTGCGCTGAGAGGTAAACACGTGCACACTGATCGGAAGACGGATATGCAGAATGCATTGTGAGGAAGGTAAATAAGAATAAAAGGATCCCACAGAAAGAAAGGGAGGAATGTGTGCTCACAGAGGTGGATTGGGGAAGAGTTCAAAGGTACTTCCGTCCGAATTACACTTAACGTGAAATCTCGACGATCAATATTTTGTGTTCTGCAGAGGTATTTTAAACATGGACACCCAAAGGAAAAACATTTTACATCCAGATTAAGAGAAAATGCTAAACACTTCTCATCACATTTATATTATTTTTGAAGTTGGATTGAGTTATTTCTAAGCTCATTTTTGTGCACACAATGGACTAAATGACCAGGTCACAAGGACTCCATGAGCTCAGAAAAGGTTACGCAAAGGGAACCATTGGACAACTGTTAGGAGATAGATGGTAGTCTTTCGTCAGGGCCATCCAGCGTGTTCTTTAATGCGCATATCCGATGGACGGCGGTCTTTCCATACCCATTGGTGTTCAATTTCTCACCGAGGACAGATAGCGGTTAGATGAAATAAAACTCAACGTTGGTATAATTGGGACTTGAACCTGGGAACTGCAGATTACGATCCTGATGCGCTACGAATTGAGCCACCGCAATCCCCTAACGTTTGAAATACACATGCTTTCATTTTCATTCTTCACTCTATTATCGGACGGCTTGCACCTCGACACGGCTGTCTGGGATGCAGATTTCTCAAGAGCAGTTTTTATGAAAATCTACTTTTGCATATAAAGGGTAAAAACATTAATATTTTTCTGAAGTAAAAGTGCCATTCCTTTGTATCATTGTCTGGGGAGGCGGGGAGGGGGCTCAGTCGGTAGCGCGTCAGGCTCGTAATCAGTAGTTCCCAGGTTCGAGTCCCAGCTGGGTCAGCGTTGAGTTTATCTCCGCAAAATTCCCCGCCCTGCCCACGGTCAGTAGGGGACACCGATGGGCTTGGATAGGCCGCCGTCCGTCGGATGGAACGTTAAGCCGTGGCCCCGTGTGCGGGAGACCCATACCCTGTGCACGTTAAAGAACACGCTGGATGGCCTTGACGGGAGGCTACCATCTGTCTCCCAACAGCTGTTCCAGTGGGTCCCCTCCCCCAACCTTCTCTGAGCCTTCGGGGTCCATGTGACCTGGCCATTTAGCCCATGGTGTGCAAAAAAGTGCCGCTCAGAGGTAAAACAACCCAACTCATTGTCTGGGGCGCTAAAATACTTAGAGTCGTTACTGCTAATAAATATCGTTTGTCACGCTCAAAACTATATTGAGATAATAAACTAGAAAGATTTCTCAGTTAAAATCAATATACACTGAATGATCATTGAATTATAGACATCCCATTTTATGTCAAAGGGACGCTAAATTCGAAGCGCTATAACTTTTAAAATAAGCGTTTTATGGGAAAATGTGACTAAAAGTAAATTAAAGATCTCAATGAATTCTGTGTGAATCGATTTTCAATAATATTCCTTCGGTATTTAAAAATTGGTGGAAGTTTGAACATTTTTAACAACAGCAAAGCTAAACATCTGAATGCTAATACCTTTGAATTTAATTGAAACTGAAATAAGAAGTATTATTTAAAACCATTTCACAAATTGCCATATATTTTAAAACTGTGTACAAATAATTCCTTCAATATTCGTATACGTTTTTCTTAAATTTCTAAGAACACATTATTGCTCGTAATTGTTTAGAGTTCCATACCTGTTCAAATACTGAAAGAATAGTGTTAAAAATCGAGATTTAGATAGATATGATTGAGATCTTTTAAATGTACTCAGCCACATTTTTTCGTAAAACGCTTATTTTAGAAATTTAGAAGTTATAGATCTTCGAAATTAATTTCCCATTGACAAAACAAGGGGTTGAGTGGTTATAATTAAATGACCACTAAGTGTATATGGCTACAGGATCGAGAGTTCTGGATGATCGTGAGCTTGCTTATCCTGTACTATAACATTTGCTCAGCAGAACTATTATTCCTCTTCAACTTTTCCTGCACCTAAACTGACAGGCTCCTGTCAGACCTCTGTGGCAAGCAGCTGCTTGAGAGGGTATTTATTTTTTTTATTAAATAATTGTGCATTTTTCTAACACGAACTTTCGCGCTTTAACAACCAAAATTCCCACTGATGTCATTTCCCCTTTTCAGCAAAAGCATTTCCTCCAAGCAGTAATGAAATAACCAAACGAAGAAATAGAACAAAAACAAATAAAAGGAAAATGAATGATAATTTCATAAGTTGTATGCAAATTAATTAAAATCGTAACAAAAAAACAAAGAAACTCGTTCAAATTATTATATACTTGCAAAATTTCTAACGTCGTAAGCCCGATTCAGTTTTCTTTGTGTTATTTGTAAAATATTCGCAAATACAGAAATCTTTCTGGTACGAATAGAGCAAATCGTGTTAATGTATTTATTGACGTTTAGCGCGAAAAGCTATCGCTTACGCGTGAAAAGCTTTGTATCGGCTATGCGGTTTCACCGATTTGTTCTCTCTCCCCCTCCCCCCCCCCCCTCGCACCAGTCCCTTCTCCACCTCGGAGAGCCTAAAGGCTGTAGCAACGCATCAGTACCCGACACCCACCGCACTAATATCCCATAGCTGAGGCTGCCTAATTCTCTCCATATCAACTCCTAACAGCCGTGGAGAGTGAAGGTCATGACCGGCGACAAGAGGGCCAAGACGCCGCGCGTGCAGGGGCGCGTGCTCCCGGTGTTGAAGAGTTATTCATCAGGAGGAAGAGAGGAGAGAATGCCACAGGGTGACCACCCTGCCCTCCCCTTCTGCCCACCCTTCCTGTTGTTACCTACGCCATGTGCCAACCCTCATTCTCGGCCTCAGCAAACCCTCGACCGAATCCTCCGTGGCTTGCTGAAAGGTGATAGCGTAGCCAGATGGCAGGCTGTGGGCGCTTTTCTTCCATTCTTACCTTCTTTCTTTCTTCTGTCTGCATCACCCCCTCCCATGGCACCTTTTCTTCCCCTCTCCGCTCTCCCCCCCCCCCCCCCTCGTGACGTCGCCCAGATGGACGGACGCTCGTGCCGGCTTGCCTCTTTACCTTTTCTTCCCCTCTCTTCCCCTTCTTCACTTCCCCTAGACGATTTGCCTGATCCTCCCCGTCTCCTCGTACGTGGTAGCAGCTTCGTCGGACTAGCTTGCATTGTGTAATTGGCCTGTTAATTAGGAATGCTACAACGAGGTGTAGTGAGAACGATGCTCAACTGTTTTTTCTTTCTTCTCTTCCCCCTACCTTTTCGTCTTCCGTTCCATCTTTGTCTCTGCACCGTGCTTTTTTTCCTTGCGAGTGTAGGTATATTGTGCACACGTGAGACACACGTGACGGAATGCACACGTGCGGGAATGACGGTTATGATATCCGCAGGCGGGCTGTGTTATTGAACCAGAGCGAGTTTGTAGGAACTAATGGCAGCCCTTGGGGCTACTGTTTGGTGATTCGCAAGTAGTTTGTATTCTGTGATCTAACCGTCAGTATCAGTTGTGCTTTTCTTCAATAGCTCTGTAGTAGCATATGTAAATGTAGAATATGATCACATAAGGAAAACGATACGACAGACCAGAAAACAAGGTTGTCGCATTCTGTTGCGTCTGTTGATAACGAATACAATTCATGAGTTTTTTTTTTTCTGTCGTTATTATTTTTTAATTTCACTAGTTCGTTAAGTTCGTATCTCCTCCACCCATGGCGCATTCTTTCTTGTCTTTGCATCCCCCACCCCTGATGTCTTCAAACTAGTATTATTATTAGATTAAAAGCGAAATTCAAATTAAGTTCAAGATTAAGGCCAAGTGGTTAGCGTGCTAGGCTACTGATCAAAGGAGTCCTCAGTTCGAGCCCCGAATAAAGTAAGGTTGTTTCTTTAATTGTATTTGTCTTTCTTCTGAGGTCTCGTCTTCCTCACAGACCTCTGTGGCAAGCAGCTGCTTGAGTAATTTATTTTTTTTAAGCGAAAATGAAATTTAGTTCAAGATACTGTTGATAACAAGTTCCTAAGACATTGCAGCTTAATTTTTTTTACATTTACATTTTTAAGACATCTAATAGGTATTGCTATTTCTTCTAGGAATGGTTTGTAATATTTCCATAAATTTCTTCCTACCGTTTTTTTTTTCTTATAAAACGCAATTCATTATCCAATACTTTTCTCTGCTACAATCAAAGCATTTCCTTAATATTGCATACTAATCCAATGTGTCTGACACACAAATCGAATACGCTAATACTTTTTTTTTGTAGATTGATGGGTTTTAAATTCTGCGTTTATTCAAATCAAAAATTTTATGGACTCTAAAAATAAAAACCTAAAACGGTAAAGGAAATTACATATTCTACGTGTGTGTGTATGTATGACAATTGAACAACTGATGGCCTCATTGTTTTAAAAAAGAATTCTTTATATATTTAATGCAACATGATTACATACTTCAACATATGGACATTATGATGACGATATATTACATTTTGTTCGTCCTAGTAATAGAACTGTTAACTTGTTCAACCATATAGCAAAGAGGTCTGATTCAAAAATAAGACATGAAATTCTAGACTTAGTGATGCAGTCTTGAGTACTTGACTTACTTTCTCATTGATAATTTAAGATGAATAGTAGTAGCTTTTTTGACTTTTATAGCTGCACGACAAGAATTTTTTAGCCTAAAATACGCAACTTTCAATGTCAGATACCCATGCTACTATATTAGACGGCTCATCACAATATTTTAACCATCTTAAAACCATTTTTATGCTTTATTTACTTTGGATTTACAAAACAACTCATTAAATCCTTCAGTGTCGACCTCTGCAAGCGGCACAGATCCATACAACCATGATGCCAAACTAATCGACTTAAAGATTCAAATATCTATCAAAATTCCAATGTTTGTCTTTATAGAAAAGGTCTGTAATTTTCATATGTAAGTTTTCATATATAAAAACATTTCAATTCCCTTTTTAGGATACCATTCAAATGTCCTATATCATTGAAGGGTTAAAAATACAAAGTGGAATGAATTTTATTAGTGGAATGAATCTACAAGAGATAACATTATATGCCTAATTAAAATGAAAAGCAAAGAAACAAAAACAACAATAGAAAGACGAGACGCTTTACTGTTTCGTCGCAAGTAATGCCCAAGAGAAAATTCCTGCTTAACGATGAACAATTTAGGGGGTGGGGAAGAAATCTATTAACCGAATACCTTACAGTGACCGAGTGGTGAACGTGCTTGGTTACTGATCAATGGGATCCGAATAATATATGGATGCTTTCTTTTTTGTGTTGTCCTTTCTGCTGAGGTCTCGCCTTTCTCACAGATCTTCTCTATAGCATATTAAACTGACTGGTTCTTGTCAAATCTCTGTGGCAAACAATTGTTTCAAAGGTAATTTATCTGTATTTATAACAGAGTAGATAATTTCACTGTAAAAAAAAATGGAATATTTACAAACCAAGATATAATAAAACTAACCCAAAGAAATTATCAGAAGCGTTGGAAAGTTTAGCTAATGCAAAAGAACTCTGAAATAATGAGCATATTTAGGAATTAAAACTGGAAAATTAGACTCACAAAACAAGCTTGCTTCTCTATCCCACACTCCAGTTATTTCGAAAAATATCATGAACGATATTGTCCAGATAAATTGAAACAACTAATCGTTAAGTAAATAGGAAGCCAGATTCAGAGCTGAATAATTTCTTAAATAAGTTTTTATTGGCAAATATGGCTGAAGATAAAGATCCCAATCAAATCTATCAAAATCTCTATTTTCAACAATATTCATTCGGTATTTAAGCATTATGAACGGCTAGGACATTTAATCAGTTAAAATAATTGATCTGAAAAGTTAATTTAAGCAGGTTAAAATGAAAGCAATAACTGTTTACATTAAAAAAATAATAAAAATAAATAAATACCCCCTCAAGCTACACTTTACCAAACTGTAGTAACTTATTTTTAGCAGTTTCTAATAATTATTTCACTCTTTGTCAATTTTTCAACGATTTTTGCAAAATGAGCTGTTATTTTCTGTTAAATTTCCATACTCTTTTAAACAGTGAAGAATTATGATTGAAAAAAAGAAGTTTAGATAGATTTTTCCATTGAGATCTTCAATTTATGTACTTTCGTCACATTTTTCCATATAAAGCATATTAAAGACGTTACCTGTGCTCTGAATCTTACTCCTTATTCACACAACATGGAATTGTTTCCCTTTTTCTGTCATAGTGCCTTTAAAAATGAACGAAATTGTACGCGATTTAACTTCTGGGTTCGTTAATAAGAGAACACGAAGCGTTAAAGAATCACACTCAACATCGTTTTCGATCACGTACAAGAAACTGGAGATAGTAAAATTTTCCTAAACCTATTCACAGAGGAGCATCAATAAACAATTATAACCAGGGGCGAGGCAATTCAGAAAAATCTGACCAGCCAGTTTTTTTTTTACCACAAGCCAGAGCAAAACCATATATCAACATAGGAGGAAAGGGAAAAATATTTTCCATTCTTTTATCTGCATTAGGAAAAGTATTCAACGAAAATAATACTGCATTCCATGGTGAAAGTTGATATTCCTTTACCCCGGAAATATTTCACTTTTGAAATTTTTCCTAATTTGGAAAGTAACAAACCATGGCATAAAATTCACTCGCCAATGGCGAGTAGATTTTTAGTTATGTATTTTTTTTATTTAAGCATATCTTATAAATAAAATAAAATAAATACCCCCTCAAGCAGCTGCTTGCCACAGAGGTCTGACAGGAACCTGTCAGTTTATATGCCACAGTAGAAGATCTGAGAGGATGGCAGGACCTCAGCAGAAAACAACACGAACATCCATGCCTTAACCTGGGCTCGAACCCAGGTCCCGTAGATCAGTAGCCAAGCGCGCTAACCACTCGGCCACGGGACGGCCATATTTTATACATGTATATAATTTTTTACAGAAAAGAAATGATGATAAAAGTAGAAACGAAAAACGTTCAAATGAGTTTTATTTTAATACATGGTACGTATAGATGATTGTTGAGTAATGAAGATTGAAAATGAGAAATTAATTATTGTAAAAAATATTGACAGTAACGAAAACGATAATTAGCTGCATGCTTACAGCGTTTATATTCTACACGTGACAAATCAAAATCTTTAACCAATCAGGATAAATTTATATACACTTAATTGCCGACGATGAGCGCCAATTAAAATATTTTGTATGATTTTCAAATATATTACACTTTATAGCAGTTTAAACACACTAATTTGTGTAGAGAAGTGTGACGCATCTTTATGTCAATGCTGAAATTATGAACGAGGATAGATCAAATAGGTGAGACAAGACAAATATCGTCCAAGGTGTCTTCTTATATAGCAAATACAATAATATAAACGATCGTAGGGAAGTAGTAGTTGAGAAATCGTGTTAAATCAATAATAAGTACCCCCTCAAGCACCACTGAGGTCTGACAGGAGCCTGTCAGTTTACACGCCGTAGTAGAAGATCTGTGAGGAAGGGGGTCCTCAGCTGAAAAGACACCACCAACATCCATGCCTTACCCGGTACTTGAACCCAGGTCCCTTTGATCAATAGGCACTCGCCATTCCATTTTCAAAGATCATGTTGATCGAGGGCTGGGAATATTAATAAGTGCACCTTATTTTAAGTTATTTTGGGCATCACAACTTAGACTGCAGCTGTGACAGCCTTCTGTTAGGTCTAATATGTACCTAAAAAAATATTTCTTCACTATTTTCCTTTATAATATTTTAATTTTTTAAAGTCACTGCATTCTTTTTTACTTAGTGGAATGAATGTTCAATATGCAATCCCATTAAAGAATATATTATTTAAAATGCCCGTAAACAATGGACTATCGATTATTAAATTCATTGCAGTCAAATGATAGATAAGCGGGGGTGGCTAAGTCGGTAGCGCGCCAGGCTCGTAATCTGTAGTTCCCAGGTTCGAGTCCCAGTTGGGTCAGCGTTGAGATTTATCTCCGCAAAATTCCCCGCTATGCCCACGGTCAGTAGGGGACACCAATGGGCTTGTAAAGGCCGCCGTCCGTCGGATGAGACGTTAAGCCGTGGCCCCGTGTGCGGGAGAGACATACCCTGTACACATTAAAGAACACGTTGGATGGCCTTGACGGGAGGCTACCATCTGTCTCCCAACAGCTGTTCCAGTGGGTCCCCTCCCCCAACCTTCTTTGAACCTTCGGGGTCCATGTGACCTAGCCCATGGTGTGCAAAAAAGTGCCGCTCAGAGGTAAAACAACCCAATCCAAATGATAGATGTATTTTCAATGCTAAACTTCTTTTCTCTTTCAGAATACTGTAGCCAATAAAGAGATTTTGTTTTACTTTTCCACCCTTTTCATAAAAAAGTTTTTCTTTTAAACTTATTGCGCTAATGGATCAGTTCTTTTTCTTTTTTTCATTTTTAAAGAGCTTTCTTATCCTCTTTTCTTTTTTCAGCATAAGTACGGTTGGCCGTTAATTTAAAGCAGATGTAATTACCGCTAAATGTGATCGATTCATTCATTTATAATACTAATTTTTTGAGAGTAGAAATAGTGAAAGAAAGCGGTTACACCCCTCTTCTGCTTCCCTTTGGGTTACAGTTAATCTCCCAAAGTGAAGTATGGATCAAAGGGCTTATCTCTTCATCTACAGGAAAGGCGGAGTAACGAAGTGAAACGCAACTTGGAGCGCCACTCATTCATGTCCCTTTAAGCATCTTCCTTTGCAATAAAAGGGCTTTATGTCAGAAAAACCAAAATTTTTGGTTGAAAATCCTCCAGATGTACTTTGGATAAATCTTAAGAGCAACACTGAATCTAAACAAAAATCATTTTCAGCTACATTTCACATTATGATGATCTTAAAAAAACTGACTCGACGCTTACTGAGGCATATTAACAATAAAAAAATGTTGAACGAAATAAAAAAAAAAGACATATACTTAAATTATTTGGATCGACCATTACATTACCGACGAAAATTCATTGAAGAAATAACAAAAAACATCATTTTTACTTCTCTCCAAGAATTTATGCTGCTGACCATATTCTTGACCATCTGTCTGATGTTAGAGAGCAGTGTTTTCGCGCAGTTCTCTGTGCGACGTTAGTTTCTGCCCTCCGATCTCACGCAGCTGTCGATCCGAAGGCATGTGGGAAATAAGACAAGAAATCGACTCTCGCGTGCGGTCGCACGCGAGTGGCGCGCGTCAGGGTGCAGGCTCGCGCCAGCGCGCGCTTCAGTGGAGCGAAGGAGCGGAAGCAGACCGGCTGGACCGTAGCAGACGGCGGCAATACGGCTTCCTCCGTCTCGACCCCCGGCTTGGCCAGCAGAGGGACGGTGGGGAGCAAGGGAACACTAAGGTTGGATGCGTGCTGCTGCTGGTGGTTAGAGGAGAACATGCTCAACCGGTGGTGACTGCAGCTGCTGGTGACCAGACTCCCAAGTTCGACAGCAACATCCACACCTTGTCTATAAGGAACGAGTACGTTTCTCTGCATCGAATTAGGTTCATTCCACTTGCATCTTTCCTGCATTTCGGATGGTTTTCCTTTCATTCTTATTCGAGAGATCTGGAATGTAATTTTTGTTGTTTATATACATATATTCTGCTCTACCAAAATATTCGAGAATTTACGTGTTATGCTAATAGGAATCTAACTTTTAAAATATACATTTAATGGAAAAATGTGACACAAAATAAAAAATAAAGCTCATAATCAAATCTATTTAAATTTAGATTTTCAACAATATGCGTTAAGCATTTAAAGAATTACGGAAGCTGCAATATATTTCACAACAGTAAGGCCTCATAAGTATTTACCTCAGAAATTAATTAAAACTTAAATAATAAATATTGTTTGAAACCATTTAATAAAATCAATATACATTTTATAAGTTTGCATAATGATTATTTCTACATTAGACAATTATAATTTTTATAAAACAAGATAATTTATTGTTAAATATTCCAGCTACCACAACTCAAAATACCGAAGGAATATTATTGAAAATCAAGTTTTAAATAGATTTGATTACGATCTTTAATATATCTTCAGGCCTATTTTTCCATTAAATGTGTAGTTTAGAAGTTATAGAGCTCTGAAAGTAGATTTCTATTGATCCGAGTGGTTAGCGCGCTTGGCTACTGATCTAAGGGACCATGCGTTCGAGCCCTGGGTAAAGCATGGATGTTCGTGTTGTCTTTCTGCTGAGGTCCTGCCATCCTCTCAGACCTTCTACTGTGGCATATAAACTGACGGGCTCCTGTCAGACTTCTGTGGCAAGCAGCTGCTTGAGGGGGGATTTATTTATTTATTTTATATCATGGAAATTCTCTTAATTATTTTGGTAGGGCAATTTACAAAGGGGCGCATTCCTCCACTTCTTTTTTCCCTCTCTAGCGACCTCTTCTCAGCAACTGACGAGATTAACTCGACAGGTATCCAAACCACAAAAAATATTTTCTTTCAAAGACAAAAACTTACTGTTGAAAATTTGAATCGTTTCAACATTTTATATCGCATGAATTCTCGCTTGGCTAACGTATTAAAAAATTCAACAATTTTTCAATACATACGTAGATATACGCAATGTTGCTTTTTAATTTCTGCATTATGTACAGTCGCTCAAAAAAGTATCCGAACACTATGGTTGATTATAGAATTCAGAAAAAATATCCGGCATTTTTTGAGCGACTGTATGCAGTTTTATTCCAAATGACCTTTATGCTGGTATACATTATCTGCTATATTAATAATATTTTAAGCTTTGATGGAAGAGAGAAAAGAAAATGTCCAATTTGCATTCAATTTAGCCATCGTTCAATCTTAAGAGAAAAAAAAAATTCAGAATAGTGACTTGGGATTTGGGGATTTTGGAAGTAAGTTGAAAATAGGAATCTTTTTTTGCCTGTTCCGGTTGAATAATTATTTCGTTTTTAACCAAGCGACAACCATATCTTTGAGTGTGAAACTTCCCTGTCATTTATTTCAGCTAATGTGCACCGCGTCACAGTTTCTGTGTTATTTGCCATGGACGAAAGCAAAATACTGGAGAAGTCAATAATGATTTCCATCATTTAAAACCTGAACGCTATTCAATTTCATTTAATAGTCTTAGTTAAAACTATGGATTGAATGCTTTACTGGCGAGTTTCGCATTTTGACTGCATATTGAGCCGAGGAACAAGTTAGGGAAAGGAACACATACATGTCCAGTGGGCTCTGAGTCCTTGGAGTCCTTGTGACCTGGTCATTTAGCACTGTGTGCAAAAAAGTGGCGCTCAGAGGTAAACAATTCAACTCATCAACTCATCAATGTTTTTGATTAGGGAAAAATTCGAATAAGAATCGCAATTATTTTTCTTGTCGACGAAGCTAAATTGTATAAGATGAAGCTTGAGGCAAAATTCTTCAATCGTCAGGAATATAAAGGAATTCAGAACATACAGTGCCATATAGGGATATGTTTATATCTACTTCAGTAAAGTATTTTAGAAATCACACTTTTAATTTCAACAGAAAAAATATATTTGTTAAGACCAAATTCCCATCAAGCTTTCTGACTTGATATTCAAAGTATGACTATGATTCAAAGTTTATTAATGTCTATAATTTTAAAACATGAACGACATTTCTTAATGTTAATCATTAATTAATACTGTATTCAACGATATTTATGTAATAGGTAGTTGATATTTATCGCCTCCGTTATGTGAAGATCAATATTTATAACCTCTCGTTATGTGGACCATCAAAAGTCTGCACTGTCACCACACTTGCAATGTACGCGAAAGTCGCAGGTGCCAAGACACCTATGTCTAGCAAGGAAAAGCCGCCCGCTACCAAGTAACACGAAAGGCTTCCTTCGATCGATTTCATGCGCTAGGAGTTCAGTGACAGTGGTAAACGGAAGGCTTGTAAGGATGACAACTGTCACAGATGCTCCCTGAAGCCATACATGCGACCAATATGGCGACAGCACTCGAGTGCATGACACGTACACTGTAACTCAAATGAAGTTTGTGGGATCAAGAGCGTAAAATCTCTTTCAATCGTTTAATCATGGCTATACTATTATGTATTTAAAAAAATATATAATTTTATAAAAAAAATATATATTTTAAATAAATATATATATACCAAAAAAAACTTGATTCAGATTACATATAGCAGTTTAGATATAAATAGCTGGAGGCGCTTTTTTTTCTCAAAAAGTGAAGAACTAAAGAGAAAAAAAAAACCGCTGCTCCACATCACTGGCTTTAAGCACTCAAAGAAACAGGATTTTGCGTTGAGAAGGGTGCATTGCTACTAATTTGTGTTCAATGGCCAACTGCTATCGTAGCAAATATGTTCGAAAATTACGGGGGTTAGATGTCATGTGCGTCTCTCCGTTTTTTTTTTTAGTTATTTAAAACTAATAACTATTTTACACATTTAGCAACTTTTTTATATCGTTTCGTTATCATTCTAGTATATATATATTTTTTTTCTTGGCTGTCCTGTGTCCTCGGTGAGGCAGGGTTTGGCTCAGTCGTTATCACTCCAGGCTCGAAACCTGCAGTTTCAGGTTCGATTCCCACCTATGCCAGGTTTGAGAATTATCTCTACTACACGCTAGGCTACTGATCTAAGGGACCTGTGTTCTAGCCCTGTGTAAGGCATGGATTTTGTGTTGTTTTTGTGCTGAGTCATCCTCGCAGGCCTTCTACTATGGCGTATATACTATCTGGTAGGCTCCTGTCAGACCTCTGTGGCAGCAGATGCTTGGGGGAGTATTAATTTTTTTTATTAAATCCCCACTCTGCTCCCAATCAGAAAAGGGACGCCTATAGGTTTGAAAAGATCACATTCATTCTGATGAAACATTGAGACGTGGCTCCGTGTACGGGAGAGCCATATCTTGGGCACATAAAAGAACTTGCTGGATAGTCTTGACGGGAGAGCCATATCTTGGGCACATAAAAGAACTTGCTGGATAGTCTTGACGGGAGAGCCATATCTTGGGCACATAAAAGAACTTGCTGGATAGTCTTGACGGGAGAGCCATATCTTGGGCACATAAAAGAACTTGCTGGATAGTCTTGACGGGAGGTTACCATGTCCCCTAACAGATGTCCAGTTCTTTTCTGATATTTTCTGAGCCCTTGTGATCTGGTCATTTATCCCATTGTGTGCAAAAACGTGTCGGAACCAGAATCCACAAAGTCTTGAAAACGTGTCACATGCTCTTACCATTGTCACTAACCGACGTAATCTAATGAGCTAACTGTAGATTACGTAGTTAATTATCGCTAGAAATTCTAGACTTTCTGAATTCTAAAACAGAAGAAAACCTCTCAAACTCTTTTTGAGAAGGTTACCGAGATAAAAATTCTTCTAATTGTAAATGTTATTCCAGCTATTGCAAAATATGAAATCACTTCTCCTAAACGAAAAAGAAACCCAATTTAATTCCTGGCTGTCTTTCATATTTAATTTCAGTGAAGGTTAAATTTAAGACAGAAAATCCCCATGTTCTTAATATATGTCTTTTTTTTTAACATCCATATGTTCACATTTAATTCACATTAATAATAAATAATAAATACCTCCTCAAGCAGCTGCTTGCCACAGAGGTCTGACAGGAGCCTGTCAGTTTATATGCCACAGTAGAAGATCTGAGAGGATGGCAGGACCTCAGCAGAAAACAGCATGAACATCCATGCCTTACCCGGGGCTCGAACCCAGGTCCCTTAAGATCAGTAGCCAAGCGCGCTAACCACTCGGCCACGGGACGGCACTAGCAACAATTTATGCTATTTATTACTCAGAACAAAAGGGGTGTCAGTTCCTCGAAGTGAAACCGTTTCAAAGCCTCGTCTTCACAAAGTGCAATAATTCATTAAACCAAGTAACATAAATGGCCATTCATTAAACCAAGAAACATTCCTAAACTTTTGAAACTAACACTAAGAAAAAAGAAACATAAAAGAAACGTAAGAGTGTGTACAGAAATAGGCTATAAGCGTATTTCTGTACACGTGAATGCAAATTAAGATTAACTAAGAATTTAAAAAAGTCATATATAGTCTAAGCCATTTTAACTATCGCTGAAGTATTTAAATAAAGACCTTCTAGCTTTCCTTCAAATCGTAATCTGCAGTTCCCAGGTTCGAGTCCCAGCTGGGTCAGCTTTGAGACTTATCTCCTCAAAACTCCTCGCCCTGCCTACGGTCAATAGGGGACACCGAAGGGCTTGGAAAGGCCGCCGTCCGTCGGATGGGACGTTAAGCCGTGGCCCGTGTGTGGGAGAGACATACCCTGTGCACGTTAAAGAACACGCTGGATAACCTTGACGGGAGGCTACCATCTGTCTCCCAACAGCTGTTCCAGTGGGTCCCCTACCCCAACCTTCTCTGAACCTTCGGGGCCTTGTGACCTGGCCATTTAGCCCATGATGTGCAAAAAAGTGCCGTTCACAGATAAAGCAACCCAACAACTTCAAATTCAAATGAATAGAAATTGCGAGCTGCGCTACAATATTTTTTGTTAACTACAAGTTATATATTAATGTTAACATTTCGCCCAGATGCATCGCAAACAACAATTTTGCGCCAATTACGAGCACAATGCTCACCTCCAACGCTTGCTTTGTTAGCCCAATTACAACTTAATGGGATCACAATGCTTTCAAAACCACCTGCACACACTCAGCGCTTCGTTGCCGTAGTTATGTCCTCGTTGTTTTGTTGCCCGATAATGAGCCGACATTTTGACCCGCTCCTGCTAAAGACCGGGGTTCTTAATTTATGACGTTTTTAGGGATTTCGCAGGTGGTGCCCGGAAAAAGTGGAATGCTTATTAGTGAAGCATGGTGAATGAGGATGGGGTTCACTGGCTGCGCGGATGGACATCCGTTGGAGTTTGAAGTAATGGAACTCCGTTCACAAGCAGTCACGGGACTGGTGTCAGTTACGTTATGCACGTCACGAAAATAGAGGAGGGAAATTATATGATCAATGAAACCCAAAGAGGGGATCAAATGACGCCGTTTTCTTAGGTGGGGTTTTTCCGCTGTAATTATCACGTGATGGGTTTCGTTTTTTATTATTTGTTGCTTAATAGTTGTCCATGAATGACGGCTTCATATTTGATTAGAGTTGGAAAATTTGGTGGCTAAATAGCAGAGTGATAAATGAAATGCTCTCATAAAATTTAGCAAAAAATACTACTCATTGCCAAATACGTGGGGCAGGGGTGGCTCAGTCGGTAGCGCGCCAGGCTCGTAATCTGTAGTTCCCAGGTTCGAGTCCCAGCTGGGTCAGCGTTGAGATTTATCTCCGCAAAATTCCCCGCCCTGCCCACGGTCAGTAGGGGACACCGATGGGCTTGGAAAGGCCGCCGTCCGTCGGATGGGACGTTAAGCCGTGGCCCCGTGTGCGTGAGAGCCATACCCCGTGCACGTTAAAGAACACGCTGGATGGCCTTGACGGGAGGCTGCCATCTGTCTCCCAACAGCTGTTCCAGTGGGTCCCCTCCCCCAACCTTCTCTGAGCCTTCGGGGCCCTTGTGACCTGGCCATTTAGCCCATGGTGTGCAAAAAAGTGCCGCTCAGAGGTAAAACAACCCAAAGCCAAATACGTTAATATTCAATAACGGTAATAACTTAATTACTAATAAGAAAAGTAGGTGCCGATTCTTAATAATTACAAAAAACATTTTGCTTGATTTCATGTTATGTAAATTAAAAAAAGATCTACTTCAAGCAAAAGTCTTACAGATGCCTGTCTGTATAATACGTATATAGAGGCCTATGAGGAACGAAAGACTTGAACAGAAAAATAACATGAAAAGAAACATCCGAAGCTCGAATCCAAGTCCTTTTAATATGCAGGAAAGTACGCTAACCAGTGAGCCATTGCACTTTTATTATGCAGACGTCTTCAGAGATGGAAAAGATTTCTTCAACCATCTTTCAATCAACTATTTGTCACAAATCTCATTTCATTTATTAGTAATACTTTATTTTTATCCTCTAGATTCCTTCTTCCACAGCAGTGGGGAATGGCTCAGTTGGCAAAGCGCCAGGTTCGTAATATGATGTACCCAAGTTCGAATCCCAACAATAACGCCGTAGAGATTTTCCGCGCTAAACACCCCACCTTGGCCTTGGCCAGAAAGGAGACTCCGTTGGGCTTTGAAAAGGGGCATTACGCCGCACATCTTGTCCAAGAGAAGCTATACAATGTGCATATTAAAATCATTGCATTACCTTTACGGTAAACTGTTACCTGGCCATTTGGCCCATTACGTGCAAAAAAAAGTGCTACTCGTAGGTAAACCAAACCTGAAAACCCAACCAAATTCGATCTCTAAAAGAAAGTTAAGTCCATAACGGCGAACGACCTATATAATACATCAAAACCATATTTACTTTACAAAAGTTCATCATTTGATTATTGCTTTCTCTTGCGTTATTTTACCTCTGAGCGGCACTTTTTTAAACACAATGGGCTAAATGATCAGATCACAAGGACCTCAAAGGTTCAGAAATGGTTGGGAGGAGAGGACCCACTGAACAGCTGTTAGGAGACGGATGGGAGCCTCCCTTTAAGCTATCTAGCATGTTCTTTAATGTACACACGGAGACACGGCTTAATGACCCATCCGACGGGCAGCGGCCTTTGCAAGTCCACCGGTGTTTCTTTTCTGACCCAGGTTGGGTTGAGGATTTAGCTTAGATAAATCTCAACTCTGGCCCAGATGGGGCTCGAATCTGGGACTACAGATTCGAGTCCCACCTGGCGCGCCACCAACAGAGCCAACCTCCGCCCCTTTGATTGTTGCATTAGCACCGTTCCTTTTTTCATCTTTATGCGTATCAAAGTTCAGGCCAGTTGTTTCTATAGCTACATGTTGCGTATGCATGCGTCAAAGGAGCTTTTGTTGAGCTAAGCAGCGCATGTTTGTTGAGGTTATATGTAATCTCCTGTTTCAGTATTAAATAATATTTCTTACGTAACGAATTATCTGTCTATAAAAAACAAGAAGTAGACATTGTTCTGCTGATCATTGCTGGACTCGAGCCAAAGGAGGAGAATAAGCAAAAAAGCAAGGTATTGTTACGTCACGCAAGGCGGCCATTAGCCTTGAGATTGTTGATTTCGTGCACATGGATCAGTCTGCCCTTCGTGTGGACACGCGACAGGGCTGCCGTCTGCCAGCAGCGCTTAATAGTGCGTCGCCAGATTACTTGCATTTAATTTTAATTTGACCAAATTAGTGGAAGCAATTCAACTTCAAACGCTAAAACTTTAAAAAAAAACACGAAAGGAGTAATTTTTTCTTTCGTCTCAAAGATAAGAAATTCTCCGAGCATTTAAAGCAAATATCTAGGTTGCAAAAAATTAGTCTACTTCATGAAGTAATGCATGCATTAATGGAAGAGTAATCATCGATTTGATATCTCTTCTTAGGGTTATCAAAATTATAAAAGGTCTGATTAAGATAGGATAAAATAAAGACACCACAACACTGTGTATAAAAAAAAAATCAAAAAAAAAATCGGATAACTCCTTAAGAACAAAAATTTTCGCACGCATTACATTTATTTCGTATACTTTTGAAGCAAGACTACATCTTTCAATAAACTGAAGCACAATTTTGAGATGCGATACAAAATATTTTCCCCAGAGGTGATAAAAATCCACCAGTGATTTACTGTACATTCCTCTGAGGCATGGGGGCGGGGGTGGCTCAGTCGGTAGCGCGCCAGGCTTGTAATCTGTAGTTCCCAGGTTCGAGTCCCAGCTGGGTCAGCGTTGAGATTTATCTCCGCAAAATTCCCCACCCTGCCCACGGTCAGTAGGACACCGATGGGCTTAGAAAAGCCGCCGTCCGTCGGATGGGACGTTAAGCCGTGGCCCTGTGTGCGGGAGAGCCATACCCTGTGCACGTTAAAGAACACGCTGGATGGCCTTGACGGGAGGCTACCATCTGTCTCCCAACAGCTGTTCCAGTGGGTCACCTCCCCCAACCTTCTCTGAGCCTTCGGGGTCCATGTGACCTGGCCATTTAGCTCATGGTGTGCAAAAAAGTGCCGCTCAGAGGTAAAACAACCCAACCCTCTGAGACATGATGCCAACTGGAAAACTAGGTTTGTAAAAGTTGATGTACCCTGGTTTCAATCCGCGCCGTGCCTGCAGTAAGATTTTCTTTGCCGACCCTCACTCTAGCCTTAGTATGGAAAGGAACACTTACAGGCATATAAAAGTAGTCGTGCCTCGAATGGGGGAGTTAAGCCGTGTGCAGGAAAACTTACCTTGTGCACATAAAAGGTATCACTGGATGCTTTGACATGAGACTTTCGTCTCTTAACAGCTGTCTGTAGGTCCCTTCCTTCAACCTTCTCCGAGCACTTGTGACCTGGCCATTTAGCCCATTACATGAAAAAAATAGCAACCCAAACTTGTGAATTAATCATCTACTATATTGTATGCAAAAAAAGCACCATTCATAAAAAAATCCAACCTCTAGCAAATAAATTCCTTCGTTGATCGGAAATTTAGAAGTCAAATCATAAAGCATTTTGTAATCAGTCCCTCTTAAAAAGCAAGATTAATAAATTTTGCTTTGAAAAAAAAATATTAACTATAAAGTTTTGTCCAATTTCATTGAACATGCATTGGGTTGGAATGTTTTAGGATGAAGTGGGAATAAACAGAAATAAACTGAGAAACTTCCAGCTTTCACCTAGCCCAGTTTCAGCTAAGGAGTCTCGTACAGTAAAAACGGCTCCTTCTGATTTGATATGGATTATAAGTAGGAAAAAAAATGCAATGGATTTTCATCAAAGAAGTTATTAATAATAGTTTAATAAAGAAATTAATGCTATATGTTATTGGTTTTTATAAAGGACGTTATTTAATTTGCGTTTAGTGCAGAAATGTTATAATGCCGGTAAATATAATACAAGCAAAATACAGACCAAATTTTTTTAAAAAGAATAGCGTATTAGTTTTACAAAAGTAAGTGTAACAGCAATTGTATGTTTTTAGCTTATTTGAGTTAATTGCATATCCTTAATTTAATAATTCTGCCAAAACGAACTTTAAAGAAAAATAGTTTGGATAGAGACAATGATGGTTCCCTATAAAAATACGATTTTCCCTTTATCTACACTTGCCTTCTTAATGGACTGCATGAGTAACTAGGGCGGGGGTGGCTCAGTCGGTAGCGCGCCAGGCTCGTAATCTGTAGTTCCCAGGTTCGGTCCCAGCTGGGTCAGCGTTGAGATTTATCTCCGCAAAAATTCCCCGCCCTGCCCACGGTCAGTAGGGGACACCAATGGGCTTGGAAAGGCCGTCGTCCGTCGGATGGGACGTTAAGCCGTGGCCGCGTGTGCGGGAGAGCCATACCCTGTGCACGTTAAAGAACACGCTGGATGGCCTTGACGGGAGGCTACCATCTGTCTCCCAACAGCTGTTCCAGTGGGTCCCCTCCCCCAACCTTCTCTGAGCCTTCGGGGTCCATGTGACCTGGCCATTTAGCCCATGGTGTGCAAAAAAGTGCCGCTAAGAGGTAAAACAACCCAACGCATGAGTAACTTGCTTTAAACTAACCTACGTCCGTAGATAAACGAATCTAGCCCTAAACAAAGAAAAAAAAAACCTAACCGGAGGCCAAAATGTCACGGGCACGCGACGGCATACGAAAGCTAAAAGACCCAATAGTATTTCTTCATGTGCCATGGCACGCGACTTTCCCGGCTGGACTCTTTAAACAAACAGTATCTGTCCCGGCGCTGCACGCTTTCCTAGTTAACAGACGGACTGCAAGGTTAATTTATTGCTGTCGGATTTTCTGCGTGCTTAAGCCTAACTCCTCGATAAACTTTTTTTTTTGATGCAATCCAGCACACTAGGAGCACCAAGGTATCCCTTTCCCCATTGTGCCAGGATTTATGGAGCACCACAGAGAAAAACTTTACTGCCGATTTATTCTGTTCCCCAGACCACCCCTATGGAGCGAAAACTAACACGTCCTTTTTACAGCTCTACCTGGGTGGTTGGTGCGATGGTTGTTCGGTTAATGCTGAGGCTCGTTTCCTTTCCTGTCGGTCCCGTGTTCTAAGGGGGAGCATGAAAACGAGGGGGAGAGGAGTGGGGGGTGACTAATGGCTTCCTGTACAATCATTGGCTGTGGGATTATCATATGATGAACGTCTCCCTCTGGACGGTGCAGTTGATTAAAAGGGAAGTTTTCTTTCTTTTTTTCCGCGATGTTAACAAGATTATAGGATTTTTTCCGTTTGATGCCCACTTCCAACAAAAGTGATTAACGAAGAATGACAATACGCTGATGTTCGCAACATCCCAAATGTATGTTAGATGCAGTTCATAAAGACCGTCAGCAGCAAAGCACCTGGAATTTAGTGTCTGGCTGGGTTTTCTAAATCGAAAGAAAGCCCTGCAACCGGTCTATCTTTGTTATGTTAATAAATATCGAACTGCGTGAGCGTTTGAAAAAGGGGATCACTTTCAGAGAAGTAAAAAATGCGCGTTAAAATTAACTACAAACTTTAGCTGTGGGAACAAGAAGTATGTTATAAATTTGTTAATGAGGATTATTTTAGAATTTAATTAAGATAGTCATTGCTTATATTCCGAATACTGCACATTTGTTTGCTGTTGTTAGTGTGCAAGACTGTGATTCGGTTAGAAATCTGAATAAGTTGATTATCTGTTTGGTGCCTGTTTAGAACTGATTATAATCTTCCAATGTTTTTTTGTTGTTTATGCCGATGAATTTCTTTGTCAATTTTTTAAAATTTTATTTTAGTATTTTAATTTTGATGTGATGGATGTTCTGTAGTTAGGAGACGGTTTCTTTTATTGCATCTCTTAATATTTGGAACACTATGAATCCAAAACACGGCCTGTAGTTATCTGTGACAGAAATCTATTAAACTTAGAAAAACACGACGTGATTAAACAATCATTGAAAATCATCAAGCAATTTTAAGCTGCTTCATTAATGGACATGACTTAGTTCCAAAAGGCGAAACTTACGATATTTCGTGAGCAAATCATTGATCAAGTTTTACTCTTAATGAAAAATTTTGAAAATTTCAAAAATGAATTTTTTTATGTGTATTTGTTTTACCCAATTTATTATTTTGTTTACATGTAATTTTATACTTTACGAAGAGTAAATAAAAATATTTCGTGTATATTGAATTTGTTTCTTATATCGCATTTCTTAATTAGGTTCTCAAGAAATTTTACTTGTCCCAATCCAAAAATGTTTTTTGGCTTCATGCTTTCTCACACGATAGAAAATGAGATCTTACGAATAAGACTTATATAAGTGTTTGTTATATCAATCTATTTTGTAATTCGCAACTTTTAAAAAATATATATAAAAAACATAAAAAACGAGCAAATCTACACAATGCAACATATTAAAAGAGAGTAACGTGTTTCCATTTTTGGGATATACACTAAACCTTTGTAATTTTATTGTAACTATATTCTGCCATCTAAGACCTGTAGTCAGGAAAAATATTTACATTTTGAACCATATTATATTTTAAAGGAACTGAAGTTACCAATAAAAAAGTAACCTAGACGTTTTATCAGATTTATACTTTTTATCGTATAAACACACAGACAAGAACGTGTTCACTGCGTAATAGTCTGATCTGTTAACCAGTTTGGACTATACTACTTCGGTATATATTCTAGATATCAGTTTGTTAGAAACGATGACATCTTGTGAATTTAATTTTAGCTATAATTAACTGAATGCATAGCAGAAAATACTGTAATAATTTCTACTTAATATTTTAATCATGACCGATTAATTGTATTATTAATGATTACTGAGTATGACAAATTTTGTTTCGGGTTAGTAGCATTTTGCTGATTTTTAAATATATCAAATGCTGAACTAAATCAACAAATTTGATGTGGAATAATACCAGGTGTCTAAATTGAGTTTACAAATGGTAAATAATTTCAAAAAAAAAATTATAAACAAAAATTGCTTTATATATTTTTTTAAAAGTTGCGAATTACAAAATAGATTGATATAACAAACACTTATATAAGTCTTATTCGTAAGATCTCATTTTCAATCGTGTGAGAAAGCATGAAGCCAAAAAACGTTTTTGGATTGGGACAAGTAAAATTTCTTGAGAACCTAATTAAAAAATGCGATGTAAGAAACAAATTCGACATACATGAAATATTTTTATTTACTCTTGGTAAAGTATAAAATTACATGTAATGATATAATAAATTGGTTAAAACAAATACACATAAAAAATTCATTTTGGAAATTTTCTACATTTTATTAAACGTATCAAGGGAAAAAACAACCCCAAGTATCTGTTGCTGTCGCCCCCACAGTCCAGTACAATGCAGTACGTCAGTTTTCCCTTTCCAAACTGAGGGCAGCAAACGTTAAAAGATCGCAAAATCTCCAAAATGGACAAAAAAAATTAAATATTGCTAATTAAGGCTATTTTGCCACCCTACGACCCCCTCCCCCCAACCTTGTTGCGTCACTGTACACACGCGAGTATTTCCTGTAAAATATCTATGTAGCATTTTAGATAAGGACACAAAGCATATTTAACTTCAGAGTTGCTGTTTTTAGAACATTTTCTCCAAATGTAACTGAAAAAAAAAATATCTACTAAAGGACACCCAAAAGAAATGGTAATTTATCATCTACGTAAAAAATAAGTGCATGTCGATGTTCTTGTTAGCGACCATCCACCAAAACTAAGGCTGTTCCTGATATGTTTTCTTGTCGGCAGAACCAAGATGCTCCTCCCCTTTTCCATCTCCTGCGCTTTCCCCTTCTTCCCCTCCCCCTCCCGCTGCTTACATGCGCCGCTACCTGGCCTCTGCACGGCCGTGAATGGGAAATTACTTGGCCCGCCATATGCACACTGCGCATATGTACCGTGAACCCCGACTCTATTGTTGAGTCTCGTGGTGCGAATGCACGCCAAAACCAAAGCCTCTGAACATCGAGGGGGGGGGATGGCAGAGAGAGAGAGAGAAGGGGAAACAGACGCGTGCTGAAACCCTGGATACGGTATATGTGGTAGCAGCAGACATCAAAGATGCCGATACTGTGTCTGCGAGGTGACCTCTTCGGAGAAACGCGGCTGAACTGAGCAGGGATATAAAAGTGGCTGTGGGGACAACGTGGAGCGAAATGGGGAGGAATATCACGTGACAACTTCAAGTGGAGCCCTTGTTGTCACAATAGTTTGATATCACTTTTGTTGAGTCAGCTGCCTTCAGAGGGCTTCAAAAGTTCGGAAATTATCTTATTCAAAGCAGTCCCGATATAAAAGTCTTTTATTCGCTTAAATACTCCGCTCTATGCATGCCATCATCATGCTTTGTTACTTCCCAATTTTAGAGTCTACGCAAAATAGAAAAGGGCTTCAGTTCTGAGAATCGTTCTGCAGAACGTAGTAGAAGTAGCACATGGCCACAGCTCTGAATTTTGATTATTGACCATATACATCATTCTTCATTTTACATACAAACATTCTGATCAAAACAGTTCTAAGATTATATATTGAATATGGGTCAAAACGATAAGTAAGCGTAGGGGAACGTCTTCCCCTATCCACCAAATCAATCCTGAGCACGCATGTTCAAGTCCAGACATGTTTTAGCTTCTGTCGCAATTGTAATGGAAACTCACACAAAGCGCACAGCATTACAGAAGTTTTGCCTCCCCCCTAAAAAAATTACTATACCCTCCATATTTACCTTTTCTTGTGACATTTACTATTCTCAGAAATCAAAATGAGGCTGAAAAGACGAAGATTTGTGTCCAGCCAGCCAACAAAATTTGAAAACGGAATTTAATTGCCTCACAGTTGAAGATTTCTAGCGATGCTTCCAGACGTGGCAGGGACGTTAGGATGGGACATGTGCATATCATCAAGGGAAGATTATTTTAAAGGGCACTGTTTATAAAAACGTTGTATATATCCTATTTTGTAAGAAAAATAAAGCCTTGGAACTTTTTGCTCACACCTCGTATATATATCGTAGGGTTTGCCTCACTCACCATTCGAATTCGACTCAAACTTCAGCAAGAAGCTTGACGTTCTATTTCCGTCTGTAGACGGCGACATCAAGCCAACATGAAAGCGAATTAACAGGTGCGAATGGCGATCCTCATGACCAATGAACAATATAGAATGACTAAATTGTCCGATATAAAATTAAAGAAATGGGACGTCAGCTCCAATGTCATCAATTGTCACAATCTAGGTACTTTAAAGACATAGATAAGGATGAAGTGACAGGTCAGCATAAGGACCCAACCTCTCTGCGCATGAGGCAATTGGAGACAGGCAAAACTCGAGAACAGAGGCTGGATATTTAAAAGTTTTGAAAACGAGACGAAAATTACTTCAAGAGTTTAGTTGTTGTTTTTTTTTTCACAATTTCCCACTGCCTTATTAAGAGTAAAAGTATATCATAAAGTGCTCTAATATATAAAAGAAAATATTCCGAGTTAACGTTCCGGTACTGAAACTTAACTATCACTTCTGTGGACAGACAGCAAAAAAAAAAACGTTTCTTCCTCTTATTGTTGGGAAACAGGAAATTTTGAAAGCGAAAATGACGATTTTGAATGTTGGGTTGGGTTGTTTTACCTCTGAGCGGCACTTTTTTGCACACCATGTGCTAAATGGCCAGGCCACATGGACCCCGAAGGCTCAGAGAAGGTTGGGGGAGGGGACCCACTGGAACAGCTGTTGGAAGACAGATGGTAGCCTCCCGTCAAGGCCATCCAGCGTGTTCTTTAACGTGCACAGGGTATGGCTCTCCCGCACACGGGGCCACGACTTAACGTCCCATCCGACGGACGGCGGCCTTTCCAAGCCCATCGGTGTCCCCTACTGACAGTGGTCAGGGCGGGGAATTTTGCGGAGATATATCTCAACGCTGACCCAGCTGGGACTCGAACCTGGGAACTACAGATTACGAGCCTGGCGCGCTACCGACTGAGCCACCCCCGCCCCTTTTAGAATATGAACCTGCTATGAATTAGATTACACTTTTATAAAGCGAATCCCACCATTTATAAAGCAAAGCTCAAAAGAGTTCGTCAACTAAAATGCGTAAGAATCGCTGATAAAAAAAAAAAGAATTAATTTTTCATTGGAAATTCGTTAATTTCACGTCCCCTTCGCAAATCACATCATTTTCTTCTTTCACTGACTCGCAAATTAGCATTTATTCAGGAGAAAGTAAATTAAAAAGAAATATCATCTGTTGATTAAAAAAAATGAATAGAAATGCATTCGTAATTTTTTTAAAAATAAATTCATGACCGAGTGGTTAACACGCTTAGCTACCTACTTAAGGGATCTGGGTTCGAGCCCCGGGTAAGGCATGGTTGTGTGTGTTGTCTTTCTGCTGAGGTCCTGCCATCCTCACAGACCTTCTACTATGGCATATAAACTGACAGGCTCCTGTCAGACCTCTGTGGCAAGCAGCTGCTTGAGGGGGTATTTATTTTATTATTATTATTATATGTGATACTAATTACTATTCTTATTGTTTGTCAAAGGACGAAAAATCATTTCTTCAAATAAAACTGTATTTTTAGAAAGTATTCTTAGGAGTGAAACGATTTGCACCTTACCTCACCTAAAAATATTGTTTAGTACTTTCTGAAAATAAATAAAAAATAAATACCCCCTCAAGCAGCTGCTTGCCACAGAGGTCTGAAAATACTCTACGATTAAATCCTGTTTAACAATACATATTATTACTTTTGCTTTCAAACTATCGAAACTTTCCTTTAGAATAAGAATTCAAATAATTTGATTAATTGCAAATTACGTTTCCCAGCTTAAAGACTTAAAGAAATAGAAACGAGTTGGAGTATTCAAAAACATTTGTTAAGATTACTGTAAAGAGTCTCGGTTTAATATGGTGAAAGCGTTCAATGCTTAGGTCATCGCAGTAGAGAACAGCTGGTTTAAGAATAATGTTTTAATGGCTAAATATTCGAAAAGCTTATTGTCGCAGAAATACAATCAATATCAATTTGACAAAATGGGGAAATATTACAAATAAAGGAGGGTTGGCGAGTACTTAAAAAAGGGAGAAGTGGCGAACAGGAAACTGGTGACTTCCCTTTTTCCCCTTTCCATTTTATTGGACGAAGCAACGGGCGAGTGTGTATATGTATGTGTAATGAACACGTGACTTCGAGGCAGACAGACAGAAGCTGAAGCGGGGAGTATGATCAATCGGTCGGCAGCGCTGACACGTCGATGATGGATTGGGATGAACTCGTGGTATATGGCACCGGCAGCACGCACATGGTGTTCGCGGCCAGGTGGTACGAGGGAAGCAGGTAACAGCCAATATTTGGATGCTTTGTAGTCTGTCTTTTTAGCTTATGCTGTATGACCAAGGGATTACAGCACGGCTATTGAATTAGTACAAGCGGCTTTTCTGCAAAAAGTCACTTCTCACTGATGATATTCACGATTTTAAAATTCGGCTTAGAGAACTAGATTTAAAGCGGTACTTCATACCCCCACATTGTATGTGAATTCGGCTGTTTATAAAACAATTGATTTAATGATAATGGTTTAAAATTAAAAGCTTCACGGGGTTAAGATGACAAGTTTTTCTCTAAATCATTGGAATGAACAGTCATTATAGTTAAGGAAAAAGGATACGCATTTTGCTGTCAATTTATTATCGACGGAAGTGTCCCCTAAAAATGCATAAATCCTTTCGGCATTCTTGAATAATAAGTAAATTATCGCACAAGTAGTTGTTTGCCACAAATATCTGATAGAAGCCTATCAGTATAATACCACAGAGATCTGTGAAGATGGCTAGACCTCAGCAAAAGGAGAATACAAGAAACATCCATGTTTTGTCAGCTGCATGCAAGCTAACCATTCGGCCAGTAGAGATTCATAAATCATGTAAATATATAGAAAGTGGAATGAAATATTGAAGATGAGAATGATGATGATTATTATAACAATGTGGAAGAGTTTCTTAACTCTTATATACCTTGGAAGATGAAGAGGACGGAAAAGAAGTGTGGAGATATCTATCACATCTTCGTAACCTAGCTTCATTAGATTTCTAATTATGAGGTACTCTTAAGAACAATGTATATGCTAGCAACTCTGGAGATAAGGCGTTAGACGGCATATGCTATTCCACCAATAGCATCTACTTCAATCTGTCAGTCGTTGTCGACAATGCATTGCAGCTGATGGTGCACATTTTAAACATTTAACGTTGTAAAGTAACTACCTAAACAACAGACTATAATTTTATAGATTCAGCAATAGGAGATCTTCATCATCTCCCTGCATCTTCTTTTAACGACTCCACAATCTAAATACAAATTTGCTATCGCATATTCGGAAACTAATGCAGATGCCTTAATCCTCGGGGCGGGGGTGGCTCAGTCGGTAGCGCGCCAGGCTCGTAATCTGTAGTTCCCAGGTTCGAGTCCCAGTTGGGTCAGCGTTGAGATTTATCTCCGCAAAATTCCCCGCCCTGCCCACGGTCAGTAGGGGACACCGATGGGCTTGGAAAGGCCGCCGTCCGTCGGATGGGACGTTAAGCCGTGGCCCCTTGTGCGGGAGAGCCATACCCTGTGCACGTTAAAGAACACGCTGGATGGCCTTGACGGGAGGCTACCATCTGTCTCCCAACAGCTGTTCCAATGGGTCCCCTCCCCCAACCTTCTCTGAGCCTTCGGGGTCCATGTGACCTGGCCATTTAGCACATGGTGTGCAAAAAAGTGCCGCTCAGAGGTAAAACAACCCAACCCAACCTATCAAACCCTTCTTCACAGAAGGTAATAGCAATTTATATCGTGCTAGAGATTTACAGTCAAACCAAATGCAGATAATTTTAAAGGATGTTAAGGTATTCTGGTGGCTTGATAAACCAGGTAGGTTGCAGTTAAGTTTCGAAAATTGTGCTTCTGTCGAATTAAAAGAGTAAATTCATCATTCCCCTCCTCCAAGATGCACTTGCTTTAACAACAGTGTATACCAGCATCGTTGGCATAATGAAGAAAAAATTTACACTACAGATAAAAGTTGATAAAAAAAAATTAGAGAGGTTATCACTTATCGATATTAAATCAAACTGGAAGACATGGAATAAAAAAACACATTTTTATGCAAATCTAATAGCTTTTACTGGTGGTACATGGCGATAATATGATTAAACTGAACGGTATTCTTACAATTTCTCTACACTTTATCACAGAAATAATTCAATCTAAAATAACCTATGATCGTATTCATGATATTCACTCTGGTAATGATGACTTGCAGAATCTTGATTATATCAGAAAGCTGCCAATCAAAAAGAGGCGTTATTTGTAACGGTTATGCTGTCATCGCCTAGAATAACGGTTGTAATTATGCTGGTAAAACCAAAATCACCTTAGGCATTTTTCTCGAATCGTTATGCTGGTTGACTGCACTAAGAGTTTATTAACTCCGACGTAAATATTAGATCCCTCTATAAAAAAGGATATACCTAATGACACCCCAGATTAATGTAGCTTGATATCTAATGGCCCTTCATTCATAATTAACGTATCGTTACTAATTGCTCGCCAACCACTAATGCGCCCAATGATTTCGCTCCTCTGTCGAAGAGCGCGCGCGCCTACCATCTGCACTGCCAGCTGGTATCGGAGCAGCTGCAGCAATCGAGGAGAACTGGCACGTGCCAACGTCTCATTGGCTGGTCCTTGCTACTGTTCGCTGATCGAGGCAGGTTGGCAAATACGATGAAAGAGGAGGAGGAGGATCACAGCAGCTAGGGCAACTTACGTCGTTCCCCGTCTAAGAACAGGGCGGAAGGGAGACTGCTAATTGTCACACGAGTGGGTGGTGAACATCGGTTCCCCTCCTACGTCTCGCTTGGCGGATATTGTTTACGTCCAGACTGGAAGGAACCGGACCATCTGTACTCTCCGACACTGCAAATGGTCACTTTCGTTGTGCGATGCGGTCTACAAGGTTTAAAATTGGAACCTCACAGGTCACAGGAACCAATGTGCATAAGACAGCAAGTGAGGACAAGCGACGGATGGTGGAGAATGGCGAAAGTGTGACCCTCTTTCTTTCCCCTTCATTTTCCGACTCCAGTTTCGGCTTCTGTTCGCAGAGAACACAGTTTGGATAACTGGAGAAGTAAACGTCAGACGGTGGTGGGTAAATATCGGAAAATGCGGGAGGAGGTTGTGCCAGGTGAGCCGAGGCGAACAGCGGGGTCGAAAAGGGGACAAGGGGGAAGAAGGTGATGGATCAGCTTGTGGTCAGCAAACAGATGGTCAGGACCAATCCATTTTGAACTCGCTCACTTCACTGATCGCATCCGTTACGGTGATCGTGTACCACTTGGCAGAGAAAGCGAATCTATTGTATTTAGAATAGATAAGCCGATGAGAACACTTGCTAAGAGAGGCCGACCAATTTTCCCTTTATATCACAAAGAAGGTTACAAAACTTTTGGAGTTTTGTACAAGTGTGGGTATTGCTTCCCTGGGGTGAAAACAAACAGCTTATACTAATAACTAGTGTTGCTTGACATTCTTTTGGTCACATCTAAATTAGGGATGTGTGTTTTCTGGCTTTCTCATTTATCCTTAACGGCACTGAAACCGGGTTTACGTTTGAAGCATAGAAGCACATGTAATCCTCTGGCAAACTACATACACAAGGAACCAGCCACATTGCCAATCTTATTCTCTAAAGTATCTGTCTTCAGCTATTCTTTGTAATATTCGGCTATTGAAGACCAACGAAGTTCTAATATTTTTCTACTCAAAGTTTGTGACGTAGTAATTCGACGCTGAGGGTGCAAAATCTGCCTCTTTTGGGAGGGAAAAATTAATGGAGGAAAAATCCGAGAGTTTATTTTTTACTAAAAATTATGTTTCGCATATATTTTGAAATGCTTAGCTTTTTTTGTGTGTGTGAGTCTTCAGTAAAAAAAGTAAGAAAATAAAAAAGACTATTCAAAGATTTATTTTTTGTCCCCACCAGGTTTATTATATCTGTAAGCGGTTGAAAAATATATATTTTTTAATTTTACAATTTGATTCAAGTTGGATGTTCCATACTCCAGTTAAGCAATAGCAAGTAATAAATCAATTACAAAAATGTGATCAATAGCTATCAGAAAGAGGATGCAAGAACTCTTCATGAGAAATAAAGTGCTGGATTTAAGTAAAGTATTAATATCGAAAACTCATATCTCGATATACCAAATTTCAGTCTAATATTATAGAAATACGACTTTAGATTTTCCACTCGCAAATGTTTTAACTGAACGATACGTTATCATAATATGGAGACGAAATTATTTACGGCAAATTAAAGCATATCATGGAAGTAAAAGAAATATTTACTCTTAAGATGACACTTGGGTAAATTTAGGCCATACGGTTTCTAAACTGTGGCTGTCGATGTAATAAGTGGGCAAGATTTTGAAAATATATTTCTTGACTTAGCAGAAGTCTGCACACAAAACACGACTTGCTTGTGTTTTATATTTTGTCACAGACGGACAACTGAAAACATCTTTTTCGATTGAATTATTCCTCAGTTTATTATCGAGTGAATTCAAGTCATTAGAGCCGGTCAAATTTTAATTCAAACCTCGATATTATTTATTAATCATTTTCGAAAAAAAATACCCCCTCAAGCAAGCAGCTGTTGAGGGGGTATTTTTTTTTATAGAAAACTCTAGGCTTTTCCCCCCAACTGAACATTACTGGTCTGTTAAATCTTAAAACTTTTGAGAAAAATAAAGAAAAAGTAATAAATTCGCGATATAAGCGGAAAAAAACACCAAAAAACACTAGCGGAATTATGAGAGTACAACTACACGTACTGAAGGAGCAGGTGATTTCCTTAATCCCTGGAATAAAAACATCGCGTACTAAAATAATACGATCGTTCCTCCCGATGGCCAAATTAGCGCGCTTGGCTGAGGAGTAATGCGATGGGGTTCGATTCCCGGATAAAATATCGGTGGTAATTCTGGTGTTATTTTTCTGTTTAGGTCTAACCTTCTTCACTATTAATCTTCTTAATGGAGTTTCAGGTTCCTGATGCAAGCAGCTGCTTGGGAGTTATTTATAAAAGACGCGACTGGTTAAATAGGTAGCACGGCGAATTCGTAATCTGATGTTCTCAGGCTTAACTCCCACCAGGGCCAGAATCGATATTTATCTCCGCTAAACCCCCACTTTGCTATCGGTGAGAAACGGGACACCGATGGGCTTGGAACCGAAAGCTTGACACCGAAGGCTTGACACCGAAAGGCCGCCGTCCATCGGATGGGACGTTAAGCTATGGTAGGAGAACCATAACACTATGAACTGAAAGAGCACCCTGTATGGTTTAATAATAAACCCTAGACCATTTTATAATTTTGAATAATTCAGTGTTTTTTTATTATTTATGATTAAGAACCCAGAAACAGTCGGAGGGAGTCATAAAAAAGCTATTAAAAGAACGACATTCAATATTTTTTGTGGCATTTAGGTTAATTTTTATAGATTACAGCAGATCACGAGTCAAATAAACATTTTTACCTTCTCATATAAAGTATGACATAGGCATATCGTAAAAAGAAAAATCGAGTGGATATTTTTTATTACGAGCACGTTTCAAGGGTCCCCTGAACTCGAAAAAGATGTGTTTACAATCTTATCTCTCTGTGAAGCTCTCCAGTATCTAAACCAGGGATGAGCAAGTTCTTCAATAAGAAGAGCCCACATAAAATATTTTTCATATATTTTTGAATGTTCAAGAGCCACAGAAAATATTATTTAAAATTGTATTTGTAAATAATAAAAATACAACTATATAGTAGTCCTAGTCACCAAAGCAGAATATGTTTAATCTCTGCTCGTTGAAGACTTTGATTGAGTCTTCATTTTTGCAGTTAATAGTTTAAAATTTGGTTGGTAGGATGTCAAAGCTGTTCTAAGAAGCTCAGTGAGGTGGCTGTTAGTGAGAATTGCACGATGTTTTGACTTGACAAATTTCATTACAGAGAAGAGAGATTCACAGCAGTAAGTTGTCCCAAAAACAGAGAGTAGTCGGAAGCCAGTTTTCTGAAGATTGAGATACTTTGCTTCTGGGATTTGTTTCCAAAAGTCAGTTACTAGTTATGTTCCGCAATCGCCGCAAGCGCGTAGCTTGTGTGTACTGCATGAAGAGTGACGACGCAATCATCCGTACTTGTTTAAAACAAGTTTTGGTTATGTTTTCGTTTTCTTCGTAGTCTATTGAAAACGGCGATTTCAATGTTATACTTCTGAATTTTATACCTCTCGGGTCTATGGGAAGCCTACCGTTTCCTCTCCCGGATCTCAAAGGGTTAATAAAATTTTAGGAAAATTGGCAATGAAACCCAATATTGTCTCGGGAGCCGCAGTTTGCCCACCTTTGATCTAAACCAGGGGTGGGCAAATAGCGGCCCGCTAAGAGTTTTTTGTGGTCCGCCAAGACAGTCAGAAAAATCCGCCTTGAACCGAGATTTCCTTCCCGTGCGCGACCGAAGATTCGTCTCGTATTTTCCACTAGGACGGCCACGTCAATACGCATGCGCAATGTAGATACGAAAATAATTGCCCACCCTGATCTAAACGATTCAAGTTACAGTAAAACTTCTGCAAGTCAAATTTCTCGAAATCGAAGTTCTCCGTTAGTCGAAATCAAGACAACTAAACTTAACTCTCTGAAAAAGTGTCATTATATTTATTTGCAAACTGAAATTCCTTAATTCGATATTTTCCGTAAGTCAAACAGAAATTCGAACATTTGAAGATGTAAAAATTAGTCTAATGCGTTTTCCAGTAAATCGAACTTTGAAACCATCATACTTTTCGTTATTTTGCTAACCGATTATTTTTATTTGCGATACCTTTATTGTTACATGTTTTTCATTACACGTTTATCATTAACAAAATCACATGGCTTATGGTCCACCCAGGGCCAGATCTTGGGGAGAGGTAAAGCAAACAATAATTTTCCTAAAAAAATGTTCACTTGCACATTCTTGTATCAAAAGATCCACATCAAGAAGAGAAAATGATGAAACATTTTTAAAAAATACCAAGCAGAAGCAAGAAGAGAAAGTAGAGCTTTAGCACTGACGAAATAAAACCCACTAAATTTACGAGTTTTAAGTGCATAAACGAAGCCTTAAATTGCCATTCCACCCCTCAGGTACACCTTTAACACCTGCACATTTGGAACGGTAGTAAAATGCAAGGCGATGATTCGGGACAGCCTTTGTCCCTACCCTTAGAGGGGAGTGATCGCCTCTACAAATCTTCCCCATACCCACTTGTGCAGACCCAATTCTTTGTGATCCTAACTGACCTCCTTGTCAAGATGCTGCCTGAGAAGAAGTTTCGCTTCTGCTGTAGCACCATTAGAGCGTGGGCGGTATTTCGCCTGCAGCAGATTCCGCTTGTCGTGAAGAACGGCCCATATAGTCATCACTTCCATTGGACATACTCTTCCTACAGCTCTCAGTCAGAGCATTAGTTGCTAGCGAACCTGTTGTTTACGCTGATGCCGTAATACGCGGCACGGCCTGTCGGCCAGTCCTCCCACTAATTATCCGCGCACGGCCATGGGGGAAATCCTTAGGACGCCATTTGTCACCCTGACTCGAGACAAGCCGCGAATTGCAGCAGGCAGTCAAGACAGGAGAGTGCGGAGGGGCGCGCGTGTACTCTCGCATAGACACACAAAGCGTGGCCACCCACGTTCCCAGTGAGTTGTGCCGCCCGAGCGTAAGGCGGCTCTAATTAACCCGTACCGGACTTGGTCTTAATAGACTAACCTTGGGGACAGCCATTGACGTGAGTCTTATCTGACTTGACGATCACTTGAATCCGATACCTGACTGCAAGGAGACGATTTTCCTACTCGAGTTGGGGTCGGATAATTTACTCTTGAAAGCATTTCGCAGAGATGAAGCACACCGTGAAAGTTACCTTTGAAGGACGTTTATTCTACATATAAATCTCTACATTAAGGCAGTAGTTTCAAACTGCTGATACCGTTCACTTATATTTGTTTCGTGTTTTCTTGGGTGTATTTATGGCCGAGTGGTTAGCGCGCTTGGCTACTAATCTAAGGGACCGGGTTCGAGCCCCGGGTAAAGGCATGGTTTGTGTGTGTCGTTTTTCTGCTGAGGGCCTGCCATCCTCTCAGACCTTCTACTATGGCATATAAACTGACAGGCCCCTGTCAGACCTCTGTGGCAAGCAGCTGCTTGAGGGGGTATATTTATATTTCTCTTTGTTTCTCGCTGGTATGCAATTCCGTGAATTTTGCTTTCAATCCCTGTTAATGTGTCTGCCAGTGGTTCAAGGGAAACACTTTATTAAAACAACCAATAATCAACACGGGTCTCTCTTTAAAAGCTTTCTATTAAAGAATTTATTAACTCTACAAGGTATAACCTGCCCTCAGTGGATGTTTATAATGGGATGAACCTGAGTAACTTCAAGATAAGTTTTCAATTTTGTGGTTATAAAAAGAGTATTCACAAAAACTGATTAATATTTTAGGTTTGTTTTCATTTAACTTTTTCTAAATGAAACCCAGCTAATGAGATTTGTTTCTAGTATGTTAAGGTGTGGAATGGGTTTGCAACAAGGTTTTTTAAACCATAGGCTGCGAAGTCTTGGAAAAGGGCCGCAGTACATTATACTATATATATCATTTTGAATTTTCGTACTGTAAGTAAAATAATAAAAATTTATGTTTTGGAAAGCATTTATGCCATAAATGAATTAAAATAAATGAAAAATTAAATAACTCGATTATATAAGTTTAAAAGAACCAAGTTGTTTTTTTTACCAATGTTGAAATCCACGTCCTTTTTTCTTACAAACCAATTTACTCATCATTTTGAATACCTCGCAGAAATTAAATCTAATTATATTAAAGAAGTGTACTAAGTTAAGTAGAATGCATGAATACAAAAATTCTATTTCATATATAGTGTATCTACGTTTTCATAATGGATTTTTCGGATCCTTGTTCCTCCATAACACATAAACGACACCACTTCTAAATAAAGAAGATTGGAATTTTAATGCTTTAAAACATTCAAAAAGAGATTTTGTAACAATTCTTTCAAAATTTTTTTAATAAATCTCTACATCAACAAGGCTTGAGCTTTCAATAAAATCAGTGTTCCTGTGTGGTAAGAAAACTTCAATTCAGTTTAAAATTTAAAAGAAGTCTTAAATTTTGTTTGTTTGTGTGCAAATTATGTAACGCACTGACTTATTAACACGTTCAGCATGGTGTGGCATAGCACTGATGTCTCACTGGCTGTTCTACTTTGACCGGCGTGACATCAATGAATGCCTCAGCTCGAAAATTAACTATATTTCAGTGGTGGCATCACGACGTACCACACCGTCTTACTGAACCAAATTTAGTTTAAAGACGGTGAGGTAAAAACATGATGCCTCATAATTTGAGTAATTAAAAATTGATGAAACTGTGTAAAATATTTGTTATAAATATTTTGAAAATGAAATATTACAAAATAGTTCCCCGTCCTTAGTGAAAAAAAAATCTGCTCTACACCCATGCTTAACGTGTTAAGGAAAAACGAATCATATAATTCATATAACAGAATGCGAAATTTTAATTGCTTAATGCGAGAAAACTTGTCACTGCGAATATATTTAGTGAATACTTTTAGTTTCTAACTGTGAACCGCCAAAAGAATTCCCTCTCTCTCAGAAGACCAGGAAGTGGCTGGCACACTCATACAGAAGTATGTACGCAGAGACTGCGGCATTAGCAATTACAGATAGCCCAAACTTGTTGGTTACTGGAATGAGTAATGGTGCGTTGTACCGTTAGCAGTGGGCGTATCACAAGAAAAACTAACTCGGACGCCTTCCACGTTTCCAGGAGTAGCAGCGACCACACCAGTTGGCTTCACCGCTTTGTACACAACTGAATCTTTTCTTCGGCCCACCCTTGTCGTTACTCTAGCGGTGTGGGGCAAAAACTCCTCTACTCTTATGGGGTCTATTTCTTCTTCTTAATGGAGACGTCTCTATAGTTGACGAAGCTGCTTCTTGTGGACGGCGGACAGCTGAGAAATTGAAAGGAACGACTGGCAAGGGTCACAGACCCCCCACGGTCCCTAGGTGTGTCACGTGAGTGGCCAGGTGAGCAGCGGTGCCTCTGAAGCAGTGAGGAGCTGAGAATCGGCCCCGGTCGGTGCTGGTCAACGGTAATGGACCGACAATTCCAGTGAGCCGACGTGCCGACGGGGAGCCGAAGGTCAAGGTAGAAAGATGGATGAAGCGGCTAGAACAGAGACTTTGGGATATCTGTGTGAGGTAGAGGAGGGGAATTCTCTGCCACGACGTCAGAAATGACCAAGTAGGGCAGCGATCAGGTTAGTAAACAGCGAGAAAGGCACACCGCTCGAAGAGGAGGGGAAATGACCTAGTGTATGATAGCAACTGCAGGCGTAATGGGAGCCACATTTCAAGCACACTAACAATGACCTGTCAGGCAAAGTTAATCATGGCACCGCATGAAATTGAAGTTTGCTAACGTCGAAAGAGCTTTAGAATAGTTGACTCCATGGCTTTGTACAAAGTGGAAAAATGTGCAAGAGTTCTAGCTAAAAACATTGACTCAGATCCCTATAAATTCAAATATAAGACGGTTATTATTATTAGAAACGTCTCGCCAAAATTTAGATCTCTTGTTCTTACTGCACCTCAATGGGAAAACGGGGCAGCAATTTATTGAAAAGTTTATTATTAATTATCTTAAAAAAAATATCCCCTCAAGCAGCTGCTTGCCACAGAGATCTGACAGGAGCCTGTCAGTTTATATATGCCATAGTAGACTGTCTGAGAGGATGGCAGGACCTCATGTCTTTAATTTTAATATGGAAAAAATATATACTAAATATTACAGTCATACAATTAGCGTCGTCATTTAGGTTTCATTTCATTTGCAATATAAAATTTAGATACGCTACTTCGGTATTTGTTACACACATTCTAAGAATGTGGTGAAAATTATTTTAAACAAGGCCTAACTTTCTTTCAGTTTTGGACAACTCTGTAAATAAAATATATATTTAATCCGACTTGTTTACAGTTCTGTAAATTTATTATAAAGCTTTGAATAATTTACTGCCTTTAATATCATCGACAATAGCAATGTATCTTTTCGAAGAGAATCGATTGCTTCTGATACTATAGGCGCCATCTAGTGACAAAACTGCTAGTCAGATATTTCACATTCACGTTTAATGAGCATGACGAGAATTAGAAAATTGGAAGCGTTTTGCAGCTACAATGCTTCAACGCAAAATTTCCTCTGGTAGTACTATTAAAACGTAAATAGTAGCTGGGGAAATATCTTTTTCTGATGAAGATACTAATATTAATTCATATTTTATGTCTTTATCATGCTTTTATATTTTTTACTGAAACATGATTAGCGAATCGGACTTCAGATTACAACTTGTAACTCCCACGTAATTACAGAAAAAAAAAGACTCAACAGTAAAAAAACTGCAGAAAGGTTTTGCCGTACGATTTATAATATAATGTTGCACATTATGCTACACTGTTATTATTGATAATATGATACATCAATTTTTTGCTTAAAATTCGTCAAAAATTGAACAAACATTACATTTGCAACTCTTATCTCTGGTAGAAAGGGAAGAATAAATGTGGCCATTTGGTGAAAATATTGGCTTCGTATTTAAAGGCAGAGTTGGGTTGGGTTGTTTTACCTCTGAGCGGCACTTTTTTGCACACAATGGGCTAAATGGCCAGGTCACATGGAACCCGAAGGCTCAGAGAAGGTTGGGGGAGGGGACCCACTAGAACAGCTGTTGGGAGACAGATGGTAGCTCTCCTTCAAACGGAGGCCACGGCTTAACGTCCCATCCAACGGACGGCGGCCTTTCCAAGCCCATCGGTGTCCCCTACTGACCGTGGGCAGGGCGGGAATTTTGCGGAGATAAATCTCAACGCTGACCCAGCTGGGACTCGAACCTAGGAACTACAGATTACGAGCCTGGCGCGCTACCGACTAAGCCACCCCCGCCCCTATTTAAAGGCAGACCTCTGGTCATTGGCGTATCTGACTGACATAAAGCAATTGAACCTCACAAAAGTTTTCATCACTGTCACCAAATTATCGGTTAATAGCAAAAGTAGTCCCATTAAATTATTAAGGAATGGCGTTTTCCGGTCACTTTTTTTATAACTGGTTTGCAAACATAACGTTTGTTTCTTTTTCGAGAATTTTAAGTAAAAATTAATGTACTATTTACCGATAATTAATATTTCTTTCTGACCGCTCGGCCAGAAAGAGGACACCGATGGGTTTGGACAGTCTGTCGGATGGTAAGTTCAACCGTGACTCAATGTGCAGGAAAGTCATACCCTATTCACGTTAAAGAACACTCTAGATGGCCATTATAGGAGGCTATCATCTGTCTTTTAACAGATGTTCAATGAGTTCCCTTCCCCCAGCCTTCTCTGAGGAGTCCCTTATGACTGGCGATTTAGCCCATTGTGTGCAAGAAAGGTGCTGCTCAGAGGTAAAACAATCCATAAAGGCTAAATTCAAAGTGACTCTTTTTCTTTTGTTCATTTTGAAAACCTAGTTACCCTAAAGTAACTATATTTTTTATAATTAACTGGATTTCTCATAATATCACATATTTTTCTTTTAAACTCTTCTGAAATGTTTAATAATTATTAGATTCGTACATGTATTTGTAAAATAATCACTATTACGAAGTATGGGTTCAAAGCACTTTACTTCCACTTCATCTGTTTTAGGTTACTCTTACATAAATTTCTACCTCCAGATGTGCTTTGCTTAATCACCAGCTGTACGTGTTGAACCATATACTACTTTTCCTATTCTAATTGTTACCGGTAATCTCATTTGGTAATTGTGCATGTTCTCTGACCACGTCGTAGATGGAGGCAGAGAATTGAATTCCCTTGCAAAGAGGTTCCTGCCGACGTCAGACTGAAATTACATGCTTTAAGCCTGTACCGGAAGTCCGGGACAGCAAGGTTTCCGGTAGCATACTGACATACACGGTGGTCTTCCATTTAATTCGAGGTCATTAACTCTGAGCTATTGAAAAGGAAAGAATGCTTCGTTGCATCGAGAGCCAAACTCCATTTTTTACTCTCCTCCGACTTTCACTCCGTAGCTTTGCCTTTCTGTTCTCGCTCTCATCCACCACGAATCTAACCAATTCTCCGCATGATATGTGAGGATAAATGCTGCATTTCATTTGATCCCACTGGGATCAATTCCATCAACGCATTCATCATGGGAATGCTTCAGTTATTTTCTATCGTTTCTTCTATTCCTTTTCTTATTATTAATTTCTGTGAAAGTGTTATGATACGCATAAAGCACCTGTTGAACGGACTTAGGGATCGCTCATAAAAAAACATCCCAAATTTTGTGGGAGGGTGTATCAGCTTGCTGGATAATATTGCGACTTGAGAATGTTTCAGGAAAGTGAAGTTAAGCTTCCTTCTCTCCATCGCGAACAAGTTATTTTCACTGTTCTAGTGCGAATGCCTGCTTCAAAATCTTTGAAACTGGTTAGGTTGTTCTACATCTGAGCGACACTTTCTTTGCACACAATGAGTTAAATGGCCAAGTCACAAAGATTCCAAAGGCTCAGAGAAGGTTGGAGCTGCGGATTTAAATGGACAGCTGTTAGGATGGGTTGGGTTGTTTTACCTCTGAGCGGCACTTTTTTTTGCACACAATGGGCTAAATGTTGGGGGAGGGGACCTACTGGAACAGCTGTTGGGAGACAGATGGTAGCCTCCCGTCAAGGCCATCCAGTGTGTTCTTTAACGTGCACAGGGTATGGCTCTCCCGCACACGGGACCACGGCTTAACGTCCCATCCAACGGATGACGGTCTTTCCAAGCTCAGCGGTGTCCCCTACTGACCGTGGGCAGGGCGGGGAATTTTGCGGAGATATATCTCAACGTTGACCCAGCTGGGACTCGAACCTGGGAACTACAGATTACGTGACACGAAGGTTGCCAGATCACTAATTTCTAAAAAAAAAATCGTTGCCAGATATTTTTTCTGAATTCTGCAATCAGCCATAGTGTTCGGATATTTTTTTGAGCGACTGTACATTGCATGGATTTAGATTAACATGTGTCTCTTTGGTCTTTAGACTAATATTACAGCGTTCAGAAACGATTAATATTTAAATATCTGTCTGTTATAGAATGTCAATGATTACAGAATTCGCGTACTAATGGTTGCCCTGAGAGATGAACAGAGATGATCATTAAAATCGCTTGTAAACACATTATATACATTTAACTTTTTTTCGAACTTCTTCGTCAAAAATAAATCATCTCAATCATATGCCAGGCCTAGAAAAATGCAAATGTATCAACAAACAAATGTAAAATGAAAAAAATCCGATCTATTATTTTACACGCACGGATTCTTCCAAGCTGACAAAAGCCTCAAATGCCAGAAAAACAGGCTCTGGCTTTGGATTGGATTGTTTTACCTCTGAGCGGCACTTTTTTGCACACCATGGGCTAAATGGCCAGGTCACATGGACCCCGAAGGCTCAGAGAAGGTTGGGGGAGGGGACCCAATGGAACAGCTGTTGGGAGACAGATGGTAGCCTCCCGTCAAGGCCATCCAGAGTGTTCTTTAACGTGCACAGGGTATGGCTCTCCCGCACACGGGGCCACGGCTTAACGTCCCATCCAACGGACGGCGGCCTTTCCAAGCCCATCGGTGTCCCCTACTGACCGTATGCAGGACGGGGAATTTTTGCGGAGATAAATCTCAATGCTGACCTAGCTGGGACTCGAACCTGGGAACTACAGATTACGAGTCTGACGCGCTACCGACTGAGACACCCCCGCCCTCAAATGCCAGAGAAACAGGCTCTGGCAACTGAGAGGTAAAACTTCCGTTTATGTCCACGAAGGCAGAGAAAAATATACACCGTATATAACGCAATGACTAAAAAAAATTGCTTTGAAAACAATTTCTACGATCGCAATATCAATAAAGTACCACTGAGAGCCCGTTTTACCAGCCAGCTGATAGAAGAAAGTGCTTGATTGAGTAATAGACAGGTTTCGGAGATGTGTGTTGTTTTTTCACTCTCTTACTAATGGAAGACCTATGCATTCATTTTTACAGCAGAATTATGGCGTCCAAAGCCAATAAATACCCCCCCCCCCCCCACAAGCAGCTGCTTGCCACAGAGGTCTGACAGGAGCTTGTCAGTTTATATGCCACAGTAGAAGATCTGAGAGGATGGCAAGACCACAGCAGAAAAACGACACAAACAGCCATGCCTTACCCGGGGCTCGAACCCAGGTCCCGTAGATCAGTAGCCAAGCGCGCTAACCACTCGGCCACGGGACGGCTAGCAGTCGAAAATAACCAGCATTGATTTCTGCTTCTTTATCACTTTTAGTTTAACCAGCGTATTCATAATGTATAAATACAGTGGTTTAAAAATTGTTTTCGCTCACTCCTATTAGAATAATATACGAAATTTTTATGTATAATTTTTATCCACCGTGAGATTTAAATTCATATCTTACAACTTTTTCTATCAGTCGTCTTTTGCGAACGTCTGTAACTATATTTACGAGCAGCATTTGCAGATACTTATTGAATAACTCATATTCTGGATACTTTAAACATATAACAGGAATTCACAAGGATTTTTAAAGACTGCCCTTTGTGGGCCTATTTGTTATGTATAATAAGTAATTTTGTCTTTTTTTTTGTAAGTCTAGAAGGAAATATTGCAAAATTTCCAATACATATATAAAACATATTTTTCCCACATCTCTTTCTTTTTATTTCAACTCCGTATTAGGTATATATTAAAATTATGGGATGGAAAACATTCCAGAATTCATTATACCGAACTTGATGATTTAAAAATTAAAAATATAAAACTCAATCATTTCTTGAGGTTGTATTGTTTTACCTTTGGCAGCACATTTCTGCACGCAATGGATTAAATGGCCAGGTCACAAAGAACCCAAGGGTTCAGAGAAAGTGGGCAAAGGAAACACACAGGACAACTCTTAGGAGACAGACAAAACCCTCTCGTTTTTTAATGTGCAAAGGGTATTAGGACCACGGCTTTATGTTCCATCCGATGGGCGACGGTCTTTCTGTTCCGTTTCTGATAGAGAGCAGGACGTGACTTTGTGGCATTTCTTGAGATGAACAGAGCGATGAAGGAAGTGAATAACTGGATTGTGAATGACGAATTTTTTCAGTGGCATATACTATGTGGGAATAATAGTCGAGAGCTGTGAAGTTATTTGCAGAACATCGGGAATTATTCATTCTTGACTTATTTGGGCAAAAAAGGAAACCTAATCCATCCCAAGACGACGAAAGTGAAAAGACGAACCTTCGTAAAAGGGAAATCGTTGCTTGCCACTTCATTTAGTTTTTCCCGAAAGGAACACCGCGATGTGGAGATGGATATTCACAAATAGCAGATTAAACCTATTGAAATAGGACACGATTTTTTGCTTTTATTAAATTTTCAATTAATATTTAAAGAAATAAGTTTCTTTAATAAAACTTTATTCAAAATCCGTAATTTTCTAAATCTAATATCACATTATCATCGCTCAAAAGTTATCTAATCACAATGTTCCGTGGGGGCGGGGGCGGGGGTGGCTCAGTCGGCTCGTAATCTGTAGTTCCCAGGTTCGAGTCCCAGCTGGGTCAGCGTTGAGATTTATCTCTGCAAAATTCCCCGCGCTGCCCACGGTCAGTAGGGGACACCGATGGGTTTGGAAAGGTCGCCGTCCGTCGGATGGGACGTTAAGCCGTGGCCCCGTGTGCGGGAGAGCCATACCATGTGCACGTTAAAGAACACGCTGGATGGCCTTGACGGGAGGCTACCATCTGTCTCCCAACAGCTGTTCCAGTGGGTCCCCTCCCCCAACCTTCTCTGAGCCTTCGGGGTCCATGTGACCTGGCCATTTAGCCCATGGTGTGCAAAAAAGTGCCGCTCAGAGGTAAAACAACCCAACCCAAAACACAATGTTCCGTGTAAATACTCCGTAATCATTCATAAGTATCCCTTGATTCTCTTTGTTTTTCAGTCTTCCAAATGGGTTTAAAAAAAAGAGTCTTGGAATAGGACTTCCTACTGTGAGAGGATCCAAAATTCATGTGTTTTGTGAGGAACATAAATGCAAAATCTGAGGTCGATACAGAACGTTATAGAGATAATGACCAAAAGGCTGAATAAACATGTTAGTGGTTTGATTCACACCATTACATCGAATATAAGACCATTACATTGAAGCCAGCTAAACCTTTCCAATTACTATGTCTAAATTGCGATAAACCATTGAAGCTTTTAAATAACGTTTTTCTGATGACCCAATGGCCAGTTAACATTGGCATGGCTAATCACGCTTAGTTAATTCATTATTCATAATTGATTTAAACCCTAAGTAGCGATTGTTTAGTGAATAAATTTGTAGTTGTTTCTGTTGACAAATGTGCTTAAGAACTGCTGTTCCACGTGTCTTAATGAGATTTTTTCTTTACTTTCAGAGGCATGCTCGTCCCGTTCCACGCCCAAGCCGAGGCCTACGTCGCCCACGATGCGACCCAACATCACATTCCAGACTTACGCCTGTCCAGAGGCATACGCCAAGTGGTACTGCCTCAATGGAGCCACGTGCTTCGCCGTCAAAATAAGAGATTCCATTCTCTACAACTGCGAGTAAGTACACATACTATTATAACATAACAATGTTGCTTATATTATTGTTTGTATTTAATTAACACAACCTTTTAATTTTCACTGTGAAAAGAGGAACTGATTGATTTTAAAATATAGTCAGCTGCTGGATGGGTATTTTTTTTGCAACGGCACGGAATTTTACTCCTCTTTAAGAAGTTCTTGCCAATCTTTAAAACGTTATTCTAATGAATGGAATGACGATGGATTATTTATGTTTGGTGAATACACTAGTTTAACGATTGCCAAATTATGGGTAGCGAAAATGGTGTGAGATGCAAAAATTACACAATAAAGAAAGAGTTGTAATTGATATCATTTTCCCTGTGCAGCAGCGCTCAGAATATTCTGATTTGCATTATATTGTTTTACCTCTGAGCTGCTCTTTTTTGCACAAAATAGGCTAAATGGCCAGGTTACTGTTTTTTTTTGTCAAAACGTTCTACTGGATGATGGTATGACCCCTACCAGGTCTAGTGGTTAGCGTACCTGACTACTAAGACCAGCAGGGCATCTCCTTGTGGGGGCGGGAGTGGCTCAGTCGGTAGCGCGCCAGGCTCGTAATCTGTAGTTCCCAGGTTCGAGTCCCAGCTGGGTCAGCGTTGAGATTTATCTCCGCAAATATTCCCCGCCCTGCCCACGGTCAGTAGGGGACACCGATGGGCTTGGAAAGGTCGCCGTCCGTCGGATGGGACGTTAAGCCGTGGCCACGTGTGCGGGAGAGACATACCCTGTGCACGTTAAAGAACACGCTGGATGGCCTTGACGAGAGGCTACCATCTGTCTCCCAACAGCTGTTCCAGTGGGTCCCCTCCCCCAACCTTCTCTGAGCCTACGGGGTCCATGTGACCTGGCCATTTAGCCCATGGTGTGCAAAAAAGTGCCACTCAGAGGTAACCCAACCCATCTCCTTGTGTAAGTGTTTGTATGTTGTATGAGAACCCAGGAAAAGCCTAATACAACTTCTAGGTTATCTCTGTCCTTTGTGTAGGGAAGGACTTTAAAAAAAAAACGGTTAGGACACAGATGGAAGCCTCCTGTTAAGGTCATCCAGTTTTTTTAACTGCATACGTCTTAGTCTCATCCGAGGGATGGCGACCATTCCCAGCTCATCATGTCTTCTCCTTTCTCACCGAGAGCAAAGTGGGGAGTTAGCAGAGAAACTCAACGCAGACACAGCATAAACTCGAATCTGAGCACATCACATATTAGACTGACATGCTGCCGACTTAACTTCCTATCAGAGAATATCTAGAACTCTTCAAACACACTAATATGCCTAATGCCAAGCACGTAGAAAGTAATATTTTCGGTGGGTAAGCAAAGTTTTTGGAAGGGGACAAATGAGAAAAAAAAAGTGATATTTGGGAAAAAAATAATCGATATAGGAGCAGGAACTTTCATTTATTTTTGGTCAAGTATAAAATTACACTTTAACAACAGTAAATGTGATAAAAGCAACTAAATATACACAAAAATATTCGCTTCTTAAATCTTCTAATCTTTATACCGCCTTATAAATTAAGGGGGCAACCGCCGCTGGCTACGTGCCTGCCAAATCCCCCTTTATAAATATCTACTTATGTAAATTTACCTATTTATTTTCAGAAGCAGTACCATATTTAGGAATAAATTCAGACATCAATTCTTATATGCTTCAAAACGTTATTACTCCACTAACAAAATTAGTGATAAATATTTCAATAAATATTTTAGTTATTTTTCAGTTGAAATAGTTTCTCACAATAAAAAAAATCGGACACATAATTTTTGTGAGGTTTAAGATGGATCCTAATAAGTTTGGAGTTTCACATAGAACAAACTAGAATGTAACACTTCAGTGTGTTGTAAATCGCGGTGTCGCGATCCCCAGGGAAGTCACGAGGATGTATTGGAAATGAAAAGGGATTATTAAACACAACAGTTAGTTTATCGTCGTGGTAACTTGTGCAGAAGTATAAGAGAATCCTATAAATATAATTATCTTAAAGGAAACCAGAAGAAAGGTTACCAATATCTTTCATTACTTAATATCAGTTTTTAGCAATCTGTTTTCAATACCGACAACGAGTGAATCTGTTTTAACTAAGAATTTAGCATCGATTTCAAAAAGTCCAGTCTTCGAGGACTGACTCGATTAATATAGATGCTATCTTGTTCATCTCACTCTAGATCAGAGGTTCCCAAACTTATTTGTCCTACGGGCACCTTTTTCAGAAAAAAATTACTCAGCGCCCCCTTGGAAATCTACCTTCTTTAAGCGAACAAACAGAAAGATGCAGTGACAAATTTGCGTTCTTTTATGTATCTATATTTCTACCTACGTCCTACAATATAGTAAAGAAAGATACTGTAAATAAGACACTTTGAAGTTTGAAATTATAAAATTATTTATTAAAATCAGCCATAATAACATTCGCATTACACATAGAAAAATTCAAAATTTTTTTCCCTTCTTTCTTTATGCTTCCACCGCCTCCCAATTGCACCCGAGGCTACTACCGACCCCCTGGATCGTTCCAGCACCCCCCAGGGGGCGGTATCGCTCACTTTGGGAAACATTGCTCTAGATTGAGAATTAAAATCTTACTTCGGGGAGTTTCAATAAAATTTTTAAATTCTCCGAATCATTTTAAAATTGTTAGGAATCAAGTCATATCTTGGGGACATCATTATTGTATTTATTTTTGATTAAAGACCAAGCACGATTGTCGAGAAGTGTAAGAAACAAATGATTTGAAATCGCAAGCTTGAGGGGCATATCTTAAGAGAATTTAATTTTTTTCCAAATATCATTGTAATTCACATCCATCACTGAAGTCGACAATAAATCTGAAGTATTATTCTTTTTCCGTTGTTTTCATTCTATCAATAAGTTTTTAGTTATATCTTTAATCACGATTATTTGTGGCTATATGTTTTAAAAATTATTGCACTGCGGATCGCTAGTTCAGTAGAAAATAACTTTAGAACTTTAATGTATCCAAAATTGCTTATTTTACTTAAAAATAAATGTTATTTTTAGATATAATGCACCAATATAGAGTTAGTTAGTAACAACTAAATATGTAGTAATGAGACATACCGTATTTCTTCGATTCTAAGACGCACTTTTTTTCCCATATAAACGTCTCTAAAAACGGGGTGCGTCTTAGAATCGAAGAAATACGGTATTTTTCGTTTTACAATACTGTTCATCCCAAAGTTACCAGGAAAAAAAAACGTTTTCTAAATGGTTAGGTGTGCAGACTTAATAACTTTTTTTTTTCATCACAACCTACTTTCTTGTAGGAAAATGCGTACGGAATTTCAGAATTTTCTAAAAAAAAATTAAGTACTGAAATGCTTAATGCGATAGTTTGGAAAACATTTCATCCTTTCGGAATTTCGATTCCCGAAAAGTGCACATTTTTCATCATGTAAAAATTTTATTTATTTTTAATTTTTTCCGATGCTTATAAATCCACATGTGGAAACTAATTGATGTACGTATTAAATTTTTTTTACGTGAATGCTTAAAACATCAGAGTTCATATCTATGTAATATTATAAAATGTTTATACAAAATTAATGTGCAGTAAATAATATAGGTGGAAATATATTAATATTCAACAAATGCTAAAAGTTCTCAAAACAACAAATTTACAAGTTTATATATGTTTTTTTTTTCCAGATGTGCAGATGGTTATATGGGGCAGAGGTGTGAATTCAAAGATTTAGATGGTTCCTATCTCCGTAAGTACGCACCATTTTTGTTCTTTCCGACTAGTTCACAATATCCTTTTCACATTTTCTATTTACAATGCCATATCATCTCATTTCCATTCATTTAAAATGTTTTAATTTCAATGAACTCCATACGACAAACGTGCTTTTAAATTTTACATAAATGATTTTATATTATGTTTCATACGATGTAACACATTTCTGATAATAAATGTCAACATAATAAAGTGACTTAATGATATTTATTAAGTCACTTTATGTTAATGTTATTATTATATTGATTTCATTGCTTTTGATAATGTATTTGCTAAGCTATAATCAGTAATAAATTGTTCAGTATAATAATGAATTAGTATAAAAGCACGGATAAAATTGCTTCAATAAAATAGTACATGAATTTCACGTTGTAAGCAGATGATACGATATTTTTGATTATTGCGAAATAATAAATTCCTGCAAAGGACTAGTCGGTAACAAACTCGGATCTAGAAATTACATAAGGGAGGGGAATGGGATGGCAGTGACCTTATGTTACCGCTAATTCATAAGTAGTATAAGAAATACAAGACACGACACAACATAAATATAAAAAATGAATTTTTATTAAGAAAAGATTTTTGGAAAATTTTCTAGTGTTTTTTTTTTTCTTTGGGGGGTGCCAGGGTCCCTTGCCCCCTCTCCCTCTGGGTGCGCCACTGAAGAAGAGAGGGAAAAATGACAGGAGCGCTATTCCAGTATTAATTTTTTTGTCACTGTTTTAGTTTTTTTTTTTAAATATTGAAAAATGTGTGTAATAATGCATGCTAAATATTTTTTCTCCATATTTCGGTTACTAGCATTCTAAAATGGAGTGGGTGAGTCAGCCATGGATGCCACCTCGCACCCTCCTATATCCGAATCTGGTCGGTGGTATGCTAGGCCATTGCTTCAGGTCGTAAATCCGATCTTCTCATCCCACCTTTACATCGTTCGGCTTTTTCAGTTTGTCTCCGTTTTACTATTGCTAAAAATGCGTATAAATGTTGGCCTTGAGAAAAACGACAGATTTCGGAATGGAAGTTTGATATCCTGTATGCCTTAAACCTCTTCAAACATTATCGGTGAAATATCACGTTCAGAAAACGTAATCCTGCTTACTGATGCAGTGTTTGTTAAAAACAAAATATTGCCACTACTATTGCTATTTATTACAGAAGTATGGTAGAGCCCTGTTTAAAGAGTAAATTTGTTCCAGCTCTTATGAAATTTACTATTTAGTGTAGTTGTATGGCTAAAATATTTTGTAGTGACCAGATTTCGTAATATACGTTTAGTAGCAAATCATATGGTTGCAATTCTAGCTTCTACATATTGGGAAGGCATTCTGTACCATGCTCATACCTACAGTAATTCATTCTCGAGATAGGAATGTATAGGAATTGTTTGTTCAGTTACTGAAAACGTACATGGTCTTGAAATGCCTGATTTTAGAGGGGCGGGGGTGCTCAGTCGGTAGCGCTCCAGGCTCGAAATATGCAGTTCCTAGGTTCGAGTCTCAGCTGGGTCAGCGTTGAGATTTATCTCCGCAAAACTCCCCACCCTGCCCACGGTCAGTAGGGGTCACCGATGGGCTTGGAAAGGCCGCCGTCCATCGGATGGGATGTTAAGCCGTGGCCCCGTGTATGGGAGAGCTGTCTCCCAACAGCTCAATTCAAAACCATGGAGCTATCTCCCAACAGCTGTTCCAATGGGTCCCCTCCCCCAACCTTCTCTGAGACCTTCGGGGTCCTTGTGACCTGGCCATTTAGCCCACGGTGTGCAAAAAAGTACCGATCAGAGGTAAAACAGTCCAAAGCCTGATTTTTAGTTCGACGAAAATAAAACTAGGCTTGCACACAGTTTCGAGTGATTTTGATCAATACTGAATTATTTGGAACATCAACTTACTTTCTGTCAGAAATCAGAAAAAAAAAATCGAATTAAAATTTAATGCATTTGCGGAACTCTTTTCGGCAAAAATGTAACTGGGTAGTAATAAATATATTATGTACTAGGAAATTCGCTATACGAGGTAAAGCTGTAGAATATCTGCTATGATGCAAATCTTAATTCAATAGAGTATTTCTATATACATTCTGACTTTCGGTCAAGGGACACTTGCCCCATTGAACTGAAATCGCATTCCGTTCTAATAGATCCTATCACCGTGAATGAGATTTTGTACTGAAATATGTGTGGAACGTTTTTATAACGTTTTCTTTTTATCACATAACATTTCTTTGAAATGATATTAAAACGTTATCAAAAATTCCAGTTGAATTAGCAAAATTAAATATTGTTACTTCCAGTTTAGAGACAAAATTTTATTCTTTCATCCTCAACGTGTAGACAACTTTGACATCCACTGGTTCGTTCTACTGATTCTTATAGTCATAGAGTTTGCTATTTTTATCCAAATTGCTGCGCAAGGTAAATTTGATGATATTTATTACTTAGAAAAATACAAGGTAATCCGTTGGGTTGGGTTGTTTTACCTCTGAGCAGCACTTTTTTGCGCACCATGGGCTAAATGGCCAGGTCACATGTACCCCGAAGGCTCAGAGAAGGTTGGGGGAGGGGACCCAGTGGAACAGCTGTTGGGAGACAGATGGTAGCCTCCCGTCAAGGCCATCCAGCGTGTTCTTTAACGTGCACAGGGTATGGCTCTCCCACACACGGGGCCATGGCTTAACGTCCCATCCGACGGACGGCGGCCTTTCCAAGCCCATCGGTGTCCCCTACTGACCGCGTGGGCACGACGGGGAATTTTGCGGAGATAAATCTCAACGCTGACCCAGCTGAAGGTAATTCCTAAATAGCACATAAACATCACATGGAACAATGTCTGATAGCAGCCTAAATCAGTCGAGCATAATTCACTTTATACAGAACAAACAGCAGAATATGTTCACGATAATACAACCAAGTGTCCTGTTCGAGGTGTCAGCTTGCACATAGAACGTTAAGAATTGCATCACCAGCTTGGGAGATGTTTTGGTACTGGTTGATTAGCATTAATCTGGAGTGATGACGATCTTTGATGGACGTGTGGGTGTTCATTCAAAATTCACACATAAACTACATCCTTCGTACCTTATATGATTAGTCTACTTGGTGTGCGAATTTTAGCAATTGTTCCCTGCTCATGAAAGATTGTAATCATCTAGCTAGATCAGTGGTTCCCATCGGGAACGTCACCACCATCTAGTTTTATTTCCATAAAGGAAATTCTACGTTAGAAAATAATTCTTAGTAAAAGTTAAGTTCAAAAGGATTGGAAACTGCTGATTTGGGTGAATTATAATTACTAGGACCAAAACTTTCTCCTACTCTCAAGACGTATCATTATTAACATTCCCTTATGTAAGCAAACACCAGATGTGAGGTCATGAATAGTATTCGCTATTTTTCCCTATATCGCGACCTCACAGAGTAATGATGTAAATTACGTTCGACTTATTGTTACCAAGATCGTTCCATGCTGTGATTTATGCTCTTTTTTCTGACCATCTTCTATAGGAGAAGTAGGGTATATGTGTATGTTTTACAAAGTGTTCTCTCTCTCTCGAGTTTGAAATGTATTGTTCTCACATTTCTTTTCAAACCGTGTTGATCAGAAAATGGGCATAGGAAAGCTTTGTTATAAAACCCTGAAATACACGTACACAACCGGATCTAGAGGGGGGGGGGCAAGAGGGCTACATTTCCCCTTAAAAATGTTTGTAAGGCCAACAGCAACAACCCTGATCACGGCTACGCTGCAGTATATATACGCAGTACCATGTTGTACTTTTCCCCAGGAAAAAATAATCCCCCGCCCTGCCCACGGTCAGTAGGGGACACCGATGGGCCTGGAAAGGCCGCCGTCCGTCGGATGGGACGTTAAGCCGTGGCCCCGTGTGTGGGAGAGCCATACCCTGTCCACGTTAAAGAACACGCTGGATGGCTTTGACGGGAGGCTACCATCTGTCTCCCAACAGCTGTTCCAGTGGGTCCCCTCCCCAAACCTTCTCTGAGCCTTCGGGGTCCATGTGACCTGGCCATTTAGCCCATGGTGTGCAAAAAAAGTGCCGCTCAGAGGTAAAACAATCCAAACAACCCAACCCAGGAAAAACCTGTAACGTTGAGTTGCAATATGATATCCATCTGCATGTTCCAATATTTATGACTGATATATGCTGTTTAGAATAGTTCTCTCTAATGAGATTATTTGTTTTCGGGGCTTAAGTTGATTCTTTAGCGATGAGTGTTATTAAGAAAATTTACTTTTGATATTTATTTTAGGGGCTCTTTTTTTAAGTGCGAAACGAGGTTTCATTGTTTAGCGATAAGCGTTGCTAATGAAATCTTTTGATGAGATTATTTATTTTTGGGGCTTTTTTTTTTCAGTAAGGAAAAATGAGTTATTTTTAGCGATAAGAGTTTTTAATGAAATCTAGTTTTGACGAAATTGTTTAATTTTTGGAGTCTTTTTTTTTCAGTGCGAAACGAGATTCATTTTGTTGCGATAAGCGTTGTTAATAAAATCTTGTTTTGATGAGATTATTCTCAGTAATTTTTTGAAGTACAGAAACATGATTTTCTCTTATGTAGCGTTGCATATTTCTTATATATATATATCCTCAATGCGCATCTCAAGGTAGATGCGGAATATGTTATTAATAATTGCAAACATTCGTCTTTTAGAAAACAAAATTACCGGAGTGCATATCATAGTGATGCTATTTACAAACACTGAATTTTATAAACTTAACTTACCGACTATCTGAGTGACACCCTAAGAGACACCTGTTTCGATTTATCATTACACTAATCCGCCATTACATTAGCAAAAAGACAACAAAATGTTCAAGTTGTTGCCAGTTTCTGTGTTCTATGAGAAATTCGCTTAAAGGTTAAACACGTTATTGCCAGATTCAAATATTTGGTGTTGTGAGGCAGACGATATTTCAAGTTATTAGAGTAGGCAGTTCAAACTCCCACAAATGTGCAGACCAAAATCAAAAAGACCATTGTGTCTTAGGGATTACTTCTGGATTGTTACTAATACGAAAATATGGTCCAATATCTGACTCCTTTCATAAAACAAAAAGCTTATCTAAAATTGATGTGAACTTCTTTCATATACTTATTAGGGAACAATTAGCAGTGCAAGCAAAACAGGAAGAACTTTTGTTGAAGCCGCAAGTAGACTATAAGAAAGAACTTTTGTTGAAATAAGTACAGTGCTAAGCAAATATGTATTTGCTTCAAAAAAAAAAGGAAACATATTTTTATATAATTGAGTAATTTTTTTAAATTTTGCGTTTGAATTCAGGTTTAAGAAATAGAAACTTTGTAACAATTCTAATTATAAACTTTAGATGCAGCTCGTTTTAAACAAAAACATAACCGTGTAAAACAATGAGTTCATAATCAGATCGTGACTTCCGCAATTGTACGTGTACGAAACTGAAATATCAATAATTACTGAAACTTTCCAACATTAAGTTTCCAAGACCTTTATTCTAAATTCTAGGTAACAAACTTCTGGCCTTATATTATTCATGAAATAAAAAATTCTCTATGGCAGGAGAAAATGGTCTAGTTGGCCCTATGTTTGATATCGCTATATTAGAGTTAATATTAGAGCATCGTTCCCCAAAGTGTGTCTGGGACCCGGAGCAGACCGTCGAAAATATGAAAATAAAAGCATGATTCCATTATTATTTCGCAACAATGAGAAACATGTCCACACTTGTTCCCGCCTGATATTTCGTATTTTCTTCTTAGTCTTCTCTTTTAAGTTATTTAAAAGCTATAAAGTGCATACGTAATAAATGACTTAGTGTTGTTATATAATAGAATAAAAAGCGAATATATATATATTCTATGTTTCGATATGCGTTCTTATGTGCGTTTATATATTGGACCTCAAAAAGAAGACTAGAAAGAAAAAGGTCTCTATCTATATAAAGTTTGGGAAACCCAGAATTAAAATTTAATTTAGAGTTGATCCCATTAATTTAAACATTTCACACCATTTACTGTTTTTTTGATATTCAGAATACCCCTGATATTATTATTTTTTCTTTTTAAAGGGGAGAAAAATAACCTAGCAAACTGAGCTTGTTCCAGTTTCTCATACAATATACAAACACGAACACACAATCATGCCATCCTGGGACTCGGATCCAGACTTGGCAGCTTCAGTGTCGCCTCGAGACTTTGCGATACCACTGCACCATAAAGGCGGCATATAATCTAAGAAATTTCGTTTTATGGATACATCAAAATTTTAAAAAACAATCAGCATTTAATTATTGGAATTTGAAACATTTCGCAAATTGCAATAATAAGAAAATTGCTTTTAGTGATAGTGAGAGGAAAGAATGTTTCTGCCATGAAGCATTTCCTTTTTCATTTTCAGTTATTTCATAATTCAAGTGTGCACAATGTTCAATTTCTTCTCTGATACGCATTTGAAAGAATCAAAATATTAAACAGTATGATCTAAACAAAATATCTAATGGAAAGAAATTGCCATATTTTGTCGACGAAATTAATATCCTAAAATAGAATCGAATCCGGGGAAGGGGGCGGGGATGTGGTCAAGGGAGACCCCATTTATAATTTTTATGAACCGGAACTGAGTCAAAAGAAACGTATTACATATATATATTTGCAAGAATATGGTAAAAATAATATTTTAAAAGATCACATAACGTAGCGGAAACATATATATTACACTATTTGGCAAGAATAATTTTGAAAAAAAAAAAAGTGATGAAAAAAAACTCAAACTGTGTTTACGTCGGTTACTGTTTAATCTAGTTACATGTTACCCCTTTAATTGCCCCCCTTCCAAATCTGAATTTGAATTCTTCATGTCTTAAGAGATAATAAGTCTTTTTCATATAAATCCAACTCTACTCTTTCAGTAAGATTATCACCATTCTGCTGTGCTTATCGACCATTCTGCATTTGTACCATACGGGAGAAAAAAGAACTTTCGCTTCACACATATCAAAACACGAACAACTAATTTCCAAATCATCCTTTAAAGCAACTGATTATCATTTGATAACAGTTTTCTATGCCAGAACTAAGAGCGTAACCACTAGGTGGTTGAAATAAACAAAGACAGCGACCAAAAAAAAAGAGACCCTTGAAACAAAATAGATTTAACAAAGCTTTTTTAAAGAAGCCTTTTTCGCTTTTGCACAAATATTCATACCTTTAATAAACATTCAACAGATTATATTTATTTCTAAAAATTTTCCTTCAAAAGTTTAGCAAAATACTTTTTTATTCTTCACAATTACTTATATTTTCTTACTGAAACGTCTACTATATTTTTTGGCCTTGTTATCCTTTGCTTTTTTTTTTCTTTTTCTACCTTTTTTTTACTTTGTTACAAGTGCCCAGTGCTTTTTCTCAATAACTTTTGCTTTGGATATATGAAAACCTATTTTTGCAATTCTCATCTTTTCAGAAAAGTTATCTGTCTATCACTTGAAATTTAATAATCAGATCTAGGAGCAAGGGGAGCAAGAATCTGGAAGCTGTTGCATACCTCATAAGAAAAGAGTTTCTTTTTAATAATATTAATTCTTATTTTATACATTATAAAATTGTAGCCTTCGGAGTTATGTGTAACGCAATTATAATAGTATTTTTCGTGAGAAAACTTTAATTAAACCATGATATAATGTAACAAAACACCTTGCGAATTTCTGGGCTCGAGTGCTTATCAAGTATTATATAAATATAGTTGTGGTTAGCACGCTAGGCTACTGACCTAAGGAACTTAGGTTCGAGCCCCGGGTAAGGCATGGATGTTTGTGGTGTTTTTCTACTGAGGTCCCGCCATCCTCACAGACCTTCTGCTATGGCATATAAACTGACAGGCTCCTGTCAGACCTCTGTAGCAAGCAGCTGCTTGAGGGGGTATTTATTTATTTACTTTTTTAATTCTGTAGAATGCACAAAATTATTTATTGCATACTAATACTTATGAGCATTGCCCCTATACGAAAAAAATGTAAAAGCATATCTTCAAAACTTATCAAATTTATCAAATATCATTATTATCATTATTATCAAATTATAATATTATATATTATAATTATAAATAATAGATACAAAAAATTATTTGCTTTTCACAGTGATCCAACATCTGCTAGAGTCACCGTTAATGATGTCAACTGAAAATCATATAATATCTTCCGTGATGTAAATTACCGACGTAGTTGGCAGAAACCACACATTTGGGAGAAAACACTATTTTAAGCGATTATTACTTAACAGAATAAGTATTAAAATCTCGCAAATAATCGAGATTAATTTTTTTATCGCACCCCGGGTTCTCCCTTCTACAGCAGGGTTCCTGAAAACAAAGTGCGATTTCACCCCTGATCAAATCTATTTAATTTCTGATTAGCTGCATGACAAAAAAAAGTATGTCACATTTTGGACATGTTTTTAACTCATCACTCCTTTTTCGACAACTCACAACCAGCTTTTATTTTTTTAATCAACACTCATTGGAATTAAATGAATTATTGGTTATTAATTATAAAATTCTGTTTCAAGAATTTCAGATCAAATAATGTTCTTCGTATTATAGAGAGAAAAAATAAAACCTGCATAAGTTGAACTCCTGAATATAGTAGACTGATGAGATATATAGATAATGCATTGCATGTAATGTTCAAGGTGGCACTCATAGTTAACAATAACAATTAAAGAAATCTCTATTGTTTTTAGGGAATATATTTCGATAACGTAGCATGTTCATGGAATATTATATATATGAAATATGTGATGAAGAACTCATTATTCAAGCAGTAATAAAGATTTTTCCCTCCTTATAGCGAGCAGGGAAAGAGTGATGATCGAGACCGCCAGCATCGCTGGTGGGGTCACCATAGCAGTTCTGCTCGTAGTACTTATATCCCTAACATTGTATATCCACATAAGGTGAGTGCTACTTAACAGACATTTTTGATTTACTTACGATAGATAAGATTTTGTTTCTAGTTTAGCACGCTTGACTACTGATCTACGGGACCTAGGTTCGAGCCCGGGTAAGGCATGGATGTATGTGTCGTTTATTCTGCTGAAGTCCTGCCATCCTCTCAGACCTTCTACTATGGCATATAAGCTGACAGGCTCCTGTCAGACCTCTGTGGCAAGCAGCTGCTTGAGGGGGTATTTTTTTTTACATCCTATAGACAGAAGAATTATTACGATAGATGCGAAGGAAATAATTATTTGTTTCTAATAGGTTTATTAACGAAAATCATTATTCGCAATTAAATATTAATTTCGAGTTCTTATCCGTATAGTACTCAAATATGATTCAAACAGTTCTAAAAGGAAAGTTGTTGTACAAACAGCCGACATTTCATGAAAGCAACAAGTTTTCGAAAAAAACACTTCGACTAATGTTAACAAAGTAACACAAATCACAATTTGTAGATAGAAAATATCAGTCAAGAAGAGAAGATTCCTATTCATCAGGCAACTAATATTACAAATAATACGTTCAACATTTTGTTTAGAGTTATTTCCTCCACCCATCCAAAAAAGAAAAGAGAAAATGTGGTAAATGAGTTTGTTAATTTGGATTCATCACTTAACTATGTATTATAAAAGATATTTTAAAGCTGCAGATACAAAGTTTATTTTACAAGTTATATAATATCCCTCTGTATTTTGAGGTTTAATAAAGTTATTATTAAATATTAGGGTTTATTATGTTTCAATTAGTTATTAACATGATATAAAACTACAGATGAAAAAATGTGGTTACTAAGTGAAATGTACCTTTTAGAAAAAGAAAAGCTCGGAAAGTGTAACGTAAAAATTTAACTACTAAGTCGAAGAAGGAAATTTCTGCTTTAGTCTAAATCAGAATTATATAAATAAATACCCCCTCAAGCAGCTGCTTGCCACAGAGGTTAGACAGGAGCCTGTCAGTTTATATGCCAAAGTAGATCTGAGAGGATAAGATTCCCAAAAAGAAATATACACTAGTTTCAGTTAAGTATAAAATAGTTTGTTTTACTAATCTGTTTAGATCAGTGGTGCATAACCTGCACAAGAAACATTTTCTGCTGCACAAGAAATATTTTCTTAACCTGCACGCCTCACAGTTAAGAAAAACGGCTCTCCAGTGATTCCCTTTCCTTTAACCTTTGGGAGCGAGGGTAGTTCAGTCAGTTGGGTTTTTTTACCTCTGAGTGGCACATTTTTGCACATAATGGGCTAAATGCCCAGGTCACAAGGACCCCGAAGGCTCAGAGAATGTTGGGGGAGGGGATCCACTGTGCACGTTAAGAATACACTGGAGGCCATCCAGTGTATTCTTAACGAGCACAGGGTATGTTTCTCCCGCACACTGGGCCACGGCTTAACGTCCAATCCGATGACAGCGATCTTTTCAAGCCCATCCGTGTCCCCTACTGACCGTGGGAGGGCGGGGAGATTCAGTCAGTAATCCGCCAGGCTCGTAATCTGAAGTTCTCAGTTTCGAGTTCCAGTTGGACCAGCGTTGAGATTTATCTCTGTAAATCTTCCCGCCTTTCACTGGGTCACTAGGGGACACCGATGGGCTTAGAATGGCCGCCGTCCGTCGCAAGGGAGTAAAGCCGTGGCCCCATGTGCGGGAAAGCCATACCTTGCGCTCATTAAAGAGCACGCTGGATGGCCTTGATGTGAAGCTACGATCTATCTCCCAACAACTGTCCAGTGGCTCCCCTCCACCCAACCTTCTCTGAGCCCTTGGGGTCCTTGTGATCTGGCTATTTAGCCATTGAGTGCAAAAAAGTGCCGCTCAGAAAACAACCCAGCCCTTAACTTTCTCTCAGCCTTAGGGTCTTTGTTATCTGGTAATTTAACCCATTGTAGGCAAAAAAAAAAGTGCCGCTCAGAGGTTAAACAACCCAATCCTTAATATACACAACATTCGCATTTAAAATGGTCGACTAACATTTCATATATTGATGTTAATATAAATATAATCTGGTGTTAAACTAACAGTACAATGACAGGCGAAACTTCCGCCATCTGCCAGTATTTGTTAGAAACACGCCCAACCACAAAACACTAACTTTAATAACTGGTTTATTTGAAATATTTGTCAACAAGAGCGAAACTACCAGCAACTTCTCCGTTACGGATTAATGGAAAAGACCACTGTGCGAGATCAAAGACTTCGGTTGTCTCTTGAGGCGGGAAACCGCACGTGATTGTGACGCAGTGTACGAGCCTAGTCACCCGCGACCTGTCACATGAATTTGATGGATTGACTCAGCCATTCGCCGACGGTGCCGCCAACCGAGGGCGTTACCCAGACTGAAACTTTCACGCGCGCCCTGTCTCGAACTGCAAAGGGTGCTCCGTGTGTCTAGGAAGTAATCGGTGCAAAAGCCAATATGAAGATGTTTCGTAATGTATTAAAAATGTTTTTTCTGCAATGCCATTTCGTAAAAAAGAAACGTGGTTCATAAAACGAAATTGAAGGTTGTTACAGTAAATCAAACATTTAACATGTTAAAATAAGTGATACAATGTAACTTGAATTAAAATTTTCTCAAGAGCTGTTAAACAAAAAAGATGATCATGGTTTAACACAGTGTCTCGCAAACTTTTTTACTCTGCGGCACACTGAATCTAAATTTTTTTCCGCGGCACACTGAATCTAATTTTTTTTTCCGCGGCACACCTAAAAAAGAATAAAAGCAAACTCTATATAATCGTCATTATATTTGCGCTTTGTTGAAGTCATCAGCCTGGTTTTACTTGAAGATTTGCTCTCGTTCTTTAATTCATAACTCGGTGTTTGTTTTAAATATTTGTCCATTCTATGGCTTGAAATAATCAAAAATTAATACCAAAATTTCGAAAAAGCTTGATAAATACTTACAAGATCCCAGTTAATAAAATCTGAAAGCTTTTTATTAAAGCAAGTCGATAACACAAGTTAAGTCAAAATGAAATCTTTGGAATATCTAGTGTCACTTTGAAAATCTCTCGCGGCACACTACTGTGCCGCGAGAGATTTTACACAGTTTGCGACAGTTTGCGAGACACTGGTTTAACACTATAGTTAACTTTTAAAACTTCCGAAATCAGGATAAAAAACTTTGGAAAACAAACTGTAACATTTAATATTTAATATATCTCATTTAAAATATATTAAATAATTTTGGTGGTACTTCTTAAGATGTGCAAAAGTTTTTAAACGTGCAACTAAAGTACGATGTTACAATTGTTAATTTTTTTTGACATAAATTATTTCACAAATTAAATTCTTATTAATATTATCATGTCGAATGATTAACACCTATATAAGACAATAAATAAATAAAAAATACCCCCTCAAGCAGCTTCTTGCCACAGAGGTCTGACAGGAGCCTGTCAGTTTATATGCCACAGTAGAAGATCTGAGAGGATGGCAGGACCTCAGCAGAAAAACGACACATACATCCATGCCTTACCCGGGGCTCGAACCCAGGTCCCTACTTAGTACATATATCAATTTTCGTAATTTTTGCTGTTTTCAAACATGAGTTCTGTAAAAACTATTGCTGGTATAAATTTGTTATCTATTGTGGAGTATATTTACATTGCATACTAAGGCTGAAATAAATAAATATAGTACTTAAAGTTTAAAATTGTTTATATGTCAAAGATTCTTGAAATATATCAGCTAATATTTCTCAAACTTTTTAATAAGAATAACATGATATCACTTCAGAAATTAGAAACAACGCTGTGACTCTCTTCCTTGATACGTCAAAATGAGGTTGTTTATTTGTTACAAAAATGTCGTAAGAACTGTCTAAACAGCATTAACTAGGCAGTGGCGTAGTCTCTTCATTGCCACTGCGCTACACCACTGGCTACTCAGATAGAAGATAGGGGTTCAAAGCACTCTCCATCGGCGAAGAAAAACAAGGTTTTGCCAATGAAAGGATTCAGTAGCTTTATGCCAGATAACCAACAGATTGTAAACCTTCGACCTCTCTCCTGTCTGGGGCGGGGGTGGCTTAGTCGGTAGCGCGCCAGGCTCGTAATCTGTAGTTCCCAGGTTCGAGTCCCAGCTGGGTCAGCGTTGAGATTTATCTCCGCAAAATTCCCCATCTTGCCCACGGTCAGTAGGGAACACCGATGGGCTTGGAAAGGCCGCCGTCCGTCGGATGGGACGTTAAGCCGTGGCCCCGTGTGCGGGAGAGCCATACCCTGTGCACGTTAAAGAACACGCTGAATGGCCTTGACGGGAGACTACCATCTGTCTCCAAACAGCTGTTCCAGTGGGTCCCCTCCCCCAACCTTCTCTGAGCCTTCGGGGTCCTTGTGACCTGGCCATTTAGCCCATGGTATGCAAAAAAGTGCCGCTCAGAGGTAAAACAACCCAACCCAACCAACTCTCATGTTTATAACACCTGTCTTTTTCTTTACCTGGAATCGAGATTCAGCTTACTTTTTGAGTCTCGACGGGAATTCATTTAGAGAAAGCATCGATGGAAATCAATATCAATCCTTAAACACCTGGGAAAAGGACTAGTAGAGGTGTAGTTACTTTTCACAGCATGCACCCTATAAAAAACAGCACAGAGCTTCATGTCTTTATTGGAGTATTTGAATGTCAGTCAGAAGAGTAGTGATGACTTCCTATAGCAAAGTCTTCCTTTCGGTGTGCCACTGGCCTTGACGACAATAACGCTCTTACAGATTTGGATCAATTTCTGAACTTTTACATTCAGAGCGAAGGTGCGAAGCTTATCGACTGACCTGCAAGATCTCCAGACCTCAGTCCTATAAAAGAGTGTTCCTCATCTTGTGTCTTGCAAACTCCCCACCCCCTACCCCTCACCTCAAAGGAACAGGGCACCTGCTCAATCGGTAGAACGCTAGGCTCTTAATCTGAAGGTCCTAGGTTCGAATTCCGCCTTTGGCACATACACTCACTGCCCTCAGCCGGAAAGGCGTCACTAATAGGCCTTGAAAGATTGCCATATATAGAATGAAATCTAAAACCATGCAATCGTGTGCAAGAGAGCCACACCCAGTGACTGAATGGTCTTGAGGAAGACTTCGATCTATCTCCTCAAGTGGTCCCCTTCCAGTGGGTCTCCTTCCTTGTTAACCCAGAGGGTTCCCTTCCATTGTGTGTCTTTCCTTGTCAAACCAGTGAGTCCCCCTCCCTTAATCTTCTCTGAGCCGTTGGGGTCCTTATGGCCTTAGTCCATTGTATATAGGCATTTAGTCCATTGTAGGTAAAAAATTGCGGCTCAGCCGTAACCTTCGAGAACAAGGCCATTGCAGTCTAAACTGACGTCACATCCTGTGGATCTACGGTGCATCCTGCGCACGTAGTTCTACCTTCGCAAATCGAGCATTTACTTTTTTATAAGATCAGGGGTCATTTTTATTTGGTACTGTGCTCAAAAACTGATTGACATAATATGATTATATGGTATATATATATGTACATTAGAGTAATATTTCTATGGAAAACCTTAAAATAAGGAAGACTTTGAAACTAAAATAGATCTTGATTTGTAATTGCGCTAAATTGATGACTCAAAATGCAATCGTCATTGAACATTGTCCCTGAACATGTAGAACGACATATAAATTACGAAGAGCATCATAATCGGTTGTACGTATAATTACAATGACACAATGTGTATAAAAATAAGTAAAATGCGAATAATTACTCGGTTATGTATTAACAAAAATAAAATGATTTCCTTCACATATTTTTGGTGATAAATGCTGTCAATAACTGATCCAGTTTATGTACCATTAAAAATATTATCGTGACATATAAAATGTTATGGAAAATTAGTGTGTTATATTAAAAAAGAGAAAAACATAAAAATTCTTCAGAACAATTTTATTGACAAATGTGAACTAAAAATTAATGATATACTGTAATAGCTTTAACTGTAACAATTTCAGTTACTTATGATTTAATTGAAATACTTTTTCTTAGTAATTAGACTGAATTTATAGGAATATTGAGCTGTATTTTTTTTTCTGAACTCTCATCAAATTTGAATAATATTTGGACATGGATACAATCTTCCGAAGGAATACATATTCAAAATCTAGCAGGAAAAGTGCATCTAAACTTTACAAACCACAATTTACTGCAAGCACATATATACTTTGGTTTACAAAGCTACCTGTAAATCTATGATTAAAGATTTGACAATATATCGCTCAACTAACCTCCCAAATGTAAAGAAAATACTCTAATCAATCTTCGATTGTTAAAAATATGATTATATGCACCCTGGTAAAGAAAGATTAAATCATTTACGCATACATCTTTCCAGATATAAGTCAGTGTTGTAAGACCACTAAACTAACACGGCTCTGCCTTTTTTCCACTAATATAACTTATTAGTTTAGTGGTCTTAGAACACTGTGGCATATACCTGGAGAGACATGGTTCAAATCCCACATGCCAGAAAAACTGTTTGTCACAAAACTATTAATTTCAAAGCCAACAGGTAACTCTGTGGATACTATTTATTGAGGGTAGACAACTTTCTCTTTTTTTGGCACTAAGACATTTTTTCTTATTTCCCAAATTCTCTAATAAACAATCATTTTTTATCTCCCAAACAAGGTTTAAAAACATATTTGTTGAACACCAGATAATAATTAAAAATAATAATCTTGACAACAAACACACAAGCAGCTACGGTGTGTCAAGATGCTAGATTCACGAATGCTGACGTCACCAGTGAAAAGGCCTTGAGTCTCGATGGTTACGGCTCAGCCCTCAAACTCCCCTAAAAATCTTTAAGGGTCTAAGAGAAAAAACTGGATAATGGTACTTTTTTCTTAAGCCCTTAACCGTTAGGTTTTTAATTATCAGCATGATCTTTATGTGCATTTCCTCATCCGATATATTGCAGAAGCGTATGGAATTCTTTGAAGAATTCCATACGCTTCTGCAATATATTGGAGAGAGTGCGAAGAACAAAATTAACACTAAAATTGCGTGGAAAATTTATTGGAGTGTTGGAAATCAAACTGTAAAAGTGCCTAAAAATGTAATTTATTAGAAATTTTATTTGCTGATAAATTGGACTTTCAGGATTTATTTTAAGATTCGAATTATAAGTGGATTTTTAATGATATTATTTGTTCTTTAAGTAACATTCTTTGAGATAACTGAATAGCAGAAAATGTTATTTATTTTATCCTAATTTCTTTTTCTTTGATGCAGGAGACGTTGGAGGAAAGAGAGAAAGTCTCCTTATTACCCAGAGCTGGTCAGCAGCAAGAACTACGTAGTGCGAGCGTCACTGCACGCCCCCTACCGGCTGTATCCAACTTGCCCAGCTATGGTAAGTTGTAGTACCAGGAAATTCATTTTATATTAATCTGACCATTTGCCGTATGTTAGTGCAGTTTAGAAACGCAAGGCAACAGACTTCTCTAAATGGAATATTTATAGAAGACCCTGAAATGAAGAGTGAAAACATCTGAAAGCGAGGATCCTTTTTAGATCAGAAGAGGGGGCGGGGGTGGCTCAGTCGATAGCGCGCCAGGTTCGTAATCTGTAGTTCCCAGGTTCGAGTCCCAGCTGGGTCAGCGTTGAGATTTATCCCCGCAAAATTCCCCGCCCTGCCCACGGTCAGTAGGGGACACCGATGGGCTTGGAAAGGCCGCCGTCCGTCGGATGGGACGTTAAACCGTGGCCCCGTGTGTGGGAGAGCCGAACCCTGCGCACGTTAAAGAACACGCTGGATGGCCTTGACGGGAGGCTACCGTCTGTCTCCCAACAGCTGTTCCAGTGGGTCAACTCCCCCAACCTTCTCTGAGCCTTCGGGGTCCATGTGACCTGGCCATTTAGTCCATGGTGTGCAAAAAAGTGCCGCTCAGAGGTAAAACAACCCAACCTAGACCAGAAGAGCAGTCCTCACCTTCCTCAATTCTAGAATGGTTAAAAAATTAGTATTTAGTAATTAAGAAACAATTTTTTGTGTTCATTAACTTCTTTTTACCCTAATTATTATCTACTACAAGTAATCCCATTTTGGGAGTAGTAAATAAAAATTACTGCATTTATAATTTTTTTCTTTCTATCACACTGTTTCACTCTTCCTACGCAAAATTTAACGTTTAAACAGATGTATGACCAGATTAATTTAGAATGCCGAAATAGACTATAAATGTGCAAAATTTGCGAGTAGAACTATATTTCAAAACCTTATTTTATGGAGCCATTCTAGTGGTTAGTAATATGTTGTGCGAAACTTATTTAAAAATTTAACGGTTTGAATAGATTTGTTATTAACAGTTGGGAAGGTAAGTGGGGCGGTCGCTCGCCACAATCCAGGGGGAGGAAAAATAGCCTTTTACGAAGCAAAATTTCAGAACTTTTTCTTTTTCTTTTGGGGATTTTATCATTTTTTTTCCGTTTGCTGCCCTCAGTACAGAGAGCAGTAAAACTGGCGCACTGCTATGGGGGTGACAGTAATAGTCACTCCCCCCGGCGGAAAATTACCTAGTTACGCCACTGGTTATAAGAAATGGCTTCCATCAGCTAATGCAGTTTGTACAGTCGCTCTAAAAAGTATCCGAACACTATGGTTGATTACAGAATTCAGGAAAAATATCTGGAGCGTGTACAGCAGCTGTACACGCTCCAGTTACCGTTCACAGCAAACTGGAGCGTGTGCAGTTACTGCACACGCTCCAGTTTGCTGTGAACGGTAACTGGAGCGTGTACAGTTGCTGTACACGCTCCAGATATTTTTTCTGAATTCTGTAATCACGTGACACGAAGGTTGCCAGATCACTAATTTCTAAAAAAGTCATTGCCAGATATTTTTTCTGAATTCTGTAATCAACCATAGTGTTCGGATACTTTTTTGAGCGACTGTACATGGGTTGTGCGATGCAGTTTGCACCAGTTCCAAATTCACGTAGTTTTAATTTAAGAAGGTGGGGTTATATTTATAGTAACAGGGAGGCAGTTAACATTTTGAGTGTGAGTGTTTCGGGGCTTCCTTAGAAAATATACGTTATTCAGATCCTCCTTCTCAAATAATTTGTAAAACGTTATATGTCACGTGTAAGTTTATTGTTCTACACTACTTAACAATTCTAACAAATCTAATTTTTGTGCTCGTTTTTAATTTATGTGTTATTTAAAAAAATTAAAATTGTCGGTGCTGTGCATCTTTCCCACCGAGCAGAGAAATCATGAACAAAATCAGTGTAATGTAGGCAAATGTAAGGAATTAATTGCTTCTCTTATATTCAATTTTATTTTCAATTGTAGATCATATCCGCAAAAACAGATCAGATGTCAGGCCCCGATCTGCAAATAAGTTTAGGAGCGGCAGGAAACGCAATCGAGCCGAAAAAATGTATAAGAGATTGGATTTCCAATGCAATATAACATTCCCACTCAGTCTTTAAAACATTTCGAGAAAAATGCTCGAAATATAATAAATAAATACCCTCTCAAGCAGCTGCTTGCCACAGAGGTCTGACAGGAGTCTGTCAGTTTAATATGCCACAGTAGAAGATCTGAGAGGATGGCAGGACCTCAGCAGTCAGCAGAAAACGATACGAACATCCATGCCTTACCCGGGGCTCGAACCCAGGTCCCGTAGATCAGTAGCCAAGAGCGCTAACCACTCGGCCACAGGACGGTAGCACGAAATATAAATAAGTTTAACCATTTTTGTCTCTATTATTAAACTTGCTATCATTCAGGAGAGGGTGGATGACCCCCTTGGCATCTCTCCCAACTCTCGATTCGGTCCGCATAGTGTTATATACAAACACCTTTTATATTGTTGAGAAACCAATAGAATTTCCAATTGAACTGTTAGTGTTTATGCAGGGATAGAACTGGGGGAGGGGGACGTCATGCCTCCGCATTGAGAATGATAGTAAGGGGAAGGGGGATTAAAAATTATTAAAATTATACATAAAAGATTTTCACGCATTTTCATGATTTTCCTCTAGAACGAAGTGGAAAATGTTACACTGAAATAAAATAAAGGAGAGTGGGGGCAAGCGAAGCAATCGAAAAAAGGGGGGGGGGAAGATGGCCATTCTCTTGGCCATCTTTTTTACCTTTTTGCGGCTCGATTGCGTCCGAAAAAAGTGCCACCACTCTACTTTATTTTATTCTTGATCCGGGTCTGTATGTATATAATGCTATGTGAAATATTAAATTTGTATTGAAAAAGAAATAGCAATTTCTTTGAAAAAGAAATAATCTTTTCTGTTTCTTAATATACGTATCATTTTCTTTTTCAGGATCCTGAGCTAGGGAAAACAGGAAGAGAAATTTACTCCCTCCCACCTGAGAAGATGAAGCCTTGCATAGCCACAATTTGCACGGGCAGCGCTCCCTAGCTGCACAGAAAAGAAACAGTGATGACCTCATTTCCTATTTAAATCCATGTTGAAATAAAAAATGGGTTGCTAGTCTTGCTGCGGGCAGCTTTGCCCACTCCACTGTTCCTCCATCAGTAGACATCGTACAGCAAACGTTGGTGGTCGATCCACCAGCTTTACCTTCCTACTACTACTGTTGCAATGGAGCTTATGTATGTGTTGTGTTAACGTGCATCAGAGCGGTCGTTTGTACGCCATGTAGCCAAGACAATGTTATATAATCCATGCGAGTGAAACTTGCAAGTTGCCGGACTTTGTGGTGACGACCCATTCCTCCGTCCAAGGCTACAACAAACAGGAAGATTCCTAGCTTCCAAACTTTGTGAATAATATAAGTGTGACCGCTAAAGCATGACTGGAATGTTTACGTCAGGCCTAACCTTGCCTGCGACTAAGGTGCACAGATACTGGCGCCATCTACTGACAGACTGCAAAAGAAACAACTGAACTGCTTCGCTATCTGACAGGGTACAGTGTGTTTTCAACATCTCCTGTTACGAACGATTGGTTTTTAAGTTAACGAAAAGCCATATTAATACTGTCAGTGGCTGTTGACAATTTTTCCTTACTGTTTTCGACAAATAAATATGTCATTCCTAAATCTACTTACACAGTCGTCTGTTTGCAGAAAACAAAGATGATGATCCGGTCGTGACAATGCTTACTGAGGTTCACAACGGCTAAAAAGAGAAATACGCTGCTGCCTACATTCCCATTATACTGTGTATAATATTTTGAAGATTTTAATATAATTTATCAGTTTACATGTCTTAATTTCAGTACTTCCTGCAGTGGATCATATTAAAGCACTTACATGTCTGAACTAGGGCTAATATTGTTTTTTAAAAACAGTTAACAGAACACTAAAAAAAGGCTTCATCACGAATATTAGGACAGCTTACATACGCAGTTTTAAATTCTAAGCGTTATGGTTTTTTAACTTTAAGGTTATTGTATTACCTCTAAAAGGACAAATAATACAATCCAAAAATTGGGTTGTTTTACTTCTGAGCGGCACTTTTTTGCACACAATGGACTAAATGGTCAGGTCACAAGGACCCCGAAGGCTGAGAGAGGTTGGGGGAGGGGACCTACTGGAACAGCTGTTGGGAGACAGATGGTAGCCTCCCGTCAAGGCCATCCAGTATGTTTTTTTAACGTGCACAAGGTATGGCTCTCCCATACACGGATTAACGTCCAATCCGACGGACGGTGACCTTTCCAAGCCCATCGGTGTCCCCTACTGACTGTGGGCTGGGCAGGGAGTTTTGCGGGATATTTTGCGGATATAATCAACGCTGATTCAGCTAGGACTCGAACCTGGGAACTGCAGATTACGACCCTGGCGCGCTACCGACCGAGCCACCCCAATCCAAAAGTACACAATGTTGTATTTGTGTGGTGATAGTGTATTAAAAGCAAATGAACACACTAGCGTCAGTTTAGATCAGTGGTTCCGAAATATTTCTGTAACTCTCCACTTTCATAGAATGATTATACTAATCTAAGAAGTATTCGACGTTAGTATTTGTTGGCTCAATCGGTTGCATGCCAAGCTCATAATCTGCAGTTTCCAAGTTCGAATGCCAATTGCAAAACAAAGATTTATCTACGCGAACCTATCTCTCTGACCCTGCCCTCGGTCAGAACTCGGTCCCACCGGTCTGCCACCAGTGGGCTTGGAGACCGAATCCTGATCCTTAGGGTTTTAAAGAAAGAGCTACGTCACTTTGATGAGCAAAACGAATGTGACTCTTCCGCTCTAATCCACTCTCTTTTTGACTTGGTTATTTCTGCATCTCTCCGTCGCCCCTCTGAGTGACTCTTACCTTAACCCATCCGGCAATACGAATTGAGTCAAGTGACGAAAGTGCAATAAAACCATTTGTTGGTGCTCACTTTTGCAAGTATCTGGAGACTACACAGCTGGGCCACAGATTACGTCTAATGAGCAATATTCCCATTTAAGACACTGCTGAAAATAAGCATACAGCAGAGATATATACCATAACAATAAATGAGATAATAAAAAAATTTTGAGGGACACGACACATGCTCCTACAGGGTTCATATTCGGAAAAATAGGTTGGCTACTCCATCTGCTGAATTTATAATATTCGATCAATTCATCAACTGTCTGAGCCCTACGAGGGCTGAAAGGTCTTATATACGGCTGAAGGACATCATCTTTATACCTCCGACCAGTAAGAGTGCTTCCCGCAAACACATGGAGAGGTGTTCGTTCACTTCACATAATGCTGCTCCATCAAATCACCAACACCATATTAATGTCATTATAGCAAGGCTCAGTCCCAGAGCAGGGCTGCTGAGCTGTGTCCTGATCATTCACCGGTGGGGCAGGAAGGGAAGAGGTGAGGTGCTGCTATTGGTGGCTAAGTCCTCTACACGGGACAGGGCAAGGTTATGGAAGGGGAGAGCAGGCTGCGGCTTCCCCGTCAGGTTCCTGATGAACTTCCAGACTTTTCCAGAAGGGGTGAAGACATTGATACTGGAGCAGAAGGATTGCCACCTGAACCTTTCACGGCAGTTTAGGTACCTTCTGATCGCAGCATGTAGTCTTCTAGCATGAAGAATGTCTGAAAATCTACCAGAGCAGCGGACATGCCTTTTGGCTTGGCAGCGAATGGTGCAAAGCTGCTTATAGTGGATATCCGGAGGGGGAAGATGTCTGGGAGTCGAGATCGTAACAGTGCAGGCATCAGAGACAGCAGTGAGGGCCTCTGACACTGCACTGAGATCTGTAGCTTCGATGGCAGCGAGTCCTTCAGACAAGATCTGCTGAAAGAGCTGCCAATCAGTAAGCTTTGACGTTCTTCACAGAGCTGCACATCCCTTGGGAAGCAAGGAGATGTGCAGTGGGACGTGCCCCAGGTGTCAGGGTCAACCGACCAGCTGAGGCTTTGACCAATGTTGGAAGAACAGAGGGTCAGGTCAATGGAGCTGTAGGTACACGGAGTTCTGTAGAACGTGGGTGAGCCATCGTTGGCGATAAAGAGATTGTGCTGCAAGATGTCATTCTCGGTATCCTTCCCTTGCTGATCACTGATCTCTCCGCCCCAGGATGGACTGTGGGCATTAAGGTCCCTAGAGAGAATCCAGGGCTGAGGACACTTGGATAGAATATCCTGTAAGGTGGATACAGGAAAGGCAGTGGAAGGCCAGATGCAACAGGATATCAGGGTGATATCACGGCTGTTCAGCCGGATGAGGCATGCTACGAAATCACTGTTCACATCAGTGAAAGTGAGATCAATAGCATGATGTGTGACATTCTTGTGCACAAGAATCACCACATTGTGGGAGAGCGGATGACTCTTGCTCGTGTGCACAATATAGGGCTTGAATCAGGGAGGTTGGCGTCACAGAGAGCAAGGATGGAAACTGTCATGATGTTGATGTAGCTCCAGACGTCAGCAGTCTTGCTCCTGAAGCCCCTGCAGTTCCACTAAAGGATGGAAGGGATGTTAGACACTCCGTTTGCCATGCTCATAGTCAGGGTGGAAAAAAAACCTTGGAGAAAAACTAGTCAACACAGAGTGTCTGGCAGTCCGCAAAGTGCGATATGACTGCTTAAGGGTTGTCAATTCGAGGTCGAGATTCCACAGAAAGAGCGGAAGTTACGACCTTGATGACATCCACAAGTAGAGAGAGAATGGTGGGCAGGAGGACCGTGTCCCCTGTGGTCCTTCCTGAAGTCCTGATGCGTCAAGGAGAAGGATGGCTTCTTCAGATCAAGCCGAAGAACAGCCCTGCTCTTCCTTGTCCCCTTTACCTTCTTAGCCAACTGCTTGGTCTGAATGGGACAGCAGTCCGCTGCAGAGGTTGCAGCGGAATCCTGCACTTGGAGGTACCTGTAGCACAAGGGGCCTCAGGGACAGAGGCAGAGGTCATCACCACAGGAAGGGTAGTGATAGGGGCCAGGGAAGCAGCAGGAGCAGAAGGTGCCTGTGCTTGAAGCACAGGCATCTCTGCTGACACTACCTCCACGGCAGCAGCAGGGGTCACGTTACCTCTCGTGGCAGAAGCAAAGCTGATTCAGCAGTCAAAGAAACGCCTACTGTACATGGACATCTTAGAGGAGGAGGTGGCATGGGTGTCACCATGGAGTGTGGAAGAGGGACCTTCCCAACCGTGGTGCTGTCCAAAGAGCAGAGATGACCAAGGGCTTCCCTCTTCTTCTCACAGGCAAGCTTTCTGACACAGCACCAGAGAAGGTGGTGGCATAGGTCCACCACAGTTAGCACAGATAGGGGGCCTGGTGTGCTTACACTGCTTGTGGGAGTAAGGCCCACTGCAGCACTTACACAGCACTGTACCTCTGCAATTCTTAGCAATGTGCCTGAAGCATTGGCACTTCAGACACTTAGGTGGGGCCTTGGTATGAGACTTCGCTGGGATCTGGTAGAAGCCCAGGACAACTTTCCCAGGTAAGGGGAATTCACTAAAGGTAAGGACTACCTTCTTAAGGGGAATCTTGTTGACCCCAGAATCCGAGGGAAGATAGCAGTACATATGTCATACCGCTGTCACTCTCTGATCCAAGAGGGCATCAAGGATCCCCTCATCAGTAAGGGAGGTGTCAATATCATCAATGAGGCCCTGTGGCAGGCAGTAAGAAGCTGGGTAATCCACAGTTACCGGGATATCTAGAATGGAGGTGGTGCATAGGAGCTTCTCGGCAAGTTAGGGAGTGCTGACCTTGATGAATAAGCTTCCTGTCATCAAGTAATGAGACTCCACAATTCATGCCCCGAGAATCTTCGCAATCTCTGTGGAGATGGGGTTCAGATTGTAAGAGCTCATGAGTCGTGAGGAGGCCAAGGTCACTATTAAAGGAATAGGCTTGGCACTCTTCCTCTTACAGCTGACAACAATGAAACCATCATCAGCTCTCTCAGGCAGCTTCAGATCGATGTCCATGGCATTGCACAGATCAATGAGGGGCTGCTCATCCTCAGTCGAATCTGCTGGGTGAGGGCCGGCAGCAGCAGTCTCAGCTGCAGCGCTATCAGATGCAGCTGAAGGTGCTGCAGCAGCACAGACGATGCTGTGGTATAGGGGAGGCATTGCCATGGGTAGCAGAAGAGGCACGCACAGCAATGTCAGTGGGGGAGGTCCACCACTCATGACAGCAGCTGTGGAGGACCTGGAACCTCAGAGGAAGAGACTGAGGTGACAGTAGAGGGGTCTCGCCATTCATTGAAGCTTTAGTGGAAGGACTTGGCACCTCAGAGGTGGTGCCTGAGGTGCCTGAAGAATAAATATAGGGAGACCTCAAGAGAGAGAGCGCAAGGGGCAGGACGTCTTGTCACGAGGACTGGTGGAGGTTCTCCTATTCCTAGAATATGCATGCACTGTCCTCTGAGGCAAAGCGCAACAAGTCTTTTCTGCAGTGGACTGCGACACTCCGGGGAAAATCCACTTAGTGGGAGGGTCTGAGTGCACAAATTCAGGCGAGCTCACAGACCCTCCTTTCTTTCACTTAAATCCTGGGATGAATATCATTCCCAGAATCTAAGCAAGTGCACAAAGAAAAAATATAACTACAGTATTAATGGAAAAAACACTTACCAAAGGAAGCTGAAGAAACCCTTGAACAGCAACAGGACCTTGCAGCTTGCGAACTAAAAGCACTGCCATCTGAAACTGGAATTATTGAACTAGATAAAAACCATTTAGTTTGCGAACTAAAGGTGAAAGTGAAATTGCTTCGAATTGAACTAATAGTTTGAGAACTAAAAGCACTGCCATCTATCTACTGAAACAGGAATTAATGAACTAGAGATCATTTAGGTCGCGAACTAAAGATGAAAGGGAATTGCTTCGAAGGAACTAATAGTTGGATAACCAAAATCACTACCATCTATCGTCTGTAACAGGAATTACTGAACTAGAAAATGTTTAATGCGATGGAAGGTGAACTAGTTCACTTTGGTCTTTGTCAGTGAATTGTAAAATTAGAATGTAGCAGTGTAATGGTGTTAGAAATGTTGATTCCCATCGAATGACATCTGAATGCCATGGTGTATTTGAACATCATTGCTGACCAAGTTCATCCCTTTATGGTTACGGTTTATCCTCATTATGTTGGACACATTGAGCATGAAAATGCACCTGCTCACAAAGCACCAATTATCATCAAAGTTCCAGGAACATGCCAACTACTTTTTTTTTTGCTTCATTGGCCTGCACAATCCCCAGATCTAAACCATATCCAGCATCTTTGGGATGAGGTGTTAACGGCTGTTTGCAGGGAGACTGCTGCCATCCAATTTGCAACTGTGTGACACAATCATTTCCGCATGGTATGACATTTCTAGCAGATATTATTTGGGCTCAAATTTCGTCGAGCTAATTTGATAATTATTGAGCTCGAAACACTTGTGAGTTTATTGGCTGCTTGGTGTAGTCAGCCTGCCCAAGGTTAGGAATAGAAAAAAAAATAGTTATTTTATTTTTCTAATTGTAGTACCATTTAGAATATTTATCACACCTTCCCAACTAGGGAAAAAGCAAATGGCAGCTGTCATTGTAAACTTCGTAATTGCCACACTTTACCACTTGAATAGGAAGTTTTCGATGAAACTTTAAAATATTTATTCAAATTTGTTCTGCTTTCTAAAATTTTCGACATCAGAAGGTGGAAATTAAAATTAATATAAGTGTTGGCAAACATAAAGAGTTTTTTATTAGTACTTATTTAACTAAAAATCTTTTTTAAATATTTTTTTAAATTAATTAAATTTCAAAAAGAAATTTATTTTTATAAGTTAGCAACACAATGAAACAACTATAGATAGTGCAATCGATGTATCGATTGTTTTCCAAAAAATCGATGACTATCGATTGTAAAAAAAAAATTTATAGTTCCCATCACTAGTGATCAGCAAAACAGCCTGAGCAAAATGCAATGATCTCTGCCAGCTGTCCCCCAAAAACACACATATCTTTGCAGCACGTAAACTGTTTGTCTCTTGTTGGTTTTATTTTGAAGGACTTAATTAAATTGTCCTACATTCTAGAAAGTCATTTATGAATTCTTCAGGCGTGTTATTTTAATTGAACAAACCGAATTTTAATCTATTATTTGCGTTTATATAACGAATGGTAGGTTCTCTACTATTGAAATAGTAGAGACAGTAACGTGCGCCATCTATCGACAGTAACGTGCCCTAAACACTCGGAATTTATCAACACATCATTGCATAAAAATTAACGTTTACCATCGAAAGGAAATGAGTCAATAAGGAAAGCTCTAGCCCTATCCCTGACTATTTACCTCCAGAATTCATTTTTTATGTAAATATTTCAAAAACCGTACTTCTCAAAGCGATGGTCTGCCAAGCCATTTTTGAGATCCGTGCCATCGGTCCTGATCATTGAGTTCGTGCAGATTCCACATATCATTGTTTCTATCATTCAAATATCTAAATAAATAATTTAAATTAAAATTTTATGTTTTTTCTTATTTGAGGATTTTTTTATGTATTTTTTTCAAGTGAAATATTATAGGCCTTAAATAGTTCATAGGATCTAGGCACTGTGCCTAGTCGGCCTAATGGATAAAGCAACCCTAGTTGGATCTATGGTAATTACCACACACGTTTCAAAACACAATATTTTGTCTGGTCACAGAGAGATGGCAGCATACCTACAAAATGTCTATGGAAAAACTACGGTCCATCACGTTTAATGCAATATTTTTAGGTAAGTTTAAAATGCTAATGTACAATGTTTATTTCTAATAGCATGACTAAAATGGCATTTGTGATATTTATTGCAATTCTGTGCAGAGTATGAAGCAGAAAAGTACACTTACAAGATTTCGTTCTCCCTTTCTTATATGAAATTGCAAGACAAAGTAATGTTGATGTTTACTTCTGCCATCTGTTGGTGAAAATCCACACTACCAAATATTTTTACTTCTCCGAATCGTATCGGAATAGCATTATGTATTATTTTATTAATTCTAAAAAACATCTCATTCAAGGAGCAAGGATCGACAAAATATCACGTTATACTGTGAAGTATGGGAACCTGAGTCTGAAACTTCAATCGCCAGTAGATTTATTTGAAATCCGTTGCTCACAGACCGAACCAAAAGAGGACGATAATCCGCACTTCCCAGGATAGAGCCCAGTGGAGGACTGTGCACCGGGGACACCGGGAGATTTCCCAGTAGGCCAGTCGGCTCTTCATTAAAAAATAATGGACTGAAGACCATGGTAAACTGCGGTGAAAGGGTTGGTGGAAAATATAAAAGAATGGAATTGAAATCTCAGGGTTTCGGGTTGGAGTTGCAAAACACAAACAACACGTGGGGAGGAAGAGTCGCTTCACAGTGACGCAAAACGGAAAAATAATGGGACAAAATCGCCATTTTTGGAAATCACAAAAGATATAGTTAATACTGACGCCAATTGTCCAGTGCATATGTTATTACAGTGGACTCCCAGTATAACGTGTCCCCTATAACGTGATTTCGTATAAGGCGACGAGAAAATTGCGACTAGTACTCATACAGCGCGATAAACAGTCCCGCATTATGCGTAAGATAAATTTAACATTTTGACATAGTTTTTGATTTTTTGTTTAGAAAAGCAAATGTATACACTTATCTGTTGTTTATATATGCACAGTGAAGCTGACAGCTTTTAAAGATGTAAAGGTTTATCAAAAAATAATGTGCATATTTAAAGATATGAGGAAAATATTTTTATTCAACTTTTAATTAAAATAAAAATATGCACTTCACAATTTAACATTCATTCACAATCCGAAGTATCAAGAAATAAGTTCCAACGAAGCCGTCTTGTTAACATTGGTTGTACAGATTCATCGCTTGAAGATCATCATCATCAAACAAAAATAAATGTTTCCTCTGGATATGTTCGAGTGTTTCGACCCTCTCCTCCAGATGGCAAGGTTGGATAACGTCAAGAAGCTGATGACATTTATGTTACAAAACCGCGATAAAAAAAATTCTTAAATCCTATGGAAAAGATTCGCATCAATTAAAAATTTGATTCTTTCATTGTAGCAAACTTTGCGCTTAGTCAGATCTTTTTGTCCAAGTGCAGACTTAGTTCAAAGATGTTTTCTGTTTGTAATCTTGCTATTAAGTTGTTTCTCCGGATCGAGTTTGGATTGTTTTACCTCTGAGCGGCACTTTTTTGCACACCATGGGCTAAATGACCAGGCCACAAGGACCCCGAAGGCTCAGAGAAGGTTGGGGGAGGGGACCCACTGGAACAGCTGTTGGGAGACAGATGGTAGTCTCCCGTCAAGGCCATCCAGCGTGTTCTTTAACGTGCACAGGGTATGGCTCTCCCGCACACGGGACCACGGCTTAACGTCCCATCCGACAGACGGTGGCCTTTCCAAACCCATCGGTGTCCCCTACTGACCGTGGGCAGAGCGGGGAATTTTTGCGGAGATAAATCTCAACGCTGACCCAGCTGGGACTCGAACCTGGGAACTACAGATTACTAGCCTGGCGCGCTACCGACTGAGCCACCCCCGCCCCCAGCAAAGCATGAATCGCCGTTTCCTTTACGTTGCACGTGTGGCAATTGGGGGAAAGAACTTTTCTCGTCTTGAAAAGTGAGTCATTCAAGAGTGATGCACCTGTTCTGAGTCTGGTGATGCACACAAATTTTCTTCTTGAAAGGTGCAGATCACTAAGTGGAAGGATCTTGTTCTCTGCTAATTGTCGACGATTGATCTTTCTTTCAACGATGACTTGGAAATGATGTAGGAAGTTCTCCTTTGGATTTCTTTATTTAATTTAGAAACATATAAATAACCAATTTGCAAATGGAGGTATTTGTCATTGTTAAGGGCCGACTTTGCTAAGAAATCAGCAATTTCGTTTCCCTGGACACCTACATGTCCAGGGATCCTTTGCAAAGTAATTGTGGAACCTTTTTCAATAATTTGATGAATGGGCTCCAAGATGTTTAGGAAAAGCCCATTATTCTTGGAATGACATGGATCTTCCCTATTACTGAAGGAAAAACAAAGATGAGCTACTATCTGTAAGTACAACAAAATTAGATTTTAGTTGTTTAAAACACCACTTTAGAGCCATTTCAATTGCTATCAACTCAGTAGTCATAACATCTGAGGCACCTTGCAGACTGATAGCTTCAAAGTGAGACATTTCTGAGACCCAGAAAGCCGCTCCAGCTTTTTGTGTTAACTTGTTTAAAGATCCGTCAGAGAAAATCTTAATATGATTTTGATATTTTTGTTCTATGAGCTCCTGAGCAATAATATTTTGAACTGAACTATCAAATTCTTTTTAGATGTGAAATCTGGAATGGAAACAAAGCAATCAAATTGTTGAAAGGTCCAAGGAGGTTTTTCAGAAAGTTTATCTACCTCATAACTTTGTGCTGAAATCAAGTCAAAGAGGGGATGTCAGAAGATGGAAGTAGTTACATCACTGATCTTCTTCCCTGATTCAAAAAGGATTTTATCAGTCACTGGGTGATATTCTTATTTGAAGAGCAATCTTGAGAAGTGTGAAAACAGCACATAAGGTCTTCTGATGGAAAGAGGTGAAATATTATTAACGAAAATTACTTTCGTTAATTTAAGGTGGAATATTATTAACTGAACAAATTAATAAACTTGACAAACTGGACGAATAGTTTTGAAGCAAACGACATATAGAAGGCTTCATTAACAAGAACTGTATACGGGACGACCTGCAGTTTGCATTCCCCTCACTGCGTGCGGGAGCAGAGGCAGGTTGTCCTGGTGCAGACAACACTGGGACTGGACCGCAAACCAATGTGTCAATGTTCTCTTCTGTAACTAATCCAGATTCAGTTTGCAGAGTGATAGTAGTTGTCTGGTGAGAACCAGTTATCACCCTCAAACATCAGAGAAATGCACCATTACAGAGGGTGGTGGTTTTGGGTTGGGTTGTTTTACCTCCGAGCGGCACTTTTTTGCACACCATGGGCTAAATGGCCAGGTCACATGGACCCCGAAGGCTCAGAGAAGGTTGGGGGAGGGGACCCACTGGAACAGCTGTTGGGAGACAGATGGTAGCCTCCCGTCAAGGCCATCCAGCGTGGTCTTTAACGTGCACAGGGTATGGTTCTCCCGCACACGGGGCCACGGCTTAACGTCCCATCCGACGGACGGCGGCCTTTCCAAGCCCATCGGTGTCCCCTACTGATCGTGGGCAGGGCGGGGAGTTTTGCGGAGATAAATCTCAACGCTGACCCAGCTGGGACTCGAACCTGGGAACTACAGATTACGAGCCTGGCGCTCTACCGACTGAGCCACCCCCGCCCCAAAGAGGGTGGTAGTATACTTGCCTGGAGTGGCATTATGTCACATGGCTGTACATAGCTCAATCCTTTTCTAGAGGAACTTTGACAGGCCTCAGGTAGACAAAATCTTCGAACCCTTCGTGAGGCTTTTTCGGGGTGCTGTTGGCTCACAATTTCAGTTTATGGATACAAGCTTCCACACAGGGCTGCTTTACTGGATGATTACCTCGAAAATGAAGACATCCGTTATATGACACGGCCTACATATTTCCCAGACCTCAAACCTTCTTGAGCAGGTATGGGGTGCATTTTAGAGATGGATTTCAGTTCGTCAACCTCCTCCCAGAGGGGCGGGGGTGGCTCAGTCGGCAGCGCGCCAGGCTCGTAATCTGTAGTTCCCAGGTTCGAGTCCCAGCTGGGTCAGCGTTGAGATTTATCTCCGCAAAATTCCCCGCCCTGCCCACGGTCAGTAGGGACACCGATGGGCTTGGAAAGGCCGCCGTCCGTCGGATGGGAAATTAAGCCGTGGCCCCGTGTGCGGGAGAGCCATACCCTGTGCACGTTAAAGAACACGCTGGATGGCCTTGACGGGAGGCTACCATCTGTCTCCCAACAGCTGTTCCAGTGGGTCCCCTCCCCCAACCTTCTCTGAGCCTTCGGGGTCCATGTTATCTGGCCATTTAGCCCATGGTGTGCAAAAAAGTGCCGCTCAGAGGTAAAACAACCCAACACTCCTCCCAGAACTCTCTGGAGTTCTGATCTGCTCATACAAGAATGGGATAAAGAAGAATTCTAAGAAAAGCTTTTTATGGTAATATGTGACTGAAGATAAATCAAATCTATATAAATCTCCATTTTTAGTAGTAATAGTTGCTATTTGAAATGTTACGGAAGCTGGAATCTTTAACGTCAGTAATGTACTGCCATGAAATGCATATAATATTAGCGAATATGAAAGAATTACTGACACAAACATCTAAAACCTACACTTGTTAAGCATCCCGAACAATACTTATTATTTAAGTTGTAATTAACTTTCGAGATGAAATCTTATATCTCCATTACTATTGTTATAATCCAAACTTCAATAATTCTTTAAATGCGTAACCAAAAGTGCTGAAATTTGAGAATTAAATAGATTTGATTGAGATCTTTAATTTATCTTCACACTTTTTAATAAAAGGCTTATTTTAGAAATTACAGAGTTTCGAATTAAGTTTCCTATTCACATAAAATGGGATTGTAACCTAACTTTTACGCACCAGTGCATTATTAAGAATATCAAAAGAATAAATTGCATTTCGAATACGGTCATATTTGTATTTTTTTCACCAGACTATATGGCTGACCCCATAATTTCTACTACTACTGCTCTGCGCTAACCATAGTAGTACCCTGTCGCTATTTTTACTGATGTAATCCTCACTGTCGTTTTTTATTTTTACGAAAATAACCTCACTTTTTTTTATTTGCAAATATCTCCCCCCCCCCCGCTTTAATGAACCCATATCCTAGAGGAGTGTCACTAGACTGTCTGCTGAGAAGCAAACCTACGGCTTGAAGATGCTTTCCATCTCATCATCATGCTCCCTGAAAAGAGAAATTTGAGATTATTTTTAAGTATCTGACCTTTATCTATTCATCTGTTCTCTTGCAAGCCGAGAATATCAAGGTTTTAAAGATGGAATTCTTGTTCGGTGGAATTCAATAGAATAATCTCTGTGCAGAGTTCTCACATTCCAAGAACATGTGAAGAGAAATTGGTTAGTGGGATATTTAAAAGAAATTATGTTTGTTGAGAGAGGAAGTGCGGATAGTATCAAACAGTTCCCTAATTGCAGGCATGTATTCTGTTTCCCCCACTACTAAAGGCTGAAGCTATCTAAAATCGTAGGGCTTTCTCCAATATGACGATGCCCGTAAAAGAAGGGTTCAGGTGCCTGCAATGGTCTTGCTCAGGATTATCCACCAGCTGATAAAACGTATCCTGTGAATCTATTCAATTGGGGCTGTCAACCCACAAGCAAACAAAAAACACAGCGGAAGATTCTCTCTCAACAGACGTCCAGCAAATTCAGCATCCATAATCGAGCTCAGAGCCATTATTCCATTCACGTTGGTATATACGGTTAGCACCAGGACCCTGTGTAGTTGACCACTCCTCAACAGGATCGAAAAAAAGAAAAGTAGACATAGTAGTCTAGATCAGTTGGCCACACCGATCTGGCAGCCCTCCTTTTCCGTTCCCTTCCACAAGAGAGTATCTCTTTTAAAAGGCACTAACGGTCTGCACCACGAGAAGGCGGGATCGGACCTGACTGGTTCTGTGCATCATCACAGGGGATTGTTGGTGTATAGCTCTCCTTCCAGTGAAAACCAAGCTACCATATATAAAAAAACTTTCCTTTTATTATATGAAACAAATAGGTGACTTTTTAAAAATAAAATGCAAAAATTAAAAAAGTATTTATATGCGGCCAAAAAAAAAGCTAAAAAAATATTACCATTGAAGAAATTATTTATTCAATCTATATCAATTTCAAAGGAAGGTGGTGTAAAAGCAGTTTTTTACTCTGACTGAAAGAAACTGGTTTTGGCGCCATATCTTCCTTTGAAATTATCATGAATTGAGAAGTGATTTCCTCATTGGAAATATGACTTTTTACTTTTCAGGAGATATATATATAAGAAGATATAACGTTGTTAATTTATCATAAAAAATGATACCGGTATCCGTATGGGCGAACTCGTGATTGAACGGACATCGATGCACGTGTTTCTTTTAGGGTGCTGACCTCAGCGCGTGTACTACTTTATTTATTCTACGCACGTTACTAAGAGTTTTATCTCAGTTTCCACAGATTTAGATCCCCCCATAATACTTGATCGCATGGTCCCAAATTTCGCGTTTGGGTTCTCCTTGTATTACTCCGTATTGGATTAAAAAATCGGGTCCTTACCAGTGATGGGATGGGATTAATGCCCTTGCGAACATGGACGATTTGACAACGGAAGGGGACTCTGATGACATCGCCACGTCTTTCTCGGTTCAAATTTGTGGAAGTTTCATCAAAATGTTTCAAATTATACTTACGGCAAAATGTAGCTAATATATATATACATTATTTGATTTTTTTGTGTCAACCACTCAGCAGGCTCTATTACTACACTGCTGAAAGTGCAAATCGCAACACCGCTAAGGACGTGATGCATAAGCCCGAACTGACAGGACAGAAGCTATAAGGGTAGATGTGTAAAGGATCAAAAAACGGAAAGTCAGAACGCAAGGTACGTGCTTTTATTGCAGATTCATCAGTACATCGTAGGTCTACCTCAGGCGGTTGTACAAGCTTGTGGACGCCTCGGAATTATCTCAATCAGATGGTTAATGGTGTCCTTGATGAATGGTATTTGGAGGAATAATTTTATTTACTGTGTTATTCTGCAGTCAAGATCTCTTATTTTGACACACAACCAACTTTCGTACATCACTTTTCAATGGCACGAATGAGTATTTTCAGTGTCACGATGAATTTTCAATGAGGAGGAGAGGAAGGAAAACACGTGGGAGAATTTTTTATAGCCTATGGCACTCTGCACATACCAAGCTTTCATTTTATACAGAGGGTCCCGTTAATGGCGGAAAATAATGGCATAGCTCGATCCCTCGTCGAAAACTATGAGCCTGGCTTATGATCTGCACTATCAGGCTCTCAAGCATCAGGGAGTATTTGTGCAAGATAGATCACTACCTCATATCGCGAGGCCTGTGAAATGTATTCCGATGATGCAATTCCACGACTATGTCCTTTCTCGTCATATCCCTAATGAATGGTAGTAATCCCTATTGTAAGCAGTGGGATATGAAGCGGGTAGGTAAGGTTGTAAGCTGCCCACCCTGAAAATTTAGAAAGTGGGTAAAGAGTTGTTTTTTTTTCCACTCATACACGAATTTTAGATTAGATTTAAACCTCTCATGCTATGACTACAGAGAAACGATTTCTGCATTTTTATTTTTCCTCAAATTGAAGATAAGAAATGATTCAGAGATACACTCTTGAAATGGCACAGGGTTTCATATATGCCGATGTTAAGATTATCACAGTAAAATAAGAACTGATTTCTGGTGGGATTATGGCATCCACCTTGGTTGGAAGCTGTGATGTTTCGGGCATAACGTCTGTATAAATTCTGTCATCCTTTATTTTTGGTCTTCTCATGTAACTGACTGTAGGCCTCCTGTGCTTACTGCAACTGACTTTCTCGCCGTGGGCTACCTGAAGGCACAGCTGCGCTTTTAGGTCCTGTAAACAATCCCTGTGCTAACAATCAAGGAGCTGGCAGCCCTACTATCATAGTTGAGTGTTGTTGCTGCAGTGATGCATATCTTCAACGTATCCTCTCAGATCTTCTACTATGGCATATAAACTGACAGGCTCCTGTCAGACCTCTGTGGCAAGCAGCTGCTTGAGGGGGTATTTATTTGTTTTATTTTATGATCAACAACATTATATATATATATGCTGTCCATGTCAGAAGGAATACCTCCGATTCCACTGTCCTAGCAAAGGATCTTTATTGAATAACATTGTTGGTCATTGTTACAACGTTTGTGATCTTTGATAGCAAGTTCCTGGGGACATATCTGCGCGATTTCAGTTCTTGTGGACTTAGCTGGGATTTTTCACATCAATGTAGCAGTTTCTTCATAACAAACCTGTATTTGAGGCTAATCTGAGGGGCTTTTTAAGAGGACAAAATTATTATGCTATAATACTCGCCCAGCCCGTACAGAACATTCTTATACATTTAATTGTTAACTCTCAGAAATTGCAATTTTCTGTTCCTTAGCGCGCTTGGCTACTGATCTACGGGACCTGGGTTCGAGCCCCGGGTAAGGCATGGATGTATGTATCGTTTTTCTACTGATGTCCTGCCATCCTCTCAGACCTTCTACTATGGCATATAAACTGACAGGCTCCTATCAGACCTCTGTGGCAAGCAGCTGCTTGAGGGGGTATTTATTTTTTTTCTGTGCACTCCAATTAGGCCAATATGGCAAATAACTGTTTGAGAGAGTAATGTCAATGATCACAAGGAAGAGGATGCTGACCATGTTTAACTTCGAATATTGACCAATCTCGCCTCCAGCGTGTTCTCGTTTGGTAAGCTATCAGTTGTTACTAAAGGTCACCTCTGGTGCGTATAATCGGCAATGTGAACTGCCAGTGATTCGTTGATGACGACGACATGTGATCAGTCACACTCTCATTTGTGACGGGTATTCTTAACATCATCTTCCAAAAAAGATAAAGTTCATCCACATACTGCTGATATCTTCAAGGCGTGTCTAAAGACACCCAGACTATTCCGTCAACATTGACATTACTCTCTCAAACATGTGTGGGACATGATCTCAGATGTCCAAAATACAGGTATACTAAACTAAGAGAGCACAAGGGGTGATGGCAACATCCCCCAGGCACCAACAGAAATCTCTATGCCGCGACGTGTCCCTGAATGCATCGCGAACATCAGTTTAGTTCATCAGAGGTTTTACCACATACTAAAGACCGGAGAGCTCTGCCGTTCTTTTCATTGGTTGCATTGAGCTTTAAACGGAATCCTCTCATACGAATCTGATCATCTGTGATTAGGATGAGTTTCAGAAGATTTCTCCTCCTTCTTCTGGATGGGGCAATTTTAATGTCGAGCAGTGAACATTAACGTAAACAATTTAATTAATTAACAGGAAGATTCATTAATGAGGGGGGCGGGGGTGGCTCAGTTGGTAGCGCGCCAGGCTCGTAATCTGTAGTTCCCAGGTTCGAGTCCCAGCGTTGAGATTTATCTCCGCAAAATTCCCGCCCTGCCCATGGTCAGTAGGGAACACCGATGGGCTTGGAAAGGCCGCCGTCCGTCGAATGGGACGTTAAGCCGTAGCCCCGTGTGCGGGAGAGCCATACCCTGTTCACGTTAAAGAACACGCTGGATGGCCTTGACGGGAGGCTACCATCTGTCTCCCAACAGCTGTTCCAGTGGGTCCCCTCCCCCAACCTTCTCTGAGTCTTCGGGGTCCATGTGACCTGGCCATTTAGCCCATGGTGTGCAAAAAAGTGCCGCTCAGAGGTAAAACAACCCAACCCATTAATGAGGAAGAATCGCCGAAAATACGATCAAAAGGTGCTTATAAATTAACCCTTTTTTTTTAAATCAACTACTGAAAGTTTTTGATGTTGATTAAAAGTTTGAAATCATAATCCTGACAGATTATTAATATTACTTTTTAATCTATTTTTTCACAACTTCGAGCAGAACTGAAAATTTAAATTTTGACTGAGCTCCAGGCAAAACCGAAGTCGTCTGAGATATTTCAAGTCGCAGCTGATTTGATTTGTGGAACCCGCAGACTCAGAAACTATCTCTTTTGCAGCCCGTAGACCCAGGAAATATATCTTACGCTGAAAGGAAAAGATATACCGCATCCACATGTTCCGGTATATCTTTTTAGGTTTCTGAAAGAAGGTGGCTGTTTATCTTATCTTATTGGAGATCGTATTAGGAGGGGGGGTAGCTCAGTTGGAGCGCACCAGACTCGTAATCTGCAGCTTCTGGGTTCGAATCCCTGCTGGCCCAGCGTTGAGAGATTTATGTCCTCAAAACTTCCCGCACGGTCAGAAAGGGACACCGACGGGTTTGGAAAGGCCGCCGTCCGTCGGATGGGGCATTAAGTCGTGGTTCCATGTGCGGAAGGGCCATACCCTATGCACATTAAAGAAGAACGTGGATGGCCTTAACGGGAGGCTACCATCTGTCTCCCAACAGCTATTACAGTGGGTCCTCTCCCCCAACCTTCTCTGAGCCTTCGGGGTCCATGTGACCTGGCCATTTAGCCCATGGTGTGCAAAAAAGTGCCTCTCAGAGATAAAACAACCCAACCCAACTCTCTTCTCTATGTACGGATGCTCACGCGTACAATCTTTTTTTATTTTCCTAAGTTGCTCTGCCCCAGATACAAATCTCATTCTCCACCCCCACTGCCATTCCCTCGTTTTTATGTTCATGCATTTTTATACATATTAGTCAGTCAATCGGTGTCCCTCTCGGGTCAGTGCCCCTAACAATCCCCCCCCCCCCCCCTCATCCCTTCCTCCCCGGGTACAGAATACCAAAGATCGTTGCTGCTAACGCCCAGTAGGCAAAAATCTATATTTACCGAAAAGCTAGAACATTAATGGCGATTTCATCCTATTTATTATAAGACGTTTCGAGCTCTGATGATACCATAAGGAAAATGACTTTCTAGGCTTTGCGTGCTCGATCGTTTGTTCCTCCTGAGTGATTCTATTCGCACAAGTTTTATTGGCCGATTATTGCCTTCAATTCACTATTTCTTCATGTCGGACATGTGCGGGAGATAGCCGAAGATAAGGACGACTGCATTGTTACAATAAAAACCGAAGATGAGCAATGATGCGTGATCTGGCTCCAGGAGAACTTCTCTAGAAGCTCTTTTAGTCCTCGACCACTTCGTCTCATTCCTGAGGATAATTTCGCGAATGCTCTTCAGAAGGGACACGTAAACGAATGTCCAGCTGTTTTCAAAGAGTTATTTGATTGATACTAAAGTTGGCCCGAGGGAAAATAGTGACAAATGCAATTATCAATCCTAACCCGCATTTGCAAAGCTTTTCAACATCCGATGGCACTTTTCCGCACAATTGCTCTCTGGTGTTTGTATGTTTATTCTTTGGGTAAATGAAAAAGAGAAGCTTTCGACAAACGTAGAAAGGAAAAGGTCAGAGGTCGCAGTTGAGTGCTGTGGAATTGTTCTAGAACAAACGAGGATTTCAGAAATTTTGAGAATGTGGCTTCAGAGGAAAGTGAAACGATGGAGAAGAATGCAAGATAACTTTTTTTTTTTTGTAAAACGCTTGTCAAAGAGCAAAAATGGATTGTGGACTAAAAGTCTAACATTTGATGCTGCGAATCACTCTCCATTACAATAAGGACGTCGTAAAATAGGGAAAAATGTAAAAAAAGGAAAATTGTCTGAAACCATGTGGGATTGGAACGAACGAAAAACAAATTTTTGTCCATCAGTTTCCTCGTTTTGTGCACTTGCGTAGAAAATATTCTGACAACGAGGATCATGCACATAAGAAATTAACTCGAAACGAAAGTTATCCGAATAACTCCTTGGACTCTTAAAAATGAATGGGCGAGGTGGCTCAGTCGGTAGCGCGCCAGGCTCGTAATCTGTAGTTCCCAGATTCGAGTCCCAGCTGGGTCAGCGTTGAGATTTATCTCCGCAAAATTCCTAGGGGCGGGAGTGGCTCAGTCGGTAGCGCGCCAGGCTCGAATCTGTAGTTCCCAGATTCGAGTCCCAGCTGGGTCAGCGTTGAGATTTATCTCCTCAAAATTCCCCGCCGTGCCCACGGTCAGTAGGGGACACCGATGGGCTTGGAAAGGCCGCGGTCCGTTGGATGTGACGTTAAGCCGTGGCCCCGTGTGCGGGAGAGCCATACTCTGTGCACGTTAAAGAACACGCTGGATGGCCTTGACGGGGGGGCTACCATCTATCTCCCAACAGCTGTTCCAGTGGGTCCCCTCCCCCAACCTTCTCTGAGCCTTTGGGGTCCTTGTGACCTGGCCATTTCGCCCATTGTGTGCAAAAAAGTGCTGCTCATAGGTAAAAGAACCCAACAACTTAAAAATGACCGTTAAAAGGCAAAATTTCCCGGGATTCTTTTAGTCCTTAAAAGTTTATTGAATGAAAAAATGTAATTTCAGTCAATTTTATCTCCTATATTTTACTAAAGTGGGTCATAATTCATTAGATGTATTTTTGAATCATAGAGTAAACATATAACGAATGGTAATAAAACATGAATGTAATCTAAAATGGCAGCCTTATAGGTGTCCAGACACTTATGCACTCCTAACTGATTTGATTAATTGGCGTTCTACAGCATTTTTAAAAATCGCTAGTAGCATTGGCGTACCTTTTAAAATCTCGTAAAGGAATAGTGTTCCTTAATCTTTTTTAATTCTTGGTTGTGTTTTCTTATCTGTGAGACGTGTTTCTTACTGTAAAATACTTTGAATGGCCAGAAAACAACGATCCTCAAGTCTTGTAGCAAGAAATCCAAAAAAAGCCATATGATTTTCTTTCCCTAAGACACTAAGTGGTACAAACCTATCTGGATTGCCATGGCTCAGCTTAAATGATTCCTGATGAATATGAACCATTCATTGTGGGCAGAGCTCAATCGGCAGCCCTCCAGATGATCTGAATTCCCCATGTTCAAATCCCAACTGCGCCTGCGTTGAGATTTATTTCCGATGAGCCCCGACCCCGCCTTCGTACCGCCGTCTGTAGAATGAAATGTTAAGCTGTGGCCACCGTGTGCAGACGAGCCATACCCTGGCACGCCAAAGAACAGGCTGGGATGACCTTGACGGGAAACTCCCATCTATCTCCTAAAAGCTGCCCAGTGGATTATCTTCTCTGCACCTTTGGGGTCCTCGTGACCTGATCATTTAGCCCACTATGTGCAAAAAAAGTGTTCCTCAGAGGAAAAGCAACGATTCAATGTTCACACGCATGTACGATTACGGGGCGGGGGTGGCTCAGTCCGTCTCGTAATCTATACTTCCCAGGTTCGAGTCCCAGCTGGGTCAGCATTGAGATTTATCTCCGCAAAATTCCCCGTCCTGCTCACGGTCAGTAGGAGACACCGATGGGCTTGGAAAGGTCGCCGTCCGTCGGATGGGACGTTAAGCCGTGTCTCCATGTACGGGAGAGCCATACCATGTGCACGTTAAAGAACACGCTGGAATGCCTTGACGGGAGACTACCATCTGTCTCCCAACAGCTGTTCCAGTGGGTCCCCTCCCCCAACCTTCTCTGAGCCTTCTAGGTCAATGTGATCTGGCCATTTAGCCCATGGTGTGCAAAAAAGTGCCGCTCAGAGGTAAAACAACCCAACCCACGTACGATTACACCTTCAGCGCCCTTTGCTTTTGGGTTAACATATCGGCCATTCCCGCTCCCGCAGCAAGTCGCGATGATTCTGATGAAATATCTCCCTTCCTTCATTTCTCATGGTCTCCATTCATTATCCCATTCCATCCCAAGGGAGGATTTCCGAAAGCACCTCGAACCCTGTCCGTATCCCTCCGCAACCACCAAAGTTACGCACGAAGAAGGAGCCGGCTGTGTGAGTGTAATGTAGATGGAGGCGGCTTCTTCAAAGGTCATCAAGCCTTGTCGGTGTTTCGCTCGCTGACAGAGCCAAAGCCACAAACGACGACTTCACATTCCGCGGTAAAATGTGTAACAATTAATATATTTGCAATGTCGGATGAGAGCTTTGGTGAAAAATCAATTAGAAACGAGCGGCATTCAAACGAACTGACAATGTCAGCTATAAAACGATAAAACCCAAACCCATGCATGGGAATCTCACCTCAAGATTGAGGTTGGCCCCAGTGCAGGAAATTGCCTTCATAACCCGGAATTTCCGGGTTAAACCCAGAGAGTTGAGATCACTAACCACCATTTCAGCAACGACTATCAGAGGTATTAGTAGCAGTACAAATTGGAAACATTTTCTGATATCTATAAACATATTTATAATAGCAGCCTTCAGCTTTTGCTTAGAAAGTTGCGCTGAAGCTAATAATTATTCTCGTTAACCTTAAAAATCATTTGCTTGATTTATTTTCAAAAGTTCCTACAATGAGTTAAGGTTTTAACAGTATAAACTGGCAACTCAAAAAAGGAGATTTGAGCTCATTCATTAATCGAGTTGTGATGCAAACGTTATCAGTATTCAATCTGTTATTCATTTTGTCCTCTCTTAAAATCATTTTTAGCAAAGAGATTTTGAGAGCTGTAGTTTAAAATTTTCGGATAATATATGATATTTTTTCGACAGCTTTCATCAGCGACATCGATGGGCGGGGATGGCTCAGTCGGTAGCGCGCCAGGCTCGTAATGTGCTGTTCCCAGGTTCGAGTCCCAGCTGAGTCAGCGTTGAGACTTATCTCCGCAAAATTCCTCACCCTGCCCACGGTCAGTAGGGGACATCGATGGGCTTGGAAAAGCCGCCGTCTGTCGGACGGGTTGTTAAGCCGTGGCGCAGTGTGTGGGAGAGCCATACCCTGTGCACGTTAAAGAACACGCTGGATGGCCTTGACGGGAGGCTACCATCTGTCTCCCAATAGCTGTTCCAGTGGGTCCCCTCCCCCAACCTTCTCTGAGCCTTTGGGGTCCATGTGATCTGGCCATTTAGCCCATGGTGTGCAAAAAAGTGCCGCTCAGAGATAAAACAACCCAACCCAGCGATATCGCTACTACAGATGAGTTCACGCCCGAACCACTTCGATAAATGTTGAGGCCGAATTGGGGAAAGATAATTGGGGCCGAGGCCGAATTGGGGAAAACATTTCTCTGACGTATCATAAGACATTAAAAGAATTATAGAAAACCACATCGCTAATCATTCATTGGTTCTTATATTATTTGATATTATAGTTTAACGACAAAATTAAAATGTCAGTGCTAGTTAGAACAAAAATTATTAGAAACTATGTAAACCTCTCTGAAAGTTTGGGGCAAAACTTATCCCTGATATCCAACGATAACTTCATTCACAACTTTCCACAATTGACGCAGTACTTCATTCACAGCTGTCGTCGATAACGTACTGCTCCATTCACAAGGTAGGCGATGGCAGTGCACAAATTAGAAAAAATAAGAAGGTACTTCCCTACACAAAGGACGGAAATAATCTATATTAGGATGTCCCGGTTTCTCATACAACATACACACCTTGTGCCACAAATAGTTACACAAGGACATGTCCCGTGGTCTTAGTAGCAAGGCACGCTGATCACTATACCAGGTATGGTTTAAAAATCGATCCATAGTAAATACACAGATTACCTGTAGAGATAGACTTCAAACATCAGTTAAATTATTCTGAAAAAAAAATTCATCCCCGACACGGAGGGAATCGAACCCGGATTCGATGACCAGAAGGTCGATAACGCTTGAGCGTTATCGACTTTCTCATTAACATCTGAAATTCAATAGTACGATTAGAAAAAGTTGCATCTCCTTGAGTATAGATGGCGCTGTGTCAGCCACATTTCAGAGAAGAATTGTAAGGTCGTATTCTGAAAAATTTCGTTTCCCGAGGCGTGGTGCAATGGTAGCGTGCTCTGGCATAAATCGGGAGAGATGCGGGTTCGATTCCCGCCGTGTCGGCGATTAATTTTTTTCAGAATAATTTAACAGGTAGAGTTTGTTTCGGATTCTTTCAGAAGTTTTATTCCCTACCCACGGCCAATGCCGTCTGAACAGTATTGTAGGCCCCTGGGCAAAGCAATGCACTGTGGCCCCTACCCCCCCCACCTACAGGAATAAAAATGTAAAATAAAATAAATACCCCCCTCAAGCAGCTACTTGTCACAGAGGTCTGACAGGAGCCTGTCAGTTTATATGCCAGAGTAGAAGGTCTGAGAGGATGTCAGGACTTCAGCAGAAAAACGACTGGGGCTCGAACCTAGATCCCTTAGATCAGTAGCAAAGCACGCTAACCACTCGGCCAAACGGTCAATAAAATTAAGCCTATAGATTTATTGGTACTTTTAACAAAATCAATGTTTAAACATAAAATGCATGCTGTAAAACCAGGATGAATCAACACAAATTTTTGGGAAATTTAAAACAGTGGGGCCCCTGTGTGCCCATGCCTTAAGACGGCCCAGCCCACTGCAGCTAGGAACTCTATCATTTAACCCAACACTGCTCGAATTAAATGGGGTCACGTGTTAAGCCGTGGATGGCCTTAACGGAAGGTTTCCACTTGTCTCTTTACAGCTGTCCAGTGGGTTCCCTTTTCCCAACCTTCTCTGAATCCTCGGGGTCCTTATGACCTGGCCATTTAGCGCATTGTGTGAAAAAAAGTGCCACTCAAAGGTAAAAAAAATCTCAATCCCTGAGCAGCTCTAAATCCTTGGAGTCTTTGTGACATGTCATTTAATCTATTGTGCACAAAATATGCTACTCAGTGTTAAGACAACCATGGGTGTCCGCAGGGGTGGAAGTAAGCGGGGTCAATTTTAATGTGGTTTTATAAGTTATAAAAGAAACTGGAGATTTTACCATTATTTTAAAAAAAATAACAATGATCTCTTTCAAATATTCTTGTCCCCCCCCCCTCTCCCTAGAGAGATTTATTTGTAGGGATTGGATGTAATAATGGAGAGATTAAATGTAAGTAATTAATACAAAAGCCCATAATTTTAGTTTTGAAATGTGTGTATTCAGGGAGATCATCAAATCATTTTACTTCTTTTTCGTGGCGAGGTGTCAAAGAAAAACTGATGTTTAAAAGGAGCAAGACGAAGAAGAACGTCGTTGAATCGATGATTATAGAGTTGGGTGATGAAAAAGGATTTTCTCGCCATAAAAAGGAATAGGAAAATAACATTTCAAAAAGTGCGATTCCTTTCACTGAAAAGCCACCTTTGTGGCCGTGAAAGAAGTGATTAAGACTTTTAGTTGACCGACTGGTAAAGCTCTTTTTTCTGCTACTTTCCCTCCGCCCGATTACGCATGCTCACAAGGGTGGCTTACGCCGTCTGAGGGCTCTTTATTGAGCCGTCCCGTTGCCAACACGAACGCAAAATAAAAGGAATGTCTGCAGTCTTGGGATACGGACACACAGAAAGAGGACCGGGCAATTTAGCGTTATTAACCTTTCTCTACATTCCGGCGTCTTAAAACCATCATCAACAACAGAGATCGCCTCACAGCAAAGTAGGTGGTGTGCAGAAATTGCAATCTGCTGCGCGTCCACTTCAGTTGTTGGTAAAGATTAGGTTTTGAGACGTAAGACGTTTGGAGAATATTAAACCCTCGAAACGCTTTCTGTTTGGACGTAACTTTAGAAAAACTGGTTAGCACCGGTGGCTCGCGCTTCTGGCTGTAACGGAACTGATTGCTTGGCAGCGAAATCTCTGCAGAACATGGACCCCCCCCCCCCCAACCTTCTCTCACTCATACACGCACAGAGATCAAGCCTTTAATAAACGCCGTCTGGCTTTCGATTTCGAGCTTCAACTTCAAAGGCTTCGGTCTGATAATTGACCGTGATTATCGCTGAAGCGTACTGGTATCTGGCATCGCGCACGGCAACATCCCCTACACCAACAGACCGGTAATGTGCACAGTTGGTCACAGAGCAGAGAGCACGACGACGCTGCTACCGATACTGGGGTTCATCGACACCAAAAAAAGATAGGATACCGTATGAAGTTTAATAGGAAAATTATACTGTTCGTAAGGAATATTTTTAACACCTGAATATATGGAAAATTAGGAAGAATATAAAGGAGAGCTTTGGGGAGGCAAAGTGCTCAGAAAAGCAGAAAAGTTTAAAAATTTGGGAGAAACGAATCGTTTATAGAGGTGAAGAATAGAAGAAGATAAAACAAGGTAGGCCGCTGGAATATTAAATTCAATTTTGCAAAACCGGAATTTTAAAGGAAATGATTATTAGTGTAGTTCAGAAAACATTCCAATGTATGCCTTTGTAGACAAGTACTTGAATGCTGAGATTAACATCTCGAATTGTACCAGTGGAAATAGAATGAAAACGAAGTGGTTGAAGAGCAGATATTAAGAAAAGGAAATGGAAACGTAACAAAAATGTAGTAGAGAGGATTAAATGCAAGAAAATTAATCGAAGCGAATGTGTGACGAGAATGTACGAGAGGAGATGGCAGAAAGGGATACGGAGAGAGGAGGAATGGGATGAAGGAGGAGAGCGAAACCGAGAAGGAGATGGAGGGAAGGAGGCAACGAAGAGAAAATTAGATTCAAAGGTTGGGTTGTTTTACCTCTGAGAGGCACTTTTTATGCACACAATGATCTAAATGGCCAGGTCACAAGGACCCCGAAGGCTCAGAGAAGGTTGGGGGAGGGGACCCACTGGAACAACTGTTGGGAGACAGATGGTAGCCTCCCGTCAAGGTCATCCAGCGTGTTCTTTAACGTGCACAGGGTATGGCTCTCCCGACGGACGGCGACCTTTCCAAGCCCATCGAGGGGGCCGGGAACTCTGAAAAGAGATAGCACCATGGAATAACCGCCGAGAGAGCTTACGTTACGTTTTATTGGTTGCTGAAGTCAGTGAATGCAAAGCTAGGTCTCGATTCTGGGGCCCAACTTTTCATGGAAATATTGTTGTTTTCCAGTGAGTTTTCCAAATAAAAGCCGGATTGTCTTCCGTTCGATTCATATTTAATGAAGTGAACATACTATAATCGCTATGACTGTTCGTGCTACTTCCCTTTTCATACATTAGGAAATGGAAGGTTCGTGCATGCAAGAGTGAGTTCGAAATCAGTGTATCTTTGCTTTAAAAATAAATACGACTTCACGCAGCTAATTGTCTTAACGGTTACCTTTTACACGACCCTGAAGAAGGGATGAGAGGATGTCGGGATCTTGGCAGGTAAACAACGTTCATGTCTTGCTATGGATCTCAAACCTTGGCTTTGTTAGAAGTAACTAACCTACTGTCTATGGGATAGATGTTGGCTATCGTAACTTGTAGCTGTATCGGTTGGGGTAAAGTACTGAATAGGGTGTTGTGAGAGTTTCAACGTAAGCAGTAATAATCTGATGATGCTTGCGATTTACCTACTTTAAAGTATGGCTTATTAGAAAGTAAATATACACATAGGGAAGATGAATCAGTGATTGAACTTTAATTATCTTGCGAGATGTGTGTGAGGAAATGCATAGATATTGAGAGTTTACGATTCTATGAAGAAACGTGCATCTGAAAATTAAGTTATGAGATTGTATGACAGTGAAGCGGACTCAATTTTTCATCCTAAATGCTTACACAACCTATGGATAGGTAGTTTGTCAGTGTAATGATGAATCTGATGCGTAGATAGAGACTTTGATTAACGAATGTCAGAAAATGTCTTTGAATGTGTAAAACATCCCTTGTGATCCTGACAGAATTAGACATCTATAGCAGAATGAACTCAGAAGATTGTGTGGTCAGAACTTTATAGAGCGCTATTCATCTTTGATAATTTCTCAAGCATCGAGGTGTCTCAATTTATGATAGTATAGAGAAAACAAGCGAGGATTCCTATCTATATTAATGTTGTCAAGCTCAGTACATTACGTTTCACATAAGTTCATTCACGGTTTTAATGACTTTTTAGTTCAAATCTTTATTGTCTATGGGGTTCCAGGTTTGTTTTTTAGTGCGGTTAGGCGGTATCGTTAGTGTGAGAAAGATCGTCCTTTGCATCGAAGTCACCAGCGTTCCACAGAAACTGCGCATTATTACGGTTGGAAAAAAAAATAAAAGTTGAAACTTAAGTGATAACTACCCCGAATGTCATTTGAAAATCTGAAGTGAGAACGTATAAGGATGTTAATACTATCACCTAACAAAGGACGCGGGGAACAATGCTAAAGATTTTCGTATTAAGTTTTTCCACTGAATTATACGTCACACATTTCTTATGACATTAACAATTGTTCTCTTTTCTAATGTACGATTTCAAATCCTATTCTCCCTGTAACCGCTACATTCTTTAATTGCAATGACGACCTTGTAAAATCAGCAGTTATCGCTTGGAGAACGCGATAACTTAAGATCCGAAGGCCCCCTACAAGGGATTTCCGTTGTTCTGAACATTCCGTCATGTCATTATTTAACTTTCTCATTAGGCTTTTGGATGGAGCGACTGCTCTTCTCAAAGTGAGTCGAACCATACTCCTTTAACTAATGTTGGAACTAAAGTTTTTTACGGAAACGTATGAATTCTACTTTTAGCATTCTTACTTTCTATAGCATTCTGCGGTGCATTCTTTACCCTGTAAAAGCATGTAACTGACGCGGCAACGTGAATTTCGTCAGTGTCTCCACGTTCGCCGATAAACGGTGGAAGAGACGATTTTTATAAACTGTGCGAGTGCTTGTAGATTAATGATTACTCCCATAGCTGATTTTTCTTCAAGTAGCGTTGCTTCCTAGGAAAGAGTTTGCATCATGTACTGAGGATACATCCGTAATAAGTATTTTTAAACCATGTCGCGTAACGGGGGAGTTTTTAATTTCGTAGGACTTTTGTTAAAAACCATCGTGCTCTGCACTCGTCCTCTTGACTCCCCAGACCGATAAGTTGTAAGATCAAATTTATATTGTGCGATTGCTGGCATCGATAAGTGACCACTGCCGAGTTGTAAATATTAAAATGCGCATTCTTATCGGCTCCAAATGTAAACACTGTGGCAGCGTCTGCACTCGTCCTCTTGAATCCATACTGATAAGTGATTGCACCAGGACCGTGTGTCGCATGATATGTTGAAAGTCCGATTGCACCATGGATAAGCGACCCCATCATATGATTTGAAGGAAGGTCAATTCGTACCGTGCGATTGTTGACACAGATGAAAGATTAGAGACTTCGAAAATTTTTTCACTGCTGAGAGTGATCCTTCAATAAAACGTGGTCCAGGGTGAGGTACCGAACGTCTGTTGCCTGTTCTAAAGCGGGTCTTATAATCACCCCTACAGACCATATTACAGCTCAATATCATTTCATAATTACGAATAATTTATTTTTAAATCAGATTTTTCTCCTTTTATTAATTTTTTTACCCTATGGTATTTTCTGCGGGACAGTCTTTTAAAACAGTTACTGCAGGATAGTCCTTCTAGTGAAGGTCGAACTCGCAGAATACGGGGACCTCATTCAAGGATTGCATCAACCATCCAGCGAGGGGTTGCCACCCAAAGTTTAGCGGGACTTGGCAAATTTCAGATGAACGTGGACACCAAAGGAGTTTGGTGGAGTTTTAATAGAGTGAACTTTTGATAAGGGGTTTAATAAAGGGGAGGGGGGTTTTAATGAGTGTTTAATTAATAAGGAATATAAATGGGTAATACAACTTTGGGAGTTGATTTTCTAAGTTTAGTGGACTTGTAAAAAGGGTGGGAGTGTGCAATCAGTGAAGTTTTAATAGAGTGAACTTTTGATAAGGGGGTTTAATAAAGGGGAGGGGGGTTTTAATGAGTGTTTAATTAATAAGGAATAAAAATGGGTAATACAACTTTGGGAGTTAATTTTCTAAGTTTAGTGGACTTGTAAAAAGGATGGGATTTGCGATCAGTGAAGTTTTAATAGAGTGAACTTTTGATAAGGGGGATTTAATAAAGGGGAGGGGGCTTTAATGAATGTTTCATTAATAAGGAATAAAAAATGGGTAATACAACTTTGGGAGTTGATTTTCTGTGAGTAACTGCTATCGAAAGTTTGCAATTATTTAGAGACTTGCATCATCCCTTTCTGCGTGAGGTTGCCACCCATGCAATTATTCTGAGGCTTGCATCATCTGATCATTGCCACCCGAAGTGTAGTTAGTAAGGGACTTATTCGGAGATTAAGGGGGGGGGGGCTTAAAATATAGGTGGGTCAACCAGGGGTCTTTAATGACAGGTTGGCTGAAAAATCGGGAAATTAGAGCTAAAATAGGGGTTTTTCCGAAAATAGTACTCCTCATAGTCACCATATGTCACCAGGGGTTAAAAAGGGAGAAGGAAGGGGTTTTTCAATAAGGGGGTGGGAGAAATTTTTAATAAAGGGGAGTCAGAAATCGGGAAATTAGAGTAAAATAGGGGGGGGGGTCCGAAAATAGTACTCCTCATAGTCGCCAGATGGCGCCACGGGTTTAAAAAAAGGGAGGGAAAGGAAGGGTTTTTTAATAAGGGGAGGAATTTTTAATTAATTATTAATTATTAATATTAATAAGTGGGTGTGGTCAGTGACATCATAGGGGGCGTGATTGGAAGTGACGTCATAGGGGAAAGCACTAGTGGGGGTACCGTGCTGTACTTGATACTACTCACTTCCAACTGCAGACACCCAGGTGGTCACTGAGCCACTACCAACTTGTACTGTTCCGACCTGACATGCAGGATCCATGCCTTCATGGGTTTGTCACCATACCTCCATGTCATGGGGTTGTCACCTCAGTCTCCCATCGGCGTGATGAAGTTTAAATCGGGATTCACTCCAGGCTATCCGTTGCCAATTTTCGATGGTCCAGTTTCGATGTTCTTTAGCCCAGGCAAGGCGTTGAGCCCAGTGTCGTTTTGTTAGATGTGGGACTCTTGTAGGTCGGTGGCTCCTGAAGCAGAGACGATGAAGTGAGCATTGCACGGTCCATGCACTGACTTCCTGGCTCGAACTCACATTCAGATGGGAGGTGATTTCAAATAATGTCTGGCCGCTATTGGTCCATACGATGCAGGTCAGCCCATGATCATTCAAGGCTGGTTGTCCTTTGCAGTTTGTCCGGGTGCTTGTTTTTTGCTAAATTTTCATATTCCCGGAACACTCTTGAAACTGTCGTACGAGAAAATTCAAGTTCGTTGACAATTTCTGAGATTGAGTGTCCCATCCGTTGGGCACCTACGATCTGCCTTCTGTCAAATGCATCTAAATCCCGTGCCTTTCCCATTACGCTTCTCACGACGAATGCTTGGGGAAGCCAAAGCTGACAGCTACATATGGCGAGAGTTTCAGCCACGCATGCGCGCAAATGCTGCACTTGCGGTATTGAATTTGGATAAGATCTCCTATCCCTAATTCAATGGCATTTCAGTGTATATGTTACCGCTAAAGTGCAGAAATCAGTTATTCTACAGATTATCTAGGTATTGTGCAGATTAACTAGGGTGATCCGTTAACGTGCGGAAAATGTTTCATTTCTCAAATTACCTAGGTAATCTGCAAATTACATGGATAATCTGCACATTACCTACTAGGCACTCGTTAAAGTGAAAATAAGATCTTTGCTGGAACAACAGGAACGTTTCTGTACGATTAAATTAACATAATGTTATTTATCTAGTGTCCGAGAGTAGAGTTGAAACCAGGGTCATCCCTCTGTCAACATGAATCAGTCGTCCGAATTATAAACAACGCCCCCAAAATGAGCAGGCTAAGTGAGAACGAATCATTTTAGTGATTCGTTATCAAGAATGAATCACTTTACCGATTCGTTCTCACTTGGCCTCCGCTCATCCGGGGCTTTTTTTATAATGCGGACGAGTGAATCACGTGACACGAAGATTCATATTCAAGAGATTCACCACTATGAGAGAAACAAACTTTTGAACTTTAACGATACGGAAGCCGTTAATGTGCACATTACCTAGGTAAAATGCGGAAAACTCTTGATTCCTCACGTTAACGGAGCAAATCAGTTAATCTGCAGATTAGCTAGGTAATGTGCACATTAACGGCTTTCGAGCTTTAGCGGTAACATATATGCCGTAAATATTCGAATAGTAGCCCAGGTTAAAATCTGCAATTACTTGCTTCTGTCCTGCTACATTTGAGTTAAGACTACAAAATAAATTAAAATTGCACTGCCCAGTCAAATTATTATGAACACTGCATCGTGCACGAAGTACCATGGAACACGACAATGCGTGCAAAATTTCGTACTGACGTAAGTATTCTACGTTACTACGAAGTCGTATAAAAGCTGTAAACGAATGGTGGAAAGCAGAGTGGCTTGTTGTTGCAGCGCGATGGGCAGGAATACCCGTAACGGAGCTGATGGAACTCAGAAGAAAATCACCGGGCATAATATCCCAAGGGTATATAGTATGAGAATGGTCTCAAAAAAACTCCCGCCAAGCCTGGCAAATGCGTGAGAAAAAAGGCTCTGATTGACATGGACAGGCGTTTTGTCGGTATGAATTGTACGGCAAAAATCAGAGCTGGTACAGTTCATCAGCTGAGAGAGATGATGGTTAGCAGTATCTCACAACCCATTTCAAAGAGAACTATGAGAAGAGAATCGAAAGTTTTGAAATTTGGGAACAATAGCATGATACGAAGGCTTTTCATTTCCGAAATCAACTGGATTCGAAGACTCCGACGGAGTACGGAACTTCGAAATATACAGTCAGATGAATCACATTATACGCTGTTTTCGACAAATGGCTGATGCAGAGTCCCATGAAGCAATGCCCTACCAGCTTGTGTAGCTCCTAGTGTTCAAGGTTCTGGAGGCAGTGTGGTGATGTGGGGAGCATTTTCTTGGTCCGGTCTGGTTTCTATGCAGGGTCTCGTCACTTCTCGAATGTATAAAAACGTCATGGACGATCGGTGCTGCCCATGATGATCATTCTTACCCCCAGTGTAGATGGCAAATACATGATGATAATGCACCGGTTCAGCGCTTTGGAATCGTACAGGACTGATTTGAGGAGCATGAAACGGATTCGTCACTGAATACGACATGGTTCCATTCGTCCCACTATGTCTGGTACGGCACTACTGGAACTTTGTGCGACGATGTGCCCTGGTGAGTGGCAGTCGTCGCAATGTCTGATGAGAGCGCAAACCTGCTTCAACCAATCTATGATTCACATACCAACATACAAACATAATAACCACTGCGCCATCACCAGCTATCTGTGTAACTTGCATCGTTGTAGTGGGACTGGTGCATGTAGGTGGACATCCAAACGCCTCAATCACCACATTCGACAGCAAGTTGTAGCAGCCTCATAATCCACAACGGACGATATTTGACGCGATTTACAGGCAGTTATGGACATTCCCATGAGACACGGACTGTGAATCAGCTTCACAGTCCGTGTCAACATGGGGATGTCCATATCCCCATGTGCAATGTGTCAAATATCGTCCACTGTTGATTGTGAGGCTGCTACAGTTTGCCGTCAAATGCGGCGACGTCTGTCTACATACACCAGTCCCACTATGGCGATGCACGTTACCTTCCTCCAACCACTGTCGCCAAATTCGGCCGATAGTTGCTGCATCACGATGCGTTAACTCACAGCTTTCTGGACAAGTCTCTGTCCAGTATTTTTCACTGAAATTCCACACATTGGAAAGAAGAGCAATCATACTGTTCAGGAGCTTTATCAATATTCTCAGTCTTTTCTTAGTAGCATTCTAGGACCTGATGACATTAATGTGTTCACAGATCGGTCCTTTGACAAAGTTAATCATTTAGCTTCTTCTGCATTTGTAATTCCTGCTCTCCATGTAGAGAAAGGTCACAAACATTCTATTGTCACTTCAAGCACACAGGCAGATATTATTGCTATTTTTGAAGCCCTTCAATGGGTCTTGTCTTTTGTAAATAAAAATGTTAACATTATTACTGATTCAAAATCAGCATTAAATTTTATAAAATCTGCTCATTATTTTTGGTTTGATAAATTTTAAATAAAATAAATAAATAAATACCCCCTCAAGCAGCTGCTTGCCACAGAGGTCTGACAGGAGCCTGTCAGTTTATATGCCACAGTAGAAGATCTGAGAGGATGGCAGGACCTCAGCAGAAAAACAACACGAACATCCATGCCTTACCCGGGGCTCGAACCCAAGTCCCGTAGATCAGTAGCCAAGCGCTAACCACTCGGCCACGGGACGGCTGATAAATTTTACCAATATCAAATTTTACCAATATCAAATTGCTAGGTTGTGTCACAATTTCATTGCTAAGGGATATAGATTACAATTAATCTGGATTCCATCACATGTTGGAATTCAGGGAACTGGCTGACTCTCTGGCAAAGAAATCTCTCTATCTTCCAGATCCAAATCATCACTCTTACTCATCCCTCTCTGCTTTTTTCAAATCCTTGAAAACTCGCACATTTACACATTATCAAGATATTTGGACTGTAAAGGCCCAAATGAAAAACTTACACAGACATCAAATTGACCAAAATTATTACTCTATTCAATTGTATTTCCTGCCCAGGAGGTTTTTTCCCTTTTCTCAAACAACATTATTGTACTCCATTCACATTATCCACTTGTTGTTCACCCCCTTCGTCTCTTTTTAACCCATTAATCCTCAACGTTGCGTAAACGAAACACTCTTCAAATAATAATACAAAAATATATATTTGCTTACTAATCCAATTTTAAGCTAATGTATGTTGTAAAGATCATAGTCTTTTATGTCCAAGCATAAATATTTATCAATATAAAATAAAAGCCTGATTATTTTTCATATTAAAACTATACCTAAACAGTCTATCTAATCTTTTGCAGTTTGACAGGTCTAAAAAAGATATGTAGAAATGCTAAATGCCCTAAAAATTTATGAAAATAGCTTCACATATATTTCATTCAAGACAAAGTTTCATATGATTAGAAAATATTTTTTTAGTTTTTGCACAGTATAACATTTAGAGCATAGATTCCCAACGGGGGCGATACCGCCCCCCAGTGGGCGCTGGAGCCTTCCATGGTGGCGGTAGCGGATCCAGAGGCAAATGGGGGGCGTTGAGGCAGTCAAGAGGAGCGGTCAAATAAATAAATAAATTTAATGGAATTTTCTGTAACAACCTTTTTATCTCTTCTATTCTGTGGTGTCTTCCTGGTGATTCTGGTCATCCACTACCTCATCCGTCATGTACAGCTTTTCAACTGCAGCTTGGACAATAAGTTCCCTGCTACCGCCTACTAGCGTACTGGTACGTCTGAAGTCGACTCAGATGCTCTCAAAAGTTCTCTTCAAGATCACAGATTGGATATAAGCTTCAATATGTTTTCCCACTCCAAGTCGCTTTGAGTATGCTTTATGGTACGTAGTTACAATACCATCCCACGTCAGAACATAAGGTATAATATTAACATTACACTTGTGAATTAGGCTCAACTCATTAGCCAGCAGATCATACTTCCTCTTCTTTTCAACCTCTACTGTCTGCAGGTTATCCTGAGATGTTATTCCTACTTCAATAATTGTAATCTCATTCAATACCTTAACATGCACTACTATATCAGGCTTATTATGTTGGACATGTGTGTCCATCCTGATAGGCAAATCAACCTTGATGCAATAATAATATAATAATAATAAATTTATTATATTTAATATTTTTTTATAATTTTTTTAACACAATAAAATACTTTGAAAATACCTGTTTTCATGAATAAATATTTTATCTAGCTATGTAAATTATCTTATTGTTATCGCGTTAATAAGCATTTTTAAATTAGCATTAGGTATACCTATACCTACTTTGTTTTAGTTTAGAATAGATTGACGGTGACAAGTCCTTGCAAGTTGGTAGGCAAACCCGCGCGCGGTTCATGCAATTTAACATGTTTCGACAAGAATATGGGAGCTTGAAATGACTTGTTTACGGAGCAAGTGCGCCGGCATCGCAAACATACAAGTTAATGCGTGCACAAAATCAAATTTATAAAAGCGATAGCTCTAGGAATGTTTTATTATTTTTATGTGCTTCGCCGTGATAAATAGTCGTGAGTGATAAGTGTTAGAAGTCATTATAAACATTATTTTTATAACTATCTATAAATCTGTTGAGAAGTTAATTTGTATTTGAAAATGTCTGAATCTACATCTAAAAAGAAATGCCGGCAGTATAGTATTGAGTATTTGAAATATGGATTTACGTATTCTCCTACAAACCAATCATTACCTATGTGTTTAATTTGCCGAAAAGTTTTTTCAAATGAAGCTATGAAACCTTCTAGGCTACAAGAGCATTTAAATAAAATCCATGCTGATAAGAAGAACAAAGATTTATCCTATTTTCAAGAACTGGAAAAGCAATATTTAAAACAGCCAACTATGTCAAACCTTTTTGCGTCGTCTTCTAAACAAGATGATGATGGATTACGAGCCTCATATAACGTTTCATTGTTAATCGCAAAAGCAGGGAAACCACACACAATTGGCGAGGAATTAATTTTGCCGGCAGTCAAAGAGATATTAAAAACTGTTCTTCATCATAAGACACCGTCAGATATCATCAAAAAAATTCCTCTCAGTAATAATTCAGTGCAAAGAAGAATAGATGAAATGGCAAAAGACGTTGAAATATCATTATGTGATTACTTAAAGACTTGCAAATTTTCCATTCAACTCGATGAATCAACTCTACCAAATAATTGCAAACAATTATTTGGTAGTATACAAAATTATTGAAGCTCTACTCTTATCATACGTACGATTTATAAAAGAAGAAAAAATTCATGAAGAGTTATTATTTGCTAAAAATTTGGAATCTGATACAAAGGGAGAATCCATATTTAATACCATGCAAAAGTTTTTTCAAGAGAAACAAATTCCTGTTTGCAATATTTTGTCTGCTGCTACTGATGGTGCTCCAGCAATGACAGGGCGTCATAAGGGTTTCATAGCGCATTTGAAACAAGCAGTACCAAATGTACTCGCTGTACATTGTATTATTCATCGTCAGCATTTGGTTGCAAAAAATTTGAATGAACGTCTGCATACGTCGCTCCATTACGTTATTAAAGCAATCAATAAGATTAGAAGCAATTCATTGAATGACCGATTATTTGGTAAGCTTTGTAATGAAAATGATGAAGATTACAATCGCTTGCTGCTGCACACAGAAGTACGTTGGCTATCTAAAGGTGTTTGTCTGAATCGGTTTTTCAATCTATTTGACTCAGTACTGGACTTTCTTGAAGACAGAGACGAAAAATTGCGCGAAAACCTGATTACGTCAAAAAATGACATCGCTTATTTGACAGACCTGTTTAAAATATTTAATCAAGTTAATTTACAATTGCAAGGTGATGAGTTGAATTTAATTAAAACAAAAAACATCATAGCTGCTTTTGCGGGCAAACTTCTTCTATTCAAACGAAATTTAGGTAGAGGTGAATACAACCACTTTCCCACATTATCAGCAGTCTCTGCAAAACCGGAAGATTTACTTACTTACTGCCAACACTTGGAAGTTCTTCATGTTGATTTTACGGAGCGTTTCCAAGATATTTTAAACATGAATACACCGAGTTGGGTTTTAGATCCTTTCGCAAATACAGATACTGAAGAATCATCAAATGTGGAAGAGGAACTCTTAGAACTCACGACTAACGAAGCACTCAAAGTAAAATTCAAACATGGATACCAAGAGTTCTGGCTTCAAAAATCAATACCAGTTCTCTACCCTGGATTGTGTGCAATAGTACAGAAGTTTTTTTTATCGCATTTCCTTCGTCCTATATGGCTGAGTGTGGATTCAGTGCAGTAGCTAATTTACTGTCAAAGAAGAGGAACAGACTACACATCACTGAACATGGCGATCTGCGATTGATGTTAACGAAATTGGAACCTGACATTAACAAATTGTTAACACTCCACCAGCCTCAACCATCTCATTAATTTTTTTTATTTATTATTAATTTTGTGTTTATCTCATTATTTTTTATTTCTTATTTATTCTGTGTTTATTTTTAAAATTTTAATAAACAATTTTATTGTACATTTGGTTGTCGTTTTATTAATTTCTGCTTTATGATTTTTAATAGATAAATAAACAGATAAATTAGGTACAAATAATATGCAACAATATTTTAATATTTCATATAAAATTAACTGTTATGACTAGGGGGGCGTTGAAATTTTTGTTCTCTTCTAAAGGGGGCGATGGTCCAGAAAAGGTTCGGAATCACTGATTTAGAGTAATGTTGCGTTTACGAAACATTGGGATTGCACAACATGTGCAAAATATGTCTGCCACACGTTTGATGACTCATTGTGAACGAGTCTATTCTTGCGATTTTAGTTCTGTATGAGTGATATCGTCAGTGTTCAGAGATTTGTGAAGTTGAACTAAGCTTTTCGTCTTGTTAGTATAACTATAATTGGTGTTAAATAATTGGTGAAGTGTAAATTCGGCAGTATAGCTAAAAATATATAGTTCAAGTAAGTGTTTATTATGATGTAAATACATTCAATAATAAATCGTTGTTTTGCTATCTTAGGATATTTCTTTTTAAATATGTCTTGGGCTCAGTGGTGGGGGAAAAACAGACCTCTGTCAACTGCAGAGCTAATGGCTATATTAGAAGAGGATGACGATTTGCGACAAACTGAAAATATTGACGCGCTGTACATACCACCAACGGTTGACGAATTACAGATGAGGAGGATATTAGTGGTGATATATGTGAGAGTGAAAACGTTTTGCCAAACGTAGCTGGAACCTACAAGGTGCATGAAAATTTACCTGATGAAGCTCAAGATGTCGAAGAAAACCAACCTACAGCATCAAGTTCCAAGAAAATGAAAACTTCCACTAGAACAGCTGTCAAAACAAAAGCAAAAAAAGTTATTCCGAAGTGGAAAAAAGAAAATCCGACTTACAAAAGTTTACCACAAAAAGAAGAACATATTATGATAGAGGAAATTAAAAACAAAATTAGTGGCAAGTCTCCATACGATATTTTTTCTTTATATTTTAGTGATGATGTCTGGGAGAAAATTGCTGGCTATTCAAAAAGAATATGCGAATGATCATAATCGACATTCTTTTGAACTAAGCAAGGCAAGTCTGAAGCGCTTTTGTGGTATATTGATTTTTACCGGTTACCATACCTTATCAGCTGTAAAAATGTATTGGTCGAATGAAGAGGACAAAGGTATACCATTGGTAAGAAATTGCATGAGTAGGAATAGATTTGATTCCATCAAACAAAATATACACTTATCAGATAATGACCAATTAGATGTAAATGATAAATTTTCTCTTTTCTATACTCCCTTTCCAATCTTCTTTCTTCCCTATCACTTTCTTCATTCTCCCTATCACTTTCTGCCTTCTCTCTTCTATACTCCCTTTCCAATCTTCTTTCTTCCCTATCACTTTCTTCATTCTCCCTATCCCATTCTGCCTTCTCTCTTCTATACTCCCTTTCCAATCTTCTTTCTTCCCTATCACTTTCTTCATTCTCCCTATCCCTTTCTGCCTTCTCTCTTCTATACTCCCTTTCCAATCTTCTTTCTTCCTTATCTCTTTCTTCATTCTCCCTATCCCTTTCTGCCTTCTCTCTTCTATACTCCCTTTCCAATCTTCTTTCTTCCTTATCTCTTTCTTCATTCTCCCTATCCCTTTCTGCCTTCTCTCTTCTATACTCCCTTTCCAATCTTCTTTCTTCCTTATCTCTTTCTTCATTCTCCCTATCCCTTTCTGCCTTCTCTCTTCTATACTCCCTTTCCAATCTTCTTTCTTCCTTATCTCTTTCTTCATTCTCCCTATCCCTTTCTGCCTTCTCTCTTCTATACTCCCTTTCCAATCTTCTTTCTTCCTTATCTCTTTCTTCATTCTCCCTATCCCTTTCTGCCTTCTCTCTTCTATACTCCCTTTTCAAACTTCTTTCTTCCTTATCTCTTTCTTCATTCTCCCTATCCCTTTCTGCCTTCTCTCTTCTATACTCCCTTTCCAATCTTCTTTCTTCCTTATCTCTTTCTTCATTCTCCCTATCCCTTTCTGCCTTCTCTCTTCTATACTCCCTTTCCAATCTTCTTTCTTCCCTATCACTTTCTTCATTCTCCCTATCCCTTTCTGCCTTCTCTCTTCTATACTCCCTTTCCAATCTTCTTTCTTCCCTATCACTTTCTTCATTCTCCCTATCCCTTTCTGCCTTCTCTCTTCTATACTCCCTTTCCAATCTTCTTTCTTCCTTATCTCTTTCTTCATTCTCCCTATCCCTTTCTGCCTTCTCTCTTCTATACTCCCTTTCCAATCTTCTTTCTTCCTTATCTCTTTCTTCATTCTCCCTATCCCTTTCTGCCTTCTCTCTTCTATACTCCCTTTCCAATCTTCTTTCTTCCTTATCTCTTTCTTCATTCTCCCTATCCCTTTCTGCCTTCTCTCTTCTATACTCCCTTTCCAATCTTCTTTCTTCCTTATCTCTTTCTTCATGCTCCCTATCCCTTTCTGCCTTCTCTCTTCTATACTCCCTTTCCAATCTTCTTTCTTCCTTATCTCTTTCTTCATTCTCCCTATCCCTTTCTGCCTTCTCTCTTCTATACTCCCTTTCCAATCTTCTCTCTTCCTTATCTCTTTCTTCATTCTCCCTATCCCTTTCTGCCTTCTCTCTTCTATACTCCCTTTCCAATCTTCTTTCTTCCTTATCTCTTTCTTCATTCTCCCTATCCCTTTCTGCCTTCTCTCTTCTATACTCCCTTTCCAATCTTCTTTCTTCCTTATCTCTTTCTTCATTCTCCCTATCCCTTTCTGCCTTCTCTCTTCTATACTCCCTTTCCAATCTTCTTTCTTCCCTATCACTTTCTTCATTCTCCCTATCCCTTTCTGCCTTCTCTCTTCTATACTCCCTTTCCAATCTTCTTTCTTCCCTATCACTTTCTTCATTCTCCCTATCCCTTTCTGCCTTCTCTCTTCTATACTCCCTTTCCAATCTTCTTTCTTCCTTATCTCTTTCTTCATTCTCCCTATCCCTTTCTGCCTTCTCTCTTCTATACTCCCTTTCCAATCTTCTTTCTTCCCTATCACTTTCTTCATTCTCCCTATCCCTTTCTGCCTTCTCTCTTCTATACTCCCTTTCCAATCTTCTTTCTTCCCTATCACTTTCTTCATTCTCCCTATCCCTTTCTGCCTTCTCTCTTCTATACTCCCTTTCCAATCTTCTTTCTTCCTTATCTCTTTCTTCATTCTCCCTATCCCTTTCTGCCTTCTCTCTTCTATACTCCCTTTCCAATCTTCTTTCTTCCTTATCTCTTTCTTCATTCTCCCTATCCCTTTCTGCCTTCTCTCTTCTATACTCCCTTTCCAATCTTCTTTCTTCCTTATCTCTTTCTTCATTCTCCCTATCCCTTTCTGCCTTCTCTCTTCTATACTCCCTTTCCAATCTTCTTTCTTCCTTATCTCTTTCTTCATGCTCCCTATCCCTTTCTGCCTTCTCTCTTCTATACTCCCTTTCCAATCTTCTTTCTTCCTTATCTCTTTCTTCATTCTCCCTATCCCTTTCTGCCTTCTCTCTTCTATACTCCCTTTCCAATCTTCTCTCTTCCTTATCTCTTTCTTCATTCTCCCTATCCCTTTCTGCATTCTCTCTTCTATACTCTCTTTCCAATCTTCTTTCTTCCTTATCTCTTTCTTCATTCTCCCTATTCCTTTCTGCCTTCTCTCTTCTATACTCCCTTTCCAATCTTCTTTCTTCCTTATCTCTTTCTTCATTCTCCCTATCCCTTTCTGCCTTCTCTCTTCTATACTCCCTTTCCAATCTTCTTTCTTCCTTATCTCTTTCTTCATACTCCTTATCTACTCGAACCTAGGAACTACAGATTACGAGTAGATATTATTTAGTTCGAGTAGATACTTTATATCTACTCGAACTTGGGAAGTACAGATTACGAGCCTGGAGCGCTACCGACTGAGCTCCCCCCCCCCCCCTCCGAAGTACGGTTTGACAATATTGGCCATGTTATAGTTGAACAGGAGAATAAAGCAAGAAGAAAATGCAGACAGTGCAAAAGCAATGCAATATATATGTGTAAAAAGTGTGAAGTTCATCTTCATGCAGACTGCTTCAGATAATTCCACATGTTTTAACTTTAAGTATTCATGTTCTGATAATCCCAAAGTTGCGTATACGAAACATTTTTCTGTGGCTTCTGTGGTCACAAGTTGTTTTTTTTTATCACAACTGCCTATTTACATGTATTTTTGGTCTATAATAAAAGTACTACCTTAAAAATATTATAATTTCTACCTTTAGGAATTAATGGGTTAAGAGACATTTTATGGCATTGGCCAATTTCATTTCCTCTACTGGTAGGCTGTTGTGATTTATTCTTCCTTAAACGGTTTTTCCTCTATTTCTTTCCCAAGACAATCATAATACTACTGTTTGTGTACTAATAAATACACAAACATAATACAAAAGTTTTTGTATTATGTTTTTAATACTTTCCCACAACTTCCTCTTTTGCCTTGCTTTAAACACATTCTCTGTCCATTCTTCTCGAGATTTTTATCTCTGTAATCATTTTTACCACATTTTTATTTCTTGCTATATGAAGTTTTAATTGTAATGTTAACATGCTTGAATTGTAAGTAGCATATCACAGCTCTATGATGTTCGTGTATTTATTAGTACAGAACTTTCAGAAAATATTTATTTTCTATTGATTCAGCTCTATTACTACTTTTGAAACTTTTAATTTTCAACATTGCAATGTCAACTTTTCAGCAATTGATTGCTGATTATGTTTAATCGTTTTATCTCACATTGAACTTTTAAAGAATCACAATCTGATTCTCGATTTCGTTTCATTTGAACAGAAATCAAATCATATATTATGTTTCGAAGTTTTCAAGTTTTTAATAATATATTACAAGAAATTGTATTTTTTGCTGTTATTTTATCTAATTTTAAAGTAATAATTGATTAATCTTAGTCAATATTTAGATCAATCTAGAAATTCCTTTGAATTCCACTCACCATCAAAGAATCGCGGCTTTACTTCCGGTTGAGCGGTGCTCGACCAATGATAATTTGCCGATTCTCGAATTTTCATTGGCCGGTGGCTGTCGAGCAGGATGTTGACATTCTTTCTGCTTGTTCGGTTGTGCCTTTTGTTTATATTTTTTAGATATATTATTTTACCTCAAAAAAAAAAGATAATTCTTTCCTAGAATGAGACTCCGGGGAAATGGAGCAATTCTAGACTTTAGGTAACTTTTATATTCTTTAACTTTTTATCTAAGTATTTAAATTGCAAAAGTTTTTAAGGTGTCTGACTACTGGGTTTCCCATCATTGTGAAACTAGACACAAAATTTTAATTTTAAAATATTACTTGAAATTACATTTAAAACTACCTGATCATCCTTTTTACAAAAAATTGAAAAGAACACCATTTTATAAATTAATTAAAGAAAATTCTTATTTATTTGAATGTTTCAACAAATTTACTAAAGATCTTCAAGGAGACGTTCCAGGTCTCTTTGCGGATTGGTGTTTTCAATCACCTAAATTTAATATTGATATACCTTTATTAAACTCCAAAAAAATATATCTATTGAGGCAATTACTCAATTATTTCACAATTTTAAACACGAGGAATTTAATGATTATTTAGAAATTTACACAGATGAATCAGTAATTAAAGAGACTGGATCAACCTCTGCAGCTGTTTATATACCTTTACTTAATTTTTCTCTGGCATTCAAATCCCAAGATTTGACTTCAATATTACATGCTGAAATTTACACAATTATTGCTGCATTCAAATGGCTTTTAGAAAATATTAAAGATAGACAAATTGTTATTTTTCTTGACTCTAAAGGAGCCATTCAATCTTAATGCAAGAACCTCTATACTCATCTTATAATTATTACACTACAGTTATTCTTGAACTAAACACTGAAAATTTAAAAACCAATAATAATATTATAAGCATAAACTGGATTCCAGGACATTCTGGTATAAAAGAAAATGAAGAAGTTGATAGCATTGCTAAAAATGCTCACTCCTTTACAATGATTACTCCAGTATATAAGTTTTTTACTTTAATAAAAAAATATATTAAACAAATTAAATTTAATCTTACTGAAAGAAATTTTTAATTCCAGGCATTTTAAAAACCAAACTTTAGATATAATTTATCAAAAAATATTAATTATCTTTTAAAACTACCTTTCTCTAGACATGAATTTAAAATCTTAACAAGACTAAGAACTGATGCAATTTTATTAAATAAATCAAAATTTTACTTAAAGCTTGTGAACTCTCCAAATTGCACAACATGCAATTTAATTGAAAACTCCAACCATATTTTATTAAACTGTACAAAATTTAGTACTCAAAGGGAAAAATTTTTCAAAAACCTGGAAAGCATCGGATTATTAGATTTAACAATTGATTCCCTTTTGAACTATCCAAATTCAAAAATTCAAATTTTAATTTTCCAATATATTCTTGACTTCCTCCTGGAAACTAATCTTTGGAATTTGTTATAAAAAAAAGAAAAATATATATATATATAAAAATTGCAATTTAAAATAAAAAATACTTAAAAATTGAATTTAAAAATTAAAAAAATTATTAAAAAAAGAGCTTTAACTTGAAATTAAAAAAAAAGTTTTTCAACCAAAAAAAAAGATATATATTTACTTTATTTAAAAAAATAATAATATGTATTAACAAGAATGTTTTACACAAAATTTTGAAATGGGAAAGTCTGAGTAAGGATCTCCCAATTTTTGTAAAGTTTTCAATTCAATTCCTATCATTGTATTTTTACTATCGCTCTCTAGTATTATGGCTTGCATGAGAATTCCCCCACCTGAGGCGAATTTACAACATAGCCAATGTTATATCATTTTAATCAAGTTATCACGATGCGTTACCGCCACATTGCGAAGGTTTGGTTGTTGTTGGGTTGTTTTACCTCTGAGCAGCACTTTTTTGCACACAAGGAGCTAAATGGCAGGTCATACCCCGAATGCTTAGAGAAGATATGTGGAGGGGACCCACTGGAACAGTGTTAGCAGATAGATGGTAGCTTCCCATCAAGGCCATCCAGCGTGTTCTTTAACCTGCACAGGGTATGGCTCACCCATATATGGGGCCACGGCTTAACATCCCATCCGACAGATGGCGGTCTTTCCAAGCCCATCAGAGTCCCTTACTGACTGTGGGCAGGGCAGAGAGTTTTGCAGAGATAAATCTCAATGCTGACCCAGCTGGGACTCGAACGTGAGAATTAGAAATTACCAGCCTGGCGTGCTACCAACTGAGCCATCCTGGCCCAGTGATGTGAAGGCAGGAGTAGGAGGATAATGAGAGTTCTGGACTAGAGGCGGGTCAATGTTAATCCTATGGGACCCACCTCCTATGTGTTTCAAAGCAGACATGGGCCTTTTCGTCACACATACAGGTCATCATTACATATTTCCCCCTCAATAATTTACATAATTTCAAATAATTTGTTTTTAACCCTTTCAGGACCATAAGGTTTCTAAGAGTAAAATTAGTATGTAACAGTTTATTTTAGTTTGTTTAGATGTAAAATAAATAAAAATCATAAGAAAAATACATAACAAAGTGTAGTTTTTTTGGAATTTTATGGGAAATATTTTTCCCAATGGACTATAAAGGTAACACAAATTATAGTTAGGCTCATTATGCAATGTCTTTTATTTATTGGTTTATTATAACAAAATGTTAACTAAAATAATACAAAATTATGAAATGAAATTACTATACAAAATGATGTGCTAATTATGATATTCTGCGAAGCAATTTCTTTTGGTTGTGAAGCAAAGATGGACATTGCACAGATGCAACATTATTGCAAAGATGGACATGGACTAAACGTTCCCGTTTACGTAATTGCGTTCGGCATACGTTCTATTTTGACATTCTGTATAAAAAATGCAGATAAGGTTATAATTAAATACGACAATCACCAATTTTAAAATGGGGAAAAATGTTTCCTTTAGTCGTGAAATGGTTAAATAAGAGATTTTCGCCGTTTTCCTTTTATTAATTTTTTTTACTCAATAGCATTTTTTCTTTTCGTTTACTGCGGGATAGTCTTTTAAATCAGTTTCTGCGGGATAGTCCTTCTTCTAGTATAAATACGACATCCATCAGTCAGAATCCTCATTCTGTTCTCAGACGTTGACAGTGACAGTTCTCTGCTGCTGCTGCGTCTCCGTGATTTTTTCAACTGTTAGAAGCCAATAGTGATAGTTCTCGACGTCCTCGTGTGGTATAAATCAGTTATTTTACAAGTCACTGCTTCATAATGTATCAATGTGATATATGTGAGAAGGTTTTCCTTCATCAGACCCATCTCATTCGTCATAAGAGAAATCATGATGGAAATAGCCTGTTTAAGTGCTCTCAATGCGAATCGACATTCTCAAGAAGAGATGACGTTCGACGTCATGAGTTAACCTACACCTCCAGGAAAACCTATAAATGCGAAGAATGTGCAATGGAGTTTGGAAGAAAAGACAATTTTTTACGACATCAAAGAAAGCCACACATTAATAAACGAAAACGCACTGAAGATGAAAGGATTCCCCAGAAGAAACAAAAACCAGACCCTGAAGACCCCTGTCAGTTTACAGAAGAAATGAAAAGGACCCTGTCAACACATAAGCTGATGGCAACGGAAGAAACGTCTGTTGACCTCACCTTTTTCCTTGAATCCTCGCGGGAGTGAGGATGAGTGATCTTTCAGATGAGTGATCTAACTCATCTGAAAGAAGAATTGATCTCGAAAGGTAGCATTAAATGGTACCTTGCTGTGCAAGTGCGCTTCAGGCGAAAAGTTTCCCCTTCTACTTTCGAACACTGCACCGCATTTTACCGAAGTAACCGTGTCACAAGTCTTCCTACATCATCCCTAAACAAAGAACTGGATACAGCGTGCAAGAAGATCAAGACTTAATTTGAAGAATTTGAAGGAGCACATAGTGGATGGATACTGGATGCCGTACTCCACGCTGAAATGAACATTGGAAAACATATCCCTCTTGCAGGGTCTAGTTATATCCCTACCCCAAGAGAATTGCTATTAAAACGTGCTATTGTTAATGTATGCAATTCCGACCAAAAAATATTTTGTCTGATCTGTTTTAGCCTCTTTGTATCCTGCCACAGATCATCCACAACGCCCTACCACCTACATTCATTTAGAAGAAAAATTAAACACATCTAGCCTAATTTTCCCTATAACAATAAATCAAATATCTAAATTCGAAAAAAATGAACATTACTGTCAATGTTTTTGGATACGAGAAAGAGGTGTTCCCACTGTACATCACGCCATTCAGATTTAAAGCGCATGCAAATCTCCTCTGTTATCGGATGATGAAAACAACATTATTGCTCCATTAAGAATATGAGTAGACTTCTCAATCCTCTCTTTCTACTGTGATTACTGCCTTCACCGTTTCACAAGTGAATCACTCTTGAAGGATCATGTTCCCTATTGTCAAGAACATGGACCCCAGAGAGTAGAATTTCCAACTGAAGAGGAGCAATGGCTGAAATTCACAAATTTCAAGTTTCGACAGCCCGTTCCTTATGCGATTTACGCCGACTTTGAATCATTCCTACCTGTACGCCTCTGTATATAATACAGAGGCGTACAGGTGAATTTCATGCTACTCAGATCGAGTCATCTCGTAATGGCAATATCCATCCACTATGTGCTCCTTCAAATTCTTCAAATGAAGTCTTGATCTTCTTACATGCTGAATCCAGTTCTTTGCTTAAGGATGATGTAGGAAGACTTGTGACACAGTTACTTCGGAAAAATGGGGTGCAGTGTTCGAAAGTAGAAGGGCAAACTTTTCGCCTGAAACGTACTTGCACGGCAAGGTACCATTTAATGCTACCTTTTGAGATCAATTCTTCTTTCAGATGAGTTAGGAGTGACTCCCGCGAGGATTCAAAGAAAAAGATGAGGTCAACAGACGTTTCTTCCGTTGCCATCAGCTTATGTGTTGACAGGGTCCTTTTCATTTCTTCTGTAAACTGACAGGTGTCTTCAGGGTCTGGTTTTTGTTTCTTCTGGGGAATCCTTTCATCTTCAGTGCGTTTTCGCTTATTAATGTGTGGCTTTCTTTGATGTCGTAAAAGATTGTCTTTTCTTCCAAACTCCATTGCATATTCTTCGCATTTATAGGTTTTCCTGGAGGTGTAGGTTAACTCATGATGTCGAACGTCATCTCTTCTTGAGAATGTCGATTCGCATTGAGAGCACTTAAACAGGCTATTTCCATCGTGATTTCTCTTATGACGAATGAGATGGGTCTGATGAAGGAAAGCCTTCTCACACATATCACATGGATACATTATGAAGCAGTGACTTGTAAAATAACTGATTTATACCACACGAGGACGTCGAGAACTATCACTATTGGCTTCTAACAGTTGAAAAAATCACGGAGACGCAGCAGCAGCAGAGAACTGTCACTGTCAACGTTTGACAACAGAATGAGGATTCTGACTGATGGATGTTGTATTTATTCTAGAAGAAGGACTATCCCGCAGAAACTGATTTAAAAGACTATCCCGCAGGAAATGAAAATAAAAAATTGCTATTGGGTAAAAAAATTAATAAAAGGAAAACGGCAAAAATCTCTGATTTAAAACCAATTATTTGAAATTATGTAAATTATTGAGGGGAAAATATGTATTGATGACCTGTATGTGTGACCAAAAAGCCCGCGTCCGCTTTGAAACACATAGGAGGCAGGTCCCATAGGATTAACATTGACCTGCCTCTGGTCCAGAACTCTCATTATCCTCCTACTGGCAGAGACCAACCAGCCACATGTAGTCCTATGATGAAGCCTGTGGTAAAGGTAACCGCGTGATGATAGGATTCCAGATGACGTCGCCCAGGCATTCTCACTCCCTACATGCGCTTTCACACCGAGGTCACTCCGATGCGATGGTCCACACACCCAGGTGAGGACGACCAAACTTAGTTGCGCCGAGACGTTTTGCCTGTTATTTCCGTCACATTTTTTACCTCTACACTCAAGGATTATTGCACATTTCTGAATAAGCGCAAAATGAAATTAATTAATACAGTGAATAAATATATTCAGCTTCGCTGAAATTGCAGAAAAGTTATGACAATCTGGCTGCTTTGTGAATTAAACCAACACCTTCTGTAACAGAAGGCCGGTTGACCAAGTTATGACGTCACTATAGGTAGTCCTGTAATATAGGCAATTCTTATATATTTATTTTTATTATTATTACTGGCTGTAGTTCCCAGGTTCGAGTCCCAGCTGGGTAAGCGTTGAGATTTATCTCCGCAAAATTCCCCGCCCTGCCGACGGTCAGTAGGGGACACCGATGGGCTTGGAAAGGCCGCCGTCCGTCGGATGGGACGTTAAGCCGTGGCCCCGTGTGCGGGAGAGCCATACCCTGTGTACGTTAAAGAACACGCTGGATGGCCTTGACGGGAGGCTACCATCTGTCTCCCAACAGCTGTTCCACTGGGTCCCCTCCCCCAACCTTCTCTGAGCCTTCGGGGTCCATGTGATCTGGCCATTTAGCCCATGGTGTGCAAAAAAGTGCCGCTCAGAGGTAAAACAACCCAACCCAACCCAATTATTATTACTGGTGTACTTTAATAGTAATCTTTTTATTAATGTTTATTTTTAAATTTTTTCTTATTTAGAAGAAAAATCATTTAAATTGATTAGCAATTATCATAATGCTAATAAAACCGAATAACCTTTCTTCTAATAAGGTATATTTGTAAATAAGCATTAGTATAAAAGTACATCACTGATAACAATGGAACGAAGTATATAAGAGTTACCTACATTACAGGACTTCTTATACTGATATTATACCTTGGTGCACAGGCCTTCTGTTGTAGGAGGTGTTGATTAAACTGCGAAATCATTACAAAACTTTGAACGAAACTTCCCAGAATTTTTAAACAATGGTAGCGGGAAGGGTTTTCGAAATTTCGATGAATGGTAAATGGGTATCTTTAATTCGCTGCTCATAAGGAAAGACATATACTGAGAATAAAATAGTTTGGTGTCTAAAGGAAAATACTCCTCTAGGGGGATCTGAGATAATCACTGATGATAGTCAGTCGATTCCATCGTTTAACATCAAAGGTAATCAGCCGTTGTACAGTCGCTCAAAAAAATATCCAAACACTATGGTTGATTACAGAATTCAGAAAAAATTTCTGGCAACGATTTTTTTTTAGAAATTAGTGATCTGGCAACCTTCGTGTCACGTTCACAGTTACCGTTCACAGCAAACTGGAGCGGTTGCGATTAATGTTCACAGCATATTGGATCGTGTGAGCTCACAAAGACCTAGATCGTGTGGGCTCACTCACGGAAATATTGAGCGTGTGCAGTTACCATTCACAGCAAACTGGAGCTTGTGCAGTAACTGCACACGCTCCAGTTTGCTGTGAACGGTAACTGGAGGGTGTACAGTTGCTGTACACGCTCCAGATATTTTTCCTGAATTCTGTAATCACGTGACACGAAGGTTGCCAGATCACTAATTTCTAAAAAAAATCTTTGCCAGATATTTTTTCTGAATTCTGTAATCAACCATAGTGTTCGGATACTTTATTGAGCGACTGTACATAAAGTAGGGAAAATTGGCTGTGGCTAATGATAGCTTGAGAGCTATTGCGTGATAAGGGATGATTAAACGAAAAAACAGGGACATTTTCTAGAATTGCTCGCTTCGTTGTTAAGGAGACAAAAGAGTGAAAAAGATCAATGGTCAAGACATTGAAAGCAGTGACCTTTTTTTAACAAAGACCAGCTTTTTTGCTTTAAGAGCTAAATGAAAAAAAAAATCTTTCCTGATTGAATAAAGGACTAATAGAATGTTACCAATTGCAGTTTTCGAATATTTGTTAATTTAAATTTCCATCAATAAGGTGCACTAAATTTTTAAAATCCTAAATTTTTTGTCTTTGAAAACGGACATTTCGTAATCACCGTGATTGGGCTTTTCAAACTTAGGTGAAAAAGTTAAGTCACAAGCAGAAAAACATCCATTGTCCGAATAGGTCCCTATGGATTTTAAGGAAGACATATAATAAGACATATAATAAGTAAGTTGTAATATAATTGTAGTTCTGTTAATAAAATAAATATCGTAAAAGGATTGCCGTCCCGTGTCCGAGTGGTTGGCACGCTGGGCTACTGATTTATGGGACCTGGGTTCGAGCCCCGGTTTAAGGCATGGATGTAGTAATGTTTTTCTGCTGAGGTCCCGCCATCCTCTCAGACCTTCTACTGTGGCATATAAACTGACAGGCTCCTGTCAGACCTCTGTGGCAAGCAGCTGCTTGAGGGGGTATTTATTTTTATGCCGTCCCATGGCCGAGTGGTTAGCGCGCTTGGCTACTGATCTAAGGGACCTGGGTTCGAGTCCCAGGTAAGGCATGGATGTATGTGTTGTTTTTCTGCTGAGGTCCTGCCATCTTCTCAGACCTTCTACTGTGGCATATAAACTGACAGGCTCCTGTCAGACCTCTGTGGCAAGCAGCTGCTTCAAGGGGTATTTTTTTTTTCATGCAAGTACACAAATAAGTCCATAATCGTGAATAAAAACTCTAGTTAATAAAGGGTGTGATCACTCCTGACAGCAATGCAGAACTGACAACACCTCTTCATACTGTCAACAATGTTGCTATCAATTGTGAAGGCATTAGAGTCCACTGGTTCAAATGGACTGCCTGTGATAATGGAGGCTTCTGAGAGGAAGGCTGAGGCTGCAATCAATCTCGCCAAGGAATCCCAGACAGGCTCAATATGACCAAAGTCAGGAGGTCTTACCGACCACCCCATATGTTCAGTATCCTATTCAAGATATTGGTCTACTAGGGCAAAGCCGTTTGAAGAGAAAGCCTGATGTCACGTGACTAATGACGTCAAAAGCGGGGGCCGTGCATCGCTTCATAGCTTGAGCCAGCGGATCTGATTCATTTCTAATTCGATGTTTGTGTTATTTAAATGATTTCATTTCCTATACTGAATTGAATCAAATATCAATTATAAAACAAATTATCATAAATGTGGCGAAGAATTTCATTCTTGTAGGAAATATTTTAATTTCATAGACATGAAAACACCCTCATTTCTCAATGGCAAAAATATTCAATAAACATATTATCTGAAAATAGTTACATATATTTTTTATTAATTATATTTAATTGTAATTGGTATTATACGAAAGTGGAATTTTAAAGCCCTATCTGAAGTTAGTATGTATATATTTTGCTAACCTGAGAATAGATATTGATCTCTTTCAATATGTTTGCAAATGTAGCTCATATATTTAGTTTCAAAAACTTTTTACAAAATTTTTTTAAAAAATCAATAAAGTTATGCTTTAAAACTTCATTTTCGTATAATACCATTTACAATTAAATATAATTAATAAAAAATATGTGTAACTATCTTCAGATAATATGTTTATTGAATATTTTTGCCATTGAGAAATGAGGGTGTTTTCATGACTATGAAAATAAAATATTTCCTACAAGAATGAAATTCTTCGCCACATTTATGATCATTTGCTTTATAATTGATATTTGATTCAATTCAGTATAGGAAATGAAATCATTTAAATAACACACACACATCGAATTGGAAATGAATCAGATCCGCTGGCTGAAGCTATGATGCGATGCACGGCCTCCGCTTTTGACGTCATTGGTCACGTGACATCAGGCCTTCTCTTCAGACGGCTTTGACTAGGTGAGCTCTATGTACACGGTCATTATCAGCTATTAAAATGAACCCCGAATCCACTGCATCTTGAAACTGAGAGAACAAAAGATTTGATGCGATTCATCTAGGAAGTCAGGGATTCTCTATCAAGCACATGGAAGGAGGGTGCAGCCATCGAGGTCGCCCAGACCATTAAACAATCCCCATTTTATTGGTCCTTTTCCCTGATGCTAGAAGGATAGTACCGTTTCCAAAGTTCTCACAAGATTTCTTAGACTGTTCGTCGAGAATCAGTCTGTAAGTTTAATCTCCACTCATATGAGAACAGATCAGTCGTCCATTGTTTCTGTGGGTATTATGAATATGTTGCGGGAACAAATCAGACGTGCTTTTGGTGGGATGTAATTAAGGGAACACATGCTACACTGGTCGCCCTCCGCAGAGCCCTTTATCCTGAAGGCTTCTGGGGCGGGGGTGGCTCAGTCGGTAGCGCGCCAGGCCCGTAATCTGCAGTTCCCAGGTTCGAGTCCCAGCTGGGTCCGCGTTGAGAGTTATCTCCGTAAAATTCCCCGCCCTGCCCACGTCAGTAGGGGACACCGATGGGCTTGGAAAGGCCACCGTCCGTCGGATGGGACGTTAAGCCGTGGCCCCGTGTGCGGGAGAGCCATACCTTGTGCATGTTACAGAACAACGTGGATGGCCTTGACGGGAGGCTACCATCTGTCTCCCAACAGCTGTTCCAGTGGGTCTCCTCCCCCAACCTTCTCTGAGCCTTCGGGGTCCGTGTGACCTGGCCATTTAGCCCATGGTGTGCAAAAAAGTGCCGCTCAGAGGCAAAACAACCCAACCCTGAAGGCTTCTTTTACTGATCACCGTGAAATTCTGCGTTATATGAACGAAGAAAATTAGAGAGCTATCAATTGCTCTATGTTTTCTAACAATTACAACCAGATACCGCTGGGGCGGGGGGGGGGGGGGGGGCTCAGTCGGTAGCGCGCCAGGCTCGTAATCTGTAGTTCCCAGGTTCGAGTCCCAGCTGGGTCAGTGTTGAGATTTATCTCCGCAAAATTCCCCGCCCTGCCCACGGTCAGTAGGGGACACCGATGGGCTTGGAAAGGCCGCCGTCCGTCGAATGGGACGTTACCATCTGTCGAAAGAAGAAAATTAGAGAGATATCAATTGCTCTATGTTTCCTAACAATTACAACCAGATACCGCTCATCTCAAAGTGTAACTGTTCAGCGACCTTTTACTTTTAGCAATACCACCCGTTTTCCGAGATTGTCTCCAGAGTCTGGAGATTACCGTTCGAGTCCTCCACTTCCTTGCCGAATTATTATGAACACCTAACTAATACTTCGTCGTATAGAGTATCATGATACAGTTTCTAAATTTCAGTTTTCAATGCCCTGCTCATAGTTCTCGTTGAAACGGAGTTTGAAGAACAGTTAGCGGTCATTTCTCTCAGTTGATGAACTGTAGTAGCTCTGCTTGCCCGTACAGTTCGTGCTCAAAAATGACTGTCCCTGTTTTGCCAGAGGACATTTTTTGAGACTATTGACATTCTCCATACACTTGAGACACTGGGTTGGGGTGGTTTTTTTTACCTCTGAGCGGCACTTTTTTGCACACCATGGGCTAAATGGCCAGGTCACATGGGCCCCGAAGGCTCAGAGAAGGTTGGGGGAGGGGACCCACTGGAACAGCTGTTGGGAGACACATGGTACCCTCCCGTCAAGGCCATCCAGCGTGTTCTTTAACGTGCACATGGTATGGCTCTCCCGCACACGGGGCCACGGCTTAACGTCCCATCCGACGGCCTTTCTAAGCCCATCGGTGTCCCCTATTGACCGTGGGCAGGGCGGGGAATTTTGCGGACTTGAGATACTGTGTCTTCAATGGGGCGGGGGTGGCTCAGTCGGTAGCGCGCCAGGCTCGTAATCTGTAGTTCCCAGGTTCGAGTCCCAGCTGGGTCAGCGTTGAGATTTATCTCCGCAAAATTCCCCGCCCTGCCCACGGTTAGTAGAGGACACCGATGGGCTTGGAAAGGCCACCGTCCGTCGGATGGGACGTTAAGCCGTGGCCCCGTGTGCGGGAGAGACATACCCTGCGCACGTTAAAGAACACGCTGGATGGTCTTGATGAGAAGCTACCATCTGTCTCCCAACAGCTGTTCCAGTGGGTCCCCTCCCTCAACCTTCTCTGAGCCTTCGGGGTCCATGTGACCTGGCCATTTAGCCCATGGTGTGCAAAAAAGTGCCGCTCAGAGGTAAAACAACCCAACCCAAACTGTGTCTTCAATGAGCACTCTTTCGAAGCGAGTCAGATCAGCCGTTTTAAGCGCAAATTAAATTTAGATTTAAGGCATACGGTGATTCAGTATAAATATGAATATTTGCTTCTTAAAGGCTATTTTGTCTCCCTCTCGATTATAGCACCCATGGCGACCGCCCCACTTGCCCCTCCTTAGATACGCCACTGAACCGATGGGCATGGAAGGACAGCCACCCATCGAATGCCAATACCTTATGCTTGTTAAAGAACACGCTAAATGGCTTTGACGACAAACTTCCATCTGTCTTCTAACAGATGTCCACTGGATCATTTTTTCCAACGTTCTCTGAGCTCTTGAGGTCCTGTCACGTGTGCAAAAAAGCGCCTTTCAGAGTTAGAGCAACCCAAAGTGTTCTTTTCTGCATTACTTGCCATTGTCCTTTCTCTGACCGTCGGTGTTTGCATTATTAAATGTCATCTTCGAAAGATGGCAGCACTAGTCACTGTCCATTTCTTAAGTTTGATTTTTTTTAGTAGAGTTTTGCCATGCTTATCGTGCGAATCGTATTCTTTCCTCAAATGCAGTTGGGTTACCTCTGAGCGGCACTTTTTTTGCACACCATGGGCTAAATGGCCAGGTCACATGGACCCCAAAGGCTCAGAGAAGGTTGGGGGAGGGGACCCACTGGAACAGCTGTTGGGAGACAGATGGTAGCCTCCCGTCAAGGCCATCCAGCGTGTTTTAACGTGCACAGGGTATGTCTCTCCCGCACACGGGGCCACGGCTTAACGTCCAATCCGACGGACGGCGGTCTTTCCAAGCCCATCGGTGTCCCCTACTGACCGTGGGCAGGGGGAGGGGGTAATTTTGCGGAGATAAATCTCAACGCTGACCCAGCTGGGACTCGAACCTGGGAACTACAGATTACGAGCCTGGCGCGCTACCGACTGAGCCGCCCCTCTCAAATGCAGTTGATTAAGTGCGAATTAACACTGCGATAGTTGATGAAGTGTTGGTTCACTTGTTCCTCTATTCGGAGGGTTCATCATTAGCATATCGGAATAAGTGGGGCGGGGGTGGCTCAGTCGGTAGCGCGCCAGGTTCGTAATCTGTAGTTCCCAGGTTCGAGTCCCAGCTGGGTCAGCGTTGAGATTTATCTCCGCAAAATTCCCCGCCCTGCCCACGGTCAGTAAGGGGGACACCGATGGGCTTGGAGAGGCCGCCGTCCGTCGGATGGGACGTTAAGCCGTGGCCCCGTGTGTGGGAGAGCCATACCCTGTGCACGTTAAAGAACACGCTGGATGGCCTTGACGGGAGGCTACCATCTGTCTCCCAACAGCTGTTCCAGTGGGTCCCCTCTCCCAATCTTCTCTGAGCCTTCGGGGTCCATGTGACCTGGCCATTTAGCCCATGGTGTGCAAAAAAGTGCCGCTCAGAGGTAAAACATCCCAACTTGGAATAAGTTTCCTTCAAAGTCAGATGTTGCACTAAATTTTAATTCTGACTTAGAGATGCATTCATCGTAAGATACGACTCTTACTTTGCACTCTTCAGTCGAATATAATGTGTAGAATCTATTACTAAGTATATATGGAGGGAGAGGATTAAGGGGTTTTAGCACCCCTAAAATCTTTCAAAGCTCATAATTCAGGAATGATCTTCAGGCATTTGGTAGAAAACGCGATGTTAACTGATATTTTGTAAGATGGTGCTGAAACAATTGTGGTTTACCAGTGTATAGAAGTTTGGTCATGGCCTTCCTCTTATTTTAAATCTTCAACCTCGAAAAGGAGCCGTCCCGTGGCCGAGTGGTTAGCACGCTTTGGCTACTGATCTAAGGGACCCGGGTTCGAGCCCCGGATTAGGCATGGATGCGTGTGTCGTTTTTCTGCTGAGGTCCTGCCATCCTCTCAGATCTCCTACTGTGGCATATAAACTGACAGGCTCCTGTCAGACCTCTGTGGCAAGCAGCTGCTTGAGGGGGTATTTATTTTTATTATAACCTCGAAAAAATAAACACGAAATAAGACACTAATCAGTAACCGATGAAATTATTAGTCAATGAATTAAATTTTAGTTTTCTGAGCCACCAACAGAGATAATTTTCGAGTAAGGAATACAGAAATTTCTTCGAATGCATATATACAAAAAAAAAATCCTGCTCGCTCAATAATACAAATGTTTTGATGACACTTATTTTACTATTTTAGAATATGAGAGGCTTCCATATCTCCTAACAATTTTTTTTATATAATTAATTATACATTTTTTTACATAATTAACATTTTCATGTTTTCTCTTCTTTCAAGACTTCTCCGAGTCTTTTTGAATTGACCATTTAGCCCACTGTGTGCAAAAAATGACGCTCAAAGGTAAAACAACCCAACTCATTATAATTTAATGATTCACAAAAGATTTGACAGTTTAATTGGATTCGTTTGCTCACATGTAGCAGAGGATTCGTTCTTAATAAATGTATCGTTCAGCACATGTAAAAACGATTGCCATGAGCTTGGTAATAAAGAGGGACTGAGAAAGGGGACACCGATGGGCTTGAAAAGGCTGCCGTCCATCGGATGGAACCTTAAGCCGTGGTCAGTCCACCGAGTGGAGGATAGCCATACACTGCGTACGTTAAAGATGTGCAGTGCACGCTAAATGACTTCGATGAGAGGCTCCCATTTGTCTCCTAACAGTTGTCTCGTGAATCTCTTTCTCTAAAGTCCGCTTAGAGTTGGGTTGTTTTACCTCAGAACGGCACTTTTTTTTGCACACCATGGGCTAAATAGCCAGGTCACATGGACCCCGAAGGCTGAGGGAGGGGACCCACTGGAACAGCTGTTGGGAGACAGATGGTAGCCTCCCGTCAAGGCCATCCAGCGTGTTCTTTAATGTGCACAGGGTATGTCTCTCCCGCACACGGGGCCACGGCTTAACGTCCCATCCGACGGACGGCGGCCTTTACAAAGCCCATCGGTGTCCCCTACTGACCGTGGGCAGGGCGGGGAATTTTGCGGAGATAAATCTCAACGCTGACCCAGCTATTATGAGCCTGTCGCGCTACCGACTGAGCCACCCCGCTCAGAGTTAAAACAACCTAAACAACTAACTTGAAAATAATGAGGCGTCGCCGCAACATTCATGCTTGAAATCTAGGCTGCTTTACTACTTTGGATATGTTTTTTAGAAGAAAAAATGACTAAGAATAAAAAATCTAAATCAAATCTTTATAAATACTCTTAGTTAGGATAACAACAGGCTGAGAGCAATAATCGTTCAATGTCTGTTGAGTTCCGAAAACTGAGAAAATGAACGGCATACCATCTGTTGTCCTAATGAATTATTTTAAAAGAAATTAAATTCCTCACAAGTTTATTAAAGCCATGCTCTTTTACAGTAAATGACTGGAAAGAAAGAGTTATTACTAATTCTTTGCTGGACTTTTCGGATACGTTATGATATACAGTACATTGAAGTGCCATTGAATTAGGAATAGCAACCTAGTAACGTGTTGGGACCCCCTCTGGCCCTGATAACGACTGACTGCCACACGACGAGGCAAGGACTCCACAAGCTTGCATAAATGTTTCACAGATATGGCGACACGTGCATCCTCCAGAGCCGTCCACAATTCTCTCAAGGTCGTCGCTGATGGGACACGGGCCCGAACATATTGTTACGACAGATGAACGAGCAACAGTGACTTCATGACTTAACGTGACTGGAGCCCTCGTGTGTGCTTCTACGTGAAAGATTTAATTAGCCAACGAATTGGAACTGAGAACGATTCGGAAGAATGAAAAATAGAGCAGTACAGTGTGTAAAAAAGTTGTGAGATCTGAAAGGACGTTCAGATGATCTGAGTCAGTGCGCGTTAAGTGAAAATAAGTATCTTTTATGTGATGTGTGCGCGGGCGGTCGTTTTGTTTTGCTAGTGTGATAAGTTTAGTGAACTAGCACAGGATGAGAGTTTGTTTACATCTGAAGATATTCAAGTGACATGGTAAACAAAGTGAAGAGGTAGTATTTAGTAGAACAGACAGAGCTGATATTGTATACTCTGTACAAAAAGGTTAATGACTTATGCATGATAGTAGTTAATTTGTTTATAAGGTACTTCATCCATATTTTCTTTGTAGCAATTTGCATTGTATTGTAATTGGTTCTAAAATATAGTTATTAATACTCACGCTCAGTGCCTATCCATTTTGTAATTCGCAACAATATAATAACAACAATACACTCTGCTCAACGGTATCCCAAAGATTTTCGATGAGATTTAAATCTGGGCTTCTAGATGGCCAATTTATTATTTCAAAGTCAGCAGAATGCTCTTGCAACCATGCAGTAGCCAACCTGGACCTGTGAGATGAGCAGTTGTCTTGCTGGTAGACGCCATCTCCATTGGGATGCATGATGGCCATAAATGGGTGTAAATGGTCAGCCATGATATTCTATGTACCGGGATGCATTGAGAGTCATTGGCATACGTAACAAAGGTCCCACAGACGTCCAATTGAAGACACCCAGGCCATCACTGAGCAACCACCAGCTTGTACTTTTCCGACCTGACATGCAGGATCCATGGCTTCATGGATTTGGCTGCATACCCTCAGTCTCCCATCGGCGTGATGAAGTTTAAATCGGTATTCATCATTCCAGGCTATCAGTTGCCATTTTTCGATGGTCCAGTTTCAATGTTCTTTAGCCCAGCCAAGGCGTTGAGCCCGGTGTCATGACGTTAAAAGTGGGACTCTCCTAGTTCCGTGGCTTCCGAAGTCGAGACGATGAAGTGAGCGTTGCTCGATCTGTGCACTGACTTCCCGGCTGAAACCCACATTCAGATGGGAGGTGATTTCAGATGTCTGTTTCCTATCGGTCTGTATGATGTGGATCAGACGGCAAAGCCCACGATCATTCAAGGCTGGTTGTCCTTTGCAGTTTGTCCCGGAACACTCTTGAAGCTGCCTTACAAGAAAATCCAAGTTCGTTGACAATTTCGGAGATCGAGTGTCCTATCCGTCGGGCACCATCCGATCTGCCTTCTGTCAAATGTATCTAAATCCCGCGCCTTTCCCATTACGCTTCTCAAAACGAATGCTTGGGGAAGCCAAAGCTGGCAGCTATGTATAACCAGAGTTTCAGCCACGCATGCGCGCAAATGCTGGACTTGCGGTATTGAATTTGGATAACGTCTCCTATCCCTAATTCGGGGCGGAGGTGGCTCAGTCGGCAGCGCACCAGGCTCGTAATCTGTAGTTCCCAGGTTAGAGTCCCAGCTTGGTCAGCGTTGAGATTTATCTCCGCAAAATTCCCCGCCCTGCCCACGGTCAGTAGGGGACACCGATGGGCTTGGAAAGGCCGCCGTCCGTCGGATGGGACGTTAAGCCGTGACCCCGTGTGCGGGAGAGCCATACCCTGTGCACGTTAAAGAACACGCTGGATGGCCTTGACGGGAGGCTACCATCTGTCTCCCAACAGCTGTTCCAGTGGGTTCCCTCCCCCAACCTTCTCTGAGCCTTCGGGGTCCAGGTGACCTGGCCATTTAGCCCATGGTGTGCAAAAAAGTGCCGCTCAGAGGTAAAACAACCCAACCCAACCTATCCCTAATTCAATGGTACTTCAATGTACACTGGGCTCTGTAAATTGAGGAACAGCCCTATGTTATGTATATGGAAACTTCAGTATATGGTCGAAACACTAAGGTCGAAGTTCTATAACTTTAAAAAATCTTCATTTTTTTTTTGTTTTAGATATTAATTTAAATGTTCAAGTGGCTTGAAGCCCCAGTACATTTGGGAAATTAAAAATAAATATTGAGGACAGTACAAAAATGAAAACATGTGAAGAGATATTGCATAACTAATCTCTTCACATGTTTTCATTTTTGATACGATACGTAAATAAAATAACAAGAGACAGCACAGACGAAGACAAACATATAATATTAAACATGATAGTAAACATAGTGAAAGGAGATAATATATACACCAGGGGAAAAAACAAAATTTAAAAACAACAGAGAGTAATATTAGATGATTGAGGGGGGGGGGGGGGGAATATTGAGAATAATCCAGAAAAACAGCAAAATGGGGAATAGGGTAAAGGGTGAGAAGATAGTGTGTGATTCAAATGTTTCAATATTCTAACAGGAGTGGGTAATATAGTTTTGATTTTTGTTTTAGAATTGAAAGAATCGCCATCTTTAACAAGTTACATTTGCATTCTTTCGGTAAATATACATTCCTGCCATTGCAATGCAGTCTTTCTCGTGACATCTTAATGAGCCTGTTTTGAATCAGCAGCGAGGTCTGACTTTTCTAGAATGAATTTTTCAGATCAGTTAAAACCGTGTTGTATCTGATTTTTAGCGACAAATTCAACTTTGTAAATCATTACAAAGGCTAAATACAGCTGATCCGTAAGTGCACTGTTTCATAAAATAATAATCATATTTTTACAAAATAACGCACTAAGTATTGGTACAAATTTTAATTTCGAATTCAAATTCAGTTCATAAAAATCTTTCTGTTAAATTTCTTCTTGAAATTCGATAGTAGTGTACGTTTATATTAACGATGAGTATTTTTCGTGACCAATAAGAAATGTATGAGAAATCAATCTAAGCGAATTTGAATTACTGCAAATGAATTACAAAATAATGTTACATTACTGCTTGCTATCACTGCTGATCTGAAATTTCAGCTATATACATATGCATAAGTAAAATTTTCAATGTAATTTTTATACATAACAAGGATTTTTTCGAAACTTATCTCCGTTTTTTCCCATAGGTTGTTTGTTGGTTTCGATTTGCACGGTTTCCATTTACACGGTGAATTCACGGAATCTATCTACCGTGTAAATCGAGGGAAGGTTGTATAACAATATCTCGATTTTCAACGATATTCGTTGGCGGTTTCAATATTTAACAATAACGATGTAACCACGTGTTCTTTGCCCTGTGATTTCTTGACCAGTCACAAAAATTGACTTCAGAAATTGACTGAAGAAGTATGATGATTCATAGTTTTCAAATCCTCCAGAAAGCTTGAAGTAATATTGCAAAGGATTTATTTATGCTAGAAATTAGAATATGTTGATCAAGAACAGACAAGGACAACTTGCTGACAGGAATATAATTTAAATTTATATGTTTTTTTAATTAAATTACCGTTGGTAAAAATTTATTTTTTTTTAAAGTTAGTACTTCTTTTTAAAATTTTAGACAATACTTTATATAGCAGTAAAAAGTAAATTATTTTATTTATTATTAAAATTTTTATTTAAATTATTTATCCTCAACCCGAGGGAATGCAAAAATTCAACTTTTTCATTACAAGGGATAAATGAGAAATAATTTTTCTGTTGTATAGGGCTAATAATATATTACTCTTTACATTTTCCAATCACCCATTAGTATGAACTACTACAGTTAAAAGGCGAAAGAAATGGGAAAATGAAAAACACCATTTTATTTGAAAGCGAGCATCCCATAGTTGCCAGAGGCGGTATTTTATTCTTCTAGATTCACTTTGTCATCTCTATGTCCGATTGTTAGTATTCAACATTTAGAGATAAACGAAAAATTCTTTTTGGGTTCATTTATTTCACTTTGTTGAACGTTTTAAGGGTAAATTTTCTTTGGACAAAACTGCAGGATATCTGTAACTCAGTTGAACAGTAGTACTTCCCCACTATGGGGGGGGGGGGGGGAAAGGGTCGAGTCACTAGGGCTGACCTTGACCCCGGAGGATCGGTAGATCTCCAGGCAGTCAAGAAACAGGCTGTTGACCCAGGATAGCTATCAGTTGAACAGTAGTACTTCCCCACTATGGGGGAGAAAGGGTCGAGTCACAAGGGCTGACCTTGACCCTGGAGGGTCGGTAGTTCTCCATGCAGTCAAGAAACAGGCTGTTGACCCAGGATAGCTATCAGTTGAACAGTAGTACTTCCCCACTATGGGGGAGAAAGGGTCGAGTCACAAGGGCTGACCTTGACCCCGGAGGGTCGGTAGATCTCCAGGTAGTCAAGAAACAGGCTGTTGACCCAGGATAGCTATTGACGAAATGTTAGTATTCGCATTTTCCGAATCACTCATTATTTTAAATAGCTTCCTCTAACGGTATATAAAGTTGAAAAAATGCTGAATTTGAAACAGATATTTCAATTGATTTATTTAAGCTGGAATTTTTATTTTTTTGGTGGAGTCAGAAGGTCAAGAACACGTGGTTTACACTGACAGCGACGACCAAGCACAACTTTTTCCTTTTAACAGATGATGATAACTTCTTCACTTTTTATAGATGCTAATAAAGTATTTGTTATTGCTATTTCCACTTTTGCCAATCATTCATTAGTTTGAATTAACAATTTTAAGAGGATTGGGTATTACAATGTTAGTTACACAAATATCTGTTCAGTTGTTCAATAAATTGAAGGTTTACAAAGATTAACAAGTATGCTGCGAAAAGAGAAGCCTGCCAGATGGTTTAGCGAAAAGCTCTGACGCCACGTCAAGGCACCATCCATGTCAGAGTGTTTTGCTCTAACCTGGAGAAAACCCCTCCACACATAGGCAGTTAGTGTGGAAGGAAAAAGAGGGATCAAGACACCACAAAGTTCCATTAAATAGTCAATCAGATTAACAGATATGCTGTGAAAAGAGAAGTCTGCCAGATGGTTTAGTGAAAAGCTCTGACGCCACGTCTAGGCACCATCCACGTCAGAGTGTTTTGCTCTAACCTGTAGAAAACCCCTCCCCACGTAGGCAGTTAGTGTGGAAGGAAAAAGAGGGATCAAGACACCACAAAGTTCCATTAAACAGTCAATCAGAGTAACAGATATGCTGTGAAAAGAGAAGTCTGCCAGATGGTTTAGTGAAATGCTCTGACGCCACGTCTAGGCACCATCCACGTCAGAGTGTTTTGCTCTAACCTGTAGAAAACCCCTCCCCACGTAGGCAGTTAGTGTGGAAGGAAAAAGAGGGATCAAGACACCACAAAGTTCCATTAAATAGTCAATCAGAGTAACAGATATGCTGTGAAAAGAGAAGTCTGCCAGATGGTTTAGTGAAATGCTCTGACGCCACGTCAAGGCACCATCCACGTCAGAGTGTTTTGCTCTAACCTGGAGAAAACCCCTCCACACGTAGGCAGTTAGTGTGGAAGGAAAAAGAGGGATCAAGACACCACAAAGTTCCATTAAATAGTCAATCAGTATCGATTGAGAGAATTTAATGGAAATATTTGTAGCATCTTGTACAAAATCTAATTGAAAAGAAACAATAAAAGATTAGAAAACAACAAAAAGATTAGATCTTGTTCCCATCCGCTCCCAGTGACAGCAGGCCCCCTTGATGCACCTTCGCTTTTTGGCAAAGGTGTGACCCAACACACTTATGTATTGCTTCAGACACTAGTGGCGAGCGACCAGGGAACGCCGCTGTTCATTTACCGGAATGAATGGTCCCAAAGTGGGCAGCACCTTGGAATTTTGATTTTCATGGGATGTTGAAAATGGAAAATAAAATTGAAAACAAAACAAAAACTCCTTACCTAAATGATGATTCTCCAGTCTAGCTACTTGCCCACACCCAACTGCCGATGATTAAAAAAACGATTTTTTCATTAGAAATGCCACTGACCATTGATCTGACTTTAAATCGTGGTGCTGTGTGAGAGAAAGCTTCACTCCACGGAATGACACTTTCTGCACACAGGGACAAGAAATAATCTTTCTGAATGGTCATAATGGGTGGCTTTGCACTTTCCCCCTAACAACTGCCCACAAGACTTCCTTCCCTAATTCTAAGGGTCTTCGCGTCCTAAATATTTTGATTATTTGCACCGCAGAAAAAGCTCTTCTCAGAGCTGAAAAATTCAACCCTCCCCCTACGATGAAAGATGCTATTTGAACTGAGAATAGCGACAACAGTTATGCGTTTGTAACAATTCCGCTATTGTTTGAAAAATGCGTTCTCTGTTGATCGAGAAATAATCTCCTATTGTTGCATTGGCGAATTGTTTCGATGCTTTCGAAACAATGCACAACTTTTTTCTTTCTTTTTATTCGATTTTTGTTTTGTTCTTTCTTTTTTTCTTAGGCAGGCTAGTCATAAATTTGAAGGTTTCCTTTACTCCTTCTAACTATTAAATTCAATGACCCTTAAGATTCAGATGTTAGCCAGGGTAGGTCAGAGAAGGGTAAGTCAGCAAAAAAAAATTATTGAGGAAAGATGGATTGTGGAGATGGGGTGGGTGGGGTGAGGAAGATTTAGATGATGGAATATAAAAACAATATGAGTGAAGATAAATTTTATGCAGGCAGTTGCTTTTAATACGTTTTCACACAAAAAAAGCTTTCTTATTTTCGTTTTGGCTTTGTCCGTCTCTTCACAGGAATTTTACTTTTTTGCTTTTAAAGCTAAACAAAAAATTATCTTTGGGTTGGACAGGAATTGACGAAGTATTATAATTTGGTCTTTCCGAATCTCTTTGTAGTTTGAAAAGCACATCCTTCCTCCTTCAGCAGTAGGAAAAGTGTTGGAGAATGAACAACCTTTGAACCAGGAGTGCACAAACTGCGGTCTTTTTAATAATTTTATCCGGCCAGCCTAAAATTTTCAAAATGTAAAACAATTGTTTTTTAATCTGGCTCTACTAAAGTGAATGGTGTTTAAAAATGACGAAGACGAAAATTTGAGTAACGTCATACAACTAGTTGCAACGTCTAATTAACAGCCGAATGTTCAGCAGATCATTTCTGTGATCCATTCCCATCTTTTACGCACTGCTTCAACAAACCAACTTCAGTTTTGATGTTAAAATAATATTAATATTTATATTAATGTTTAATTTTTTCTCATTATTTTGTATCGATACTTAAACATACGACAAGTAAAGTGTAATAAACAAATTTAGATATTTATTTGGCCAACAGCAAACGTAATATTATACAGCATTGACATGGGCGTTTGCAAGGGAAGGGAAGGGAAGACAATTCCTCTTCCTTTGGAAATCTCGAAATATATATATTTTTTCAGTTATAAGAAAACTGAAAGATTTACAGTTATCTCAAAAAATTCCAGTGATGCTCTTTCAAAGATTCTTGCCCTCCTGTGAAGAAATTTCTGCTGCCGCCAATAAGCACTGGCCCACTGCAAACATAACATTATCATTGGTGAAGCGTCCATGGAAGCAAGGAAGCATGCTTCCCTTAAAATTTTAATAAACATTTAAAAAATATGCAAATGTAAAAAGGTTTCGAAATAAAAGTAAAAGCATTTTCAGAACTTTAATAAGTTTATTCTAATATAAATTTTATATTTATATAATATTGTTCTAATTTCCCTGTTAAATTGCATTGTATAATAAATTGAGCGCCAATTTTTCCAGGCTAGTCGAGCTAGGAGTGTATGAAAATCCTCTCATCATTGCTACTGCATTGGTTACCATAATCGCATATTGGAAGTTCCCTTTTCCATATTCAACCAGCAGAAATTTCTCTTGCGGAAGCTACTTATATGGCCTCTTCGTAGTATTGCGTATATTTCACACCTTTCTCACTAACCAGCTAGAGGCAGACTCTTCGCTCTGTAATTGGTTCTTGAGGGGATATTTTTTTGATTGAGAAGAGTTAGGACCACCAAATTCGGCATACAACTTCCTCTTATCGTAACAAAAAGCAAAGTTTTGACTCTGCGAAATAGGGTTCTAACTTTCTTGAAACGATTTAATCAGACTTCCAGTGCAATTGAAATGCATTGTGATTTTCCTGTGAAATTTGAGTCCTTGGACGTTCCAAGCAGGTCTATAATAAACAGATTAATTCACAAGCTTGTAACGACAATTAGGGGAGAAGAATGCTGGAAAACAAAACTCGGAATATCTGTAATGGCTCGTAATCTGTAGTTCCCAGGTTCGAGTCCCAGCTGGGTCAGCGTTGAGATTTATCTCCGCAAAATTCCCCGCCCTGCCCACGGTCAGTAGGGGATCACAGATGGGCCTTGGAAAGGCCGCCGTCCGTCGGATGGGACGTTAAGCCGTGACCCCGTGTGCGGGAGAGCCATACCCTGTGCACGTTAAAGAACACGCTGGATGGCCTTCACGAGGGGCTACCATCTGTCTCCCAACAGATGTTCCAGTGGGTCCCCTCCCCCAACCTTCTCTGAGCCTTCGGGGTCCATGTGACCTGGCCATTTAGCCCATGGTGTGCAAAAAAGTGCCGCTCAGAGGTAAAACAACCCAACCCTATGCCTTCGAAGAACGTTTTCTCCAAGGCACAGCATTAGTTTTCCGAAAGGATGTGGCTCGGCCGCAAATAACAGATGCAGTGGAGGATATTCTCAATTGCATTTTTACGACCTAGGTTCTGTGGAATAAATTTTTTTGCATGATGTCGAATCCTGGCGATCATGCCGCGATATCTCTCCATACGACATTTAATTGATTGAATTGTATTTGCAGAAAAACATTTTTAGATATCTTCACCTTTTCCCATTATCTTTCAGTTGCATTCAATTATACAAAAATGTGATGAGAATTTCAAAACAAATTTCTTACAGCTTGGCGCTGGTTACATATTCTATAATATGCAATAGGACAGGGCTCAGAGGCCCGAGTTTCTGGCCTCTTTTTCAAAGTTGGCTTTATACACAGGAAAAAGGTTTTTACATTTTCTTTTTGCCTAAGAAACACATCTTTTCCAGCTTCTACCTATACAGAGCCATATCAATTTATTTCGGAATTCCCGTGTTATATCAAAAGTAAAACTAATTTCCAAGGTCTATAAACTTCTAAAATAAGCCTTTCATGGATGCTGAAGATGAATTATATATCTCAATCAAATCTACCTAAATCTCTATTTTCAAAAATATTCTTTCATTATTTCTAGAGTCATAGATTTATCTACAATAGAGCCACTCAGAATTAACCACAGAATTCCAGTTACCATAATTCTTTAAATTTTGAACGAATATTGTTGAAACTTGAAATTCAGTAGATTTGTTTGAAATCTTTATATCTTCAACACAATTTTTGATACAAAAACGTATTTTAGAAATTCTAAATTATTCCATTGATATAACATTGAAATAAATAATGAACGAAATTCCCATTGACATGATGTTGAAATTTGCTAATCAGTTAATAGGGCTCTTAATTAATTATAGCTATTAATTAAAAGGCTTAAGGCCCCAGTGATCTCCTCCCTCTTCACGACTCTGGTAATGACTTATTGATATTATATTCAGTACTTTGTTCTTTCTTTAAGTTTTTCTAATGGAGACCATTCCACCCATGCATTTTTTTCCGAACCTTAATGTACAATGTATCTTTCACAAGTTTTTCAATAAACTGTCAAGATTTGTGGGCATTAATGGAAACAGTGTTGGAGTTACCTCTATTCTAGGGGCGGGGGTGGCTCAGTCGGTAGCGCGCCAGGCTCGTAATCTGTAGTTCCCAGGTTCGAGTCCCAGCTGGGTCAGCGTTGAGATTTATCTCCGCAAAATTCCCCGCCCTGCCCACGGTCAGTAGAGGTCACCGATGGGCTTGGAAAGGCCGCCGTCCGTCGGATGGGACGTTAAGCCGTGGCCCCGTGTGCGGGAGAGACATACCCTGCGCACGTTAAAGAACACGCTGGATGGTCTTGACGGGAGGCTACCATCTGTCTCCCAACAGCTGTTCCAGTGGGTCCCCTCCCCCAACCTTCTCTGAGCCTTCGGGGTCCATGTGACCTGGCCATTTAGCCCATGGTGTGCAAAAAAAGTGCCGCTCAGAGGTAAAACAACCCAACCCAACCTCTACTCTATGTAGACTTGGAGAAATGGCAGAAGATAATGATTTGACAAATAACTATTTCGATCAGTAACCGCGTAAGGAAGAAGTAATAACTATAAAATTTATCCAATTTTTTTGTTGTGGTAGGAAGGGGAGAATATGAAAAAATTTATACAGCTTATTACTCCTCACCTCATAAATTTTCATTTGATGCAGAACCCGTTATGACCGATTCCTAGGTAAGAGAGCTGATCAAAATATCTGCGTTGACAAAAGCAGTGACAAACGGCATGCAAAAGCACTAGGAACATTTTTTTTTTCCGAAACGTTTTTCAACTCTAAAATATATTTCTATATAAGAAGAACCTACACAGTAATTACCTTGATATTTGAGTTTTTTATACGAAAAAAAAAAGAAAAGATATATATATACATAACAAGTATTGGGATCTAAACTGATACATGTATTTAAGCTACGATCTGGTGTTTTGCCCAACTATTCGGCCATGATACAACCTCCTTACTGATCCATGACGTCAATGGCTCATCCGTATGAGTTCTACCTTTAATATATATAGAACTTTATGGTCCTGGAGATAAAGGTTCATTGTAGTGGAGTAAAAATTCATAATCCATTGGTGAAGTGGAAGGTTCAAAAGTGATATTGATATTTGAAATGAAAAGTAATGCAAGTGCCATAACTTTTTACTTTCTGTGTAATTTCTCTTTTTTTCTGGTTACATTCCTTGGTACTTTCCAAGCCCAACAATATCCCTTTCTGAAGGAAAGCAGAATGGGGTTAAAGAATATTCTCACACATTCTTCTAACTCTCTAATGGTGAAAATTCGAACTAATGGATGATTCGGGAAATGCAAGTAGTAATACTTCATTAGTACCTATCCAACCAGAAAGAAAATTTCAATTATCTCTTGAAACCAAAAAGTTGCGTTTTGCACATCACCATGCAACTAAAGAGGCAAAGCGTTGCTGTTAGAAAAACCTTTCACCAACACGCTCAATGGGGAAAAGCAGAGGCATCGCAGTAGCGCACCAGGCTCGTAATCTGCAATTCTCAGGTTCGAATCCCCACTCTGACCTCGGTGAGAAAAGTTATGTCGATGGACTTGGAAAGGATGCTCCATCAGATGGGACGCTAAGCCATGGTCCTATGTACAGTCGCTCAAAAAAGTAGCCGAACGCTATGGTTGATTACAGAAGTCAGAAAAAATATCTGGCAACAATTTTTTAGAAATTAGTGATCTGGCAACCTTCGTGTCCCGTGATTACAGAATTCAGCAAAAATATCTGGAGCGTGTACAGCAACTGTACACGCTCCAGTTACCGTTCACAGCAAACTGGAGCGTCCAGTGGGTCCCCTCCCGCAACCTTCTCTGAGCCTTCGGGGTCCATGTGACCTGGCCATTTAGCCCATGGTGTGCAAAAAAGTGCCGCTCAGGGGTAAAACAACCCAACCCAAGTCCCATAGACTCGAGGATACCAAATCCAACGTTTACCATTCTAATGGATTCTTGAAACCAAAAAGTTGTGTTTTACACATCACCATGATTGTTATTTTCAAGATATATCATGAAAAAATTTGTTCGCTTTTAATACGTTTCAATTATTGTTTCATTATTCTTTTCCCTTTATCTGTCGCATCTCCGTCTGTAGATGTTGAATTTTTTAGTCTTTAGGAAAATGAAAAATTCGGTTTGAGTTGGATAAGAGCTAATGAATTATTAAGAATCACCTTTTCCAAATCTAATAGTTTTAATTTCCACAGTTAGGTAGCACTAAATTTGGAGAATAGCAAACTTAAAAGAAATATTGTAAACGAGTTATTCATGATAGAAATTTAAAATTTTAGGTACTAGAGTTTACCTCTGAGCTGCGTTTTTTCCTCACAGTGGGCTAAATAGCCAGGTCACTAAGACCCAAGGGCTCAAAGAAGGTTGAGGAAGGGGACTCACTGGAGAGCTGCTAGGACGTATGATAGACTCCAGTCAAGGCCATCCAGCATGTTCTTTAACGTGCACAGGAAATGGCTCATTGGTACAGTCGCTCAAAAAAGTATCCAAACACTATGGTTGATTACAGAATTCAGAAAAAATATCTGGCAACAATTTTTTTAGAAATTAGTGATCTGGCAACCTTCGTGACACGAAGGCTGCCAGAGTGATCTGTGCTGAGTGAAGGCTGCCATTAGTGAAGGCAGCCTTCGTGTCACCTTCGTGTCACGAAGGCTGCCAGATCACTAATTTCTAAAAAAATTGTTGCCAGATATTTTTTCTGAATTCTGTAATCAACCATAGTGTTTGGATACTTTTTTGAGCGACTATAGGTGGTCATATTATTTTGATACTAGACTGATACTAGATATTTTGATACTAGATTGATACTAGATATTTTGATACTAGATCTGACATTAGTGATCTGGCAACCTTCGTGTCACGAAGGTTGCCAGATCACTAATGGCAGCCTTCACTCAGCACAGATCACTCTGGCAGCCTTCGTGTCACGAAGGTGACACGAAGGCTGCCAGATCTGACATTAGTGAACTGGCAACCTTCGTGTCACGAAGGTTGCCAGATCACTAATTTCTAAAAAAATTGTTGCCAGATATTTTTTCTGAATTCTGTAATCAACCATAGTGTTTGGATACTTTTTTGAGCGACTGTAAGTGGTCATATTATTTTGATACTAGATCGTGTGGGCTCACTCACGGAAATATTGAGCGTGTGCAGTTACCGTTCACAGCAAACTGGAGCGTGTGCAGTAACTGCACATTACGAGCTTCGTGTGTAGGGAACTACAGATTACGAGCCTGGCGCGCTATCGACTGAGCCACCCCCGCCCCCGTCTATGGGACTCCTCTCATTCCTGTGCCACAAGGCTGAATATAACTTCGTGACGATAAAGTCTTATTTTATGTCAATATTACTGAATATTAACAAAGGCAGTGCTGGCATAAAAATATATAGAAACAGGTATGAAGAGCAATACTCAGTTTTATTTTATAGATTAACTTCTTTTCGTCGGTCGAACAATGACAAGTCCCTATCAGGCGAAGTATGTACTTACCATCGGCTTTGCTTGTGTGGGCCGTGCAGTGAACTGGAATGACTGGGACCACCGCAGTTTCCAATTGCGAATGATTTTCTTTGCCGAAACGCCATTTGGCAACCGTTAATGCTCTCCCGAAGAAAGGCATCAGCAAGGCTCGCAAAAAAGGGCGAACAAGAAATTATCGCTATTAATGTACCGTGACTGAAAACAAGTTGTGACACACAGCGCGGTTTCTAACGTGTGGTTAGAAATGATCAACATTCGCGGATCATGACGAGGTAAGTGGCATATAAGTCTGGTTCGAAATGTCCGTGTGGCGCTTTTTGTCCACAAAGTGATGGCTAACATCTATCTTTTCAGCGGTTCACTTAAACTTCTTTCTAAAGCTACTGCTCATAGTGACAACAGATGAGCTTCGGTCTTTTCCTCTCTTTAGTAATGAAGGTTGGGTTGGGTTGTTTTACCTCTGAGCGGCACTTTTTTGCACACCATGGGCTAAATGGCCAGGTCACATGGACCCCGAAGGCTCAGAGAAGGTTGGGGGAGGGGACCCACTGGAACAGCTGTTGAGAGACAGATGGTAGCCTCCCGTCAAGGCCATCCAGCGTGTTCTTTAACGTGCACAGGGTATGGCTCTCCCGCACAAGGGGCCACGGCTTAACGTCCCATCCGACGGACGGCGGCTTTTCCAAGCCCATCGGTGTCCCCTACTGACCGTGGGCAGGGCGGGGAATTTTGCGGAGATAAATCTCAACGCTGACCCAGCTGGGACTCGAACCTGGGAACTACAGATTACGAGTCTGGCGCGCTACCGACTGAGCCACCCCCGCCCCTAGTAATGAAGAAAAAGAGCAAATTTCGTCCTTATAATTTTGATTTACAGCGGTCAGTCTTTCTTAAAGACACATAGGTAATCAATTCGAATCATTTGTGCTAAAGCAAAGAAACTCTATGAGTTGAGTTAGGTTCTTTTACCTTTGAATTCTGGACTTATGCTAGGCCGTAGTCGAAGTAAGCAAAGCAACGCGACTCAGTAATCAAAGACTCCATAATCCCACTCGTCACTTGCATCAATGTATTATTGGAAAGTTGCCTATCCTTTATCGGCTTTCGAAGATATTTAATGCGAAACATCCTTTCCTTTCAGAGAGGATGGAGGTTGTCTCGGTCAGTAGCACACCAGACTCGTAATCTGCAGTTCCTAGGTCACAATCCTAACAGTTGATATTTATCTCAGCTGTTAGGTCACAGTGCAGTTATATTTCACTCTGGTTTGGGTGGGTTGTTTTACCTCTGAGCGGCACTTTTTTGCACACCATGGGCTAATTAGCCAGGTCACATGGACCCCGAAGGCTCAGAGAAGGTTGGGGGAGCTGGCCCACTAGAACAGCTGTTAGGAGACAGATGGTAGACTACAGTCGAGGCCATCCAGCATGTTCTTTAACGTGCACAGGGTATGGCTCTCCCGCACACGGGGCACGGCTTAACGGCCCATCCGACGGATGGCTGCATTTTCAAGTCCATCGGTGTCCCCTACTGACCATGGGCAGGGCGGGGGGTTTTGCGGAGCATTCTGGCTTGTCTCCTAATACTGTGATCAGGGTAGATTGTGCAATGTTAGGGTAGAGAGTCCTCTCATCGAGACCATCCAGAGTGTTCTTTAACGGGCAGAGCACATGGCTCTCGTGCACACGGGACCATGTCTTAATGTCCCTGCAGATAGACAACAGTCTTTCCAAGCCCGTCGGTGTCACTTTTCTCACGTTGGTCTGAATGAAGTTACAACATTACCTGCAAAAATAGTGCAGTTCAGGTATTAAGCATCCAATCCTTTCGGAGTGTTTTAGTACCTGTATGAGAAAATAAATGTTAAGAAAGGGAAAAACCAAGAGATAAAACATTTCACACCACACACCCATTGACAAAGGTTTGCTATAGATTCCATCCTTCTCCCGGGGGCGACCAATCAAGATTTATTGAAACAGCCCAGAGTTGTATTGAGGTGGCCTTGTATAGGCGAAGAATGAAATATGTCCAAGAACGTTTAATTGGGTTGCAGTCCTATTAAACATTCTTGGACATATTTCATGTATATGATAGCAAGAGCGAGTGTTGTATGGGGGAAATTTCGACATCGATAAACTTGTTGATAAAAGTTTTAGTATGAAAGCAACAAAAATGCAATTTTGATTTCCTGAACTTGCGTGTCTATAAGGGTTGAGTTGTTTTACCCTTGAGCAGCACTTTTTGGACACAATGGGCTAAATGGACAGGTCACAAGACCCGTAAAAGCTTAAGGGCTGGGGAAGTTTTCACACTGGAAAGCAGTTGGGAGACAGATCGAAATTTTTCCGTCAAAGCCATCTGTTGTGTTTTGCAATATGCACAGAGTATTGCTCTCTTGAACATGATGCCATGGCTTTACGTCCCATCCGATGGACGGCAGCTTTTCCAAGCCCATCGATGACCCCTTTCTGATTGAGGTCAGGGTGGGGTTTAGCGCAGATAAATCTCAAAGCTGGCCCAGGTGGGAGTCGAACCTGGTAACTACAGATTGCAAGCCTGACGTGCTACCGACCGAGCCAAGCCTCTCCTCACTTGTGAAAAAACCACTTATATTTTCCGTTTTATGTATATATTATTATTTTCTAACATTCCCTCGAAGGAAAATCAAAATAATTTTGCCTATATAAAACCAGTCAATTAGATGGGAATAGTGTCCCATTAAATATTATTATAGTGTCCCTGTTATCAGTTAGAGAACCAAAGGAGGTGGTGATGTCCCGGTTTGGAAACCACTGGTCTGTACAAACGTGAAATCGTAATAAAATGATCAATTTAAATTATATTATTCTATTTATGCACTTATACATACAACACACAAAACTCTCATACAGCCATGGGCAACGGTGGTCCAACCAGGCTTTGTAATTTTCCTCTCTATATGTGTCTCTTCTGAGCTACAGCTGCTGCATTTGGCCACTCTAGTCCAATTCTAGCAACGTCCTGTTTGACATTATCTGCCCATCGCATACTAGGTCTCTCCCTTTTTCTGATACCCTTAGATACACTGTTCATAATCTTTTTTGCCAATATGCAGCTATGCATACGGGCAACATGGCCTAATCAACGCACTTAGGTAAATGAATTTAGGTTAGGAATAATAGAACCTTTTTCTATTTGGTATAGGGGCGGGAGCATTTTACTAAAGCGGATCACTGCCTGAATCGCACATATTTTGCTTCACAATTGACTAATTGACCACATCTTGCAGACTATAAGGTTTTGGACAGGGTCAAGTAATGAGACCAACCTGAAAAGTTGTTAAAAGCATATTGGAACTTTCTATCAATATTTCCAGCTTGTTCTTTTTAATTTCTGCAAATTATGGCCAAGGTCGAATCTAGGGTGTGGGGTGTATTTATAAATCTTGGTATTTGAATTGTTAGTCTTTCTCTGATCATTAAGTTTAATTACCTGTAAGAGACGTTCTCACTGCTGTTGCAACTACAAATGCCAAAAGGAATACCTATCACTCCTGCCCAAAGGTCAGAGTCAGTGCCAACTTTTTCACAGCAGACAACTTTTTTTTTAGCAGAATTCAAAATATTCTGAAATCGTTTATAAATCTTATCTTTCTTGTTCTTACCCGAGTCCTCAATGAAGCAAAGCAACAGATAACATTGAAGTGTTTAATCCATGTTTATAATATAGTTGTATAAACGTTTTGGTTAATTCATTCAGATCACAAAAGATCATTACGGACATTAATGTTGAGATGCATAACTACAAGGTGTTTGCTATCATCACATTCTGAGAAGAAATTGAAGATTTTTTTAAGTACTTGAGCCTTTATCTGTCCATCTGGTTTCTTGCAAGTCCAGAATGTCCAAATGTACACTAATAGGACCATTTATTATACAAACCCATCTAAAAACGTGTGGGTCCACCTTTCGCCCTCACAACAGTAGCAACATGTCGTGGCATGGACTCTACTAGGTATTGGAAAAGTTTAAGATGGTATTGCACCCCATGATTCTAGGACAGCTGTCAGTACAGCACCGAGAATTGTTAGTGGTGAGTTTCGGATTTGAACGTATCGCTTCACTTCGTCCCACAGATGCTCAATAGGGTTGAAATAGAGAGAGTAAGAGGGACATTCGGAGGTTGTAAACTCACTGGAATGCTCCTCCACTACTCCTTCGCCAAAGGGGAGCAATTAGATGGAGGCATTGTCTTGTTGAAAGTATCCTGCTGTGGGAAATGGAGTAGGTGGTCAGCAATTACGTCAACTTAGCCTTGGGTGGTGATGGTACAAGGGGCCCAAAGTGGTCTATGTAAACAAGCCCCAGAGCATTACACAGCTCCACCCAGAGGCGTAGCCATGGGGGGGATGGAGGGGAGGCTCCCCCCCAAAATAACTCGGAGTTGGCAAAATTCGAAGCGACTTCGTAAAATCTAGATGAGTTGTGAATATTTCTAATTATTTTTTCGAAAATTAAGGTTAGTAGTCAAAATCGAGGCAACTTGGCAAATCTAAGGCAGTTTGGAAAATGGAGAGACGGAGAAATTTAGAGCAGTTGGCAAAATTCGAAGCCAATTAGTAGAAAAACAGGCTAGTTGGCAAAATTCGGAGTGACGACAAAATCTTGGGGAGTTGACAAAATTCGGAGTGACTTGGCAAAATCGTGGGGAGTTGGCAAAATTCAGGTAAGATGTAAAAATTAGGATTTTTTTTCTGTAAAATTATGGCGAGTTGGCAAAACTTCGGGAGATGGCAAAATCTACGGACAGTTGGCAAAATTAAGAGCGACTTGGCAAAATTCAGTTGAGATGTGAAAATTTTGTTTTTTTTTCTGTAAAATTATGGCGAGTTGGCAAAATCCAGGAGAGTTGGCAAAACTTAGTTAGTTGGCAAAAACTAGGGGCAGATGGCAAAATTCGGAGTGACTTGGCTAAATCGTGGAGAGTTGGCAAAATTCAGGTAAGATGTAAAAATTAGGATTTTTTTCTGTAAAATTATGGCGTGTTGGCAAAATCGAGGCAGCTTCGCAATATCTAAGAGATTTCGAAAATCTTGGGGGAGTTGGCAAAATTCAGAGTGGCTTTACAAAAAACAATTGTGATGTAAAATTGGGATTTTTTCTATAAAATTGTGGCAAAATTCGAATCCATTTGGTAAAATACGGGCGATTTCTGAAAATTGGGATTGTTTTCGTGAAATCAAGGAGAGTTTATAAAATCGAGAAAACTTTGCAAAATCTAGGGATGTTGGCAAAATTGGAAGCCACTTGGTAAAATACAGGGGAGTTGGGAAAATTGTGCCTTTCTTGTGCAGTTAAGGAGAGTTGATAAAATTCGAGGTAGCTTGGCAAATTCAGGGAAGATGTTAAAATTGCGATTTTTTCCGTAAAAATTACGGCGAGTTGGCCAAATCTAGAATAGTTGGCAAAATTCGAATGCATTCGGTAAAATATAGGCGAGTTGTTAAAATTGAGATTTGTTTTGTGAAATGAAGGAGTGTTGGATAAATTGAGGAAACTTAAGAGAATGTAGGGCAGTTGGCAAAATTCGAATCCACTTGGAAAATACGGGCGAGTTGTGATAATTGGGATTGGGTTTGTAAAATTCAGGATAGTTGACTAAAATCGAATAAACTTGGCAAAATCTTGGGGAGTTTGAAAGTTTGAAGTGATTTTAGTCAACTATCCTGAATTTCACAAACCCAATCCCAATTATCACAACTCGCCCGTATTTTCCAAGTGGCTTCCAATTTTGCCAACATCCCTAGATTTTGCAAAGTTTTCTCGATTTTATAAACTCTCCTTAATTTCATAAAAACAATCCCAATTTTTACAAATCGCCCGTATTTTACCAAATGGATTCGAATTTTGCCAACTGCCCTAGATTTTGCCACAATTTTGTAGAAAAAATCCCAATTTTACATCACAATTGTTTTTTGTAAAGCCACTCTGAATTTTGCCAACTCCCCCAAGATTTTCGAAATCTCTTAGATATTGCGAAGCTGCCTCGATTTTGCCAACACGCCAAAATTTTACAGAAAAAAATCCTAATTTTTACATCTTACCTGAATTTTGCCAACTCCCCACGATTTAGCCAAGTCACTCCGAATTTTGTCAACTCCCCAAGCTTTTGTCGTCACTCCGAATTTTGCCAACTCCCCAAGATTTTGCCAAGTTGTCCCGATTTTGCCAAATCTCCAAGATTTAACCAAGTCAATAGTGTAGTCGCAGTATACGGTACCACCTTTGCACAGTGCTTTCCCCCTATGACGTAACAGGCCACGCCCCTTAAGTAACCGACCACGCTCCTTATTAATATACGTAACTAATAACTCATGATTAATAATTAATTAATTAATAATTAAGAATTCATATAGACCCCTGGGTTGACCCCTCATTAAAAAAACCTTTATTACTTTCAAGCAGAATAAAAATCCTGTTTAATTTAATAAATAAATAAATAAAAATATATACCCCCTCAAGCAGCTGCTTGCCACAGAGGTCTGACAGGAGCCTGTCAGTATATATGCCACAGTAGGAGATCTGAGAAGTTGGCAGGACCTCAGCAGAAAAACGACACAAACATCCATGCCTTAACCCGGGGCTCGAACCCAGGTCCCTTAGATCAGTAGCCAAGCGTGCTAACCACTCGGCCATGGGACGATATCTGTGGTTAAGAGATGCATGGTATTATACATATTCAATGGATGTCTTTCTAAGTGTATGTCTTTATGCATACATGAATGCGATTGACTAAGTTTTTCTTCATATATATCTATTTTGTCACATACTTCCATATACATGTTTCGTCTCTGTACATGTGTTAATTGTATGTTTGTGCGTGCGTGCGTGTGCGTGCGTGCGTGCGTGTGCGTGCGTGCGTGCGTGTGCGCGCGTGTGTTTGTGTGTATATGTGTTCATGTTTGTTTCTGTGAATCGGATGTGTTCATTTTGTTTCTATGAATCGTGTGTTCACACACAGGAATAAACATATTATCTATCTGTCATTTGCTCATTACAAAAGAAGCTAACACTTTACATCCTACAAAACTCAACAGATTGGCATTATAGCTCTATTAGGAATTTCCAAAATATATTTTTTATCTCATCGAAAAGCCACTAAACAGATACTTGTGAAAAGTTTACTAAAGGGAAAGATGTATTTTCCCTCAGCAATATTGTATACAGTTTTCAGATAGTCTTTTATTGTTAACTCAGTTATTTTGTCGATTCAGGTAAGTAGAACGAATAGTCAATAAAACATCTTTGCAGGAAAAATCTTTTATTCATACACTATCTTCAAGAAGTTTACAATTATCGACTACTTCTTTTTTCGAAGCAGAGATTGAAGGATTCAAGATCGTAATTAAAGTTACAAGACTACGAACACACCATTTTATTCTACATAAGCCGACTCACTCTCATAATAAAGATTCTGAGAACACATCACTTTATTCTGCAAGAGACGAATCATTCACACAATTCTGCAATGTTCGTAGATGATTTTGTAACGCTCTCAGATGTTAGACTCTGTGGAATTCAAAATAGATCTAAGTTCACCAATCAGGAGATGTTATAGTTTCACAACTGCATGGAGTTTCTGTATTCTTTTTAATCCTAGGACACCTTGCCACAGTTCGTACACACTGAACGGAATCTTTTCCCTCTTTGGTGTTTTCTGAATCCTTCCAGACTTGATCACACTTTCTGCCATTCATATTAGTCACTAGAGTAAAAATCCACAGTATCCAGTTAACAACCTACACGGCTACTTAACTGAATCGAGAAAGGTAAAATAATGAGTTAACAATAAAAGACTATCTGAAAACTGTATACAATATTGGAGAGGGAAAATACATCTTTCTCTTTAGTAAACTTTTCACAAGTATCTGTTTAGAGACTTTTCGAAGAGATAAAAAATATATTTTGGAAATTCCTAATAGAGTTATAATGCCAATCTGTTGAGTTTTGTAGGATGTAAAGTGTTAGCTTCTTTTGTAACGATTAACTGACAGATAGATAATATGTTTATTCTTGTGTGTGAACACACGATTCACAGAAACAAACATGAACACATATACATATAAACATACGAGCGCACGTACACATACACACACACAAACATAGAGCGCCACGCACGCACGCACAAACATACAATTAACACATGTACAGAGACGAAACATGTATATGGAAGTATGTGACAAAATAGATATATATGAAGGAAAACTTAGTCAATCGCATTCATGTATGCATAGAGACATACACTTAGAAAGACATCCATTGAATATGTATAATACCATGCATCTCTTAACCACAGATATAAACATGCATGTATCCGTACTTTGCATAAGATCAGAGAAACTCACACATTCTCGTATATACAAAATCTTTACATATTCATATGCTTAAGACTATGAAAATTAAACAGGATTTTTATTCTGCTTGAAAGTAATAACAGCTATTCAGATTGTCTTCCGTTTACTCGAATCAGACTTAAAGTGAATGCAGTCAACATACTATATTTCCCACTAGATGGCGCGAGTTAAATGTTCCAAGGTTGATTTTTCCAGTATTCTTCAAAGCGAGCATAATATTGATACGTGTCATGTGTGAGTAATCGATTTCACTGTAGTTCACTCCATTGGAGCGATTTTGCACTTGTTCAAAAAAGTGAATATTTGATTCACATACAACTGAAAAGTTACATGTAATATTCACATGCTTCCATAAAAAGTGAATGTTTGCAGGAAAATAACGTTGCATCTTCACTAGAAATGAACGTTGTTGTAAGAAATTGTGACATTAAAACCCTAATACTTAAAAAATGAATACTTGTGGTTAAACTATTGTTACTACTGTACTTCGCACGTGCACATACTTGTAATAAACAGGGAAAAACGTTTCGAACGTAAAGAAACGTGCATTCTAACTGCATGATGGCCTTTTTTTCTTGCTGTCACACGGCGCCCTCTGTCAGGCTGTTTTGTATCTTAGATGTTTTGAGTGGAACCGATGAATGCTTACTTTTACCGTTAAGTTTTTGATATTTTTTCTTTTAATGTGAGAATGCGGGTAGGGTGCTTTTCTTTCGCTTTCCTATCGCTTCTCTTTTTCTTTTTCAATCTTACTTCTGTAATGTGGCGATTCTGTAATGTGTCTGTAATGTGGAGCTCTCTCCTTCAGAATCGAGAAGCATTTAGTACATACTAATGGAATTTGCTGGAGTAATGCTACTTTCTACAGGTAATGTTATTTCAGATTTTAAATTTCCAAACAAGTGAAACACATATGGGAATACATAACATCATCAAAAAACGTGTCCTTGCCGGAAAAACAACCACTTTCACACTTATGAAACATAGTGCCACTTGTTCTAAGAATTCCACACCGGTGTGGGAAAAACAACCATTGTCGCACTTACACAAACTTAGATACTTGTTCTAAGAATTCCACACTAGTATAGAAATATATATTCTCATGAAGGAAAAATAACTAAACCGATTCTTAGACATGAAATGAGCGTGTTAAATTTCCTCATGTAGTGAAACACCTAATTTCAGCCATGTCATGACTTTTTTAGTTCAAATCTTAATTACCTATTGTCCTGATCATCATTCATTGACCAGGTTTGTTTTTTAGCAAAGTGCATGGTCATATTGCTACTGTTAGAAAGATCCCCCCCCCCCCTGCACCATTTTTGCATTGAAGTCACCACTGGAACTGTCCCGCAAAAACTGTATATTATCGTGGTTATTGGTTGGAAAAAATAAAAGAAGTTGAAACTTAAGTGATGGAAATCATGCATCCCCCTGAATGTCATTTGAAAATTCGTGGGGAATAATGCTAAAGATTTCGCATTACTTCTACATCATATCACACTGTGATTGAAATTTTCACACATTATATTATTCTGCGAAACTCGTATTAAATGATAGTTTTTTGTTTTTCCATTTTTTACACTGAATTTGTTTTTTTGCGACATCGGTACCGTTTTGTGAAATACGTCACAAATTTTTTATGACATTAACAATTTTCTGTCTGTGCTCCTAACAGTGATTTTCCCTCTCTAATGTACTTTATTTCCTTTTGTGCTCAAACCATAGTCTCTCGGTAACCGCTACATACTTTCTTTAATTGTGGTGAACAGTATAAGAAGGCATTTTAAAATTAGCTGACCGCTTGGAGTTTTTGCACGCAGTAAACTGCTGTGTCCTTAAGCCGAAAAGATTCCCCCGAATATAAGACGGGAGCTTCCGTTGACCTGTCCAATAAAGTGCGGCATTTCGACATGAAATGAATAATTATTTCACTTTGTCAATAGGGTTCAAAAGATTCTTGAGGAAGGTAAAAGTCACGTTGCAGGCAGCTCTTCCCATGAGTAAAGGATTTAGATAAGCAGTAGCATATTTGTTTTCACATCGAAAGGCTGTTCCATAGGTCACTGCATAAGTGCCCCGTGACCTTTGAGTTATCACCGGTTGGACTGGTTGTTTGTGGCCACGCTCGTCTCCCTGCCATTTCTTCGAATTAAGCGCCCTAGGTCGTGTTAAATTTTTAGAAGTGGGAGAGTGTGTGGAGAGGATTTCCCGATATTTTGAAAAGGGCATTTCTGGACTTGGGATGTTTCACACCGAGTGTCTCATAGTTTGTAAAGTCATTATTTTTTGTCTGTCTCTTATATCCAATGCTGATCTAACCATTCGCGTTAAAGGGAAAAAATTCATCAGTCGCGATCGTTAACCAAGCATTTGCATGAAAGGTATATCAGTGTTGCTTTTCTACACAAGGGAAAAATTCGCTTTCACCGGTATCACTGAACAGTAATAAGTATCCAAAACTTATTGCTGAGGTTTGTACTTTTAAATTATTCCTGAAAATTTTTAGTTAGGCGGATTTTTGTGTTGCCGAATCGACGAAGCTTTCTCGTGTAGCTTATTCCATAGATATTCTGATATAATCGCTGAAGTATTTGCTAAATTTTCACTATCAGTCCAGTTGCAAAAAAAGTTTCGGTGGATTAGCTCAGCTAAGTTGAGAGTTGTTATCAGTATATCGATCGAGTGAGACTTATTAAGTGTATTATTTTTTACAGTAGCTTAGTGTATTTTATAGTATTTGTTAAAACTAATATCCACTACACCATTAACATACATTCATGTTGGACTTGGATGTAGAACTAAAGTTAGATGTTTTACGCACCGTAAGCAGAAGTGCAAGGGTATCCGCAACGTATGAATTGTTTTCTACTTTTAGCATTGCTTACTTTCTATAGCATTCTGCCGCGTACAAAATTCTTTGCAGAATTATTTTTTACCCGATGAAAAGAACTGACCTTTTAAAGCGTAATGCACACACGTGTACTAACGAGAGGTTGCAAGGCGAAATAAAATTTCATCAGCGTGATCACACGTTCGCCGGTAAACGGTGGAAAAGACGATTTTTAAAAACTGTGAGAGCGTTTAGAATTGTAGATTTTTTACAAAATGATGTCTTACTTTCAAACAATTAGCTGATTTTTCTTCGGAGGAAGAAATAATGTTATCGATTGTTACTGAGTAACGTTATTTCCTAGGAAAGAGTAATATTTTGCATCATGTGCTGAGGATACAGTGGTAATAAGTATTAGGAATAAAAAGTTTAAACTTGTGATCGCATAACGGATATACGGGAATTAAAAAAGTTTGTTTTATTGGTTCAATGCGGTTTAGTCAGAAGGGAGGTCAATGAGTGACATCTCTGGACTTAGAAAAATTTCGAGATGTGTCAGGAAAACTACCATCAAGAGTGTGAGTGGATTTAATTTACGAGGAAATAAAAATTCGCAACAGGAGTTTTTTAATAAAGGGGGCAGAACTTTTGATAACGAATTAATTAACGAGGGTGTGGCAGTTTTGATCGGGTTTTTAAAAATGGGGAGGGTTTTTTGATAAGGTGGGGGGTTTGATGAGGGGGAGTCAAAAATTGGGACTTTGTAATTATTTTTGAGGATTGCATCAGCCATTCTGAAAGGGGATGATCTGAACGTTGCCACTGAAAGTTCAGTTGGACTTGGTAAATTTCAGAAGAGGGTAGAAACCTAGGGATTTAGTGATCGGTGGGGGGGAGTTTAATAGGGGGGACAGAACTTTTGATAAGGGTTTTTTTTAATGAGGTGTCAAAAATTGGGACTTTGTAATTATTTTTGAGGATTGCATCACCCATTCTGAGAGGGGATGATCTGAACATTGCCACCGAAAGTTCAGTTGGACTTGGTAAATTTCAGATGATGGTAGAAACTAAGGGACTTATTTGGGAGTTTGTAATCGGTGAGGGGGAAGTTTAATAGAGGGGTGGCGGAACGTTTGATAAGGGGGATTAAAATATACAGATGGGTCAACCAGGGGACAGTTTTGATAGGGTTTTTAATAAAGGGGGGGATTTTTGATAAGGGGGATTAAAAAATACAGGTGGGTCAAACAGGGGGCGGTTTTGATAGCGTTTTTAATTAAGGGGGAGGAATTTTTGATAAAGGGTTTTTTTAATGGAGGGGAGTGAAAAATTGGAAAAATTGCAGTTAAAGTAGAGGGCTTTTCTAAAGTACAGTATTCATAGTATACACTAGATGGCGCCATGGGTTTTTAATAAAAGGGGGAGGAATTTTTAATAAAGGGTTTTTTAATAAAGGGGGATTAAAAAATAAGGGGGGTCTTTATGAAATATTAATTATGAATATTAATAAGAGGCGTGGTCGGTTACTTAGGGGCCTGGCTGGAAGTGACGTCGTGTCACGTGACTGGAAGTATAAATTACCGTATAGTGCGATACCATTACTGAAGTCACTCCGAATTTTGCCAACTCCTTAAGATTTTGCCAACTCACCTGTTTTACTAAGTGGCTTCGAATTTTGCCAACTGCTCTAAATTTTGCCATCTCTCCATTTTCGAAACTGCCTTAGATTTGCCAAGTTGCCTCGATTTTGACAACTCACCTTAATTCCCCCCCCCCCAAAAAAAAAATATTGAGGAATTTGAAAGTTTGAAGTGATTTGGCAAATTTAGGAGGGATGTAAAGATTGCGATTAGTTTCGTGAAATTAAGATTTAACCAAATCAAGGCAAAAATTCATACTGATTTGCTACAATTCAGACGAGATGTAAATATTGGAAGTATTTCTCAGAAATTATGGCTATTTGGCAAAATTAGAAGTCAAATGGTAAATCATGGAACTATTGGAAGTTTGGTAGAATTGGAAGTCAAATGGCAAAATGTAGGAGAGACGTGAAAAAAAATTGTCTTACCCCTCCCCCCACACGGAGTGGGAAATCTAAACAAGTTTGCTCAGTTGACAAATTTTGCCAAAATTTTGCTCCAGTTGGAAATTTTTGGACTCCCCCCCCCCAACCACAATCCTTCGCTACGCCCCTGCCTCCAGCATCCTGTAACACCCTGACTTGACAGTTGAGCTCCATGGCCTCATATGATTTATGCCACACACATAACCTCCCATCAGCATATTGTAGTTGGAACATCGATTTGTTTAACCAACTATCCATTTCCAGTCTTCCATTGCGTCTTTATGCAAATCAAAGCAACTGCAGGTAAACGATGGCCATGTGAAAGTCATGAAACGTTATAAACAACATACTGAGCTCTGTTAATCAGTGTTATTCTTGTTCTTCAGATGGGAAAGGCAGCTGACTTAAGTGAGTTTGACAAAGACCAAATTGTAATATTCAGACGACTGGGTTAGAGCATTTCCGAGATGGCAAGACTTGTGGGCTGCTCATAGTCAGCCATGGTTAGTACCTTCAAAAAGTAGTCCAAGGTGGGAAAAACCACAAACGGCCGGCAAGGTGTGGGCCGACCATGGCTCGTTGATGCTAGAGGTGAGCGAAGGCTATCCTGTATGGTACGAGTCAACGGAAGGGATACTGTGGTGCAACTCGCCTGTAATTTGAATGTTGCTGATAGGAGTGATGTGTCACAACACACAGTACATCGAACCCTGCTGAAAATGGGGCTGCGTAGCTGCTCCAAGTACCCATGCGAATCTCGGTTCAGTGTCGAAAGCACCTACAATGGGCATGCGAGCATTAAAACTGAACCTTGAATGATTGGAAGGTCGTCTGGCCCTATGAATCTCGTTTCCTGTTGTACCATGTTGACAGCCAGGTATGTGTGCGTCGTTTACCTGGAGAAGTGTTGGCCCCATGGGATGAAAAGCTGGTGGAGGAAATGTAATGCTTTGGGCAGTGCTCTGCTGGGAAATCTTGGGTCCAGTCATTCATGTGAAGGAAACTATGACTTCTACCATCTATCTAAACATCATTGCAGACCACGTACATCCTTACATGGCAGCGGTATATCCCTCTAAAAGTGCCTTCTTTCAGCAGGATAATGCGCCAGGCCTCACTGCCTGGATTGTTCGAGAATGGTTCGCAGAACATTAGGAAGAATTCCAAGTATTGTCCTGGCCTCCAAATTCCCCAGACGTCAATCCAATCGAGCATCTGTGATTTGTGTTGAAATAGCTTATCTTATTTGTGGCGGCTCAACTTTCTTTACTACATAACTTACAAGAGTTAAAGGATCTGCTGGTAACGTATTGGTACCAGATACCACAAAATACCTTTAGAAATCTTGTAACGTCCATGCCTCGCCAGATAACAGCTGTTTGGAGGCACATGGAAGACCAACATAGTATTAAGCAGGTGGTCATAATGTTTTGGCTCTTTGGTGTACATATATAACAAAAATTATAAAATATATTTCATTATTTTGCATTTGCACTAAAATTTTTTCGACAACGTTAACGTAACATTATAACGAAATTTATAATTTGTTATAACGAAACAAAAAACGATATTAAAGTTTTTGGCTGCAACGAAAAACCTAATGAAACGCATTTCATTTCCTTTTCCAACACTGGTTTCAACCGTGGAGCCATGTCTGGCATCACGTTTCATGGCAGTTCTTCGAGGTACTAGGGTGAAGGTGCCATGCAAGGGTTTGGCTGTTTTCTGGCCTTGTGACCAGAAAAACTGGATAATTCCTTGGTGAAGATTGGGTTGGGTTGTTTTACCTTTGAGCGGCACTTTTTTTGCACACCATGGGCTAAATGGCCAGGTCACATGGACCCCGAAGGCTCAGAGAAGGTTGGGGGAGGGGACCCACTGGAACAGCTGTTGGGAGACAGATGGTAGCCTCCCGTCAAGGCCATCCAGCGTGTTCTTTAACGTGCACAGGGTATGGCTCTCCCGAACACGGGGCCACGGCTTAACGTCTCATCCGACGGACGGCAGCCTTTCCAAGCCCATCGGTGTCCCCTACTGACCGTGGGCAGGGCGGGGAATTTTTGCGGAGATAAATCTCAACACTGACCCAGCTGGGACTCGAATCTGGGAACTACAGATTACGAGCCTGGCGCGCTACCGACTGAGCCACCCCCGCCCCCCTTGGTGAAGAGCACTGCAACAAAGTTTTTTTGCATAAAATGTTTGATGTTTTTCGGCCTTTGAAGGAAATTTGGTGAATTGGTTCATTTTTGGAAAGTTTTAGATGTTTTGGAACATAATTCTAGATTCTGCTTTAAAATTTTGCTTCCTTAAAAGAGTTTAATGTTAATAGATGTGTTTTATTTTAAAATTTTTCTTAAAATGGTATATTAGAGACAGGGGCATAGCGATGGGATTTTAGTTGGAGGGTGAGATAAAGAAAATTTGCCAACTCGGGAATCAAATTTTGCCAGCTTAAAAAATAAAAACTTTACAGATATTTAATTATATATCCACAGTGTCAAACGTACTCTGAATTTCGTTCAGTAGGGGGAGGTTGCATCCATCGATTATTGGTTTTTGTCTGGTTCCTTGATTTTGCAATCTTGCCACGATTTTACCAAATAAAAAAAATCTATTTTATTCCCTTTCCTACATTTACGAAATTCCCGTCTAATTTTGCCAAGTTTTCTAGATTGTACCAATTTTCCTTAATTTTACAAAACCTATTCCATTCTTCACAACTAACCTATATTTTGCCAATTGCCCTAGATTTGGCAAATTTTTCTCGATTGCGCCAACAGTACTAAATTTAACAAAACCAATCACACTTTAACCTCTTCCTACTGCTTTTGACTATGACAAAAAGTTGTTCCACTTTATCTTTCGAACGCGATAAACTTAATGATTTGTGTGTCAAGCGAAAGCTTGCGACTCGAGGAGTGCCATAGGCTATAAAAAAAATTGACCTCTAATGCTTTCTTCCCTACCTAAAAAAAGGGAAAATATGAATTCTCCAATATCTCCAGAACTGGAGTTCTGAAAGTAATAACCTATACGTCAAATTAGTGCTTCTGACACAAGCAATGTTATAGGCTACGAAACATTGACCCATCCCCCATGCTTTCTTCCACCCTAAAAAAGGGGGTAAATATGAAAATGATTATTCCCCTATATCTTTGAACGCGAGTGCTGATAGTAACAAGCTATGTGTCAAACGAAAGCTTTTGACGCGGCGAATGTCATAGACTATAAAAAAACTGACCTCTCTGCTTTCGTATCTCACCTGAAAAGAAGGGGATATGAAAACGATTGCCCCCCTATAAATCCTGAAAGTTAGTGTGGAAAGCAACAAGCTTTGTGTCAAATGAAGCCTTGTGATGTGGCGAGTGCCATAGTCTATAAAAAAATTGACACCCTCATGCATTCTTCCCCTTCTAAAATGGGAATTGTGAAAGTTGTTTACTATATCTCGCAAATGGGAGGGCCTACAGATTTTGACTTATATAATGATCCCATTCTTCACAACCTATATTTTGCTAACTGCTCTAGATTTGGCAAATTTTTCTCAATTGCGCCAACAGTACTGAATTTTACAAAACCAATCATCCCTTAACCATCTTCTTATTGTTCTAAACTATTACGAATTTTGCCCCCAATATTTCCCCCGATAAAAAAAGGGGCAGATTTTCGCTGGGTTCGACTTTAATGAGTCATATCTCATATTAAAACTCCGTTGTCTCCAATGTCATGGAATATCTCAGACGTAACTCCAAAAGGTAAAAAAATGTGGTCGATGTTTATGAGTCATATGTATATCAAAAGAAAATTTTTGAAGGTAGGTGTTTTTAGTGACAAAAAATAAATTAAAATTTTTAAAAAATGTCTATCTTCCTAGATGGACCTAAAAAGTAGAAAATAAAACTAAAGCATATCGATGGTGCAATCAGTCAGAGATTTTGGCACCAAACGAAACTTCAAACGAAGATATGGCACCAGCAATCTTGTCGAGCAGGTAAATCGGGTCCCTATCTTCCTTTGAAGCGAATATGAACTCAGTGACTGATTGCACCATCGATATGCTGTATATTTTCTACTTTTTTAGCGCTCTATAGATATTTTCTACTTTTTTAGCGCTTTATAGATATTTTCTTTTCATTTTAATTTATATTTTTTGTTGTCATTAAAAACACTTTTAAAAACCTTAAAAAGACTTTGATATACGATCAAACACGAGTACATTCACCCCGCTTTTGGAGTCATGTTTGAGGTAGCACATGACATTGGAGATGTCACAAACTTTGAGATGCTACTCGTTAAAGTTGAAACCCCCGAAAATCCGCCCCCCCCCCCCCCGAGTGGGGACATAAATCGAAATACTATACAACCATCATTAAAAGAGCTTTCATTTGACACCTAACACGTAACTGTAGGCCATCGTGTTCCGATGACATAATAGAACAGCTTTCATATTTCCCGTGTTTTAGAGGGCAGGAAAACTTGGGGGGATCATTCTTTTATAGTCCCTCCTCACAAGCTTTCATTCAATGTATAGCTCGTTACTTTCCGCACTCGCGTTCACATAAAGGGAAACAATCATTTTCACATTTTCCTTTTTTTAAGTGGGGAAGAAAGTCGGGGTGTTCTTTTTTTATAGCCTATAACACTCCCCGCGTCACAAACTTTCATTTTGGACATAAATCATTAATTTTCGCCATCGCGTTCAAAAGATATCGTGGAACGTTTATCAAATCCACAAACCGACCAACCGACAATCTCAAAGCCAAAAGCAAAGGGGAGATAGGTAGTAAAAAGGAACTTGCTGGGAAACCTTTTTTAAAATGCATTCATTCGAAGTTAATATATTTTTATATATTTATTGAGAGGAAGATACAAAAATATACGCTCACACCACTCAAGACAACAAAATCACGGAGTATTCCCCAAAAGGAGTACCACCAATTGTTCCCGAGTTGGGGTAGACGTCTGAACCTTTGTATAGATGTTAGAGGGAAGTGCTTTGAAGGACTAAAAGTTTTGTTGAGGCAAGTGCAATTGTTTTCGTTCTGCAGATGCATGTCAAGAACTTTTTGAACGCCTCTCGCATATTACCAAAAATGGGTTGGGTTGTTTTACCTCTGAGCGGCACTTTTTTGCACACCATGGGTTAAATGGCCAGGTCACATGGACCCCGAAGGCTCAGAGAAGGATGGGGGAGGGGACCCACTGGAACAGCTGTTGGGAGACAGATGGTAGCCTCCCGTCAAGGCCATCCAGCGTGTTCTTTAACGTGCACAGGGTATGGCTCTCCCGCACACGGGGCCACGGCTTAACGTCCCATCCGACGGACGGCGTCCTTTCCAAGCCCATCGGTGTTCCCTACTGACCATGGGCAGGGCGGGAATTTTGCGGAGATAAATCTCAATGCTGGGACTCGAACCTGGGAACTACAGATTACGAGCCTGGCGCGCTACCGACTGAGCCACTCCCGCCCTTACCAAAAATGCTCTATCACTTCGATGTTATATGATGATAACCACTTTCAAAGCTTCCAACTTTGAAAATAATCTTTTTGTGGGAAAATGTTACTGGATATATTGAAGATCACACTTAAATGGGAACATTTAACAACAGACGTTGCTAATGCTAATCCTAAACCTTTCGGAAAATTACAGAAAACTGTATTACACAAATTTATAAAATTCCATTTTAATGAACGATGTTATAACAATTATCATTTGTTTTAATTTTCAGGCGAAGTCTTGACTAAAATGATGCCATTAAATGTTTCAGTCGCCATAACGTTTCAACGTTACACGAATATTATTGTAAATTGATAAAGATTGAAGTAAAATCTTCCAATTTATCTCCAGCACTATTTTCCTCTAAAAGACTTTGAATGAGTTTTTTCATTCACATGACACAGAAGTGTCCAACCAATTTTCTAATATACGGGGCACGGATCTAGGGAGGTCCCCTTTAGAATGCTAATAACAGTAATGGATATGAAAAATTATTAAACTTCTGCACATTCCACGTATTTCTAATTTTTTTAAAAAAACTGTTATGCGCTGATTTTACATCAGGCATAACGATTCATTTTTTTTAAAATTAATTTCTTACTGGATTGAGATTTTTGTTTTTCTCCAACACAAAGGGAACAGACTAACAGGGTGGACACGTCAGGAGTGGGCGGAAGTCACAGCTGCACCGAGGACCACACACACGGAACACCCAGCGCCAGATCTCATGACATTTGATATCACACGGAACAGCGCCCCGTGGGGGGATGGCAGGCGGAATCACATTTTCTTCTCTTGAAGTGAAGGTGGTCTGAGGGTGCGAAGGTCTGTTGACAGCTTTAGTACCGATTTCACACGAGAAACTGTGTTCGCCCCTGTAGCAAATGCAGAGCTGGACAACCTTGTCCAGTGTTGTAGTAACGAACGAGGGATCCCGTTTCTCCCAGGCGGCGATGTCAACCTCACAGACCCCCTGGGGAGAATTTATCACTCGTAAGTTCCGCTGCAGATGCTACGGATGGTTTGCACATACCGTTTTCGTGGGAAATCAAGGGAAAAGAGTCGTGGGAAAACTGTAGCGAGGAGCAGAGAGGACCGTGATTTTGGAGAGAGCAGTTGGACTCTAGATTTGGAACAGAGTAGACAGCACTGAGATTTTAGAGAGAGCAGTTGGACAGGACGGTCAGAGATCGGGGCGGGCCCGATTCAGTATATCGGAATCAGTAGAGATGAGTGCAGGACTTTGAATAAACAGCCGTGTGCTTGGATGCATTAACGCAAGGACTTCCCATGAATGAGTGGCTCCCTAAAATGAGAAGCAGAGAGACGAGAAGTCGCCGCAGCCAAATTAGCGACGGAGATGTCATCGGCTAAAACGATGAACTAAGGAGATGATCCCACCGGTGCTGGAGTGACGACGACCTGGCCGTAATCCGATGCAGCTGACGGAGGAGCTGAGCACTTAGAACGGTACGATTATCCTTCCTTTAATTGCTTACCCTTCCTTTCACTAGAAGTTGCTATCCTTAATTTTAGAGTTAATTGTAAAGGGGTTCCACAATCCGTTTAATTCTCTAAGTTCTCTCTAAGTTCCACGATAAATGATATATTCTTAGATATATTAATTGTTTTGCCTGTACTGTTAGATATTTTGTTTCAATAAATATTGTTATTCTTTTATGTTTCCATAAATCTGAGTTGTGCTCATCATTGGATTTCATTAATAAAAACGTCTTCCCCTAAGGAGACGGCCTGGGATTTTTGCGGCCCGCATTGTCTAATTAAGGTGATATCCGTAATTGGACAATGTGGGAAACACAACGCCACAGATTTAAATTTACATATATCTACTTAGAGGTGCGCACAACAAAACCTCTAAAACGAAGGCGGGAAATGTTACACTACAAAGGAAATTTAGTGTCTTGGCCTATTCACCCCTTTTACCTTTCTTCAGTTCGATTGCGTCACTCGCCCCCCCCCCCCCCATATTTTTCGATATCAGAACCTGGTAATGTACATATAACATTAAAAATAACGAACTTGAGAAATAACATCCAATAGCTTTATTAAGCATACATAACTCTGCAATTCACAGTATATTTGATCAGTTTTAAATAACATTTCACGTAACAAACTGGCCTATGATCAGAAAAATACAGCCTTCATACATCGTTGGAACATCAATGAAGTCTAACATATTAAACAATGACATCCGTTAAGATGCATAGCACTAGTCAATGACGTTATTTATAATTACAATGAGCATTTTCTTTGTGAAAGATGTCAATTCTTCCAATACTAAAAGCAGCAAAAATAAAGTTAAATAGAAAACAGAACTGTAAAGGCCCTTTAAGTAATATGCTTTGTTCCTAAAAAGTTTCCTTTTGCAATTGTTCATTGACACCATCAGCGGTAATCAGTTCATCAATCAACGTTCACGTTTGGTTTCGCTTTGAGAGCGACATGTTCCCTCCTGTTCTACCTCCATGATTATAACTGGTCTCACAGATTAGTTAGAACAGATGCGAGACTCTCGAAGGGTGAGGGGCGGGGTGGCTCAGTCGGTAGTGCGCCAGGCTCGTAATCTGTACTTCCCAGGTTCGAGTCCCAGCTGGGTCAGCGTTGAGATTTATCTCCGCAAAATTCCCCGCCCACGGTCAGTAGGGGACACCGATGGGCTTGGAAAGGCCGCCGTCCGTCGGATGGGGCGTTAAGCCGTGGCCCCGTGTATGGGAGAGCCATACCCTGTGCACGTTAAAGAACACGCTTGATGGCCTTGACGGGAGGCTACCATCTGTCTCCCACCAGCTGTTCCAGTGGGTCCCCTCCCCCAACCTTCTCTGAGCCTTCGGGGTCCATGTGACCTGGCCATTTAACCCATGGTGTGCAAAAAAGTGCCGCTCAGAGGTAAACAACCCAAACCAACTCGAAGGGTGAAAGTGGCGCCCTCACTCGGGGTTAACCTAACTGCCCATATGAACCGTAGCCGTTGTCGTAGCTGGAGCTAAGCCAGAGTTCTTAGTGGATTTGTTTGAGAAAGAACGTGTAGTGTGCTTTCAGATGGAGACCAAAAAAAAAAGTACAAGTATGCGAAGCTGAAGGTTGCAATAATACAACAGGCAATTGCAACTATTCGTTTTTCAAATTTTCGAAAGAAAGTGAAAGGCAATGTGTATTTAAAAGTTTTCTTCAGTAAAATTTACATTACGCTTTTGTACCATTGTACATCATACAATGAATATGTGTTAGCCATTCGAATAGTTTTTGTGCATTACCTACTGGGTTCATATTTTGTTATTGTTAAAATAGTTTAAAATTATATTTGTAATGAAGTATTAAAAGTGCAGATTATTATTGTTACAACAATGTTAAATTTTTTGTGACCGGAAATTTTCTTTCAAGTTCTATTAGAAATGATGGCTTAAGGAAAATATTCTGCATAACTAATGTTTTAATAAATGTAAAACAGTTACGTATAGTGAGTGTGTAGTTTGGTGGGGTGTTTTTTTTGTTATTGAATTCACCAAGTTTTAGTCTTTTTGGCTGGCGCTGACTTGAAGCTGTTTCGCAAAATAATTTGCTGTAAACGCTAATTTTGAAAACTTTTTCCATCGTATGTTTTATTTCTTCAGCAACTTCCATCTGCTGAACAATGACAGAAATATAAATATTACTTAGATATGTGCAGAGTAACAGAGTATACATTGAACTTCACTAGTATACTTCTTTTAGGGGTTCTTTTGAATTGTATTTCATTTTCCTTTTAGTTTTTGCAAAATAAATTGTTTCTGACTGCTTAAGATCATGTTTAATGGCTTCATGTTTAAATGTCATCCCTAATATATATTTTTTGGTAAGCTTTATTTAGTTTTTAAGTAGGATAAATTACATTGATCTAAGCCCTGTTTTCACAAATAGACTTTGATATTACTTTTTTTTTTCGAAAAGGTTAAATGCTTCACTTTCTGTATTAATTTGTCTTTTTTTTAGAACACATCTTATTGTGTCTTGAAAAATATTAAAGCTAAAAAACTGATAGCTTAAAATTACTGTTTGTTACCTTCACCTCATTTAAGTTATAGATATTAAAATTTATTTTTTACTTGCATAAGTAGTCTTGGGGTTGAGTGGTTAATGCGCTTTACTATTGAACCTGATTTCAAACCCTGGGTAAGGCATGGATGTCGTGTTGTCTGCTGAGGTCACACCTGTATTGTGTACAGACAGCTGTGGCAAGCAGCTGCTTGATAGGATATTAATGTATTTTTTACATATACATAGATAATATGTAGGCATGGCAGCAATGTTTATGAAACTTGTACCAAATTATGCAAGCATTGCTTTTGATGTTTGAAATATTCCCTTTTGATTTCGGACACCAGCTTTAAAAGCAGAGGATAGTACAGATTTTGAATTGGAAGTTAATATGCTGTCAACCAGTAAGTCTTGTTTTCCAAATATATTAATAGTGAGTAATGTGGAGTAATATATCTTGCCCATCATGGTTTAAAACATATTACTGATAATTAATTATAGAATTGAAGCTATTTGTACAATGCCTTATACTTAACATCTAATCAGTGCAAAAATGTTTTATCTAATTAACCTATCCAAAGAACACGAATTCATAATAAAGATTATGCTAATGCAAGCTCCAAGAAAATATTTATTATTATGTTTTCAGTTTTTAAAATATAAGAGAAAATAGTTAATTTGTCTCCCCCCCCCCCAAAGAAATGTGAATTATGTACGTATAGTTCCTTAATACTAATAACACTTAGAGTTTTGTATTAAATATAGATCTTACTCAAATTGTTGATTCCATTTCTTCCAATCTGTTTAGAAAAGAATTGGCAGCTTATTATTATGCATTTTCTAATTTTTTAAGTGTTTACTGGTGTAAGAGTTATTAATGATTCTACCATCATGTGAAGGTTGGATATATTAATTATTTGAGTGAAATATAACTGATCTGACTTATTATGTTTTGAAACCTTGGTGGTTGTAATTATATATTACATGTTTTTAATACCAATCTCAACAACTGTAGTATTGCCAATAACAAGTAAGTCAAACCCAAAGCCATCAATCACCCAGTGTACACCATATCTATCCACCAGCCAATCTACAGCAGTGCCATCGAGCAGCCAATATACACCAGTGCCATCCACCAGTCAACATGCATCAGAGCTGTCCACAAGCCAGTCTATACCAAAAACACGTATAAAATAAATCGCATGAAAGGTATTTTGTTTCGTTTAAAGAAGCTGTTTTCCAAATCGAAACTGGATGCTGGTTTTAGTAACAATTTAGTGTTAGTAAAATTGAAAACAATACTGATGCGAAATTTATTTCGCCTAGTGGAAGCTCAAATAAAATATTCGAATTTGAAGCCTAATGGCAGACGATGGTCTAATGACAATAAAGCATTTGATCTCAATATATATTTCAGCAGCCCTGCAGCATACAGAGTATTAAGTAGATAGTTGTCTTTGCCCTCTGTTAGAACATTGCAAAGTTCAATTGCAGCAGTTGTAAGTAAATCTGGGTTTTGTGATTCACTGCTATGTGCTCTTGAAGAGCAAATTTCACACATGAGTGACCAGCATAAGAATTGTCCTTTGATGAAATGTCAATAAGATCTGCACTAAGATATCTAAGTTCTGATATAATGTTGGGCTTTGAGGATGATGTTTGTGTCCAAGTGGAAACTGAAAATAAAATACCTACTCGTGTTTTGGTTTTCATGATAGGTGGGGTGACCAAAAAATGGAAATAAATTGTCGTTTTTTTTTCTCTCATCGTGGAGTTAGAGGTGTTGTTTTGAAAACATTGATCATTGAATGTATTAAACGAGTAAAGCATATAGGTTTGAATGTTTTAAGTTTAGTATCTGATCAGGGAGCTAATAACCTATGTTTAACATCAGAATTGAACATAACAATAGATAATCCTTATTTTTTTTGTTAATGATTGCAAAATATATTTTATGTAGGATCCTCCCCATCTCTTAAAATGGTTAAGAAATAATATGCTTAGATATAATTTGGAATGTGAGTCTAAAATAATTAAATGGAAATTTATATGTCATTGATTCAAAGCAAAAATTGCGCACAATTCCAAAACTTTCAGAGAAACATGTTAAGCCTGAAGGCCGAGATACGATGAAGGTGAAATCTGCTGCCCAAGCCCTAAGCCATTCGGTTGCAGCAGCCATTTGCTTGATATCTTCAGTTTCTGCATTTCCTTCTGAAGCAACATATACAGCTGATTTCATTTTTCATATTGATGAGTTGTTTGATAGTTTCAATAACAGTAGTTTGCATGCTAAAAAAAGAAATGTTGGAGTCTATTAAAACATGGAGATTTGTTAATCCATTAGGGAACAATATCCATGTTCATTGCAAAAAGGGTTGGCAAGTCACTCTTAGTGCAGCTCTTCAGCTCTGCTCAAAGTTAATAACTACACAGGAATATGTATTGATGCGAAGGTTTAATCAAGATGCTCTAGAAAATACCTTTTCCGTTTTTCCGTGCAAAGCGATGTAATGACAGTTACCCTGACAGTTTGCAATTAATTTCTTGTCTTAAAGCAGTAGCAGTTACAAACTTATTTCGTTGGGTTGGGTTGTTTTACCTCTGAGCGGCACTTTTTTGCACACCATGGACTAAATGGCCAGGTCACATGGACCCCGAAGGCTCAGAGAAGGTTGGGGGAGGGGACCCACTGGAACAGCTGTTGGGAGACAGATGGTAGTCCTCCCCCCGTCAAGGCATCCAGCGTGTTCTTTAACGTGCACAGGGTATGGCTCCCCCGCACACGGGGCCACGGCTTAACGCCCCATCCGACCACGGCGGCCTTTCCAAGTCCATCGGTGTCCCCTACTGACCGCGGGCAGGGCGGGGAATTTTGCGGAGATAAATCTCAACGCTGACCCAGCTGGGACTCGAACCTGGGAACTACAGATTACGAGCCTGGCGCGCTACCGACTGAGCCACCCCCCCTCCCCCAAACTTATTTCGTGATTCAATTGTTACTAACAGTGAAGAAGATGCTGATTATGTGTTGGCATCTCTTCCAAATATACAAAATAACCCCCCCCCCCTTTCTGACCTATTCCTAAACAATCATGGTAAAAATATTGAAATTTACTCAAAGGTTGTAAAAATTCCAAACGAATTAAGCAGCTCTGAAGAAAATGTCTTATTTTACATTACAGGTTATATAGCATATAAGACACTGATCAAAATTTACAATTTCAGTGATTGCAGCTGAATATTAATTGATATTGGCTGTAGAACAATTGACCCTAAAGCTTTGTTACTGAACTTCAAGGAATATTCAGATTCAGATACTTTAAAAGCTCCATCAAATGAACTTTATAACATTGTTCATAAAATGTCAGAAATAAATTTGGAGAATTTGTTAAAAAAAAAGAACAAGTGCTAAAAATACTTAATGAAAAGCTAAATTCTGAAATTGATTTCTCTAGTCTAAACATTCATAATGAGCATAAGATTTATGTACCTCGGCTAGTTATTGATTTATATTGTAAAATATTTTTGTTCTCTTTTATCAGGCGTAAAAGATTCCTTGAAAGCCAAAAAGTTTGTGTAATGAGACTAATTTTGGACATTGCACTATATATTTTTATCACTTATTTTAATATAACCCACTTATGAGAGAATTATATATATAAGCCATTTATGTACAAAATTTGTAAGCATCCACTTGATTAGACAGCATTTAGCCATTGCATCTTACATTGCAAAGCCAATATATACCTTTGAAAGAAGCCACAATACTCCTATATAACATCAGCAGTGAGAAGTAAGGAATGAAAATGTTGTGCCAGATAATTCAGAAAAGGTTAATGAACTCTTCTGTGCTGTTCCACATAAAAGGTCAGATATATTCATAATTTACCCTCTGAGTTCAATGATATTTGGCAGAAGACAATGATCAATTATTTTTATAGCTTTTATTGCTCTGAAGTAATTCCCATTTATAAAATGATTTACTAATGCTGTGCAGGTTTTGTGGGAGAAGGTCATGTAAGGTAGTCCATCGATTTATGGATTATATTTCAGAGTTAATCAATTTTCCCACCTTTTCTTATTCTAAAATAGCATTTCCAGAACTTATAGTTCAAGCATACAATTATTTATGTATTATGACAATGGTCTCTTAGCAATTACACATTTATTAATGTCTATCTTGGTTTCTTAGTATGGAGCAATTTAATTTCCATGGCATAGTACCAAAGAATTTGGTTGCAATTTCATTACATCAATTGCTATTACTCTAGATATTAAATTTATTTGAGGCCAGAAAGAAAAGTGCAGAAATTTAAGAAGAGCCTCAGTTAGTAGAAAGATTTCATTTAATCATAGGTAATTTTTGTGTATCCATCTTAAAAGAATATTCACATGATTCGTAACTGAAATAGTATAATTATTAATCTCTTATATGCTTACTGCTCTGTAGTTACTCTTTTTTAATTATCCATGTTCTTTGCAGCAATGAATTTTTTTGGTGATGTATAAAGGTTTTCCTAGTAATATTCTCTATTGTAAAATAATATGTATTGCCATTATTTTAGGTGTATGAAATTGATTAACAAGTCAGAGGAAAAAGAGTAGAAACTTGATAAAGCCTTAATACATAGACATTTTGATTACTCAATATTATAAGGTAATATGCTGTATCATTGTATTCTATACCCCCCCCCCCCTAGTTTTTTGGTCTAGCATTAAAGTTCCATTATTTAGTAAGAGTTTGGTAACAATGGAGTAATTTTTTATTGGTATTACTCTAGATATATAATAGCCATTTCAAGTCAGGAAAATGTAGAAGCTGAGGACCCATTTAAATTCAGAGGGCAGTTTTTACTTATTCAATGTTTTGGTAATGTTTTTTCCCCCCATAGTTCAGTGCATTATGTATGATTCATTATTATATTCTAAATTATTCAGCTGAGATAGTAATGCAGCATTGTACCTATCCATGTTTGTTAACTGTAGTTAAATTTTTATGATTATAGTATCAAATATTTGCAAACTTAGCTTACTATCTGGTAATATATTGCATTTTCTTTAGATGTAATAATCCATAATAGCTTGAGGAAAACCACAAAGCTGATAATAACCAAAAATCACAGAAAGATATTGTTCACTATATTCTCAGATACTATATATTTCAGTGTATTCATGACAACATTCCAATAACTAATGATTTATGATTGAAATGTGCATGATTATATATGCACATTATTCTTGTTATTTAAGATTTTGGTTGAAATTTTGTACTTGGAGAAGTAGTTGAAAAGAAATATTTCTACTAACTCAGGCTCTTCTTAAATTTCTGCACTTTTCTTTCTGGCCTCAAATAAATTTAATATCTAGAGCAATAGCAATTGATGTAATGAAATTGCAACCAAATTCTTTGGTACTATGCCATGGAAATTATAATTAGTATGTAGCAATTAAATTGCTACATACTAAGAATCCAAGATAGATATTAATAAATGTGTAATTGCTAAGAGACCATTGTCATAATACATAAATAATTGTATGCTTGAACTATAAGTTCTGGAAATGCTATTTTAGAATAAAAAAAGGTGGGAAAATTGATTAACTCTGAAATATAATCCATAAATCGATGGACTATACATATACCTTACATGACCTTCTCCCACAAAACCTGCACAGCATTAGTAAATCATTTTATAAATGGGAATTACTTCAGAGCAATAAAAGCTACAAAAATAATTGATCATTGTCTTTGCCAAATATCATTGAACTCAGAGGGTAAATTATGAATATATCTGACCTTTTATGTGGAACAGAACAGAAGAGTTCATTAACCTTTTCTGAATTATCTGGCACAACATTTTCATTCCTTGTTTCTCACTGCTGACGTTATATAGGATTTGCAATATAAGATACAATGTCTAAATGCTGTCTAATCAAGTGGACGCTTACAAATTTTTATCTTAGGTAATTGATATTCATTTCTAGGCAGTGGTAAGGGAAAAAATGAAGCATTAGTAGAAAGAAAATTTCTTAAAGGTAATGTTTTAAACAGTTCAAAGAATTATTTAAATTAGTGTTACTGTAGCATTTAGATCTTTCTGATGTAGAACTATATTGTTAATCCTTTTGCTGTATGAGAACACTAAACTTGGAATTTCCTTAATGGAAAAGGGTGACATAAATTATTGTAATCATCATTTTATTTTTTTTTTACTTTAAAAGCATTTTGGTCTTATTTTTTTTCATATTCCAGTTTCTATAGGAATAAAACATTTCAGACCTAAAATTTTGGCAATCTTTTTATTTTATATAATAGTATTTTGGTCCCTTTAGGTGTGTGAAATCCATTTCTTGACATGCAGAAAGTGTGGCAATATGTTATATCAGGTACTTGTCGAAGAATCTTCCCAGGTTTACATTTTAGTGGTTTCCTTCAAGCACTTAACAGGAAAATTGTTTTACAAAGCAAACAGAAAATTCTACAGTTCCAACTCCATTCTATTTCATTAATTAATAGATTCTGAAAAAAAAAAATGTTTGATGTCTGTCTTAACAGGGATAACTGTGCATTCACTTTGGATTGATTCCATTCCAATTATTTTAGTGTATACATTAAGTATCTGTAAATGATCCTGTTATATGAGCTTTTATTTCATTCATGTCCGAGTGGTTAGTGCGCGTGGCTATTGATCTACGGGATCTGGGTTCGAGCCCCGGGTAAGGCATGGATGTATGTATCGTTTTTCTGCTGAGGTCTTGCCATCCTCTCAGACCTTCTACTTTGGCATATAAACTGACTTGCTCCTGTCAGACCTCTGTGGCAAGCAGCTGCTTGAGAGGGTATTTATTTTATTTTTTATTTTACAGGTTAGAGTATCATTCCAGGTTGGTATCTACATATATTTAATCATTTTCTCATAATAACCTGTTATAAGAAGGTATTACTTGATATAGTGAATGAAATATATATTCACCTACCCTGAAAACTTTTTATTTTTGTGCATGTTTTATAGTTGCATAACGTAGTACGTGTGATCATTTTGGTGTAAGCATAGCTATTGTCTGATTTCTAGGAGTCTGTTTAACAATGTACAGTGAGATGGCTTGTTCCTTTTTTAATGATTCATATCTAGCTTACTTGAAATACTTGCAGTTGCTTCTTAATATCAACCTTCTAGATCATACATGTTTCCAAATTATATTATCACTCTATCTACTGTATATAATTTTTAAATATTTATTTTATATTTAATACAACTTTTTTCATTTCACGGGCATCAGTATTTAGTGCATACTATATATACATAAAATAAACCTAGCTGTTGGATTAAACATGATCTTAGGTTATGGCATTATGTAATCTGGTATATGTGATTTATTTGAATTAGGAAGTTCTTTCTAACAACTTTTCCTCATGTCCAGCAGTGTTTATTATTTAAATTGATAAATATTTTGTCCCTTTTTAATGACTGCTCACTTCTAGGAAAGCATGCTTATAATATTTTGTTTTAAAATATCTATTTTTTTGCAGACAGGAAAATATGTAGGCTTCTCATTATTTAGTGTATGCAAATTCTATGTAACTACTATTTAGCATACTTTTATTGGTTATATTATTGACTAATCTAGTTTATTCACTAATATTTTTTACCATTATCATAGCATTTTTCTCATTTTTAGGAAAGAGTTTGTATATTGAACCTAATGTAGGGCAACAGGCAGTGATTTTATTTCAATAACATATTTCTAACAAAGTTCTATTGCATGCAGTTGTTTCTTAGTATTAAACTTTTAGATTAAGCATGTTACCAATTTATATCCTCACTTTATGTACTGTATATATTTTTTATTTAATAAGACTTCTTTTGATTTTAAGGGCATTTTTAATCATTTTGGTTAGCTAGTAGCGTGCAGTTAATTTTTTAATTTTAGAGTCCTTTAAATGTTATTGTGGTTTTGTTTCATAAAATGCAGGTGTTAAAATAAATTTAAATGTAAACTCTTTTTATGGTGAGGGGGAAAAATTTTAATATGCGTACAGTGTTTAAGAAATTTTTTTCTGATTTACCATGTATCTTAATGTTAATTATATGCAATACAAATAATTCAGGTTTGATATTTCTATACTGTGTGACTACGGAAAAAGTATTTCTCACACAGTCATTTCGACATATGCTTGGCGATGTGGCATATGTTTGCCTTAAATAGTTTGTATACAAAAACACAATTGAAAATCACACTGTTAATTGCAGCAAGTGACTAGCGAAATTTCGATAGTGTTAATAATGAATAGTTTCGAAATAATTAGCTTTAAGAATTACTGCTTAGTACAAGTTCTGATATTGCGCCATAAGGTAAAAAAAAAAACTATAAAATATATATTAACAATATAATGTATATGGAAAAATGTTAGAATAGATACTAGCAAATATTAATTTTTTTCTAAAAAACTTTAGTTTTCATTACACGGAAAAAAATAGTATTATTGGTATATATATATAAGGGAACACTTGAGTCAAACAGAAGCTTATTAACTTCTTTCCCATTATACCATAGGAAAAAATAGTGTTTCGTATTATGTTGGTTGTTAAGCGTAAATATTTAACATAACCCTTTATCAATGGGGGACTGAAGGAAGCCATAGGTATTGCATGTCTCATTTGAATGTAATTGAAAAAATTGTTATCCTTAATTATGATTTGTTGCGTTTTTTTTATTAGATAATTTAATTTTTTCATGCCTAATTAATTTTTAATAAAAAAAATTATAAAAAAATGCAGATTCAATTACTTTCAGCCTTATTAATTTTGATTTTATTTTCGGGGTGTGTGTGTGGGGGGAGGGGGGGGGGGTAATTCGTGATGAATTTATAGATTGGCGTTATCGAATCCATATCTCTGCCCCCTATCCCCCCCAATATATGACGATTATTATTAAATTTTATTCTGATGTAGCGATTAAATGTTCGATGAAAATTTGAGTGTATCGGTATTTGATTCACACTTAAATTTGTTTTAGAGTGACTTTGAGCAAGATTATATAAGGAAGTGAAGCTGCGAATATTGTCATTTGTGTTCGTGCAGCTGTCCAGTGCGTTTGTATGCTGATTCTGCAGACGATGTTTGAGTGTAAAGATTGTGGAATAGTCTACGCTCATCCTGCAAGCTTGGACCGTCATAAGAAATCTCATGACAGAGGAGCGCTTTTCCATTGTGCGGCTTGTACAGCTACATTTGCAAGGAAAGATAACTTTGAGCGACATCTTAGCTCTCATAAGAGTAGTTTCTCCTTTGAATGCAAAGTTTGTGGGACAACCTTTAATAGAAAAGATAATTATAAGCTGCATATCCGACGTCCACATCATATAAATAAGAAGAGGAAACGTTCTACAGATGATGGATATTTGCAAAATAAAAAGAAGAGGAATGAGCATGATGATAAAGACGACGACCCGTGCCGTTTCGCTGACATTCTATCAATGCGGAAATTGGTGGCTAATGAGGAGACAAGACATGATTTGATTGTTTTCCTTGATGATTCGCGGAATGAACTGCAGACCTTTCTACAAGAAGAATTGCACTTTAAGCAGACAATCAAGTGGTACTTAGTGGTGAGAGTGCGTTTCGTCCGAAAAGCCAGCCCCTCTACCGATGAATATAGTACTCCTTTCTTTAGGAGTAACTGCATGGCAAGTCTTCCAGATTCAGATTTAAAGAACGACCTTCGACTGGCCTATGAGAAAGTTAAGGCTTCCTGTGAAGAATATGAAGGTTCCCAGAGTGGCTGGGTTTTAGATGAAATTCTTTTCGCTGAAGTGAAAATTGGAAAATATGCACCTCTAGAAGGCTCTAGCTATATTGCTGTACCACGAGAGCTACAAACAAAGCATGCAATTGTTAATGTGCGCAACAACGACCAGAAATGTTTCCTTTGGTCAGTACTTGCTGCTTTACATCCAGTTGAAAAGAATGCTGATCGTCTGACTAATTATCAACATATGGAAAGTGAACTGGACGTCTCAATCCTTGTTTATCCTGTGACTCTAACGCAAATTCCAAAGTTTGAGCAGATGAATGGGATATCTATCAATGTATTTGGATACGAGAACGAAGTATTCCCTCTTTATATTACATCAGTGAAAGCTAAACGGCATATTAATCTCATGCTCTTATCAGTTGGAGAAAAGAGACATTACTGCTACATTAAGAATATGAGTAGACTTCTAAGTTCCCTTACCAGCCATAAATGTGTGAGCTTTTACTGCGATTATTGTTTACAACGTTTTTCGAAGGAATCTATTTTAAAGGAGCATATGACCTACTGTGAAGAACACGCCCCTCAGAAAATAGAGGTGCCAAGTGAAGAAGAGAAGTGTCTGAAGTTTACGAATTTCAACTCCCGTACCTTATGTGATCTATGCTGACTTCGAATCATTTTTAGTAAAAGTAGATACATGCCTCCCTAACCCAACTGCCTCTCACACTACAATTACGGCTAAACATGAAGCGTGTGGATTTGCTTATGTGGTTGTGGGCCCTGATGGACATAGTTACAAACCACCCACGATTTATAGGGGTCCGAATGTTATAGAGGAGTTTTTGAAGTGCCTTCTAAAGGAAGAAGAAATTATTCAAAAGTTGATGAAGCAGAATGTTGCTATGTGCCTGTCCGACGATGAGCAAAAATTATACGAAAATGCTTTAAGCTGCCATATATGCATGAATCCCTTGGGCAGAGATCGAGTAAGAGATCATGATCATTTTACGGGAAAGTTTCGAGGAGCAGCACATAACGCGTGTAATTTGAATTTTAAACCTGGAAAGAAGATTCCAGTCGTCATTCATAACCTGAGAGGTTATGATAGTCATTTAATAATCCAGAGTATTGGGAAGATAAAGAATCGAAGAATTAACTGCATTCCTAACAATATGGAAAAATACATAGCTTTCTTTCTAGGCAACCTACATTTTTTAGATTCTTTTCAGTTTCTAAACACATCACTAGAGAAACTGGTGAATAATTTACCTGCAAATGAGTTCCAAATTCTGAATGAACATATTGAACCTGAACTGACGCCTCTCCTCATGAGAAAAGGTGTGTATCCGTATGATTATATCGACAGCTGTGAGAAATTTGAGGATACAAAATTACCACCACGTGAAGTTTTTTATAACCAGCTTACAGAAGAGATGTTAGCAGAAGAAGATTACAATCATGCTTTGAAAGTGTGGAATGATTTTAAAGTAAAAAATCTAGGAGAGTTGTTGTGGGTTGTTTTACCTCTGAGCGGCACTTTTTTGCACACCATGGGCTAAATAGCCAGGTCACATGGACCCCGAAGGCTCAGAGAAGGTTGGGGGAGGGGTCCCACTGGAACAGCTGTTGGGAGACAGATGGTAGCCTCCCGTCAAGGCCATCCAGCGTGTTCTTTAACGTGCACAGGGTATGGCTCTCCCGCACACGGGGCCACGGCTTAACGTCCCATCCGACGGACGGCGGCCTTTCCAAGCCCATCGGTGTCCCCTACTGACCGTGGGCAGGGCGGGGAATTTTGCGGAGATAAATCTCAACGCTGACCCAGCTGGGACTCGAACCTGGGAACTGCAGATTACGAACCTGGCGCGCTACCGACTGAGCCACCCCCGCCCCATCTAGGAGAGTACCATGACTTGTATATCAAGAGTGATGTGCTTCTACTAGCTGATGTGTTTCAGCATTTCAGAAAGTTATGTATTGATTATTATGAACTCGATCCTTGTCATGTCTATACCGCTCCTGGATTAGCATGGCAAGCATGTTTGAAGATGACAAATGTAGAAATGGACGTGCTCACCGATCCTACGATGTATTTGTTTCTGGAGAAAGGCATTCGTGGCGGCATTTCCGTAATTTGCAATCGGTATAGCAAAGCGAACAATAAATACCTAGACACATACGATCCACTTCTTCCCTCTAAATACATCATATATTTAGACGCTAATAATTTATACGGTTGGGCTATGTCTCAGTATCTCCCAGTAAGCGACTTTCACTGGATTGACAGAGAAAAACTGGACAATTTTGACGTTACCACAGTGACTGATGATTCTTAAACCGGTTACATATTAGAGGTTGATTTAGACTATCCTGCTCCGCTTCACGATATGCATAATGACTACCCATTAGCTGCAGAGAAATTTCAGATTGATGCACAATTGCTCTCGCCTTACTGTTGTGAACTGATTTCCCATCTAGGATTAGCTGTTTCAGACAAATCAGCGAAACTTGTCCCCAATTTATATGCGAAGAACTATATAGTGCATTATCGAAATCTAAAGCAGTATTTAGCTCTAGGCATGCAGCTGAAACATATCCATCGCATTTTAGAATTTAAACAGTCGCCTTGGCTAAAACCATACATCGAATTTAATACCTGCCAAAGAAGAGAGGCGAGAAATGATTTCGAAAAGGACTTCAAATTGATGAACAACGCAGTGTTTGGGAAGACAATGGAGAATTTGAGAAACCGTGTGAAAATTGAATTAACTCAAGATAAGAAGAGACTCTGGAAATTAATCGCATCACCTGCATTTCATGCCTTCCAAGTATTTGATAATGATCTGACCTGTGTACAGTCAAAACATAAGAAACTGAAGCTTAACAGGCCTATTTACGCAGGATTCTCGATACTTGACATCAGCAAAACTCTGATGCATAACTTCCATTATGAATTTATAGTGCGTAAGTATGGAAATAGAGCAAAATTATTGTTCACTGATACCGACTCTTTGTGCTATGAGATACAAACAGAAGATGTATATGAAGATATGAAAGATCATGCCGACCTTTTCGATACTTCGGATTACCCTGAAGACCATTTTTTGTATAATACACGAAATAAAAAAGCACTGGGAAAATTTAAAGATGAACTCCTCGGTGTACCAGGAGAATGTTTTGTTGGTTTACGCTCCAAGATGTATAGTCTTCGAAGTAAAGCTGGTGAAAAGAAAGCAGCTAAAGGTGTGCCAAAGAAAATCATTAAAAATAAAATATGCTATGCAGATTACGAAAACTGTCTGCTAAACAAATTTGTGTCGCGAGTCAGTGCTGTGAAAATCGAGAGTCATCGTCATCGTATTTACACTGTGTCTTCAACGAAAGCAGGGCTATGCCCTTATGATGATAAAAGATTTATACTTGCTAATGGATATGATACTTTATAAAGCTGCTTGAAATTCTTAGAGCAACCCTTTTCAGCAGATCTCCTGTCCTTGAAAATCCAGTTTTTTTTTTGCGGAAAACGGGAGAAAAAAAGTTTTTTCCCACCGACTTTTATCTAAAAAAACAAATGCTGTGCAAATCTCACTGCTGTTGAACAGAATTGTGGACTCAGGAATAAAGTTTATTATGTTGGAGAAACCTGTAGCATGTTATGGGATATTTCTTTAAATAAAGACTTTTTTGTCCTGTAAAAATCGTCTCAGTGTCAGTCAATGTGTTGAGTGTCTTTCTTGAAATCTGTATTACACATGCAGTACTTCATAAATATAATTTGATTAATTATAAAATCTGCATTTTGCCTCAACATAAAAAAGAGTGTTCGTACGTGATAAAGCTGTTGAATGTAAAAATTACATGCCGTTTTTACATGCTAAGGCAAAAAAAAACTTACCAACCATGCAAGCGTTATTTTCTATCATGAAAATATACCATACAATCCATCTCTCTTCATTTTCAGAGTCTTAAGCTAGTAGATGAGAAGTGAAACAGTTAGCAATCACGTGTCGGAACAGACAAATCACTTTCCGACCCAATCCATTTGATACTAGGGGGGGGGGGGACCTGAATTCACATTGCTTCTCCCCAAGCTCAATAAAATGACAAAAATATTGGGACCAGTAATGTTTTATCGAATTTCGTGTTAACTCTCATCCTCAAATCTTGCATATTTACTGAAAGAGAACACATGATAATTATAAATACGTGTGAAATGACTTCAAAATGATTTATATACATCCCAGTGAAACAACTGGAATAGCAAAATTTTCTGTAAAAATAATATTGGCCCCTCTGGATGAGAAATACTCCTATTGAGTAAATATTAGCCTCCTAGATTTTCTTTAGAAACCCCCCCCCCCCCCCCATATAGGATTAACAGTAACCACCTTCGATGCTCTTGATTAGAAACCTCTGATAGGATTAACATTAGCCTCCTTCGATTTTTCTGGATTGAAATTCTCCCATAGGATTAACATTAGCCTCCTTCGATTTTTTCTGGATTGGAATTCTCCCATAGGATTAACATTAGCCTCCTGTGAGTCAGAACCCCCATTTATCTTCTACTCCTGTATAACCTATGCTATCTTAAAAAAACTCTCTACCACAAGCCTTCATAATTTACTTCTTACTTTTAATAAATGCTGGGAAAGAGAAAAATTTCCAAATTATTGGAATAAAGCTTTCATTATTCGCATCAAACAAAACTAGCCTTAATATAGAGTATTACCGGCTAATTACTATATCATCTTACTTATTAAAAGTTTTTGAAAGAATGGTTTCTTACAGACTAAATTATTTTATCAACAAAAACAGAACTCTATCATTTTTCCAGGCCAATCGGTCAATTAAAGAAAATCTCTGGGACCTAGTATATGATATCGAAGATTCATACAATAATAAAAGACTACGATCTGTATATTCCTTGATATTAAAGGGCATTTGATGCAGTAAACCACAATATTTTGCTTTTGAAACTCCAACAACTGGGACTTGCTCATAAATGCTGGTACTTCATAAAACACTTTCTCACTTCAAGATCTATTCAAGTTAAACTTAATAATACCGTTTCTCAAGAAATTGTTCCCTCTGTTGGCCTGCCACAAAGATCAGTCTTAAGCCCCACACTATTCAACATTTATATTCATGATATAGCTTCATGCATACCTCAAGAAGTCAACAAATCTCTTTTTGCAGATGATATTGCAATTTGGATATCTGGAGACATTTTTAATAAAATCCATGACAAACTTCAACAGTCTCTTGATATCATTACATCTAATTGCAAACAACGAGGTTTTTTCTATAGCTACTGAAAAATCAGTCGTCCTCCCTATCACAAGAAAAAGATTCAAGGAAGGCAAAATATGCTTCAAAATAAATAACCCTTTACAAATTTCACCGCTTCCTTGGAATCACTCTTGACAAACATTTGTGCTGGAACACAACAACCGTGGAATTTGGAACACAACAGTCGAGGAAAACAACCTTTTTCGATATCAACTCTTCTACAACATTTCAATCCCTTAAAAACGTAAACAGAAGGGATCAAGTCTCTATCCGGAGATTTAGATCAGGTGTCTGTCTACTCCAGCGCACCTTGTACCTCTCTTTAAAAATCCTCTACTCCTTTATGCCAACGGGTGCAGTAGAAGAGATGTGAAACATTTTGTGATGCGAAACTTGCTGGATTTCTGGCCGAATGGAAAATTCCATTGGGATATCTATAACTCTATGATGGAATTCATCCAGTCTATTGATGTTCAACTCTAACCGATTCTTTGTTTTTTCTCCCTATTCTCCTATTCTTCCTCTCTGCAAAGAGAACCATGTTTCATCGGTAGCCCCTCCGGTATTTTACAGGGATTTCTTTTGACTGACTATATGTCCTGAATTTTTACTGCTGTGAACTATTTAAGGTCTGAAGCCACACTTAAGTGATAAAGCAGGGACTAAATATACATGTCCCAAATTTTACCAATTCCTTCAAATTAAAAGAAGAATGTGTCTTCACGTTTTCCATAGGAAATGATTTGAGTCTTGAATAATGTTTTTCCAAGTAAGTTTCTGAGTGGCAAAACAATGTTCGCCATATTTTGTTTAAACGTTGTGCTTGTATAAAAATAAATACCCCCTCAAGCAGCTGCTTGCCACAGAGGTCTGACAGGAGCCTGTCAGTTTATATGCCACAGTAGAAGGTCTGAGAGGATGGCAGGTCCTCAGCAGAAAAACGTCACATACATCCATGCCTTACCCGGGGTTCGAACCCAGGGCCCTTAGATCAGTAGCCAAGCGCGCTAACCACTCGGCCATGGGACGGCTGTGCTTGTATCCCTACTACTATATAAAGAAACCAGAGATGAAAAAGGTCAGATGTGTGCATTTAAACATTATGCTCTAGTGGCATTTAAGGCAATTCTGTGTATCTTGTGTGACGTGATTGGATTTACAAAAAAAAAAGTTGAGCCCATTTAGTCGGGATTTCGATTTTGTTTCAGACATATTTCTGCAGGCCTTAAATTTCGTATTTTGTTGGGTCATCCAAAAGACTCCTCCTGGGATTTTATCGTTCATTTTACTCCTAAGTAATCCTTTGTACCATCAACAACATAAATGTTTTCAAAACTATTAAAATATCCATGCATTTTCATCTAGTATGGAAGGTCATTGTATACTCAACATATATTTGCTCTACAACATGTCACAGGAAATTTTTGCTTGCAACTAGCTAAAATTGCATTCATGATTTATCAATCTCATTTCATCTGTCCAATGTCATTTAGAGGAATATCTCTTCAGAGTTTAATCATTAGTATAAATGCTGATGCATTGGTTCTCTTTGCTATAAGTGATATTTTGATCATCTTGATTATGGCTTATTTCTTTGGACTGTGCTTCGTCGCCATTTTGATTATTCTAAACAATCTGCAGCCTGAACCAGAGCATCCCTTGGTCATTTTACCTGAACCACAGCATCTCTTGCTACCTTTATCAGATCTATCAACTGCAGATGAGAGGAATCGTGTATTGGAGAGAGACAATTGGCTACATTTTTGCATTAATCGTAGTATGTTCTCCTAATTTCAAAACACTCAAATGTAAATTTGAAAAATCCCATAAAAAATATGTTTTTATTCAGTCAGTGTATAATTTTTAGCAGCACTTAAGAATAATTTGGCTAAAATATGCAAATTTCAATATACTGTTTTTATTTTAAGAATGTAATAAAAATAAAAAAATCTCAAGCAGTTACTTGCCACAGAGGTCTGACAGGAGTCTGCCAGTTAAAACACGAGAGTAGGTTTGTGAAGATGATGGGACCTCGGCAGAAAAACAACACAAACATCCATTCTTTACTTGGGGTTCGAACCCAGGTCCCTTTGATCAAGCCGTCAGCATGCCATAAAGATCTGAGAGGAAGGAAAGATCTCAGCAGAAGGGTTGGGTTGTTTTACCTCTGAGCGGCACTTTTTTGCACACCATGGGCTAAATGGCCAGGTCACATGGACCCCGAAGGCTCAGAGAAGGTTGGGGGAGGGGACCCACTGGAACAGCTGTTGGGAGACAGATGGTAGCCTCCCGCCAAGGCCATCCAGTGTGTTCTTTAACGTGCACAGGGTATGGCTCTCCCGCACACGGGGCCACGGCTTAACGTCCCATCCGACGGACGGCGGCCTTTCCAAGCCCATCGGTGTCCTCTACTGACCGTGGGCAGGGCGGGGAATTTTGCGGAGATAAATCTCAACGCTGACCCAGCTGGGACTCGAACCTGGGAACTACAGATTACGAGCCTGGCGCGCTACCGACTAAGCCACCCCCGCCCCTCTCAGCAGAAGGACGACGAAAGAAAACATCAATGCCTAATCTAGGGCTCGAAAATGAATCCCTTTGATAGTAAAGCACACTAATCATTCGGTTACCGAGTTGAATGATTAAGCACATAAAATTTTTTTTATCAGTATCGAATGTTTATTTAATGTCTTAAATGGGTGCTATTTCTTGCCTAAAGGTGGGACATAGTCTAGGGATAGCCCTGAGCCCAGTGCCGATAGATTACAGTACATCTACCAGTAGTCAGTTTCGGAATTCTTACCAGATCTAAGACCTGGCAGAGACTGTCCATGATTTTCGTCAAAAGAGACAAAGGAAATTTTCTTACCTTTATCACTTGGTTTATATATGTATATACATATACAGTATATATATATAAACGTACTTATAATTTTTCAGACACTATTTTGGACCTATAAGTTACGCTGGATGTGATGATATGTAATATTTCTCAGATTCTGTTTTATTGTTTCTGACACCTCGTGTTGTTTTTTGCTCTAGACAACTGCCTATATAGTTGCCTTAAACTTAAATCTGTGTAACATAAAAACAAAACATAAAATTTTGAAAGGCAAGATAAAAGAAATTATATTTTTGGAAAAACAGAGTAGCTGTCTAATTCCCAAAGTTCTAAATTTTCTGAATGTTCCCGTGGCCGAGTCGTTAACGCGCTTGGCTACTGATCTAAGGGACCTGGGTTCGAGCCCCAGGTAAGGAATGGATGTTCACGTTGTTTTCTGCTTAGGTCCTGCCATTCTCTCAGATCTTCTACTGTGGCATATAAACTGACAGGCTCCCATCAGACCTCTGTTGCAAGCAGCTGCTTGAATGGGGATTTATTATTTTTATTAGAATATCATAAACCAATTTTAGGGGCAATGATATTAATTATTGATATTATTATTAATATCACTGTCCCTAAAATTAGTTTGATATTAATCCAGAATAATTTATAAGTAGCTTAAAAGTCTTACAATGAGCGATTGTATTCCCCTAAACATTGATAGGTTTGTTGTTTTACCTCTGAGGCACTTTTTTGCACAAGTAGGGATAAACAGCCAGGTTACAAAGATCTCAAACATCAAGGTTGGGGGAAGGGGATCCACTGGACAGCTGTTAGGAGACAGATGGAAGCCTACCATCAAGGTTAACCAATATTCTTTAATGTGCACAGGATATGGCTCTCCTGTACATGGAGCATGGCTTAATATTCTATTCAACAGATGTCATTCTCCCAAGCAAAATGGTGATCCATTTCTTACCGGGAGCAGAATGAGAGTTGGCATAGATAAATCTCAACACAACCCAAGTTTCGGACTCAAACCTAGGAACTACAGATTACGAGCTTCGTATGCTATAGACGGAGCCTACACTAGCCCTCTCCCCACCCCCAAAAAACTGCCATAGTATTTAAAATATTTCTGCCTAGACGCTGGAAAAACGAGGTTTTTCGAACAAAATTAAACTGTGATTCAAAATTTCGCTATAGGCAAAGTAATCATGTACATAAGATTAACTAGCAGCTGGATAAAGTACCTTGTTAACAGTTTCGTTGATATGTCTAATACGGGTACTGTTGTCGACTTTTTAACCCTATTGCTTGGACATCTGGCTGTAGCCAAATAACCCAGCACCTGGGTGAAATGTATATAGAAACGTATTAAAATATAAAAGATCACGTCATTAACGATATAAACCATTTAATAACAACAATATCACTGTCTAGCTGGCAGTTATTAAAATTTGGTTCCACATTAGGGGAATACTGCGAATCTTGGAAAATGAGTTAGTTTTTCATAGAGAAAAATAAAGCGATGCAGAGGAGTAATAAAAAAAAGTTTACTGAACATCTAAATATTTTGTGTGTTCATGTGTCAACATGCTCTAGACCAGAGGTCAGGAACTGGCGCCTCTGAGCACTCTAAAAAATGGCTCTTAATGCTTTTTGGTTGAACATTCAACTCCGAAAATTTTTTAATGATTATCATTACAAACGCACCAAAGCAGGTTGGTAGACGATAGTTTGAAAGCACTGTTGCCATTCAAATGCTCTAAATATGCTCCAAATTTGATTAAGTTAGTCGAGAAGACTCAAAATGTCGCAATGATGAATGGCATATTTTTTCATAATTCTTTTCAATAGTTTTATTGTAATACACATCAAGAAGCATATACTAAAATTATAGGTTCCGGTTTTATTTTTGTTAATAAAAAATCTGCGGTTTCTTTTCCTGTTATGGCTCTTGACACAATAAGATTACAATTTGGGGCTCTCAAAATTTTTTCATTTACCTTTCCTTTGCTGTTTTGGCTCTTGACCCCAAAAAAAGGTTCCCGACCCCTGAACTTGAGGTTTGCAAAAACAAGGGCTATGATTAGAATTCGCCATTTGAATCAAAATATAGAGAATGATCTACAAATTCAATGTCAAAAACAAAAAAAAAACCCTCAGAGTTCGCGAAGTGCATGGTAAACAATACAGGAAATTGAATTAATGCATTAAAAAGTTACTTTTGTTGTTTAGTGTTTTATTTTATTAGCAATATTAGTATTAAATTTATTAGCAAGTTTAGTGTTTTAATAATTGCAATAATAAATCATAACAGTATCTATGACAATTAATGTACTGAACAACAATATATTATTTCAGGCAGGAAAAAATAAAAAATCTTTTTAGATTTTCACCATGACTGTTAACATATATTGAAATAAGTTATAATAAACTAAAATCTGGTGTTTTAGATTCTACCTAATTTAATTTTAAGAGAAAGATCAAGATAATTACTCAGAATCATTAAATACCTATTCTCTGGTAGTTAGATATAAAGTACATATGATGTAGAAATATAATATTTTTGTAAATGAAATGGGAAATCAAATTTGTTGTTGTTTTTTTGCATATAAGTGCAACACACTAAAATTTTGTGTTTTAGATTTGACGATTTGAATGACAAGTATCCAAAATGACTATGGGACAGGAAAAAAACCCAGTGTGTAGCATGGTTCAATGAAATGAAGTCAGACAAGCAAATGCCGTGAAGCTTCCAAACTAAATATGAAATCCATCGATTTGAAAAGTGGTACAAATCATTTATAGAGACAGAAAGTATGTTAATTAAAGTAGGCTCTGAGCATACTGCAATGAACCCTGAAACAGTTGAGCATGAGAGACATTCATTTCAGAGAACTCCTAAAAAACTGTGCAAGAATGTTCAAGAGAGCTGAAACTACTTCACTGTGAACAAGGTCCTACATAAGGATTTTCACCTTGTAGATACACTTTGTAGACAGTGCAAGCTTTGCATCCATATTACTATGCAAAGTCTAGATTTTGCTATGGATATCTTTGGAGCATATCAGTGAAGATGAAACATTCTTGCAAAATATTCTGCTTTCTGATGAGGCATCATTCCACACAAGTGGACTGGTTAACTGTCACATTGTTTGAATTTGGGGCAACGAATAATCACACGAGCAGTGTACCAGCCCAAAAGTTCATATTTGATGTGACCTCGTGCATGATAGGGTATTTGGGCCATTTTTCATTGCAGAGTCCATGGTCAACCAAGACAATTACTTTAACATGCTACAGAACTAGGCAGTTCACCAGTTGAACAACTTGTAGCAAATGTTGAACGTGAACTGCCACACTGGGGATGACATGAGTATAACTTTTCTCAATAAGACGTTTTCAGCCACTGGTTAGAATGTGGAGATCCCACCCATGGCTACCTTGCTCACAGGGCATAACCTCACTAGATATTTTCTTGGGAGGTTATGTCAAGATTATTGTGTATCAGTTGACACTGTGAGTGAGTGATGTTTGATAGCAAATCAGAGATGATGTGAACTCTGTCACAGCAGATATACTACAACTTACATGACGGTAAATCGCAAAGTGCCTTGATGTGTTACTGCACAAAAGGGGCACATGCTGAAATATTGTAAAATAAAATTTAAGAGTTATCATTGTATTTAAAAAATCAGTATATATATAACAATAACTACTTCCCTGATAGCTATATAGACCTCAAACAAATTTTTGAGTAAAGAAACTAAAATTACAATATTTTTCACTTTTTTGTCAACACAAATCAATTTTACTGTATGCTTCTTAAAAGATTTGTTTATGGCATCTTCCCAATTTAATGTCAAAACTCCTAGCCAATGTTTATTTGCTGCAAATTAAATATGCTCCCTTGCAGAGTGGCACTACCCTACTTCTATTTACCCTGCTTTTGTGGGCCATAACATTTTGCTGTGACTCCAAATTAGTCAAAAGCCTCTCTCCCCATCTTTCCAATTGCAGGTATTTTCTACAGTAACCAGAAGTTACATTGAGGAATCATTATTTAAAATAAGTTGATTGCTAAAAGTAAGCTCAAATATGAAAATAATCATATGACTAAATGATAGTCTCACATTTCTTAAAAACTGCATGATTAGGTTCATATGAATATTGTTAGGAGGAAGAATATTTAGAAATATTGATGCTAAACTTTGATCAAGTTCTGATTGATGTTAGCTGATTGGTTAGTTGCATGGAGTATTATGTTGCACCAGTAATTGAAACTATTATATGCATCATGCAAACTAACAAAAGCAAGATGCTAACAGTTTTGGTGAACTACATCTTTGAAATTTCTTTTTTAGGCAAAAAAAAATCAGATATTTCCTTTATTTGTATATTTCAAACATGAATGGAAAAATTACAACTAAAACTCATCAAATAAACTGGAATGTGACAGAAAATGTTTTTCTTAAATATGTTTTAAAAACACAAAAGGTGAAGAACATACTATAAAATTATTTATAAACTATACCCAGCATGTTACTAGGAGATGTAGCTCAAATACCACTCATGGCAAAACCAATTTTTTTCAACTGAATATTTCATTATGCCCATGTCTACAGGACATCTCATGTGATAGTTTACTACTGAAATATTCAAATGAATTTAATAAAGAATTTTGTTATTTACATCCATTGCAGCAAATCCATATTTCCAAGAAAACAACTGGCTATTATGTACATTGTAGCAAATTCATACTTTGAAGAAAACATTTGGCCATTATCCCCACTACAAGTCAGCATTTTTGAGAGAAGAAATTGGCCATTTTCTTCTATTGCAGAATTTATATTTTAAGAAAAAATCTTGCATTATGTACCATCAAGTGAGTTTAAGTTATTCTGAATAGGGTAAGGAAATATATCTCTCAACCACAGATAAAATTTACCATTAAAAAAACTATTTTGAAATTTCATAACTTAAGTTGAAATAGAATAAATCATAAAACCACTAGCGACATTATCAAATATTAAATATAAACTAACAAAACTAAATTTTCAAATATGGTAAATCTATTTACCGAAATTTTTGAAATACAATCAAGAAATCAAACTTGCAAGCTACAGTTTTCTAATGCCAAATGAAATATAATGATAAATTTGGTATTCGAACAAAAATAAGAGAACACTTTTTAAGCTTAATAGTATCACAGTTGACATTGTTCACATGAAATGATATATATGTATAATATACAATGGTGTCACATAATTTATTTAACAGCTACTATAGAAAATGTTTTGCTCTGGGTATGCTACTAACACAGACTCCATCTCCAAAGTTAAGTACACTACATTATGGAGAATTTTTTATTCTTAGCACTTTTAATCAAAATATTAACAAAGTTTTTACTGCAATGTTTTCATAGTCATATGGCATTACAACTATACCTATAATAAATAAAAAATAAATACCCCCTCAAGCAGCTGCTTGCCACAGAGGCAATATTTTCATAGTCACATGGCATTACAACTATACCTACAATAAATAAAAAATAAATACCCCCTCAAGCAGCTGCTTGCCACAGAGGTCTGACAGGAGCCTGTCAATTTATATGCCATAGTAGAAGGTCTGAAATCTGTTTCAAAAGTCAAAGAATATTTAAGTTTAACCAAATGTTTTCTAAAACGCATATTAGCCAATTAAAAAAATATAAATAATTTGCTTTTGAGAAAGACAGAAATATAAAAGAAAAAATAGCAGAATGTGTGATAATTAAGTTGCATCAGATTGTTTTTAAAACTCATTAATATCTCGAAATGATTATGGTTTTCCTAAAGAATTCACCTTTTAAAACTTCAAGCTTATAAAAACTTAATTAAAATTAAAATTCTTAATTAAAAGAAACAATTGCCGAGTGTACAATTGCTCCCAAAAAAGTCGAAACAAACAAAAATACTGCTCTTTTGTTCCTCTCATTTTATAAGGTAACCACATATACTACTACAGTGAACCTGATTTAACTTATGAATTAAACTGCGTAGTCTGGTTGGACCTCCGTAGCCCATGGCTGCTTGAGGATGATGATGATGATATGGGGGAAGAGGTGTCCATCAATGCCTAAAGTCCACTGAATCTGAATGTTTATTTGATGATGCAGAGTACATGACCATATTTTATAATAACCAGTGCAGTACATTAGGTACACCATTAAACAGATTAATATACAGATCTAATACCTGTAATAACAATAAAAATACTAAAATAAACAATGCTACAAAATATATAGAAAAATATTCCTTTTTCAAGTCTGAGGAACTATTATGTTCCAATCGGCTCTTATTACGGTGAGGAGCTAGAATCCTCCTGTTCACTCTTACTAGTAAAGGGTTGTGGTGAGGGAAATTTGGGGAAAACAACAAGCTTTGAAGAAATTAAGAGTTAACTGTGATTTTTACTCAACAAATTCAGATCAAACTAGTTTGGCATGGGGTGGATGGATGCTACTCATAAAATCTGAAGTCCATAAAATTAGAATTCATAGAATCGAGATTATACTGTAACATACTATTTTCAGGCATATTTTGGTTTATTCATATTTAATGCAACATTTCATAAGTTTTCAAATAAAACAATAGCTATTAAGTAGTTTTAAAAATAACAAAAAAAAATCTATTTGACTCAAATAGAACCTGAACCACAAGGGGAAAGGAAAAGCAAGTGATTTGAATGGACTATACTCTATATATTACATATTACTATATATATATACGTTTTTAAAAATATTCTTGTCAATTATAGCAATATATGTATTTCTCCTTTTTGCTGTAATGGTTTTAAAAAAATATTTTTGCAAAAGATGTTCAGTTGTTTAAAACCGTTAGGAAAGAAGGTGAGATGACAGCTTCCTTTGGTTCAGGTATCCCTAGATCTCAAGTTTTAGAATTTGGAAATGACTTTCATAAAATCCCATGATCTAGTTAATCTTTTGCCTAGGCCTGCATAATTTTGTTATTCAGAATGCTTCCTTGAAACTTATTTTACTTTATTAAGCCAATAACACTTTTATCTGCAAATAACACTAAAAAACATGACTATAAGTACTGAGTTTTTTTCAGTTGAATAAATAAGTTCCTACAGCAAGGGAAAAAAACAGTACTGGAAGAAACAGTATTGGCCTTTTCAAAACTATTTCAACATTTTATATGTAAGAATATAGTACTATTCCATAAACCTGCAAATAATATCAACAAGTCAATTATAGTTTAAAATTAAGCAAAAAAAAAAATGGATAAATATACTCTACTATTTCACAGTACTACTGCTCAGATATATTTAAAAGTTTAACACATGTATTAGAAAAGGCCTGTAGCTGGGAGAGCCCATCACCTCACCCCTTACCCCCACCTCCCACTTAAAATCCAGCACATAAAAAAGTCAGAATTTATTATTCTGTTACATAGAATTATAAACTTTGACAAAAGTGAATTAAAAATATTTTATCTGGTTTTTTTTTCATCCCCTCCACTAGACATTCAAATTTGGACACACCTCTAAAAAATTTCTTATATATATTATTGAAACTGAGTAATAATAAGTAGTTGATGCTCCTACAAATGAGTGAAATGGCAGATAAAAAGTCAAATTCTAATATTTTATTGATTTTAAAATCAATATGTTTGCCATGATATGCAAAAGATATTTTTACTTAATAAGGCAAAAAGTGAGCAATAATTCTTGTAAACTTTAGCAGACTGTAATAGACAGCACAAACTTTAAAAACATAATAAACAGTTTTATATGCAATTACTAGTTTACAAACAAGCATAAATTAGATTAAATACACAGTGATAGATAGTTTAATCACAAATGCACTAATAAAGAGCTTACTATCAAAATCATGAAATATTAAGTACCATGGGTAATACTATTAAATTATTAATGGTAAATGATTGAGATATATAACCCTCTGACAGGTTATATTTTATAGTAATAAATGATCCCACAAAAATATTAAACAATAAAAATCAATATGTAAGACGAACATACAGAACAACAGAAGAATGTATTTCCAAGCATGAAGCAGATATTTTGAAAGAAAGGTCATACTGCTTTATCACAGTTAATTTTACAATATCAATTACCTATTACTAAATTGCAATATAAAATAACAGTGTCACCATCCACCAAATAGCAATTAAACTATGTGGAAAATGCAATAATTAATTTGCATAAAGAAACTCTCTGACTTCCCCCCCACGAGCTGTACGGAACTTATTATTACAAAATTAACATATTACGATCATAAAGAACCACCAGGGGACAGACTTATAAAAGCAAGGGTTGGGTTGTTTTACCTCTGAGCGGCACTTTTTTGCACACCATGGGCTAAATGGCCAGGTCACATGGACCCCGAAGGCTCAGAGAAGGTTGGGGGAGGGGACCCACTGGAACAGCTGTTGGGAGACAGATGGTAGCCTCCCGTCAAGGCCATCCAGCGTGTTCTTTAACGTGCACAGGGTATGGCTCTCCCGCACACGGGGCCACGGCTTAACGTTCCATCCGACGGACAGCAGCCTTATCCAAGCCCATCGGTGTCCCCTACTGACCGTGGGGAGGGTGGGGAATTTTGTGGAGATAAATCTCAACGCTGACCCAGCTGGGACTCGAACCTGGGAAGTACAGATTACGAGCCTGGCGCGCTGCCGACTGAGCCACCCCCGCCCCCAATATAAAAGCAAGGATTACTAACTATTACATTGCCTGATGGTGACATCTAATGAATGAAGTAGAAATGCACTGCAAAGAGGATTTTAATTTGTGCTTGAAACTTTTAATGGTTTTTATGTATTAAGTTGAAGTTTAATTTCTTATATGTTTAAATGCTTTTAAAAAAGAATGAGAATGAGGATAAATTAACTACTTTGATACTTATCATCATATATAATCAACTTTGATACTTATCATGAACTGTTGAACTTAATTGAACAATTACCATGAAAAGTTTAAAATGTGAACATCCTGAAAACTTTGGGCTTTCAATGTCCAACTAACAACCAGGACTGTTTCTCCACTTATGATATCCTCAACATGTTCTTAGTGTTGAGTGTACCAGCCTGCAATAACATCAAAATGATAAAGAAGTTGTCAAGCTTAGCAAGGACAAGCTCAACTCAATGCAACATTCAGAAGCTCTCCTCATGGCATACCATGATGGATTATGCACACCACAACTGTTGAGTATGAACAAGACTTGTGTTCAATGAATGTATCCAAAAATATCAGCAGGAAGAACTTTACTAAGCTAAAGTAATATTATGCTATAACTAATGATAAGCTATATACATAGTTGTATCAGAATAATATGACCACCTACCATACATATACTATGGTAGGTGGTCACATTATTCTAATACGACTATGTATACTCCATTGTTGTATGGTACAATGATTGAGTTAGAAAAGCTAATCTCATGTCTAAGCTAACAGCATAATTCGAGGGCATTTAAATTATTTTAAAAGTGAATTTGTGATTAAAGTATTTTAACAAAAAAAGTATTATTTACTAATTCTAAAATTCTGCAGAATTAGAAAGGTACAAAACTGCACTAAAACTCCAACAGCTAGCCTACAAACTGTACCTTAAAGCTAATCTCTAAGAGTAATAATATATATTACTGCTTTCATTATAATGTATTTTGTATGTTTTCTGAATGACTCATCTAATAACTGAAGGAAGCACAAGATAGAAATAAAAGCCAGGCAATATTTACAAATTATGCTAATTCTAATCCCTATATGATCACTATTGGAAGTACAGTGTTACTCATTTGAGTATTGATTATACAAACTTGTGCGTTTTCAATATCAACTTTTTCCAAAGCAATAATTCTAGTCCACCAAGGGTAGAAAGTACTGCACTATTTCAATCAACATAAAACTTGTGGCTATTTAATATTTAAATAGCTTTAGTTACATAAAACTTAGTGAACTGTTTTCTAATGTAATATATTCATTTTATAATTATTGGTAACTTTTAAAGTGAATGATAGCATATTCTATCATTTATCAGTCGAATGCATTCAACAACTCATATGAATTAAATATATTCCAGATTAGTTTACAAAATTGATGATTTAACACTACTCAGCTAATTTTTGATCAGTTACACTTTTATGGCATTTCAGAGTCTAAAACATTTAGTGCACAACTTTGTTATGAACTGAAGTACATAATTTAATAATGATATTAAAGTTTTTTTAATTCAGCAGACCAATATTTGATTAAAATATTGAAGTGCAGTGGCATAACTTTTGATAAAGGATTACCTAGTAAATTTGATGCTTGGCTTTATCTTTGATGTAACTGTATAAACTAATAGAAATATATACCAGTATTTGAATAGCAATGTACAGTTTGTTTTGGATCCCTACATCTTTTCACCTGTTAGTTGTTATTGATGCCTATGTCTCTCTAGCTATATCACTGAATATGTTTAAATGTTAATTCTTATGCTTACTAAGATATTTATTTTTATACTTGGTGGATAGCAGAAAATAATTGGTGGGAATACTTTTTTTTCAGCAACAAAATTTTAATCCTGGAATAAACACTGCTCAAAAGAATTAGGGAAATAACACAAAATATGTCAATGGAAAACTACAATTGGAGACCTATAACTTTGAAATTAAACATTTTATAGAAAAATGTCACTGGAGACAATCATTTCAACCTTAACAACATTTATAACTTTTATATTTTTAATGAATATTGTTGAAAACCAAGATCTATGTATTTCACTTATATCTTATCTGATTTTTCCATTAAAATTTTATTCTTAAAGATAAAAGCTTTAGAATGTATTTCTACTGATAAAATTATACATTGTCAACTAAACCAGGGGTCTCAAAATACATGATAGTCATTTTGTGTTGCCTGAAAGCAATATATTCTATCATAATTTTGATAACAAATTATGGCTTACATGGCTCAAAAGCAATGATCTCATACAAGCATGGAGAAAATGGTTGCCTTCAGCCAAAACCCCTACAAATGAAATACTAATCATGCTTTGTTATTATTTCTTAAAATGTAGCCCACCATATATTGAGTAATCCCTATATGATTGCTTAAAATGAGTCCCCCACCCCTTATATTCAAAAGTAACTGATTTGGCATCCCATATTACTTGAATTTGAGATCCCTGCCCCAAATATTTTATTGCAGCAACTACACTGCACCTAAAAGGTTTTGCAACAGACATATTTATTTTATATAATGCATTAAACAGAACAAATAGAAAAACCTTCTAGTAGTCTGGCACCAAATACAAATTATTGGTCTTAAAACAAAATACACTGTAAAAATTTCAGGTGTTTAATAATTGAATGAAATCGGTAATCATCACAATAGTTCATTATTTGTAACTTTCAAAAAATTTAAATTAGCCTCATCTCCAAGGTATGCTGGATTGCAGTCTGTTATTTTAGTAGTCCTGCTCCACATTATGAACAAGTCAATATTCAGCAATTGTCAGAACTGGCCAAATGATTTAAAAAAGTAAGAACACATTTGTGAGATGAGATTTGCCATCTTGTGATGCCCCATCGTTCACTTTTACTTTACCTTAACCAGTTTTGTTTAATTTACGTTATATTTATCATTTTGGGGATTTTTATTTCTTTTTTGGCATCACAGCGCTCATTTCCAAGAGTTAGGAGTTGCGCATGTGCAACTCCGATCTTCCGACTATCACCCGCTAAAGTGCGTGCACAAGGACACACCCCATCTTGCGTCATACCTTGCGTCACTCGTCATTTTATGTAAATGTCTTTCCCAGCGTGCAACATGACACGTGAGGGCCTCTGTAAGCCTCTTGTTAAAGTCTGATGACATGTTGTCACAGTAGCACATAGTAGCATAGTGAGATAGCACACAGTTGGAAGCATGTAGAGAAGTGAGTGAACTCAGTTGAGCGCACAGTTAGTGCAATGTGTATCTTCTTCATTGAAGTTTTGGTGAATGATTTTTGGAAATAAATTTGTTTATTTAAACCTTTTGAGTCTTTACTAATTTTTTCTCTTGAGCAACGTGAATTAAGTTTTGATTATATTTAGATATTTAACTTGACAATCATTTTTGGATTCTTAATTGGATCAGAAAAAGAGTCCAAACTTAAAAGTATTTTGCATTTCTTTGGAGTGTTACAATCTGTTGCTAGCTTGAAAAAGATCATTAGGCAGCTGCATACTACAGTTGCTTTGCAAATGCATAAAATATTACATCAGTGTGAAATATTAGGAGGTTTGCATACAACTAATCTCTTAATAAATTTTGTAGTAATTCCTGTGGATTTCAGCAATATTAAACTATCAACACAGCTTAAATAAAATTTTAACCTTCAAGCATTAACCACTTCAATAGATAACCATAAAAAAGCAACTAATAACCATAAAATTAGTGCTGACTACACAAAATAATGTACAATGCAAATAATACCATGCTTTTAAAAGCTTATCAAATTATAAATAATAATCAAATACTTTAGACTTCATCAATCATGAGTAAATTACTGATAGTTAACAGGTAGTTTGACAGGAAAAAAATACAAGCTATCATAATCCACATCGCAAAGCATCATTTACAGAATGCTGGCAGGTGAGTAATTACTTATTGTGGAAAATATTTGTTTATGTGAAAATAGACAATTTAAAGGATTCTGCTAAATCTTTCATTTAGTAGCCATGTTTTTTTTTGTACTGTGGATAAAACAAGAATTTAACACATATTTGCAATACATTTAGTGATTGGTAAACTAACTAATACTATAAAAATATTTATATAACATTTAAACAGATAAACTATGAGAAAAAAATAAAAAAATTACTTTTGTGGTAAAATATTACTAAAAATTATTAAAATTTAAAACTGTTTAAATGTGTTATTAAAAAAAATATTTTGGCTCACAAACTATAGAAGCATAATACATTATGCTAGAGTTCACTCTTTACCATCCTTAGCTCCATTAGCTCAATAAAAACATTGCTAGGCTAAAATCTGTTTTATAATCATTTCCAGTTTTTGAATATATATAATTTTTTTTTCACTCTTAAAATACAAAATGAAATCTATGAACTTTAAAATCAAAAATATATGCAAATTAAACTGCAAAATGGATTTGCATCAGGAGTATTTATTCTTTAAATAACACAAAATAGAATATTAAATGTCATATCAAAGATATAGTATTTTAAAATAAATGAGTGCATAAATAAAATGTTTCTTACAGCTAAATTTAAAACAAGTATTAAAGACTTGAATGCAATCTGTTGTTATGCTCCCAATGAGGATGAGAAAGATAGGTTTTTATGGACCTTACCATGTTTATCACTACCAAGTTTGTTTGAATTCTGCAAAGGAGATATTATCCTTGTTCTAAGTGACTTTAATGCCAAAGCTGGTATTGACTTTGATCTTTGGGGAGGGGTAATAGGCTCTTTTGGTACTGGTAGTTGTAATGGCATGGGCAACATCTTCTACAGGTAAGTAAACTTAATGATTTCAGAATAACACACTTATTACAAACAGTGCGACATACATAAGTACATGTGGGTTTCACCAGATGGGTTGCATAAGAGTCACAGTCAGTAGGAGACACCGGTGTCTCCTACTGACTGTGGGCAGGGCAGGGAGTTTTGCAGAAATAAGTCTCAACATTGACCCAGCTGGGACTTGAACCTGGGAACTGCAGATTATGAGCCTGGCGTACTACCGACTGAGCCACCCCCATCCCCTCACATCAAGAAGAGTACATCTTGTTCTGCTCAAACCACCATTGAATTAAACTCAACAACCCTACATAACATGTTATATATCGATAGAATATAATGAAGTTACAGGTGTGAGTGGAGGAGCAGAAAAATGGCCATTAAAAACAAACACCTCTTATTGACCAAATTACCGAAAATATTCTTGTCCCAACTCAAATAATGTAAAATTTTGGCATCCTTGTAAATGTTCAAGAAATTCAATATAATGTAGAATATGAACCAACAGCAAAAATTTATTTTTCATTTTCCACATCATTTACAAGCACCAGCAAACTTACAGTTGCACAGTAATGGAACTTCTTTCCACATGGAAGTTATGTTACACTAACTAACCTCTTCTATTACCTTTTTGCTTTGTGCCCCCACACATCTTTATGCTAACTCCTCTGATCCTAAACTCCCTTTCCACCCCCTCATGAACTTCCCACAGTAACCCACCATTCCCACCTGCCCAAAGTTGTCTCAGCAGGCACCAGGTTTCCATAGCCTCCTTTTCATTATTAAAAATGACCTAATATGATAACAGTGTGGCTAATGTAATGTGACTTTCAACGTTATGACATTTTAATTTTAAATAAATATTATTGTCTCAGCACCACCAATCTAGAAAGCCATAGTGTTACCATAAGCAAGTAACTTAATTTTATTATAGTTGTAAGGTGAAATCACATATTCCCAACTAGCTATCCTAGCTTATTTGTTTCCACATTTGAAGTTTTTCTGAAGAACACCTTGTCTATCAAGTATCATCCAGCTTTATGTAATTCTTATATTGTGTTGCAAATATTTCTTAATAATTCAAATAACACTTTAAAATAAGATATTGCAGTTACTCAGCAGAAGTTATTCATGTTATTCCCTTTTCTTTTCAAATTACAATATCCAACTCTGACTTACACTACAGCATCAAAAGTCTTAGGACACTTTCATGTTTATATGAATGCAAAGCACATTAAAAACGTTCTAAACTTGAAAATAAGTTTTTTACAGAAAATCACTACCAGAGGCAAATTAGAAATCTCTTTCAAATCTCCCTAAATCTCAATTATAAAAATATCAGTTTAATATTTATGATTATCAAAAGTTGGAATATTCAGCAACAGCACTATTAGTTATGAGAGTATACTTCAAAAGTTAAACACAAATAATAATTGTTATAACAAATAGTTTTTGAAATAATAAAATTTCTCAGATACACCTGGTAGTGATTTGTTCATAAATATAGAGGAAAAATTGTCATTAGCCAGGTGGGATCTGAACCCACGACCTCCTGATAACATTTCATGAGCACCTGACATGTTATCAGGAGATCATGGGTTCAGATCCCACCTTGCTAATGACAATTTTCCTCTATATTTATCTAACAAATAGTTTGCCTTATTTTTAAAAGTTTGAATGTTAATTCTTTCAGTTTTCCTCAACTTTGACTTTTTGTCAAGGTTGCATTTAAGATGCGCTGACTGCAGTTTCTATCGTGAAATGTTCCAACCTCAAAAACTCTTTAAATATTAAATGAATATTATTGAAAATGAGAGTAAAAAAAAATTGATTTTCATCTTTATCTCTGTTAACTTTTTTGCGTGAAAAGCTTATTTCAAAGTTAGGAATTTTTACCTGTGCATTCAAACAACATGGAAGTGTTCAGACTTTTCTTAACACTTTATGAAGTGTCCAAAGACTTTTGGCAATATAATGTACACTGGATATCACTAGATCTTTATACCAATGAATACAAGAGCATATACATAGTAACAAAGGGCAGCAAAAGAATGCTTCTTTAATATTATATAAAATCACATAATGTTATTCCTTTATTTACTAGTGTTTTGTCATATTCAAATCAGGCTGTTCTTCAAAATTGCCTTCGATGGAATCCATAATGTTTCTTTTAACAAATTACCATAATACTGAGACTTACTTCCTCTAACATCTTGTCATATTTTATTACATTAGTGCCATCACAATTTTATTTGATTGATAGCTGTAAACAAGAAATTTTAACCTCAAGTATCAATATATAACTTCTTTTGTATTTAATAATTGTATCACACCTTCAGCAGCACATTTTGAAAAACACATCCTGCATTTTCTTTCATTGTTTCAATACAAATCCTTCACCTGATGACAAATGCTTAGTCATAATGAAATAAAAAGAATAAAATTATATATTTAAAAACAGTATGCATTCCATAAAATATTTTCATTATATTATTGTTTTATTTAAAAGCAACTAATAGCACATCAATTTCTGCTAATAGTGCAATAGAATTACACTAATACTTTACAAAAGAAAAAAGATCTAGACAGCACACTTTAATTTCTTCACTAGCAACCAGGAAACACAATAAAATAGAAACTGAAGTATATCACAAACTAACAGAATTCACCATTCTGTACACCACATCACTACAACCACCTCAAGAAATATGTCAGCAACCAAATCATTATTTTACAGAGCTCACTGTATATTATCCAATCAAGAACTGATGTAGGAAATTGATCACATTTATAAAACAACCAAAGAAGGGCGGGGTGGCTCAGTCGGTAGCACGCCAGGCTCGTAATCTGTAGTTCCCAGGTTCGAGTCCCAGCTGGGTCAGCGTTGAGATTTATCTCCGCAAAATTACCTGCCCTACCCACGGTCAGTAGGGGACACCGATGGGCTTGGAAAGGCCGCCGTCCGTTGAATGGGATGTTAAACCGTGGCTCCGAGTGCGGGAGAGCCATACCCTGTGCACGTTAAAGAACACACTGGATGGCCTTGACGGGTGGCTACCATCTGTCTCCCAACAGCTGTTCCAATGGGTCTCCTCCCCCCCCCCACCTTCTTTGAGCCTTCGGGGTCCATGTGACCTGGCCATTTAGCCCATGGTGTGCAAAAAAGTGCCGCTCAGAGGTAAAACAACCCAACCCAACCAAAGAATCAGAAAAAGAAACAAACAACCAATAAAACAATCGATACTATCCATATAAATCATAGAAGTAAAACATTTAATATAAAAAAATCAGGAAAATTACATACAGCATATCTCCATACATATTAAAAAAAAATACCCCCTCAAGCAGCTGCTTGCCACAGAGGTCTGACAGGAGCCTGTAAGTTTATATGCCATAGTAGAAGATCTGAGAGGATGGCAGGACCTCAGCAGAAAAACAACACGGACATTACAAAAATTAAAATTAAAGATAACATTGCCATGCCCAATATTCCAGTAATTCATAGAGTATTACAAACGGTACTAAAACTGTACAACTACAATGTATGAATAGCCATAAAAAATATAAGAGAAATAAAGGAATCAAATATCTTTGATAGGTGGAGTGTATGAAATAAAAACAAACAGGAGGAAATCAAATCTATAAACAGAAGGAAAAAAGAACATCAATCGATGTATTGATCAAAAACAGCCTAATACAGCACTGGCAAAAGCCATTCTTACTAAAGAGTAACTCCTCCCCACAAATATAAGAAGAAAAAAATTATATATGCACCAACTACTCAGTGTCAACTAGACATAGTAATACATATCAATAAGGTAAATATCTGTAATGATAAACCAGGCCTGAGCAAACTACAGTGTGATGGTTCACCATTCACATTTACATTCCCTAACAATTGCCTCTCTCCATCTGTTACTAAGTTGCTGATTGTGTAATTCTTTTTGATTGATGGCTACTAACTAGCAGACATCAAGGTCACAACTGTTTGCATCATCATCAACATACGATCTCATATGCAAATGTGGCTCACAGGTTTGATGTTAAACATGCCACATTTGACTTAAGCCACTATGGGGCTAAGAGTCAGTAGAATGTAGAGGAGGAAAAGTTAGTAGAGTTTTGATAGAGAGAGATAGTAGCAGAAGTTAGAGGAGAGTGGTGTAGTTTGTATAAGAGTTAGTATATGAAGTGTTTTGTAGAAGGAATTGTTTTTTTAGGAATTTATTTTTGTAGGAGTTAATACTCAAATAATACAGTTGACCTTCGTTATAGCGCTGCTCGCTATACCGCGCATTCGGTTATAGCGTGGGCGATGTTCACAATAAGTTCAAACATGTTTATATAGGTCCGTGCAGCATTAGTGAGTATCGCATTTTATTGTTACTGTGTATTGAGTAATTGTGTATGTATTGAGTTCCTGCATGTATTTTGAATAGTGTTTAATTATTGTATGCATGATGAGTAAAAGAAAAGCTTACAGTGTGAAATTTATTGTGTCGCCACCGCGCAGCTCGGTATAATGCAGTTCACCTTATAACGTGGGTGTTGTTTCCCGCCCGACATGCGCGTTATATTGGGGGTCCACTGTACTTCTATATTTTAAGCAATTTCATTTGACTTTATTTTTCTTGAGCAGAGATAAGTTTAGTGTTATTGGATAGACATTATTTTTGTACAGTCATTAATTTTTTTCTGATCTTACACTTGATCTAATAAAGAACCCTAATTAATTTTTTTTGGCAAGATTATTACCTGGCTCCCAAGTTACAAGCTATCTTGCAGTTTAAAATAATATATTTTGGAGTGTTAAAATGGCCCAAAAATTCTTTTTCTGTGGCCAGCAAGCTACTGATGACAAATAAATTAAATTTGTAAAAGAGAAAAAAGAATATATAGAGAAAAGAAGTCAAACTTCTGTGAGGCCAATTCTCATTAAAATAATTAATTTTAATAAAATTATATTGTTTATGTTTCACTTTAGTTTTTTTTTTTGCTTTCATTATACATAAGTTTTTTTTTTTGCTTTCATTATACATAAGTTTTTTTTTAAGAGAAGATGGTACTCCCCTACACAAAGGATGGCAATAACTAGAAGCTGTATTGTGCTTGTCCTGGTTTCTCATACAACTTACAAACATATGCACAGGGATATTCCCACTGGTTTAGTAGTCAGGTGCACTAACCACTGGACAAAGTATGAGTATTATTGATTACATAATTCTTTGGTGGCTCGCCATTCCATTTCAGTTTTCTACACGCCCTTCAGTTAAAACATTTGTCAGGCTTGTAATAAACTATATAGCCCACTAGCAAAGTTGAACAGCTGCTGAAAAACTAATGCCTCCCCTGAGCAATGACTACCTGCAATAACAATGGAACACATCAACCATAGATGAAAAAACAATGCAGTAAGCAGAAGTATCCACGGAACATGCACATGGCAACATATATACGCATAACTTGGGAGCACAGCCTTCACATCTATCCTACCAGAAGTCATCCACAATGAAATGATAATAGTAACAACGCATCTAGTGTCACCTGTAGTTGTTATAATGAATGACATCAGAAATATATAGTACACTGCCATTTAAGACAATAAGCAGTATTGAAGGACAATGAAAAACTACCTTTCTCCATATAATGGATATGTCATCTTGAATCCCACACCATATAAGAGTAAGATAACTACTACCCTATTATCAGAAGTTAATGTGCTCCTAGTTGCTTTTAAATAAATATTTTGAATAACATAGTTAGTCATAGTTTAAATTTTACGTCACAGTGAAACTGCAATTTTAAATTGAACTTTTATACTTTGTGTTTTCAATAATACATTTTATTCTTAAAAACTTATTCCTGCACATAAAACATATATTCTGTCTGGATTTAGCATCAACTTCTCTGTGAATTTATATTTTATCATCTCTAACATTGACTGATCCACAGGAACAACTATTTTTCCCTGTGGTATGTTACATATAAGGCAGAAAAATCTAGAAGCTACTCCTAGCATATACAGTTTACTCATAGAAATAAAATTTGTTGTTAAACTGTTGTTAAAACTGTTGTCAGCAGTATCATATATTTTATTATTTAAACAGTATCAGTTAAAAGTTAACACATAAGGGTGTATCTGCTGAAATAACAGCTAGGAACCCTAACCACTACACCAGTTAGGTTTCTGTCATCTTTGCAGCTACATTAACAAGAAAGTAAATAAAACGTAATTTATTTTAGTTCTACATTAATGAAAGGAATTTATTTGATTAATTATTCAAATTGTACACTGAGTATATAAATGGCATTTACTACTGCAACTAAGTAGAAAAAGTTACTAAAAAGTTTCAAAATACCCTTATCGAATAGGAGTTAAAGCACAACTTATACCAGATATTTTATTTTTGTTTATCACATTTATCACTTTACCCATTTTTAGAAACATTACATAACTTTTACAGCAATAGAGATTTATAGTTTCAAAAGTTTCAGTTAAGAAAAATAATAGTAGCAAAAAGATATTTGCTTACATTTGTTACAGGAATGTAAATTCTCTTTCTTATTAAGTTAAATAAATTAAAATGTATAATCTCACCAAGTATAAAATATGTATCAATAATAAAAATGCATCAAATGATACCAAATAAGCATTACAATATACTCTTCATTTACATCATTTTTATACTACAGTACAGACAATACTATTGTAAATGCCTGAAAATGAAGCATTTCCAAGAAATGCTAAAACTGCATTGACACATTTAACAGCAGTTCAAGTTGTAGGAAGCCCCTGAAGGAAGACAGATGCAAGACAAATCTTAAGACACACTTAAAGGGCTGCACATTTGGGCATTAATCACATGCTTTGAGATGTTGGAACTTCTGCAACCATACATCTATTCTTCCCCAAAGCTCTGTTAGATATGTGGTGAAATCCCCTTGACTAGATTATATTAACTGATTCACCTTAAAATAGCAATAAAGCATTTATGACATACTTCAGAATTTGAATTATGGTTTTTCTAGATGCAGGATAATATTTTTTGACATCTCTCGAATTTCAGGACTGCTGTGATCCTTCAAAGTCTTTAAACTTGAAAGTAAGACTGGGTTGTTTAAGGTAGATTTCATTTTATCTAAAAAGTATATGAATAGGGTAAATAATTTATGTTAACATACATATATGAAATATATTTATAACTTTTTAAAAAGGTTTGTTATATATACATAATTTATTTTGATGCCATTTGCAATATTATCAGAGGTGAAATTTTGAAATTTACCAAGTGTATTTGAATTGTAGACTATGGTTAAGCATTATTTAGTGTTAGACTGTGTATTGCTTTTCTAATAAAATGGACACATCTATGCTTAGCATACAGTATTCTATCTATAAAAACCTGCAATGTAAAAACAAGACATTAACTCAGAATGCTAAATGATGAGGATAGGCAATTACAGTTCTGCTTATGGTATTTAAACAGAGTAACCAGTGAGCTAGTTTGCATTAGTAGAAAAGAAAGGAGAAAACTTGGGAGAAACTGCATTTGGCTTCTGTTTGGGTTATTAATCCTTATAGTGCCAGAAGACACTATAGTTCCCAGAAAACTTTGCTGCAAGTTTTTACATTTTTACTAAAAGAAATTTTCCTTTTTAAAAGTTCTTTCAAATTAAACATGAAATTTAACAAAATACATGGTGTACAATAATATAGCTAAGTTCTGCCAGTTACTTACTTCGGAATAAAATTCTACAGCTCTTTGAGATTTAATATTCATGAGAAATTATATATAATCTGGCACTTTAATGGCTAATCATAAGCAGACAAATATACAGCATAATGAAGATGGTAGTTAATCCTAATTAAAGAAATTAAAAATGCACTACTCTTGAAATCAGTTATACAAACTATATTTGAGACTAGACTTTAGCTAGAACTAGAACTGTGCACTAGATTTCCATATACACTTATTGAGTGGTGTTGCCTATTTTTGATATTGATAAAATTTGTTACATTGAAAGCCTCATGAAAGAGAAAAATCAAAATAGTGTAATGTTCAGTCTTACAATATTTTATCCTTTGGGTTTAAATATCACATAAAAGGCATCATAAAGCCTAAATTTTGTGATTTGAAGAATTTTTCATTTATCTCTGTAAACAAAAATGTTCAATATCTACAGACAGACAGATGACAAAGCAATTATTATCTTGTTTTCAAAGAAAACAAGATAAAAATTAACATATAACCTAATGCAATGTTAAATAAAATATCCATAGCAACAAGTTGTAAGCCAGCTATTCGATGTAGCATAGGTATGAAAAATAAAAAATTATCAATCTTGCAGACTGATAATTTACGGAAATAAATCTACTGAAATGAAAACTAAGGTTTAAATATAGAAAAGTAAATACTAACTTTACAAAGGGTATCCAATATACTGTAAACAATCTGTTATGGAGCCATTCATAACACATGGATCAGAGCTAGCACGTTTGAGCCACCTGCCGCCTTGAGCAGTGAGCCATAATGCAATTAAGTGCAGCTGCACTCAACCTTGGAACCTAAGAAGGCTATTTTCATTTCCAGTTTTCCTTGTAAGAGTGGAAAAGATACATAGAATGATTGGGAAAAAGGTAAAAATAATTCTGGAAATACTAAAATAGGTTTATGGCAGAGAAGAATAAAATGGAAAAAAAAAATTAGTTAGTACTTTGTAATTACTTCCAAAATCTGCAGTTTTTAAAATAGCAGTTTTTTGTTAATTTTAGATTTTCGAAAATTTAAGGAAAAATTTGTTGATAATAGTTCAAATCGAACATGTGAGTTTAAATCAGAAGGTTGCTTAAGCAATGAGGAACGTTAAAGCAAATCGGCAATACCATTTAGCGCATCTAAGAAATGACAATCAAATGGATTTATCAAATTATTTATATTCAGTTTAATAAAATATGCATCAAATTAAAAAAGAAAATATTATTTTTCAAGCATTAATTATGCATTTTTAAAAGATATATCTAAGAAAATTTCCAAACGGCAATTCTTTTTTAAATCCAAGTTTTATGTGTTGTACAAAAGACATCTATTGACATCCTCGAACCTCTCATTTCGTATTCTGTCACATCTATGTTCAATGTTGACCCGGAAAGAGTTAATAAAATTTTACTTGCATTGCCAGATGCATTTTTTTACTAAAAGACTCTAAAAAAGCCCTATTAAAATAAAACTAGTTATCGTTTTTTGTTAATTTTTTTATTTCCAGAAAAATCCATAATTAAATGCTTATTAATTTTCCATTAACATGCTATAATTCCTTTCATTAGTTATTTGGCAAAAAAAGTTCTAAAGTAACTTGTTTTGGCAGAGCATAGTGAAAAAATAGCTTGGCCTCTGGATGTAAATTAGTTTTTCAGGCTGGGCCCTGGAAGAGGTTAATGCCCCATCACTGAACAGTGGTCTTTTCAAGCCTATTAGTGTTACCTTTCTCATCAAGGATAGAGCTGGGGTTTAGCAGCAAATATTCACAATGCAAGTACAGTTGGGACTTGAAATTTAGGAACACCAGATTATGAGCTTGAGTGTATAATAGAACCAAATGAAATCAACTCCCACCTCTAATAATAATAATAATCATATGTTGAATGGGCAACCTTCTTTGAAGCACTAAATACATGGGACAAAAATAATAGAAAAGATATTGCTGCAATTTGTTTTACCTGGAAAAGAGAAACAATATCCATAATTATGCATTTATTAATTATGTTTGGTACTGATACCTTGAGTGTAGATCCTGAAGGCAATTATAAGTGTTTTTTCATTTATTGTAACAATATCTTTTTTTCCCCTTGGAAAGGCTACCTCTGAGTGGCACTTTTTTCCCCCACATTGGCCTCAATGACCAGGTCAAAAGGATTAAGAGAAGGTTGGGAAAGGGGATCCACTAGACAGCTATTAAGAGACAGATGGAAGCCTCCGATCAAGGCCATCCAGATTGTTCTATAACATGCCCAGCATATGGCTCTCCTGCACACAGGGCCACAGCTTTGTCTCATTCCAATGGATGGTGGCCTTTTCAATCCCATCAGTGCCCACTTTCTGACCTAGGGCAGTGTGGGGGTTTAGTGCAGTTAAATCTCAATGCTGGCACAGGCAGAACTTGAACCTGGGAAATGCCAATTATGAGCCTGGTGCACTATTGACTGAGCCAAACCTCACTCCTTTGGAAAGGAAATGATATTCTTAATCATATAATTATTATATTTGGATCAAAATGAAATAAATTACCTTGAATGTTGACCCTGATTAAAAAAAAATAATAATAAATACCCCCTCAAGCAGCTGCTTGCCACAGAGGTCAGACAGGAGCCTGTCAGTTTATATGCCAAAGTAGGAGGTCTGTGAGGATGGCAGGACCTCAGCAGAAAAACAACACACACAACCATGCCTTACCCGGGGCTCGAACCCAGGTCCCTTAGATCAGTAGCCAAGCGTGCTAACCACTCGGCCATGACCCTGATTGCAATGGATATATAAAGTGAGGGACTTCTTACTTCATGGCAATAATGGAAGCATTAGACCTTGCTCTAAATTCAAACTCTTTCAATTCGATAACCAACTATACCTTCAAGAAAAGAAGTACTAACAGGTAAAATGGCTCGATAGCACATACATTCCAACTGGTTTCTAGGTGTGGAACATTTTATGATTCGGTTTTGCAATTTGCACTGAAAACATTTTTCTATCATAATAATTTTAGTAACTTTAAGTGAACGAGTTTCTTAAATTTTAATTAGCATATGATTATCCTAAAATATCAATGTACCAAGAGTGTTTGATTTATGCTTGCACTATTATTCGCAATTAATGTTGAAACTGCCATGAAACTGAAGTACAAAGCTCTTTTAGGTGGTAGAAGCTTAAATACTTTGAGGCAGCACAAAACTAACTTAGACTAGGGCAGTGAAATAGACAAATTCTCTTGTGGTGGTCAAAGAAAAGCAAGATCTCTTGGGGCAGAAAAAGAGAAGCAAATTCACCTGGAAGAGAAAAAAAAATATTTCAGGAAGACAAAGAAGCAAGCTCTATTGAGAGTAGCAAAATAATTAGTTTTCCTAGGACTAAGTTATTTTGGACTTTTTTTACTTGGAAGTTATTTACAAAATAACTTCCTAGTAAAGTTATTTTGGAACAAAAAAGGTTGGGTTGATTTATTTCTAAGTTGGTCTTTTTTTTTTTGCACATAACAAGTTAAATGACCACATCACAAACAAGTGCTCAGAGAAAGTTGGGGAAGGGCATTCACTGGATGGCTGTTTAGAGACAAAATCTCCTGTCACTGCCATCCAACGTGTTCTTTATAATACTTTGACCTCTGTTATTATTTAATACCAGTTTTTTAGAAATATATAGTGAACCATGCAAAAATAATTTAAAAATGCAAGAAAACAAGTTTTTTTTAATGCACACCTATCTTCATTTATTAATTTTAAATGCAAAGGAAATTTTATGACTCCCGAAGGCACTTGTGACTGTATACAGCAGACATCTTATGATGCCTGCCAGACCCAAAATGTTAATGTGCACAGGGTACGGCATTCCTGCAAATGGGCCATGGCTTAATGCTCCAAAGGATGAATGATCCATCATTGTCCCCTTCCACATGAAAAGAAAATGGGGTTTAGAAGAGAATATCTCAATGCAGATACAGTTGGGACTTGGAACCTGAGAACTGCAAATTACAATCATGACATGCTACTATCTGAGGCAGAGGCAGTAGAAAACAAGTTCCCTTGGGCCAGCACTGCCAATGAGATCCTCTCTACCAGAACTTCAGCAGATCTTATCATACAGACTACTGAAAATAAAGCCATAAAAACATTCTCACACTGATCTTCTAGGCAATGGTATATTGACAATATTTTTCTCATTTGGGAATTTACAATCATTGATTAAAAATTTTATGTATCTTCAAAGACTTTATCGCCTCCATCATTGAAGAAAAACAAGAAATCAGTATATTTTCCAGATTCTTAGATATAAAAGCACTTAAATAATACTTTCATTCCTAATATCATACTAAAAAATTGATACCATCCTAAAAGGTATTTTATAGAGTTCTGTGGAGCCACATGTGCTAAAAAAACTTTTTCATCAACAAAAATAGGAAATGAAACAAAATATTCTTGTACCACTTCATCAATTTTTTTTATTATAAAATGTGAAAAATATTATCAACAAAACCGAGTTAAATCCAATAGCATAATGAAAAAGATTCATACACAATACAAATAACATACTACCAAATGTAGCTGGTAACTCCCATGCAGAGCAGCAAAATATGGCTTCAATTACATTGGATGTGACAGAGACAAATCACATAATTCAACAAAAGGCCACTACATGTAGCTTTATCTTAATATTAAGAACAGGATATTGAAGGATGCATGGAAGAACAAAAAGACCTCTTGAAGAATACTTAAAAAGAAACAAGCACCACTCTATCATAAACAGCCATAAAAGAAATGCATTCATAATTTGAAAAGTGTTTTGTATCACAGCCCCCAAAATTCCAATTAGCATACACAAAAATCATAGCAATTTACTGAAACAAAAGACTGCAACAATGATGTCCATCATCCAGCAGCATGGAAAATACTACTAAATGAATGTTCACTGATGAAAATCAATCAGAGATTCAGCCTAGAGAACAGCAAAAAAATCATGCACAGCCACTACGGGCAGGGTTTGGGTTGTTTTACCTCTGAGCGGCACTTTTTTGCACACCATGGGCTAAATGGCCAGGTCACATGGACCCCGAAGGCTCAGAGAAGGTTGGGGGAGGGGACCCACTGGAACAGCTGTTGGGAGACAGATGGTAGCCTCCCGTCAAGGCCATCCAGCGTGTTCTTTAACGTGCACAGGGTATGGCTCTCCCGCACACAGGGCCACAGCTTAACGTCCCATCCGACGGATGGCGGCCTTTCCAAGCCCATCGGTGTCCCCTACTGACCGTGGGCAGGGTGGGAAATGTTGTGGAGATAAATCTCAACGCTGACCCAGCTGGGACTCGAACCTGGGAACTACAGATTACAAGCCTGGCGCGCTACCGACTGAGCCACCCCCGCCCCACTACAGGCAGCAACAACAGGCAATATGACACAGTAACTGAAGAAGACACTACAATTTATGTACTGGATGATGAAAGTTGTGCTGAAAATACTAATTCAAAATTTGTTTTGGGCAATCTTAAGAGTAAATTAAAAAAAAATTACAAAATTCTCTGCTTTAACATGCATAATGCTTAATCTATTAGAAGAAACAACTGCAAAATAAAGAAGCATTTAGAATTATCATCAAGATTAATACTTAGAGAAATTAATTTTTTTCAGTTTCATATAGAGTGAACAAATATAAAATTAAGCTTATTTGAATGAGCTTAAAATTTAAATTTAATATTTTAAGCTTAAGAATCAATTTCACTTTTGTATATTGTGTGCTTGATCTGCTTATCGAAATGAATCAACGTAAAAAATTCAACTATTATTGAGGTCCCTGTCAGGAATGTCTGTGCATATATTATTCCATTCTTCCCTTTTTTACAATTTCTTGTTAGAACTAATGTCATATGCTGAATTGGAAAATGAAGAGAGTGCTGAAACACATGTAACTTTGATGAACACACCATGAGGTACCTATGAGTTGCAGAACTGAGATGTGGATGTGGGATGGGAGGGAAAAGTGGGGCCCTTGGAGGGAAGAAGAAACTTCTCTTGACTACCAAGTGTGTCAATGGTCATAGTTTTGTGGTCAGCTCAGGAAGGCAACAGATCAATAAACCTTAGTTATAAAGGCTTGGGACAGACTCTGGGATACATGGCTGTATTGTCTTATTGGGCAGGGGATTAGGGTTGCACCCAAATTGATATAAATGTTTAAATGAGTATTGTGCCCATCATATTTAACTCAGATCTTGAGTCTGTGATTTCTTAACAAACACACTACTGAATGAATGATTAATGCTCCAAAAAATGCCTTTTGCAGACTTACTTGATCGGTGTGATGATGAAGTTAACTACAGTCTCCTTCATCTAGTATTCAGCCTTGAATTTACAAAAAATGACTAGAATAACTTATTGCCTATGGCAAATATGGGATGCTCATTTTCAAAGAGAATGAAGTTTATTTTCTGCCTTTAGAATCTCTAACAGTTAAAATTTGAACTAGTGGATGATTTGGGAAAATAAAAATAGTAATATTTTACTATTTTCATGTAAATGGAAACAGCATTTCATTACTGTTTTCATTTACATGAAATAGTAATGGAATGTTTAATCTTTACAATGTCAAGTTTATGTAACTAAATTCACTATTGTGGTCAAATTAATTTTGAGGTGTTTTCAGAAAAAAGCTTCCCAAACTTATTTTGTAATAACTAACAAACAGAAATAGGTCATGTTATACACCAAAGGAAAGAACATTTAATTACAATTAATGAAATGGTATAAATTCAAAGGTAAGTGGAATTTTTAACCATTTTTTTTTCAAAAATTGCAAATTTTATTTTTTTAACTTTGGTAAAAAATTTAAAAATAAATTTGCCACATTTTCTAAATTAATTTTATGTTATTATTTAAATCTTTAATTTATTTAGTTATTTTTCGAAATTTTCTATTAATTTATGCTAATGCATACGCTTAGATATTTGGCAATTGGCAAAAACTAAGACTAAGGAAGGAAAGGTAACAAAATTTTATTTCATTTTAAAATGTGATAATTTATACAAAAACTGACAAATAAATAGCTAAAAGATGTAATAAACTGTGAAAAATCAAATAAAATATTTCAAATCATATAAAGTTTAATTTAAGCATCATAACTGATATCAAATAATTTTAATATAAATTTGAATATGCCACAAAAAAAATGCCTTTCTAAAAAACAGAAAAAAATTTCATTTAAAAACAATATTTCTTAATACTACTTATGAAATTTTCATTTTGAATAAATATAGCACTAAATTAATTTTACCATTTAAAAATTGAACATCTGATGCAATTCTGTAATCCAATATTATTCAAGTATAACTGCATTTTGAGGTCAGCATTTCTGATATATAATGTAGTATAGTTTTATTTCTAGTAGTTTCAGAACAATGATCTTTCTTTTTAATCATAGTATAAATTTTAGGAGCAATAAAAATAATTCTAGAAGTAGCAAAGTAAAAAAAATAACCAGAAGTTTACTAAAATATTGATTGAAGCAATATGCATAGTTGCTGGATGATGCAATTTCCAGTAGTAATAAAAATCGATGGTACAACCATAACTAAGTACAGCAGTACCTACCCCCAGCCAGAATTCTAGGGGTTGCCACAGAGAGAGTCAAAATTTTGAAGAAAGTTCAAGTAAGAAAATTTTTATGCCTTCATATTTTTATTTACAAATCTTCTTGATAACTATAGAGAGATTTCTTCTGTTATATTAAAGAACATTCTGTTCATGATGCTTCAGGTACTTTAGCAAACAAGTTTCATGTGAAGTGACAGTCGTGATTTTGGAGTGAATGTGATACTAAAACATTGCAACTGGATTCAAATCATGTGCTATCTATGTAGATAAATGTTTTTAAAATTACAGTGGCATATTGCAAACTGTGTTGGAGTATGCTAGCTATGATCTCCTAGATTAGCATATGTTATGCTGGGTATAGTCACTATTTCATGTTTGCATTAAAAAGATACCTACCTGAGTTAGTTAGAGCAATAAGAAATGATAAAGCATTCTGCAATATTTCTGATATGTTGGCATTATTCTTCAAGATATAGTTAATGGCACTAATCAAGTCATCCCTACTTAACATTTCATCTAATTCCCCTATAAAACAGAAAAATATTTTTGGTGTTAAGTTCTTGTAAAATACATTATAATAAATCAGATGGAAACAACACATACAAAAAAATTTATCTAGTCAGGTAAAACACATAAAATGGGATTAAATTATTGGGCTGATGCAAAAGTAATGAGAAAAAATGTGAACCACATTTGTCATTGTCAGGAAATATGAAACTGTCTTGTAAACCACTTCACATACATTACTTGTAAACAATGTAAAAGGCAGTATGTGTGTAGCTCCGGTACCAACATTTAGTCCATACAAGTGGCAACAAGGCATTTCACAATGGCAACACAATGTGTGTATTCCTTTGATTATGCTGTATGAATTCAGAAATGGTGTAAGTGTCCAAAAGTGTTTTAATAAACTGTGCAAAGCTAATGGGCACAAAGTCATCTCTAAAAGCACCTGTTACCTGTAGTATGGCAAGTTCCAGTCAAGTGACTTTCAGCTTGGAAACAAACCTTGAAGCAGCTGGCTGGTGGAGTTGAATGATGACTGTTTAAAGGTAGTGCTGAATGAAAATTCATGTTGGACATCTGGGAATTGGCACAGCTACTCAACACCAATCAGTCCTCTGTCATTCAACATCTGCAAAAGCTGGGTTGTATGTCAAAATTGAATACTGGATCCCTCATCAGTTGTCAGAGCAGAACGTGGTGGCCTGCTATACTGCATGTGCTGCATTGCTTGCTTAACTTTTGCTAAGCAAGCAATGCAGCACATGCAGTATAGCAAGCAGATGGTTTGGGGCAATCTGGTTTTCTTGAGATGGGCAGATAGTTTTCTTGATAGAATGATTAAAGGGGATGAAAAGTGGATCATTTGTGATAATGTTGCCCGTAAAAGAATATGGCATCAAGCAGAATTGTACCAGTCTACAGCAAAACTGGAACTGAGTTCTCATATGGTGATGTTCTCTCTATTGTTGATGGGATTACAGTGGTATCATCCACTACAAGTTTTTAAACTACTACCAAATGATCAACTCAGATATCTATTGTGAGCAGTTGGACTGCTTAAGTGCAGCACTGAAGGCCAAACACCTGGCACTGGGTAAACAGAAAAGGTGTTATGTTCCACCAGAACAATACAAGGACCCATGTTGCATTATGGATACAGCAGAAGCTGCAGCAATTGGGCTGGGAAATAATAATACATCCCCCATATTTGGTGGACCTGGTACTTTCATATTTCCATCTGTTCCAAATCCTGAACAATTTCATTTCTGATAGGAAGTTTCAGAATGAGAAGGTGAAAGAGTGCAATGCTGACTTCACTGCCATGAAGGACAAGAGTTTCTGCAGGAATGGCACCTACAAACTTGTAGATTATTGTTGGACATGGTCATATCTACTAATGGTAATTATGTTCTTGATTAAATAACACATTGTTCCATCATCAGAATGATTATTCTTGCATATCTAGTGTTTTCCCATTAATTTTGCATTAACTTCCCCCCTCCCCCCCCCCAAAAAAAAGATCACTTCATGAAAAATTATATATAAAGCATTCAAATGACTTTCTTCAAACAAAATAATTCTCTGAATGTAACTTAACTTCTTCATTTATTTATATATACTGAAAGGGCAATTTATTATATACCCCACCTAATATATGGGTCTACCTTTTGTCCTCGCAACAGCAGCAACATGACAGGACTCTACAGGTGTTGGAAAAGTTCAGGTGGTATTGTAGCCCATGATTCCAGTTCATCCATCATAAAGCACCGAGAGTTGCAAGTGGTGGGTTTCAAGGTTGAATGTATCGCTCCTCTTCATCCCACAGATGCTCATTAGGGTTCAAATCCAAGAGTGAGGGTCATTCGAGAGTTGTGGACTGAAATGCTCCTCCAACCAGTCCTTCTCTTAATGGGAGTAATTAGATGGGGACATTGTCTTGTTGAAAGAAAGTATCCTGCTGTGGGAAATGGATGTAGCTGGTCAGCAAATCATCAATGTAACCTTGGGTGGTGGTGGTGCAAGGGGCCAAGGTGGTCCTTGTAAACAAGCCCACGAGCATTACAGTCTCTACCATCCTGTAACACCGACTTGACAGTTATGCTCCATGGCCTCATGTGGTCTATGCCACACACATAACCTGCCATCAGCATGTTGTAGTTCGAACCGTAATTTGTTTAACCAAGCTACCCATTTCCAGTCTTCCACAGTCCACTGGTGATATTCCTTTGCCAACTGCAGTCTCATAGCCTGGTAATGTGCTGTTAACAAGGTACTCTATGTTGCTGCCAAATACCATAGCCCAGTTGTGCCATCGTATGTCACATGGTCATTGCACAAACCTTCATAACTGTCCTGTCATTGAATGCCAATGTTATCACCTGTACTGTGGCCCTCCACTCGAACATTACACTATGTTATGGAGCACTTACCTTGGACATTAACGATAGGAGAGGTAGCACTTACCTCGAACATTAACGATCCAGTTACAGCCACATTTTTCCAGGTGGCTGCAAGTTTTGCTAATTTTAATGCAGTGACACATGCGTGACATGTTGCATGCAGGAATCCCAAACATTCTGCAGTTGTGGATATGGAGTAACCCATTTGCCTTGCACCATCTGCCCACAATCGAACTTGCTCAAGTAGCTGTGTTTATCCATCATAACAGTTGCAGGTATGCTATACAGCAGGTTGGTTTTGGCTCCCCCCATTATTGCAGTGGAGTAGGAAAGGTTTATGGATAGGTGCAGTGTGTATAACAAATTGTGCTTCCAGTGAATTATTCATTAATTATAGCAAACTATATAGACTGGCATTTGGTTAGTATATGCATCATTGTAGCAAATGAACTAAAATGTTAACATTCAGCTCACTGTTCCGACAGTGTTTTTACTTTCTAAACACCCATAAGTGTTTGCTAAAAAATATTACATTTACTACACTTTGAAGAGTCTTTTTTTTTCAAACCTCATACATTATGAGAATTTAACCACATTTTGTTTCCTGAATATGCCATCATATTAGTGATGAGACTTCCAAAAATATAAATTTACTTTAGCTCAAAACCCAAAATATCACTAAATAAAAAAGTTCCAGAATTGTAATACCAACCAGTTAATTAAAGGTATCCTCTTCCAACTGCACATGAAAAAGTGGAACAATGATTCCAACATGTCTAGTATCCTCTGTTCATAATACCTTTCAACTGCCCTGCTCCCCAAATTTGTTACTGTATTCTTTTCTTGTTCTCCAACCTTAAAACCATTCTGAGTGGAACAGATTTTAGTTTATGCTAATCATCACTTATAAGTTAACGGAGATAGCTCAGTCAGTAGCACAACAGGCTCATAATCTGTAGTTCCCAGGTATGATTCCCAGCTGGGTCAGCATTGAGATTTATCTCCACAAAACTTCCCGCCCTCCCCACGGTCAGTGGGGGACACTGATGGGCTTGGAAAGACTGTCATCTGTCGGATGGGATGTTAATCTGTGACCCCATGTGTGGGAGATCCACACCCTGTGCAGTTTAAAGAACACGCTGGATGGCCTTGACGGGAGCCTACCATGTCTCCCAACAGCTGTTCTTGTGAGTCCCCTCCCAAACCTTTTATGAGCCTTCGGGGTCCTTGTGACCTGGCCATTTAGCCCATGGTGTGTAAAAAAGTGCCATTCAGAGGTAAAACAACCCAATAACAACAATTGAAAGGCATTACAATAGCAAAAGACTTGCTTTCAGAATTGGTAAAATTTCTGAAATCAGTGTTCTATACAAAAGGAGTGTAGCCTGAAAATATTTTCAATAGTTGATAGGTTCCATAGCTCTTCCCAAATTACCTTCCCTTTCCCCTACTCTAGCCTATCATATTACTGAATGTTCAGATATTAGACACCTAAGCATATATACCAGATATCTTATCAAAGTCATTACTAATTCTTGCAACTAGTCCACTTGCAGCAGTTCAGTTAAAGTCTATTTTACTGGTGCTTTGATTGTATTTAGTTATTGACCCTTGTGCCAAAGTGAGTGACAAAATTTAAAAACAGGGAACAATAAAAGTATGTAATTAAAAAAGATTACAATGGAATTGATTAAAATCTTAAAACTATGTTATTTCATGAGGCATAAAAAATTAGAAGTTGTGCCAGTGCTAGAAAATTTAGTTCCATAAACTTTTAATGCAGGTTGATTTTGAAAGTGTTTCTAACATGAAAACCAAAAACACAGAAAACCAAAAACATGAAAACCAAACAACAGAAGTAGGTCATGTTATTATACAAAATGTAATTGTTAATCTTTCATGAATAATTGAAAAAAAAAACTTTTAAAAGGAAGACTTCTGTTTGGACGGGGGTATAAACTTGCAATTCTTTGAGAATTGTAGTATCTTCCAGAGCATTAAGGTTAATTATTTGCCAAATTTATTATGAAATACCATATTTTTTTATTAAAATGTTGTGGCATTTAATCTCCCCCCCCCCCATGACTTCTGAAAAATGGAGGATCATTTAATATTCAAAATGCCCTCTAATCAGGCCAATATGGTAATTACCATATTTACTTAGTTTTTACCTTGGCAACATGATGCTATAAGTGTAAGTGCTATTAAAGCTTCATTTTGCATAACTGTATGTTCTGATTTCATCATTGAGATAATATAAGTTAGAGCACCTCCTTCCACTAGGGTCTTCATCACTGATGAAGACTTCGAATTTTTAGCCAGCCATGCTAGCAGTCTTGTTGCTTCACCTGCAATAATACAAACACTGTGAAATACATATAGATTTAACAACTACTTTTAAACTATATATGAATTTTAAACAGTTTGATAGAAAAAACTCAATTCTGGAAACTATTAAATATGAAGAATCATATAAGACCTGCAAAAGTTTCTATTCAAAAGTTTTTACTGTCATTAATTAATAGATTCTGAAAAAAATTCACTGCCGCCATGGCGGGAATCGAACCTGCATGAATCTGATGTATCGCCGTGGTGGCAATGAATTTTTTTCAGAATCCATTAATTAATGTTCTTAACAGGGAATACTGTGCATTCACCTTGGATTGATTTTAATTATATATTTAATGTGGTAGCGACCTTCTCATTAACATCTGATAATCAAATGCAACGACTGAAAAAGTTGCATCTCCTTGAGTATAGATGGCGCTGTCTCAGTCACGTCTCAAGAAGAAAATTTATAAGGTCATATTCTGAAAATATTCGTTGTCCGACGCGTGGTGCAATGGTTAGTGCCCTCTGGCATGAATCTGGAGAGATGCGGGTTCAATTTCTGCCGTGGCGGCAATGAATTTTTTTCAGAATCTATTAATTAATGTTCTTAACAGGGAATACTGTGCATTCACCTTGGATTGATTTTTAACTGTCAAGGTAAACTCTGAAAGAAATGAAATTTTGAATACAGTTATATAATTCATGACCCATTTTGTCCTTTATGTAAAGTTAATGGGAGCTGTCACTAAAACTGCTTAAGTGGACATAAACTGGAGTAATGTCTTTCCTGAGACATGATAGAATATTGTATCCATATTGTATACATATTGTATGCAGTATGGAAAATGGAGCTGCTGTTTCAAATATCACAAAGATAGGCAATAAAGTTTGTTGTTGATCACTTATAAGCTGCACTGATCTACTGCTGTAACTGGAAACTCTGAAAGAAATGAAATTTTGAATACAGTTATATAATTCATGACCCATTTTGTCCTTTATGTAAAGTTAATGGGAGCTGTCACTAAAACTGCTTAAGTGGACATAAACTGGAGTAATGTCTTTCCTGAGACATGATAGAATATTGTATCCATATTGTATACATATTGTATGCAGTATGGAAAATGGAGCTGCTGTTTCAAATATCACAAAGATAGGCAATAAAGTTGGTTGTTGATCACTTATAAGCTGCACTGATCTACTGCTGTAACTGGTAGCACAGAGATCAGTTGGTAATAAGTTCAGAATACAGGAACTTATGTTACTAGTCCTACTGACATGACAGCTCACTGATATATCTCATAACATTATTCAGTGAGAAACTATAATGAATTTCAGCAGATAGTTTTAGACTAAATGATGCAAAATTGAAATCTGACAAATAAAACAGTTTATCACTATATACAATAAGTAAGAACTTCAAAAGTCAGCTGTACTCTTGAGTGCTGTACTCCCCTATGTGTTTTGTGGCACTCAAACTGACCAAAGCACTTATGAACTAGAACACATATTGTCTCTGCCGAATATGGGAATCTCGTTTTCAAAGAGAATGAAGTTTTTTTTAACTACTTTGGCACTCTTTAAATGTTTTAATTTGAACCAATGGATGATTGGTAAAATGTAAATAGTAATATTCTATTAGTAATTATAAAACAAAAACTTTTATTTTATTCTTTAAATTTAAAAGGTTTACTTTCTCACTCCCCTCTGACAAAAGCATATTGTTGCTGTCAGTTGAATCTCTTCACACTTGATCACAGAAATTTAAAATTTCTAACATAAATAACTTGCAGATTGGATTGTTTTACCTCTGAGCGGCACTTTTTTGCCCACCATGGGCTAAATGGCCAGGTCACATGGACCCCGAAGGCTCAGAGAAGGTTGGGGGAGGGGACCCACTGGAACGGCTGTTGGGAGACAGATGGTAGCCTTCCATCAAGGCCATCCAGCGTGTTCTTAAACGTGCACAGGGTATGGCTCTCCCACACACAGGGCCACGGCTTAACGTCCCATCCGACGGACGGTGGCCTTTCCAAGCCCATCGGTGTCCCCTACTGACCGTGGGCAGGGCGGGGAATTTTGCGGAGATAAATCTCAATGCTGACCCAGCTGGGACTCAAACCTGGGAACTACAGATTACAAGCCTGGCGCGCTACCGACTGAGCCACCCGCACCCCTAATAACTTGCAGTATTCCTTAAAAGTATCGCCTTTTCTATATTTAGTACCCTCTAATGATGTAAATTAAAACCACCTAAGGATTTGCAATATGTGAATTATAATATTTTATTAGTACCAATTCAACCAAAAAAAAGAATTTTCCAATTATCTCAAAGCAAAACGGTTGTTTCCCACCCACCCACCACCAGCTTGGGGGGGGGGGGGGCAATTTATTGCTGCAAATGCAAACCTTGTGAATTTCACATTCTATCTGCTATTGTGATGTATTTATGCTAAAAATTTAAAATTTCTAGCATAAATAATGGGAGATTTGGAAAATGCAAATTGTAATATTTTATCAATACTTATTCAACATGAAAAAAAAATTATTTATCTCTAAAAACAAAAAAGCTAAATTTTCTCACCCTACCTGGGGGTAAGGGATTAACTCATCACTGTTAATGCAAACCTCATGACCTTCATATTCCAGCATTAAAATTTTGAATTTCCAGCATAAATATATCATTGTAATATTATTTAAAATTTTGCAATTTTCAACTTACACTGTTAGAGGTTTAATTAATAATTTTTGGGTTGGGAGATTTAGAAAATGTGAATATTACATCAACACCTATCCAACCCAAAAAATGTTTTATCTCTAAAAGCAAAAAAGCTGTTTGATGTCAACAGATGGACAGACCTATGACAAAGTAAAAATATTGTCTCATTTTTTTAATGAGATAAAGAAAGTAGATAGCTGAGCACCACAATACTGTCACAACCAATCTGACAGTGTAGCTGATTTTTTACTTCTTGTTTCTGGCACATAGTATTTGTTTCATTTGTCAGCTTTAAATTTAACTTTAATAGTTAAAAAAATTTGCAGTACTCTAAAAATATCTGCTGAAATTAATTTTATTTTCTTCCACTGACTACAAGATATGTCAGTGAGTTATTCATGTCAATGCAACTAAGTTGCTGTCACCTGAACTTATTCCCAATTGATCTCTGTGCTATCAAATATCACAATAGATCCTTGTAGACTGTAAGTAATCAACAATCAACTTTACTATCTTCACAAACTTTAAAACAGCAAATCCATCTTGCATACTTCAGTGATTTATTTGATGGATGAATGTAGGGGGATGTATTGATCAAAAATACATACATGAATGCATACAAAATCCTCATGCAGCCACAGACTACAGAGGTCCAATCAGACTACAATTTTCCTCTGTTCTGAGCTACAGCTACTGCATTTGGCTACTCTAGGCCAATTCTAGCAAGATCCTGTTTGACATTGTCTGTCCATCGCATCCTAGGTCTTCCCCTTTTTCTGAAACCCTTAGGAACTGTTCATAATCTTGTTTGCCAATCTGCAGCTATGCATATGGGCAACATGGCCAAATCAATGCAGTCTCTCTCTGCACAATATGCTGCTCAAAGGAGGTTGATGACTCCTTCTAACCTCATCATTACTTACAAAGTCGAACCCCCTAATGCCCAAGATACTGCTTAAGCATCTAGAATCAAAGGCAAAAAGTTTCTTGTTATTTGATGAACTTACCTCATCATATCTTAAACAAGAATGACAACTTTGCAAGTTTTTGTCTCAGCAAGACATTACTTCAAGAGCCCACTTAAGCAGTTTTAATGAGTGTTGACAACTTCTGTTGATTTCACTTGATGAACAGATTATTAACCAGCACAAGTGATGGAACAGATTAAGAGTAGCTATTGCCTGGATAATACACTATCTTCGAGGATTTTAGATGGGTAACTCAAAATAAGTGATTCGTTTGTAAAGCTATGTGTTCTGGTAAGGTTTGAAGTACCACTCTGGCTTAAAATTAATTTTAAATGCTGTTATTTTTTAATTATGCATATCATTACAGATGATTAAATATCTTTTTAAAAAAATTTACCCACTATTTTTTAGACTACAAAAAACTTGAACTACTACTGCTTTTATAAAATACATATTAGCTACTACATTAAATTTAACCTTATTATTAAACATAGATTGCCAAAGCCATTTAATGTATCTGTTTCAATTTAAGAAGTATAGTATCAGTGAAACTTTATTTAGACAAGCCATACTTTCTTTTAAATATCAATCTTTACAATATATTTCTATATCTGCTGCAATTGATCAAACAATTGACAATGTCCCCTTTCCCACTTGCAAAATTAGAACATGCTGTATTCTAGAATTAATGAAAAAGCCTTGCCAAATCACTTATACTAGTACCTGAAATACCAATTTTCATGTAGATTTCACTGCATATGAAAAATAATTGGTGAAAATGAATAATAATAAAGAAAAAAAAGTGGCACAGCAAAAAGTCTAACCATACTTAAAATACTACAAGCTATTTTTATTCTTCATAGTATTTTTTTCCTCATATGACATGATATCTAATAATTTATCTAGAGTGGGTAAAAGGCCACTCACTGTTAAGTGCAGACAAAAAAAACTTTTTCCATTGCATTTAATAAGTAGTTCAGTTTACTGTGAATAAAAATAGTTTTGCTTAATGACATCTGAATTTCAAAATTTCTTTAAAATGTTTTTATATCTGGTTAAAAGTGTTTTGCAGCTAAAGCTTAAGAAATGTGCTAAGATTAAGAAAATTAACTATAACACTGAATGCCTGAAAGATCCAGATGTAGCCAAAACATACCATGATAGGCTACTTAGCCATTATGACAATCGTGGTTTGGTTACTGCTAAAGTTGAGAACGAATACGATCAGTTTAAACAGTACTCTTTTGGGTAAAAGGGAACAGAGAAAACAAAATTATTTGAGTGATAAGGCTATGGAACTTATTTCTGAAAGACTAAGTGCAAGATTAGTATGAATCAACATCCTACTAGTCCTAACAGAAGGCATTACAACGAACTTAATAAATGTGTAAAGGATCATTATCAGCTGATAAAATCTTTGGCTTGATAGCTTGGCTGACAAAGCTCAAGAAGCAGTTAGACAGCACAACAGCATGGGGTTGTACCAGATTATTAATGTTTTATGTGGGAAGAAACAGACAGGTACACAGGGATTATTGGATAAACATGGCAAGGTGGTTGAAGGTGAGGATTCTATGATGGCTAGGTGGGCTGAGCATTTCAGAGAAGTTCTAAATAATGTGATTATTTTTACTCCCATTGTTTGTAATAAGGATAGATGCATTACTGGCTTTAATGATGGCCCTATATCACATTCTGAAGTCACTTTGGCTATCTCTAAATTAAAACTGCATAAATCCCCATGGGTGGATGAAATCACCACTGAAATACTTAGAGCTGGGAACATTTGTTGTCATGTGGCTGATTGAAATTTTGAATATTGTTTATGATAAAGGTGTTGGTCCTAAAGATTTTACTAGAGCTATTAATGTCCCAATTTAAAAGGTGATTGCAGTTCTTGTGATAATTATAGGGGAATTAGTTTACTTTCTGTTCAGGTAAAGTTCTTTGCATCATTATACTTAATAGAATTAAGAATTTGGTTGATGGACAACTGCATGATGAACAGTGTGGATTCAGAAGTGGTAGGGGATGTATTGATAAAATATTTTCACTTAGGCAGATTCTTTAGAAATGTTTAGAGTTTAAGAAACCTGTGATTGCTAGCTTTATAGATTTCAAAAAGGCTTTTGACTCTGTTAATCGACATAATTTATGGTTGATTGTTAGATCATATGGAATACCTGATAAGTTAGTGTAATGTTGGTTGGTTGTTTTGGGTTTAATGGAACATTAGCATCTAAGACTATAATGCACAAAAATATGTCCAAATAAAAGATAAAAGTCATAAGGCCCTTAACCAAGTTTTAAAAATAAACTACAAACTCATACACAAATTGTAAAAGAATAAAAGGAAACATAGTCAACAACAAAACACAAATGTATAAATATGTTATAAGTATAAACATAAAAGTCACCCAGGTTAACAAAGGATCTCATCATCATCATCATCATCCTCAAGCAGCCATGGGCTACGGAGGTCCAACCAGACCGTGCAATTTAGTTCTCCAAGCAAGTCTATCCTGAGCTACATCTACTGCATCTGGCCACTACACACCAATTCTAACAAGGTCCTGTTTGACATTGTCTGCCCACCGCATCCTAGGTCTCCCCTTCTTTCTGAGGCCTTCAGGCACACTGTTCATAACCCTATTCGCCAATCTACAATTACTCATACGGGCAACATGGCCAAACCAACGGAGTCTCTCTCTGTACAATATGCTGCTTAAAGGAGGTTGTAAACTCCTTTGCCTAACCTCATCATTAGTTACAAAGTTGAACCACCTAATGTCCAAGATACTGCGTAAGCATCTGGAATCAAAAGCATCTAGTTTCCTGTTATCTTGTTTACAAAGTGTCCAAGTTTCACTACCATAATTAACCCTAGAAAGAACCAAACTATTATACAGTCTAATTTTAGTCTTTAGGTGTATACGCCTATTTCTCCACACTCTCCATAGATTCTTAAAAGTCCCGGCAGCAATACCTATTCATCTGTTAATCTCATGCCGCACATCACCATTATCTGTTACATAGCTACCAAGATAATTAAACTGTGACACCTGCTCAAGACTGCAACCATTCAGATTAACTGAATCACAGCCTGCCTGACCAATTTTCATCACTTTAGTTTTCTCTCTGTTTATAACCAAACCTACTCTACTACCAGTCTCATCAACAGCTCGAATGAAAGAGTTCATCTCATCAACATCATTTGCCAAAAGGGCTAAATCATCAGCATAATCTAAATCAGAAATTTTAGTATCTCCAGCCCATTTAAGGCCAAAATCTTTCCCTTGAAGTGAATTTCGCATAACAAAATGAACAACCAAACTAAAGAGAAAAGGAGACAAAATGCACCCTTGTCGAAAACCAGACGTAATGCTAAACCAATTGCTATAAGCCTTACCAACTCTCACACACGACTCAGTGTTATTATAGAGAGCTTTCATTATGTTAACTAACTTGTCTGGTATACCATATGATTTCACAATCAACCACAAATTATGACGATCAACAGAGTCGAAAGCCTTTTTGAAATCAACAAAGCTAGCAACCAAAGGTTTCTGAAACTCTAAACATTTCTCAAGAATCTGCCTAAGTGAAAATATCTGATCCACACATCCCCTACCACTTCTGAATCCACATTGATCATCACGCAATTGACTGAAAACCAGATTCTTAATTCTATTAAGCACAATAATGGAAAGAACTTTACCTGGAACAGAGAGTAGGCTAATACCCCTATAGTTATCACAAGAACTGCGATCACCTTTTTTGAAAATAGGGATAACAATAGCTCTGGTAAAATCCTTAGGAACCATGCCTTTATCATAAAAGATATTCAGAATTTCAGTCATCCAAGTGGTAACCGAAACATTTCCAGCTCTAAGCATTTCGGTAGTAATTTCATCTACCCCTGGGGATTTATGAAGTTTAAGTTTACAAACAGCCAAAATAACTTCAGATTGTGTTATAGGGCCAACATTAAAGCCACCAATGCATCTATCATCATTGCAAACAATGGGAATAGAACTAACCGCATTGTTTAGAACATCACTGAAATGCTCAGCCCACCTAGCCATAACAGAATCCTAACCTTCTATAACCTTACCATGTTTATCCTTCAATCCCTGTATACCTGTCCATTTTCTACCACACAAAATACTAACTATCTGGTACAGCTCTCTGGTGTTGTGCTGTCTAACTGCTTCCTCGGCTTTGTCAGCCAAACCATCAAGCCAAAGATTCTTATCAGCAGCTAACTGATCTTTTACACGTTTATTAAGTTCTCTGTAATGCTTTCTATTAGGACTAGTAGGGTATTGATTAAGGACATTCCTGCAGTTCTTTCTTTCCGAAATAAGCTCAAGTGCCTTATCACTCAGATAATTCTGTCTCTTCTGCTCCTTTTTTCCTAAAAGAGTACTGTTAGTGTCCAAAAAAGCCTGTATAAAATGATCCCATTCTTCCTCAATTTCAGTAGTAAGTAAACCATGCCTGTCATAATGACTAAGTAACCTATCATGGAAAGCTTTGGCTATAACTGGGTCTTTCAGAGCTTCAGTATTAAAAGCAAATTTTTTAACCCTAGCACAACACTTTTTAAGTTTAAGTTGCAAGATACTTTTAACTAGGTAATGGTCAGATCCAATTTCAGCTCCCCTATATGCCCTGGTATTTCTAACAGAACTAGCCCATTTGCTGTTAATTAATATATAATCAATCATATTCCTATGCAGCCCATCAGGTGAAACCCATGTATACTTATGTATGTCGCGGTGTTTGTAATATGTGTTAGTTATTCTGAAACCATTTAGTTTACTTACCTGTAGGAGACGTTGCCCATTGCCATTGCAGCTACCAATACCAAAAGGGCCAATCACCCCTCCCCAAAGGTCAGAGTCAGTACCAACTTTGGCATTGAAGTCACCAAGAACAAGGGTAATATCTCCTTTCTTGATAAAATTCAAAATATCCTGAAGTTGTTCATAAAACCTATCCTTCTCATCCTCATCGGCATCCTCAGTGGGGGCATAACAGCAGATAACATTCAGGTCTTTAACGCTTGTCTGAAATTTTGCTGTAAGAAACCTTTCATTAATGCACTCATATCCTAGAAGAGCATCACTAGCGTGTCTGATGAGAAGCAGTCCCACACCTTGGTGATGCTTATTGTCGTCCCTCCCTGAAAAGAGAAATTTAAGATTATTTTTAAGAATCTGACCTTTATCTGTCCATCTGGTCTCTTGCAAGCCGAGAATATCTAAATTATAATGGTGGAATTCTTGTGTGAGGACATCAAGAGAAAAAGCTCTGTGCAGAGTCCTCACATTCCAACTACCTATGGAGAGAAAATGGTTAGTAGGATGTTTAAAGAAACTATGTTTATTGAGAGAGGGAATGCTAACAATATCAAACAGCCCCCTAATTGCAGACATGGGGCAAAGACCCATTCCCCCACCACTAAAGGCTGAAGCCATCTACACTGGAAGACTTCCTCCAATGTAGAATTTGACGATGCCAATAGAAGCAAAGAGTTCAGGTGCCTGCGATGACCTCTGCTCAGGATTATCCACCAGCTGATAAACATATCCTGTGAATCTATTCACTTGGGGCTGTCAACCCACAAACAAACAGAAAACACAGTGGAAGATTTTCCCTCCACAGAAGCCCACCAGTGCAGCAAAATCAGGATCCATAATCAAGCTCAGAGCCATATATCTGTCCAGTCCAGTGGGTTTATATGGTCAGCACTAGGACCCTGTGTGGTTGACCACTCCTCAGCAGGGTAGAAAAAAAAAGAAAAGTAGCCATAGTTGTCCAGATCAGTAGGCCACACTAATCTGGCAGCACTCCCCTTCCTTTCACTTCCACAAGAGAGTATCTCTTTTGAAAGGTACTAACGGTCTGCACCACGAGAAGGCGGGGTCGGACATTAGGTGCTAGGCCTGGCCGGTTCTATGCATCATCACAGGGGATTGGTGCATAGCTCTCCTTCCAGTGACTACAAAGGATCTAGGTTAAACAAATAGTGTAATAAAAGGGAAGTAAAACTATAGGTGAGTGAAATATTCAGTATATTGTAAAATGTGAAATACAGAGGTAAAACAACAATGATCAGATAAGGGATGTCCGAGTGTAAGGGGCTCAGATATAAAAGTGTGAAAGCTAAAATATAAATGACAAAATAAAATATATTAAAACACGGACATTCAATTAAAAAATGCTTGATAGTTAAAAGTGTCACAAAACTCACACTTACATTTGTCGTCCACCCGTAGAAGAAATGAATGAAAATAAATGAATGACCTAAGCAGAGCCAAGCAAGTACAACTTCCTCCTTGCGATTCCTGTGGTAACATGATTGTAATGGTTTGATAATAGGCTTGATCTCAAAGAGCTTGTTAGTAAGCTGTTCTGACCATGATCTCTGCCACTGTGCCCAGAGCTCAATGGTAAAAAGCTGCCAGAAATCCAGATATGGAACCAGCAACAGAGAGCCATACAGGGTGTGGCCGACTTGGCAGCAGCATCTGCCAAGTCATTGCCCCTGATACCGACGTGACTGGGCACCCAACAGAAATGGATGGTGGTTGTGGCTGCCAGACAATTAGCTGCTGGCAGATCTTAAAAAAAAATGGGTGAGGCCAATGCCTCACCAAGATCAAAGCCTGTAGCGAGCTAAGTGAGTCGATGTAAAGCACACACCAACAATGATGTTTAGATGCCACATGGTCCAAGGCAAGGCTGATAGTGTGCAACTCTTCAGTGAAGATGGAACACTGCAGTGAGATCTGGTCTGCAATGATTACATCACAGCAGACTATGGCCGATCCCATTGATGTGCCGAACTTCAAGCCATCTGTGAAGACAGGCAAGAAGTCCAGGTACTCAGCACAATGGCTGGCAAAGAGTTGCCGGTACACACAGTCAGGTGTAAAGGACTTCCCCGTCCTGCACAGAAAAAAATCACAGGAAGGGGAAACAGTGAGCCACGATGGGAGTGACTCAACTGTCGACTGTGCGATGCTATCAAGACTGGTATTGGTGTCTCTTAGGTAGCCTCGTACTCTTAAACCAAAAGGACGAATGGCAGTCGGCCGATTAGTGTAAAGCATTTCTCACTTTGGACTAAAAATGCAGTCCCAAGTGAAATGGCCAGGCAGAGATCACAATTTAGATGCATATTGTAGGGACAACTGCTGATGGCGAAGAGATAAAGATGGTTTGTCGGTCTCAATGTAAAGACTCTGGACTGGTGACGTGCAAACACAGAAGGCCTGATGATGGGGGGGGGGGGGGGGGGGTTAAGCACCTTCACCACCAAATCCAAGGGCAGAGTTGTACACCTGGGATCTGTAGTCCAGTTTCAACTGGACAAGCGCATGGTACAGATGGAACAGAGAACATCGGTTAGTTCCCCAGGAAAGAGAAGACCTTGATGATATTCAATGCCCATGTGCACTTGGACCTGAGATGACATGTGTGGCAAAAAGGTCAATTTCTGATTGAATATGAGACAGAGAAACTTGGTCTCCACCACAACTGGAATGATGTCACCACTGAGCAGTAGCTCGGGATGGTTATAAATTTGGGGGAGTAGGAAGACAATGAAGGGATGGAGAATGACTCCCCCAGAGTGTCGGCAATTGCTTTGGGATCAGCAATTGCCTGTCCATTGTGCTGCAGAATTAATAATGAGTGGGACATGTAGTTCCCACCCATTTTCCGGATTTTATCCCATGCGACCTTAGAACTGGTCATGCGGGTGATTGAAGATGTGCATTTGATCCAAGATTCCTTCTGGCTCTGGTACTGGATGAAATGGGCTTTTGCCCTGGCGCATTTGAATGCTTCAAGGTTGCGGGAAGTCAGAAATCTCTGAAACACCCCCCAAGCCTTGTTCTGAGCCTTATGAGCTGCGGTGCGATCCGGATTCCACAACAGTTTTGGAAAACGAGGAAACCATGTTGAAGTTTGAGGAATTGTGGATGCAGCTGCATCTACGATACAGTCTGTAATCTCTGCTACTGCCAGACTGATGAGCTCCTGGCTGACAGTGTTCATCGAGCTCATAGACGAGCTCAAAGCCACTCCAGTGAGCTCAATCAAGTCTCCACCGTGAGATGCATGAAGAGCTGCAAGGCCCCCCACAGGAGATGGTGGACACCACAGGGAGGTGATCACTTCTGTAAGGGTTGTCCTCAACCTGCGACATAAAAAGTGGAAGGATTGAGCAAGAGCAGATGGTGAGGTCAATGGCAGTGAATGTGTGGGTTGAGGAGTGGAAGTACATACTGACACCATAGAGATAGAAGGATCCAGGAGCCATTGCTCCAGGACCCCTCCCTTCCCGTTGGTGTCAGCACTGCCTCAAAGTGGACTGGGCCCGTTGAAGTCCCCCATGATGAGGAAGGGGGACGGCAGCTGTGAGATTAGGTCATCAAAGTCTTTCTGGAAGGTGATTCTTCCAGGTGGAAGACATACTGAACAGACAGTCAGGGAGAATCCCATGAAGAGGCAGATGGTTACTGCCTCTAAGTTAGTGGTGAGAGGTATGACTTGGAATGCAGAATGGTTGCTCACGAGGATGGCGACACCACCAGGAGCTAGACCACATCTATCCCAGTCCCGGCAAACTAGTGAAGAGTACCAGCCTGTGACTGGCTGCAAGTATGTCCCCTGCAGACACACACAGATGGGTTGGTGTGCCTGAAGGAGGGCTATGATGTCATCAAGATTCCTTTGGAATCCATGACAATTCCATTGTAAGAGTGTGGCCATCTCAGGACTTAGAAGAGTGGGTGGATGACATATTTCTATTCAGCTTAGCTGCTTTAGAAGGACGGTTTAGTGAATATGGGGTGGTCGGAATCCATGTCCTTGGAATTGTCCAAGAGATATGGATAGGTGACTGCTCTTTGTGAAGGTGCAATGGTTTTCTTTTTGGGCCCCTGTGGGGGCCCCTTAAATTTGGGAGATCTAGCTGTCTGAGGATGGGAAGGAGGAGGCCTTCCAGTGGAGGTGGAAGGCCGAGTTGCAGGGATGGAAACCAAGGTTGCTGTCAAAGTTGATACCAACCTCGGTTTCGTCTGCGTCAGGAGGTACTTAGCTGTGAGTGAGAAAGACTCAGTAGGTAGTACACTGATGTCAGTCTGCACCACTATCGAAGTCATTGGAACGATAGGCTTTTCAATGACTGTACTGGAATAGGAAACCTTGCCAGGTGGGGCGAGTGGTGCAGCGAGCTTTCTTCCCTCAGCCTAAGAGATGTTGTTCATTATCTTTAGGCGTTGCACTTCCTTTTCCTCCTTCCATTTGGAACAGTCGCGGGAATATGCTGGATGGTCACCACTACAGTTCACACAGCTTGCCTTTTCTGCTGTGCAGTCAGAATTAAGGTGGTCCGTACTGCTACAGTGAGCACAGGCAGATTTGTCCCACCAAGCTGTGCAGGCATGACCATATATCTGGCACTGAAAGCAGCACAGAGGATTCGGAATATATGGCCGTACCTCACAATGCAAATAGCCTGCCTTGATGGAAGAAGGCAGGCGTGGCATGTTGAAGGTTATAATCAGTACCCAGGTGGGTACCAATTTACCATTATGACACATTGAAACCCAGTGCACTGCTGTTACTCCTTGGGGAGCGAGTTCTGAGAGGATTTCCTCCTATGACTTTGAGAAGGCCCCACTCAGTTATCACACCCTGAGAGGAATTCAGAGTTTTGTGGGGAGTGAACTCCACAGCCACCCCACCAATCTCTCTCACTTTCAGGAGCAGTTCCGAGTGTTTGGAACAAGCAGTCTAAACCTGCAAGTTACCAGATCTTAAGTGCTCGACGGATTTTGGCTTTCCCACAAGACCTTTCAAACCTTTAATGACAAAAAATGGGGACATGTCCCCAACTACCCGATCACCCGTGGAGTAGATGATCAGGAATCTTGGGAATGAAGAGACAGACAAAGAAGAAGATGGCATAGATGACAAAGACAACAAAGATGGGGGCTCATGTTGAGCCCTCTTAGTGGCATTGATCAAATCAATTTCTTCTTTGACTCTCGTATTTGTTTTTCTGTGGTTCAGTACCCGCTGTCCCCACCCTCCACGGAGCCCAACAAGAGGATGCCCAGTCAGGTGCAAGGGCTATGCGGACACTATACCCACACAGACAGGAGGAGGCCAAGCCCTCACAAATAAATAAAACGAAATGTGCAGAAATAAACTTTCTACACAAAAGGAACTAATCGTAAAATAACAAAATTGTGAATGACCAAACTGATCTCACAAAGAATAATTACAAAAGGAAAATAAGTTGTGAGGAAACTCGCTAACCTGTACCCGGACGTGGGCAAGGTTACTCACCATTCTGCATAGTTGACCCTAGCAGGAGCAGAGGCCAAAGCAGTGTATAGAAGAGGCCCCAGAATCCACTGCCCAGCCCTGCAACCACAGGCTCCCCAATGGCGATGTGGCCAAAGGGGACCCTGACAGTCATGAGCTGAGGAGAGAAGATGGGGACCCCCCAAGCAACTACCAGGATCCTCCTTCCTGGGGAAATGAGTCTGCACGCACAGCAAACACACGGGTGTGTGTTCAGGACCCTGTGAAGGTACCTGACCCAGCGAAACCTTCACAGGGTAGTCCCTTCACCGCATAGGACCTCACACTGAGGGTGTTAGTGTAATGAAAGCTCTCTATAATAACATTGAGTAGTGTGTGAGAGTTGGTATGTCTTTCAGCAATTGGTTTAGCATTGCTAGTAGAGTTAGAAAGGGTGCATTGTCTCCTTTTCTGCTTTGTTTGGTTATTGATTATGTCATGCAAAATTCTTTGCAAGGGTGTAAAGATTTCAAAATTTCCTTAAATGGTGTAGAGATTTCAAAATTTCCTTAAATGGTGTAGAGATTTCAAAATTTCTGATTTAGATTATGCAGATGATTTGATCCTGTTGGCTAATGATGTTGATGAGATGAATTCTCTCATTAAGGCTGTTCATGAGAATGGTAATAAAATAGTTTTGGTAATAAACAGAGAAAAAACTAAAGTGATGAAAATTGGTCAGGCAGATAGTGCTTTAGTTGCTTTGAATGGCTGCACTCTTGAGCAAGTGTCTCAGTTTAATTATCTCATAAACCATGTAACAGAACTGGTGATGTGCGGCATGAGATATAGAAGAATAAGGATATTGCCACTGGGACTTTTAAGAATCTATCGAGAGTGTGGAAAAATAGATGCATATACCTAAAAACTAAAATTAGGCTGTACAATAATTTGGTTCTTTCTAAAGTTAATTATGGTAGTGAAACATGGACCCTTTTTAAGCAGGATAAAAAATTTGATGCCTTTGATTCTAGATGCTTACGTAGTATCTTGGGCATTAGATGGTTTGATTTTATAAGTAATGATGAGGTTAGAAGGAGTCATCAACTTCCTTTGAGAAGCATTTTGTACAGAGAGAGACTGCATTGGTTTGGCCATGTTGCTTGTATGCATAGCTGCAGATTAGCAAATAGGATAATGAACAGTGTACCTAAGGGTTTAGAAAAAGGGCGAAACCTAGGAAGTGATGGGTAGACAATGCCAAACAAGACCTTGCTAGAATTGACCTAAAGTGGCCAAATGCAGCAGCAGTAGCTCAGAACAGACAAATCTGGAGAGGAAAATTACAGTCGGGTTGGACCTTCATGGTTTTCTTCTTCCATTCTTTGGATGGATGGATAGACAGATGGATGGATGGATGTTTATATATATATATAAAAAATACTGTCTATGAATGGCAACATTACTATGGCAAATTAATAATGTTAATCCTGAATTAGTAATCTGAAAAAAAGTTGGTTTTGCCATGAGTAGCCAGCCCACTTACAGCAAAACAAAATGTTTTTTTCAGCTTATTATTTCATGAGTTCCATGTTTACAGGACATCTCCTGTGATACTTTGCTACTGAATTAATAATGTTAAAGTATCACATACACACATTGTATAAAATTGCACCTGTTGACAGTGCACAAGTTTTTGCACAGCATGCTGATGCAATTTTTGGCAGTTCTCCTCTCCAGCATACCAATGGTTACATTCATTGTTGATAAAAGCTCATTTATGACAAATAGTTGAAACAGATTTTTTAAGAAGAGTTCAGCCCTTATAATCCTTAATTACTTGACTGCCAGTTCCAAATTTAGTAAAAGATTTCCCCTGTTCGGTCCCATGTTGCATTAAAAATCCAAGTTCTTATCTAATAGAATGTGGTTTTGAACCTCAAATCTTGTTATGCCCATTATTATATTTTGCCTATTGAAAATTTTTATTTAACCATCTTCAGCATTTGCCCTCTCTCTCTAACTACCCATATACTTGACTTCCTGGCACCAATTTTTCCTGTGGATTTCCTCTGTGCCATGTTAATTGAGTCATGGATAGAGACTCGATTAAAAAATTGAGTCTCTATCCATGATAGAACAAGAGTTTGAGTTCTAAGGCCATTAGTTTTTTACCTCAAGAATTCATTGAATTTCAACAGGAAAGTAGTTAGTATACAATATTACTTTACAACTTACCTTTGTTTACTCTCTATAACTGTCAGAAGAAAATAAGAAGAGTTTTAGCAGAATGTGTGCATTGGTATATATTTCCCATGATGTACATAACAATCAAATAACACATTTTTTCACAAATAACAAATTTTTTCACAAACTGTAGTGGAAGCTGTGTGTGATATTGCATACAAAAATTAGTATTGTTTCGAAAACAATGAAAAGAAAAAGAAATTTTTAAAACTATGTTTCTTATTATCTGCACAATGTTCTGCTCCTTTTTTGAGCAAATGATGTCCTAGTTTTTTTTCATTACTATTTACAAGCAGGGGCATATTAAGGGATGGGTCCAAACAATCCCCAATATACATTTGAATTTTTCTGCATTTTGTTTTTGAAATATTAAGCATTGATGAAAAATATGTCAATATTCAATTTTTTCCCCTTTAAATATTTTGAAAAAAATAAAAACCTCCCCAAATATATTTTCAAATTAAACCACTGTTTACAAGTATTAGAATGTATGGTTATTCCAGATAAGTTTTAATTAATGACATGAATAAGACTTGAATGAACAAATTCTTTCAGAAATAACAGCATGCACCTTTAACACCAGGATGATCATCAATTGCACACCATTCCACAAGTCGCTGAACAAATGTAACATTTTCTCCCACTGTCTTTGCAACATCCTCTGCATAAAAATAAAAGAGTTTGAAAAGTGGAATACAAATCTACTTTTATGAAAACATATACAAAAGCCATGATATTTAATTTAGAGTAATCACTACTTAAGCTATAATTTATCATTCATAATTTATTTAAAACAAATTTATTATTATTTATTATTTTATCAAACATCTAAAAACATGTTTATTAACATCTAAATATAGAATTACTAGGAAGGTTTCACTCTCAGTTTAATGTCAATATCAATTTTAGGAGAAAAACTGTTTTGAGCCAGTGGGATACAAACTCATGGCCTCCTGATAACGCATCAAGTGCTCTGATTGCTGAGCTACTGGCTGCGGATTAAGATCTCTCCCAATTGATGTTATGAACTTTCTACAGTACACACTTTTCTGTGTCTTATGTATGCATTATCCCAGCTGCTCACACACAACCTCAAGAAGCAGATGACAAGTATGTCAAGAAGATGGCAAGTATGTTACAAGCATACAATTGAATAAATTGAAGAAATTTCTCAGAGTTTTTGTTCAACTGTCAAGAACGGACATGAATCCTATCAAGCATTTGTGGTTTCAGTTAGAGAAATGGGTATGAGCAGCATTACCCCAACCACACAATTTATGGGAACTGCGGGATCTTCTGTTGCAATTATGGTATCAAATATCAAGTGAAACCTACCTACATCTCATTGAATCTATGTCTCATCAGGTTTTTTTTTTCAGTGAGAGAAGGACCTACATCATATTAGGTAGGTGGTTTTAATGTTTTGGCTGATCAGTGTACATTCATAGACAAAAAAAAAAAAGGATTGTCTTGGTGTTCCCTATCTCCCATTCAAATTTGTACAGAGAATTTTGAAACACACTGTAGGGTACATATAAGAAAAATAGGATTTTTTTCATATATATTTGACATAATTTACCACAAAAATGAATTAATCCTTTGCACTCATCTAGCATAAAAATCCCACCCAAAAATCCCAATCCTTGTATTCATTGGGTAGATAGAACCTGTCTTGTATTTAATTTCACTTTTTTTCCTATTGAATCTAATCTAGGATTTGATAATGCTGTCATTTGGTAAACTATGAATATCATGTAATACCTGAGTTCAGATTGACAGGCTTCAGTTTGAATGGAAACTAACATATATTTTAGTTCTCATGTGCATTCTGTCGATGATTTGGATTAATCTTTGTACTTATTTGATGGGATATACCCAATGCTATAAAATATCACTTTACTCATGCTGGAAGTCGCCCACCACATTATATGTACCTCCTTAGGTCTGAGCTGGCTGGAAAGAATAGTGGTTTTTAATATCAGTGCAAAGGGTTAATGCAAATAAAATTAAATGAAACTGTAGCACACCCCCATACTTTGCATCTCACTAGACTGATAGGAAAGTGGTTAATATTTGTTCCTGTGAGTGGAATATACCATTCATCTTGTTGTTGGAATGATGGGTTGAAAAAAAAAGATGAAACTTGCATTGAATATATATTTACAACAAAAAGATGCTATCTGAATACAGCCTATTAACCCTTTCCAGATTATTGGAACGATAACAAATTTACTCAGGCATTGTCCTTCACAGAGTTACTGCCTCAATGCTTAGCTACTTCAGTTAATGACTTGATCAGGTAAAGAAAAATGCATCAACAATTAGCAATGTGTGCAGTCAACATTCAGATAGAGACTATCTCTACACTTATGTATGAGTAACAAGTAAACAACTCTTTTAGACTGCTGCTCCACACTTTTGTTCATCTCCTGGGCATTAAAATTGTTTAATCCTTTCATGACCAATTGACACAAAGTTTGTCTTGCTCCAAGTATAACTCAATGTTAGCATTCCATATCATGCCTGAGAGTGTCTTTTATAATTAATCTATAGAGTTGCTTACTAATGTTTCTTAGCCCAAGATGGCTATTAACCTGGTAAGGTTTATAAATTATAAAAATTGATCTCTCCACTTTATTCAGTTTGGGCATTATGTTTGCTATATTTTTTTGTCTATCACTTACAGTGCATTAAAAAGAAATAGTAACAAAAATTAAAAAAGGCATTTCTTTCAATATGCAAATATCAATGAAATATTCTTTTGGTAAAAAAATTGTAACAGAAATGCTTATTATGAAAAGTTATAAACATTAGTTTCCATAATTCCTTTTGTATTGAGACATTTTAAAGCTACAATGGAAGCTGTGTGAAACAAGAAATTTTATAAGTTTAGAATAAATTAAATATGATTTTTTGTTCAAAGCATATTATTACAAATTACCTTGTTTATCAAGTAGCATCCTTAGAGTTCCCAATAATTTGAAGACTACTGGAAAGGTTTCTACTGCCTTCATCTCTACAAGTTTGTCTACAGTTCCTAATTTTACCATTATCGGCTTGTTTTGAGCTGTGAAAGAAAAAAAAATCCATTTCAAGGCTGAAATTATAAATTTATGTTGGAAATGGGATTAAACACAATGAAAAAAATATTTCATATATGTGTACATCCTAACAATCAGATGGTTAAAACAGCAAGAGTTCTCAGTACCTAATCCACATTGATACTGTCAAAAACCTTTGGGAATGTCACCACAAATGTAATTAATTATTCAAAGTAACTAAATGCTCCTTTGAATTTGAATGTTTTATTAATGTATTTTTTTCTGATGAAGCTCATAATTTTAAATCCTCTTATCATGAAACTAAGTGCAAATTCAGACATTTTAAATGTGTTCCACACTGATAACAATTATGGAGTGTGGTATTGAAAAGCTTTATCTAGTAAAAAAATAAGTTAAAATTAGCTTTGAAGTGGCTATTAAATAGAGTACCTTACATGTCTGAAACAAGACACACTAATGCAATGCAGTTATTGTTTTTGAATGTTAAATATGTGTAGGGTGATTTTATTTTAATTTTTAGATTTTGTTATATATTGAATGGGTTATGAAAAAAAGTTTGGGTGTTATAAAATATTAAGTGTAGTACAAAATGCACTGTATTATTACATACTACACTGAAGTGTCAATGAATTAGGGATAGCAACCTAGTAATGTGTTGGACCCCTCTGGCCCTGATAACGGCCACCAGACAACGAGGCAAGGACTCCACAAGCTTCCGTAAATATTCCACAGGTATGGCGACCCATGCATCCTTCAGAGCTGTTCACAGTTTTCTCAAGGTCATCAATGATGGGACACTGGCCCAAACTCTCTGCTCAATGGTATCCCAAAGATTTTCAATGGGATTTAAATCTAGGCTTCTATGTGGCAATTCATTATTTTAAAGTCAGCAGAATGCTCCTGCAACCATGCAGTAGCCAACCTGGACCTGTGAGATGAACAGTTGTCTTGCTGGTAGATGCCATCTCCATTGGGATGCATGATGGCTATAAATGGGTGTAAATGGTCAGCCATAAGTTCTACATACCGGGATGCACTGAGAGTCGTCGGTACACATACCAAAGGTCCCAGAGATGTCAAACTAAAGACACCCCAGGCCATCACTAAGCCACCACCAGCTTGTACTGTTCCGACCTGACATGAAGGATCCATGGCTTCATAGGGTTGGCACCATACCCTCAGTCTCCCATCGACGTGATGAATTTTAAATCGGGATTCATCACTCCAGGCTATCCAATGCCAATTTTCGATGGTTGTTTCAATGTTCTTTAGCCTAGGCAAAGCATTGAGCCTAGTGTCATGCCGTTAGAAGTGGGACTCTCGTAGGTCGGCAGCTCCCAAAGCTGAGATGATGAAGTTTAGCATTGCACGGTCCATGCACTGACTTCGCAGCTGGAACCTGTGTTCAGATGGGAGGTGATTTCAGATAATGTCTACCCCTATCGGTCCATACAATGCAGATCAGATGGCGAAGTCCACCATCATTCAAGGCTGGTTGTCCTTTGCAGTTTGTCTGGGTGCTAGTCTTTTTGCCAGAATTTTCCTATTCCAGAATTTTCATTTCCTATTCTCATTTCTCACTCTTGAAACAGTATGGTACAAGAAAATCTAAGTTAGTTGATAATTTCGGAGATCGAGTGTCCATCTGTCGAGCAACTACTATCTCCCCCCTGTCAAATGCATCTAAATGCCACACCTTTCCCATTACGCTTCTCACAACGAATGCTTGGGGAAACCAAAGCTGACAATTATCTATGACCAAGAGTTTCAGCCATGCATGTGAGCAAATGCAGGACTTGCAGTACTGAATTTGGATAACATCTCTTATCCCTAATTCAATGGCACTTCAGTGTATATGATAACAGACTGCAACCTCAGCTATTTAGTTATGTAGTCATAAGTGAAACAGTTAAGTGCATTAAGCACAGATATTCATCTAAGATCTCATCATCAACTCCACTCAACCATTTTTCAAGAGATATAATCACTTCAAATGAAAAATAAATACCCTCTCAAACAGCTGTTTGCCACAGAGGTCTGACAGGAGACTCAGTTTATATATCATTGTAGAAGGTGTGTGAGGATGGCGACACCTCAGCAGAAAGTCAATACAAACACTCACGTCATATAAGGGGCTCAAACCCAACCCACAACTAAAGTCAAAATAAAAAAAACACAAGGACAATGGGCATTAAAAAAAACCCAGGAATAAAAAGAACCAACAAGTGTATAATACAAAATATTAACAATGGGTGTAAAAAGTAAAAATCAACAAGTATAAAATACAAAATGCAATGGCAAAATTAAATAAGCTGAAAATAACTAATATATCTTAAGAAGTCAAAAACAAATAGTAAAAGCGAATGATAAGATAAATGGTGTCTCAGTGGAAGGGGCTCAAATGGTAAATGATTAGAGTTAAAATACATTGAAACATGGACAATCAAAATATTTCATGGTTAAAATGATATCACTAAACTCACTCATAGGTTGGTGAAGAAATAGCAGGAAGTACATGATCAGATATGTGTTTAAACAAGTGATTATTTATTGATCCTTCAGATTTGTGATGGAATGCTGCCAGTAGCTTGGGCTACTTGTATTTATGACAGTTCAGGGATCATGTGACCATTTCATAAGACCTCCTTTGCATCTTTGTTACAGTAAGTAATGCACAGTTTCTAATTCTTTGGCCAAGCATTGTATCTACTTAATTCTATCAGTTAGTGCTTGCAATGGCGTTTTAATCCTCCTTTTTCTGAAACTCTTAGAAGTGTGCAGTTATAGTATTTTAAGTTGGTCATGTGTAGCACAAGCAATCAGACTATAAGCATGCAAGGTAAAAAAAGGAGAAACGAAAAACAAAGTCAAATATAAAGAAAATCAAAAATTAAAACAACTTAAAGACACCATGAACAATAAGGACTCAGGTACAGGTAATAACAATGAAAGATAATACCTATACAAAATTGAGTGAGAATAACTTCCTCCTTATGACTACTGTGAACATAAGCCTGCTACAATTTGATAACAGGTATTTTGCTCTCATCATTTACCTCTAAGTCCCTTTCCCTCAGAGAACTATGGTAAACTCTTGAAACTCTTAATTTAATTATTAAATTTGGAACAATTGGTTAATATAGTAATAAAATTAAATATGTATTAAAAAACTGGTAAACTATAAAGGTGAAATAAGAATTAAAATGGATAGTTTAGATAATACAACAAGCATCTGAAAATCTAAACAGCTTGGGAATGAAGATCATTCAAATCTTTGAAATATTCCGATTTTCGAACACAGTACTGGAAAGACACTAATTATAATAAGTATGGTAAAATAATAAAATATATTTATTAATATCTTCTGTGAAGTAGGCTTCTATATTGAATAGCTTCTGGAAGAAATTAAAATAAGAGGGTTTTTCAAAAACGTAATGGCAACCCTGCCGCTTAATGTGCAGAATATTCCAATGCACTTTGTTTGTGCATCCTGCACTGCACAGAACCTGTGCTAGAGATAAGCCATCATTCACACAGTGCCACAGTAGGAGAGTGGACAAAATAAAGTCACGGCAATATCAGACTCCTACCAGAGTGCCCTAAGACATGTTCACAAAGTTGGAACAATGCAGTTGGATCAAAATTTTTTGATCCAACTGCATTTTTATCACAATATTACAATGATGGTGTTCTCCTTCGCTATGCAATGTCTCAGGACCAAACTGTGAAAATGGAATACTACTGACAGTTTCTTATGCATCATCTGCATCCAGCCATTCAGCAAAAGAAGCTGCTTCATCACAGGGGATCCACCACTTCTCATTCATAACAATGTCTGTTGTCATGTGGCCCAACTTGTGAAGTAACAAGGCAATGAAACATACACCATACTCCTCAGACATAAGTTCTTGTGATTTTGGTCTGTTTCCTAAGGTGAAGGAACTACTCCAAGGACAACAGTTTCACATCTGATTGTGGTGTTGTGAGCCATAGGATGATCTGTCACAATGATTAACAGAAAAAGATCTGCTGACAGCCTTTACTGGATCCCACAGATTTTGAATGAAGTTAACTAACTGGTTAAGAAACACTGAGGGTCTGAAATGTTAATTTCACATGGAAATAGTGTTCAGTAAGTACCATGTTTCCAATGCTTTTCGATCAAGTCATAAACATATATAGTACTTAATAAAACTTATTAATAACTCAGCAGTACAGGAATGTACAAGGAGGGGGGGGGGTAATCTCATACTTTGAAAGTCTAATCTGGTAAAAAAAATTTAGGAATGTGCCCGACATAGTTCTTAATATTAACTTATAATCAGCCATTTTTTTTCATGCTTCTAAAGCAGCCAAAGGCTATGGAGATCTAATCAGGCCTTATTTTCCTATCAAGTAAGCTTGTAATTTACTTTTATTTTGAGAAGTAAATTACAAGCTTCATCATCCTCAAGCAGCCATGGGCTACAGATGTCAAACCAAATTATGCAATTGCAAGCTTACTTGATACAAAAAAAAAAAACAACTAAATTATGAACTGCTTTTGAATAAACCGATAAAAAATGCCTATAGTAGTGGAGCTGAACATCTCTTATTGGATGTGTAATGACTCATACAAGTAACAAATCAGCACTTTAGCGTCGATTTAAATCTTAGAGGAAAAATTGTCTTGAGTCGGGTGGGATAAGAACCCACGACCTCCTGATAACATGTCAGGTGCTCTGGACCACTGTCTACCAGCCGCCGATCAAGATATCCTCTAATTAGCGCTATGAACATTCCTTTTATGTTTCATATAGGTGCTAGTCAGGCACTTTTAGCCACAAGCAGCATTTATATTTGCCAATAGATGGAGCATGTATTACAAGTATGCAGATAATAAATAAGTGGCTAAAAGTGCCTAACTAGTACCAATATGAAACATAAAAGGAATGTTCCTAGTGCTAATTAGAGGAGATCTTGATCGGCAGCCAGTAGTTCAGTGGTCCAGAGCACCTGACATGTTATCAGGAGGTCGTGGGTTCATATCCCACCCGGCTCAAGACAATTTTTCCTCTAAGATTTAAATCGACGCTAAAGTGCTGATTTGTTACTTGATTGAATACATCGAGCTTATTTCATTATTTAATGACTCATACCTTGGTCTGCTCAGCCCATTCCTCGTGTAGTATTATTATAGTCACATACATACTGGTTTCTCTGTTAGATTTTTTGATCTTTCAAAAATCATTATCTTATTTGATGCATCATGAACAAGTATTGATAATATTTTTTTTTCGTCCATCAAAAGTAGCCTTTACTTTTCCTTGCTAGCAGGCAATTACTTAATTGTTTCATAATTTCTTCAAAAAATTATTTTGGGAGTCACTTTTTTTCTGTTAATTCTTGTTGTTTTATATATATCAGTTTTATCTGATACAAGTTGACTAAAGCTCAACATTACTTGCTATTACTTGCAGTGTGAAACAATGCACATTTTATAAATAAATCACACATTAAGAATTAAACTCATATAGCAATTATTAGAGTGAACAGAATAATAACAAATTGAAATATATGTTAGGCTTCAAGGTAATAATTCATTTGAATACCAAAAAAGCTGAAATGCAATGATTAATTATTTAAAGAAATGTCAGATATTCCTCATATGAACAGACAAAAATATCAATATGAATTATAAAGAAATAAATTTGAAACCTGTTTTTCTGATTAGATAATAGATATCTACTTTTAAAAAAAATAAGGTTTTACACCAATAGATATATTTCATATTACCTGGAATAGCCAAATTTCGTAAGGCAGATAAAACAGCATGCTGCATTCTAATATCACCATCTTTTCCTGCATGCTTCTGGAGTAAAGACAATAATTCTTCAACTACACCATCCGACAACATTTGAATGCAATGGCTATCTATAAATGAAAATGGAAACTCTGAAGTGAAAGAAACTATAGCTGTTTAACATGCATATAATAAAAAAATATTTAAAATTAATAAGCCTGAGCAAAAAGCATGAAATCAATTTTTGTGTACTGTAACAGATTTTCAACCAGAAATTGTATTATGAATATGAAAATTATCTTCTTTGAACACATATTAACATGAAGAAACACTTGCAAAATACTCTTGTAGTTAAGAAATTTGAGGTGGTTTTTACATTTTTAATCAAAATTTAAAAAAATATACATTTGATAAGTATAGAGACAAAATTGTCATTACCCAGGTAAGATCAAAAAAGTTCTCCAATCTATATTGTCTTCTTCACTCTGAAGTTTCTGGTTAAAAGTAATCCAAATTGCATTTAGTTGGCCAGAGTCACGAGAGTTGGGTATAGGGTTCAATAAACACTCATTTGGAATCAATTAAACAACCTTCAACTATGTAAAACAATTTAGTTATGGACTTTGCCTTGTTTTCTGTCTGGACAGAACACATCAATCATCTGACTGATGTGCAAGTGAGCCTCACAAGCACGCATAGATTAGGATCTTTAGAACAGTAATAGAGGTTGGGTTGTTTTACCTCTGAGCGGCACTTTTTTGAACAGCATGGGCTAAATGGCCAGGTCACATGGACCCCGAAGGCTCAGAGAAGGTTGGGGGAGGGGACCCATTGGAACAGCTGTTGGGAGACAGATGGTAGCCTCCCGTCAAGGCCATCCAGCGTGTTCTTTAACGTGCACAGGGTATGGCTCTCCCACACACGGGGCCACGGCTTAACGTCCCATCCAACGGACAGTGGCCTTTCCAACAGTAATAGAGGTAAATCACAAACAATTCTTCCCTTTCATTAACATTCTCCATTTGGGAAAAGGGCAAAAATAGTGTAAAATTTGGGAGCAGATTTTTGTAAGGGTAAAACTGGGAAAAAAACTAAAAATCGGATTTTTAATGACCAATTTGGATTTTCAACCAGAAATTGGAGAAAATCCAAGAAAATCAGAGCAGTTGGAAGCTGTGGACAATATTATAAGTAGGTTATGGGTTCAGATTTCAACCAGCAAATGACAATTTTTTCTCTATACTTATCTAATGTATATCACCTACAGTATGCCTATCTGTGAATGTCTTTATTCAACATAGATCTTTACACTTAATTAAAAGGTATGTTGGGCTTATAAAAACCAAAAAAAAGCATGCCTCTTGACAACTGGCATTGCTGGTTATGTGCACTAATCTGAAAGGTGCCTTCTGGAACTGTCTTCAATTAAAAGTCAGCTATATCTGAATGACTGATTCTATGGTATAATGCTTAAAGCTACTGACAGAGGAGATATTGAGCAGTGGTCAGTAACTCGGTGGTCAGAACACCTGAGATGTTATCAAGAGGTCATGGGTTTTAGATTCCACCAGGTGAATGAAAAAATTTCCTCTATACTTATTTAATGTATATCACCTACAGTATGCCCACCTGTAATCGTTTATTATTTAATTAAAAAAATATACTACTGAAATGTTAAGAAAAATTTTGCCGCTTAATTCCTCCTCCAATTCTTTAAAAAATGATGGTAAACTTTCAAATTTATTCATTTGTGTTTGTAGCAATCACATTAAGATGGTTGAGTTTTCATAAGTAGTGCTAATGGCCAATGCTTATGTTTATGCTTTTCCTCTGCTGTTCCATACATATATTATCAAATAATTTGGTTTTGCAGTTGCTGGTGTCATTTTACATTTAGCAAAATTGCAATGCTTTCAAAACTTTTAACAGAAGATGTGTCAATTTTTATTAATGTTGGAAGTTGCATCATCCAGCAACTCAACTGTGTACTGTCAATATTTTAATAGACTTCCAATTTTTAAAAACTGTTTTTTTTTACATTCTGCTCCTTTTAGAATTACTTTTAATGCTCCTCAAATATATATTGCAACTGAAAATAATGATAATTATTTTGAAGCTAACAGAAATCAAACTATATTATTGTATACATCAAGCTGCTATTCTCAAATAATAGTACACTGGTTTCGATAAATTAAGGAAAACTCAGAAAAATTATGATAAACAAAAAAATATATGAATGATTTTAATGAAATTTGATGGAAACATGAGTTGCAATACTAGTTTCAGAATGGCATAAAATATTTTACATTAGAAACACTTTCATCAAAAAATAACACTTGCAGGAACTTGTCAAAAATGAGGTGTCAGAATGCAATGGGCAAAGTTCTTTAATAAAGAGTGTGGTCACTACTTACAACAATGCAGGCACAACAGCGATGTTCCATGCTGTTTATGATGTTGTGAATTAGCTCAGTAGGGAGTAACAACCATTGTTACTTTAAAGCAGTAATAAACTCCCCCTTTGCTTCAGGTTAATCATGATCTCCTCATGCCAGTAGCTCAGTGGTCCAGAGTACTTGATATTTTATCAGGAGATCATGGGATCTTATCCCAACCAGCTCAAGACAATTTTTCCTGTAAAAATTTGAATCGACTTCAAAGTGGTAATTTATTAGTAGATACCAAATATGTTGAGTTTATTTCATTATTTATCATCAGTATACTTGTAAAAAATACTTTCCATTTATATGGCACTGTCTGCCACTTGTGGCGAAATTGCCGGAACACTCAATACATATGATGTAATGTAGGTTGAAAAGGTTCATATCATCAATTAGAGGAGATCTTGATCGGTGGCCAGTAGTTCAATGGTCCAGAGCACCTGACATGTTATCAGGAGGTCATGGGTTCATATCCCACCTGGCTGAAGACAATTTTTCCTCTAAAAATTTGAATCAACTTCAAAGTAATTTATGAGTTTTGTTGTTAGTGGTAACTGAACCCACTTCTCCCAGTTACATAGCTGAGAAATTAACTATCTGTTGATAGTTTAGTGGTCAGAATACCCAAAATGTAACTGGAAAATATGAGTTCAAATCCCATTCAAGGCAGAACCCAATTTTTTTTCACAACATTATTTATTGAGTTCTATATCAACAGGAAATTTGTGTATTTACTATTGTTTGCATAACTACAGGTTTTTTAAACTGAATATTTCTCAATAATCAGAAAATATTTTATCTACACATCTCCTATCACTTCTGAACCTACACAGTTCATCATAAAGTTGTCCATCTACCTAAAGTTGTCCTAATTCTTAATTCTACTAAACACAATAATACAACGAACTTTACCTTGGGTTACATTCAAAACACTCTACATTATACATAGCTGCTTCTGTTACACAATACATTTTATTACCAAAGTTCAGACAATTTGATGTATGTGAATGGATAGACACATCAAAGCTCCCTAACTTTGAAAATAAGCTTTCAACAGACAAATACCACTAGAGAAAAACTGAATATCTCATATACAAAACTATCTAAACATCAAATTTCAACATTTATTTACTATTTATAGAGCTGTGGAAACTGGAAATTTTGACAGCAACATTGCTAGTCATAAGAATTTATCGCAAATGTCAACTGAAACACAAAGAATAATTGTTACAACCAACTGTTTACTGAAGTACAGTAAATGTATTTTTAAAAATTTCTACAATGATTCCTTCATTTTTTTGTTGTTGTTTTTTTTTGTTAAAAAAAGTTCATGTTGAGCACTAACAGAAGTATCTACTGTTAAATGCTCTAGCTTCAACAACTCTTTAATATTAAGAGAATATTGCTGAAAATTTCAGATCTAGAAAGATTTGAGTGAGATCTTCAATTTATCTCTAGTAACAGTTTCCTGTAGAAAGCTTATTTTCAAAGTTTAAAAACTTTTACATGAGTGTTTAAATATTTTTTGGCAATATAGTGAAAATAGCACATATTCAATGATACATACCTCTCCCCCCCCCCCTCTAAAAATGGGGCAGAGATGGCTCAGTCGGTAGTGCGCCAGGCTTGTAATCTGTAGTTCCCAGGTTCAAGTCCCAGCTGGGTCAGCGTTGAGATTTATCTCCACAAAACTCCCTGCCCTGCCCACGGTAAGTAGGGGACACCGATGGGCTTGGAAAGGCCCACATCCATCAGATGGGACGTTAAGCCATGGCCCCATGTGCGGGAGAGCCATACCCTGTACACGTTAAAGAACACGATGGATGGCCTCGACAGGAGGCTACCATCTGTCTCCCAACAGCTGTTCCAGTGTATCCCCTCCCCCAACCTTCTCTGAGCCTTCAGGGTCCATGTGACCTGGCCATTTAGCCCATGGTATGCAAAAAAAGTGCCACTCATAGGTAAAACAACCCAAACAACAACCCCTATAAAAATAATATTTATTAACTTTTCTACATATATAAAACTATAATTTTATTCTAAGCCATTTTTCACTTCTCATACATTTTTGTATGCTAAAGTAGCCTTCTGAATTAAGGGACTTTAGGTCAATTTAAGGATCTTCAATATTATGATTCTTATGTAGTTGCAACAAACGTTTACCCAAGAATAGCACAAAAGCAATTGTGCTGGGCACAAAATTTTCAGCATAAGAAATTAGAGAAAGTCACCTACAGTTCTTCAGGCAAGTCTGTTGGCATTTTTGGTGCACACTTAACTACAGGACACAAAGGAAATGCACTGGAAATACCAACAGACTGCTTGTAGAACTACAAGTGACTTTTTCTGAATTCTCTTGCTGAAAACCATAGTATTCCTACCATTCTTGGGTGAATATCTGTCATACTACTACTAAAGAACAGTGTAATATTACATATTCTTAAATAGACCTCAAGTCCCTGAATCAGAAGGCTATTTCTGGAATCACAGATGAATTAAATGGAATGGAAAATGATATTGACGTCGAATAAATATATAGTTTTATAGGGTTGTTTTTTTTTCATGTAGTCTTGTAAATTTAACTGTGGATTAAAACTTTTATTAACCTTTCCTTGCAAAATTTCCAGCTGCTAATGCTCCAGCAACATGAAGATTTTCATCTGTACTCTTTAGCCAAGATAATGTTTCCTTATACACCAAACCTTGGCCTCCTTGATAAATCAATTCCATACTAGTATCTAAAAAATTAGAGAAAAATCAGATACAAAACAGTATTTAATTTGAAAAAATAGCAAAGCCTTCAAAAACATAATAAAAAATTGCAATTTTAAAACAATAGAAAATATTTTTCTGCATACAAGCAGGCAAAATACATGGTCATTATTAAAAGATGTCCATATTTTAAAACACTATATTTTATTAAATAATTAGCAAAAATAATTTTAAGTACAAAATATCAAGAAACTCTCCAAGTTTCATTTTATGTTTCACTTCAGTGTGTAGTGATAATCCATGTGATATTCAACTTCTGTTCATACTCGGCTGAGCATGTCTGGTGTAATACTTGCTGCAGTGGTTCCTTCCTTTAAATGCTGTAAATTACATTTTTAGGAGTAAACAATGTTTTTAATGTGCCCCAAAGAAAAGAACTCCAATGGTTTCAAATTGGGACCATGAGGATCAGTCCACTTCTATCAAGCCAGAAATTTGGAAATGAGACAATATATTGTGATATTAGTGCCACTATGCAATATTAACACCACACTGTCATAACAAGGAAATTTTGGAAGTTTCTTGACATTTTGGACAATTACTTTTGTTATTTAATTATTTAATAAAATAAAACACCTTAAAATTACCCTATATATATATATCTCAACAAGCAAAAGTTTATTTCAAGTTCAATTTGTAACTTATAAATTCAACTGAATTATTAATACTTTTTTAGGGGAGAAAAAGTATCTTACTACTATATAGCATTGTATCACCTTCTGATGTATGGAGCAATTTCAGCCAAAACAATATATCATCTCCAGCATGTTAGGGGTATAGAAAGAAACAACTAAATATTACATTTTTTTCAAAACATCAAATACAAAAAATTTTTGCATCAAAATTCAATCTTACAGAATAGCTTTATAAGGAAAGATGCTAAAATGATACCTTACCTCCAGTAAGTATGAGTATCACTAGATCTGGAATTGTTTTATAAATATTGGGATTGGCATCACCTCCATCACTAACAGCATTTTGTTGTTTCTTTAACAGCAACACAAGCTTTTCACACAAACCCATTTCTGCCAGTTGTTGTTTAGCTGAATCTGATAAAAGAATCACATTAAAACAAATGCTATTAAAGTATAACACAAATTTTGAAATGAAATATATAATCAGCCTAAGGCCTAAAATTTGAATAATTCAGTTAAAATGTTCAAGGAAAAAAAATTCTAATTAATAGAAAATAAAGAATAAACTTGAGATTAGAGATAATTCGTGATTTTTTTTTAATTCTTTATGATCTATCATTTGCAAAATATATTTAAATGATATCCATACTATGTTAAATTATATATTTAAATAAGTTCCTTTGTTAATTAATTGTATCAAAATGTAGTTTAGTTCATCTACTGATTTTTTCCAGTTCTAAAGGCACATCTTGGGAGGTTACAGGTTTTCAATTGATGAAATCAAGACAGAAGTGAAACAATGTCTAAGTGAAAAGGACAAGGAATAAAGAAACTTGTCTACAATATAAGAATCTAAATCTTTGCAGAAACTGTCAAAAGGTAGTGAGATGACAGCAAAATTATAACCACACTGTTCGTATTAGGGATTGTAATAAAAAATGAACTATATCCCTTGTAACCTCCTTTCTGACTGACCCTCATACATCACTTTGAACTTCCAATTTCTAATGATTCATCTAACTGAAATATCAGTTTGAGAATTCTTGTGGGATTTCATACAACTTATTCAATATTTTTATGCTAGAATATATTTAAAGTAAATTGCTTAAATAAGCATTGCTTAATTAGAACCCAGAACCAATGGCATGAAAAATCAAATTTCAAACACAGTATGCTAGCAATTCTCAATCATTAAAATTTAATCACAGTGTGGTGTTGTAATATATTTAAAAAAACTATCTAAAATACTGTTAAGTGATAATACACTTTAATATATCAAAACAATCCACTGTTGTTGTTTTTTACACAAAATATACTTTCATGGAATAGATTGAAGAATGCAGTAATAGTATCTTGAATCGTCTTACATTCCTTATGTTGCCATATTTATTTATCTTTAAAACATCAAGAGATAGTTTAGATATCCTGTGATAAACAAGACAATGCATATATCCAAGTCTGTACACAATGCTATCCATTGGATTGAATATTAAGACATGGTTTCATATGCGGAAGAGTCACAACCTGTGCATGTTAAAGAACTCACTGGATGGCCTTGATGGGAAGCTACTATCTGTCTCCTAACAGCTGTTCAGTGGGTCTACTTCCCCTATCCTTCACTGAGCTTTTGGGATCCTTGTATAGAGTTATCATACATCCTTCTTTTTCACCTCATATCCTCCCAAAAAAACATGAAATGTCTTCCTTTTTGAATAAATTCATATATGTTTCAAACTAAAATTAAAGCACTTTTTTTTTGCACTTTCCTTTTTTAAATTTCTTAAACCTATGACTATAGTATAATTTAGTATTAACCATGAAACAATTTACTGTAAATGCTAATTAACTCTGTAAATGTTGTAAAAGTTACTATTTTCTGTAATCTCAAATGTACATTTTACATGTCAGATTGAAAAAGTATGAGCTTTAAAAACCTGCAAAAAGTTTTACTTCTGCCCACAGATAGATGGAACTGTGAAAGTTGATAGTTATTTTTTTCAACATAAAAGACAGCAAAAGGAATTAAGGACTCTTCGTAGTTTGTAGGAGCTTCTCATACAAGAGCATGCCCTACCAAGATGAAATCACTGCTGACCACTACTTCTACCAGTCAAAGTTGATGGAAACAGAAAGTTTGCCTTCTGCAACAGCATAGTTACTAACCATAATGCCACTTAAGGCCAACTCTAACTATTGATTGCTTTTCAAGAAAGAATAAAAATTAACACATTATATATTTTAAAGCATATTTAATAAGTATTGTGCCTTTTTCTGACTCATTTGTTAGTTGGTACTTGACATAAAACTTAGTAGGAAATAACTTATTTTATTTCACAAATTGAAACCATGTCCTCAATTTCTAGTTCTTTTGTCCTCCTTTTATAACACTGGCATCTGGTAACCTATCCTTGTGACATGGCCATTTAGCCCATTCTATTAAAAAAAAATAAGTGCAACTCAGAGGTAAAACAATCCAACTTCCCCATATCCACCTATTTTATCCCTTATTTATTACACTAATTTTTCTTTTGTTACCTATTCTTGCAAAAGATGGCATACAGGTAATAGGATATTTACCTCACAAAATGTTTTCAAAGTCTGATATAAATGAGTCATATGACCTTACAGATCACACAAACCTTAAACCCCACATATACAGTTCTCACTTGATGATACATTGAATTAGAAAATATGAAATACATAGCAAGTTTAGTGACCTGTTAGGAGGTTTTGAGGTTGTTTTTTTTAATCTAATTTCAAACATTAAGATAATCATGTGATTTTAGTCTGCTACAATATGTACTTTAATTATCTGTACCAGCTTTCAATGTGCAGTAAATATTATCTATATCATCATCTCAGATTGGTCTTCAGCATATTACATAGATCTGTAGACTATTGCACTGTCTACAGACTTGTATTAGATATGCACATCATCTTGTTGATTATAAGACACTGGGACTGTCTCTCAATATCTTCAAGCTAAACAAATATGACAATATGACTTGTAAGAGATTCAAGATGAAATTTGCCTTATGTATATTTCTTTCTGCATTCTTCAACCTAATCCATCAAGATATACTTTTTGTAAAAAAAAAATACCAATTGTTTTGATATATTAAGCTAACATACTATCTTTTACAGCAAGTTTCTTAAATTTTCACAACCATTTTCAGTAAGGTAACCATTGTTACTTTAAGCTCACCATGACATCATTATGTCAGTCAATGCATACATATCTTCAAATCAGCTGTTATTTGAACCTAGTCTAGCAGCTTAATAAGTCAACATGCAACTCATTAAACTAATAGTCCTGTCAATACTCTAATAATTCTTTGTTGGGTTAAGACTTTCTCTTATTTGAAATGAAAGTTTGCTACATAGCATTTAATACATATTATGCTGTAAAGAATTCTTGATATTTTTCATTTCCCATAGTTATTTTCCTTACAACAATAAATTTAATTCAGTATATCTCAGTATAAAGTTAAAAGAAAAATGCACTCCTAAACAATAAAAATATGGCAAAAATCTATTATTATTCAAATAATCCACATAAGGTTTTCAAAATAAAAGAGCATACTATAATGCAAAAAATGCCATGGAATGTCAGGCTGATGGTGAGGAGTGATCAAAGCTCACGAGATAGTCTGGAAGCATATTATTAGGAGAAGACGATAAGTTTTCATTACTACCTTCTTCATATCTAATTTTTATGACACATTCTGTATTCTAATGAAATAGTATTTTCAATTGCCATGAATGAATTATATTCTTATTGGATCATGAATGATGTTGGAATGCAACTCTCATTAACCTCAACATCGTATACTGATGTCTATAACCATGTTATTGAAGGTACTTGCAATATGGTCATTCTCTTATTACTCTACAGTCTGCAAGATACTGCAGTAATTTGTCATCTTTCCTTCATTGAAGATGTCTTTCACCTTGGATTATTACATCCTTCCTGTAGACTAAATGACAATGTGCTAAATGACTTAAACAATAATTGATAATCTCAGCGTTACCTGTAGACATTTAAATGTCTATAAATCAATAAACGTTTTTGTGGCCCAACATACGGGATTCAAACCCACATCTCTCCAGAAACATGCCAGAGTATTCTAACCTGTTAAGTAATGCTGGCTCAGTCTTTTTTCCACTAATAATGCCTATCACTCTGCCTGCGAATTTTGGGTGCCTCCTTTTGGCACCATATATTATCTTGGGTGGCAACTATTTCTCTTTAGTGTTCTGAGTAAGATGGCCAAAAATAATGAAGTCACATTATGCTATTTAGCATTATTAATGATTTAAACAATTCACAGGAAGAGTGATAGTCATTATTAGTGGAAAAAAGATCGAGCCGGCATTAGTTCAACAGGTTAGAATACTCTGGTATGTTTCTGGAGAGATATGGGTTTGAATCCCATATGTCGCTGAAATTTTTTCCCCACAAGAATGTTTATTGATTTATAGACGTTTAAACATCTACAAGTAATGCTGAGATTATCAATTATTGTTTAAATCATTAGTAAAGCTAAATAGCGTGATGTGACTTTACTATTTATTACCATCTACTCAGAACACTAAAAAAAAAAAAGTTGCCACACAAGATTATAGATGGTGGCAATAGGAGGCTCCCAAAATTCACAGGAAGAGTGATAGTCATTATTAGCAGAAAAAAGACTGACCCAGCATTAGTTCAACAGGTTAGAATACTCTGGCATGTTTCCGGAGAGATGCAGGTTCGAATCCCATATGTTGGCGAAAATTTTTTCCACAACAACGTGCTAAATGACCTTACCAGTGATAAGAACTTAGCTTTACCTAATAATGTTTTTGGACTATCTCACTGAGCTCGTTCCATGATGTTTGTTGCATTACAGTATGCTGTTTTATTGCAAAAAGCTTATGCAGAACATGGGAATGATAATATACACTGCTGTTCACAAAAATCAGAACACTGAGAATAAATAGAGTAAGGTCCGTGACTTGTATGGGGCATGTTCAGGACCTACTACTGAAGAAGTGATTAGTTTCAAGGTCAATGGTGCAGTTGTGTTGGCTATAGGCCAATGATAACATTCTGGAAAAGGTGTGACTGGACCCTTCCCACAGATATTTAAAGGATCAGTAGCCATGTTCAGCTTATCAGTTCTTGTGCAGGTGTTGTTAAAATATGCCGCACAGACTGGTGCGAGCTTGATATCCTCAGGTGTGGAGTTCAACAGAGGGCATGTTGTTAGCAATAGATAAGGCAATCTTTCGTATCAAAAAATTGCAGCTTGTATGGGATGTACTGTATCTGTTGTGCATCAAATATGCAAAGAATGGTTTGAAGATGAGCAACGAATACATTAGAAAGGTTCTGGACTTTGTGGACAGAAAATCCAAGGAAGGATCACCATCTTTGGAGATTGACTATAACAGATCACTCTGCTGTCTATGAACTTTTACTACTTTGCAAAATAGTAAACATACATAAAACCTAACTACATTGACTTTTAAATGCTTTAAATCTACTGAAAATTTAATCACCACTAACAAGATCATTACTCTTAAAACATATATTTATCAGATAAAATAATAGAAATTCAAAATTTTTATCAGTTCATCATCCTCCTCCTCAAGCAGCCATGGGCTACGGATGTCCAACCAGATGGGCAGTTTAATTCTCCAACCATATCTGTCCTGAGCTACATCTGCTGCATCCGGCCACTGCACACCAATTCTAACAAGGTCCTGTTCGACATTGTCTGCCCACCACATCCTAGGTCTCCCCCTCCTTCTGAGACCTCTAGGCACACTGTTCATAACCCTATTCGCCAATCTATAATTATCCATACGGGCAACATGGCCAAATCAGTCTCTCTCTGCACAATATGCTGCTTAAAGGAGGTTGCAGACTCCTTTGCCTAACCTCATCATTAGTTACAAAGTTGAACCACCTAATGCCCAAGATGCTGCATAAGCATCTAGTTTCCTGTTATCTTGTTTATAAAGTGTCCAAGTTTTACTACCATAACTAACCCTAGAAACAACCAAACTATTATACAGTCTAATTTCAGTCTTTAGGTGTATATGCCTATTTCTCCACACTCTCCATAGATTCTTAAAAGTCCCGGCAGGAATCCCTATTCGTCTGTTAATCTCATGCCGCACATCACCATTATCTGTTACATAGCTCCCAAGATAATTAAACTGTGACACCTGCTCAAGACTGCAACCATTCAGATTAACTGAATCACAGCCTACCTGACCAATTTTCATCACTTTAGTTTCCTCTCTGTTTATAACCAAACCTACTCTACTACCAGTCTCATCAAGAGCTCGAATGAAAGAGTTCATCTCATCAACATTATTTGCCAAAAGGGCTAAATCATCAGCATAATCTAAATCAGAAATTTTCGTATCTCCAGCCCATTTAAGGCCAAAATCTTTCCCTTGAAGTGAATTTCGCATAACATAATCAATAATCAAGCTAAAGAGAAAAGGAGACAAAATGCACCCTTGTCGAACACCAGAAGTAATGCTAAACCAATTGCTACAAGCCTTACCAACTCTCACACACGACTCAGTGTTATTATAGAGAGCTTTCATAATGTTAACTAACTTGTCTGGTATACCATATGATCTCACAATCAACCACAAATTATGACGATCAACAGAGTCGAAAGCCTTTTTGAAATCAACATAGCTAGCAACCAAAGGTTTCTGAAACTCTAAACATTTCTCAAGAATCTGCCTAAGTGAAAATATCTGATCCACACATCCCCTACCCTGTCTGAATCCACATTGCTCATCACACAATTGACTGTCAACCAGATTCTTAATTCTATTGTGATGCCCCCTCATTCACTTTTACTTCACCTTAACCAGTTTTGCTTAATTTACGTTATATTTATCATTTTGGGAGATTTTTAATTCATTTTTGGCATCACAGCACTCATTTCCAAGAGCATAGGAGTTGTGTATGCACAACTCTGAACTTTCAATTGTCACCCGCTAAAGTGCGTGTACAAGGACATGCCCACTCTTGCATCATAGCTTGCACGCTCGTCGTTTTATGCAAATGTCTTTACCGGTGCGACGCCACGTGTTGCTAAGCCTATATGTTTGTTAAAACCGTGACATGTTAGTCACAGTAGTCAGTTGAGTTTGCCAGCAGCAGAGAAGTCAGTTAGAGAGAAGAGTTGATAGAGTTGTTTGTTAGTTGTCAGTTTGTAATGAGATAGAAATGATGTAGTATCTTCTTCACTGAAGTTTGGTGAGTGTTTGAAATAATTTTGGAAATAAATTTGTTATATAAACCCTTTTTGAATCTTTACTAATTTTTCTCTTGAGCAACGTTAATTGTTACGATTATAAGTTTTGATTAGAATTTGCATTAGAAGTTTGACAATCATTTAATTTTTGAATTCTTACTCGTTAAGTAATGCTTGCTGGTATTCGAACCCTAATTGAACTTTATTTTTGGCAATTTATTAATTATTGCCTGGCGCCCTACTTAGCTATCCAGAGCTTGAATAATTATTGGATCAGACAAAGGGTTCAAACTTTAAAAGTATTTCAATTCTTTGGAGCGTTACACTATTAAGTGCAATCATGGAAAGAACTTTACCTGGAACAGAGAGTAGGCTAATATCCCTATAGTTATCACAAGAACTGCGATCACCTTTTTTGAAAATAGGGATAATAACAGCTCTGGTAAAATCTTTAGGAACCCTTTAGGAATCTTTTTTATCAGTTACAATATTTAAAATGCTTAGAATTATTGCTTCCCAAATTTAATCATTTATATTTTCATTTGCAAAATGATTTTCCAAAATTGCTGAATTACTCATGTAGGGGACAAAGCAAATAGCATATTTTTACTACAATGCCTTTCTTCTGTTACTGCTAAAAGCAAATGAGGAAAAAAAGGAAAGGGAGGTGTCAAAACAGAATTTAAAAAATGGAACTCATATCTATGATAGTCTTAAGAGACATTCAATTTCAATAATTTGGCAATTGTGAAAAAAATCCCACCAATCTGCCTCTCAGACTCAAATTAGTCCATTGTCAGTATAAATAGCACATGGTAGCACGCTGACAATTTGAATGCATGATAGTGCTTCACAGCATGAACTACCCACCCTCATAGCCTTACTTACATGTGAATTGCTACTGACTTAGTTCAACTGGTAAGAGAACTGACATGAAACTAGGACATTCCATGTTTGAGTCCAGGAGGCAGACAGGTGTTTTTTTTTTCACTTGCCTAATTATTGAAACTAAATGTTGCACATCTGTAAAATAATTACATTATAAAATCAAATGGAACATTTCTTTAATTTGCATAAAAATAAATTTAGTTTTTTCCTGGAAATTCAAGTCACAAAATTTTATTGTTCAGGCTACATAATTATGGTTTTCTAGGCATCGTTTACAAATGATCTGAAAATTATTTATCCAATAGAAAACAAGTTGTTGCCTATAATTCTGATGTATCAAAGACTAGATTAAAAGTGGTGTCTTTCAAGTCTCTAATATAGGACCATTTCTTTTTCTCGTATATATATTAACAATATTTTAAGATTTCAAATGATTCTTCTCCAATTTTTCTTATGGCATAAGTATATTTTTTATACAGGTATAACTATTGACAACTTAACTGACAAAGCTAATAATGATCTAAACATTTATGCAAAATGGCTTGCAGTTAATAAACTTGTATTAAATATAGCAAAACTAAATATGTCTTATATGTTTCAACTATATAAAAGCTGTAAATCTTCATCTAAAAGAAAGTTATTGAAAATAGTGTTATCAAGAGTTACATATCAAAAATAAGAAAATTTAATTTTTTAGAAGTATAGCATACAGGTAATTTAAAATGGAATATATTAAACAAAATATTGTTCCTCAAGAAGAAATGCAAAATCAGCTTACCACTTTCACATAAATTTCCGAACAATTCTAGAAGAGAATCCATAATATCTTCACTTATGGGTCTTTCAAAAAGACTTAACAACGATGACAAGACAGACTTTTCAAGAAGTCTTGCTCTTCCATTTTCTACAATTTTTTTAAATATTATAAGTCTCATTGTTATACAGAATACACTTAAGACATGAAAGATATGGCTAAATTAAATTAATAACTTTTATCTAAGGATATGCTATCCTTAAATTAGAATTATTGACCACACAGAAAATAGCATTTAACAATACTATTACTTAAATTCATTAACCACAATTTTTACAGAATTAAAATCTTAGTTTAGTGAGCCAATTCTATCTTTTATCTATTTATAACCTTAAAACATAACATGTTATAATGTTATGATGACAAATTATAATTATGCTTAGCTAATACAACTTTAACTAGCAAAGTTGAGAAGGTTTTACCAGGATAGCCCACTCTTTACAGCAAACCACTGACACACTCAGTCTTATCACTTTTCAATGTGTATCTTCAAAATTCTTTTCTAGTGCTGTCTAGATGTTATGACTTGTTTCTAATGTTAGCAACACTTGAAATTCCCATTGTTGGGTGTACTAAAGATACTCTTTGCAGTTCTGAAAGGTCTGTCTGATTTTTTTTTAGTCTTGATGTTGTTTCACATGTTGTTGGACAAGATATTAAACTGGTTTTTCTACGATATTTCCATCTAACCTCTTATTCTTGATAAAAAATATTAGCTGTTGATAACATATAGATTGCTAAAACTGTTATTTTTTATGTTTACATCTCCAATTGCTAAAATGTTAAACTGTTATAAAAAAAAACGAACATTTACAAAAGGATGGATTCACTGATTATGTCTTCTATTTCTATCAAATAAATTCCTCTTAGAAAAATTTTATCTCTATTATTAATTATTATTGATTTTATGTAATATATTGTTTTCACCAGTACTGTTATTTCAAATTTATATAGAACTTTTCTTAATACACTGCTGGCCTTTAAAAGTGCACCACCAGGAAAGACAAGAGATATCAAAGCCATATTTAGTGAATACATAGCTTATGTTACAAGGATCAAATTATTACAAATACAACTCAGTTAAACTTGTGGAATACAAAGAAATCAGTATTTTGTGTAGCCACCATGAGAAGCAATAACCACTGCTACACGGTTCAGCATTGAGATGTCAGACCATGTAGCAGCCCATGTAGCAGGTACGGATGAGGTGTCTGATGTGTGTTTAAGGAATGTCAGTCCATGCAGTTTCAATTCGTAGCCAAAGTTCAATCTGTTGTAGCTGGTGTCTAGTGTGCTAGTCATCATGAGATCATGGACCAAGTTCAATTGGTGACAGATCTGGTGAATGCACAGGCCAAGGCAGAAGTGTCACATGGTGGCTATCCAGGAATTGTTGGACAATGCATGCCACATGTGGTCGGGCATTATCCTGTTGTAAATGGCACCAGAGAGCCCCTGAATATAAGATATGACCACAGGCTCCAACACCTCAGTGATGCAATGCTGGCTGTTCAAAGTAATGGTAATACGTATGAGACGTACCATAACACCAGAGGCCAGATCTGTATGGTGCTGCATCATGCATGCCTCATTGAGCCTGTCACCACCAGATATGGATTGGTCCATCATAGTGCTGCATACTGTAGCGGGATTCATTTGAAAAGACGATGCGATGCCATTTGCACATCCATACGTGACATTCTTGGCACCATTGCAGTCACATATGCCTGTGTTGTAGAGTCAATGATAGCTGAAGCAATAGCTGCTTAGCAAATATGCCCCGATGCTGCAGATGACGTTGAAAACCATAAGTGCAGACACTGGTTGATGTGCAACACGACACTGGTTGATGTGTACGATCATTCAAAGTCATGTGCACGAGATGTCTGTTCTCTCATTTGTGTGACAGGGTCATTGAGATCCCTCTTGTTGGTGAGTTTGTTCCTCCTCTACCCACTGATGCCATATTCTCATCACTTTGGCAGCATTCTGTCCCAACACTAGCACTAATGTCTTGGTATGATAATCCACCTTCCCATAATCCTCCCTCGATCAATGTTGGAAACCTGGTCGTATGGACACCATGTTCTTCAACAGGGCATACTTGATCCTTTAGTGCACAAGAACTGTGAGCAAACACAATTCCAATTCTTTATCCTGCTCTTTGTAATCTCTTCTTATATCACTTCCAGGGGGCGTTACTGTCACACATGATGTGCATATGTGCTGCACTTTGAATCATTTACATGTTCTCCCATGGGTACCCATCTTACATATTTTGGGACAATCTGATGAGTTCTTTCTGGTATTGCACTTTTAAAGGTCAGCAGTGTATATTCAAAAATTGTACTATGTAGAGAAAATATGTTATGCAGTTAATTTTATGTTTCTTGTGCTGTGAGTTATTGGGCGGATAATTTAACCTTATATTTAGCCCTTCCAGATTCTTGTCTGAAAAACTGGTTTACATCCAGAGGCCAAGCTATTGTTTCACTATTTTTTTTTGGTGAATAAAATATTCATCAAATGAAAAAAAGTATTATTTTTCAAGTTTGAATTATACATTTTTATAAGCTGTATAAGAAATTTAAAATAATTTAAAAATTCTCTGTCATTGAGCAATAAAATTTCAGAGTTTATCCTTCAAACTATTTGGATGTTGAATGTTCAACATCCAAATAGTTTGAAGGATAAACTCTGAAATTTTATTGCTCAATGACAGAGAATTTTTAAATTATTTTAAATTAACTTTTGAGCAAGAAGGTCTTTTAATTGTGTATAAGAAAATTTTCAACAGTAATTTCCATTTTTTTTTTTAAATTTGAAGTTCCAAAAAATGGATATAGATAGCCATTTTTGGCTTCTCATTTTGGATTCTGTCAATGTGTATAATCAATATAGACCAGGAAAGGTTAATTCTTTTTTTTTTTCCAATTTTTGCTACATATTCATTAGTATATACTGCTTGATTTCCTATTTTACATATATACAGGGTGAATCTGAAAAAGTGGGCAAAACTTTACGGGGTGGTAGAACGCAGCTATACGAGCAATATTCGTCATAGAAAGTATGGGCAGAACGCAAACGGCGAGCCGCTAGGTGGCGTTGGAAATGGTATAAAAGGGTTGGTCCTCACACCCAACGGCATTTCTACCGTGGATTGCCGAGAGGATGGCTGGTTATACTAACCATGAAATGGCGGATATGCACTTTGTGTACGGTGCGGCGGACGGGAATGCAAGTGAGGCACAGAGACGTTACCGTGACCAGTTTCCGATGAGATGCACTCCAGATCGGAAAACCTTCGAGCATTTGCATCGGCGGCTGTGTGAAACGGGATCCTTTGCCGCGGCCAAGCAAGATGCAGGGCGTGAAAGGAGTGTCAGGATGCCGCAACTTGCAGAGGACATTCTGCGTAGGGTGGAAGAGCGACCGGGATGTAGCACGCAAGCGGTTTCCCATGCAGTACACGTGTCCCAAATGTCAGTTTGCCGTGTGCTACAGGAGGAAGGAATGCACCCCTATCGTATGCAGAAGGTACAACCATTGTCACTGGCAGACTATCAGCCATGTGTCGAATTCGCACGTTGGTACCTCCAGCAGAATGCAGCACAGCCGGATTTTGGTGCACATGTTCTGTTTACGGACGAGTGCACTTTCACCCGTGAGGGCGTTTTGAATACCCACAATTCACACACGTGGGCATCTAAGAACGTGCATGCCACATGTCCTTATTCGTTCCAGCAGCGGTTCTCCGTAAATGTTTGGGCAGGGATCCTCCATGACTATTTGGTTGGCCCATACCTCCTGCCACACCGTCTGGACGGCAAATCGTATAACACATTCCTACGAGAGGTGTTGCCGGAGCTGCTGCGTCCGATTCCAACCCGCAGCAGGTCGAGAATGTGGTTTCAGCACGACGGTGCGCCTGCACACTTCAGCTTAGATGTGCGGAACACTTTACATGCAACGTTCCCAGGGCGATGGATTGGTCGAGGTGGTCCCATAGCTTGTGTGAAACGGGATCCTTTGCCGCGGCCAAGCAAGATGCAGGGCGTGAAAGGAGTGTCAGGATGCCGCAACTTGCAGAGGACATTCTGCGTAGGGTGGAAGAGCGACCGGGATGTAGCACGCGAGCGGTTTCCCATGCAGTACACGTGTCCCAAATGTCAGTTTGCCGTGTGCTACAGGAGGAAGGAATGTACCCCTATCGTATGCAGAAGGTACAACCATTGTCACCGGTGGACTATCAGCCATGTGTCGAATTCGCACGTTGGTACCTCCAGCAGAATGCAGCACAGCCGGATTTTGGTGCACATGTTCTGTTTACGGACGAGTGCACTTTCACCCGTGAGGGCGTTTTGAATACCCACAATTCACACACGTGGGCATCTACGAACGTGCATGCCACATGTCCTTATTCGTTCCAGCAGCGGTTCTCCGTAAATGTTTGGGCAGGGATCCTCCATGACTATTTGGTTGGCCCATACCTCCTGCCACACCGTCTGGACGGCAAATCATATAACACATTCCTACGAGAGGTGTTGCCGGAGCTGCTGCGTCCGATTCCAACCCGCAGCAGGTCGAGAATGTGGTTTCAGCACGACGGTACGCCTGCACACTTCAGCTTAGATGTGCGGAACACTTTACATGCAACGTTCCCAGGGCGATGGATTGGTCGAGGTGGTCCCATAGCTTGTGTGAAACGGGATCCTTTGCCGCGGCCAAGCAAGATGCAGGGCGTGAAAGGAGTGTCAGGATGCCGCAACTTGCAGAGGACATTCTGCGTAGGGTGGAAGAGCGACCGGGATGTAGCACGCAAGCGGTTTCCCATGCAGTACACGTGTCCCAAATGTCAGTTTGCCGTGTGCTACAGGAGGAAGGAATGCACCCCTATCGTATGCAGAAGGTACAACCATTGTCACCGGCGGACTATCAGCCATGTGTCGAATTCGCACGTTGGTACCTCCAGCAGAATGCAGCACAGCCGGATTTTGGTGCACATGTTCTGTTTACGGACGAGTGCACTTTCACCCGTGAGGGCGTTTTGAATACCTACAATTCACACACGTGGGCATCTACGAACGTGCATGCCACATGTCCTTATTCGTTCCAGCAGCGGTTCTCCGTAAATGTTTGGGCAGGGATCCTCCATGACTATTTGGTTGGCCCATACCTCCTGCCACACCGTCTGGACGGCAAATCGTATAACACATTCCTACGAGAGGTGTTGCCGGAGCTGCTGCGTCCGATTCCAACCCGCAGCAGGTCGAGAATGTGGTTTCAGCACGACGGTGCGCCTGCACACTTCAGCTTAGATGTGCGGAACACTTTACATGCAACGTTCCCAGGGCGATGGATTGGTCGAGGTGGTCCCATAGCTTGGCCACCAAGATCACCGGATCTCTCATGTTTGGACTTTTCCCTGTGGGGCCATATGAAAAGCCTAATCTATGAGTGCCCCATTGAAACTGATATGGATCTAGTCGCCAGGATCACCGTTGTTGCCGGCGATATTCGGGAAGTGCCTGGTGTCTTCGCAAATGTGCGTCGGTCCCTATCCCGCAGGTGTGAAGCTTGCATACAGCTGGCAGCAGCTCTTTTGAACAATTTCTTTGAGCATGTACCTCAATTACATTCCTGTTAATAAAATGTTTTCTGAAGTATCTCCTCTCCTTCTTGTGTTCATTCTTTAAATGTGACAGTGGAAAACTACCTTTTAACTTCTCACCGCTTGCGTTCCGACCATACATTCTATGACGAATATTGCTCGTATAGCTGCATCCTACCACCCCATAAAGTTTTGCCCACTTTTTCAGATTCACCCTGTATATATAATTTAATTCAATTTTTAATACTTCCCTAGTCGAACAATATATACAAGCTCTCAGAAAGTATGAGTTAAAAGATGATTTCTTATAACTTGCTAAGTTCTGTGGGTTAATGTTTGGAACAAATGTCAGTTTTCTATAAACTGTGGTTTCACATTTATTTCCATTTCTAGTAATCAAAATGTCTAAGTATGGTAGTGTTTTATTTTTCAGATTCAAATATGAATATAATACTATGCATTATACCTTTAAAAATATCCAGTAATTCTTTTCATTAATCCTATCCTCTTATTTATTAAGCTATATATACATAAAAGATAGAATTGGCTAACTAAACTAAGATTCTTATTCTCTAAAAATGGTGATTATGTGATTAATGAATCTTTCATACTGCATACGTAATTTAATTATATTATTACTTATTCAATTACTATATATTTCTATTATTTCTACATTTTACACCTAAATATATATATATATACTGAAGTGCCACTAAATTAGGGATAGCAACCTAGTAATACGTTGGAGCCCCTCTGGCCTAGATAATGGCCACCACACGATGAGGCAAGGACTCCGTAAGCTTGCATAAATGTTCCACAGGTATGGTGACCCATGAAACCTCCAGAGCTGTCCACAATTCTCTCAAGGTCATTACTGATGGGACACGGGCCTGAACACTCTGCTCGATAGTATATCAAAGATATTCGACGGGATTTAAATCTGGGCTTCTAGGTGGCCAATTAATTATTTCAAAGTCAGCAGAATGCTCCTGCAACCATGCAGTAGCCAAACTGGACCTGTAAGATGAACAATTGTCTTGCTGGATTATGTGATTAATGAATCTTTCATACTGCATACGTAATTTAATTATATTATTACTTATTCAATTACTATATATTTCTATTATTTCTACATTTTACTCCTAAATATATATATATATACTGAAGTGCCACTAAATTAGGGATAGCAACCTAGTAATGCGTTGGAGCCCCTCTGGCCTAGATAATGGCCACCACACGATGAGGCAAGGACTCCGTAAGCTTGCATAAATGTTCCACAGGTATGGTGACCCATGAAACCTCCAGAGCTGTCCACAATTCTCTCAAGGTCATTACTGATGGGACACGGGCCTGAACACTCTGCTCGATAGTATATCAAAGATATTCGACGGGATTTAAATCTGGGCTTCTAGGTGGCCAATTAATTATTTCAAAGTCAGCAGAATGCTCCTGCAACCATGCAGTAGCCAAACTGGACCTGTAAGATGAACAATTGTCTTGCTGGTAGACACCATCTCTATTGGGATGCATGATGGCCATAAATGGATGTAAATGGTCAGCCATAAGTTCTACATACCGGGATGCATTGAGAGTCGTCTGTACACATAGCAAAAGTCTCACAGACATCCAACTGAAGACTCCCCAGGCCATTACTGAGCCACCACCAGCTTGTACTGTTCCGACCTGACATGAAGGATCCATGGCTTCATGGGGTTGGCACCATACCCTCAGTCTCCCATCGACGTGATGAAGTTTAAATCGGGATTCATCACTCCAGGCTATCCATTGCCAATTTTCCATGGTCCAGTTTCGATGTTCTTTAGCCTAGGCAAGGCATTGAGCCTAGTGTCATGCCGTTAGAAGTGGGACTCTCGTAGGTCAGCAGCTCCCAAAGCTGAGATGATGAAGTGAGCATTGCACGGTCCATGCACTGACTTCCCGACTGGAACCTGTGTTCAGATGGGAGGTGATTTCAGATAATGTCTGCCCCTATCGATCAGTACAATGCAGGTCAGATGGCGAAGCCCACCATCATTCAAGGCTGGTTGTCTTTTGCAGTTTGTCCAGATGCTTGTTTTTTTGATGGAATTTTCATATTCCCAGAACAGTCTTGAAACTGTCGTACGGGAAAATCCAATTTCGTTGACAATTTCGGAGATCATGTGTCCCACACATCGGGCACCTGTGATCTGCCCTCTGTCAAATGCATCTAAATCCTGCGCCTTTCCACTATGCTTCTCATGACGAATGCTTGGGGAAGCCAAAACTGATAGCTAAATATGACCAGAGTTTCAGCCATGCATGCACGCAAATGTGGGACTTGTGTTACTGAATTTGTATAACATCTCCTAACACTAATTCAATGGCACTTCAGTGTATACACTGCTCCCTAGATATATAAAGTGCTCCACTGAGAAGGACGTCATACAAACATGCAAATAGAAGGGTGGGTGTGCGCAGTTGAGATATGCAAATGATGATAATCTGGAGCCAATGACGTGTGGCTCAAGAGATAAAAGGTGCAAGAAGGAGCAAGGATGGTATTGTGTATATGCAGGTGGAAATTGTGCGAACGGTTGTGTTTAGGTGGTTACGCTTGGAAATTGTTCAGCAAAGGCCGAAAACGCCTGGTGCACGCTGTCAGAAAGTTATTTGCTATTTGGATGCTTTTGATAGAGGACGAATTATAGGCCTATGTAAAGCTGGATGGACTACACATCATGTCACTGCTCATGTTTATCGGGACGCACGAACTATTGGGTGCTGTTGGTAACAGTGGCAAAATGAAGGTTCTAGTGTGCGTTGCAGAGGGCGTGGTGCCATACGACAGATGTCAGCATGGCTTGATAACTGCATTGTTCAACATGCTCGTTCATCACTACAGGCAATATTCGATGGGCTGTCAGCAGCCATGAACGTCTCCATAATGACCCGAATAATAAACCGAAGGTTGCATGAAGCACACCTGTGTTCTAGGCATCAGTTACGTCGACTGCCACTGGCTGCAAACCATCACAGTGCTCATGGCTGGTTTGGTGCTGAAGTCATGCGAACTGGGGTCACTGTTGTGTTTAGTGATGAATCCCGTTTTTGTCTGGGTGCAGACGATCGACAGTGACAACCTGGCGAGAGGACAGATCCAGATTTTGTTTGTGACCAACACACCACCTGTCAGCTGGGCATAATGACATTGGGTGCTATTGCACCTCTTTTCTGCATCACGGGAACACTGAAAGCTGCATAAGTCAGCGCAGTTCTGTAGCCCATTTTGTTACCATTCCTGGAAGGTATGCAGCAGCCCATTTTCCAGCATGACAATGCCCGTGTACATACTGCTAGGGTCTCCAGACAATGTTTGCAACATGTTCAAGTATTGCCATGGCCAGCACGATCTCCAGATTTATCCCCAATAGAAAATCTGTGGGACCACATTGGATGACGTGTGCAATTCTCTCACCAGCCAGTGTGGAATTTCGAAGAATTATAGGAGCAAGTCAACGTTGCTTGGTGGGAAATTCCTCAGGACATATCCATCGACTGTATGACTCCATGCCACACTGTATTGCTGCCTGTATTGCTGTTCACAGTGGTGCAACCACCTACTGAGGCAGTCACACTGTGCTGCATTATCTCATCTTCTAACCACTGTAAGTGGCTGCAAATTAAATCATGGTATGCCAATATGTATTGCTATGTGTGTGCTACATTTTACCCCTATCCCCTTCATATTTGGGTGGGGCAATTTCAATGTCGTGCAGTGTATATATAAAACAGACCTAAACAAAGATGCATATTCCTCATTATTCAATAGTACTGACAATAGATTTGCTTCTCAACTGTAGTAGATAATAAGCATTTATGAATATATATTATATATCATGGTGGCAATTTTAAAGACATCTGTTAAGGTTAAGCAGGTCAAAAAAACTGATTGTGGAATTTTAATGAAAGAAAATTACTTGAATTTACATTATAAATCAATATATAACTTAGCCAAGCAATATATAATTCTTTAAGCCAAGCAGAAGTAATTCTAATTGTTTTTAAAGTTGCAGCAACTGGAAAATGAGGTCCTCTAAATTAGGGTTCCAGCAAATATTTGACTATTGGTATATGCAGTTTTACATTTGGCTTATTTGATCATTTTTAAATTTATAATAATAAAAGGAGCTAAGCCGTCCCATGGCCGAGTGGTTAGCGCGCTTGGCAACTGATCTAAGGGACCTGGGTTCGAGCCCCGGGTAAGGCATGGATGTATGTGTTGTTTTTCTGCTGAGGTCCTGCCATTCTCTCAGACCTTCTACTGTGGCATATAAACTGACAGGATCCTGTCAGACCTCTGTGGCAAGCAGCTGCTTGAGGGGGTATTTATTTATTTTATTTAAAAGGAGATGTGCATGCATCTGGTAATAAATGGAGATATGTTGCTTGGTAATAAATGGAGTGTGCACTTGGTAAAAAAATGCCTTTGCCATCGCATGGCCAAGTGATTAGCGCACTTGGCTACTGATCTAAGAGACCTGGGTTCGAGCCCCAGGTAAGGCATGGATGTTTGTGTTATTTTTCTACTGAGGTTCTGTCATCCTCACAGACCTTCTGCTATGGCATACAAACTGACAGGCTCCTGTCAGACCTCTGTGGCAAGCAGCTGCTTTAGGGAGTATTTATTTATTAAAAATGCCTTACAGACCACAGTTTCAAATTTTTGTTACAGGGGAAGCACAATTCCCTAAATCTATTATGTTCTGTGATAGCAAAATCAATTTTACATACTATGTATTGGAATGTTCTGGAAAAAAAATATGTTTCTGATATAGAAATGTACTTACTCCGAACCTTGTAATAATCAATGGTTATATTTCAAAGTATACACCCATCTTTCCCCTGCACCACAAGTTCAAGAGTTTGTACCCATCTTTCTGCAAGGTGCACAATCCCGACATGGTACCATGCCTTTGGCTTAGTGGTGAACTCTTGATACCTGCATTTGACCTTGTCTGAATCAGTGAAGTGCCTATCACAGACAAAACATGCCATTGACCAAAACCTGTGATCATCGGAAGCAGCAAGGTCAAAGCTGTAGGCTGGGTGTGACAGGAACTCGATTCCATCAAGTTTGTGAAGCTTTACTTGGGTCTGAATGGCAGTATGTGGCTTGGCATTGTCATGTTGAAGAAATATTCACTTTCAGTTGACTAATGCAGGGTACCATTGCTTCAGTTTGTCATATATCTAAACTAGCTGCTCGGATACAGTGTTACTCTTCCTTCCCACTGTGGCACTGATAGCCCAGCCATCTGGAATGAGCTCAAAGTGGATTACACCTTGGAAATTCCACCAGATGCATATTGATCTTTTTCACAAAATGGCAACATTTGGGGACAGATAAAGCTGGTTCACTTGGATTCAACCAGTGGTTGGAGGTGTCTGGATTATGCAGGTAGACCCACTTCTCAGTCCCAGTAATTATCTGCTTGACAAACCAGTGTCACATGGATTCTTGAGCAGTTCCTTGCAGACCTCAATGCATCATTGAACCTCAGTTGGGGTCAATTCATGCTGCACCTCACACCGTCATCTACAGACCTTTCTGAGCTTGTGCAGATGGTAGATGGTCAGCAATGGTGGATTTGGAAACTCGCAATTCAACTTTTTTTTTGGGGGGGGGGGGGGGGGATTTGCTTCAACAGCCATGAGCAGGGCATCCAAATCAACCACAAGGGGCCTTCCCAAACTTTTATTCCTCTCAGAGCTCATATCCACAGTCACAAACTTCTTGAACCAGATTTGCACTGTCTGAGTGACTACAACAATTTCACCTTCATTTATTTTTTGGACTACTTCAGCCACTTTAAATCCTTGCATCCAGTAATACAGTGACAGAACCAAGATTTCAGGCTTCATGACCATTTTGTACAATGCAATAAATGTTCAATGCACATTTCAATACATGTGTACTATACATGAACTGGTTCCTCGTGCAACAACCTTTTATACAATCTGCAACATCAGCAACCTATCCTGCTGAAACTATGCAAATTAGCAAACGAAAGAACACAATGCACGAATGTATTTTTTTTTCTGAACATCCCAATATTTCAGGAATTTAAACTAGAGTATCTTTTTATGAAAAATCTTGTACATTTTTTCTCTGGAATTACTAAAGACTATCACAAAGAATTCACATGACCTTTAGCTGCACAAATAATGGTACAAAATACCTTCTTACCACTGTCAGCTAAACATCCAAGAACAAGAAGGCAATGTGTGACAACATCTTCATCGGTGCTGAATTTGGTTAAATATTGCAAAAGTACATCTAAAATACCTGCTTGCAAGGCTTGTTCTTGTATTTCTTCTGAAACAAAAAGACATAAAATGTAGAATACAGATGGGATCCATTTTTAAAGGCAAACACCATACTCAATACAAATCAACATTTCTAAAAAAACAAATTGTAGAAGGTAAATTTATGTACTTTCATGACTTTAACCACTAGGACAATAAAATCATGAACTTCAGCTCCTTCTAAATATCATCCAGATTTATAACTTGAATGTAGTTAAAAATATTTTCTATCTAATTTTTTTTCAATATATATATAAACTGTTCAATATATATATAAACTGCACAGAATAAACTTATTTAAGTGTATACAGTTCTTCTGCCACTTTAGGTATTAACTGCAGTAATTTAAGTGTGTACAGTTTCTTCTAACCACTTTAGGTATTAACTGCATTCTAAGCATTCATTCTTGCTGCTTATTTTAAATAGAGACAAAGTAGAATAGTTTCAGTTTACAGAATATAAACTAGATTCTGCACTTAGCTTAATATGGTTCACATTTTTCACTGTTATCATATTGCTCAGTTGTTTGAAGTATATAACACACTGAGTTTATCTCTACTGTACCTACTGTAAGTCTCATAAGGTTCCACTTAAGAGTTCCACTTCAATCTGCACTATGAATGCTATTTTTTTTTTCTTACATGGCATTGTTTGTACTGATTTACACCAAATACACACACTGAAATCTCATTACATACATTTCATTGCCTTGCTTCTTTGCTATTCAAAGCCATAATGATTTAGTAATCAAATAGCTAGTAAGGTGATAGCACAAGGTTGTGTGCCCCATAAACATAATAAGGGCCAGATAAACAATTGTTGGGTCTAAGGCATTAAGAATATTAAGGCCTCTTGTGCTACTAGAAGTGAATCATAAATGAGTAAATAAATAAGAACAATGATTTACTTAGGGAAACGTTCTTCATGTGTACCTTTTTTTTACATATTAATATAATTGCAATTTTTCAAAAAACACTAGTAAGTCACAGTTTGTTTAAATACCATGACTAAGAGGAAACATAATTTACAGGGCATAATGTATTAAAGTCTGAAAGTAAGGAAATTAATTAATAGGAATTCAACTAGTAGTCCTTTGTATTATAACTTGAATATGCACTGCTGGCCATTAAAAGTGCAACTCCAGGAAAGACAAGAGATATCAAAGCCATATTTAGTGAATACATAGCTTATGTTACAAGGATCAAATGATTACAAATACAACTCATTTAGACTTGTGGAATATAAAGCAATCAGTATCTTATGTAGCCACCATGAGCAGCAATAAGTGCTGCTACACGATCCGGCATTGAGATGTCAGACCATGTAGCAGGTACGGATGAGGTGTCGGATGTGTGTTTGGGAAATGTCAGTCCATGCAGTTTCAGTATGTAGCTAAAGTTCATCTGTTGTAGCTGGTGTCTGGTGTGGTAGTCATTGTGAGATCATGGACCAGACAAGTTCAATTGGTGACAGATCTAGTGAATGCACAGGCCAAGGCAGAAGTGTCACATGGTGGTTATCCAGGAATTGTTGGACAATGCATGCCACATATGTCGGGCATTGTCCTGTTGGAAAATGGCACCAGAGACCCCCTGAAGATAAGGTATGACCACAGACTCCAACACCTCAGTGATGTAACACTGGCTGTTCAAAGTACTGGTAATGCGTATGAGGCGTGTGTGTGAGTGGAGTCCAATGGCATCCCATAACACCAGGGGCTGGGCCTGCATGGTGCTGCATCATGCATGTCTCACTGAACCTGTTGGCACAGTACTGCTAGATACAGATTCATCCATCATGGGGCTGCATTCTAAAGCAGGATTCATCTGAAAAGACAACGCGATGCCATTCGCACATCTGTGCACCAAGTTCTTGGCACCATTACAGTCGCATATGCCTGTGTTGTAGAGTCAATGGTAGCCAAAACAATGGCCGCCTAGTAAAGATGCCCCAATGCTGCAGACGTCGTCGAAACTAAACTGTTCAGCTAAGGTGTTTGATGTGGCTGTATGATCATTCAAAGTCATGTGCATGAGATGTCTGTTCTCCTGTTTGTGTGACAAGGTCATTGAGATCCCTCATGTTGGTGAGTTCGTTCCTCCTCTACCCACTGATGCCATATTCTCATCACTTTGGCAGCATTCTGTCCCAACCCTAGCACTAATGTCTCGTACGATAATCCACCTTCCATAATACTCCCTCGATCAAATTGGAAACCTGGTTGCCGTGTTCTTTGATGGGGCATACTTGATCCTTTAGTGCACAAGAACTGTGAGCAAACACAATTCCAGTGCTTTACATCGGCTCTTTGCAATCTCCTCTTATACCACTTCCAGGGGGCGTTACTGTCACAAATGATGTGCATATGTGCTGTAATTTGAATCATTTACGTGTTCTCCCATGGGCTACTCATCTTGCATATTTCGAGACAATCTGATGAGTTCTTCCTGGTGTTGCACTTTTAATGGCCAGCAGTGTAGTTAAACATATTTTATATCTTTAATTTTTTTTAATATATATATATGTGTGTGTACAGTACAGACTAAATTTAAAATATTAAAGTGTATACAGTTCTTCTGACCTGTAATAAATCAAATAGCAGTCTTCAATAATAGTTTATACCTAGAATTGCCTGGCATTGCTCAGGTCTTAATTTATGGTAAATGACACACCCAAAGTAGCAAGCTTTCATTTTATATAACTCAATAAGATCAACTCTGTGAAAGATTTTTCTCTCTTTTCTGAGTCAGAAAGTAGGGGATACACTTTCATTAACAAATATGCAAAAGCAACTTTCATTTCAAACTCATTAGGCTCTGTAATTGCCTGTGTAATTCTCCCTTTTTTTATGGAGGTTCCTTTTAATCCTGTTAAATGTTAACATAATTAGGTTTCAATTAAAAAAACTAAAAGACATAGTAAAGAGCATTTAACTGTAAAGAGCATTTAAGGTCAGCATTACCCAAGTATCAGCATAAGCAACATTGCCCACCAAAAAATATGGCTTATATTTATAGAGATTTTACAGAATAAAGAAACATGTTCAAAATCTGCTTCTCTTAAAAGGCTTGGTTTTTGTTATTGCAATATGGAGTGTCAAGGGGGGGAGGGAAATCCTTGCGAAATTTGGGATCAGGCATTTAAGTATTTGAGAAGTTATGAATTGTTCAAAAGTATCAAATTAAAAGTTGAAACATTAACTGTTTCGAAACAGTTAAAATGACATCTATCTTTTGATACATCACTAACCCTTCCAGTGTCCACATCATATGTGTATGTTGACAACATAGATATGTATGTGTCAACATATAAGCTCACCGAACAAAAAAATTAGCCATCACCCGCCATAAGAGGATTACGTCCATTCGACAGCAACAGAGGGCGCACCAGTAATAACTGTGCCCTACAAGTAGCTGCTACATGTGCTATGGGGTTCATATAGTGACAAGAAGTGATTGTGTGCCATGTTATGTGTTAGTCGCTCTTTGAAACTTGGGTCGCACCAAAGATGTGAATGAGTGGCAAAAAGGTGTTATTGCGTTTGGCCAAGCCAAAGGGCATAGTGTACAAAAAGTTGCTGCCTTTGCAAGTGTGTCGAAACATACTGTCCAAATGGTCTTCCAGCAGTGACATACATCGCAGTCCACCGCTAATCATCACCAGAACTGCGGCAGAAAGACTGTGCTCACCAATAGGGACCACTGCAGTGTGTCACACACTGTTAGGGCAAACCGCTTTGCAAAGAGGTAGGAATTGCTCCAATAGGTCAATGCAGGCCTACAGCAAGTTGTTTCCGAATGAACACTCCGAAGGGAACTGCATGCCATGGATATCTGGAGCAGAGTACCGCGGAAGAGACCCATGTTAACAGCTCTGCACAAGGCTGCATGGCTACAGTGGGCATGGAGCCACAAACACTGGACTGTCGACTCTTGAAAGAGTGTGATCTGGTCAGATGAGCCACATTTTTGCTTGTACTCTAATGATGTGAGGCGATGGGTACATTGTAAGCTGCATGAAGCCTTTCATGTGGACTGTATGCAAGGTTCTGTTCAAGCTGGAGGAGGCTCTGTGATGTTCTGGGGGTGTTTCATTGATGTCACACTTGAACTAGAAAGGCTATACGGAGCTACTGGATGACCACATGTTGCCTTTTGTGTAGTATCTCCACAGTGAACACCAGAAAGATACCCCAGTCTTCCAATATGACAATTGTCACATGCACAGGGCTCGAAGTGTGTCAGATTGGCAAGATAAGCATTCTGAAGCATTCGAACATCTTGACTGGCCCGTCAAATCCCTGGATTTGAATCCCATAGAAAACTTGTGGGACTATTTGTGGCAACGAGTGAAGTGCCATTCCAGCCATCCAGTCAATCTGGCCGAACTGCGGCATTTGCTGCTGAAAGAGTAGACAAATGTTGATGTGCACTATATCTACACACTGGTGGCATCCACACCAGACAGGATTTTGGCTGTTCTTCAGTCACACAGAGGTGTTACACCATTATCAGGTGACATTCAGCCAGGGATGACTAATTTTTTGTTCATTGAGCTTACATACTTCTATATCTTAAAAAAATTAATGATATAAAATATGTTTAACTATATTCAAGTTATAATGTGAAGGAATACTAATTAAATTCCTATTAATATAACCCTTCCATGTAACCACTTTCATTGTGGACAGAACCCACAATGAGATGCTGAGGATATACATTTTTAGTACAACAAAAAAAAATGATATTTAAAAAGTAAAAATATTAGTTTTAAAATTTTCTTATAGATATATATATATCACACAAATATATAATTCAGGCTTGAAAAATAATATATATATTTTTTTTTTCATTTGATGCATATTTTATTAAACTACAATATCACACAGATTTGTTAAAGGAATCTGACTGACATTTCTAAGAAGTGCAATACAGTATTGATGATTTGTTTAAAAGTTACTTCTTGCTGAAGTAACCCCCTGATTAAAGCTCAGAAGTTTGATTTGAGATATTATCAACAAATTTTTCCTTAAGTTTCAAAAACCTTCTAAAAATTAACAAAAAACTGCTAATTTTATTGATAATATTATAATTAATAATAATAAGCATTACCCAATTAATATATTTGTAAATTTGTTTAAATTTTTTATTTTCATAAGATTTGGAATTAAATTCTTTTTAATTTGGTATATAACAAGACCTATTTCTGTTAATTGGTTATTTTTTTTTAATTCTAAAGCTGACTTGCTTATCTGACTCAGCACAATTGGCTAAAAGCCTGGACATTTCTCAAAACATGGCAATGAGAAAAAAATTACAAAACGAGAGAAATATTTACTTGAAACAAGAAAATTTATTTTTTTATTATTCGGAAATAAATAGCCTTTCTAATTCACCGTCATTATAATGATTTCTGTCTATTAGCATTTTTCAAATAAATTTTAATTTCATTTCCAGATGCATTTTTTTTTTACTACAGGATTCTAAAAAAAGTTCTATTAAAATAAAACTAGTCATCTCTTTTTTTTGTTAAATATTTTATATTCAGAAAATTCAAGAATTAAATGCTGATTAATTTGGCATATAACATGCCATAATTCCTTTCATTAGTTATTTGAGAAAAAGTTCTAAAGTTTTTTTTTTGGCTGAACATACGGAGAAAATAGCTTGGCCTCTGGATGTAAACCAGTTTTTCAAGCTGGACATTGGAAAGCTTAATTTGCGAGTCTCAGGTGAACAATACCTAATTGTACATACACTGTTTTCATAAATTAAAAAATACCTGAAAACCTAGTTTTTCACAAATACCCATTGAATCTGCTACATGTGAATCAGGAGGTATATATAAATATAGTGCATACGAATAACAATTGAAAAATGGAATAACACTTTTAATTCTGAAAATTTTAGGTAAATGCTGACTGATGGTAAAAAGGTGATGGTCAAATGAGATAGCTGAAGTGGTTCAATACGGAGTGTGGTCACCTTTTACCACTAAGCAGGCCTTGCAACAATGTCTCATGCTGCAATGCAATGTCTCATGCTCTGTTGATAATACTATCCAGCAGTGCCATGTGAAGTAATCTCCAATGCTCAGGAAAGGGATTCAGGAGAACAATCTATCTCTCAAGAGTATTCCATGCTTGTTCAATAGGATTTAGGTTAGGAGATCAGGCTAGCCACTCCACAAGGTTAATAGTGCTATTCTCCCGATAATGATTGACAAGGTGACAATGGGGGCAGGCAGGTGTTATCTTGTATGAGGAAGATATAATTTATTGCACCCCATGTGATCAAATGAAGGGGTCCAAGTTTCATCTCTGTACATGAGACTGGTGAAGTTGCCTGCTGGAAGCACATACAGATTCAAGGTATGAACAGGAAATCAAGGTATACAGGAAATCAAGGTATGAACCTACTGGTGACATAGTGAATAAATATAAAGAAAGAATTGTCATTAACCAGGTGGGATCCAAACCCTTGACTTCCTAATAGCACGTCAGGTGCTTGACCACTGAACTACCTGCCACTAAACAATCATCTTCTATTGGTGGCTTTGAATAATATATTACCAAGAGGTGCATACCTGTGATTTCCTATTATTTCAACATGAATCCTTATACACCCAATTCTATTTCTACACAGATTTTTTTCACACGATTTTGATTTAACACAGTTTAGAAAAAAATTCCAATTCTCTTTTTACACAATTTATTTTGATCTAACACGGTTCAAATGGTACCTTTTTAAAAATCTCCATTTGAATTTAATTCTGAAAAAATATTGCTATTGAAGAAAAAATTCCAAGAATTTACATTTATAACAAAGATACAGCTTTTATGGTCACATTTTTCGAAGTAGTTTTAACTTTGAATATGTACTGTAGATATACATTTGTGCACTAAAATTCCCAAAATAAAAACTACACTAACATAATTACACAATAATTTTTCTCTATTTTATTCTTTATGTTATGGAAAAATTGTACAAAACCTACTTCATTCAGAATAAAGTGGCCACACTGAATTCTGGGAATTCCCTCAATTTTATCTTCAATACATACGTTAGTCTTGGTCTCTCATTTCAAGTTTAAAGTTAGAAGTGTTTAGATGTTTAATAGAAGAAATTGAAAAAATTTTTGCTTTCTATTTTGAAGTTTTGTGTGCGCAATATAAATTTATTAAATTTTGCTGATAGGTAATTTACAATTTTTCATCATCTGATTTATTAACTACAATTCAAATATTTTTCGTAAGCCTTAACACGATGTCGGATAATTCAACTGATAAGAGGTTCCATTCACTGCAGGATTAATTAAAGAAGGGCTTCATATGACTAGTAAATGGAAAGTCATTTTCTTACACATGATCCCAATGTCGAACTAGCTGAGCAGTTTAAACGTGAACTGAAGTCATGTATGTCGCGTTATCAAGAATTATACAAAGATCTAGTCAAAGCAGGATCTCAATGATTGAGTTCATTGTTAAAACTAATCAAACTTCAGAATCACTAGAAACAAGTGATAATTTGGTTCCCCATTCCACAGAGAGCATTTCATCATTGGCGTATGAACACGATGGCCAAAATGTTTCAAGCAATGAAAATGATTTAATTTTAGTCTTACGCAAACGAATGCGTCTATTGTCAGAAAATGACAATGAATAAAATCTAGTTAATAAGCATATGTAAGTCATATTTTTTGCACTTTTGAATTCTTTAATTAGTGGCATATTATTTTCTTTATGAAGAATAATTTACTTTATATATGTACATATAATTATCTTTATAAGCTTATAAAATAAAAAATGTGTTTAAATCAATAAAAATCGAATAAAGATTTAATTAAAGATTTTGATATGATAACTTATTATTTGTACTGGGTTTACACTTCTGGAACCAATCTTCTATTTTTTATATGCACTGTATTTTTTTTTTGCACGGTTTTTTGGGGAACCTATCTACCATGTAAAAACAGATTTGGGTGTACTTGATTAAAGGTGTGTTAGCTTTAAAAAAAAACCATGCCTGTAGACGTTTGATGTGGCTGGTCTTGTGCACTAACCTGGCAAGTGCCTTCTAGACCAGAGTCTTCAATTACATTCAGATACATTTCCAATGATTACCTCTATGGTATAATGCTTAAAGCCATCAATAGAGGATAAATGCTCAGCAGCTGATGTCATGAATCACTGTGGAGAGCAAATCTTAATTCACCCATGAAGAGCATGGACCACCATTGCTCCTGGGTCCAATTGACATGATGTCTGCACCAGTTTAAATGGTCCCTCCTGTGACATCAGGTTGAGCACATACACCTCATGAAATCTTCAGTGTATGGTGATATCAGATATCACTGTTCCACTTACTGCTGCAGGATCTGATTGCAGTTGATGTATTAGCATCCTGGTCTTCTCGACACATAACACTAGGTAGTGGTTGTCCCTTGTAGTTACTGCCCATTGTTGTCCACTACTAAATTGTCTGGATGCACTCTGTTCTTGTTAGAATTTCTGCCATAGTCTATGCAACACGGAATGACACATTAAATCATCTGGCAGCATATGTTTGACTTTGGCTTACCTCAAGGTGATCTATTGCTCACCTCAGCACTTCTTCCTATATATGATGTCTGGTCCTGGTCCAGTGTAACAAATCTGCTAGATCAACAACTCACCTTGCATTTCGCAGACTGGAGAACAGTTTCAAAACTCCACTTTTAATACTCAATACATTTGCATATACCACTGCCAATGCCATTCATTTACATATGATACCTTAATCCTGTGTGGTATATTACATAGTATGTGTGAATTTCATACATTTCTGTCATTAGAGTTTTATGATATCATATTTCTTGTATTTGCTTCTTAATTTATGGGAACCAGTGTAACTTATTATGATTAGCTTACAGATTGGGAAGATATGGTGGAACCATTTTGACCAATCCACAAACTGACAGTCATAAATGTCAAGCAAAAACAAAGGTATACGATTATGCCTTCTATGAGATTTGAATCAGATCTTTTTGTAATGCATCCAAACACGTTAGGTCACTAGGATAGCATTAACCTTTTAATGTACCAGCTGAGATTAGAAATGAACTCATCAAAATAGCACTATTTCTTCATCTTTATCCATTGTTTGAGTCATTATGGGTATTATAGGTTTGGGAAATAGTTGATATATCTTACAAATAAAAAAAGCCCTTTGTATTATTTTATTAAAATAGTGAAAACAAATACAAGTTTTAAAAAAATTTTAAATAGTGAAAATAGTCTTACAAATTTCACAAACTATTTTTTAAATGGTTTATGGTTTTAATTTTCTTACCATATGTATCTGTAAGATTCAACAAACAACCGGATGTCACAGTACGCAAATTCTCTGGCAAATTTTCTTTCTCTAAAAGGTTTTTAAGAAGATGGATAACTCTTTCTATTCCATTTTGCTCCTTCACTAAACAGCGAGCAGTATCTGCAATATGCAAATATTTTTCAACAGCCAAAAAGTAAGAGATGAATATTTATTAGAATATTTAAAAACTGAAACTAGTTAATAAAGAAAGCATGTGCAATTTATAACTCAGATTGTCTACATTTTCATTGCAATGTCAGGGCTTCTTTCCTGAATTTGCATGCAAAATTTCTAAATCAGAAAAATAGTTCCCAATTTAGCTTCACTGCATAAGCAATAAATCATTAAAAATAAATATATAGATATAAATAACACTCTCAGACAACTTTATGGTATCTAAACCTTTTTTCACCACATAAATGTTTCTAGTGCAAGTCTAACTCTTTAATCGCAAATTTATAAGATAAATTAAGATACAGAGGACATGTCAAAAATTTATACCCATCATGAGAGAATATGTGCTACTAAAGTAAACATGTAAGTTACTAAAACAACAGTTTGATCACATTTCATTCTCAACAGATGGTCAAATTGAGCACCCTTAACATCTAAGCACTGTTGACAGCATAAACATCTAAGCTCGAGCTAGCAAACATGAGCAAAGATTTCTGCTATGATAAATGGAAAGAATTGCTCAAACAGTTTTTAGAGTGTATCTGTTTTCCTACTTGCACAACATTCTTCTAAATCTCATAGGTAAAAGTCCAATGGATTTAAATCAGGTGAATATGAGGGTTTTTTAATATACTGACTTCAACCTATTCAATGGTTTGTAATTTTAATGCCAATAAAGCCCTAAAATCACAATGGAAATGTAGGCAATCTGAGTTATAAATTGGAAATTGCTTTCTTTATTAACATATAAACATATTCTTTCATAAAACGTATATACATTTTTTGAGATATCTAGTGTGTATATATATATATGTCTATTTCCATAATATTACATGTATATTATCAGTGTACACTGATCTACAATGATAAGATAGCACAATGTACATTAATAATAGCAATATACACCGAAGAGCTAAAACATTATGACCAGCACATCTTTATGCAATTCAAGGTCATGAAACAGTATAATTAACACCTGATAACTGAGCTCTGTTAATCAGTGTTATTCTTGTTCTTCAGATGGTAAAGGCAGTGGACTTAAGCGAGTTTGACAAAGGCCAAATTGTAATGGTCAGACGACTGGGTCAGAACATTTCCGAGATGGCAAGCCTTGTGGGGTGCTCATGGTCAGCCATGGTTAGTACCTTCAAAAAGTGTTTGCAGTGCTCAATCTCTCCCTCTCCTGACTTGGCTCCAGCAGATTCTTTTCTGTTTCCAAGTTGAAATTGATATTTAAAGATCAGAGATTTGATACCGTCAATGAATGTCATCAACCATATCAAATTGGTCACCATATCAATCATGATGGCAGAACTGAATACCATCACAGCAGAAGGGTTTCCCAAGTATTTCAAAAGATTATATAAGCACTGTAATAAGTGAATTTTGTCCCTGGGGGACTATTTTGAGGGAAATGGCTAAAAACAAGTTGCCCTAAGAATCAAATTTTTAGTTTCATTTCAGTCTCATTACTTTTTTATATATGGTGTACATGTACACTGAGTTGGCTTTGCATTAGCAACACCTACTTGTGGGCCCCTCTGTGGGGGGGGGGGGGCACCTTTTGTCTATAATATAGCATGTACACATTGGGGCATGGACTCCAAAAGATGTCACAGGGTCCCCTGTGGTAGTACTGCCCATGCATGCCACAATGTGTTCTATAATGTCTGCACAATGCCAGGTGGAGAGTCAGAACATCAAACTGCTTTTTCCAGTAGGTCCAAAACAAGTTCAACTAGGCTGAGAGCCAGTGAATTGGGTGGCCATGGGAGGATAGAGAATTCATTGTCATGTTCCTGAAACTAGTTTGTAACCTGTCAGGTCATGTGACATGGTGCATTATCTTGTTGATAGATGCCGGAGTTGTCTGGATACGCTGTCATCATTAAGGGGTGTACTTGATTGATGACGATAGAAAGGTGGGTTGTTCCATCAAGCAGTTGATTCACTGTGATCAGTGGACACAGAGCATGCCACAAAAACAGTTCCCAAACCATAACACTACTCCCTCCACTCCAGCCTAATGAACACTGATGATGCATCCTGGTGCCAAGGCCTCATGTTACTATCTCTAAATGCGAACACATCCATCAGCATGGAGTTGAAAACATGATTCATCTGACATAGCAATAGATTTCCACAGGTCAGTAGTCTGGTGTTGGTGCTGATGTGCCTGTTCAAGGCTGTTTACTGTGGATTGCGGTGAGCATAGGCACCTATGACAGCTGTTGACTGTCAACCCCATAAGAGCTAATGTCTGGTGCACTATCCATGTGGATATCGGTCTTGCAATTCCAATGTTGCACTAGATGGTTAGCTGGGTCACTGTGCCATGTTGATGCTGTATTATGAGATGGGACACACATTGCTCACTATGGGCATTGACCACATGTGGCCTGTCCCACGTGACCTTTGGATGGTTGTTTGGCTGCTGTAGAGCCAGTCATGGTAGACGTGACATGGTACACATTGGAAAGATCACAATGCTGGCCCATTCTTCCTAGAAGTAACGCGAAAACTGTTTGTCCCATGTGCATTTTACAATTGTATATTGGCTGTTCCCAACTTTAGTCATCATCAAAACCAAAACTGGTCCATTCCTACATAAGAAGATGTTATTTTAAGCAAAGCCAACTCAGTATTATATTCATGATCTTAACCAACTCTCACATTACTTTGGTAGTAATTCAGTAAATGACTTCTATACAATTAGAAAAATTATAAATAATTTGCTTAGATTATTATTGAGTATTTCACTGTCATTTTAACACAAAATGCATTTTAAATGCATTGTGTTTCAAAGACTTCCAGATTAGCTATTATGAGTAAAAGTGTTAGCGTCAAATGGTCATCTGGGGTTTTTTTCTGAAACTTTTTATTACTAAACTTTACGTAAGTATGAGAAAGGTTAATTGCAAGGCCTGAGTAAACTCAAACATCGACTATCATGGCAATCATCATAACAAGTTAGATGTGGGATAGTGGGTAGCATCTTGTTCTCTGTGAATACTAGAATATGAGAAAAGGTTAAAGAATTTGACAAGTATATATATTTGATAAAATTCACAATTTTTGTAAAACTACAAAATGCAAAAAATACTATTTATGGTACCTACAAAAATATTTTCTATATATAACACATAGACTAACCTTTAACCATTTAATGCTAGCATACTTCTTTCACTCATAATAGAAAATCTAGAAGTCTTTGAAACACAATGAAACTTTGAATCACTACAAAGTCCTATAAAAACTATAAAGCAAAGTCAAGTGCGATATGGATAAAAAAAAGTTGATATGACTGACTTGCAAAAGGGGTTCATCATTGGAATGCAATGGGCAGGAGCATCTGTAATGGAGGTAATGGAACTCAGTGGAAAATCACAGGGCACAATATCCCAACTGTGTAACATCTGTCAATTGTGACAAATGCACGAGGAAAAAGGCTTTGATAGACAGGAATGGGTGTTTGTTGGAGCAAAATGAACAGCAAAACAGAGCTGCTACAGTTCATCACATATGAGAGATGACCGCGAGCAGTACTTCAAAACACATTTCAATGATAATTATGCACAGAGAATTAAAAACTTTGAAATTTTGGAATTGTACCATGATACATACGACAAAATATTAGGTAGGTGCTCATAATAACATAGCCAGAAAGTGTATGTTATACTTTGAATGCTTGTGCATATAAATATATGCATACATCTATAATAATAAAAGATATGTATCTGTATAACTGTGCTCACCAAAACTCTTCATATAAAGAGGCTAGAAACCTTAAATTTTGGTGGCAATTAAGAATATAATGAAAATGTGCAATGCAAAATATTAACTCAATAGGTATTATATACATAAATATTTTATAGGGTGCCTGAAAAATAATGGTGGGGTTTTGAAACCCAATATGTAGGAAATAATATATGTATTCATGAAAGTAATATTTTAATTGAAAGCGAAACTCAAATAACTTTGAACATATGTGATGCAATCCAAAAGTTCCTGACTTACCGTGAATAGCACCATCTAGGTGTAGTTCCTGACTTACCGTGTATAGCACCATCTAGGTGTAGTTCCAACTTCTGCCAATATTGGAAGTCTAATCCTTTGTGAGTCTGGCAAGTTTCACATTGACAGTTGGAATCAAGCTTTCTTTATGGGCATCTTAGTGCATTTTTGCTGCTTTATGATTTTTTAACAGAAAAATGGAAGACACAAAAGGGACAACTGTAGCAAATTGAATGGCACCACTTGATGTTCCACTATACAAGACAGTACTACATCATAAGGCTGGTGCCAAATGCCCCATCTTCGATTTGACTATCTTTGACACATGACTATCTTCAATTTGAATAATCATTCATACTTTAGGAAAGCAGATAAAGGACCTGTTATTGTGAGCTGAACTGTTGCTGATAAATCAGTATAAGTCTGGGTTTTTAATCATTGAGATGCCAAGAGAGGTCTTTCCGAATTTTGAGCATTTACCTAAATATAATAGCCAAAACATAAATGAGATAATTTCGGTGTTACAAATATGCCAATACTTTTGAAAATGAACTTATAAAAAGTTCCTAAATTTTGAAGTTAAAACATAGTATAAAGTAACTTTTAAAAAGCAGTTACATTCATTAAAGAAAATGGGAAGTATAGAGAAGTCAGGAAAAAAAGAAAGTACTCACAGATAACCATCAGCTGAGGTTCCATGCACGCTATGGTGAAACCAGAGCCCACGATGGACCATGCAAACCAAAGAGAATGGGAAGACCCCCAGTTGGTCACATGGGTCCAGAAAACACCCCAACCATCACCAGCATCCGAGGATCAGGGGCTAGTAAAATCAGCCTTGGGAGGGTATAAAGGTGGCTGAAGCTGCCCCAGCCCCCCATCATGCCACTATAACAGAGAAGCTGGCCAGAAGAAAATCAGAGAGAGCCCAGATTCTTTTGAGCCCTCTCTGAAAGCACATGACACAGCATGGGTTGGGTTGTTTTACCTCTGAGCAGCACTGGGCTAAATGGCCAGGTCACTTGGACCCCAAAGGTTCAGAGAAGAGTTGGTTGTTTCCCCACACTGCCCCCTACTGACCGTGGGCAGTGTGGGGAATTTTGCAGAAATAAATCTCAACACTGACCTAGCTGGACTTGAACCTGGGAACTACAGATTACGAGCCTGGTGCGCTACCAACTGAGCCACCCCCGCTCCCATGACACAGCATGAGAAAGTTCAGAAAGAGAAGAGTTTGGGTGGGGGAAGCATAAGAAAATCCAAGAACTCAGTCCCAAGAAAAGCAATGGAAAAGAGGAAAAGTCAGGGAGTTTGGGAACTAATGTATTCCTGAATGCAAGTTTTAGAATTTTAACAATTCAAATATAATTTTTTAAAATAGTCATAAAAGAATGGGTAGTTATTTTATTACTTAGGTTTGGTTGAAATAAAACTTTTATCATGTAATAATATTTAAATTCCTGTTTGATAGCAGGTTTCTTAGGTGGGTATTTATTTTAGATGTTCAAGTATTAACTGTAATGAATGAGAGTTAATTAAAAACAGATGAATAGTCTACTGAGTTCATTACATGTCAATGCTTATCTTGTTCTATTTATAATGTGTCAATACAGGACTGAACTGGTTATATTATGAACTGGTTAATAAGAAAGATGTAGCAAGGAGTGGGACTGAACAGTAAGAGGGAAGCACGTGCCAAATTGGCTCTCTGTTGCAAAAGGGACTTGTATGTGGCTAGGATTAACTCCTGGAAAAGACAGAAGTATGGATAAGTTATCTATAGTGGGTGCAGTGAGAAGGGAGGGGGGAGAAGGGGCAAAAGAGATAATTGTTGATGCCCAGAGGGGAGAGAGGAAGAGTAGAGGACGATGTGTCTGTTCAGAACAGATTATAATGAGGGAGTGTCATAGTTTGGATCTCTTTGAGAGAGAACTGAAAAGGGGCAGAAGTTCTAAATGGGGAGCTGAAAGAAATAAACTCGGAATATGAAAGAGACAGTAGGTTGGCATCAAGTTTGTTTTAAACTTTGTAAAACCACTTCAGAGACTCATGAAATGCTTAAACATGCATTTAGGGACAGCACAATGAACCAAACTCAGACTTTTAAGTGGTTCTTGCATTTTAAACATGGGCATATATCAGTGAAAGATTCCAAATGTTCTGGTCAGCCCTCAACAAGCCAAACAGATGACAACGTGGAGAAAGTGCATCAGGCCATCTATGAGGACTGCTGGCAAACAATTAATGACATCTGTGGAATTGGATTAATGCATGGATCATGCCAAAGGAGGAACACGACATGAGTTGGATTGCTGCCACATTTGTGCCTTGACTGCTGACTCAGGACCAAACACAACATTGCCTCACGGTGTGCAGGAAACTTCAGGAGCAAGTCAAAAAGGACTGAAACTTCCTTTCTAAATCATAACTGGTGATGAAAGCTGCACTTATGGGTATGACCCAGAAACAAAGCAGCAATCATCCCAGTGGAAGTTCCTTTGAGCTCAGCATATTCCTTCACCATGACCAAAAAAAATGAGGCACACATGAAAAACAATGTGAAGAACATGTTGATTTGTTTCTTTTATGTGGAGGGAATCCCACATTAGGAGTTTGTTCCTACAGGCCAGTCAGTGAATCAACACTACTACATTGAGGACCTCTGAGGGAGTGTATGAGGGTAAAATGTCCAAGAAAATGACTTGAACAGGAGTGGTACATCAAGACCAAGCCAGCCAACAATGCTGTCTGTGCAGTGGCTTTTGGTCAAAAATAATATGCAATAATCCTCCTCTTCTGAAAACCTCACCCCTCCTTCTTCCTATTCCCCAAGATGGATGTTCCACCTCAGGGGGGGGCGGGGCTCAGTCGGTAGCGTGCCAGGCTCGTAATCTGTAGTTCCCAGGTTCGAGTCCCAGCTGGGTCAGCGTTGAGATTTATCTCTGCAAAAATCCCCGCCCTGCCCATGGTCAGTAGGAGACACCGATGGGCTTGGAAAGGCTGCCGTTCATCGGATGTGACGTTAAGCCGTGGTCCTGTGTGCGGGAGAGCCATACCCTGTGCACGTTAAAGAACACGCTGGATGGCCTTGAAGGGAGGCTACCATCTGTCTCCCAACAGCTGTTCCAGTGAGTCCCCTCCCCCAAACTTCTCTGAGCCTTTGGGGTCCATGTGACCTGGCCATTTAGCCCATGGTGTGCAAAAAAGTGCCGCTCAGAGGTAAAACAACCCAATCCACCTCAAGGGTCAATGATTTGACTGTGTCGAAGTGATTCAGGCAAAATTAAAGGGTGCTGAACATCTGAAAACAGGAGTTTCAGAGATGTTTTCAGCAGTGAGAAAAGGGCTGGGGTCAGTATATTAGCTCCTAAGGGGGGCTAATACAGTGACTAAAACCTAAGGTAGGCTTACACATTTTTGTTAGTAGTCTGGGATCTTTTGAATTGCATCTTGTAATTAGTGAAATTTCACATATGCACCATTCATGACACAGCATAGGTACAATCAGTATTCCACTTCTTGCCATACATGTGCAGCATATCTCTCGTTATTTGTTCAGTTGCTTTTCGTATTCTGGCTTTCAAATGATTCAGATCTCAAATTTTGTCCATGTAATGTTTCTAGCCCCACATGAAAAAAAATCAAGGGGTGTCAAATCAGAGCTCCTTGGGAGCCATAGAACTGGATTACCCCTGCAAATCTTGTCTGGTAGCCGACTATGAAACCGTTTTTATGAGGGTTGGGTTGTTTTACTTCTGAGCAGCACTTTTTTGCACACAATGGGTTAAGTGGCCAGGTCATAAGGATCCAAGGGCTCAGAGAAGAATGAGAGAAGGGGACCCAATGGTAGCTGTTAGGAGACAGATGGCAGCCTCCTGTCAAGGCCATCCAGTGTGATCTTTAATTCTTTAATATGGACAGGATATGGCTCTCCTGCACTAGGGACCATGGCTTAATGTCTCATCTGATATCTGATGGATGGCAACCTTTCCAAGCCCACTGATGTTGCCTACTGACTGAGAGGAGGGTGTGGGTTAGCAGCAGCAGTTTTTGGCCAATAAATAACTCCTGTAAATCTCAACACTAGCCCAGGTAAGACTTGAACCTAGGAACAGCAGATTATGCACCGGCATACTACTGAGTCAACCCCTACATCATTTGAGTGGCAAAATGTACAGGTACAAGATTCAACATGATGCCTTTAAGTGTATTTGGAGAGTGTTTCCCAAAACCTCACCATTATTTGTTGGACACCTTGTACTTGCTTTACTTATAAATTACTTCAATTATTACCATTATCATAACAAATATTTCCTAAAGCTCTGCAAGCTTGTAATACCAGTTGAGAATCATCACTTGCTAACAGGTCAAGAACTGGCTCCAGTAAAGATATCTCACTGCACTGTTTTCTTCCAGCATCTATCAAATCCAAATATTCATTTAGTCAAACATTACAAGTCATGAAAAAGTTACTGATAACAATGCTAGAATTAATATTTATCACTAAAATATTAACACACAATTGTAAAATTTTCAAACTTTTACTAAAAATAATCTAACACTGTAAAGATCTATAATTAAAAACTTTTACAAAAATAATTTTCCTTAACCTTTCATTACCATAGTGGTCCGAAATGGCAGAGATTTTAAATGGACTCATCCAATCAATGCTATTACTTCCTCTTCACTACCTTGTACCTGCAAGTTGGGTAGGTATGGTAAGAAAAGGGGTTAAGGTAGAAATGCAGCAGTGAGTTGACTAAGCTAAAATTTATTGGTGTATGTTCAGTTCCAATATATCACCTTAAAACAGGGTATTTGATTGCTGTTCACAAAAATTTAGAAATCCAATTTAATTACTGATATGCCAGCATCAATAAGTCAGAACTCAGATACCTTACAAAATATCACCACTTCATATTTCTGTTCCACAGGTTTCAACTAATATTCAAAATTATTTTGTCATACTTTGCTGGTAAAACAGCAACTGATGGATTAAAAGAACAGTAGACAACTATAATGCTCTATATTTAAGATGCCAGTTTATTAGATACACCTATCTAATAGTGTGTTGTGCTCCCTTTGGCCTGTAGAACTGCATGAATTCATCAAGGTATGGAACTTACAAGATGCTGGATGCATTGTGCAAAAATATTGTACCAAGCAAAAATGATTGTGTTGTGCAGTTGCTGCAAATTGGACAGTGGCACAGTCTTAATGCGAACAGCCCTAATACATCATCTCAAAAATGCGCAATAGGATTTACATCTGAGGACTGTGCAACCAATGAAGCAAGAAAAACTTGTCAGCATGCTCCTGGAACATTCAGTGATGATGCATGCTTGGGTATCAGGGGACCTAATGTGTGCCAGGAAAACATTCTCCATACCACTATACTGCCACCACCAGCCTGTATACTGTTGACACCAAGATGTCTCCATGGCCTTGTGTTTCTTGTGCCAAATTCTGATCCTTCCATCAGCATGATGCAAAAGGACAACAACCAATGATACAAACATTTGGTGTTCCTATAGACAATCCATTTTTCATTGCATGTCAACAACCTTTTAAAAATGTCATTCTTGTGGTATGAAAGCAGCAATAAGCAAATCATAGGCTGCTGGAGTTTGTTGCCGGCAATCAGTTCAAATGAAAATCATTTGTTCAGCCTCCAGACTTTTCCTAGACAGTGTAAATGCAAACAAATGGTTTCATCACTTATATGGAACCTTTCTGCAAGCTCATGGCATGTTTGATGTGAATACAACTCAATGCTGGCTTTCAGTTCATTGTCATCAATGATAGTCAGTCTTCATGGAGTGCATCTTCAAGTGTCTCATTGTCCGACACAAATTTTCTGAACCACTTTGGGATGTTGGTTCACTCACTGTGTTTTCTCCAAATGCTGTGCATTTCTTGCAGGCTGCTTGCGCCACTTTAGTCCCCAGTTTAAACTCATAAAGTAAGCTGCTCGAATAACTGTATTCGATGCAGATATGTTTTCATCACCCTTCCCAATTTCACCAAACTTCTTTTCATGCTTGCTACACATCAACTGATTCAGTGTGCCACGTTCTTTTGACTCTATTTGACACATGTGCATTACTTTCAATTGTGCTTATGTACTTTTCGTTGAAATAATAACCTTGAAAAACCCACAGGAACTTATTTAGTTACATGATATAATCAGAAATTTCACCTGATTTTCATAATATCCAGTGCCACCAAATATTTAAAATATGAATTTCACATAATTTTTATAATATGCACTTCCACCAAATTTTTATAATATCTAATTTTATTCGTTTAGAGCTATATATACTGTTGAATTAAAAAAAAATTCATAAAAATTGGTGAAATCTGACTTCAATGTGTTGAAATGGGAAAAATTTTCTTATGGCATTTAAAAATTTTTGGGGTTAGAACACCTTGCAATACTCAGAATAGTGGAAGAAAACAGAGTACATTCGTACTATTTCTCACTTTTGTTTTTCTTGCTTGATGTGCAGTCTTGGGAAGTAATCTTTTTTTTTGGGGGGGGGGGGGAGAAATCTTATAAAATGGCCCATCATAGTCTTGTTGGTGAATTCTGGATTTTATTGATTTTTATAATAAACTGAAATTTTTTATAATAATTATATCTGAAAATTGCAACTGATTCACAAAAAACAATTTCTAAAGTGCTCTGCAATGGCTTATTTATTATATCTGCAGAAAGATATCTGATACCTCACACCATCTGTTGACAGAGAGGAGGATCAATAAATAATTTGTGGAAAAAAATTAGCTTTGCCAATGCATGAGACTCGAACCCACATCTCTCCAGACTCATGCCAGAGTGTTCTTAGCCATTACACTAGCACAGAGCTAAGGTGCTAGTTTAATGGCTAAGGACATTCTGGGATGAATCTAGAGAGATTTAGATTTGAGTCTTATGCATCAGCAACACTCTCTTTTCCTATAATTTTTCAGTGATCTCTATGACAATAGATAACTCTGTGTATTTACAACTGATTGATTATTTCATTAATAATGCTTCAGTGTGAGTGACCTGCTTATTTACATCTAAGAAAAATTTGGGAAAAGAAGCTGTCTTCCCTGATCATGGATGGCACTATGACCAACCTTTGGGATGATTCTTAAGTCATATTAGTGGATAAATAATGTAGTTGGTAGGCTGGTTGATTGAGATTTTATGGCACAAGAGCAGTGAGGGCAATATTGTGCCAAACAAAGATAAAGAGGTAAAAGATATTTAACCCACAACCAAAGTTAAAAGCGACACGCAAACTGTAAAGGATGCTACAGAAACAAAAAAATGTATAATAAAGACGAGTAAATGCCAACAGTGGGTGTATAGGAACCATTTACAAACAGAAACAAGTGTAAAATCTAAAAAACAAAGTATAAATATTAGAAATGGTTAAAATATCCTGTATAACATAAAAATTCAAAAACTGGGGTTAAAAAATGAGTCATCACATAAAAAGTGTCTGAGTATAAAGAACTCAGATGGTAAATGATGAGATTGGTTTGGTTGTTTGGGATTCTATAGTGCAAGGACAACAAAGGCCATGTTGTGTCAAACAAAATTTCAATAAAATAAAGAGATAAAAGACCTGTACCCCTCAACCAAAGTTAAAAACAAAACTGAAAAGATAGACAATGAGACAAAGACAATAATACCATAAAGCAAAGCCAACATAGGCAAAATCCATGTATAAAAAGATCAACAGATGTATAAAACAGAATCAACAATAATATAATGAAATCACAGTGTACCAGTGGTGAAGGATCCATGGAAGCAAAGGAAACAATGCTTGCCTTAAAATTCTCAAAACAAGTGATAAATATATATAAATGTTTTAACATAAAAGTAAAAGCATTTTCTTAACTTTAAAAAGTTTATTCTAACATAATTTTACATTTATATAATATTCTTTAAGTTTTCCTGTTATACTGCATAATTAACAGAAACACCAATTTGCAGGTTAGTTGAGCTAGGAGTGTATGAAGAACCTCACTTCATTGCTACAACATTGTGCACAATGGAAATCCCATTTTCCATATTCAGCCAGCTGAGGTGGTTTCTGAAAGTGATACAGTTCAGTGGTTAATTTTAGGTGCACAGATAGCACTAACCAAAAAAGCAATAGCTTTGATCTTATAAAATCTGATTGCACAGAACTGTTCTAAGCTGGAGGTCTAAACATCATACAAGGCAAGTTATGTGCTGGATGTTCTTTATAGTTCAATGGCTAATTATAGGTGCACAGATAGCTACTGACCTTTTTGGTTAGTGCTATTATATTAAAAAGTCTGAGTGCACAGAATTCTTCTAAGTGATGGTCTATTTTATAAAAATCTCCACCTGAACAAATTACCTTATCGAGGTCTGCTTACCTGACCTATTACCTTACCTATATCCTGATTTGTTATTGACAGTTCTGTGCAACCAGACTTTACAAGATCAAAGCTACTGATCTTTTTGGTTAGTACTATCTGTGCACCTAAAATTAATTGCTGAACTGTAAAAAATATCAAATATGTACAACTCACCTTTAATAGTGTTTACCTTTACCTACAAACCTCATATCATGCTATTATCTCTCATAAAGAATCTCATTCTACAGAATTATAGAAATGTTCATTCTATGTTAAGGAGATACCTCTGTACCTGAAATATGTCATATTGGCATCCATCTTGTAAATCCTTGTTACCACAGATCCTAATATGACATCATTACCATTAATGTTGGATCATACTGCCATATTTCTGTTGTTTTACTTATATATTTTATACAGTGATATAGTTTTATTATATTTAGAATCAACAATGGATATATAGTACCCACTGAATAAAAGGAAAAATTCTAAAGACCTAAAAGGTAAAAAAAAATATTAAATATGGGTTGGGTTGTTTTACCTCTGAGCAGCACTTTTTTGCACACCATGGGCTAAATGGCCAGGTCACATGGACCCCGAAGGCTCAGAGAAGGTTGGGGGAAGGGAACCACTGGAACAGCTGTTGGGAGACAGATGGTAGCCTCCCGTCAAGGCCATCCAGCGTGTTCTTTAACGTGCACAGGGTATGGCTCTCCCGCACACGGGGCCACGGCTTAACGTCCCATCCGACGGACGGCGGCCTTTCCAAGCCCATCGGTGTCCCCTACTGACCGTGGGCAAGACGAGGAATTTTGCGGAGATAAATCTCAACGCTGACCCAGCTGGGACTCGAACCTGGGAACTACAGATTACGAGCCTGGCGCGCTACCGACTGAGCAACCCCCGCCCCATATTAAATATGTGAATAAATGAAGGAGCCAGTGCTAGTTTAATGGCTAAGACCACTCTGGCGTGAATCTGGAGAGATGTGGATTTGAGTCCCATGCATTGGCAAAACTCATTTTTTCCACAAATTATTTATTGATCTCTATAGCAAAAGATAACTCTGTGAATTTACAATTAATAGAAAGGAAGATATTTGAAGAGATGAGTAGAGCTGCTTGAATGTCTAGACATTTAAGGTATGAATGGACTTCATTTTCTCACCCATCTGACAGATAATATTTCAAAACACATAGCATTTATTTTAGCATTAAAATCCTCCTTTCCAAATCAATTTGCATAATGCTACAGAAAAGTTGAAATTCTAAACAATTGCAAAACATTCAATTAAAAAACACAATTTATTATATTATCCAATCCAATAGGAAATAGAACTATATTATGCTATAAAATTATCTTCATTACAATTAAAAATAGCACTAAATGGTTTTTCTCTTTTAAAAATTGAATTCTTCAATGTAATTCTATAATCCAATGTCATTTGAGATAACCTTGGTTTGAGGCCAGAAACTTTTGAGGCATAACATAGTAGAGTTCCATTTCTTGTTGGGTTATTAACTTCTAAGCAACACTGTTTTTTTTTTTGCAAACAATGGGTTAAATGGCCAGATCAGGAAGACTTCAAGGATTCAGAGAAGGTTGGGGAAAAGGATTCAGTGGATGTGTATTCTTTAATGTGACAGGGTATGGCATTCCTGCTCAGGGGCTTTAAATCCCATCTAATGCATAGCATCTTTTCCAAGCCCAAAGTGTCCCTCTTTCTCAACAAAAGCAGGGTGGAAGTTAATAGAGATAAACCTTAATTGGGACTCAAAACCTGAGAACTGCAGATTACGAATTTGGTGCAGTAAGAACAGAGTCAATTCTTGTCCCTCCATTTCAGGTTGTTTCCAAATAATTATCATTGATTAATCAAAAAAAGTTTTAAAAAAAATTTTTAAACCAAAAGTTTACTAGTTTACTAAAAATTTACTGAAAGCAATGCACATATTTGCTGGATGATGCTAGTAATAAAAATCGATGCATCAGAAGCTTAGAAAACATTGCAACTTTGCTAGATGGGAAAGTAGGTCAACATACTTGAAACCAAAACTAATTGATAAACTATGCATGGTATGTTGGTTGAGGTTTTATGGTGCAAGAGCAACAGAGGCTGTGTTGTGCCATCTATAAATAGAAGAAAAGACAGCATAAACAAAATGCATTGGTTGTTGGTGCTACCTGTAGTAATTCTTGCCTGTGAGTGTGTTGCTACAGAAGCAAATCGAATTGTTTTTATACTACCATTTTTTCAAGAAGAATCCACAGGTAAAAGATATATATATATCACAGATTTAATGTCATTTCCATTAGAAACAGTTAAAAAGAAATGGCTGATTTCCATCCAAAATGAAATTACAACCTTATACTATGGAAATGATGTGTCATTTTCAAGTCCCTAGAATTTGAAAAATTAAAATGATGTATCAGGCTCCAACACACAAAATTAATTAATATTTTTGAAATTTTACATAAATTTAATCTATATTAAGCTGTTGAATGAAAACTTTACATTTTATACTTTACTAACATGAAACGAAAAAAAAACTGCAATAACATATAGGATGTGACATTTTACCCCTGAGCAGCATGTTTTTCACACAATGGACTAAATGGCCAATCAACAAGGACCAAAACTTAGAACTGGAAAGTGGTGTAATAACAGACTTGATAATAAGCATGCAAGGATAAACATAAAACTGTTATAAAATTTTTTTTAATGAATGTGAGTTAACTTTTAAATAAAACTTGTTTGAAACTTACTAATAAAATTATAAATTATAGATTTTCTTAATTTAGTACTTAGTAGCTTTAATAGAAGAAAAATATGATACATAAAAATGAGAACAAGCAAAATAAAGTTTGCACAGCAAAATTATAGAAATGAAAATTTTAGAAAAAAATAAAATTAACTACAACACAATAGATTTAATTTACACTTTATTATCACATCAAAATTGCTAAATTAGCTGAAGTTTAAATTGCTTTTATTTTTAAGATACGTAGATATTATCAATAGGGAGAGATCGATAAAATTTCCTAATTTGAAGAGCATAACAGAATATTCAAACCCCCCCCCCCCAAAAAAAAAACCATTAAAATTTTTATTTGCTTTATGAAACATAACAGATTATACATTAGTTAATCTGATTTGCCATTCCTTGCCATTAGCATTCTGTATGATTTGATCTAAATATATGACAAAAACAGTTTAATAACAATTATAAGATGATAATTTTTTTAATATAATTTATTTAAGCTATTTTAAAATTATTACACATTCATTATATATCATTCATACCTATTTTTGCCAGTTCAGCTATAATATCTGCAACAGAAGTTACTGTGGTTTCAGAATATTTATCCCTTGATTTCAAAATATATGAAAACATCCCAACAATACCATTCTTGACTAAAAATTCTACTGACATTTTCCTATCAGCATCTAAAAAGATAAAAATCTTAATTAAAATAAATTAACATGAGAAATAATTACTGTACTAAAAGTATGAATAAAAAATTAATCTACTCGTGTATTAGTCGCATGTAAATATGTTTTTATGAAAGGTATATTACATGTAGATAAAATACTTATGTACAGCAGCTTCACTGGATTTCCCATCTGCTCATGTGTGCATTTTTGAAACCTACATTTCAGTTCTTAAACTGTGATCAATAAGATTGAAGATAATGCAGCTAAGAAAAAATTTATTACAGAAATTATGGTATTGTTGCAAAATAGATTTTTAATAAATCTGAGTCAACCAGTTTATATTTACTATTATTAACCCTTAAATTACTAGAAAATACTTTAATTCCCAAGAACTTTCCTGAAAATTTTTATTTCCTTCCCAATAAAAATTATTTTAATTATCAATATTAAGACATTACATTTAGTATAACAATACAACCAAGTCCTGTTAGTTACTTTCTTCAGGATAACATTCTACAGTTTTCAACTTGAAAATACTTCAAAGTTAACCTGACATTTTAAGGGTTAATCACAGAATTTAGAAAAATACTGATTAACAGAAATATTTCAATAACAACTGAAGTAAATGCCAGTTGAGCTATGAACAAATGGATTGTTAGTAGTCAAATGTAAGTTATTGGAACTTGGCCTGTTTCACCTATGAGCAGTAATTCTGCACATGCAATGGGCAAAATGGCTAGATCACAATGGTCTCAAAGGCTCAGAGTTGGATAAGGGAAAGGGATCAACTTACAAGTGTTAAGAGACAGAGGAAAGCTCCACATCAACACTATCTGTTATGTTCTTTACAGTGCAAAGGGTATGGTTCTCCTGCACACAAGACCACAGCTTAACATCCTGCACAATGGATGGCAACCTTTCCAAACTTATATCTCCTTTCTCGCCACATACATAGGAGGGGTTATCACAGAAAATCTGAACACGTCTATTAGGGATTAAAACCTGGGAACATCAATTACAACTATCTCCTTGTGTCTATTGTGTTTGAGTGGAGGTATAATTAACAGTTTGATACAGTGTGATGCCACCTCAAGCATGAAAGTTACATGCAGCCCACCTGGATGAATTCAACAGCCTGGACACTTTTCTGGAAAATATCTTTGTTTAGGTTTATGATCATTTGAGCTGAAAAATATATTCTTTCCATCTAGTAGATGTTTAATAATGTCAATTATTATGTGTGAAATAAGTACGAGGGTAAGTCTGAAGCTAGAGTTCCTAGTTTGTCCTCACCAAATTAACAAACATCTGAGGCTGTGCAACCACTGCATGTTAGAACCAAATAGTGTCACTAAGAGGCAGCAGTCATTACTGTTAGACACCTGTGCTGTGAAATGCAGAGTCAGAAGCAAATAAGGTGATGGTATGCATATGCATACAAAGCTGGAGATCTGAGTAGTAATTCGAGCACAGAAGATCCAACTGATCGAAATCCATCGACAGTTTGTGGCTGTGTATAGTTTGAATGCCCTATCAGTGTCACATGAGGAAATGGTATTGTGAGTTTGAAAATGGTTGTCTCACAATGCTTGTTCCATGGACTTTCACTACACCTGGCAATAGCAACTGTTCATCACCTACCATATCAGATTTCCATTTGGAAAGATGAAGAAGCATCTCCAAGGATGACACTTTCCATCAGATTACACCATCAAAGAGGAAATCACAAAGTGGTTTCAGCAGCAGGACATATCTTTCTATTGTCAAGGCATTGATAACTGATTGACTATTATGACAAATGTCTCAACCAGTCTGGTGACTACATGGAAAAATAATACATGGCAGTACATTTCCTGTGTATTGGCTTCAGTGTAATTACCTGCCCTCCACAGAAATAGGGAACTTACTTTCTGACCCTTGTAGAAAGAATTCCAGTGGTGATTCACATCTGTCACAAGAGTGCAGCAAAATTAATGTGAGAGAACAAAAATACTTTCAGAGATTGAGAATTAATGGATGTCCTATTAGAATGTCACACTGGTTAATATTTGAATGAGGGAAAGTGTCATCCTTGGAGATGCTTCTTCATCTTCCCAAACAGAAATCTGATATGGTAGGTGTGGAAAAGATAAAAAAAAAAGGAAGTATTTTACTCTTTTATGTAACTGATGTGAGAAGAGTTAGTGAAAATAATGATCATATATCCAATAAGTTAATTACTGTTCTGAATAAATACAAAACCTACTCTCTAGCTTTGTACAAAGCTACTTACATTAGTGACATTAATCCACTTATAATTTTCATCAGAACTTATGAGAACTTTGATTTGCAAGAGCTTTCAAGAATTAACCAATGGAAAATGGTGTCAAAGGCAAGTACATTTCCAGAGCATTTAGTACCCCTGTACAATGAGTATAGAGGATTTGAAGAGTGTTCCAACTTTGCTACAAATAGTGCAAAAACAATGAAAGACCAGAAAGGATTAGAAGGGCTGTTAAAACTACTAACTAATAACTTATTTATTTTATAATCATCTATTAAGCTCTTTCTGGAAAAAAATCACAAAAATAAATGAAATCATGAAAATGGTTGTAAGCATTGTGAATGTTAATATGCAGTTTTGTCAAAACTCATAAAAACAAAGGAAGTAAATTTTTTTCTTATAAGAATTAAATGCTGAATATTGAAATATTCTTTTGCATTCACATTAAGGGCTTAGTGCAGAGAAATGGCTAAAGTCTATTTTTGCTGCACTGTTTTACTTGTTTCAAGCACTGTTTGCCACACACACTTTAGCCATTTCTGCCACTATCTGTGCAGAAGTCTTCCTGAACACAATAATGTATCACATACAACTGCTCAGTTTACAGATCAGCCATAGGCTGCAGAAAAAATTACACATAAAAAAATTAACATCTTTCTAAAGTGAGAAATCAATTGAGACTGAATGCTTACTGTTCTGCTATTACTTGTGACCACATTGCAATGTGTTTCAATTTACACACACTGCTCCATACCCTTGAAGATTTGCTGTGTTGCCACATATGTATTAACCTGCACAAAAGCTACTAATTATTGGTGATCGCAGTTTGTTAATTAAATGATCTACCTAAACAGTAACTTAATGATACAATGTAAAGGAAAATTTCATGAAAAAAATCATTATTCAAGTTCAGTAAAATTTGTTAATAAAATAAATGTGTAAGTCATTCAGATGTCTCTTTTTATCAGGAAGGAACTTAAATTCATATTTTTTCCTTCAGTTGAAAATGTTTATGGTTCTTCCAGTAGAAGTTAAATCTTTTGTCCTATGTACCATAAAAATATTAGGTTCTGCCCATGTGGTAACCAAAGCATTTCCGTAGTAATTTCATCTACTTCTGGGTGGATATTTATGTAGTTTAAGTTTAGAAATAGCCAAAATAACCTCAGACTGTGGTATAGAGCCAACATTACCAACCTTCCAGTGTCCAGCCTGAAAAATTGGTTTCCATTCAGAGGTCATGTTATTTTCTCCCTCTGCTCAGCCAAAAAAAAAATAATTAACTTTAAAAATTTTTAGCCAAAACGTATTTTTACTTCTTTTGCCATATTATTGGTGTTTAAAACATCCTACCAACTACAGCTTCCCATATGTTCTCAACTAGGCAAACTTAGAAAACCCAATACAGATTTCTGGATTTTGCTCTTTAAATGATGCATATATTTCTTTCAGGTTATTATTGTATTCTAATGAATACAAAAATCCTTATTTCCAAACATTACCTTGCTAACATCATCTCTACATAAAAACTTTTTATAATAAGTGGTTTTTTGCAGTAAAGATTTATTGGGTTTAGGATTTGCTGACAATTTAGTCCTTTGCTGTATCACGTTTTTGACTTTTTTCATCATAAAACTGAATATCCCAAATTCTTCTAAATTTTCCTTATGTTACAACTCTTTGGCAAAGCAGTTAAATTTTTTTTTTTTTTGGTTTCTTCTGTTCTTACTCTTGAAGGTAAAAATTTGAATATTTGCAAAAAATTTGCATCATCACTGGAAATTGGTACACAGCTCTCCTTCCAGTTTATGCCTAGCTACCATTTACAGATTGTTGGAATGCAAATAATATTTTTATGACATACTTTTACTAGTTAATTGACAATATCAGGGAATTAGGCACAAATGGGCATGATATTAACTCTATTATTAACATTAAAGAAACATTCACCAAATCACGTACCAATAAAAATGCGATCTTTTGAAACTTACGTTGCACAATAAAATAAAAGGAACTCAAATTCTGTATTATGCTACTCCATTAACGTAAGTTGATTAACTGGTAAAACTGAATTTAAAAAATACTTTTCCATGAACTTACACACAAAAAAAAAACTCAAATTCAATGGGCATGATATTAACTCTATTATTAACATTAAAGAAAGAGTGTAACACTCCCCCCCCCCCAGTTAGTTGTAATCTGAAGTTCCCAGGTTCGAATCCCAGCTGGGCCAAAATTGAGATTTATCTCCACAAAACTCCCCACCCAGCCCACGGTCAGTAGGGGACACCGATGTGCTTGGAAAGGCCATATCCTTCAGATGGGACGTTAAGCTGTGTCCCCATTTAAGGGAGAGCCATAAGTCCCCAAACTCTATAATAAATATTGAATAGTTTGTGAATATATTATGCCATTTCTCACAACTCTTCTATGATTTCCACCAAATGTTAATGATCTTTGTTGCTCAGAGAGCTGATGAGTCAACAGAATTCTAACCCCGTATAATAAATAAGTTTTGGATGAGGTGGGCAGAAAATTAATGTGTTTAGATTCTGTGCAGGGATAAGAAATCTCAGTACAGAAGAGAAGGCTGATATTAGCAGTTGGAAATTTTCTTGTATCGTGATATATTTTTCAAGCTCTGGAGTCTGTTTTCTGAATATGTATGGCTGTAATCCATTTAAGAAAACTATAAAGTAAGAAAACAGTTTGTGGCCTGTCTCACAATGGATTGTAAGACCAGAAATAATTATATGAAGTAAATCAGCAAAAAGTGCAGATAATATATATATATATGGATGAGGTGGGCAGAAAATTAATGTGTTTAGATTCTGTGCAGGGATAAGAAATCTCAGTACAGAAGAGAAGGCTGATATTAGCAGTTGGAAATATATTATATAATATATATATAATATCGGCTCTATACCACAGTCTGAGGTTATTTTGGCTATTTCTAAACTTAAACTACATAAATATCCACCCAGAAGTAGATGAAATTACTACGGAAATGCTTTGGTTTTTTTTTTTTTTTTTTTTTTTTCAAATCCTCTATACTCATTGTACAGGGGTACTAAATGCTCTGGAAATGTACTTGCCTTTGACACCATTTTCCATTGGTTAATTCTTGAAAGCTCTTTGCAAAAAATTGATGATGCAAAGAATCGGCCAGGTCTAGCACCTAATGTCCAACCCCGCCTTCTCGTGGTGCAGGCCGTTAGTACCTTTCAAAAGAGATATTCTCCTTTGGAAGGGAATGGAAGGGGAGGGCTGCCAGTTCGGTATGGCCTACTGATCTGGTCACCTATGGCCACTTTTTTCTTTTTATTTCAACCCTGCTGAGGAGTGGTCAACTTCACAGGGTTCTGGTGCTGACCATTTATACCTACTAGACTGGAATTGTTTATGGATTTGAGCTTGATTATGGATTCTGGACTTGCTGCACTGGTGGGCCTCTGTTGAGGGAGAATATGCCGCTGTGTTTTCTGTTTGCTTTTTGGGTTGCCAGCCCTAAGTGAGCAGAGGCATGGGATACCTTATATCAGCTGGTGGATAATCCTGATCAGAGGCCATCGCAGGTACCTGAACCTCACTTAGCTAGTTGGGCATCGTCAAACCTAAACTGGAGCCTTATAACTGGGCCTTATTGGCCCTACCTATCTCAATAAACCTAGTTTTTTTAAAAATCCTACTAATCATTTTCTCTCTGCAGGAATGTGGAACATTACATAGAGATTATTCTCTTGATGTCCTCACACAGGAATTCCAGCACTATAACCTAGATATTCTAGGTTTGCAAGAGACCAGATGGACAGGTAAAGGTGAGATACTTAAAAATAACTTTAAATTTCTCTTTTCAGGGAGGGAGGATGGAAAGCATCTCCAAGGTGTAGGTTAGCTTTTCAGCAGACAGGCCAGTGATGCTCTTCTATGATATGAATGCATTAATGAAAAAGATTTCTTACAGCAAAATTTAAAACAAAAATTAAAGACTTGAATGTCTTTTGATATTATGCCCCCACAGAGGACTCTGATGAGAACGAGAAGGATATGTATTACAGCCAGCTTCAGGATATTTTGAATTCTGTGAAGGAGATATTTCTCTTGTGCTAGGTGACTTCAATGCTAAAGTTGGTACTGACTCTGACCTTTGGGCAGGAGTTTTAGGTCCCTTTGGCATTGGTAGTTCCAATGGCAATAGGGAACTCTGCTACAGGTAAGTAAACTTAATGGTTTACGAATAACTAACATGTACTACAAACACCAGAACATTTATAAATATACATGGGTTTCACCTGATGGATTGCACAGAATCATGATGAATTATATTTTAATTAACAGCAAATGGGCTAGTTCAGATAGGAATACCAGATAATACAGGGGAGTTGAAATTGGGTCTGACCATTACCTGGTCAAAAGTGCCTTGCAGCTGAAGCTTAAGAAATGTTATACTAAGGTTAAGAAAATTACCTTCAACACTGAAGGTCTGAAAGATCCAGATATAGCCAAAGCATGCATTGATAGGCTACTTAGTCATATGTCAATCATGGTTTGTTTACTGCTGAAATTTAGAAAGAATGAGATCAGTTTAAACAGGCTTTTCTTGAAACCAACAGTCCTCTTTTGGGTAAAAGGGAACAGAGGAAACAAAATTATTTGAGTGATAAGGCTATGGAACTTACTTCTGAAAGAAGGAAGTGCAGGTTTAATATGAATCAACACCCTACTAGTCCTAACAGAAGGATTTACAATGAGCTTAATAAACATGTAAAGGATCAGTTAACAGCTGATAAGAATCTTTGGCTTGATACCTTGGCTGATAAAGCAGAGGAAGCAGTTAGACAGCACAACAGCAGGGTCTATAATTTCTTCCAGATTCTTAATGATTTATGTGGGAAGAAACAGACAGGTACATAGGGATTGTGGAATAAACATGGCAAGGTGGTTGAAGGTGAGTATTCTGTGATGGCTAGGTAGGCTGAGCATTTCAGAGATGTTCTAAATAATGTGATTATTTCTACTCCCATTATTTATAATGAGGATAAATGCATTACTGACTTTTATGATGGCCCTATATCGCATTCCGAAGTCACATTGGCTATCTCTAAATTAAAACTGCAAAAATCCCAAGAGGTGGACAAAATCACCACTGAAATGCTTAGAACTGGGAACATTTGTGTTGTCACATGGCTGACTGAAATTTTGAATATTTTTTATGATAAAGGTTTGTTCCTAAAGATTTTACTAGAGCTATCATTGTCCCAATTTTTAAAAAAGGTGATCGCAGTTCTTGTGATAATTATAGGGAAATTAGTTTACTTTCTGTTCCAGGTAAAGTTCTTTGCATGATTATACTTAATAGAATTAAGAATTTGGTTGATGGACAACTGCATGATGAACAGTGTGGATTCAGAAGTAGTAGGGGATGTATTGATAAAATATTTTCACTTAGGCAGATTCTTGAGAAATATTTAGAGTTTCAGAAACCTGTGGTTGCTAGATTTATAGATTTCAAAAAGGCTTTTGATTTTGTTGATCGACATAATTTGTGGTTGATTGTTAGATCATATGGAATATCTAATAAGTTAGTTAGTGTAATGAGAGCTCTCTATAATAACACTGAGTTGTGTTTGAGAGTTGGTATGTCTTGCAGCAATTGGTTTAGCATTGCTAGTGGAGTTAGACAAGGGTGCATTCTGTCTCCTTTTCTCTTTAGTTTGGTTATTAATTATGTAATGTGAAATTTTTTGCAAGGGAAAGATTTTGGCCTTAAATGGTCTAGAGATTTCAAAATTTCTGATTTAGATTATGCAGATGATTTGGCCCTGTTGGCTATTGATGTTGATGAGATAAATTCATTCATTAGGGCTGTTGATTAGACATTCATTAGGGCTGTTGATGAGACTGGTAATAGAATAAGTCTGGTGATAAACAGAGAAAAAACTAAAGTGATGAAAATTGGTCAGGCAGATGGTGCTTAAGTTGCTTGAATGGCTGTACTATTGAGCAAGTGTCTCAGTTTAATTATCTTGGGAGATATGTAACAGATATTGGTGATGTGCGGCATGAGATTAACAGATGGATAAAAATTGCTGCCGGGAGTTTTAAGAATCTATGGAGAGTGTGGAGAAATATATATATACACTTAAAGACTAAAGTTGGACTGAATAAGAGTTTGGTTCTTTCTAAGATTAGTTATGGAGCGAAACATGGACCCTTTGTAAGCAGGATAACATGAAACTTGATGCCTTTGATTTTAGATCCTTATGCAGTATCTTGGGCATTAGGTGGTTTGACTTTGTAGGCAATGATGAGTTTAGAAGAAGGCGTCATCAACTTCTTTTGAGCAGCATATTGTGCAAAAAGAGACTGCGTTGGTTTGGCCATGTGGCTCGTATATATAGCTGCAGATTGGCAAAGAGGTTTATGAACAGTGTGCCTAAGGGTATCAGAAAAAGGGGGAGACCTAGTATGTAATGGGCAGACAATGTCAAACAGGACCTTGCTAGAATTGGCCAAGAATGGCCAAATGCAGCAGCTGTAGCTTAAAAGACACACGTCTGGAGAGAAAAATTACACAGTATTGTTGGATCTCCATCGCCTGCCTGCCCACCCGTCTGTCTGTCTGTCTGTCTTTCAGCAAATGTAAGTACTGTCCCAGAGAACAGTGAATGGTACATATAAGCTTCTATGACAGAAGTTATGGTTAGCATGCTTGACTACTGATCAAAGGAACCTAGGTTCAAGCCCCAGATAAGACATGGATGTTTGTGTCATTTTTCTGCTGAGGTCTCACCTTCCTCACACTTTCTACAATGGCATATTAAACTGACAGGCTCCGGTTAGATCTCTGTGGCAAGTAGCTGCTTGAGGGGATATTTATTTTTTTTTTTTAATCTCAAATATAGTACTAAGGAATGGTGATCCAAATAGTGGCAGGGAACAAACAACAATATTAAATTGAAAAGGTTAACACTATTTATTGAGCTCACACTATTGTATACAAATTTTTACGATACACACATAAAACATTTTCAATGGAAATTTCATTTTAAAACTAAATTTTTCTGTTGTGTAAGCAATGCTCATCTGTACTAATGTGCTGTCTATTGGAATTTGAATGGCATATAAACTGACAGGCTCCTGTCAGACCTCTGTGGCAAGCAGCTGCTTGAGGGGGTATTTATTTTTTATTTTTTTTTTATATATCCAAAATTTTACCCTACTTATTTCAAATTGACTTTACTCATTGAAAAAAATATTCTACTTCCTAACACTGGATAGAATATACAGTTAAAAAACATAACTAGTTACAACACAACTTTTACAAATATTAATTTTGCAATTGATAACTATGCAGCTGATTTAATTACAAAATGGCATTTTTACCTTCTGCTTTCAAATGTTTGCTGATTATATTCAAAGCACCTTGTACATCTGAAGTATCGTCTCCAATGCTAGTATTCAGATTTTCTAAGGCATTACTTAACTCTTCTGTAATAAATAATTGCAAATATATATGTTAACCAGACATTAAAATGGGCACTTTAAAACAGTGATTTTCAAAATTGTTGTTTACTGCTGAAATTGAGAAAGAATGAGATCAGTTTAAACAGGCTTTTCTTGAAACCAACAGTCCTCTTTTGGGTAAAAGGGAACAGAGGAAACAAAATTATTTAAGTGATAAGGCTTTGGAACTTACTTCTGAAAGAAGGAAGTGCAGGTTTAATATGAATCAACACCCTACTAGTCCTAACAGAAAGCATTACAATGAGCTTAATAAACATGCACACAGGGACTTAAAAAAACTTTAAATTTCTCTTTACAGGGAGGGAGGATGGAAAGCATCACCAAGGTGTGGGTCTGCTGCTCAGCAGACATACTAGTGATGCTCTTCTAGGATATGAGTGCATTAATAAAAGGTTTCTTACAGCAAAATTTCAGACAAGCATTAAAGACTTGAATGTTATCTACTGCTATGTCCCCACTGAGGATGCTGATGAGGATGAGAAGGATAGGTTTTACGGACAACTTCAGGAGGTGACTTCAATGCCAAAGTTGGTACTGACTCTGACCTTTGGGGAGGGGTGATAGACCCTTTTGGTATTAGTAGCTGCAATAGTAATGGGCAACGTCTCCTACAGGTAAGTAAGCTCAATGATTTCAGAATAACTAACACTTATTACAACACCACGACATACATAAGAACACATGGGTTTCACCTGATGGGCTGCATAAGAATATGATTGATTATATATTAATTAGCAGCAAATGGTCTAGTTCTGTTAGGAATACCAGGTCATATAGGGGAGCTGAAATTGGATCTGACCATTACCTTGTTAAAAGTGTCTTGCAACTTAAACTTAAAAAGTGTTGTGCTAGGGTTAAAAAATTTACTTTTAATACTGAAGTTCTGAAATACCCAGTTATAACCAATACTTACCATGATAGGTTAGTCATTATGACAGTTATGGTATGCTTACTACTGAAGTTGAGGAAGAATGGGATCATTTTAAACAGGCTTTTTTGGACACTAACAGTACTCTTTTAGGAAAAAAGGAGCAGAAGGGGCAGAATTATCTTAGTGATAAGGCACTAGAGCTTATTTTGGAAAGAAAGAACTGCATGAATGTCCTTAATCAATACCCTACTAGTCCTAATAGAAAGCATTACAGAGAGCTTAATAAACATGTAAAGGATCAGTTAGCTGCTGATAAGAATCTTTGACTTGATGGCTTGGCTGACAAAGCTGAGGAAACAGACAGCACAACAGCAGAGAGCTGTACCAGATAGTTAATGTTTTGTGTGGTAGAAAACAGACAGGCATACAGTTGGGTTGGGTTGTTTTACCTCTGAGCGGCACTTTTTTGCACACCATGGGCTAAATGGCCAGGTCACATGGACCCCGAAGGCTCAGAGAAGGTTGGGGGAGGGGACCCACTGGAACAGCTGTTGGGAGACAGATGGTAGCCTCCCGTCAAGGCCATCCAGCGTGTTCTTTAACGTGCACAGGGTATGGCTCTCTCCCTCACACGGGGCCACGGCTTAACGTCCCATCCGACAAACGGCGGCCTTTCCAAGGCCCATCGGTGTCCCCTACTGACCGTGGGCAGGGCGGGGAATTTTTGTGGAGGTAAATCTTAACGCTGACCCAGCTGGGACTCAAACCTGGGAACTACAGATTACGAGCCTGGCGCGCTACCAACTGAGCCACCCCCGCCCCCACAGGCATACAAGGATTGAAGGATAAACAAGGTAAAGTTATAGAAGGTGAAGATTCTGTAATGACTAGGTGGGCTGATCATTTCAGTGATGTTCTAAACAATGTGGTTAGTTCTACTCCCATTGTTCGTAATGATGATAAATGCATTGATGGCTTTAATGTTGGCCCTATAATACAATCTGAAGTTATTTTGGCTATTTCTAAACTTAAATTATATTAATCACCAGGGGTAGATGAAATTACTACGGAAATGCTTAGAGCTGGGAATGTTTCATTTACCACTTGGATGACAAATTTTGAATATCTTTTATGATAAAGGCATGGTTCCTAAGGATTTTACCAGAGCTATCGTTATCCCCATTTTCAAAAAAGGTGATTGCAGTTCTTGTGATAACTATAGGGATATCAGCCTACTCTCTGTTCCAGGTAAAGTTCTTTCCATGATTGTGCTTAATAGAATTAAGAATCTGGTTGACAGTCAATTGCATGATGAGCAATGTGGATTCAGAAGTGGTAGGGGATGTGTGGATCAGATATTTTCACTTAGGCAGATTCTTGAGAAATGTTTAGAGTCAGAAACCTTTGGTTGCTGTTTTCAAAAAGGCTTTCGACTCTGTTGTCGAAAGATGATTGATGATTTCAAAAAGGCTTTCGACTCTGTTGATCGTCATAATTTGTGGTTGATTGTGAGATCATATGGTATACCTGACAAGTTAGTTAACATAATGAAAGCTCTCTATAATAATACTGAGTCATGTGTGAGAGTTGGTAAGGCTTGTAGCAATTGGTTTAGCATTACTTCTGGTGTTCGACAAGGGTGCATTTTGTCTCCTTTTCTCTTTAGTTTGGTTATTGATTATGTTATGCGAAATTCACTTCAAGGAAAAGATTTTGGCCTTAAATGAACTGGAGATACGAAAATTTCTGATTTAGATTATGCAAATGATATTGATGAGATTAACTCTTTCATTCAAGCTGTTGATGAGACTGGTAGTAGAGTAGGTTTGGTTATAAACAGAGAGAAAACTAAAGTGATGAAAATTGGTCAGGCAGGTTGTGATTCAGTTCATCTGAATGGTTGCAGTCTTGAGCAGGTGTCACAGTTTAATTACCTTGGGAGCTATGTAACTGATACTGGTGATATGTGGCATGAGATTAACAGACGAATAGGGATTGCTGCCGGGACTTTTAAGAATCTATGGAGATTGTGGAGAAATAGGCGTATACATCTAAAAGACTAAAATTAGACTATAATAGTTTGGTTCTTTCTAGGGTTAGTTATGGTAGTGAAACTTGGACGCTGTGTAAACAAGATAACAGGAAACTAGATGCTTTTGATTCTAGATGCTTACATAGTATCTTGGGTATTAGGTGGTTTAACTTTGTAACTAATGATGAGGTTAGGCAAAGGAGTCGGCAACCTCCTTTAAACAGCATGTTGTGCAGAGAGAGAGACTGGTTTGGCCATGTTGCCCATAAGGATAATTATAGATTGGTGAATAGGGTTATGAACAGTGTGCCTAGAGGCCTCAGAAGGAAGGGGAAACCTAGGATGCGGTGGGCAGACAATGTCAAACAGGACCTTGTTAGAATTGTTGTGCAGTGGCTGGATGCAACAGATGTAGCTCAGGACAGATATGCTTGGAGAATTAAACTGCACGGTCTGGTTGGACCTCCTTAGCCCATGGCTGCTTGAGGATGAGGATGATGATGATGATAAATATAAACATGTGTATAAACACCTCAGTCTTTTCTTATGGGTTTGTTAGCTGATTTTATCACTAGAAATAAATCCGACAGACTAGTTCAAGATCCTATATTCAGTTTGTGCTCATTATTAAATCAAACTAACAACCTAATGTTGTTAACTCTTACATTGCCATGACTTTAAAATAGGTTCACGAAGCCTGCATATATGGTCATGAACAATAATATCAATCTTTAGTACCATAAAAAAAAATGCAAATTTTTTTAAAATATTAAAGTTTGAACTAACTTTTTTACTTATACATATTTATGTAAAATAGACATTTCAAAGTTCCTAAAAAATGCTATTTTTATTTATTCCTCAACTTGATGTCTCAAAAAATAAAAAGTCCTTTCTCTTCTCAAACTGCTATTAGCATAGCTCAGATGATGCCTTTGCTGTAGCTGCTGTTCTATATTTAGATCAGTCTCCACTATCTGGCTCAGAGATCCAACAAGTTAATTGAGTTATTTTGTAAACATCTGACCATCTGTGTTCTCAATAAAATGTCATATACCAAAGGAACATTATTTTTATTGGAGGTTTACAGTGATTTGCACAAAAACACAGCCATATGCATTTTTGCATCATTTTAGTATATTTTGCAACAAAAAACTATTTTAGCATTTCTAAATTATTTTTTATCTATTATCAGATATCTTTCATGAATGGAATGCAAAGAGAAAAATCTATATTTCTTTGATCATGCGATTGGCAATGTGATAGGAGAATGATATCAATTGGCAAACATCTGGCTTTGATTTCAAACTTAGTGCACATGTTAGGCTGTACAGATTGGATATTTCAGAAAGTATCAAAGCATTTTTGCATTTCCCTTTGCTGATGAAATATAGTTTTCAAAGTAATAAAATAGTGATGAACAAATACTCTATTATATATGGATACTAATCATAATGGATATTATTATCAAGTTGAACAGGAAAACCCATGAGTTTTTCTAAACTGCAATATCTCATTGACTCAGAATGATTCAGATGAATTCCAACTTTTCTCATATTCTGAACAAGGATATTCATTCACATATTCTGAACAAGGATATCAATTTGAACTACTTCTAGAATTATTCATATTGCTCCTCAAATATATACTGCAATTAGGAAGAATAATTATTTGCTAAGGAAATAAAAACATGAGGCATATGCAACTTAAAATGGCAGCTCACTTTAGGAAACATTTGATTCGGCATTATAATAAAAAATTTAATTTTTAAATGATAGAACCTTTTAGTATCATTTTTAATTAAATTGAAGTAGTTTTATAACTAGCATTAAAAATTTGTAAAATCTAAGTCGAGTTCAACTTTTCCATAGTAGTCAGTATATAAAACAAATTGATCTGAAAGGGTTTGATCTCAAATTTCAGAGATTAAAATAAACTATATTTACTTTGAAATATTTTTATTTCATTTCTTCAGAGCTCTTTATCCCTTTTCAGTTATTTATTTTTCAGCTTTTTCATTTAAATAATTTTGCTTTAAAGAAAAATAAATTTTTGTAACACTGCCACCATAATCTTCAAGTTTGTCGATCAGGACAAAATCAGCACTGTCTGCTGCTTGCATAAATGACCAAATAATTTGTAAAAAATAAATTACAAGATTTAAGTAATGATAGAAATATTATTAATTATATATATATATTAAGATAGTAAATACTTCAGAAAAAAAGGCAAAATTAATTTTTTTAAATTCTTTGTTGAATTTAAAATGCAAAAAATACAGTAAAACACTGCAATTTTCTTTAAAAAATGCTTATAAAATTTTACTTACCTGTCTTTTTTCTTAACTTTTGTCATTTTCTTAACCCCAATTAAATGTCCTTTCTTTTGTTACATAACATGGTCTATTTCTGCTTTTCTTCACTTTTTTTTTGCCTGAACACAGTTTGAAAAAAAGTCTGGCCACATGGTACAATTCAGTTTTTCAGACCTGACACAGTAAGGGTTAAAGACTGATAGAATGATAAAACAGAAGCATGAAAAGTTTTGTAAAATAGGCCTCAGCAAATCAAAATACTGATGGTCCCCAGCAGGATTGCATCTAGGAGTCCCCCCCCCCCCTCTCAAAAGTGCTAATAGCAGAACTAAGGTGAAAAAACTAATATATCATCATCATCAATCATCATCATCATCCTCAAGCAGCCATGGGCTACGAAGGTCCAACCAGACCGTGAATTTAGTTCTCCAAGCAAGTCTATCCTGAGCTACATCTACTGCATCTGGCCACTGCACACCAATTCTAACAAGGTCTTGTTTGACATTGTCTGCCCACTGCATCCTAGGTCTCCCCTTCTTTCTGAGGCCTTTAGGCACACTGTTCATAACCCTATTCGCCAATCTATAATTATTCATACGGGCAACATGGCCAAACCAACGGAGTCTCTCTCTGCACAATATGCTGCTTAAAGGAGGTTGCAAACTCCTTTGCCTAATCTCATCATTAGTTACAAAGCTGAACCACCTAATGCCCAAGATACTGCGTAAGCATCTGGAATCAAAAGCATCTAGTTTCCTGTTATCTTGTTTACAAAGTGTCCAAGTTTCACTACCATAACTAACCCTAGAAAGAACCAAACTATTATACAGTCTAATTTTAGTCTTTAGGTGTATACGCCTATTTCTCCACACTCTCCATAGGTTCTTAAAAGTCCCGGCAGCAATCCCTATTCGTCTGTTAATCTCATGCCGCACATCACCATTATCTGTTACATAGCTCCCAAGATAATTAAACTGTGACACTTGCTCAAGACTGCAACCATTCAGATTAACTGAATCACAGCCTGCCTGACCAATTTTCATCACTTTAGTTTTCTCTCTGTTTATAACCAAACCTACTCTACTACCAGTCTCATCAAGAGCTCGAATGAAAGAGTTCATCTCATCAACATCATTTGCCAAAAGGGCTAAATCATCAGCATAATCTAAATCAGAAATTTTCGTATCTCCAGCCCATTTAAGGCCAAAATCTTTCCCTTGAAGTGAATTTCGCATAACATAATCAATAATCAAGCTAAAGAGAAAAGGAGACAAAATGCACCCTTGTCGAACACCAGAAGTAATGATAAACCAATTGCTACAAGCCTTACCAACTCTCACACACGACTCAGTGTTATTATAGAGAGCTTTCATAATGTTAACTAACTTGTCTGGTATACCATATGATCTCACAATCAACCACAAATTATGACGATCAACAGAGTCGAAAGCCTTTTTGAAATCAACATAGCTAGCAACCAAAGGTTTCTGAAACTCTAAACATTTCTCAAGAATCTGCCTAAGTGAAAATATCTGATCCACACATCCCCTACCACTTCTGAATCCACATTGCTCATCACGCAATTGACTGTCAACCAGATTCTTAATTCTATTAAGCACAATCATGGAAAGAACTTTACCTGGAACAGAGAGTAGGCTGATACCCCTATAGTTATCACAAGAACTGCTATCACCTTTTTTGAAAATAGGGATAACAATAGCTCTGGTAAAATCCTTAGGAACCATGCCTTTATCATAAAAGATATTCAGAATTTCAGTCATCCAAGTGGTAACCGAAACATTCCAAGCTCTAAGCATTTCCGTAGTAATTTCATCTACCCCTGGGGATTTATGAAGTTTAAGTTTAGAAACAGCCAAAATAACTTCAGATTGTGTTATAGGTCCAACATTAAAGCCACCAATGCATCTATCGTCATTGCAAACAATGGGAGTAGAACTAACTTCATTGTTTAGAACATCACTGAAATGCTCAGCCCACCTAGCCATGACAGAATCTTCCCCTTCTATAACCTTACCTTGTTTATCCTTCAATCCTTGTATGCCTGTCAGTTTTCTACCACACAAAACATTAACTATCTGGTACAGCTCTCTGCTGTTGTGCTGTCTAACTGCTTCCTCGGCTTTGTCAGCCAAACCATCAAGCCAAAGATTCTTATCAGCAGCTAACTGATCCTTTACAAGTTTATTAAGGTCTCTGTAATGCTTTCTATTAGGACTAGTAGGGTATTGATTAAGGGCATTCCTGCAGTTCTTTCTTTCCGAAATAAGCTCAAGTGCCTTATCACTCAGATAATTTTGCCTCTTCTGCTCCTTTTTCCCTAAAAGAGTACTGTTAGTGTCCAAAAAAGCCTGTTTAAAATGATCCCATTCTTCCTCAACTTCAGTAAGCAAACCATGACTGTCATAATGACTAAGTAACCTATCATGGTAAGCTTTGGCTATAACTGGATCTTTCAGAGCTTCAGTATTAAAAGTAAATTTTTTAACCCTAGCACAACACTTTTTAAGTTTAAGTTGCAACACACTTTTAACATGGTAATGGTCAGATCCAATTTCAGCTCCCCTATATGCCCTGGTATTCCTAACAGAACTAGCCCATTTGCTGTTAATTAATATGTAATCAATCATATTCTTATGCAGCCCATCAGGTGAAACCCATGTGTACTTATGTATGCCGCAGTGTTTGTAATAAATGTTAGTTATTCTGAATCCATTGAGTTTACTTACCTGTAGGAGACGTTGCCCATTGCCATTGCAGCTACCAATACCAAAAGGGCCTATTACTCCTCCCCAAAGGGCAGAGTCAGTACCAACTTTGGCATTGAAGTCACCAAGAACAAGGGTAATATCTCCTTTCTTGACAGAATTCAAAATATCCTGAAGTTGTTCATAAAACCTATCCTTCTGATCCTCATCGGCATCCTCAGTGGGGGCATAACAGCAGATAACATTCAAGTCTTTAACGCTTGTCTGAAATTTTGCTGTAAGAAACCTTTCATTAATGCACTCATATCCTAGAAGAGCATCGCTAGCGTGTCTGCTGGGAAGCAGACCCACACCTTGGTGATGCTTATTGTCGTCCCGCCCTGAAAAGAGAAATTTAAGATTATTTTTAAGAATCTGACCTTTATCTGTCCATCTGGTCTCTTGCAAGCCGAGAATATCTAAACTATAACGGTGGAATTCTTGTGTGAGGACATCAAGAGAAAAAGCTCTGTGCAGAGTCCTCACATTCCAACTACCTATGGAGAGAAAATGGTTAGTGGGATGTTTAAAGAAACTATGTTTATTGAGAGAGGGAATGCCGACAATATCAAACAGCCCCCTAATCGCAGACATGGGGCAAAGACCCGTTCCCCCACTACTAAAGGCTGAAGCCATCTACACTGGAAGACTTCCTCCAATGTAGAATTTGACGATGCCAATAGAAGCAAAGAGTTCAGGTGCCTGCGATGACTTCTGCTCAGGATTATCCACCAGCTGATAAACATATCCTGTGAATCTATTCACTTGGGGCTGTCAACCCACAAACAAACAGAAAACACAGCGGAAGATTTTCCCTCCACAGAAGCCCACCAGTGCAGCAAAATCAGGATCCATAATCAAGCTCAGAGCCATATATCTGTCCAGTCCAGTAGGTTTATATGGTCAGCACCAGGACCCTGTGTGGTTGACCATTCCTCAGCAGGGTAGAAAAAAAAGAAAAGTAGCCATAGTTGTCCAGATCAGTAGGCCACACTAATCTGGCAGCCCTCCCCTTCCGTTCACTTCCACAAGAGAGTATCTCTTCTGAAAGTTACTAACGGTCCGCACCACGAGAAGGCGGGGTCGGACCGTTAATACATTAGCAAATTATTTGAAAAATATGGGTAAAGTCCACTAAAATAGAGAAGAAAGTTTTATACTGAAACAGCAATTTGAATCAATTTTAGGACCCCACTAATTATTTTTTACATCCAAGCCTGATCCCAGTAACTCTCTACATTGGGCTGTTTACTTCTGAGTAGCACTTTTGTTTATGCTTTTTTCTCTATAAAAAATAAAAAATAAATACCCCCTCAAGCAGCTGCTTGCCACAGAGGTCTGACAGGAGCCTGTTAGTTTACATGCCACAGTAGGAGATCTGAGAGGATGGCAGGACCTCAGCAGAAAAATGACACACACATCCATGCCTAATCCGGGGCTTGAACCCAGGTCCCTTAGATCAGTAGCCAAGCGTGCTAACCACTCGGCCACGGGACGGCATTTTTCTCTATATAGCAAGAATATTCAAGGCCAGCTAAACAGGAAGACACATGTAGATGGGAAAAAAATTATTTGTCATTCCAAAAATAAACATAAATAGGGGTGACCCTGCACATTTTCTCAAGAATGTACAGGACTTCTTGCACAGAGGGCCATGACTAAATGTTTTGTCCAAGTTTAACAAACTTCTTCACAGGGGAGGAGGGGAGAGGCAGACTGTATATTAGTGGTGAACACCTCAATCAAACAGAGTGGGGTCTCAAATCTGGGAACAAGTGACAAACCTTATGCACTACTTACTTATCACCCCCCCCCCCCACATCAATGTGTCAGGATAACCAGAAAAATGAGTAAATGTATTTAATACTACCTCAGAATAGTGTTTTCAAAAGCATTGCAGGAAAATGTCAGTAAATGATAAACTAATATTTTATTCCCTTTCGATAAATAAATTTCTTGTTAAGATATTGTATAACTAACGTTTTATACTGACCTGTTTTGCATTCACAACTGTTTAATGCAAATTTTGTGTACAGATCTGAACCCAGCATTATTATTTTATGTAACTTTTAGTAATATGTGATTTTACAATTGGATGTTTTCAAGTAAAGGCTTTAAATTTTTTGTTTCATTGTTATTCATACAGGAAACTACAGGAAACTTTGGTTATTTCATGTAATTTCCTAAAATACATTTCATAATACCCACAACAGTTAGCATTGTTTCAATATATTTCACAATTTTACTTCATGAATTAATGAATTAATTTTACTATTAGGAAAAAAACAGAGGCCTATTTTTGATTTTATTTGTAATTTCAGTTTCTGAAACGCAAATTAGCTTTTATTATTAATATATTAAATAAAACTTGTCATGGACCGACTGTAATCTGTCATTAGCAACTTCTATAGAGAAAACTAGTGGAGTGTCTCAGCAGAAAGGTATAAGATTTTCCCTTCTTATCTGAAATACATCTTGTAACTCATTATAATAACAATCAATCTAAGGCATCTAAAAGCGTATGTTAGCTTACTCTAAAAAAACAGTTTCTCAGCAACTAAATTAAGAGATGAAATTTATTCTGTCTCATATTAATCATCAAATATGATATTATATATTTAAAATTAGAATTCCAAGAAAAAAATCTTACCCATGATGAAAGTCCGACTTAAAAATAACTGTATACGAGTGGAAATTGAAACCAGCACTGTAGACTACTTTTTTACCATATACAAAATTTCGTCTTTGAAACATAAAATCTAATCCTCATTAAAACCTTTTTTTGACAGCTATTATATCAGTTGCCATTCCTGTCTGGTTAACATTAACGTAGATATAGTAAGGGGAACTGGCAACAAGCCCAGACTCTCAGGCTACCCTCTTAGCGATCGTCATTTTGTTGGCAAAGAATTCTCTCAAGCAATTACTATTCATTGAATAAGTAAAATGCATAAGACTTGTCACCTGTTCCCAAATTTGAGACCTTAAGTATTATTAAATCTACATTAAAATTAAAATATCCAATAGCAGATCAATCAGAATAATGCTGGAACAAAGGAACTGTTATTCACTATCATTTTTAAGGGTTTACTATTGTTTCTTATTTAAACTTTGATTGAATGATGAAATTTTTCAAAGAAATTGATTCACATCATTTCTTTAAAGAAAATCTAATTCTTTGCTTTGTCAGCTATTCAAATTTTGATGCTTTGAATCTTTACAGCAGAGTAATAGTAGTGAAGGGGACATAAAATCCCCCAATGGTAAAGAGACTAGCCAAATTGGAGCAGTGTTGGGGGAGGTCAACCATCAATGGTAGAGGAACTAGACAAATTAAAATAATTAAACACAGCAGAGTGGATTAAATGCATCAGTGGTAGAGAGAGGAAGTTATGAACAAATAGAACACTTTGCATTGTCTTATAATACAGGATGTTTCCAAAAGAAAAAAAGATTCCTATGAACATTGGGCCAGTAACACTTCGGAGTTATACCACATTTTGAGAGTGTAAGTGAGAACGTCTGCCAAGAGGTACGATAGTAGATAAATTTACATCGTATGCATGTAAATATACGCAAATGTTGGTCAAAATCCCACCAGTTCTTCGAGATTACGTAAAGTGACAAGGTAGTTGTTTGAAGTTACTTGTAAGGGAATTAGTAGTCTTGTTGTTATTGTCGATCCACGTGTTATTCCTTACCTTGATGATGCCTAATCAGTTCTCCAACGCTGAAATGGCAGATATTCAATTCATATATGGACGAACGAATGGAAACTGCAGCGGAACTGAGAGTCTCTACAGGATAACTTTCCCACACCGACGATGTCCAGTCAGGGATACTTTTACATCAGTCCATCAGTGTCTTCGATAAACAGGATTCTTTTCGCTTGTTACTGCAAATTGAGGGTGGGCTGGCCAGACGTGTCCGAGCACCTGCTTTAGAGGAGCAGGTGTAGGACATGGTCGCAGAGGATCCCGGGATTAGCACGAGAAGTGTAGCAGAAGACATAGATGTTTCACACTCAACTGTATGGAGAATTCGTCGTCAGGATCAACTCAACCCATATTACATGCAAAGAGTACAGTACAGAGAGTCACCAGCTGATTTCATCCATGAGTCTAGTCGGGTTTTCACAATAGCTCCTGCAACAGTGTAATTGCTACCTGGTTTGTTCTATTCTTTTCTTTTTTTTCCTTTTCACCATACAGAGGATAGACCGTGCTCTCTGTCATCGCAATGAACCGGTGTGAAGCTAAGATCTGCCGGCTAGAATCATCACCGTGCAGCCAAAACAAAGACATGTAGAAATAAAAGTTTGTTGAAGTGTACTCGTTTCAACTAATGTTGCTTTATTGTACTGCGATTTAAGATACTTGTAAAATATTTTCTCCCCATTACTTCATCAGCTGTGAAGTTTCTAAACTGTCCAATATGTTAATAGTAAATAAACAGATTACGAGATCTGAAATTTACTCTGTCACATTATCTCATAAAAAGCTTTCTTTTTGAAGTTATAGAGCTTCGTAGTTAGCTTCCATAGTTAAACCCATAGTTAAATACTGATAAGTGCTAATGAACAACAGTAAATAATTAGTTAACCAACTAAAGTTCATAATAAAGAAATTAGCAGTGAAATCGCGAAGTGATATTCAAAAAGTAGAGTGGGGGGGGGGGGGGGGGTCCGTAGCCAAATGGTTAGCATGCTTGGCTACTGATCAAAGGGACCTGGGTTCGAAACCCGGGTAAGGCATGTGTGTCTGTGTTGTATTTCTGCTGGGGTCCCACCATTCTTACAGACCTACTGTGGCATATTAATCTGGCTGGTTCCTCTCAGACTTCTGTGGCAAGCAGCTGCTTGAGGGGATATTTATTTTTTTTATTTTATTATAGAGTGGGGGGCGGAGGAACCGATTTTCCCTTCGTCGCGACAGATTTCAGATCGACGTGCTGTGGGAAAATTTGACAGAGACCAAGACAAAAACCGCTGGCTCGCCGCTACCGAGGGAGACACGTGGAATCCCGAATATTGTCTCCTTCAACTACAAGGATTAAAAATAAAATGTTAATGTGATTAATAATCCACCAATGAACATCTTAATATCATCATGAATCATGAATTAATGATATCATGATGTGGTTAGATCTCATTAAAGAGCGTAGAACAGTAGCAATTTTTCTCACTAGTAAGTTAACTGGGACGGATGCCATATGGAAGTGCAGTAGATTAAAAGGGTTTAAAAGTGAGGGAATTACTGCAGAAAAGCACAGTGTAGCACGTGTCGTGTGATGTTTCATATGATCTAAATTTAAGTCCTATTTTATTAATCAAACATAAATTAACATTATAAAACAATAATTCACCATAAATTAATTACTAATCGAACAGTTAGGTTCATTAAATGATACAGAGCGAAATAAAGGTCAAATAGCTAACAATTTACCTTGTGCAACAGCTGCTGGAGGATAAGTGATTCATTTATATTTATTTTTTGCATGCTATAGAGCTGATTTTCTGAAAGTTACTTGGGAAATTAATGGCACAATATGTATAACAATTTTGAATAAAAATTCTTTGAACGAATAAATAAAGTGAGTGAAATTCGTAAGTTGAACACGATATCTCTATAGCAGTGGTTCTCAACCTTTTATGCTTCACATACCCCCTGGAAATGTGTATGTAACTGGCATACCCCTTATATAGATAGATAAAACTATAATTACAGTATAATAATGCCAACTTAGGGACTTTGTTACTAGATCTAGCGACCTTTGAGCTCTCACGGCACACCCCAAAAAATTTTACTGCGTACCCGACGTTGAGATCCCCTGCTCTATAGGATTGAGCTACAATAAACTGTCTTCTTGATTCTGGTCAGCTGCCATTGCCATGCGCATGATCCAATGCCTTGCCAGTCATCAAATGGCGTGTGCAATCCATGCTGGTGTAAACTGGCCTTAACATGTGAACCACAACAAAAGTGTTGCCAGGCGCACTCTGTCTTATCCATGGTCGATGTTACGAATCGCAATTTACCAGAAACGGAATTGTGAATTTCACAACATTCACCACTGGGCATGAGAAAAACATTTTGAAATCACCTAGTCTCAACATCAACAGAGGTTTATATGTCAATGCTTGACTAGCATTATTGTTTACTACTTAATCAGTCCATTTTTCCTGCACCAATGCTCAAAGGCCAGCAACATACGAATCTGTACAAGGAGCAACTCCATTCCATTAGCAACACACAGCCACGTGTTGTTCGTGCCCTGTGGAGTTCCAGCACATTCAACGTTGTCATTTGAGAACATCTCAATCGTTTGAATCATTCCCATTGGATTGGTAGAGGTGGACTATCATATGGCCTTCATGCTCTCTGGATTTGAATCCACTGGATTTCTTGTTATGGGGACACGTTAAGGCTGATATTTATGGCACCCCAATTCCTAAATGCTAGCTTTCACCGAGTGGATTGTTGCCAGATAATTCAAAACACTCCAGGACGTTTTAAAGTCTTCAACAATCGATGAGAAAATGCTATGAGATGTATACAGCAATGGTCTAACTAGGGGTGGGGGGTGAGGGTCAGGTGCGGTAGTTTCTCTGGGTACCACAATCCAGAGGGTGGCAAAATAACCTTTGACAAGAAAAAGTTTTCTTTTTTTTTTCAGTTTACCCATTTTGAGGATTTTGCAATTGTTTCCCATTTGCTGTCCTCAGTTCAAAAAGAAGCAAAATCCACACACTACAGTGCACTGGACTGTAGAGGTGACAATAACAGTCACTCGCCTCTGCCAGAAAATTACCTAGTTACGCCATTTTGTATTACTGCTCAGGGAGACCATTTCGAAAACTTGTTCTGATGAAGACTTACATAACTGTTCTCATCAATCACTTACAGTGTGCTGTAATAACTGGAATAAAAACTAAATAACCTCACAGGCTTTCTCACTTGCACTCTCAAAATGTACTATAACTCGGGAGAAAAGCGTTTCTGTCCCAATTTCGTAGGAATCTCTTTCATCGCTATGCTCAATAAAACACATTAAGAAAGTTTGATTGATCCTTTTAGAAACTACCTGTATACCACTAGCGGTATTAAATTCGAGAAACAACTTTCTTTTATGATAATAAAATTTTTATCCAATTCTACAAAAAAAATGCATTTCATGCGATTAAAATTAAAGCTAATAATCTAGAAATCAATACAATAGGGATTTAAAAATTTCCAGGAATATTTTTGATTTAATCTTTTGCTGAGATATCATCTACAACATATTTACATTAGATGCAACATATTATGTTTTCCTTTCATCTTTCTGATTAAAAGGAAACAAGCTAAAAAAGTGCTAATTGACAGACATTCTTTGTTTAAAATAATTATGACCTTATTGAAAGTTTTTATGTCCCAAATTTGCCAACTTTGAGATTGATCTCCACGTACCCTCAGTGTGAAAGGGGACACTGAGAAGCTCGGAGAAACCATTGTCTATCAAATGGAATATTAAGTCATAGTCCTATGTACAGGAAAGCTACACACTTTGCAGGTTAAAGAACATGCTGGGAAGCCTTGATGGGAGATTTCCATCTGTCTCCTAATAGCTCTCCAGTGGTTTCCTTTCCTACAGTCTTCTTTGAGTCCCTGTCGTAATTGTGACTTAGTCATTTAGCCCATTATTTGCAAAAAAAGTGGCATTCAGAGGCAAAACAACCCAATCAATTTGTACATATCAGGACAGAATATACGGGTGGGGCAATGGAGCCTTGTCCACCTCCTTCAAAATACTAAACCTATATATATTAAGCACATTTTTTAAAACAAATCTGTTTACAAGACGTTGAAATGGAGAGAAAATTTTCATACTGCAACGGCGATCCAATTACTTGCTCCTCTCACCCTGGTTTTCTATCACTAAATGAAAGTTATTGAATCTTGCCAAAATTTTCATTATTTCTACTCAAAATCCATTATTATTGATAAATTGAATTATGGCAATTTTAATCAAACCTTATATGAAAAAAAAAATCAATCATATACAATTCTTCTTCAGGGTTGGGTTGTTTTACCTCTGAGTGGCACTTTTTTGCACACCATGGGCTAAATGGCCAGGTCACAAGGACCCCGAAGACTCAGAGAAGGTTGGGGGAGGGGACCCACTGGAACAGCTGTTGGGAGACAGATGGTAGCCTCCCGTCAAGGCCATCCAGCATGTTCTTTAACGTGCACAGGGTATGGCTCTCCCACACACGGGGCACGGCTTAACATCCCATCCGACGGACAGCGGCCTTTCCAAGCCCATCGGTGTCCCCTACTGACCGTGGGCAGGGCAGGGAATTTTGAGGAGATAAATCGCAACGCTGACCCAGCTGGGACTCGAACCTGGGAACTACAGATTACGAGCCTGGCGTCTTCTTCAGGGTATTGGAAACAAGTAAGCTTTCTTCTATGAACTTGTAAAAAGAATGCACTCTAAAGTTTCAGAACTTGGATTTGTAAAAGAATGTATTCTGAAATTTCAGATTTAAATTAAAATAAATGCAAATACCATATGCGCTTTAATGAAGTACATCAATGAAAATTTTGATTACTAAACAAAAACATATCAAAAGATTTTTAGACATACATGTTAATGAAGTAGAAGGTGGCATTTCAATTCTCAATATCAAGTATCTCCTTCAATTTAAATCATAATATCACATTCATATTTAAGCATTGGACTCATTAGTGCATGAAACCCAAAGAAATGGAGAATTCTGTTTAAAACAATGAAGGTTTGCAAACCGAATTGAAATTCAGAATTTATAGTAGCATAAATGCAAGAGTTAGATGTTTCCATTGTTACATAATTTATTTTTGATTAATTTTATAAACTTAGTAGTGAAATATAATTCTTGCTATTCGCCTTGAAGGGCGATTTGTACTGTTCAGTTCAATACCGAACTGGCAGACATAATATAAATATCGCAAATCGTCAACTTTTTGTAGAGTAGAATCGTTTTGTTACTAGGGTTTTTGAATAGCGCAATATGGCAGCTGCACAATAACTCTAGTATCAACCTTAAATTCTTAGGGTATTCCCTCGATTTGGTAGGTTTGACACAAAAATTGCTGACAGAGAAATGTTTGTTTTTGTTTTAAAACAGAAAAATCCAGCTTTATGAGAGAGAAATTTACTAGTAATTCATTGTAATATATTGTTGCTTTGCAACAAGTGACGGGTGATCTTTAATTGTTGTAAAATCTTCAATTGTTGCAATTGACGACTCTTCAATTGCTCTAAGACAACAGAACATTATCGGTGAAATGTTGTTATTGAATTTTCTCTTCAAAGATGAAGTCGATGATGAAACATAAGCGAACTGTCCTAACACGAACGGATAATCAAATTCTGTCATGTTATCCCAATAGAGAAGACATATAAAGGATCAGAGAATAGTAGCAAAACAATACAAAGGTGAATGCATTCTCAGGGGTTTGAATACAGCTTTCTCTAATACGACTAAAGAGGCATGTCACTTTATCATTTTGCTGTCGGACCCACGGAGGTATGAATGAGAGGAGACGCCCTAACGCGCTTTCCCTGTAGAAGGTCATGATGCTGACGCAAAAGGGCGGTAGCCATGTTATTGCTTCCAAAACAAACCGTCTGCCGCTGCAATCAAGCCTACTTTTCACGTGCTATACTCAGTTTTACTGTGCTTATATAAGGGAAGATTATTTTTTTACGACTAAGAGAAAGCCTATTTAAGCGATTTGGAATTATATTGCTTTTTTAATGCAATGAATATTTCCATACAGAATTACTGTATAGCAGAACTATTTATGTATTTCGTTGAATACGACAATAACAAACAATTACAAGATTTTAAAAGTTTATTTATACTGCACTGATAACAGTAGAAAACATTTTATGGATAAAACATAAAAGTTATATGCAATAGCAGCATTTAAACCGCAAAAAATCACATTTGTAAGATTCAGAAAATAGCTATTTTATGTTAAAAAAATTCTGATTCCACAAAAATAAAAAAATTTGCCTAACAAAACTAAATAAAGCCAATAGTGTAAGAGCCAAAATGGTAGATTTTAAAAACACTTTAAACTTTGGTGGAGAAATCATGTATAACACACCTACATTAAAATGCTTTCCAGTGATTTTTCACAATAGTAAAATATTCAACTCCAAAAATATGTTAATAAGTTATGACACCCACTATTAAGACAATTATGAGTGTGCTGAATTTTCATTTTGACTTCAAAGTCAACAGATAGCTCTGGATTTACTATTTATTGATCAATTAATTCTTCTGCTTTATTCCGAGAATTTTTCGGTTAACTGTTTCGTTTTCTGACAACAAAGTGCAGAAAGTGATGCAAATTAACTTAAGACTATGATTTACAACATTTAGTTATAACTTTTTAAATTTTAACTGCTGGAAGTCACTTGTACCCTAGTTTGTATTACATCATTATTAAAAATCCTAATTTGCAGTTATACTATTCATATTCACTGTTCTGATTGTAGCAATATGTGTGTTGTTTTGATATAAAGCCCCAAGATCTCAGGGCTCTCATGTCTAATCAATACTTAAAGGTTACATAAGTAACCTTTAAGTATTGACTAGACATTTTTAAAACTTTGCACTGACTTTGTTTAAAATTTTCTAATATTTCAGATAATGGATAAAGGTACAATCACATCTATCCAAGATATTTCTTCATAGATGAGGAACTTAACATCTTCTACAGACAAAGTTTGTCATCATCAAAATTCTTTGTTTTGTGATATAGTCAAAATTCATGAAACTAATCAAACAGAAACATTAGCAAAACTGTTATCTATAATGCTTCTCATCTCTCTTTATTTAATGGAAAGCTGAAATAAAAGATAATTTCTATGTATTGGCTGACAGTGCATTTTAGTTTTCAATGCAAAAAATAAAGCATCTTTTCAAGAAATTTATTTAAAAAAACAGTACCGAACAGTAAACCATAGAATTAAGTTTGAAATAAATATGTCAAATTTGTAACACACCTCTAAACTCGTAAAAGGAAAAAAAAATCTCTGATGTGATGTCACTCTCGATTTTTTGAGGTAGCTACACCCCTGAATTTGTGCTTATTTATAAATATATTGCTGTTGCTAATATAAGAAGTAAAAAACAAGAACTAAAAAATATATATATGCAAAAAAAAACTAGCTAACAATCCAAAAAAAAAACTCCACAAATGGTGGCTCGAACCCACCAGCTCTGTCTCTGTACTCTCAGCTTCACATCTCTCCCCCATCTCATGCTCATTCTCCTCCCTCAGCCAGAGTTAACAATCAATACAAAATACACAATTATTACAATCTCTCTCTCTCAAAAAAAAATCCCATAACGATTGAAATACATCCTTCCTCAGCCACAAAGGAAAAATCCGAAATAATATCTGAAAAAACTATAAAAAAAAAGCAACTAAAAATTGTACTAAGCAAAAATAATAAAAAAAAGAAAAGAAAAAATATATCCACAGGGTGAAGGGAATATAATATCCATTAAAAAAAAAGGCACTGTTCCAGACAGTGGCTCGAAACCAACATCTCAGTGCCTGACTCCTCAGTCTCTCATATATCCCTTTATGTACGCCTAACCTACCCCTCAACCAAAGTAAAAATGAAATAACTACAAGCAATACACTCGCTCTATTTAAAATCCATACAGAATTAAATAAATTCAGTATTCACCTTAAAAGGGAAAATTTGAACCCTATCAAAAGAATTTACGAAAAGGAGAAAAGCATTACACTCTCCTCTCCTCTTTTAACTAAAATTATTTAAACAATTTCAAAAATTTTCTCCTTAACTAATGATCATTTTCACTCACCTATGACAATTGACACCAGACACATTAAGTTAATCTAAAAAGAAATTCTAAAAGATAAGAATTCTCCAAGAAAAAAGGGGGCATTTAAACAAAACCCTTAAATGCTATCCAAATTAAAAAAAAGAAAGATTATATTTCTCATCTTATGAAAATACTTTATTGTAATTCACTTTTCCCTTTTCACAATGAACTTATTAAATCAGTAACAGAGAGGAATTTAAACACTGCAACATTTAAACAAAATAATAATATCTAATACTTCCACCTAAAATAAAATAAAAAACAAAAAAGAAACTCGCTGATATTTTAATCACCTCTATTTAAAAGTATGTAAATTCATCATCCATTAAATAGAATACAGACTAATATTCAATTGCAGCAAACAAATTTTTTTAACTGAGAAAGCTTGCAGAAGGAATTCTCAAATAAGCATAACGTAAAATCAATCAATCAATCAATCAATATAAGAAGTACATTTTGACATTTATCACTGAGTACAATCCTAAGAAAATGAAAAAAATCTGTTGAAGAATCGAGGTTTGTAACTCGAAATAAAACTGATTTCATAGCGGCGTAATCAGAACGTAAAGATACTTGTATCATTATATAATTGATTAAACTTTATAAAAATGACAAACTGACCGATGAAAGGCAATTCCTGGTATCTTTTTTAAAGGGCGATTAGTGCATCCAAAACGCTGAATAAATTAACATAACACAAATATCGTATAAAATCAATTTTTTATAGCGCAAGACATATTCCAACACTACTGATCAATGTTTTGAATAGAACAACATGGTTGCCGCGCAGTCGCTGTAGCATCATTTTCAAGTGCTTAGGGCCCCTCCTCTTTCCTCCTACCTCCATGGTCAGACCTATCAGAAGCTGAAATACACCGTAACTGTGAGTATTGACATTGCATAATGTGGTTTACTTGTGATGTGGATTGAAATTAAATGGATTCGTTGAATTGCTTTTAAGAAATTGTTCTCAGTCCTACTTCAGGTATTAACTGTAATTAGAAAGCTCTTTTACGATTTGTTTATAAGTATCACAACTTTATCTGTATGGATAACTTGGGGAGATATAGTGATAACGATCTATTTAAATATGAATTTAAATATTTTAAACGGAAGAAACCGAAGCCAGATCTTTCTGATGTAATAGATTTGATAATTATGCCAATTTTAACAATATAAGAAAAATCGAAAAATCTGATTTGGACGTGCAAAAAAATTTTGCGGGTGAAAATGACAGTGAAAGTTCTATTTGCACTGTTTGTGAATATCTTGGACTTCAGAACCACAACAGTTGGAATATTTATTCTGTAACAGATAAAGAAGGGTTTTTGTTTATTAGAAATCCTTTTCTGAAAAGTGGTCAACAGATGTGGATAACAAAATGTATTGAAAGCTATCCGAAAAAGCCAAATAAAACAAATTTAGATGCTCACTTCGGTATCAATGATGATATATGGACTAGAAAGTGGAGTGAAAGCTCAGAAAAAGTAGGGTACATGTCAAAACTTCGTTGGACAACCCTTGGTTATCATCATAATTGGGATACGAAAGTATATTCACATAACTCTTATTCAGAGTTTCCAGTTTGCCTTAAAGAACTTTCTCAACATACAGCAGCAGTGATTGGATTTTCAGAGTATCAACCAGAAGCAGCAATAGTAAACTATTATAAGTTAGACTCAAGCTTAGGAGGACATATTGATAATTCAGAAATTGATCAAACTGCACCATTATTGTCATTTAGTTTTGGGCAGACTGCTGTATTTTTACTAGGTTGTAAAAATAAGTGTGAGAGACCTATATCCATGTTTATAAGAAGTGGAGATATTATGATTATGTCTGGCTCATGCAGACTTGTGTATCATGCAATGCCACTTATCATTCAGGATGATGTGTCTGAAAGATATAATCTTGATGCAAGTGATCAATGGCATCATACTGCTGAGTACTTAAATGTTGCCAGAATTAATGTAAATGTGCGACAGGTATTTCCTAACGATAGTTAGAAATGTTAATGGAAAAAAAATATTACCATTCAGTAACTGATGAAATGATTTCTTATGTTTTTTACATTGAAATGAGTGGTTCTCTGAGATTGCATATCTCCCTTTCTGTTATCTACACCATGGAATTTCAGCTTTAAAGCCTGTCTATTTAAATTTTGGGAAAGTCATTTTTATTCATGTATTTTATAGTACATATATAATTTATTTATATGATATTAAATATATTTTATGAATTCACACAACACATCATATTAATTAGATGAAAGAGCTAAACTGCAAGCATTGATTTTGTTTTTATAAAAGAAAAAAGGGCTGGTAATCATATTTTGAGTTAATTTGACAACTTTATCACCCTGCTTCTTGCACACCTTCACCTATTCGCTATTAAATATGTAATAAACTTTTGAAAAAATATGAGATGGAAAAAAATTAATGTGAAATCACGAAGAAAGATATCACTCTGAAGACATCAATCAATTTTAAAGGAAAGAATATTTCCTCTAAAATCGATCAACATCTTCAGAGTGATATCTTCCTTCATAATTGAACAAATACATTGGAAAATCTTTTCAACTTAATGAATTTGAAATCTTTAATTCTCTATGACACTGTTAGACGGAGAACTCTGTAATTATGTTATTCCCTGTTTAATTGTGTTATTGTCTGTATTAATGTTAGATGTTTTTAAGCACTTTCAACAAATGTTTTTATGATGTCAAGTATTAAAAGTTATTAAGCGAAAATTTACGTGCTATACTGCAGAGGATGGGTAGTAAGAGGAATTTCCAGGATGCTTGTGAGTGGCAAGTTTAAGCTTCGATGTTCTTGATGGCAAGTGACATCTCAGTAGAGTTTAAAAAGGTGATGAGGGATCACCTTTCCAAACTCTACTGAGACATCACTTGCCATCAAGAACATAGAAGATTAGGTTTGTCACTCACAAATATCCTGGAAGTTCCTCTTATTGCCCATCCTCTGCGGTATGGTACATAAATTTTTGTGTATAACTTTTGATACTTGATAGCGTAGAACATTTGTTGAAGTGCTTAAAAACATCTAACAGTGTCATAGAGAATTAAAGATTTCAGCTTGATTTTAATTATTGCACTGTGAACCTCTACTGTATTTTTTGTGATGGAAAAAAATGTTAAACATCAGATAAAAGTCAACATCATTGTGAAAAAAATAAAAATACACCAGTATACCATACTGTCACAAAAAAGCACTGATTATAGGTAATAGCCAATATGTAAATGATTAAAAAAGTTGAAGTTCCTCGTGTAAATATGAAATGCTCATTTTCAAAAAATCAAAAGAAGTTAAATTTGCCCCTCTTGCCTTGGGGGGAGGGGGGCATGGCTGTAAATATATACCTCTTAACCACTACACTCTACCACCTAAATATGAAAATTTTAGCATATATAGACTAAAATATTAGTTAAAAATGTTATTTTCCAACTTTAACATTATGTAATGGCAGAAATTCAAACCAGTAAAAGATTTAGAAAATGTGAATAGCTATTATTAGTACCAATGGCATAATTCTGCCATTGAATATCACTCTAGCCAATAGCTTTTATAATGGGCTCACTATGGTTAAGCAAAGATGGGAAGGGGGGAAAATGAGCACACATTGATTTTTTTTTTAATATTGAGAGTCCATTTTGTTTTGTTTTTTCATTCATATGAAATAATTTAATAATACTTAACATTTTAACAAGAAATGTTTAATCAAATGAAATTAGTTAAGGTTTTATTCACATTGTGGTCTTTCAGTTTATTCACACAAATTACTGGATTACCATGCATAAATTCTTCAGTGTGTGGTCATCTAGCTGCCCTTGAATGTTCCAATTACCTAGACATATACATAGACATATAGATGATTTTGCCATTTAAATGATGCCTTTCATTGTGATGGTGTGGAAAAATCATGGTTCCAAGGATTGTAGTTCAGCTACTGATGTTGGTCAGTTTTTCATCATATTTTACACTTTTTGATTGCATTCTGGTTATTTTACTTGATGAACATTCAAGGTTTGACAAAATATGAATTTAAATACCATATTAAGTACTTCAAATATATAAAAAAAAATTAAAGAATGTATTAATTTCTTTATACCTTTTTCTTTTTAATTCACTAAAATGTGAAAAACACATTATATTTTCTAATGTTACAAAAAATAAACTTATTTAAAATGAAAAAACTAGAAAACATGTAAAAAATTAGGTAAAGCTTTTTATAGCAGGATAACGTTCAGTTGAAGGCATCAAATGGACCCACATGCAAACTAACATGATCAAAAGAGGTTGTTGACAACTAAATATTTATTGATTTATCAATGCCAAAAGAGCATCAGGTCATGTTGCGATTCTCATCCAGGTTTAAACAATTAGCTTGGTGATTCACAAAGAATTAACAATGGGCTTGGGAAAGCCTGACTGAACCAACTGAAAAACATACATACACACAATCCTCATACAGCCATGTGCTACAGAGGTCATACAAGTTTAATTTTCCTCTCCAGACATGTCTATCCTCAGTTACAGCTGCTGCCTTTGGCCACTGTAGGCCAATTCTAGCAAGGTCACTGTTAATAATCCTGTTTGCCAATCTGCAGCTATGCATATGGGCAACATTGCCAAACCATCAGAGTCTCTCTCTGCACAAAATGCTGCTCAAAGGAGGTTGATGACTCCTAATCTCCTCATTACTTACAAAGTCAAATCACCTAATGCCCAAGATACTGCACAAGCATCTAGAATCAAAGACATCAATTTCTTGTTATTCTGCTTACAAAGAGTCCATGTTTAGCTATCATAACTAACCTTAGAAAGAACAAAACTATTATACAGCCCAATTTTAGTCTTTAGGTGTTTATTTCCACACTCTCTGTAGATTCCTAAAGGTGCTAGCAGCAATCCCTATTCTTCTACATATCTCATGCTGCACATCACCAGTATCTCTTAAACAGCGTCCAAGATAATTAAACTGTGACACTTGCTTAAGGATGCAACCATTGAAAGCAACTGAATCACCATCTATTTGACCAGTTTTCATCACTTTAGTTTTATCTCTGTTTATGACCAAACCTACTCTATTATCAGTCTCACCAACAGCCATAATGAAAGAATTCATCTCATCAACATCATTAGCCAACAGGGCTAAATCATCTACATAATCATCTGCATTTCCCTTGCAAAGAATTTTGTGTACCATAATCAATAGCCAAACTAAAGAGAAAAGGATACAACTGCAACTTTGTCGATCTCTACTAGCAATGCTAAACCAATCGCTACAAGTCTTACCTCACACACGACTCAGTGTTATTATAGAGAGCTTTCATTATGCTAAGCTAACTTGTCAAGTATTCCATTGATCTAATGATCAACCACAAATTATGTTGATCAGCAGAGTCAAAAGCCTTTTTGAAATCTATAAAGCTGGTAACCACAGGTTTCTGAAACTCTAAACATTTCAAGATTCTGATTAAGTGAAAATATTTGATCTATAGATCCCCTACCACTTCTGAATCCACTACTGCTCATCACACAGTTGTCCATTAACCAAATTCTTAATTTGTTAAGTATAATCATGCAAAGAATGTTACCTGGAACAGAAAGTAAACTAATTCCATTATAAATACTCGTGAAAAAAATTATTGCCAATGCAGCAGTAATTGAACCCACAACTCTCCAGACACATGCAAAATGCTCTACCATTGAACCACACATCAAATGATAATTTACTTCCATCGTGATGTGACCTATAAATCGTTCTCTGAATGTGGTGGACCTTCAGAGAACGTGTCATCAAGTTTTGTGTCATCTATACTTCAGGAGAGGCAACTTATTTTCGAATTGTAATGATTCAGATGTTAATGAGGAAGTTTCTCATGCTTAAATGTTATTTATGAAAAATCCATTCATTGTAAATACACAGATTACCTATACATATAGAATTCAATACCCATGTAAAATTTCTTTTTCCATATAAGTGTTTATTGAATTATATATTTACAAGTAATCTGTGTATTTACTATGGATGGATTTTTCATAAATAATGCTTTATCATGAGTGAATTCCTCATTAACATCTGAATCATTAGCAACAATTGGAAAATCAGTTCCTCTGTTGAAGTATTGATGGCACAAGATGTGCCACATTCAGTGAAAGATTTATAGGTTGTATCACGGAAGCAAATTATTGTCTGATGTATGTTTTAATGGTAGAGTGCTCTAACATATATATCTGGAGAGTTCCAGATTCAATTCCTGTCATGTCGGAAATAATTTTTTTTACAAGTATTTATTTAATTTTATACCTAAAGGTAATCTGTATTTACTATGGCTGGATAATTCTCCTATAATTATCACCAGATGGGGTTCTTGTGGAACACTGTTCGAGAAATTCTCTTTAAATAAAGAGAAAATCCTATTTGTAGCAATCTCTAATCAGAGATTTTGAAGAATGCTACATAATTTCTTATAGATGCAAATTTTGTTGTAAAGGAAGTAAAAATTTTTTTTATGTCAAGCCCATAATGTTATTTGTAAGATTACTATAGGGCCTGATGCATTTCCAAAATGCAGCGTTGTGTTTGATTGTTTTATTTCTGAAGGTAATTTTTTGGCATGCAATAGGCTAATGACAGATTACAAGGGCCAGATCCATCGTAGATGCTACCAACTCTAGACAGCTTTCCAATGAAAGGAGAAAAATTTAACAGTGGGTGAAATTTTGAATGTTTTAATTTTTGTTAAAATATTAGCTAAAAGTTTTCAGTTTATGAAGGGAAATATTTAGTATGAAAATTACTGATTTTTTTAAAAAGAAATATATATATATCTGTCAATTTAATTATGATATCAGAAAACGTATTAAAGAATTTATTGCAATGTAAAAAACAATTTACTGTTTAAAATTGTAGTGATAGCTATTTTGAATAGTTAGCCTTTAGTTTTAATTTATTCAGAATATAAATCAATGATATAAAAATAATAATTTTATTTACACTGTGTACTGGTAAATTTCTTTTTTCAAAAATTTTAAGACTCATAGTTAAATTTTAAGAAAGATTACCGTAAAATTTTATTTATTGTTAAAGTACATGTTTTGTTGGAAAGCTGCCGAGGCCTGGTATTATCTAAGTGGCTCTGCAAAGGCTTGGACAAAGTTGGAGAAAGCAGTAGTAAATTAAGGTTCAGTAGGACCCTTGGCTGCTATATGGAGCCCCTTATGTTCTAAAAATTCTATTTTGGTTGTTTGTTGGTGTGGCCGCTGCTCTAAGTGGTGTGTGCATTAATCTTGTACTGGAAGAATTCAGGAGACTGATGGAAGTCTTCCATCAGGTCCATCTTTTGTGTTCTTTAGTATGTGCAAAGTGTGTACTACATACAGGGCTGGTAGCCTTTCCAAGGCCATCATGCCCTCATTTTTGCTAAGGGCAGAGTTGGAAGTTTAGCAGGGAGAGTCTGTATGCTGTAGAGCTAAACTCCACTAGACATGGACTTAGGTTGGGATGGTTCGGTTAGTAGCACATAAGGCTCATAATCTGCAGTTCCCATCTGGGTGTTGAGATTTATCTGCGCAAAACTCCCTACCCTCGGTCAGCAGGGGACTCTGATGAGCTTGGAAAAGCCACTGTCCATTGGATGGGAAGGTTAAGCCATAGCCCAATGTACACGCTAATCTGACCTGTACATCTATCTGTCTCCTAATGGCTGTCCAGTAGGTCTTCCCCCAACCTTCTATATGCCCTTGGGGTCCTTGTGACTTGACATTTAGCCCATTGTGTGCAGAAAAAGGGTCACTCATAGGTAAAACACCCATCTAGAGAGGCAGTGACACCTAGATCCTAATGTTGGATTATGATATTTTAGTATATTGTTCTTAGACAAAAATAAGGATGCCACTAGTGCGAATCAAATAAAATCCAGAAAGCTTATAAGGTCACTAAGCTGAGAAAAGGTTAGCCATTGATGTTGTAGTGGTCTAGTATAACAGGCAGGTTTCCTGGAGACGTGGGTTCGAATCCCACTCATGGCAAAACCAAATATTTTTCAGCTCATCATTTCATGAGTTCCATGTCTACAGGACTTATCCTGTGATTCTTTACTAAGGATATAGGTTTTGCTAAAAAAAATCACTTGCTGCAATATTTTTGAAAAACGAGTAAAATAATCATTTTCCAATGCACAACGACATAAAAGCTTTTGAACACAATATCTAAAATACTCTGGAGTTTTTATTTATTTTGAAGTAATGAAGAATTTTTGGTGCAATATTAAAATTTCGGCTATAAGCGAAAACAAAGAATTTGTGGGCATTTAGGAAATAGTCATAAAACAAGCAAACTCAACCAGGAGAAGAACAGGAATTTCCTTATTGCTTCCAAAACTATTGGATTGGGTTGTTTTACCTCTAGATGGCACTTTTTATTTTGCACACAATGAGCACATCTATTCCTACAGTGAATATATGATGGGCTCAGAAAACAAAACAAACTGCTATAAGCATAAATTATTCCTAAAGCACTAAATGGTTATTTTTTTTCCTGCATTTTGACTTACAATATGAGAAATTATGCCGAAGCCTGGGGGACGTTAAGCCGTGGCCCCGTGTGTGGGAGAATAATACCTGCGCACGTTAAAGAACATGCTGGATGGCCTTGACGGAAGGCTACCCATCTGTCTCCCAACAGCAATTTCAGTGGGTCCCCTCCCACAACCTTCTCTGAAGTTTGGGGTCCATGTGACCTGTCCATTTAGCCCATGTTGTGGAAAAAAGTTCAAGGTGTAGCGGATATTAAAGAATGTGTGAGCTACTGTTAGGGGACAGATGGATTGCTAATCTCAAGATTTTCATGGAAAAGGATTTAAAAGTAAACCCAATATGGAGGTAAACTAGTTAAAAATAAAGCTCTAGCACCATTAAAGTGGAGAGATCGTATTATCCACCCGTTGGGTTGTTTTACCTCTGAACCGCACTTTTTTGCACACCATGGGCTAAATGGCCAGGTCACATGGACCCCGAAGGCTCAGAAAAGGTTGGGGGAGGGGACCCACTGGAACAGCTGTTGGGAGACAGATGGTAGCCTCCCGTCAAGGCCATACAGCGTGTTCTTTAACGTGCACAGGGTATGGCTAATCGTCCCATCCGACGGACGGCGGCCTTTCCAAGCCCATCGGTGTACCCTACTGACCGTGGGCAGGGCGGGGAATTTTGCGGAGATAAATCTCAACGCTGACCCAGCTGGGACTCGAACCTGGGAAGTACAGATTACAAGCCTGGCGCGCTACCGACTGAGCCACCCCGCCCCTTATCCACCCGTAATTTACAACTTGGGAAATGTGAACAACGTTTTAATATGTTAAATTGATGTTAGATGAGAAGCGTACTGTTAGGAATAGTCGTGTTAATAGCTGGATAGATAAGGTTATTCCTAAGAGAGAGCCGAAATTCCATAAATAGGAGATGTTAGTTGGGGAGGGGAGATCAAATAGAAATGAATTAACAATTTTGATAATTGGATGATGTTTTCGTGTTAGCATTTTATAGAGGATATTGGGCCTTGTCGTCAAAAGGTGTTACTGCCACTATTATTATAAACAGGAAAGTAGCTATAATAATAATAAAAGTAAGAAGGGAGGTAGCTACCTGTTTTATTGATCATAAGTGTCGGAATGTAAAAGTTGAAGATGGTATAGTGAAGAAAATAACTAAAGCTATTATGAATATAGGAAGCATTCTTAGTTCAAAAAATTCATTAGGTGATAACTTTGCTATATATTTATATATAAAGATAATTATTCCTCTTAGTATGACAATTAGAAGAATGTAAAAAAATAATGAGGTTTTAAGTGAATAGTAGACTAAAATGGATATGAAAAATGCAATTAATAAAGAAATTAATGAAAATGAATGGTTAAACACTATAAACGAGAAAAAAGATGATTGTAAGAATTTCAATTTCTATATTGGCAGAAAATTAGTTAACATTAGTCTTGGTTACTAAAAATAGGATATATATATATAAGGTACTGGGGAAAAAAAGGATTGAACCTTGGTGGTTAGGATATGTTAACAATTTAAACTCCTTGTATAGAGATCAAGAAATTTTTGTATGTGGGATGAGCGATAATGGGGTAATACAAAAAGAAGACGAGGGGATGAAGACATGAATAGTGCAACTGCTAATCAGTTTAGTGAGAGGTTGAATGAGGAAATAGGATCAAAGATAGAAAATAAAATGGTTATCATTTTCAGCTTAGAGTAGTTGAGCTTAATTTAGTGTTAGGTGATGTATATATTTGAAATGAGAAGTTATTAATGATAAAAATTGAGATTGTAATAATAATAAAGAGAGGAAATAGATACCAGGATAGAGGTGCAGATTGGAGAAATAAACTTTAATTTTAGAGTGACAGTCTGTTATTTTTTTACCTTCTCTTCAGAAGAATTAATCTATATTTAGGCTTGAGAAACCAGCACCTTAAATTCACAAGGACCCCGAGATGGTTGGAGGGGGGAGACCCACCAGGCAGTTGTTAGGCGACAAGTGGTAGCTTCCTGTTAAAGCTATCCAGCGTATTGTTTAATGTCCCATCCAACTGATGGCAGCTTTTTCTAGCACATCGGTGTCCCCTACTGACCAATGGCAGAGCGAGGAATTTTGTGGAGATAAAAAACCTCAATCCTGGCCCAGGCGGGACTTGAACCTAGGAACTGCAGATTACAAGCCCGACATGTTAGACTGAGCCAACCCTGCTCCACTTCCCAAACTGTATTCCAAAGGTGTTTGGTGAAAAGTTTTGATTATGCTGCAATTTGCCAGAATAAAAATTTTTAATGGTAGTTATTCCGTCAGTGTATTCAAGTAAAAATGTCTCTCGTAGTTTCGTATCCTCTGCTTATAAAATTGAGGTAGTCACTGTTATGAACCCATGTTTTCAATCTGATACACTATGCCAATACTGAACATGGCATCTTTTTGCTCGTGTCCCCCTATAACTTCCTATATTCCTGATTGGCTGGATGAAATTATAGATTTCATCTACTAGTATCTCCAACACTACCATATAATAGGTTAAAAATTCAGTTATACAGTTTACCATACTATTAGGGCCAGATCTAGGAGGAAGTGGGAGCACCCTCCATAATACACCCTACAAATGTGAGATAAAATTAATACTGGAATGGCGATAATTTTTTTGCTCCCCGTATAATAAATTAGTTATTGTTTCGGAGATTGGATAGGTACCAATTTGGGATTAACATTTTCGAAATATTCAAATTTACACAGTTAAAAAAAGATGAAAAATGGGAAAACTTTAAAGGAAATAATATAAATTGGAGAGAGTGGTAGTCAAAGGTAAAAATAACAGGAATTAAACCCTGGACCGAAAACGGTTTTTTTACTTTAAGATATTGAAGGTGCACATTCTCGTGTAGCCACATACCAGTTTCGGAGGGGTAGCTGTTAGAGAATAAAATTTGATTAAGGTGTTCACAATTACTAAAATATTCCACCAGACAAGGTTAAAATGTTATTCTCTATGACAGCTGCTTATTTTTTTTAAGCCCATTTTTAGTATCTGCCATAATTTTAAGGTTTGGTTTATAATTTTTTCTATTTAGAATTCAGTTTAACCTGCTGCATGGATTTGTCCATTCATACGTTGCAAAATATTTCATAATCTCCAGTTCCTAGGTTCGAGCCCCATTTCGGCCATCATCGAGATTTATCTCCACAAAGCCCCCACCCTGCTTTCGGTCAGTAGGGGTCACTGGTCTTGGAAAGGCTGCCATCTCTCAGATGGGATATCGTGTGTAGAAAGAAGAGCAATGTTGTGTGCAGGTTAAAGAACATACTGGATGGCATTAATCAAGCTCTCCAGTGGGCCCCCGAAACCTTATCGAGCTCTCAGGGTCCTTGTGATCTAGCCATTTAGCCAATTGTGTGCAAAAACTAATGACGCATAGGGGCAAAACCCAGACAGTTGGTGCCCTAATATCTGTGCCTGGGTATTTCAAATATGTCAATGACTAATGTATTTCGGGAAGTCCGGATTTCTGACGTAAATCTTTGTACTCGGATGCTCGAACTCTTGCTAGAAAAATCGCAATTTGCCAGAAAATAATACCAATCCATCAATTATATACTTTTTCTTTGGGGATATGGAATATTCTATACTGCCATGAAAGGGCCTAGTGATATTGTAAATTATCTAAAGTAGGGGTTCTCAATAGTGGGGTAGGCAATAAAATTTTTTGGGGTACGCCGCGAGAGCTCAAAAATTTCTAGATCTAGTAATAAAGTGTTTTATTCATATTGTTATACTATAACTGTAGTTTTATCTATCTATACAAGGGGTACTCCAGTTACATACACATTTCCAGAGGGTACGTGAAGCATAAAAGTTTGAGAATCGCTGATCTAAAAGATAGAAGTCCTAAAAAGTTCGTAAACTACTATTCTAGTAGGCAACACATAGTTCAGAAAACTGGCTTGGACTATGAAATTATTTCTGGGGATATTTGCACGAAAACTAAAGTTCATCGTAAATTCCTATTAAATCTGTGTTTTATTGTGAATTTATTGTGTACTTTCACTTTGAATTTATCCCAACAGCTTTGGATACTGAACAAGTTTTCGAAGAATTTTGCTTTAATCTGATCCCATATATAGTACCCACCTCGATCGCTCAATGTCACATTTAAATATAATAGGCTTCCTAGCAAAGATCCTAAAATGTGGATTCTAAAAGGTTTCACCTGTCTCACTCTGGTGACTCGAGAAAGGAAATAAATGAAATCAGATATGCCGAGTTTATTATAACTTCATCACTTTATTACAAAGTTTCTTTTTCTAAAAAGTGGTTTTTGCAAATAAGAACAAATTATATCAATTGTTTTCGTTTAGAACCTAAAGTTTTTTTACAACAGCTTTTGCATTTTCATTAAGTGCCATCAAAATGTTGAAATCAAATAACAAAACACTGCAAATTATAACAATTTCATTTAAATTAGCAATTGAAATTAAGTCACGCTTAAGTGTTATATAAGATGTACACTTAACAGCAATTTTGTTTTTAAATACAAACAAGGTCATTAGTTGCCAAGTCACAGCTGAAAATGTTTTTCTTACAAATGTTTTTTCTGTTTAGGTATTGTAAAATATTAAATACTTCTACTGTAACTAATACTACATAGCAGTTTTTCGTTGAATTTTCAACAAACTAATTTATGATAATTTTTATTCAAAATTGGATGGGAGTAAACCTAAATTTTAAGACGTTTTTGGGGTTAAAAATTTCAACTTCCAGATTTTAAAAAATTGATAATCTTTAAAAATATAAATTATCAGTTTTTATTTATTCGTTTGTTCCCAAAGGCTTTAAAAACTGTGCTATAAACGTAATTGTTAATACATTAAATGCCACATCAAATACTTTCATTTTTCCCTTAACAATTCTTTCTCCTCCCTAAAGCAGGTATTTGATTTTAGAATTGATTGCTTTTAATGTAGAGAACGGTTTTCTACATTAAAATTTTGTGATACGATCTGCACTTCCAGACAGGGAAACTTCTGTGGAGTAAAATACAGATTTGAAAGCACATTTTTTTTTACAGCAAACCGATATTTAGTAATTTTTTTAAATAAAATTGTAATAGAGAATATTAAGTTTCCTGGAATAGTTTTAAAATTTAGTGAAAGTGGCTTTGAGCTATAGTAGCACTTTTTGTTCTTGCATTGTTAATGGATCATAATTAGCACATGAAAAATTTAAATGAATAATCACTCTTCTAATTGCACTTATTGCTAGAAGTTAGAAATTTAGTTGGGAGATTATTTGAAACGTCAGCTTCATATGGCTCAATTTTTAATAACAGATGCTTGAGACGATCTTCATTGATGAAATAATAAACGTTCATTAATAATAGAATGAATATATATACAGACTAAATTCTGCTGCAATCACTGTAAAAAAAAAAACGACAGTTGGAGTTTACTATCTTTTATTCTCTTATGTCCTACCTATTCTACCCATTTTCAAAATCTACATATACTAGAACTCAATTTGAATCGTAAAGGTAACGTTTCAGTGACAAATTTTATAGGATTTGAAAAACTTAGGTGATTTTTTATCAGGTGTATGTCACTTTAATATATTTTTTGTGTTGCCTTTAAGTTTCTTTAAATGTGATATGTAAAAAAAAAAGTCAACATTATCACAATCGTTTCTCAAAAATTGTGCATAATCTGTATTGTAATTTCAAAATTGTGCGTTTTCCTGTGCCATTTGAAACTTACTGTAATCTACTAACATATTGATAAGACTATTTCTAAAGTGTTTGAAGAAAATAGTTGTCATCAAAACAGTCTATAGTGACAATGATTCATATTTGTCTATTTACTTACAATGTAAAGTCCTTTACTGAATTATATAGGAAGAGGAAAACAACTTTCAAATATTGCAATTGGGTTGTTTTACCTCTGAACGGCATTTTTCACACACTGGGCTAAATCGCCAGGTCACAAGGACCCTGAGGGCTCAGAGAAGGTTGGGGGGGGGGATACCAGCACAGGGCTCTCCTGTACAATGGCCACTGCTTTACAGCCCATCCTATGGATGGCGGTCTTTCCAAGACCATCAATGTTTTCTACTGACCGAGGGCAGCGTGGGGAATTTTGTGGAGATAAACTCAATGCTGGCCCTGCTAGGACTCGAATCTGGGAACTACAGATTATGAGCCTGGTGTACTACTGACTGAGCCACCCCTGCCCCTAAATATTGCATTAAGAACACTTATTTTTATGTATCTAATGAATAGGTTCATTCTTGAATTTTTTTTATCTAAAGTTGGTAGTGATGACTGATAACGGTAAAATATTAATTCTATTCAAAAACTTTATTGTACAGAAAAAAATATGACTTAAGAATTGTATATACTAATATTAAAATTATTTCAATGTCGATACACTGAAATTTCCATCTGAAGATATGCTCATTAAATTTGTTTACAATATCTGAAATTTCCAATTTTTTTATTCCTTGTTTATATTTTACTATATGTTAACAAATTAAAAAAAATAGTCTTTGCATAAAAGTATATTAAAATTTTACACTTCTTGAAAATTCCCTATTAAATCCTTTAACAATGCATGAAAAATACATTCCTTTATAACTAGCAGTGAACTGAGTTATATATTGCTACAGCTAAACCATTCTTGATCCAATAAAATGAATATTATCCTATTGGGGGTCTCCTGCTACGTGATAACATAGAATATCTTTATATCTGGAAATGTACTAATGAAGCAAAAAAATTAACCATTGAGGATAGTTGTGATTAGTACAGAGCTTATGATTAGAATTTAATTAGCAGTTTTACATATTGTATTTAACTTAATGGATTCAACCTATTTTAGTTACGATTTATATGACAAATATATTGTTTTTAGTAAATTGGTTATATTTAACAGGAATATCTGTTGCCTGTTGTAAGATTTGGATTTCATGTCATATTTCTTGTCAGTAAGAGCATGATTGAGTTCCTGCATCGAGTTGTAGAGATTTCACTGTAAATTTGTGCTCTTTGTAGTGTGAGATTAGACCAAGCTGCATCTAAATAAAAAGTGTAAATAGTTAACATCTGTAGTAAAATTTGAATATTTGTGATGTATTTATCTATATATAAATTGTGTTCCTGATTACTCAGTTTATTTCTTGAGTTGTGTCATATCATTTTGTCACTTCATTTAAAGCTGTGACCATAGTCCAAACATGAGGAAACTTTATTACAAATGAAAAACGAAAATTTAATTTCTAAAATTAAAACAACTAATTCAACAAGACTTGAATATGTCACAAAAGACAATTTGCATTGCAAGTGAGGGGGGGCGAACATGACAATATTTCTGTTACATTCAAAGCGTGCTAGAGTACTATACAAAATACCTACATTATTTACAGAAGATGAGGATTTATGGGAGAACAACCAACTGTGCTCCCATTTTACATTATGAATACGACAGGGCAATACTATTTTTATGTTCCCTTATACTATTAAATTTCTAAGACTGTAGATGTATTTCTGGTATAAAATCCTTTGGTCCACATGAAGTTTCATCTGTCATCTGAACAGCATTTTTTTTAGACTGAAGTATACAACTAAGAAAAAATCATGAAGAATGTATCTTTTATAGGAAGATGATCAGTTAAGAAAAAAAAACTACATGTATCATGAACTTAAAATGAAAGTTTCATATTTTTACCTATCATTAAATATCAAATAAAATGAAATGGAAATTATTAGTAGTCAGTTGAATTATTATCCAATTTTGCTTAGTTTGTTCTTCACTTGTTGATAATTTATATAATTTAAATAGTAATTTTAGAAGAAAATAAGTTGCTGTTCTAAAAAACTTATAGCTATCTTAAAAAGTGGACTGCCAACTCAATAATAAAGAGTGAAACTTTTGATTGTGTCAAATACTACACCTTTGTTGAAACACTTGCAACTAATTATTATTTAGATTTTACATTTCTAAGGAAATTACAAGTCGAGAGTAAAAAATTATTAACTGAACCCATATTTAGTTATAGTTTTATTTTAGTAAAATATTTACACTTGTGAGGAAAGTTCATTCTTGAAAAATTATTTTGCTTCTTATAAAATAAGAAACTATTATTAGAAAAATTTAAATGATGCCAGAGAAATTCTAATTTCCTTCATTGTTAGATGCGGTTGTTTTGTAGTAAAACAAAATGTAAGAAAATCATTACTCCCTAAATACACTGTATTGCTTGAAATTACTTTTTTTATCATCAAATATTTTCAAATTTCAATTGAAAACTATATTTTAACTTTGTATATGAGATCTACAAAAATTGGCTAACGCAAAAAAATCCCCAGAAAATAAGTTGAACCTGGAATCTCCTTACTAACATGTCAGCTGTTCTACAATAGCTGATAACCTTTTCCAGGTGAAGTTGTGAAGCATTCCTATATCTTAGCTCAACTGGCACGTACAAAATCATGAGTTGAGTCTGTTACTCCTGTTACTATAAAGATAAAATTTACAGTTGTGAAGTCAGATTTATTTCTATTGTGTGCTATGCATGCACGTATATTGCATATTTAACAAATATTGCAAATTGCTATTGCATGAAATGTGCAAAGAAATTAATTTTTCCACCAAAGATTTTTTTTATATTGTAAAATACATTTAAAAATTATAATGTAACTATTATTCAGAACTAAATTTATGAACATTGCACATCATTTAAAATGGAGTTGATAACAAAATTGTCTCTTGAATAAATGTATTTTGATTTAAAAAAGACAAAAATTAAAATAAGCTTTTTAAGAATAGGCTGAATTCAAGCAGTAATTGAGAAGTATAATACACTATAATTACATAACTTGCAAGATTTCATACATTTATTTTTTTATAAAACAGAGAAACAATTTCCCCCTTAGATTTTGCATTATGTATCATATTCATGAATTCTGAGCATTCAAAAGAAATTATTTATGTGAAGTACAGTATTTGATCTATTTTTCTACTGTCCCCAGACCTTTCATTACACTGAAATTTGAAAGCAAGGAATTCATGTAAAGACAATAAAACTAAATAAATTTCACTTTATATCTGTATCACTAGTAGTTAATTAGAAAAAAATCCCAGGAAAATGACCCTTTTTTTATCATTTCAGATAAAATTTTCAGCTTCTTAGAACAGCTGAATTTTTTTAATTTTTTAGCATTATAGTCATATTAATTTCATATAATGTAAAAGTTTAAGTTTTCTTGGAAAAATCTATATATATAACTGAATAGTGTAATTCCATTATAAAAGGTATATTTAAAACTCTTAAACAGCCTTTTATTTAAATAAAAACGAGTTTGGTAAAAGTTGGTGATAAGGTAAATGATAAGCAAATTTCAATATCACAATTCATTCTATAAAAAATTAATTACATTTACTTCAGTTTTTTTAGTATAAATGTAAAAAAAAAAACAGTTTAATATTAGATGAGTTAATATAAAATATGAAGTACTGAATAATTATTATATAGTTACTCTAATAAACCAGTTCATCTTAAAATTATAAATTATCAAACAAAAAAGTATTGGAACATTTGTGCATGATGTAATGGAAATCCAAATTTAAATCTTCATACTTCTAAAATATACTTTTTCTGATAAAATTAAATTTGAGTTAAACTTCTAAATCAAATATAAATCTTCAACAATATTTGTTTGGCATTTAGAGCTGTGGGCAAAGAGAAATAGAGAATAAGAACTCTTGCCAAAGTAATTATTTTTTATGTTAGTAAAAAAAAATGAATAATTATGTAAGCCTTTAACTTGTATTAATTTTCCAATGTCTTTCTGATGAGGTTCTTCCTCAGAGTCTTCTTTATGGCATATGTGATAAGCTATTGTCAAAACTCTGTGGGAAATGGATTGACTGGATTTTATTTACAAAACTCTTTAATATGTTTGATATAATATTTGTTATTTTGATTAACCTTTTGAGATAAATTCTTATAAATTCTTCTCTTAAAAATTTCAGTTTCCATAACTCTTCAAATGTAGACAAATATTGTTGAAAATCAAGATAGATATATATACTTGTTTTAGATCTGTAACTTATCTTCAGTGTCATTTTTCCATTGAAAGCCTGTTTTGGAGGTCACAAAGAATTTCAAATTGACATTCAAAGAAAATAACATGGAAGGGTCAAATATTTGTCTAATATAGAGTACAAAATTTGTTAATAATATTGCCTTCAGAAACAATCTAAAAAAATTTCTTTTAGCTGTTCAGGTGAATGATGAATACAAGTTTCCTTGTTTTCACGAAGCAAGTCACATATAGTTAACTCCAAAAATTAAAGAATGTTTTAGGACTTTTTGTAAATGTATTTATCTAAGCAATCGAATACAAGTGCAATTATTGTGTTAAAATAATTGAAATTTTGTTCATGAATTACGTTATTAATGAGCATTTACAATGATAATGAAAAATGTAATGATACTGCAACATTAGCACAATCAAAATTTTATTCTGTTATCTGTTGGTAATGGCTCTAAAGTAGAATTATAAGCAATTTCTCTACTTTGTCCAGTTAATAACAGAATAATGAAGTAATCATAATTAGGCATATTTTTAAATGAGACTAATTTGGAAAATGTTATTTCCTCTTATTTAAACTACAATAAGTTTATTACACTAGACTATTACATTAGTTTAAATCAAACAATTTATTAATATATCAATAATTTCAACCTTATTTAATCATAGAAGGAATATTCTACATTTTTGAAATATTTCATAAAATTTTACTGCAAAAAAAAAAAGGAAAAAAGAATGCTATTGTAAGAATCTGTGAACTTGCTTGTAGAAAACAATGCTTCAACTAGTTAAAATATTCAGTATAAAAGTTGGACAACCACACTTCACCAGGAACATGACATTAAAGCCTTTTCTTGAGTGGGTGAGATAGATATGGTACCTGGCCAGGCAGAGGATACCATATGCAAATTAATACTTTAAAAAAAAGTGTCCTGCTATTATGGGATGTGCATATACCTTAATTGCTAAGAACACAGGGCAGTTATTCTATGGGTACATTTAGAACCCAACAGAGTTTTGATTCTCTCTTTAGGTTTTGCACACAATAAATATGGACAGCAAGAGGAAAGATCAAGAACATTACATGGCAGTAAGCGCATATTTATATATGTGTGTAAATAACACTTCAAAATACAGCTAAGATTTTACCTAAACTTATATTCTGTACACAGCATTAATGCTGACATTTGCATACTAATGAGCTGGGATCAGAGATCCAAATTAAAGGGGTTGCTACTACATTTAAGTTCTTTTCTGAACTAAACAATGTCCACAGTGAGGTACACAGTTAAGCTGCTGTAATCTATACAGTTTGAGGTAAATGAGAGATGGAACATAATAGGCTGGCCAGTTTCATGTGATGATACTTATGATTGTGATGATTATGATAGTAGTGTGAATCACCTACATTGTTACTTTTTTTGGCGAGAAGTCACAAAATGTTCCTTGACAAATTATGGTAATACTTGCATGAGGGTGAATACTGCTGAACACAGTTTGTTGAATTGCATTTACAAGTCCTTTAGATGTTTCTCATCTTAAGTTTCACATTTGTTTTATAATACAAGTAGACACACACAGCCAAGTATGTTGAGTCATAGAGTCCTCACTGCTCACAATATGCAACTGACCTTATGAGCAGGCTCCAGAAACCCTTGACTGTATGATAACATGTAATGAAATGTTTCTAAAAATGTGATGTGTTGTCTTTCTTAGGTTTCAAACAGAGCAAGAAGATCATCACTTGTGCTGTTCGAGGAAGAGGTAGTGACACTACTGCTTGTGGCAGTAGTTAATGTTGAACTGTTAGTAGTAGTACTGTTACTGCTGACTGTTGTAGGGCCCAGATCAGGTGGATCAAGGTACGAGAGCAGCTCCATTGGATCGACAACACTTTCAGGAAGCAACTAAAAGTAAATTACCATAATTAGTATTGATTAAAAATTTACCTTTAAGCTGCATATTGAATAGTAACAACTAATCAAAAATCATTCAGAACTACAACTAATATAAATACTTTTATTTTTAAGCCCTTAGGTAACAATAATTGATATTATACACGAGGAATACTAGAACTGCAAAGTTACTATTTAACACCAAGTAATGTATTACATACTTTTAAAAGATATTCATAAAACTTCAAAACATGCTCATTACTACAACAAATACTCTTTTACCAGAAAATAATGGAGCAAGTAACCTGAATATCACGAGGCAGGAGAAAAACAGTCATAAGTGAGCAGGATAAATAGAGCTACTTTTTCAAAATCTATTTTTTTAACTTTTTCTTTCATTAAAAATAAGACATAACAGATTAATTAAACAAAACAAAAATTGTACTAGTCAGTAATTGCTGACTGTTATGTAAATATCTACTAGCACAAAGAATTGAAAGATTTCAACAAGTATATTGACAAGTAACACAGTCAATATACTTGTTATTAAATTGTTGCTATTACACAATTTATAAGGTGTAGAGTTATATTATGGTACTCTGATGAGTACCATAATATAACTATACACCTTATAAATGATAACATTTTTATTGTCAGTTAAATATATATTGGATCTTTAAAAAGGGAAAATTTATAATGTATTTAAAGATGTAAAATTAAATATGACATCATTGTTAGCCCTAAAATTGGAATTTGCTTTAGGGAAATACATGGTTAATGTGAAAGCATTGAGTGAATAATTTAACTCTTATCTACACACAAGAGAACTTAATGAAACTAAAATGTAAAACTGCCAAGGTTCATGATAATGATTTCTTTTCAACAGTACCTTTAAATGGTGCCATTATCAGCTGATCAAAATTGGTTGAGATTTCATCATTCTTTCATCTACCAGGAGTCACTGTGAAACTTGCGACTTCTGGTGTGTAAAACAAAATATGCTGCTCTATATATAGCGTGATTGGCAAAAAAAAAAATATTATAAATTCTTAGATGGACTATGACCTAAAATTGGCTGGCTCACTTGGAGCCTGTATTTATGTGTAGTAGTCATCGAAGTATTGAGATCAAATGTGCATGTTTATGTTAGTTTCTTAAATAGGCTCAGTAGTTTTAGTTTGATATTTTTTACATGCAGTTTTTTTAATATTTTTTTTAAATAATACACTGCTCTCCATTAAAAATTGCCCCACCTAGAAAGAACACTTGCATGTGAATCAAATTAGTTGTGGTGGCAGCTATATACATAAAGAAGCAATGATTACAGAGGTAGACAATTCTACCTATATATTTAATGACAAAAGAGCTACATCTGTAGGTAGTATGGCTGCCATGACCCACAATACATGAGACAAGATGTCATGGAAGTGAGTCAAACAGGTGACGAATGTGATCCTGTGCAATATGCAGCCATGCTTCCTGCAATCTTGCTGTCAGTTTGGCAATAGTCGTAGAAAGCTGAGTGCTGGATGTAATGTACTTATGTGTATCATATGTGTTTGATGGGTAACAGATATGGCAAACATGCAGGCCAAAGAAGGAGAATCACAGAGACACTGCAGGGAGACCTGGGTGGTATGTAGCCATGCATTATCCTGTTGGAAAATAGCATTAAGCATGGTACTTAGATATTGTAGCAGCAAAGGCCATAGCACAGTTTCAACTTACCCATTGCTATTAATAACAAACAGAGGTGGTTGGCTGTTGTAACTAATAGCTAACCACACCATGATGCTGGGTGTCAAAACCCTGTATGGACTCCCAGGAACACATGTATTATGTCTGTCACCTGGCTGTCTCCACATATGCACACTGCTGTCAAAACAAAAATGGGATTCATTGCTGAAGATGGCATTATGCCACTTGTCCCCAGGAACTTCTCTTCCTACACCACTGCAGATGTGCATGGTGATGGAGTCAGAGGAAGACAAACCAAGCGATGTCATACAAGCCCACATCTTAGTTGTCGTCAGATTATGCTGGCAGACATGGGAACAGGCAGGGATGGTATTATGGCGATAGTAATCTGCTATACCATCACAGTTCTGTCATGTATAGCTTGGCACCAGATTCAAAAGTCTGCCTACTCTGAAGTTTTCCTAGGGGCACCTGAACCTGGCTGCTGTGTTGCAAAACCTGTTATCCATTGCCACCAACAGCATCCAGGTTTATGCATCATGATCCATGTATCAAAATTTGTCAATTGGACATTCCAACTTCTGCCATTCCAATAATCCAGCTTCTCTAAAGTTCATGAGGAGCATGTAATGCAGTCTTCATCATCAAAGGCATGGCTACTTCACAAAAGTCTGTTCCACATACTTCTGTTTGCTAGTAATAGTTCACACTGCCTGATGATACTTATGTCATAACTAGTGATCGTGTGATATAATTATATATTGTCATCATGCACACAAAATTTCTAATTTTTTCTAGCTATTCTTTCCTGGTGGGACAATTTCAATGGGGACAGTGCATATTTGTGGTATTTTATTTTGAAACTCTAGGTGTTTCTTTTTGTCACTTTTTGACTAATATTTTGATTTTTATAATTTACCGAGTTATTATTTTTAATTATTTTTTGTGTGAGATTTTCTAAGATAAAAATATGATATAATGCTGCTTAAATGATACTATACTATTTACATTAATTTCTGATCTTTTATCTAGACAATTTTCAGTGTATTATTAGTCTGATTAGCAAATATACATATACAGGCTATTGCCATACAAATTTTAACAAATGTTTATATATGTGACAGCCAGCAAAAATATACATGGTTCCTGTCTCATTCCCTGCTGCATGTCATATTTTTTTGCCTATTAGAGGTTAAGTGTCATACATTGAGTAATCATACTTTTGAGTGATATGAGCCATTTTTGTAACAAAATATAGTGTTATTGGGCAAAGTTCATTAATTGCCAGAGAAATATATATATAGTCAGTAAACAGAAAATAACATAATTCATACAAATAGACAATTTCAAAAATATAAACTTGTAAAAGTAATTCAAATATAATAATTCAATTACACTTTTATAACCATAAATTTAGAACTTCTTTTTAGTGTGAAATTTTTTAAAGCATGGATAAATATAAAAAGCATTCTGTGAATAATAAGCTGATTCTGAGTGGTGCGTAATCATTTTCCCAAGCTCAGCTAGCTAGCCAGTTGCATCTGCATCGTTTTTGGATGGGTTAATAAAACTGGAAAATTTCAACTGAATGACAAATCATACACATTTTTTATAGAGAAATTAAGGTTGAAACAAGGTCAATGAACATGGTCAAAAGAAAAAAAATGAAATGTTCGAAGAAAGTTGGAAGAATACAATTATTCAAGATTAAAATTTAAGGTGAAAATTATGTTTTTTATTAGCAAATTTTATTGAATGAAAGGATTTTAAAATATGAATGTTTACGATTTCTTCCATTTTAATATCTGTTCTAAACTCACTATAATTTAATAGTCTTGTAATCTTGCAACTGATCTAATTTTTCCACTTATGAGCCACTTCAATTTTTTCTTTCATTCCTGTATTTCATATGCCTTGATCTATATTCCTCCCCTAACCTATGTGATTGGGCAAAGTTTCATGATTAAGTCTAAGAAAATTTTTTAAATGTCGCTGTCATATTTTAAAGTATCCTTATTTGTTGCCATGATTTAACCCTTTGCACTCCAGATGTTTTTTCAGTATGAGTTGTTAAATAGTATTAGTATGTTGCCGTAGTGGTGCCTGTGGAGTGCAAAGGGTTAATATATATTTTAATGATGCCATAATTTAAAATAAAATTTTGTCAAGAAGGTGTTGAAGGGTTAAAATTCTTCAACATAGCAATAGAGAGTGGGCCCCCTTGACAAAATTGAATCCCTCCTATTTTAAAGTACCCTTGTGTGTATACACTTAGAGATTTCTTTGAAGCCAACCATAAAACATAATTGTTAAATTTAAAATAAATGTTTTTACCTATTTAATCCTGGAACTTCATTCTTTGACTAAACAATACATAGTTTTCTTATTCTCATTAGCCACTGTTGAATTCAAGCATGCTTCAAAGGTCAAGTGTGACAACACTCCCTTAAAATTATTCAATACCCACTGTCCTGAATTTTCAGTTACCTATCAAAATTTTAATTTCATATCCCTTTTGAATCAATTTTAACTCAACTATCATAAAGTCTACATAAATTGATTTTAGTCTTCACAACTTGCTTCATTACGTCTTTTCCCCATCTTGTCACTAGCCACCAGATACTTTCATGAATCTTTTTCTTAACACCAAACCTATGAAAAACAATTTTCCTTAGTTTTATTTTTTATTATACATCTTGTGTTTACCTCTCTTTTCTATTAATACTTGCTGTTGAAACTACACTGTTTCAAAAAGAAAAGGGTTGGGTTGTTTTACCTCTGAGTGGCACTTTGCACACTATGGGCTAAATGGCCAGATCACAAGGACCCCGAGGTTTCAGAGAGGTTGGAGGAGGGGACCCACTAGACAACTGTTGGGAGACAGATGGTAGCCTCCTGTCAAGGCCATCCAGTGTGTTGTTTAATGTGCAAAGGATATGGCTTTTTCCTGCATATGGGGCCATGGTTTAATGTCCCATCAGACAGATGGTGGCCTTTCCAAGCCCATCAGTGTCCCCTACTGACCAAGGGCAGTGTGGGGAGTTTTGCAGAGATCTCCAAAAAACTTTTAATATGCAAATAGTTTGAAGGATAAACTTACAAATTTTATTGCTCAATGACAGATAATTTTAAGTTATTTTAATTTCTGAGCAAGGTCTTTTTAATTGTGTAAATTTATTTCTCCCTTCTTTTTCTTTCTGCTTGTGTTCATTTGATTCAAAACACTATGATCCAGAAAAATGGTGGGCTCCATTAAGTGTATAGATGAGATTAGTGAAATGGTTTATATTATTGGTGAGTGACAATTCCAATTTTAGTGACAGTGAAGAAAGTTATGATTATGAGTGACAGCAATCAAGACATTATTCTGGGAAATGTTTAAAAAAAAACACCCTAAAGATGTACAAGTAGTTTCTAATTAGTGCCAGTGGCAATTTTTGCATATGTAATTTTTTTTTCATATTATAATAATATTATTATAGATATGCAAAATTAAATTTCCACTTATGTTAATCAGATCCAGTTGAGAGGAACAGGTTTTTTAAATATGAATGTTAAAAACAAGAAATAAAAGTTAAGTGTAGAGTTCATCATCCTCAACAGTATGGCTAACAATCAGGAAAACTTCAAGGGTGCCTCTATGCAATAGTTTAATTCTCAGTTAATAATAGTAAGTTCAATAAGCTAATCTCTCATTAATTCTCATTCAAACTGTTCTTGCTTTATTTTAAGAATGCAAGAAAATTTACAGTGCAAAATGTTTATTATTTCAACTTACATTGAGTCCTTCCTGCCCTTGTCCTTCTCCATCAATGACTGCTGCTGGGTCAAAATTCAAATCGCTGAGATCAGGAGCATGTGAAATATCAGAGTGATCACCATTTGTTGTAGGATGTCCATTAGATTGTCCACCAACATTGCTGTCTGAACCTCCCTGCTGAGATGATGGAGGAACACTAGGAGGTCCACCCCCTGGAGTATGTGGGGTATGAGGTGTATGAGGAGTGTGTGGTCCATGTTGCATTATTCCCTGCCCTTGAGAGGATGGCATGGCAGGTTGAGTCTGATGTGGTGTATTGGTTCTAGGTGCAGAAGTTGGATTATGGCGAAGAGATGAATTAGCTTGTTCATGGATGTTTGGTGGTCCCATTTGCTGCATAAAGTAAACATTTGAGTTATCTAAACATGCTTGAAAATCTATATACAAGTGCTAGATCTAAATTTTTTTTAAATGTATAAGAGCTGAAGTAAAATCATGCAAAATGGATGGAACGTACACTACTATTTTATGCATATTATTTAAGTTAAAACTATTGATGTACAAGTTAAAAATGTGGAAATTAAAAAAATCCAAATGCAAGTTCAATCAAAGATTTCAATGTATGAGTTTTGGTAAATGAAAACACAGAGGTAACGGATGTCATTTCTTCATAGTTGATATCATATGGATGAAAGATCATTGATATAAATATATGTGATTCATAAGAGTCCAGAGACTAGTGTTCTGTCCAGCAGTTCAAATCTCTTTTTTGTCATTAACCCAATAATAATACTTGATTTATTGCTGGAAATTTGGGTTGGGTTGTTTTACCTCTGAGTAGCACTCTTTTGCACACAATGAGCTAAACGGCCCTGGTCACAATGACCCTGAAGGCTTAGAGAATGTTGGGTGTGGGAATTCACTGGAACAGTTGTTGTGAGAAAATGGTAACCTCCTGCCAAGCCAGTGTGTCCTTTAACATGCACAGGATATGGTTCTCCCACCATGGGTTACAATAATTATGGTTTAAGAATGTGGCTGATATCTTTCAAAGAAGGAAATGCTGCTATATAATGCTAGCCTTTGAGGTTAGTATCTATTAAAATCTTTTGCTTGGGAGAAAGCATCAACTAATGCTAACTCTTCTGCTGTTGTCACTACATATCACTGCAAGAATGACTTGTTATTTTAATGCACATATAATACAGCTAATACCATAACACACATATGTAGGGTATACCAGAAGTAATGCCCATTAAGTACCAAACACCTTTGTTATAATGAAAGAAGGTTCCAGTTACATACATATATCTATTGTTGCACTACACAAAACTACCCTTTCAAGTAATCTCCAGAGAGAAGAGATGAAATACATGAGTGATCACTAAAACAATAGTGATCGCTCTGGTATTTCATCTTTTTTTAACTTCCACCATAAATGGAATACAGGCCTGCTGAGCCTTCTATCCTAGATGAAAAGAATGGTATGCTTAAGTAGCAGGATCAAGTCTTAAGGTTGATAAATTAGCCATGAAAATTTTGAATGATAAGTTAAAGGGAATAAATCAATTTGTGGAGAGTGCAAACTGTAGGGCAGGAAACCCAAAACACAATACAGATATCAAGATTCAGTGCACTAAAGTGAGAACAAAAGGGACCATAAACATGTAGCATGCATCAGCAAACCAACACAATTCCAAGCAGGTACCCAAAATACCAATTGGTGTTGGCGCTCAACCCAAGACTTGAATCCTGTTTCGAAAAATTGTGGTTTGTATTTTGGTATTTTGTTCTCAGTTCTTTGATGTGTCTTCTTTGTCATCAATAGTTGTTTCTCCTTCGGTAAACTTCACCCACCTTCACAACATTGCGGACATTGATTGTTGGCTCACCATATACCTCAATTAGCCTTGATGTGAATGTCAGAAGCACAATAACCCTCCTTCATTAGGAACTTGATGACAACTCCTCTGTTTTAGGTTCATATCCATGGTTTATCAGCACTGATTTATTGAAAAGATACGAAAGAAATAGTAATTTACAAATCTTATAAAATACATAAACACACAGCTATTGTTTCGCATATTACAGCCCTAGTCATTACTTTCAGTACCATCTTTGTACGAATCAGTTTTATGGCCAGAGATAGTAACAGCATAAAAATGAGTTGTCTTACACGCAGTGTATTTCATGCAATAATTTACATTAACTAATTATTGCACTGTGCCGGGAGCTCAATGGTAAAACGCCTCCGGAAATCCAGATATGGAGCCAGCAATGGAAAGCCGGACATGGGTGTGGCCGACTTGGCAGCAGCATCTGCCAAATCATTGCCCCTGATACTGACATGACCAGGCACCCAAAAGAAATGGATGGTTGTTGTGGCTGCCAGAAGATGGAGCTGCTGGTAGATCTTAGAAAGAACCAATTGAGGCTGATGCCTCACCGAGATCAAAACCTGTAGCGAGCTAAGTGAATCGGTGTAAAGCACACATCGATGACGATGCTTAGCTGCCACATGGTCCAAGGCGAGACTGATAGCATGCAACTCTGCAATGAAGATGGAACACTGCAGTGGGATCTGGTCTACAATGATTGCATCACAACAGACCATGGCCAATCCCACTGATGTGCCAGACTTCAAGCCATCTGTGAAGACAGGCAAGAAATCCAGGTACTCAGCACAATGACTGGCAAAGAGCTGCCAGTACACACAGCCAGGTGTAATGACCTTCCCTATCCTGCACAGGGAAAAATCACAGGAAGGGGAAACAGTGAGCCATGGTGGGAGTGACTTGGCTGTCGACTGTGCAACACTATTGAGACTGGTGTTGATGTCTCTAAGGTAGCCTCGGACTCACAAACCAAAATGATGAGTGGCAGTCAGCCGATTAGTGTAAAGCATTTCCCACTTTGGACTGAAAATGCAGTCCCAGGTGGGATGGCCAGGCAGGTGTGATGCCCCCTCATTCAGTTTTACTTTACCTTAACCAGTTTTGCTTAATTTATGTTATATTTATCATTTTTGGGATTTTTATTTCATTTTTGGCATCACAGTGCTCATTTCCAAGAGCATAGGAGTTGCGCATGCGCAACTCCAAACTTTCGATTGTCACCTGCTAAAGCGCGTGTACAAGGACACGCCCACTCTTGCGTCATAGCTTGCGCCGATCATCGATTTATGCAAATATCTTTCCTGGCGTGCAACATGACACGTGCCGGCTGTGGAGCCTCTTGTTATAACCTGGTGACATGTTAGTCACAGAAGCACATGAGAGAGAGTAGCAGAGTGTAGTTGGAGTTTTGTTGAAGAGTTTGTAGTAAATGATGTAATATCTTCTTCATTGAAGTTTTGGCGAGTGTTTTTGGAAATAAATTTATTTGTTACAGAAACTTTTTGAATCTTTATTAATTTTTTCTCTTGAGCAATGTTAATTGTTTCGATTAGAATTAGCATTAAATTTTGACAATCATTTAATATTTTTGAATTCTTACTCATTAACACTCGCTGGTATTTCGAACCCTAATTAAACTTTATTTTTGGCAATTTGTTAATTATTGCCTGGCACCTGACTCAGCTATCCGAAGCTTAAATAATTATTGGATCAGACAAAGGGTCTAAAACTTAATAAACTTTAAAAGTATTTAAAATCTTTGGAGCATTACAAAGGGATCACAAGTTAGAGGCATATTGTAGGGTTGGATTGGATTGTTTTACCTCTGAGCGGCACTTTTTTGCACACCATGGGCTAAATGGCCAGGCCACAAGGACCCCGAAGGCTCAGAGAAGGTTTGGGGAGGGGACCCACTGGAACAGCTGTTGGGAGACAGATGGTAGCCTCCTGTCATGGCCATCCAGCGTGTTCTTTAACGTGCACAGGGTATGGCTCTCCCACACACGGGGCCACGGCTTAACGTCCCATCCGACGGACGGCGGCCTTTTCAAGCCCATCGGTGTCCCCTACTGACCGTGGGCAGGGCGGGGAAATTTTGCGGAGATAAATCTCAACGCTGACCCAGCTGGGACTCGAACCTGGGAAGTACAGATTACGAGCCTGGCGCACTACCGACTGAGCCACCCCCGCCCCCATATTGTAGGGATAACTGCTGATGGCGAAGAGATAAAGATGGTTTGTCAGCACTTCTGCAACAATGGCTAAATGGTCACAAGGACTCAGAGAAGGAGATCCACTGAACTACTGTTAGGGGACAACCTCCTGTCAAGGCTATCTTGTGTTAACATGCACAGCTATGGCTTATGTCCCATCCAATGAACTTTCCAAGACCATCAGCATCCCCTTTCTCAATGAGAGTGGGGGTTAGTGGAAATAAATCTCAATGCTGGCACAATTGGGACTTCAACCTGGAAACTGCAGACTATGAGTCTGGCATGTTACTGAGTGAGCCAACACTGTCCTCTAAATTAGGAATTTAGGTAATCACATGAACCTATACACTGACTTTACTTTTACCCAACAAAATTGTTTTTGGCAATTCATTATAATTGCCTGGCACCCAATTTCCTTTATCCAAGAATTGAAATTTTCAATTAGTAACTTTACATCAGATGAATTTCCATTCAAACATAGATAACTTTGCAAAAATGACATCCATTATCTTCATGCCTTTACTGAAAATGGTATGTTTATATTGCAATCATAAAACATAATCTTCATGAATTGAACATTATGATATTTGGACTGGTTTTAAAGTTCACATATTTTTAACTGTAGAGCAAAAGATTTTAATGTATATTAAAAGTCTGTTAGTTATGCATGTCATGTTCTTTGCAATGGTTATCACTTATGAGAGAGACTAAAAAGGAACAGTTATTTTATTACAGAAAATGAAAACTGCAAGAACACCAGTCATAATAACTGCAGTTAGACAATGGTTCAATGTGTTTATTTGTTATCAGTAGTCTACTCAGTGGGAGAAAATATTGAGATACTAAAATTCATCATACAAATTATAAAAATACAGCAAACTATGGGAATTATACAATTTATTAAGTGATTATAGGCACATTAATAGTGAAGTTACCTATTAAGTAGTCAGTATAAATATGAAACATTTTATACCTGTTCATGATGAATTAAGGATTTCTCCATGGCAGCAAGAGGGTCTAATGAAGAAACACTTTCATTTAAGTGGGAGAGAGGACTGCTGAAGTCTGAAGCTTGTGAATGGAAGTCAAATCCACTGCTACCAGTACTGCTATAACTTAGACCATTGGACATAATAGGCCCATTAGCAATTGGACCATTTGATATTGCTGTTTAAAGAAACATTTCTTTGAGTAACAGTTTTTACAAAGACAAAAGCTATAAAATTTTAATAAAAATTATGTAAAATTTAAATTATATAATATTCATGGGAGAAAAATTAGTTTTGTTTGCTCAATTCTTATTAACCCTTTAATTGTCAGAAGATATTAATCAGTTTTTAAAAATCATTACAAATGAACTTGTAACTTTATGCTTACCTACCATTCCTTTCCTTTTATGCTCAAAATTAAATGCTTTCTTTTAGTACATAATGTAAATTATTTCCTTCATTAGTTGTTTCATAATGAGACTCAGAATTTGAATTGCAATTTTAGAAAAAACCCAACAATCTGACACTGTAAGGATTAATAATACCAATTTATAAAAAAATAATACCAGAAAATGTTTAAAGCACATTTATTTAAAATAAATGGTATATGATGAAATTTATGAAAATTTTTTTTGTTAAAATGATCATCTTTAAATAGAATGGTTTTACAAGAAAAATTGCTCAAACACACTATAGCAAAATCATCCCATAAAAAATTAACTTACACTGCATATCAGGAGGAGGGAGTGCAGAATAAGGTGATAGTCCCTGGCCAATTTCCCATGTGCTTGTTGTTGGCATTGTCATACTGTTTGGAGACATGGCTTTAAATCTCTTTTGCGCACTGCACATTTCTGTAGAGAAATATTCATAATCTAAGAGTCGAATAATACCACAATTACAACTCATCTGTCATTTCAACTACCTTGAGACTCTTTGCTATATTTCTCAAGTTATGACTATTATTTATTATATGAGAGAAAATTTATTATACATTAGATTTTGATGAATTAAATTATAAAAATATGTGAGATTTTATTTTCGAAATCTATCAGGAATGCATACATGACAAATAATTCTTAGTTATCAAATCACACATACATATATACCATAAATATTCGAATAGTACCATGAGCTATAATTTGTAATTCCTTGCTTTTATGCAACTACAAATTGAGCCTATGCTACTATTTGGACACCCAGCATTTAAAATATCATATACAGCATATGGAGTTAGATTGAACAGTGAAAATTTGTATAGCAAAGACACAAACAGATGTTTTAGCTCATTATATGAGAATACCAAAAAAAAAAAAACCACGAGACAAACTGATGTTTTGTGGAGCTATCTTGTAGATTCTGGGATGTCTGGCATCCTATCCAAGACCCGCCCATTATTTACAAATTCTGCACTATTACCCGATTACAATTCATGCACATGCTACTATTTAGGCCCTGGAATTTAATATGTCGCATAAAATATTAGATATTAGTTTGGGCTTAAAGTACAGAGAATACCAAGTCAGAGGGAAAAAAAATTCTGACACATAAAATATATATAACAGAAATGCAACACAAACCTTTTTTTACATTTTGTACTATAGCCCATCAAACAATTTAAAATTAATGATAAAAGTTTGAATTCTGCCAACAAATAATGATGTTATTTGGAATGAAAATCAGTAGAAATAATTCTGAAATACTAACTTAAAATTCTTAAATAATGTCATTATGAATGTTAGGTGTGATTCATTAATGAGATAATACCTAAAAGAAAATCAAAGGCTGAATGGTGTTTATTTTTAACTACTAAAGAGTGAAAAAAAGGTTGAAATTATATTCAAAATAACTTTTATGTGAATTGCAAAAAAAATTAGAAATTTAAATTATAGCTGAGCATGAGTCCACTATAGCCTGAATAGTCTATATGATATCTTTAAGACATAATGAAATAGCAATCTCCAGTTTGCAGAAATCAAGGCACAGATCTCTCACTGGTCTATTTACTGAGGCTCATTTGCATGTTTGGAGCCTTTGAAATGTTTTATCACCGATTTACATATTCACCACATATCGTAGGAGTAACTCAATTTTCGATTCTTAATTCCATAGATTTTTCAAATTAAGGTAAAACTGATTTGTAGCTCAACTTTAGCACTTCAATGGATCTACCATTGTAAAAACAGTACATATATTAAGAAAATAATTACTCCTTTAAATTTGGTAATGACTACTGTTAGAATAAACTATTTCATGATTCCCTCTTGCTAATGCTATGCCATATTAAAGTGAGGGCTTTGATCAATTACAAAATATATCTATCGACCCTTGGTGGTATCTGCTTTCCTTTAATTCACTTGGACATATAGGCCAAAAAAGAATCCTAGAAGCTACTTCTAGCTTTTACAGGCCTTCTCATACAAGGAAGTCACTGCTGACCACTGCTTCAGTTAGAGCTAACACACCAACACAGTATGCCACTGTTCTGCAGCAGTTGCTAGCTCTCTAACCACTATGCCACTATGCCAGTTAAGTGCTCTAAACACTAGCCAGTCTAACCACTATGCCAGTTAAGGTGTTAATTAAAAGCATAAAAGCATTATTGCACCCTGGATTACAATTCTTAATTTATAAGTACATTATCACAACTCATCTGTCACTTCAACTACCTTGAGACCGTTTGCTATATTTCTCAAGTAATAACTATTATTTTATTTATTACATGAGAGGAAATTTATTATATATTAGATTTTGATGAATTAAATTATAAAAATATGAAAGATTGTTTTTGAAATTATCTGGATATCTATGTTAATACAATAACAAAATTTTTGAAATTTCAAAAAAGTGCACATGAAAACCACAACTGTGGCACTAGCAAGGCACTAGCAACAGTTTGCTATTTTTGGAATAGAGATGGGATTAAATATAAAGTGATATCATCAATTCAACAAACATTAGTAATCCTGAGCTTATTTGTTTTGTGTTTGACAAAATCAATACCAAAGAAAAATTTTATAATTCTTACCATTGCCATCATGCTCTTCTTTGATTGTTTTTAATGGAACAGGTTTCCAACTGGCTGTAGCATCTATTGTTACTTCTTCAACATCTGAATTACTGAGGTTTGTTAGAATTCCCCAAATATACTGATCAACTTCTAGGCCTTCTAAAAGTGCAGGCTTACTATAAAAAGCAAAGAGAAAAAAAAGCTTATTCTCATATTTAAAACAGTAATAATATAAATATCAGTATTTAAATTTGTGAAAGATATGACAATGCATCATTAATGTTCTTAATTTTACATAAAATGCAAGGTTTTTTTTAATGTGAGTGATTTAAACTTAGAATACTTTATGAATAGCCATTCCATGTCTGAGTGGTTAGTGCCCTAGGCTACTGTTCTAAGGGACCTGGGTTCGAGCCCTGGGTAAGGTATGGATGTGTGTGTGTTGTTTTTCTGCTGAGTTCCTGCCATCCTCACAGACTACTATTATGGCATATAAACTGACAGGCTCCTGTCAGAACTCTGCGACAAGCAGCTGCTTGAGGGGGTATTTATTATTTATTTTATACTTTATGAATAAAGATATTCTAATATATTCATTTCTAGCAGATAAAGCCTATTTAGCATTTGATTTATTGGATGACGTTAGATGAGAAAATTAAAAGCAAGAGTTTATTTTACTTCACTTTTTGTACGGAAACAGCATATGCACTTCATTGCATTTTCACATCATGGATCTGCTGACTTCATGATAAAACTGCATTAAAGTGAATTTTGGTGTATTGAACTTATCAAAATTTTCTGCAGAATTTTTATATCTAGGACATAAAATATTCAAAGTGAAAAGCTTTGAAGTAATGACTATTTCAGTTTAAAGTAGCTGAGAGGAAAGTCTATTGAAAATTATATTTGTGGTACCTATTATATGTCACCATGGCTCTAATTGTGGAGATGGTTCAGAATAATGTGTGGGCCAGTTATGCACAAACAGTGATGTATAGTAGCATAGGCAATAACATTCACAATGACAGTAGCATCCAAGATGTCTCAGTGCATTGTAATCTAGATTCTTACCACAGGTGTCCTACTACTATACCAGGAAAAAAAATTCTATATAAAATATATACACAAATGTAAAAACAATGCAAATAAGTAATATATATATATAAGTAAATAATGTAAATAAGTGTATACATCCATATAACTATATATAAATAAAATAAATAAATACCCCCTCAAGCAGCTGCTTGCCACAGAAGTCTGACAGGAGCCTGTCAGTTTATATGCCAGATTTTCTCAATATCGCTGTAATTAGTGGAAAACGTGAGACAATTAGATGGAATTATTAAATATTTACCTTGATAGATGAGTCTATTGTCCTGTGGTGGGTAATATAGTCCAGATATACATATTGATATATACATATTGTTTTCTGAGGGAATGCTAGTGCCAAGTTGATATTAATTGATGCACATGTCAACCAATGTATTTTTAGATTCACTGCTTATGTCTCAACTTTTCCTGGAGTGTGAATATTATATTCTAATACATACTTGCTACACATTTCACATTGTTGCTCGAATGCATCATCAGGCAAAATAGTTATTTTGCGGCAGGCACAGATGTGAATGCATATCTGGACTATACTCCCACCACAGGACAATAGACTCATCTACTCATCGGACATCACAAAGAAAAAAACCAAGGTAAATATCTAAATAATAATTCAATCTAATTGTCTCAACTTTTCCACTAATTACAGTGATATAGAGGAAATTTAATAATTTTTGATCAACACTGTGACTTAAACATTTATCTTTTATATAAGGACAACTGCATTACACCCACAAAACTATATGTGTGGGTCAGCTGAATTATATGCAATTGTTTCAAAATTGCTTTGGGAAAGGCTGAACACAGATCTTGTAGAAATCTAGCCTTTCCAAAACCAACAGTTTCTACTTCTCACTCAAGGAACACAGGTAAGTGGGGAAAATCTCAACCCTGGCACAACTAAAACAAAATTTGGGATACAAGCCTAGCAATTTACTACTCCATTTCCTGTTCTAATGAGGAAGAAAAGAATAAAATTAAAAATATATTTTTATTACATTTGTTAATATTTTATTAAACAATGATCTGCATCTGACTTATATGCAAAGAAAGTTGTAAGTTTTTCCCATATTTCAATTTGAAGTTTTACATAACCATGTATCCGAATTTATTTAAATTACATCAAAATGATGTGTTATAAATGCTCCAAGGGGATATTCCACTTCAACTACTACAGAACAGAAATAGTATATAAAGTCATCTGAATAGGAAAATTTTGATATTAGATTGTATTGTCTTACTTCTGACTAGCTCTTTTGTTCCAGGAAAAGGAGATCTACTGGATAACTGTTAGAGACAGAAGTTTCAATCAAGGTCATCCAGTGTGTTCTTTAATGTTCACACAGTATGACTTTCCTGCAAACAGGGACACAGCTTACTTGCCCTAACCGATTATGACAGCTTTCTAAGCCCACTGATGTTTCCTTTCTGATCACTAGTAGAATGGGGATTAGTGGAGAAAAATTCGACACAGGCATAGTGGAAACAAACCTGGGAACATCAGATTATGAAGCTGGCATATACTACTGACATGCTTAGTTTAACTTTCAAATTAACACCATGTAGCAATAGTGCCACTGAGGGATCCTTGTCCCCTTTAGTAATAGAAATTGGCTGTAATAACAAATAGTGTATACATGTAAATATATATTGGATAATCAGTCTTGATGGTACCAACTACTGTTCTGATTCATAATTATTGATGGTCAATACACAACTAGAACTTTTGCTATGTTTAGTGTTTGAACATTCGATGAATTTCCCTTTGAAACTTTTAGCTCCTAAAACAGCAAGAAAATGTTTCTAATACCTAAAAAGAAACTTTTTTTTTGCTGTTTCTAAAATATGTTTTACTACATACAATTTTGTATTTATTTTATCCAAAATTACTAACAATTGAAAGCCTATTAAACCCAAAGAAGAGAATGCTTATTAATGGAAACAAATCTATTTCACATTATCTATTCATATAAAAAACACTTACTTGCACACAGGACACCTCCATGCTCCTCTTTCACTGTTTAGTTGAAGATAAGATTCCAAGTCAAAGCCCTGAAAATAATGGATTTTAATTTAACATCAATGCCACTCAGATTTAACCTTTTCACTGTAATTTTCTTTTACATATATCCTACACGTGGATTTTTTTTTTAATGTAAAATGTGCAAACTTTATATCAAATAAAAATTAATAAATAACTCAAAATTGTATTTTAATCATTGAAAATGGTTTAAAATAAAAATTCAACCATACGTGTACAAAACAATAAATTAAAGGACCTTAGTTTTTTTTTGTGCGATGCCCTTCAAACTATGGATAATTAAAGACAGTGGCATACTGCTGGGGTGGGTGTTATGTCCCCTCTTTGAGGACTTGATACCATATATTTTCTAACACAGTCCCTGAAAATAACACTATCAAGCATGCCAACTTCACCCCCCCCCCCCCATTGAAACATTTTCTGTACACTGCTGATACGAGTCTTACTTTGCACTCCCTACACTTCTGTGGATGACATCTTGTGCTCTAAAGTACCATCATTCTTTGAAATAGATTTAGAAAAACAGATTCAGAGAGTGAAATGGATGAGCCCAGCACATTAAAAGTATAATTTTTGTGCTGGGCTCATCCATTTTCACTCTTCACAGCCAACATAGCACACTGTTTCACTTATAGTTGGTTTCCTACATACACAATTTAAATATTTTTCTGGCAACATTTTAAAAAATTTTCTCAATATGACAACCCAAGCATAGAGCATATTTACATGACAACAACACAGGGCAATGGAAAGTTGTGAACATCAATCAAGAAAAGGCAAGCAATGGCATACATATATGCAGCATGCACAGTGAAAGGGTTAAGTACATTTTATGAACTAATAAACTTTTGAAAACTACATACACCAGCTACTGAATTAGAAACCCTTATGTAGATGTATGTAAACATCACTTGTGCAGCGTATATGCAAACTATGTGGTCATGCATCACCACATGATCTAGGTAACTATTTAAGACTACTGCTCATCGGTAGTGTTTATCACAATGGGAAAACAAAGGATATTTCAGGGTTCAATAAAGGGCTTATTGTGGGTGTCATCTGGCTGGAGCGATGATTTTTAAAAACAGCAGAGCCGACTGGTTTCTCAAAAGGTGATATCTTGGGTTTTTAATCAGTGGAAAAATAACCCACATTGCTTGTCTAAGAAGCTTAAGAGTGGTGCAATGACAATCTGTCAGGAAAGAGATTGCTGTCATCTGAGACATCTTGTATGGAGAAACAGGACTTCCTGTGTGGAGCAATTGATTGAAACATTCAATGAATGCTGTTCCTGACCCATATGTCAGTGACCTATGTGCAGGGAATTGAAGAGGATTGATATTAGCAGTCACATGCCTATACAGAAACCACTGATTTCTGTGAAGAACTGGGAAGTTCGTGTACAGTGGTATTTGGACATTGGAAGACTGGAAAAAAGTCATGGTCCTATGAGTTGCGTACCGCTTGTTCCGTACTGATGGTATGCAGAGTTTGGCAAGAAACCCATGAAGTAATGGACCCAGCTTGCCTTGTAAACCCAACTCAAGGTTCTGGAGGCAGTGTCATGGTGTGGGGCATGTTCTGTTGGTATGGAACGGGTCCCCTGATATTGCTGGGAGGTCAGGGAGTCCTTCAAGAATTATCTGAATATTGTTGCTGATCAAGTCCATCCTGCAATGTTGAGTTTTTATCTAGCAGGTAATGGCTGTTTCATGGACAACAATGCTACTGTCCATTGCGCAAGATGTGTTCAGTGAGCATGACAGCAACTTCCACCATCTTCCCTGGCCACCACAAAGCCCGGATCTGAACCCTATTAAGAATGTATGGGACATGTTAGAAAAACAGATACAGGAGCAAAGTCCTCTTCCATCAAATCTGAGCCAGTTAAAGGAGGTGAACACCTGTTATGCTGGATATGTAAAGGCACTTCAACACCATGTGGAATCTATGCTAAACTGCATACATGCTGTAATTTGGGCTAAAGGAGGTCCAACTCGGTATTAAATAAAGGTTTCTAATTTAGTGGCCAGTGTGTGTACATTAATATACACAGTCATATCAGAATAATATGACCACCTATCTAATAATGGGAATAACCACACTTGGCCCAGATGATAGTGGCAAAACAGCGTGGCATGGACACAATGAGGCCCTGGAAGGTTACCAGAGACACACGTGACCATTCAGACTCCAGCAGAGCATGGAGATTCCGGAAATTACGTGGTTGTAGGTCTGCACGCGAAACCTGTCAATGCAAATGGTCCCACAAGTGTTCTATGGGATTGAGGTCGGGTGATTTTGCCGGCCAAGGGAGAACAGAGACATTGCTGTCGTGTTCCTGGAACCAGTCACACCCCACCTTAGTGACATGGCAGGGCACATTGCCCTGTTGTTAGACACAATCACCACCATGGTAAATGTCCAACCTGAAGGGATGCATGTGGTCAGTGAGGAATGACAGGTAGCCATTGATGTTCAGAGTCCCAACCAGTGGTACCAACAGTCCTAGGTCATACTAGGAAAACATCCCCCAGACATGCACACTACCACATGCACACTACCACTTGACCAACAAGCGTCTCTGGGTGTTGGTTCTCATGTCTGACACTGTATCCACCACTGCCCATCACTTCTGTGGAGTAGAAACCTCAATTCATTGGAGAAGGCAACCTTTTTCCACTCTTCCACTGTCCAATTACAGTGGTCCCATGTGAACTGCAAGCATTGTTGCTGATGAACGTTGGTTAAATGGGCACGTTCATGCAGCGTCGATTCTGGAGACCCATGTGTAACAGGATTCGCTCTACTGTTATTGGGGACATGTACCTGGGTGCCCCAGCGTTCATTTTGAGTGGTCAATTGCTGCACTGTTGCGTTTCGATTGTCCTTTACCAGTCAACGGAGGCAACATTCTCCTCTGGGGTTGATGGCCTTTGGGGATCCACAGTTATGACATCTGGAGGTACTCAGTGTGCCAGTGGTCCATTCTTGGTACACCCTTACTACAGCACCTCACGAACAGCCCACAAAGTCTGCTGTTCCTGAGATGCTTCCACCCTAGGCACAGTAGCCAATAATCATTCCTTTTTGAACGTCCATCAAATCAATACCTCTGCCCATTGTGCTCACGTTATGCACTATGGCTCCTCTGTCCTGGCCGGCTGCTTATATCTCCGTGTGGTCGACCTTGTCATCTACACTCTGTGATGTGCCTGAGCAGGTTCATGCAGACCCATGTTTCTATGGGTGGTCTGTGGGTGGTCATGTTATTCTGTGGGTGGATTCTGTGGGTGGTCATGTTATTCTGATACAACTGTGTATAATAGTAATAACAGATAAAATCTGTGATAAGTTCCTTCGGTTTCAGCACTGCCATTAAAAGTTTAAGATTGTATGTTTTCAAATACTAAAAATTGAGAAATCAAGATCTAAATTTAGATCTTTAGTCTTGAATTTAATTTTCTCACATGGAAAATCTCATTTAAAAGATACAGAACATCAAAATTTGTTTTCATTCAGATAATGTTAGCAGTGAATTTTTGAGTCAGACAATTTGTAAGATTATTTCTAATACTGTAAAACTGATTTTTCATGAAATATTGGATTGCATGCAAATTTACACTTGAAAAGTAATTAGTGAGATTGTTATGTATATGGTTAATTTGTTTTAGGTTAAAATGAGCATTTTTTTACCTGTATATGTTTACACTCTTGTCCCCGAGCAGGAAGTGTTATTCTTTTGAAGGTAATTGGACATTTCAGCGAGACTTTGATTGCCGTTTGCTCAACACCATCTTCTCCATTCATTGCGCTGTTAGCTGATACTGCAACACTGGTGAAATTTCGCTTGATTTTTGCAATACAATGCTCAGCTGGAAGCAGCCTTTTACGAAGCAGACCTTGTAGCACAGATCTTACAGTGGGCCGATGAACAAGTTGAAGCAGAAACAAATGAGACTAAAAAAAAAACAAATTTTACTATTAACCAAGCAAAATGTAAATATTTTCACACCATTAAAAATTATTAAAATTTACTTAGTATTATCTATATATGTGTTTCACTTATAGAAAAAATTAAATATATGTATTCCCTTATTTCCACTAGTGTGGTTGCTATCAGCAAGCAAAAGTGTGAATCACAAGTAAAATAAAACAAAAAAAACTGACATGGCAATTATTGCAACAGAAACCATCTATTGTTTTGGTGTAATAGTTGGGTTGCTTTATCTCTGAATGGTACTTTTTTGCACACAATAGGCTAAATGTCCAGGTCATAAGGACCCTGAGGGCTCAGGGAAGGTTGGGGGGAGGGACCCACTGGGAAGTTGTTGGGAGACAGATGGTAGCCTCCTGTCAAGGCCATTCAGCATGTTCTTTAATGTGCACAGGGTATGGCTCTCCTACATATGGGTCCATGGCTTAATGTCCCATTCGATGGAGGGTGGCCTTTCTGAGCCCATAAATCTGAACACTGACCTAACAGGAACTCGAACCTGGGAACTGCATATTACAAGCCTGGCATGCTATTAACTGAACCACCCTGGCCCCTTGGTTTAATGGCAAACTTACACTATTTAAATGTCTTGTGTTGCATTGGATATCTTTGAAGTCTTAATACCATGCTCCATACATATTAACACTTTCATTTTCCCTTTTATGCAATTTATTATTGGGCCATCTATGTAATGCCCATATGTATAAGGGTCAAAAATTCATCATTAAACAATGGAGTGAGCAAAAAACATGTACTATTGGTCCATATGATATTAAACATTTCATTTTACTACAAAAATCTAAAAAAGAATACCGTAAAAGAGATTGCAAACACAGAATTAGATAAACATAGTAACAAGACGAACTGCATAGTACAGTTGAAACGGATCAAGAATTATAAATGAAAGTTGAACTCATCAAGTAGAGCAAAGGAACAAAAATGATCCAGCTCCAAGAAGTAGGGTGACTTTGATGTAGGTGATTTTTTTTATGTAAAATGTAGATGTTAGTTTTTAGTTATTAATGAAATCTTTTGCATTTGTTAAGAAAAAGTTAAGACTTTCTTTCGTATACATATTATTAAAAATAAGTAATAAATCCTTGTTATGACTGTGGCAATAGAAAGCTAAATCTTACTAGAGTGTTAACTGATTTTAACAAAATTCATTATCTGAAAATTGAATAACAAAATACCAGTATTGTAATAAAATTTGTAAATGTGCAGCACACAAAAATGACTATGGCCATGACATTTTTTTGTCATGGTTGGTAATTTGTACAGTTTTGTTTTCAATTGCAAATAAAGTTGTACTTAAAACAGAGGTTTGCAAAGATTAACAAACTGATTAAGCTAATAGTTAACAGAGTGTGAAGATGCAATACTAAAGATATAAATATTTTTCAAGGATTAAATTTCCTAAGTTCATAAACAAATGAAAAATAGTAATGTCTCTAAATATTTAGTGGGGATGATATATTCTCTCTTCAAATGCAGAATATTTCTGAGGGCAGAGACTTGATAAACATATTGATTGCAATCAAAACATTTGAAATAACTTAAAATTTTTACCAGTGGTTTTTATTGAACTACCACAGTTGGCAACCTTTTTGAAGGTCTGTCAGGAAAGTAATTAACATGGTAAACTTTGTTAGAAGCATGACAGAATAGTGCAGAAAATTAATTTTAATAATAAGTGCAGAATACTTAGAGCCTTTCATTTGTACAGTTTTCATGTTTATAGGCCTGTATGTTTTCCTGGAGTGACAGCCAAAACAAACCAGTCTCAATATTTTAAATCTCGTATAAAAATAAGTCCTTCTTTGTTACCAGCTAATTAAGTTTTTCTAAATGATTCAATCTCATGATTTTTCAAATATCCCTTGTTCAATTATAGAAAGACCAACATAAATTTTGGTAGCAAATTGCAATTTTCACTGAACAAATGCAGATGAATATAAAAAACACCCTTTTAAGCAGCTGCTTGCCATGTCTAACAGGAGCCTGTCAGTTTATAATGCTATAGACAAGGTCTGTGAGGAAGGCAACATCTCAGTAAAATGACAACACAAAGAACTATCCATGCTTTATCTAGGACTCAAATCCAGGCCCTCTGATCAGTAGTCAAGCATGCTAACCACTTGTCCACAAGATGGATGAGGCAGATGAGTGCTGTCCATAAAAATTGGAGTCCACTGAATTGAGGCTTTAGTGATATTTTCCACATCATATATCTTTCATATACGTCATGTTATAATTAATACTCAGGTTGAGATAATATATTAGAACAACAGTTATACACTTCCCTTATGCATGGATTGGGGATGACACTTTCTATAGCATACATTTTCATCTGATACAGGATTCATGAAGTTAACCCTTCCAGATAATAAATTTTAATTTCATGTGCAACATCATGATTACCTCCCTTCCCCCAAACTCTCATGATGGAATTACTGTTTTGACAAATCCACAATGTAAAATGCAATATAAGATGAATGAATCAGTAAATTTAACTGAATTATTAAGTGTTAAAGTTAGACTTTTCCCTTCATACTGAAATCCTTAAGTTGTCATCTAAATTATCTACTGGAAAGCTATACAAACTACTCCTGATAGCAGAAATTGAATGATTTATCTTGACATTTCAATCACTGAGATTGGTGTTTATGATGTTGAACCTCTTCCTGTCCCAACTCAATGCAGAAAACAAAAGAACCACAGCTGAGTTGAGCAGATTTTTTTTTTCAAACTACAAGAGTAGGCTCTGTCCTTGAGATATTTAGACAACCAGAGCAGTTGTAAACAACTTAAAAGTTAACTAAAATTCAGAAAATACTTACACAGCAGCAGGCAGTTACTGTGATTTGTATTGTGTTCCTGCCAGGCTGACAAACTTCTTTCAAGTACAAAGGTTTATGAGATGTCTTGTTCTCTCCACGGTCAATACTTAGAGGAGTAGCATTCACAGATACTTGAACTGATGCTGGCCAGTTTGTGTTCATTTGTCTATCTTCATGATGAAAACATTTCAATTGTAATTCTAAGTCTGTGCGCCACATAAGAGTTTGATGAACAGATGGCTTCAGGTGGAAGACATGATTGCTGACTGCTAGGTTGTGCTCCAGCCTGAAAGGGGCCAATATTATTCCATCCCGGACAGGAAATGTGAGTCGGAGTTCATCATCTTCTGGGAAATAAGAAATGTCATTAACTAGATATAAAGAAACATCACCTTGGTAATTTTTTTTCACTATTCACCATCAAAACTATTTTTAAAAGTAAATGGAATAATAAAAAAAATTCTTATAACCGAGTTTAAAAAACCGTCAAAAATAGCAAATTTTAGGAGCAGGAAAAACTTAAAGATAATCCAACTTCCATAGATGTAAACAGAAAGTAAGTGCTAATTAAAATCAATAATTAGATTAAATTCAACTCTTTAACTTATTTTTTGAAGAGTTGGGTTGTTTTACCTCTGAGCAGCACTATTTTTGCACAATGGGCTAAATTTCCAGGTTGCAAGACACCAAAGGCTCAGAGAAGTTTGGGGGAAGGGGCCCCACTGAATAGCTGTTAGGAGACATATGCAAGTTTTCCCATCAGGGCTATCTAAGCATGTTCTTTAATGTAAACAAGTTATAGCTCTCCTGCACATGGATCCACAGCTTAACATCCTATTCAACAGATGGCAGCCTTTCCAAGCCCATTTATCTCCCCTCTCATATTGAGGCAAAATGGGTATAGCAGAGATAAACCTCACAGTTGGGACTCAAACCTGGGAACTGCAAATTATGAGCTTAGTGCACTACTGACTGAGCCAACCTCCACTCCTTTTCAGAAAATATTTTTTTCTGTTAAAACTAGTTTTAAAATTTAGAGCTTTGAATTTAGCATTTTATTGACATAGTATGGAAGTGGCTGCAATATTTTAATTATATAATAGGGTAGAAAATAAAACTAGATTTAAGAAACAATATTACTATTATGAAATACTAATTTGCAGAAATATTTTACTGTGAACAACTAAAAGTTATGAAACCATAATCGAAAGTTTGAAAATATCAAGTTCAAAGTGACTGACAGTCAGAAATTAGTGTAAAAACTGAAGTTTTTTTGTCACCAACAATCAATTTTGCAAACTTTTAGTAAACTCAAAAATTCGCTATTCAAGACTGTTAAAAAAATACATTTAAGTAACATTTTTAAAATTTGCTTATTTTTTATGCACACCTGTTTAAAATTTAAAAATGGAAATCAATGACCTGCAAGAATGCTACGAGTTAATAAAAAAGAAATAATTGCTGATTTTACTTACTTTGTGCAGGTAACGAAGGTTTCATTTCAGGAAAGGTAGGTTTCAAATCTGGATTAGGTGATAAATAAGGTGGTATTCCTGATGCTGGAGTCAATGGTGGAGTAGGGTTTCCAGGAATAGGAGATGGTTGGTAGTTTAAACTCCGCTAGATAAAAGCATATAATTAGTTATTAGTGCTGAAAGGGTAAAAATGCTTTTAAAACTGTTGAAATTGCAATAGCATTGGTATATTAAGGCAGGGGGGGGGGTAGTAGGGGAGAGAGCCCATTGAGTAATTTTGAAATCATTAATTCATTAACATTAAAAACTTCCACACACCCTCTAATCATACAACTTCTCACCCCATATATCTTGATGAAATTATTTTATAGTTACAAGGATGGATCATTTAATTCATGGACTGCTGTCACCACCAATTAGCAGGTTGGGTTGTTTTATCTCTGAGCAACACTTTTACTTGCACACAATGGGCTAAATGGCCATGTCACAAGGACCCCAAAGGCTCAGAGAAGATTGGGGGAAGGGGACCCACCATCTCCCAACAGATGTCCATTGGAGAGCTATTGGGAGATAGATGGTAGCCTCCCATCAACCCCATCCAGTGTGTTCTTTAATGTGCCCAGGGTATGGCTCTCCTACACACAGGTACATGACTTAACATCCCATTCAATTAATGGTGGCCTTTCCAAACCCATTGGTGTCCCTTACTGACCAAGGGCAGAATTTGACAGATATATCTCAACATTGGCCCAGGTGAGACTCGAACCTGGGAACTACAAATTACAAGCCTGGCGTAATACTATCTGAGCAATTCTTGTCCCCCAACAATTAGCAGCTTTTTGTACAAGTTAATACATGATATGTGGCAATACAATGACTCAAGAGCACAAAGCAGTTGCAAGTTGCAACACACTGAAATATGGTCACAAGTACAGTAACAACAGAATACATAGTGAGTCTGTCATTTTCTTGCTTTGGAAATGTATTCATTTTTGTGTGTGCATTTTTTTGCAGGCTATGACTGATCTGAAAACTGATCAGTATGGTTTAAGCAGTGCACAAAGTGTCCCAGAAATAACTCAAGTGTATGGAGAAAAGTATTTGGTTGCCCAGATCTTGGGTTTTCCTCCATGGAGTCATCTGTGAAGCATTTGTGCCACTTGAAAATTGTGTCAAGCACTGTTGTCCATACATTTATCTGACTGTATTATTCTATAGTATAATACATGTATTATATCATAGAATAATATACATGGTAGCATCTTGCCATCATGTATTAAACTATGACAGCAAGGATTCATGTTCATAGGACATCTCATATGCACTACTACTGCCATGTGGATTGACCCCTCAAAAATCTGGTTGTCTTATACAAAATCTCATACTTGTCTACCTGCTTTGAAATTCAAAACAGTTGTCTTTGTACAATTTTATTCTAGCCCCATAGTAGATTAGTTCAACATCTAAAACAGATTTAAGAACAAATATAAAATTTTATTCCATATAAAAAATAAATACCCCCTCAAGCAGCTGCTTTCCACAGAGGTCTGACAGGAGCCTATCAGTTTATATGCCACAGTAGAAGGTCTGTGAGGATGGCAGGACCTCAGCAGAGAAACGACACATACATCCATGCGTTACCCTGGGGCTCGAACCCAGTTCTCTTAGATCAGTAGCAAAGCACGCTAACCACTCAGCCATGGGACATAGTGTATTCCATATAGAATATTTTAACCTTTCCTGTCCCATGGAATATTTTACTAACTGGGAAACCCTACTCATGTTTTCAGACCTCCCCTACAAATTCAATAGACTCCAAAAATAAATTATCCCCCCCCCCCCCAAAAAAAAACTAAATCCTGGGTTTGTCCCTGCCCTAGACAACATGTCTATAACCAAGTTATAAATGGATATCATATATAAGAGTGAATAAGTGAAAAAAATACTATAAAATTATTAACAATATATAATCTTAATATAATAAATAACTTCATAAAATTAAAGTGTTTACTGTTTCAAAAAATTATGTTGGCAAAAAAAAATTTAAGTATCAGATAAATAATTCTTCATTAGCACAAGAACATACCTGTTGATACTGAGTTGCATACTGTGGATCATACCCAGTATTTTGTTGTGGAGTACCATTTATCTGTCCCTGGGAATAATACTGTCCTCCTTGATTGACATAAGGAGGTGCCTGTTGTCGTATCGTTGGCCGCATTTGTTGCTGATTGAGGTAGTTAGGATTTGACATTGTTTGTTGTTGCACATTTGAGCTATATTGCTGTTGTTTAGTAAACTGGTTTGGCTGCCCACCAGGATACTGTAAGAAAATTAAGAGTTCATAATACAATTTCTATAAAATATTGAAGACAACGTTAATTTGCTAGTTAATATGCTACAATAAATTTAAACTAGGCTCAGAAGATAATATCTACTTTTAGTACACATTGACACATTTAACTTAAGGAAAAAATATGTAGTTGTAATTAAATTTATATATTGAGATTATTTTTAAATAGAAAAATTACTTCAAGTCTAAAGCATACACAGATCTAAATTATGTCTACTATTGTTAGAATATGTGTAAATTAATTTTTAGTTTACCTTTTAGATATAAAAGGAGCTGTTGATTGAACATACATAGTGTGTTTTGTGATGATGATGATATATAGGAATGTGGAGACCAGTATGAAACACCAGGTTCCGTTAAAAGGTGTTGCACTTATAATATCACAGAGCAAAATATTATGAAATTGGAAAAACAAAGGTCCCCAAATTAGCATTCCACCTGCATTCCAAATGTCCTATTGATACAACTCAATACAGATCAATATCATGATGTACAAAGCATTGTATGCCTTTATTTGTAATATTGATGATTCTCAGAATATTTTTATTGCTTTTAAAAACATCTCTGCCATTAGTTTTACTACTAGGGCAATAAAAAGTTTCTACTTGTGTATAATTCTATCAAGTTCTACTGGCAGAAACATCAGATGACCATCATGTGTTTTTTTTGGCAGAAGCTTAAGTCCTATCCCTCTTAAAATTATTTTGTCAAAATTCACTTAAATATCAGTTAACATAATTCTAGGTTAGCACATTAAATTTACATAAGCATCTTTAACAATCAACCATGTTTTATATCCATATATTGCAAGATGGAGTTGTTATCCACTGGACAGCTGTTAAGAGACAGATGGAAGTCTCACATTTAGATCATTCAGCATGCTGAATGACTCTCCTGCATTCAGAACCATGGCTTAATGTACATCCAATACATGGCAGCTTTTTCAAGCCATTCAGTGTTCCTTTTCCACCAAGAGCAAAGATGGAATCAGAAAAATCTCAATGCAGACAGAGTGGTGATTTGAACCCAGGAACAGCAAATTCCAAGACACTGTCATGTTACTGACTGAGCTAACATTCAACCCTTGTAGCTATACTTATTCCCAATGGTCCATTCGGAGCCATAGGGAATAGTGAAGTGGACATAGTCAAATATAAGAGATGTTTCTGCTTGAAGGAAAAATGGAAATCTTTGGATTTTGATGTTGCCTGCCTGGTCATAATTGCACTATATATATAATCATATAGAATAAGGTTGGCAGTAGAGATGACCAACTTTTTTTTTGTGTCACATATTATGTTGGAAATGTGTCACATGCCACATAGGTTGAATAAAACTTGGAAGAGCCAAAAAAAAATCTGAAGGCATGCGACTGACAAGAGTCTGATCTGTTGACATGGTGTAGTTTTTTTTATATCTTCTCAAGAAACAACTTAGGTGCTTCTGAATTTTCTTGCACAGTATATGTTCAGCAGACAATGCAGATAAGAAACAATTTTACACTGAAATAATTTAAAAGTTATTTCAATTATTTATTTGAATTTTTTCTTATGAACCACCAGGTTTCATTCACCAGCTTTCATGCATCATTTATTAAACTGGTGGGAAAATGTGCCATTATTTTTCTACTCAAACATCTTTTAACAAAATTGTACCAGTTCTGTGAGAGCTCTGCGATAAAGTGGTCAGGGAACCTGATTTCTGTTTCAAAAACATTCCTTTCTATGGGACAACCTTGAAAACTTCTTGATAGCTTTGTGCTATAATACATAAGCTTTCAAATTAAAATACAGTTGGAGAAAACACACCTTCAGGATAAAAAAAGATGCTGTCTACATCTGCAGCCATCATCATATCAAAGATTATCCACTAAAATATGTTTTCAAATGTGCACACAATGAATGAAAAAACTAATATTCCAAGACACACAAAAAACTACTGACTACTAACTACTAATGGAATAATTTTGAGGCAAAGTACTTTTTCTCTAATGCATTTTTTCATTAATCTTTCTGATTTCATTATGGTTGTCTTTAATTCAATAACAAAATATTTCATAGCATATCTAGCATACTTCAAATGTCCAATGTAGAATATGCAAATGTAGCACAGTGCTTGCAGTAACTTCATGTTTTCATATAAATATGGGTTTTAATTTTAACATATTTTGTATTATACTCTTCTTTATCTTATAATTTAAAAATTTCATAATGCACAGAATTCTTTTTGAAAGAAATATTGGAATTTCAGAGAAATAAATATCAAAATATAACTATGTTTTTAGGATTTAAGCAAATTTTCTACCTTATAAGGTCATTATAATTGTCAAAATTATAATAACAATATAATAAAAATAATATATTACTTATAATTGGCAAAATTGGTGAAAAATAATGTTTTGTATAATTATTCCTCATTTAATACTAAAATATAAACCATATTTTTCATGATTAAATTATCATAGCAACCACCAATGCTGCATAACTCTTTAAAGCATTACAAGGCTTATCTACAAGATATTTATATAAATGAAATTCAGATGTTTATTTTAGTAAAAACAATTAGTAGTACATTATACAATAGGTGAATAATACTTTGATCTTACCTGTGTGGGATTAAAAGTGTGCTGTGTATTAGCACCATAATGTTGCATCCCTGGCCCATACTGTTGAACCACAGAGTTGTACTGAGTTGGCCTTTTCTGTGCCATATGTTGCTGAGGTGTTGGATATGGTGCTACTCTACTACGAGCTGGAGGCCCTATCCCTGGAGAACTACCTCCATATATTGAAGGATGGGGTTGTTGAACAGAACTGTTCATACTTTGCACACTTGGCATGGATTTATTCATAGTAGTTGAATTCATTCCCATTGGCCCATTCAGAGCCATAGGGGACACTGAGTTGGACATAGTCATCATTGAGCTGTTCATATTTCCTGTCATATGTCCTGGCATGGAATTTAATGGAGTACCCATTGGATTTCCAAGGGGTGTATTTATACCATTGTTCATTGATGGAGTAGATGGCATTCGTTGGGTACCAGGAGGGCCATATCCTGCTTGGTATGGTGGTCCTTGCATTTGTGGTACCTTGAGATAAAATTTTTGATTTAAATACATACATTACAGTTACTTAACTATTTTATATAAATCTAACACTTAATACTGTAATATGCATTACTTTTTAAGTAAAATTTAACTCAAATACTTTAAAAAATATAAATGACATTTTACTAAATGCTTGGAAATTGAGAAAACCATTTATTTTCACATATGATATCTGCTTCTTCCATACTCCTCCCCAGAAAAGCAATTGCTCATTTTGCTTTCAAACAGTAATCAATTTATACATTATATTTCCTTCTTAAACACTTCTTACACTCACTTGGAATACCTTGAAAAAGGATACATAGCCCAAAATTAGATTGCTATGTTCTATCATGCTGGATCTAATATGTATGGGAAGGGGGAGTAAGAGTACTCTGTTCTCCTGGACAATCTTAAGAGACAATATTAATAACTAAAAAAAAAGTGAAAAAAATTTAAACCATTAAAATGGGAAGGAAACATTGTATTTTTCGGAGAGGTTAATTTCTGATAAAATATGTATTCTTGTCTGTTCTGATTCAATACAATCATTTGGTTTCCTCTCCCTAATTTTTTTTAGATGCACCCCAATGTTTCATGAATGTTTCTGCCTGCTAACATGAGTCTAAGAAACATGATCTGAATAAAGGGCAACAGCTTTTTGAAACATACATTTGTGTAATGGTCCATTTGTTTTTCAACAAATATTTCAGAAATAGAGCCTTTCTAAAATTTCTTGTATTTTGGTGGACACAAATCATTTATGTCCATGGACATTTATGTCCTGGACACAAATCATTTATGTCCAGGTGAATGATTATATCTTATGTACTTACTGCATTTTCCTACTGCTCTTTTTCTGCTGGTAATAAGTATCAGTCATCATTATTGCCTGTTTTGTGCAACTTCTTTTTTTAATTCAATATAATGCTCTAAGGTTTGATATTGTATCCTCATAAATATATATATGCTCTTGAGATTTTTCTGACTTTAAATGCAGCAGTCTTACTTATAAAATGTTTCTAAAGAGTTATAAACATTTTGTGTTATTTATCAATGAGAAACTTATCAAAGGGGAAAGAACACATTTTATACCGATTGCAAATAAACTGATACAGTTTGCTCACTTAAAACTTATTAAAATTCTTATTAACTTGGATATGTATTATGAATTGGGTAAACTAGTTGACACATGTTGGTTAAACTAGATAGCACATGTGAAACAAGCTGTCTTAGAAATGGAGCATAATAAATGCTTAACATCGTTACTTCATTGATAATTTCTTCCTAAACTATATGACAAACATGTACAGAGCTAATATATTTTGTAATAATGCAACTTATGTTCTTCTTAATAACTATTACACAAAACATTTTAATAATTTTCCCTGTAATAAATGTTTTTATTTAAAGACATCTTACCTGCCCATACTGGTTATTTACAGTAGAACTTTGTTGCTGTCGCTCTTGTAATGCAACTACACTAGCAGTGGCTGTGGCTGTTGCAGTTGCAGCTGCTGCCACTAGAGCTGCTGCACTTAATGCTGAATGGGACGTTTGGAAATCGTTGCCTGTATTATGGCTGGAATTTGGCAAGGATCCTGCCATGTTACTAGCTATTGGTGAAGGATTAGGTGCATAGCTATAAAAGAAAAAGACTATCTTTAGAGATTGAATTTTTACAAGCAGTGCAAATTATATAATTAAATTAAAATCATGCATTCATACAAAATAATTTTATAAACATAGATGACAATCACAGCATTACCTGCTGACTTTTTGACATTGATAAATCAACAAATATTTTACGGAAAAAATTTCATCGACATACGGGACTTGAACCCGCATCACTCCAGAAATATGCCCAAGTATTCAACTATTGAACTAATAAATAAAAATACCCCCTCAAGCAGCTGCTTGCCACAGAGGTCTGACAGGAGCCTGTCAGTTTATATGCCACAGTAGAAGGTCTGAGAGGATGGCAGGACCTCAGCAGAAAATCGACACAAACAGCCATGCCTTACCCGGGGCTCGAACCCAGGTCCCGTAGATCAGTAGCCAAGCGCGCTAACCACTTGGCCACGGGATGGCTTATTGAACTAATGCCAGCTCTGTATTTTTTTTTCTGCTAATTTTAAGACTAAACTCTTTACCGAGATTTTTGGGCCAACTGTTGGCACCATAAAGAACAGAAAGCTGCCAGTTGAAGCTGAAATTTGTAACTGTTTCACTTTTTACTAGTCATCAACATGTTTTATTTATAAAATGTAAAAAACTTGTTAAACCTGCATTTCCTATATGGTATGCAATAAATGGTGTAGAGTTTATTTTTCAAAGAACTGAAAGTGACAATTAACATTCTGAATCAACATTAAATTATTTCATTCATCGAAACAGATTTAGATTTCACTCTATATTCTTGTTCATATAGTAGGGGTAGCCAAATTTTTTGATAACAAGACAAATTTCTTAATGTATCAAGCACAAAAGTTCCAAGTATATATGTCATTTTAATATTTAATACCTCTGAAATGAGTAATTACCACAATATTTAAAACTAATTCTGAAATGGATGAATGTATTTTCATTATTTTTAAATGATATAATTAGTAAATATATATATAAAACTGCAGTTAACATATTGATTAAGAAAAATTGCAAACAAAAATTCCTTCTGAAAAGCAATATTACCTTCTGAAATGCAATATATACTTATAGTGAAACTTCTCTATCAGAGGCAGATTTATTGTCAAAGGGGCCATGTGCACAGCCCTTTTCTGGGGGTTCTACTTCTGCATATATTGAACTTACCTATAAATCTACCCTGCTCTCTATGATGAAAATCCATGGAAAAATTAAGTTTAACCCTTAAAGTGTCAAAAAGTGATAATATACTTAAAAAAAAAACCTGCAGCATAATTTTAATGGATACTTACCATTTTTTTCCCTTTTGGATGTTTTATATTTTATTGTTCATGGTTAAAAATGCTCTTCCTTTTGATATGTAACATGATATATTTCTTTTCATTAATTGCTTAGTCAAATACACACACATAGCATTATCAGTGATAAATTCACAACAGTAATCTCACAGGTTGCCTTGTGACAAATGAAGAGTTAACTGCAGAAAAAAAACAATTTCAGCAGGAGTGGAAACTGAATATGCAAACTCCTGAAAATAGGCAAGGAGAGCTGAATAGGAAGAGCCTCTGATATATGTTTACAAGGTTGTGGTTTCAGTTTCCACTCCTGCTAAAGCTTAGTTTTTTCACTAATTCTTCATTTGTTATAAGTCAACAGGTCATAACTTTAAGTTACTAACTTCTTCCTACTCAAAAAGCTGCTCAATGATAGTTCAAAATTCCTTCTCCAAAATTCCACATTATTTTGATTTTTTGATTTGCGACATATAGGACAGAGAAGAATCCTAGAAGCTACTCCTAGCTTTTGCAGGCCTTCTCATACAAGGACATGCCTCCTAAAGAACTCCGAAGTCACTGCTGACCACTGCCTTAGAGCTTTTTATTTTACAAATTAAAACCTTTATAAATGCACAGCATATACCAAGACAATCTGTCATTACAAATTACTCTACAAAATATGTGTATTGAATTAAAACTTGAAATGAGGTAAATATGAAAATAAACAAGTTTCCTCATATCATAGGAGATTGTAGATTACTTGGCATATGTTGTCCCAATCTGAAAATAGCTCATAACTGCTAACATAATTTAAATATGTATCACTATTAATAAGAATTGTATATTTAGTTTAATGCCATTGGTTCAGCAGACAGCAAATATACTTCAATGTGTATGTGTGTGTGTGGATGGGGGGGGGGGGGGCTCAAGCAGTAGAGCACTAAGTTGAAGTTATTGTTCCCAGGTTCAAATCCCCACTGTACCTATATTCAGATTTTATCCACCAACCCCCATTTTGCCCTTCAATGAAAAGAGGACAATTATGTGCTTGGAAAAGCTACCATCCATTGAATTGGTCCAGTTTTCAGGACAGCCATCAGAGTTGCACATTGGATCCCCTTCCCAGCTCTGGGTCCTTGTGACCTGGAGCATTGAGATGGGGGAGGGAGCAAGTGCCTCATGGCAGAAGTTCTATAATAATCATAACTAAGATGAGTGCCTGAAAAAATTTTTGTCCTGGGGCCTGAGCTGGCTTTCAATGCCTTTCTCATGATTTACCATTTAGCCCAATGAAACCAAGTGCCTTTCATAGATAAAATAACCCAAGAAATTTTTTGGGAACAAAAGCTTTGTTTCATCTGTCTGAAAAGAAATCTTTATATTAAAATTTGTAATTAAAATGAAAAAGTCTAAATCTAAGTATAAACAACAGTAAAGTTAACATTAATCCTAGAAAAAACTCGTTTTTTTGAATACTTTCTATATGTGAAATTTTATTCTATTTGGTCTAAACTATTGACTAAAATTGGTAGTTTTATCATTTCATCCACTTAAGGAATTGATGTAGCCCAAGAAATACCTCTTCCTCAAAGGTTAGACCTAATTTAAGCCATCTGTACTACTAAAATTTGTTTGAAATCCCGAAGCAATAAAAAAAAATTAAATTCCGAATTCCATAATTTTTTTAATTATGTAATTAACTAATTGATATACCAATTTGCATAATACCTAATGATAACAAATTTGCATTTTTTTCAAAATTAGCCAAATGTTTTGTAAAAGAATGCTAATATTGAAATAAAGCTGACTTTTCTTATGCCAATAATCCGAGAAAAATCAAAATGAGCATGGTATTTTCGAAAAAGTGTTAAATTGGTATAACTGCATATTGGGGCAGTCCCATTTTAACTCTTTAAATGAGCTACCATTCCACACAGAACCTCTAGTTTAGGGTCTATCCCTGGAAAACAGGGTCAATCCATGGATGAAAAGCTAAACAGGGTCAATCCATGGATGAAAAGCTGTCCTAGATAAATATCCCAGGAATTTGTTCCTTTTTTAAATATTAAATTAACTGTCAGCATGAGAAGATATTTGTATCAATAAAAATATTTTAGCGTAGAATTTATAATGGAAGTGGTCAATTGCAAGCTATCAAACTAGGATGACTAGCAGGCACGTAACTAACTAGGATTTAGTTTCGGTGGGGCTCCGAAAATTCAGTTTCGGGAGCCTCCGAGAATTTAGCTTCCGGGGTCTTCTTATTTTCTAAGAATAAGACAAATAAGAACTGAAAATAAGAATTCAATAGGTTTCCCAATGATAAAGTATTTCGTCACTTCCTTGGTGACTGTGACTACCACACATCCCCGGAAAACAGATGTCTGGCCAACCCTTCAAATTGAATTTTTAAATCCCCGGATTTTTTTCGTTAAGTTTCGTCACCCTATTTTAGCGTACTGTTTTTAGTTTTAGATTTCTCATATGAAAAAAAGGGGGAATTAATGTCAAGATTTAAAAACCTTGCAAATATTCAAAAAACCGTTGGATAAAACTGTTGCAGTAATTAAGAGAAGGGAAGGAAACTACACTCATAATTATCACCGATTGCATGAACATCTTTGTTGATGCCGAACCGCCAAATGTCAAAGGGAACAGAAGAGAGGATGTTTCTCCATTTTGTGTTTTCTGTTAAACTTTGTTAGCCGTCAAAACACCCGTACGTCGTCTAGACGTCGGTGAGCGAGTTGATGTTGTAAGAGAGGTGGCCTTGTTTACGCCACTGCCTCCTACTGGTTGACCCAGTAAACGATACTCTCGCCTCAGCTACTAAGGGAAGCATTTCAAATTTTATAGCCAGGGCTCAAATATTTCTTAAAAGACCTTGAATGTAGTAGGCGGGGGAGGAATATGTAGCAAACGAGGAAATCGAAAAGATTCAAGGTCGTGGCGATTACCTCGAACGGCTGCTTTGGAAGTACGTGAACGCACTAATAGATCTGAAATGTTAATGAAGTTTAGTCATTGCATTCCTGCTAAATGTATACTGATTAATTTAACTCACTTTTACTGATCATTTATATCTTATGTAATCATTTACCCCAGAGTAATTTTTTTTTCTCATAAATGGAGGTTCGGAACTAGAAATGTTACTTAATTTTCGTGTATTGAAATTGACTTATATCCATAGTCGTCTCTTCTGGCTTCAAACTGTGTGTGTGTGTGCAAGGACGTAGCTATGGGGGATGCCCCTACCTCCAAAGTGAATCGGAGTTGGCAAAATTCGAAGAGACTAATATCCAGGTGAGTTGTGAAAATTAGGATTTTTTTTTAAGGGGAGTTGGCAAATCTAGACATCTTGGTAAAATCTAGGGCGTTCTTTGTCAAGTTGTCAAAATGGAGGCAACTTCACAAAATCTTTAGGAGTTGGCAAAATTCGAAGTCACTTGTTAAAATATAGGCGTATATGTGAAAATTGGGATTGATTTTGTGAAATTAAGGAAAGTTGGCAAAATTTGAAGTGACGACAAATTCAAGTGAGATGTCAAAATTGGGGGATTTTTTCTGTAACATTATGGCGAGTTGGCAAAATCGCGGTAATTTGGCAAAATGTGGGCGAATTTGCAAAATCGAGGCAACTTGGCAAAATTCGAAGCTACTTGTGAAAATTGGGATTGTTTTTATGTAAGAAAGGAGAGTTGGGATGATTCGCAGTGACTTGGCAAATTCCGGGGAGATGTAAAATTTGGGATATTTTCTGTTTAAGTTATGGCGAGTTGGCAAAATGTAGGGGAATTGGCGAAATCTAGCGTAGTTGGCAAAATTCGAAACGACTTGGTTAAATAAAGGTCGGTTGTGAAAATTAGGATATGTTTTGTGAAAATAAGGAGAGTTGGCAAAATTGAGAACTGGGCAAAATCTATGGGAGTTAATAATACGAAAGGGGATTTTTTTCCTGGTTCTGGGAAAAATGTTATTTAGAAAGAAGTACTGATGCAACATTTTTTTTTGTAGAAAAGAAGTCGGTGAAAGTAGCTCAGTTTTTTCCACAAACTCCAAACAAAAATTCTATATCCACCACTATCTTTTTCCCCAAAAATTTTACAAAACGTTCTAAAAACGAAAAGATAAAATCGTAACGCATGGCCGATCCGCACTCGAAAAATCCCCAGAGGTTAAATAACCCAATTGGTTAAAACAATCATAAAAACGCCAAAATCCTAAACAACGAAACTCTGATGCGCACATACAAAGAAACCTAAAGGGATTCGATAACTCAATGGGTAAAAAAAGACAAACATAATCTAAAATTATTCATGCCCAAACCACGCTTTCCTTTCTGAAACCAATCACTATCCACAATTAATACTCATAACTACTCAAACACTACCCCAAACTTCCAACATTAACATATAGTACAACAAAATTTTGAAACTCACTGATGTTCCCCATTGGCACCACACTCGAAAAAACTATGAAAAAACACGATTACGTGTCAAAATTTCCCACAATACCGTTTGAACGAATCAAAATCCACCACCTAATTTTCTGTTATATCCCTAGCCTCTTACCAACTCACTATACTCACTACCCCACAGACTTAGCATCACAATAGGATTCTGCGATAAAAGAGTCCATACAAAAATACTTCTTATTCCATACTTAATTTTAATTTCGAAAAACCTTTTCTAATCTAATTTTAGATATTCGAAACATACCAATTTATCATAATTCAATTTCAGTACCGTTATACCAGTACATTTTTACCGTATAGTATCTAAAGGGTCCCGAACTGGGCCAACTTTTATAGTGGAAGACCAGCGAACTGGGCCTTCCACAAATGCAAAAAAAAAATTGCTTGCACAGAGTATTGTTATTTTGCATACAGAACTAAATCTTAAGGTCCCATCTGGCAATAGGCTGTGGGTTTCCAAAGACCATCAATGTATCCTTTTTCACTTAAAAAAAACGAAGACAAGTGACTCGAACCTCCATTTTTCAAGTTACAAGAACAGATGGAACTTGCGATATTTAAATATCTAATGCCAGTCTAACAATAATAAATGAAATATATAAGTATTCTTTAAGATTAAATAATAACTCGAACCTTTCACATGATAGTAGCTTCTTGTCTTAACTCATTTAAGGTACTCTTTATTTTTAAATCGCCTCAAGCGATGATTTTACATAGCATAGTGCAATTTTTGTTACATTTCGATTTAAGCATGATAGAGGCGCTCCATTAAACACTTGGTTCCAAAGCCTTCAATCCGCCTTTTTACACCAAGTCTCGTGGCAGACTGGGTTACCTAAGTGTTGGTTGGCCAAAGACGTTTCGGTGTCTTTCGGTATTAAATTTAGATCTACAAGAAGAGATGTTATATATGGTACGTTAAATTTTTAGGGGCCTCCTGAAGTGTGATTTGCCTCAGGCCACACACCTCCTTAGAGGAGGCTTTGAATATTAACCCTTCAGGCGATTGGAACGTGTTTCCCCACCACAGCTATCTGGTCTTAACCCTTTCACGACCAAGGGAAACATTTTTCCCATATTAAAATTGGTGATTGTCGTATTTAATTATAACCTTATCTGCATTTTTTATACAGAATGTCAAAATAGAACGTATGCCGAACGCAATTACGTAAACGGGAACGTTTAGAAAAAAAAAGAACTGTCAGGAAGCATAATATAATGTACTATGTGCAATGTCCATCTTTGCCTCACTACCAAAAGAAATTGCTTCGCCGCATATCATAATTAGCACATCATTTTGTATAGTAATTTTATTTCATAATTTTGTATTATTTTAGTTAACATTTTGTTCTAATAAACCAATAAATAAAAGACATTGCATAATAAGCCTAACTATAATTTGTGTTCCTTTATAGTCCATTGGGAAAAATATTTCCCATAAAATTCCAAAAAAAAACTACACATTGTTATGTATTTTTCTTATGATTTTTATTTATTTTACGTCTAAACAAACTAAAATAAACAGTTACATACTAATATTTACTCTTAGAAACCTTATGATCCTGAAAGGGTTAGGGGGGCAGCATTAGGACCAGATAGCTGTGGCGGGTGATGTACTCACTGAGAAAGGAGAACGTTCACATACTAACATGGCAGCATCGACACAACCGTTTCTTACGCTTTATTATGTGGCGCTTACAAAAGAGAAAGAATAACGCCAAGAGGGTTAAAAGGAGCTTAGCCTTTGAATCACCTCTCCTACATTCCTTTGCGGCCAACACCCTGTATGCACGTGACGACTGTAACACTACGAGGTAAAATGTTGAGAATAACAGCTTCAGTACCAGTAGAGGAAAACCATCTGTGGAATATGTGTTAACCTGACCTATTTGAGAGAAAAGTGGGCCACAAAGCATCGTTGTTCACAAACCCCCTTTCTTTTCCTCCTACGGCTTACCCCTTTCAGGCTTCACGCCAGATGGAGGAAAGAACATAAAAAGTTTCGTTATTTATTTTTATAATGAAAACTTTGGTATACATAACAGAACAAAGAAAGATTAACGATAAAAAACTGGGTACTTACTAAGACTTATCGGATGAAATAATACCCCCTTTCTTTTAGTTTTTTTTTTACTAGCATTTAAATCTGATGTCTTACTCATTCTTTTACCCAACTTCTAACGTCGAAAATTTTGATATTCACTTTAATAATTAGTGAGGTGGAATTCTTATTACTCCAACAAGGTGTAGTCTAAGACCGCTATTTCATACAAGAGTTCAATCAAAAATCTGAACAAAACACTTACTCAGGGATTAAGTTTTATTGATATTTATGTAATCATATAAACTGTTGTTTAACTTTCTTTTTATGTACGTAATACGTCTGTGCAAGTGGGAAAAATGGGATCATAATGCTAAATAAAAATGCATAACTAAAAAACTACTGCCCATTTTTACTGCATATTTAATGTTTTTAATGGCATTAAATGTTTAGGTTCCCATATGAGAAACTACCAAAACATTGTTGTTTTCAAAAACAGTTTATTTTCAGCTAAAAAGCTTCAGCGATTTTTTAATAGTACTGAAAAAAATTGCCTTTCTGCGGTGGTTTGGCCTTCCTCACAGACTTTTATGGCATATTGACGGGCTATAATATAGTGTCGGACCTTTATGGCAAGGTTGGGTTGTTTTACCTCTGAGCGGCACTTTTTTGCGCACCATGGGCTAAATGGCCAGGTCATTGGATTGGATTGTTTTACCTCTGAGCGGCACTTTTTTGCACACCATGGGCTAAATGGCCAGGTCACATGGACCCCGAAGGCTCAGAGAAGGTTGGGGGAGGGGACCCACTGGAACAGCTGTTGGGAGACAGATGGTAGCCTCCCGTCAAGGCCATCCAGTGTGTTCTTTAACGTGCACAGGGTATGGTTCTCCCGCACACGGGGCCACGGCTTAACGTCCCATCCGACGGACGGCGGCCTTTCCAAGCCCATCAGTGTCCCCTACTGACCGTGGGCAGGGCGGGGAATTTTGCGGAGATAAATCTCAACGCTGACCCAGCTGGGACTCGAACCTGGGAACTACAGATTACGAGCCTGGCGCGCTACCGACTGAGCCACCCCCGCCCCTATGGCCAGGTCACATGGACCCCGAAGGCTCAGAGAAGGTTGGGGGAGAGGACCCACTGGAACAGCTGTTGGGAGACAGATGGTAGCCTCCCGTCAAGGCCATCCAGCGTGTTCTTTAACGTGCACAGGGTATGGCTCTCCAGCACACGGGGCCACGGCTTAACGTCCCATCCGAAGGACGGCGGCTTTTCCAAGCCCATCGGTGCCTTTATGGCAAGAAGTTGCTTAACGGATCGTTTATTATTTTATAATCACTAAAATCTATTTCATCATACATTATATTTTTGAAATTTGGATCGTTTGCATAACAGTCAGGGAACATTATCCATCAAAAAACAAAAACAATAAGATCTCCTTAGATTTTAGTCCAAGAGCATTTACATGCATTATGAACTTTAGTCTCTGAAAAAAATACTCCAGTATCAAGGTATTGCCTTTGTTTCAGTTTTTGATTCTATTACATGCAGCTGGATAAATTAATGCTTTAGATGGAAACCAGATCACTTCAATTAGTAATGCTGGTCTGTCACACAGAGAAAAATAGTTCTCTTTGAACAATGAATGATATTATGCTAACTTTAGAGTGTGTACTATAGTAACCTTTGTATTCAATGACACTATGCCAAAATTTTTAAAATAAATTTGACTAATTTTTTTATGTCATACCGAAATTTTTATTTTTTCTGCAAGAAAAAAATAATCGGTGGCCACTGCTGTAAATTAATCCGTTGTTTTAAAATAGCACGATATTTATCATTGTCAGCACCATTTTAATACTGCGAGATCAGGTGTAAGGTCTGTTTTGTAGCCTCTTGAACAGGGTTATTTTAGAAAGATTTCATGCTACCCATCACGCGAATCTTTATTATTAAGTGGGGGTGCAAATTACACCTATTCCATTATTCATACATTTTTAGAAGGAAAAGTGGCGTAAGCCCTGAAATGCAGCTTATAGTAACAGGCTGGATTGTTTTACCTCTGAACGGCATTTTCACGTTAATGAAAATAAATGATATCCGGAAACACGTATCTTCCGGAAACAAAAAAGTAAACATTCTTCAGGATTACATTTCGTTAAGTAAAAAACTATATTCATTTTTGGTAACCTATATTATTCATCCTAAATTTATCGATCAAATTAGCGTAACTAAATTTATAGATCGATCAAGTTAGAGAGCAAAATTTATCGATTAAATCCCCCATCTGCCGACTCCCATGGATTGAATGAAATATTAAATTTATCCTTCTGTGACAATTTTCGATTAAAATCGTATTTCTAAATTTGAGTAGTTTGAATGTAGCTTTTCATATATCAATAATAGAAGTAAAATACAAATTTGCATCACTTTGTGGCTGTTACTATTAAATCGTATTTAAGAATAATTGCCACCTGGATGAGGTACCTCTAGTGAACGAGGCTGATGGAAAGAGACATCCTGTTCAGTATTTTTTATTTTCATTAATGGAAATCGTTAAACAATCTTTTTTAAATAAAATTTCCTCAAAGAATGGTGGTTTTAAAATCCCAGACTTTCTCTGACTATGCTATTAAATATAAATAAAATATATATATACATAAAAATATATGTGTATATTATATAAATATATATAATATAAATAAAATATATATACATAAATATACATAAAAAACAGACTTGAAACCAATGTACAATAGGAATGGATTTGATTAAAACGTGATAGCAATTAATTTTTTTTCCATAGAAGCTCATCAACGAGGAAAGAGGCAAAATCTTTGCCCACAACCTGATAGAAGATCTGTTTCTTTAAACACTTGAACAGTCAAGTCATTGGTTCGTTAAAGCAAAATAATCGGTGTTTTCTGTCAACATAGATATTGTGGGAGTGGTGGCAAGTCTCATCAATCACCAAGCCTTGTAATATGCCATCCTTGTACAAAAAAAATATTCTCTAACTGGCTTTCTTTCGGCCATTGGCTTGATCTGGAATCTAGAATCAAACTGTGTGGCTACATTGCAGCATCAAGAATACATCGCGTGTATGGAAGACAAATTGGCCGCCGTACGAGTCGTGTGAACCCGTACTGAATAGGGCAACCCAGAAACGGAACCAGCAAAGGAGCAGCAGCACCCAGTTAGCAATGACACGTCTGCTATATACCGCTACTCGTACACACATAAACACGTACATTATGCAGTGGACTAGGCTTCGGCTTGTTGGTTTAGTAGGACGTCGGTTAACAATGGAGATCACCCAGTTAATTGTCGATGTGCTCTGCAGGCAAGCAAATACTTGGATGGTGAAAAAGGAAGGAGGATATGAAGATGATTTGAGTACGGGTTTAACCTGGCCCGACTGTGGGAGTGGAGAACGAAACTAGAGCCGAGACGAGGTGGTGTGTGGAAATCGTCGAGGAGGCTCGAGAAGCTAATGATACACATTGGCATGTCACAGAATGGGAGCAAAAAGTTAAACCTGCTGAAAACGAGGCCTTACAGATTAAACGTTGCGGTGTGTGCTGAGCGGAACTGGTTATACTTGTCGGAAAAAAAAAGATGAAAACTCACAGATTGAATTAAAATTCTGCCACTGCTTAGCATGAATTTTCACGACTCATCGATTTTCTTGTATGATTATTAACAGTTATTTATTCTATATCTCGTTAATAATATAATACTCGTTTGTTAACAATTTCAGATATTTAGATTGGATATATCCATGATCACATGGAACTAAAAATGATTCTATTTATCAGTCGTTTCGTTTGCATAGCCCACGACTATTGGATAGAAAAAAAAATAGAAATAGTTCAATACTATGCCAAAGGGGATTCAGAGGCAATTATTTTGACTAAATATCTCGTCTTTCATAACTGTTTGAATACCGGAAGTCAGAATATCTTTGAAAGTCGAAATTTAAGTTTAATACCTTTATTTGCAGTAAGATTTTTCTGTAAAATGATTTATTGAAGAAGTTATCTGAATCTGTCTCCATATTCACATAACACGAAAGTATTTCCCATCCAATAGGGTTAAAGTTAACTGAAGTCTTTTAGGATAATTCTTGATGCTTAGGCAGGATTAAAAGCTACATTCTGAAGTGAGAGTCAGGTCTACGGGACTTCTGAAGTTGAAATTTGTCCCTAACACAGTGGCAGTCCCTGGGCAGAGGTGGCTCAGTCAGTAGCGCGGCAGGCTCGTAATTTGCAGTTCCCAAGTTCAGTCTCGGCTGGGTCGGCGTTGAGATTTATCTCAGCAAAAAATCCTCGTCCTACCTTCACTCAATAGGGGACACCATGATGGGCTTGGAAAGGCCGCTGTCCGTCGGATGGAACGTTAAGCTGTGGCCCCGTGTGCGGGAGAGCCCTACCCTGTGCACGTTAAAGAACACACTGGATATCCTTAACGGGAGGCTTCCATCTGGCTCCCAACAGCTGTTCCAGTGAGTCCACTCTCCCCAACAGTCTCTGAGCTCTTGGAACCTGGGCCATTTAGCCCGTTGTGTTGATGGCTAATTTTTTTGGTTTCAGATTGATCATTTAATGAAGCAAAAAAGTGTCGCTTAGAGGTAAAACAACCCAACACAGTGGCGGTCTCAGGTAAGTGGGGGGTGGGGGGCGATCGGCACCCTAAAAGCTCTTTCAAATCATCAACTCCCCAAAGGTTAACTAAGGGAGTTATGACCTTTCGAAGTTCCATCGACGCCGTTTTTGTTATTTGCCCCCCCCCCCCCCAAAAAAAAAAGGTGATTTTTGGAACAACCCTGATCTAGCAACATTGAAATGGTGCACAATTCACATTGCTTAATTAGGGTGTTCCATAGATACTCGGGTTCTTATAAGAATCCATGAGGCAGGCCTGTATCTAGAAAAGAATCGAAAGGGGGGGGCAAGAGACACAATCGAGCCGAAAAACGTTAAGGGAGTGGGGAGTATGGCAGAGATTGGATTTCCAAAGCAGTATAACATCCCCCCCCCCCGTTTAACAGGTCTTCATAAAAATTCTTGAGAAATGCCTGAAATATAAATACGTTTAATAATTTTTCGCCTCTATTCTTCTAGCCCTGCATCGGGGTTGTTCGCCATGTGCAGTGCATTGATTGATAACATGAGTACTTTCAGTTCATCAAATAGCAACTACTGAATATGACACGAGTGCATTTTTTTACGAATACAATGATACTACATCATCTTACATTATCTAACCTTTCATATGTTTAATAATCTTTCATGTGTTTAATAACATTTTTAAGTTTTTTTATTTTATCAGTATTATTTTATCTTTTGTTGGTGGTGCAGTGGTGCTGCGTTGGCAATTGCCGGAGTTCGAGAAATGGCTTGGTTGCCTGTTAGCTCTAATTGAGGCAGTGATCAACAGTTGGGTTGCTTAACCTCTGAGCGGCATTTTTTTGCATACCATGGGCTAAATGGCCAGGTCACATGAACCCCGAAGGCTCAGAGAAGATTGGGGGAGGGGACCCACTGGAAGAGCTGTTGGGAGACATAGCAGCCCTCCCGTCCAGCGTGTTCTTTAATGTGCACAGGGTATGGCTCTCCTGCACACAGGGCTACGGCTTAACGTCCCATATGACGGACGGCAGCCTTTCTAAGCCCATCGGTGTCCCCTACTGACCGTGGGCAGGGCGGGGAATTTTGCAGAGATAAATCTCAACGCTGACCGATGCGGGACTCGAACCTGGGAACTGCAGATTACGAGCCTGGCACGCTACCGACTGAGCCACCCTGTCCCAGTGATCAACAGTGACTGGTCTTAGGGGAACATGACCTTGTACGAAAAGGCCTGCATAATTATATATATATTTTCAAATCAAATGTTATTAGAAACCTGTTCAGGCAATATTCACTACCACTAGAAGTTATTTCAATATAAAAATATAGTTATTAAAAATGTTACTCTAAGGTTTGAGGAATTCTATTTGTCATATTCAAAACATAATATGTGCTTACGAGTTATAAAAATTCTTGCTCAGTTGATAAGCTAAATGAAACAAGAAGACCAACTTATCGAATGTTTTCGTTAGTAGCTAAGTGACCCCTCTGACAATCCCCAACATCATAATTTCATAATAATTACGTAAGATAATGCAAAAGAATCTTACCCATTGTAACCTGGCCCATTCTGTCTTGCATTCATAACAGATGGAGGGTATGACTTTGGAGGGATACTACCAGGCCCACCAGGATAGGTCTGCTGGCCAGAGGAGTATGGGGTCTGGGCCATGGTAGTGTTGGTCCCCCCAAAAGAGCTGTGAGCCAGTGGTCCACTCTGTGTGCTTGTGGTGACTCCCCAGACGGTAGTGACAACAGAGAGCTGCTGCTGGCCCCCTTGGTGGGATCCTTGGGTGGGTGCTGCAGGTCCGGGCTGAGGTGCTTGTTGCCATCCCAGCGGCGCCATGGAGGAGTCACTGAAACAGGAATAGCTACAAATCAGAGCAAAAGAACCATTAATGATCAGTGACAAAATAAATGAGTATTCAGTCAGGGTTAGTAGTTAGTGCAAGGATTAGTATGTGCATGATGTTTAAAAACAGGAGTGCTTTATCAGAGGGAGAAAAATGAATTTTCTTTAGAAGGAAATCAGGGCAAGTGGAAACACTTATTCTAGCTTAGGAGTGTTGCGGAAAAATAATGGGAAATCACTTTGTAGCGCTCGCAAGCAATACATTCTTATCATAATCATGGTACTGAAAATCATGGCTTATTAGCTTCGCTCGATTGAGATGATCTCACGCGAATTTAGAGAAACATTAAATGCATTCTGCCAAAGATGAAGTCACTGAAAATTAAATTTAGGATTTTGTTTTGGTATCAAAAGTTTGCAACTCTTAAATATAAAAGAACATCATAAGTAAATAGGTTTTGCTTATTACTGCTTTACATATAATGCGATCCGCCCCATTTTGAGAAGTGATTTGGCCCTATATTATTAGTCAAATTATATGTCAAACAAATGTAAATAATGTGTATATTAGTAAAGCACTGTAACTCGCTTTTAGTATGTAATTTAAAATTTCTTTCAATAAAAGTAAAAAATCTGATTTTTAAAGCATCTATTAAAATATATTTACAGCATTTCTAGCTGCATTACGTTTTCGAATGGGGATTATTAAAAGTTACCTTCATCTATATATATTCTGAAGCGACTTTGAAAAATGGTCTGTCATTTATAATTATTAGGATTTAACAGTTCATTCCGTTATTACAACAAAATCCACTAATGCGTTTGAAGTCATGAATTATTGCACAAAATGTTGTTTTTAGTAATATTCTTCAAAACTTGGCAATTAAAATGGTGTATCGTTACTTCGTATTTTTTTCTTTTATTTCTTTGTTATTACTGATTGTTAAGTGTGTGTTAAATATTAATTTTACAAAAAAAATTTGAAAATTACAGCAATTTAAGCTTTAAAGAATACATTATTTCTAAAAGTTTCTCTTATGCTGTCGTTAAAAACATCAAAAACAGAGTAACGGCTCTGCTTGACAACTAGGTGACGACAAATATTTAATTTGTTAAGCTTTCGCATCAGGCTTTTGAAAAAAAACGCTTTCAAATAGTTCTTTCAAGATTTGCTACAACACTCAAGATTAATGAAAGAACACTTGAGTTGTTAGTAAACAAGCTATGGTTATCAAAAAAGGGAAAGTTTTAAATTAAAAGTCATGCAAAATGCAAGTAATCACATTCATTAAAAGTAAAAATGTAAGGAGGTTAATATGATAATATACAGAAAAACAAGCCATTTATATTATATATAAAAAAATTAAATAAGCACAACATTAAAACAGAGCATGCACACGAAATATACAAATATGTAAATGACACTAAAGTTCTAATAAATTGTTTGAATAAAATCACTGTTGACCTTAGGACGACATCATGGTCTAAAACTTTCAATAAAAATTATTTTAAAGTAATAAGCAATGGCGTAACTAAACGGAAACTTGAGCAATAGAATCTGAATTTTGGGGTTTGTTGGGGACAGGCCCATGTAGAAGAGTTGGGGGAGTGGCAGCAGGGCCATTTGGGGTTTCCTAGGCCAGGGACAAATATACATATCATAGTCAAATTATATGTCAAACAAATGTAAATAATGTGTAAATTGCAAAGCACTGTACCTCGCTTTTATTATATAATTTAAAATTTTTTTTAATAAATGTAAAAAATATGATTTTTTAAACTATCTATTAAAATATATTTATATGATTCTCCCATTTGTGACTGGCTTGTGCCCCCATTTCACTTCTCTCAGGCTCTGGTTGACCATGTTAAATAGATGGACAAATTGTGAATATCAACCATAACGTTAAGAAGTACTTTCCATGGGTGCTACAGGTGGCAGCACTGTTTTTTTTAGGGTATCACAGAGCTCTGATAAGAGTCAACTACTTTAAGGTACTGTTGTTTTAAATATATCAAAAATTTACAAATGTAACTTTATAATAATAGTGTATACTTCCTAAAATGCCTTTATTAAAATCGTTTTGGACTCTAGTCTGCAGAATTTTTAATTCTCGAGTAAAATTGAAATACAATCCCATTTTTGCAAGCAACAAAAAGTTGAGAGTGCTGATTTTTGCATTGTGATGATAAAGTTTTTCTTGCTGTATAATAGAGAATACCGATATCTTGGGTATTTGTATTTTCTAAGTCTTTTTTAGTTTAATCACTTTTGTGGATTAACTTAAAGCTAGTTTGATTTTTTTTTATATTCTCAAAGCTAATTACTTCAAACATTTGAGAAGGCATGCACTGTTTAGCATAATGGTGTTTGACAATGAATAGGTGTTCATTCAAAGTTTTTTTTTATAAGCAGTGCTAAAAAAAAACAAGTAGATCAGGAATAACTTACGACGCCACAAGGACCCCAAGGGCTCAGAGAAGGTTAGGGAATATGCACGTGAATCATTTTTGTATTGGTTTCTTCTGAGCAAATGCAGATTCTAATCGACACCTATTATCACTTCAAAGCATATGAAAACGAAACAATAAAATGAAAAGTATAAAACCAACCATACTTTTAGTTTGCTAACAAAGTTTCGTGAGCAATACTTGCATTCTCTCAAAGCACTGTAGAAAATTTTCTGCATGGGAATAAAATCAATGATTCAAGAGAGAAATATTTAGGTCAAACCGTTTATCAATGAGGGAAATTGCAAATACGGGAATCATACACATATATCTTACCATAATCCAATTATTAAGTATGCTCGAAAAAGAGGGTTGGTTTGTTTTACCTCTGAGCGGCACTTTTTTGCACACAATGGGCTAAATGGCCAGGTCACAAGGACCGGAAGGCTCAGAGAAGGTTAGGCGAGGGGTCCCACTGGAACAACTGTTGAGACAGATGGTGCCCCACGTCAAGGCCATCCAGCGTACACGGAGCCACAGCTTAAAGTTCCACCTGACGGACGGCGTATAATAATAGTGTATACTTCTTAAAATGCCTTTATTAAAAACCCACCGGTGTCCCCTACTGAACGTGGGCAGGGCGGAAGTTTTGTAGAGATAAATCTCAAATGACCCAGCTGATCTCTCCCCGCTGACCCAGCTGGGACTCGAACCCGAAAACTGCAGATTACGAGACTGGTGCGCTACTGACACTCTCTCGTTCCCCGAAAAAGAGGGAAACGTATTATAAAAAATTATATATATAATATTTTTTCACACTAATAAATAAAAATAAATGATATACTTCGGGAAACAACAACGCAAAAAAAAAAAATCAACATTACATTTAGTTACAGAAATAACGTCATAATTTTTGCTGCACTATTATTCAAGATTTTTTATATTCATTTTTCCAGAGGGGGTTAACTGAGGTTGAGGGTGGCACGTGACATCCAAGCCCCCTAAGTTTCGAAACAAAATCCATATTACTATTGCTCCCCGCCGTCCTCAACAAAAAAATCCTGGTTACGACGTGTTGGTACATTTGAGGTACTACCTACCCTAACCACAACCTGGACAAGTCAAGATAGAAAATATCAATGCGGCCGGTGCCTTTGGTGTCCATGACAGTAATTTTCGTTGCACGCCGATGGCAATGGGATCCTCCTTGCAGAAGTCCTTGGCTTTTTTTCCTTCTAATATTGGTTATAAACAGCCGTGTGACAGAGGCAATTCTAAGAAGTTTCGAATTATAAAGAAAAAGAAGAGTAAATGCCATTGCTATGTGTCATCCTACAGAAGTCAGCCTGTTTTTTTTTCATTTATGCTATGAAATGCGAAATGGAGGAAAGTTAGAATGCGCGGTGGTTTTAAACCCAGAATGGGAGCCCCTTTTATGGCAGCACTATTAGCGTGATTGATCTTTTAGCCGCCACCAGATATAAAATTTCTCTTCCATTTCTCATTCTCTAAAGTCGTTTGTTTTATTTTTTTATTTTCTTTAATTGCATATATGACCGTCCCGGAGCCGAAGGGTTATGCTTGGCTGCAGAATTAAAGAATCTGGGTTCGAACCCCGGATAAGCCAAAGATGTTTCTTGTGTCATCTTTCTGCTGAGATCTCGCCTTCTTCATCGATCTTCTCTATGGCGTATTAAAGTAAAACGTTTCTGGGTTGTTGCTTTATCTCTGAGCTGCATACAATGGGCTAAATGGCCAGGTCACAAGGACTCCATGGTCTCAGAGTTGGTTGGGAAGGGGGTCCACTGGACAGCTTTTAGGAGACAGATGGTAGCCACCCATCAAGGTCATCCAGCGTGTTCTTTAACGTGCACAGGGATATTGCTCACCCGAACATGGCAAATGGCTTAAGGTTCCATCCGACGGACGACGTCCTTTCCAAGCCCATCGATATTAGTCGCTTATGGATTCTGAACACATACTTCATCCGAGGGTTTAAAAAGGAGATATAATTTTCTTTGTAGTCTTCAGTTCATGCTTTAAGAGATCCATAATACCGGGCAACAAACAAAAAGGCTTTGAAATGAAAATAGCCAATCTTTACTAATTTCGTGGTGCTGAACACGAAAATGACAATAAAATTTGTCAATTGGCTCTTGTTTAGGAGAGACAGAGATGGCAATGTATAAACGACGGTCAGCATTGAGTACATAGGTAACCATTTCCCAACGCTGTATTTTAAAATCCAGATTGCAACATATTGCATCAGTCCGCCATACACACAACTCCCGGAGGTATTGCATCACTGTCTCATGCAATGTAGTTGAGTCATGACATCGCGGCTTTACGATCGCGGAACAAAACCTGATGCAATTGTTAGTTGTAAGCGACGTCTCGTAGGGTGTCTTTTGAGCGACTCCCATTTACTCCTGGGTCATAAGTATAACACCAGTGATCCTTGCAGTTTTAATCCAGCTGTAGTGATGCCTCGTAACTGTGTTAATAGTGCAGATACATTTTGTTACATTTGTGGGGAAATGACGTTTGCAAGCCAGAAAAGGGCCATCACTCCAATAGTGAAAGTGGCGTACGAGTTTCATTTTGGATGTAAGATCGGGGACCAGGACAAGGCCTGGGCCCCACACAATAGGCTGCAGTACGTGTGCAAGAAATCTTCCGAAGTGGCTGAAAGGCGAAAATGTGGAGATGCTGTTTGCTGTTCCTATGGTTTGGAGAGCCAAGCAATTACGCAAATGATTGCTATATTTGAATGGTTCCACCTGTTTCTGAAGGCATCACAACGGAAAAGGAAGTGGACAATAGCGTACCCGAATATGCAATCTGCTCTCCGACCAGTTCTGCACAGCGAAGGCCTTCTCGTTCCCGAATCTCCAAAAGAATTTTCCATCGATTCAGACGGTGAGGAGGGAGGCGGACAAACATTGGGTTCTCCACAGCCTTCGGTGTCTAATGATGATTCATACGTCTGCCATGGTGTGTCATTTGCACCACATATTCTCACCGAAGAAGAAATGAACGATCTTGTTCGCGATCTGGAGCTGTCCAAAGCAGAGTTACTTGGATCAAGACTTAAACAATGGAATCTTCAAGGAAAATGTCCTAGTGACTTCGTTTCAAACTCGTCATGAGCAGTTTGCGCCTTACTTCAGAAAGGAAGATGACCTTGTTCTGCTCCGATGTAGATAGCCTGATGAATGCCCTGAGAATCAAACATGACCCTCAAGAATGGCGACTATTCATAGACTCTTTGAAATTGAGTCTCAAGGCGGTGTTGCTGCATAATGGAAATCGACTTCCATCCATTCCGGTCGGGCACGCTGTCTACACGAAAGAAACTTACGACAACCTAAAACAGCTGTTGAACTGTCTTCAATACAGCAAGTATGACTGGCATCTGTTGTGACTTGAAGGTAGTGGCTCTGTTGATGAGTCTGCAGCAAGGATATACGAAGCATTGCTGTTTCATTTGTGAATGGGACAGGCGAGCAAAGACTTTGCACTAGTGAAGAGAAATTGGCCTCAGAGGAAATCTCTGAAGGTCGGAGAGAAGAATGTGGAGCACCCAACACTGGCAGAAACGCACAAAATCCTGCTACCGTCTCTACACATCAAACTCGGTGTGATGAAAAACTTCGTAAAAGCCATGGATCAGATTGCATCAGCTTTCAGGTATTTGGCTGAAAAATTCCCTCGACTCAGCGAAGCGAAAATTAAAGAGGGAATTTTTCGTGTGTCCTCAGATCCGCGAGCTGTTCAGAGACCAGATGTTCAACAACCTGCTTCAGGGTGACGAGAAAAAGGTTTGAGATGCGTTTCGTCTGGTGTCAACTAAATTCTTCGGGAATGCCAGGGCAGACAGCTATAAGAAACTGGTTAAGGACATGTTGTCTCTGTATCACAAACTTGGCTGCAATATGTCCTTAGAGATCCACTCTCTCCACTCCCACTTAGATATCTTCCCCGACAACTGCGGCATGGTTAGCGATGAGCACGGTGAACGTTTTCACCAGGATATTGCAACGATGGAGAAACGATACCAGGGAAACTGGTACACTTCAATGTTGGCTGACTACTGTTGGACTCTTGCCAGAGATGATTCTGAGCAGCTGTACAAGCGACGTCGGAAGTAGAAGTGCAGTTTTACAGATACATGTCAAATGTACGTATTGCTCTATTATATAAAAAAAACTATTGCGGATTTCTCAGAAATCGTAACCAATTTTGCAATTTCATTGTCATATTCGTGTTCAGCACCTTGAAATCTTTAAAAAATGGCTACTTTTATCTCAGAGGCAGAACTTTTATGAAAATAATAGTGTAATAGGAGTAGATACGGTACAAAAAATAAAAGGCAGTAAAGGTTATGAAATGTTATGGAGGGCTCAAGAAGCTTTGGGGGCTGTATCTTGCACAACTTTTAGGAACATTACATTTGTCTTAAGCGTTCAAAACTACGTAAATTTTAAACACTGGTAATTTAAAGAACCTTTTATTTAAGAATGTTGAAACAACTTATGTTTCATCAATGGGGTGTAGGGGAGGGGAAACACCAAAGAGCAGCATCCGTAGAATCTATTCCAGGCTGGGGATAGATACAGAATAAGTGGTTTTAATGAGTTACGTCAAAATTTTTAAACCTTTAATGAGTTGTCTTTAATAAAAAAAATCATTTATTTTAACAGTTATAAATTAATAATTTCTGTTAACAAATGTCCCGCAAAGCTAACAGCTTACAGGCAGGAGAGAATAATTACACCTGCTGCCCTCATCCGATAATCTTAATACAGTTGCATCGTTTTTGCATTTATTATACTATTTTGCTATTTCAATTGAAAACTTCAAAACTTAATAATTTGCTCTCTATACTAAAATTTTAACCCCTTTTTATTTCGAATAGTCATTTGAATTTCATAATCGTATTGTGTTTTTTATATTCGCCTTCAGCACTGCATAATTTGTTAGGTGTTAATTCATTTTTAAAAACCTATTTAATTCACGTTTTAATTCTCTAAAAGAACTTAAGGATAGCTGTTCTCTTGGTAAGAGATTGTAATGATAGATGGAATTTTGTAACCACTTGTGCACTTTCCATAGTTATTTGCAATGTTCAATAGTTGAAAAAAAATTTTTTCTTCAAATCTTGTTTTTTATCATGTTGGACTTTTTTTTTGTGTGTTGTTAAAAAAACTACGTATAAATATGTTACATTTATATCGGCTCTAGTAAGATAAAATATCCAAGTATATAAATCTATCATGGGTTTAACTTAGATGTTGGGTTGTTTTACCTCTGAGCGGCACTTTTTTGCACACCATGGGCTAAATGGCCAGGTCACATGGACCCCGATGGCTCAGAGAAGGTTGGGGGAGGGGACCCATTGGAACAGCTGTTGGGAGACAGATGGTAGCCTCCCGCCTCACACACAGGGCCACGGCTTAACGTCCATACGACGGACGGCGGCCTTTCCAAAGGCCAGCTGTGTCCTCTACTGACCGTGGGCAGGGCGAGGAATTTTGCGGAGATAAATCTCAACGCTGACCCAGCTGGGACTCGAACCTGGGAACTACAGATTACGAACCTGGCGCGCTACCGACTGAGCCACCACCACCCCTAAACTTAGATGTATACGGTCTTTAATGGATACTTTTCTAATATTTCTATATATGAACAGGCTCGTTATAAGCAAACGAGAACAGAATGAACTACGTAGCAAGATTTTATTGAGTGGAATTAAGGTAATTGTTTTCTTTTGCTCGAGTCTTACTGAAAATTACTTAAATTTGAAATAAAACTACATATTTTAATTGAAATTGTTTCTGGTTTTAGCTACTTTCTAACTCGTGGCCGAGTGGTTAGCGCACTTGACTACTGATCTAAGGGACCTGGGTTCGAGTCCCGGATAAGGCATGGCTGTTTGTGTTGTTTTTCTGCTGAGGTCCTGCCATCCTCACAGACCTACTATGGCATATAAACTGACAGGCTTGTCAGACCTCTGTGGCAAGCAGCTGCTTGAGGGGGTATTTATTATTAAACTCGCTGGAATAGCAAATCTTCAACCGGTTCGCATGAGCAAGCAATAGTTGGATTGTTCTACCTCTGCACGGCACTTTTGTGTACACAATAGGCGAAATAGTCAATTCACAAGGAGGAATAACCAAGGATTTGTAGCTGGGTAAGGAATCTTCCCATCAAGGTCATTTAGCGTATTCTTTAAAGTCCACTTGGTATGACTCTCATGTACCAGCATTCCCTGTACACGGCGCCATGGCTTCAACGTCCCATCCAACGAACGGCGGCCTTCCAAGTCCGTGCATAACACAAGTTAGATATATTCTTTAAAGTTTCAAAAACATATTCATCGTGGCGAAATCTGAAAGTCAGACAAGTCCTAATTTAATTTCGATGTAATATTTCGTAGTCGACGCCAATCGTAAACGCAAATAAGGATGAAAGCACGTAGAAAAACTGTCAGCTTTATTAGGTTGTAACTGTTCAAGCTTTATGTACAGTCGCTCAAAAAAGTATCCGAACACTATGGTTGATTACAGAATTCAGAAAATTAGTGAATTATTAGAAATCAGAAATTAGTGATCTGGCAACCTTTCGTGTCACGTGACACAAGGTCACGTATCTGGCAAAAAATCGTTGCCAGATATTTTTTCTGAATTCTGTAATCAACCGTAGTGTTCGGATACTTTTTTGAACGACTGTAGGTGGTCATATTATTTTGATACTAGATCGTGTGGGCTCACTCACGGAAATATTGGGCGTGCAGTTACCGTTCACAGCAAACTGGAGCGTGTGCAGTTACTGCACACGCTCCAGGTTGCTGTGAACGGTAACTGGAGCGTGTACAGTTGCTGTACACGCTCCAGATATTTTTCCTGAATTCTGTAATAACATGACAAGAAGGTTGCCAGATCACTAATTTCTAAAAAAATCGTTGCCAGATAATTTTTCTGAATTCCGTAATCAACCATAGTGTTCGGATACTTTTTTGAGCGACTGTACAGAAGGTTAATTACGTGAGAAGAGATACAAAAGTAGTTTGCAATCAAATACTCAGCATGCTGGTTAAAAATTCTCGGACTTCAACCTTCGCTATCCCACACACACAACTGTCAAAACCACAATGTGCCACTATTACTCGCAAAAATGATGTATTGCACAAAGGTTAAAGTGGCAATCAAGATAACTGGTATATAGATACAAAGTAATAACGGTGACAGGTAGATATCCATTATCTTGGTTTGTTTCACACTTTTTTGTTCTGCAATACAATGATGGCGATTCATCTCAAGTGGTGAAAACAATACCACATTTTTAATGCGTTTGTTGGCCCCAAGTGATTAGTGACAGCTGAGAAATGTATTTTTTTGTTTTAGTGAATGAGTTGGAAAAGTTATTTTACTTGTTCGTTGTGTTGACGCTTGAGCGTCCTTATCAATGAATCGCATTTTTTCCTTTTGAATCAGACGCGAACTGATAACGAATGTTATCATTGTTTAGATAACAAATAACATTGCGAAATTCCAGTCTTGTACATAACTCTGACTGTTTCTGTTGATCAAATTCTAATTTCGATTTTGGATACATTTGATAACTTTGGGAATCGTCGTTTTTTTATCTAACGCTTTCACTTTTAAAGAGTTAAGTCAAAAGGGATAATTGCTCCGTGGAATTTGGGTTGGATTGTTTTACCTCTGAGCGTCACTTTTTTGCACACCATGGGCTAAATAGCCAGGTTACAAGGATTCCGAAGGCTCAGAGAAGGTTGGGGAGGGAACCCACTGAACAGCTGTTGGGAGACAGATGGTAGCCTCCCGTCAAGGCCATCCAACGTGTTCTTTAACGTGCACAGGGTATGGCTCTCCCGCACACGTGGCCACGGCTTAACGTCCCATCTGATGGACGCCTTTCCAAGCCCATCTACTGACCGCGAGCAGGGCGGGGAATATATTAAACAATAAAAAATTTACTCTGCGAACTTTAAAATCGCAATTTTGTAGCTTATTCTTTTTCTCACCTACCTGCCAAAAAATTTGCGAACCTTCCCTCTACTTTGAACGACACAAACACCTTTCAAGTTCTTAAGCTACAAGCCTTTTATCACTAATATAAAATTCGCATTGTTCTTCAAAATAAAATCTCATTATCTTTATAAAGGGGGAAAATTAAAGTAGAAATGTAAACTAGAAACGCTAGCAGCTCAGTAGATGCAAATTATGTCATTCATACTTTGTGATTAAGAGTCGTCCTACCACAAGGCATAACGAACAATTAGATATACTGAGACATCTAACACTATAATCATTCTATTTACTGCGTCAAGTTATGTAGCTCATGTTTAATTACTTTTAACTCCGCTACATTTTTATTTGTGGCAAAAACAAGTAAACTTGTAATTCCCGCCTTAAAAAAAACTAAATTATTTCTCAGATATTCTATTTCCCACAGAGATATGAGAAGAGCCTGTGTGAGAAAGGCGATATCTCAGCAGAAAGGCGCAACATAGGAAAGAAAGCATCTGTCTTATCCAAAATTCAATCCCAAGCGCATTTGGGACGCAGTCAATCAAGGTAGTTGGAACAGTTGGAAAACACCTCTATAGATTAATCAATTGATTTCAGTAGAAAACAATTTGTAAAAAAAATATCCATCTAGTCTTTTGGATTCGAAACTCATGCAAATGCAGGCCATGCACAATAGGGAGGTCCATCGCACCTAGGTTTAAATTAGAATGTTTTACCTCTGAACGTCACTTTTTTTGTCACACAATGGGCTAAATGGCTACGTCACAAGGAGTTCAAGGGCTAAGAGAAAGTTGCAAGGGAACCCACTGGACAGCTGGTAGAAGACAGGTGATGTCTCCATTCAAGACCATCCAGCGTGTTCTTAAAAGTACACAGGATATGATAACATTAGAACTGGCAGATTACGAACCGGCATTGCACCTAGGACCCATAATGAGGGTTCCAGAACAGAGAATATTTTTGTTAGAAATAACGCATTTTTAGTCGAATCTACGGACTTTAGTTTAACGGATAGCATTCACCCGATTGACCCGAAACTAGTTTGATTCTACATTTGTTGAGTGAAATGAATGGTTGAGTCAAATGAATTGCTCCTAAATTATGTTGGGCTCTCTATAAATAGAACAGTGTTGCTCATAGAATTTAAAGGTTTTTTTTTTACTAGTAACACGCCATGGAAACAAGATAAGCTTTTATTCTGAATCGGAAAAGATTTCTCTTTAATACAAATTGTATATTAGCTATTTTATTGCTATTACAAGTATTAGATACATGAATTAGTGTGTTCAATGGATTCCTAATGTACATAAGATATGGTCATGTACTCTGTCCATCGTCAGATTTAATGGACTTCCGGCATTAATGGGACATCCCTTCGCTCGTTAAATCGAGGGATCACTATTTCTTATTAAAAACTTTAATTTGCTTTTCCTTACATTTCTACAGAAAATGTCAAGATTTTTAGAATTTTTGCACAAGAACAATATTTCATTACTTTTAAATTGTTCATAATTTTAGGAGTGTGGGATAAATGATCAGCCATTTTCTCTTTGCATTGCAGTATTGTCAGATTATTCATTTCACATTTCATCACCTTAAAAATACTAAAATATGGTAAAATGTAATAAACTTTGATTCTTCCTCACGTTACGGCTCTGGTACTCGGAGATAGTGTTTGTGTATCATTTCTTTTAATTTTAAACATCCCCCAAACATTAGGGGATACGAGATCCTAGCAACAGGTCGTCAAATACTGTTAGCACCACCTTGCTCAAGTGGAACCATGATGATTAAAAACTTTTATTTTTAATATTGACTCAACATATTTTGTGTAACATAAGTTTTAAGCTACACGTTGGTTGCTGATTTTACTTTTCGTATTAACTTTAATATCTATTTTTTCCCGGTTGAACAGTTTCAAAAATGTTATTGTTTAAATACATGTACCCTTCAAGGCACAAGGAAATATCATGTAGCCATGGATACTTGTATTTGGTTGTTTAACTTCTGAGCGGCACTGTTTTGCACACAATGGGCTAAATGGCTAGGTCACAAGGACCCCGAAGGCTCAGAGAAGTTTGGGGAAGGGGACCCACTGGAACGGCTGTTGGAAGACAGATGGTAAGGCCATCCACCGTGTTCTTTAACGTGCACAGGGTATGGCTCTCCCACTCAAAGAGCCACGGCTTAACATCCCATCCAATGGACGGCAGCCTTTCCAAGCCCATTGGTGTCCCCTACTGACTGTGGACAGGGCAGGGAGTTTTGCGGAGATAAATTTCAACGCTGACCCAGCTGGGACTCGAGCCTGGGAACTGCAGATTACGAGCCTGACGCACCTACTGACTGAGCCACCCCCGCCCCAAATACTTGTAAAGATAGCTCAAAACAATGAGTTTTCTTGTGAGGGGGCTGCGAACCCACTTGCAGTATATTCGGTTCCACATAACATTTAAAGTTTAAAAATTTGATCTTCAAATAATTATAATAAAGTTTAAGATAGCTCTTAATAGGAAGAATAAAAAAATGGTTTAGTGGCTTGCATATCTGTATGTGTTTTAGGATGTATCAGAGAAGTTATGTCCTCCCAACTGGGCTCAATAATTATCGAGAAGGTTTCGGCCGAGGGTTCAATAGTTTTAAGCTCAGGCTCGAAATTCCGAGCCAAAAATTCATCTGCATTATAAGCATATTTGTCTCTTGTTACTTCATCTGAAAAAATCTTTAAATTAATCCCATTTTGATTGCTTTTTTCTGAAAATATTTTATTCTTAGTAAAAGCTAAAAAGGGCCACTACATTAAACGATTTGTTGTCACCATATTTATATACTATTTTGATTTGTTTTACCTTTGAGTGCCCAAATCTTTGCACAATGGACTAAATGGCCAGGTCATAAGGACCCCAAGGGCTCTAGAGAAGGTTAGGGGAGGGAACCCACTAGTCAGCTGTTAGGAGACAGAAATGTCCTGTCAGAGTGATCCAATGTGTTCTTTACATACACAGGATACTTCTTTATGTCCCATCCAGCGGATGGTGGTCATTTCTAGCCCACTGGTGTCCCCTTTCTGACCGAGGGCTTGGGTTGTGTTGTTTTACCTCTGAGTGGCACTTTTTTTGCACACCATGGGCTAAATGACCAGGTCACATGGACCCCGAAGGCTCAGAGAAGGTTGGGGGAGGGGCCCCACTGGAACAGCTGTTGGGAGACAGATGGTAGCCTCCCGTCAAGGCCATCCAGCGTGTTCTTTAACGTGCACAGGGTATGGCTCTCCCGCACACGGGGCCACGGCTTAACGTCCCATCCGACGGATGGCAGCCTTTCCAAGCCCATCGGTGTCCCCTACTGACCGTGGACAGGGCGGGGAATTTTGTGGAGATCTGACCGAGAGCAGAGTGGAAGTTTGGCAGAGATAAACCTTCACTGTGGCACAAGAGGAACTTGGCCTTAGGAACTGCAGATTATGAGCCTGGCATGCTACAGACTGAGCCAACTCTGCCCCTAACTATTTTAGTAATGGACACCACAAGTATATAATGTTCAAGACGACCGGTTCAGATACATAGTCTAATAGACAAAATGGAGTAAAACACAAAAAATGTTAATGAAATCTTAACCTATCTTATTGTAATGAACAAAACTGCAGCCCACGAAACACGAATTAAAAACCTAATATAACCTCACCTAATCCACACAAATTCTAAATGTAAGGGGCAAAAATTATGAAATGTAGAAATGAAATCTGTTATTTTGAGCTCATCCTAACCTTAAAACCAGGCTCTTAATACTATGAATATTATGGTACTCGCCAGTTTTATCCCTACACTTTACACTATGCTCAGATTTAACATTTTTGCTACTATTTAGCATAATCTATTGAATCTGGCTCATTTCTTCCCGTTATTTAATTAAACGTTTTCAGATACATAATTAAGTGAATTTGTAGTACTCATTAAGTATATTTGTGTTTTTCAAGCAAGATCTTTTCTTAATTCCTTGCATTACTCAATTGCATACTCAACTGAAATGTAAATTTCTGTTTTTAAGTAGATTTTTTTTCCCTCTGCTCTTTAATATATTTGGGATGGCAACATCTGCTTCAAACTTAATTCAAGTGACTGTAGTTTTCCAGTTGTTTTAAAAAACTTCCAAAATTTTGTTTCATAATATAGTTAAAACTAGTTTTCGTGTTCATTTTACTATATAAAATTTTTTCATTTCTTTTACATTCCACTTAAAGAGTATTTTTTCTTACGAATTCACACATACATTAAAATATTTAAAAACACATTCGAGATGTTTAAAGTAGAGCAATAATTTTCAGAGATTCACAATGATTTGACAATTTAGTTTGAAGTTTTTCTAAGATAGCAATTGCACTGTCGATCGTGTTAAACTGATCGCCTAAAATTGCCAATCTATGATGATAAAGCCAAAATCATACAAAAACTATTAGGTCTTTCGATCCAGGACCCCTAAATCGAGTGTCTGGATCTTTGTACTGCAGCCCTACTAACCCATATATACGAGTCTGCTTGTTAGTATCATTTGCAGCTTGGGAATTGGGAAAAATAACATTTTCCATAGCCCTAGTCTTTGATAACTTCTGATACAAAGAAATCAATAGTTAATATTAACAATTCTATTTGGATCTAGTTGCATTTTGAAAATTTCAGTTGTTTTAATCGCAACAATTCAGCCGAAGACGAAATAATAAATTTCACATGAAAACAGTTAATATCAAAGTTTGTGAATACAATAATTAATAAAACTTACTATCGCCTTAAAGCGACGAAAAAAATTACAACAAACGCTAATGTCCCTTTTTACTAGTCACAAATTAAAAAAAAATTGCTAAGAGAGGGATTTTTATTTATTGTGCGAGTAATAAATTTAAATCTCAATGTATTGTTGCTGTTGTTGTCACTAGATGGCGCTAGGTGTACTATAGAAAGGATTTGTATATACTATCTAGTGGCTATTAGAAAGAAACGATCATCAACTTACTCATTTTTCCCAGAAAAGCAGCAACACGGATCCGACAAACACAGACAGAAAAATGCAGAAGAGCTTTCCATCTCAGCAATGACCGCCTCAACAGTCGGCGGGTATCCATCAGCGATAACTGCAACTGTGTTGCACCCAACCGTCAGTCAGTAAGCCTAATGTGTCGAGGTCATTTGGTGATGAAATCCGCATTATTCTCGTCAAGTCCCGGGAAATACGAGCTAGCCTAGTTCGTCAGGTAGCACAACATCACCCCTACCTCGTCAAGGCAGAAATACAAGGTCAAAAATAGGAGAGTTGCATTTTGACGAGTCGGAGTGAATGCTGCCAATGGAAATGACCACGCACCTTTGGCAAATACACATGTGGTTGGCAGCCAAAAAACAGCGAAAGAAAAGCACTTCACTTGAATTAAGTGTACAATTTAGCGCTATTTTAATTTTATACGATCAGAACGGTATAATTTCTTTAACTTTGCAGCTGGCTGAAGCAATTCTTCAAATTACTTAAATGTTGGAACCGAGATTATTCTTAATTTTTTTTTCACGAAAAATATTCGCGTTTTATTGCTTAGAAAAATACTTTCTATATTAGCAACTTATATATCATTTTAACAATATAACTTAAAAAATAACAAAAATAAATGATCTTAAAATTAAGATTTCCATAATTACCTACCGTTTTAATCTTTAAAATGCATAAAAAATAGCATTAATAACTTAAAGCGAACGTTTCTCTAAATATTTATTCAATTGCAGAGCGTATTCGTTATTACGAGCATTCAACACTATTTCATAAAACACGCCGGTTCCTCCATTCATAAACTCTACATAAGCAATACAAATGTTTACAGAACCATCCTTACCTTTCTCTGTTGAGGCACATTGATTAATGGTAGTCCCGTAAACTATGTCATTTGGGCTTGTGGGTGAACGGCGGATAAAATCCTAAACTGCACTTAATCGGCTCCACCTCTTAACGCAATCAATAAAACGGATCGGTGCAATTGGTAACCCTAAACCCCGTGCGGAAAGCACTGCTGCCCATGCCCAGGCCACTCAAGCTCGCAGTCAATTCCTTGCACTGCCGTCGCCCTCCGTCAAACGACCTTGAATGAAAGCAAACCGGAACTCACAAGCTGCCTTTCGGTTACACCGCGGGGTCGCCCCAACGTGGATTCACGTAGCTTTTGTTGGCAACAAGAGGAACAAAACTAGTGGCGCCATCTATCGATACACCTCGACGCAACAGTTACTAATCGAGCATCAATTTCGTAAGCAGTGTGCTCTAATAACTTTTTTTTTAAAAGCTTTTGTAAACGAATTTTCTGTAGGAGTAAAATATGTCACTTCCTCTTTTATTCGCTGACAGGGCTCCTAACTTCAGTCTACTGAAAGCTCGACGACTGCTTTTGTATGCACATTTTTTTTTCTGTTTTGCACTTTTTTGAAGTAATATACCTATGTAAAGTCTGTGAAAGTTGAGTAAATCAGTAAAACGCTCTGTAATTGCTACGTTATTGTACGTCAAAGTTGTTTCGACAACTTTTAAATAAAATGCGAAAAAATGGAAAAATAAGACGAAAAAAAAAACATGAATTCTGAATTTTTCTAAGTTCTAATCGTATCGTCTTTAACAGTTAACTGAGATTTAAATATATATATAAATTTAGTTTATCTATCAAGTTCCCAGAGAAACTGTAAATTGAATAAATTAGCAAAGACTTCAAAATTTTTATATTTCAGATTTCGGTACAACTTTTTGTACGTCTGAAGAGGATAAAAACAAACTAATAAGTTATATTTCATTTTAGATTGACAACCCCAATTTTATTTAATGCTTTACGTGAAATTTTCTCATTTTTCAATGATATAAAGAAAAAACATGCTTTAAATAATACTTTGTGAAGAATTATTTAACGACTCTTAGCATTGACTTACGGCACCGTAGTCTTATTGATGGCATTTAGCTCCTTTTAAGGCTTTTCCTTTATTTTTAACATTGGACAGGAAGGTTTTACTTTCTCTTATGGAGTATGGTGTAATTGAGTAAGTAAACGATGTTGAGTTTTTTAAGTATGGCCGAGTGGTTAGCGCGCTTGGCTACTGATCTAAGGGACCTGGGTTCGAGCCCCGGGTAAGGCATGGATATATGTGTCGTTTTTCTGCTGAGGTCCTGCCATCCTCTCAGACCTTCTACTGTGGCATATAAACTGATAGGCTCCTGTCAGACCTCTGTGGCAAGCAGCTGCTTGAGGGGGTATTTATTTTTATTTTTTTTTCTTAGGTGACCTTGAACTCGAGAGAATCGGGTTCGCAATGAACGGCTAGCACTTTTTCTACCGCCTAAATGTTTCAAGTCATAAAATTGAAATTTTTTATTTAGATGCATTTGCATCTGAACTAGTGGCTCTGCTCTGAAAAATGGACCCTGTGACGCGATAATTAAAAGTATTGGATACTGAACAATTTTATAAACTGAAGATTTTCACAAAAAAGTGATTAACACTTAAATCTCTTCTATTTATTTGTAGTTCAGTTACAAACAGTACTGCATGGGATGCGAATATTGTCCATAAAACAATTATGCATGTTTTCCTAAAAGCGAATTTTATATTTTGGAAGATCACAGGTATCAGTCATTGCAGATCTTCCAATCCAGGGTTGATGTGTGCAAAAATAACGGTAATAAAAGCGATATAAATGTAATTATGTATGTTTTTTTCTTTTTAGTCAGGGTATTTTTTTGTTTTGACTTCTTGCCCAGATAAGACCCGAAACAACACCCACCCTGCTACTCTGGGTCAGAAAGGCGAAACCCCCCAACATTCTCTGAGCCCTTAGGGTCCTTGTGATCTGACCATTTAAACTACTGCGTGAAAAAACTGCTGCTCAGAGGTAAAATAACCCAACAACACAATCGAAATATATCTAAAAATATGCAAAGATGTGCCTCGCTAAAAAGTGTTATTGAGTAGCCCTGCCATAGTCTGAATGCTTAGTAAAATATCCGAATCATGAAACTTGATTTTGTGTCGTTTAATAAACTAAGCTTATGTAAAGTTAATGCACTGCACTTTGAGCTTAAATTGTGATCTACGTTGAAAGTTCAACTACAGTCCGCTCTCGATTTATGTGCTCTTAAAAATGGTCTCATAAATCAAGCACAATTTTCCCATAAGAAATAATGAACTAGAAAAGAACCCATTGAGTGTCAACTCAAACCTTAGAGATCGGGAGAAGTGCTGCCCCAAAACTCAGAGGTTAAAGTACATTACAGTAACGCTAAAAACGAAAAAATGCAACCTATTTACAATAAGAAAATAATAATTGTTTATGAATATTTTTCTAACACACCTTGAGCAAATAATTGTCTCCAATGGTTGTGGTGGAAGTTCCAGAGTTAGGGAGTCATCTGGGTCAGATGACTCCCTGACTCTGAAAATTTTTGTTTTTCCAAATACATTTGACTTTCCAAACACTTTTGTCTTTCCAAACACACTGACCTCTGTTTCCAAAAAAAGGAGACCCACAAACACTTTTGAAAACATAGTAATTGGTGTTTTTACTGATATCGTTTGAGTTGACTCAATGGGGGTTTCTCTAGTTGATTCACCGACACAAAGTAGTTTATTTGCCGGATAAGGACTCTCACTATTTACCTAACATGAATGACAATTTATATTGTACAGTTCTTATTTGCGAAAGGCAAATTGCTGTATCAGATTTTAAGAATGTAACAAATAATTCAACCAAAAGCGCTGCAGTGATTAGGAGATACTTTCGGGGCTATAAATGACCAAACCCGAAACTTGATAGCAAATTTAAGCCACAAACTGCACGAAACAGAACAAAGAAAGAAGACAAAGACACGAGAGACCAGAACAGAGCACCCACCCACACAAAAAGGGCACTACGAAATCTGCGATAGGGTGCGTCGCGTTTCATCGCACCGCAGCCAGAATATTCCATGGTACCCATCTAGATCCAAAGCAATAATTGATCTTTTTAGCTTCCCCCTGAGTGAATCAATAAGCAAGTAGGAACATCGGGCATGACGCAGGCTGCCAGAGTGGGTACGATGTCAAGGCTGGGGCGGCAAACCCCACTGCCAACGCCGCTACAGCAGCAACGAAAGGGAGTGAGTCATGAGCAGAAGAGCCGTACGGTGACCTGTCTCTGTATGTGTATGCTCCGCTACCGCCCGTGACGGCAAAGTGTCGGCTGACCCCGTCGTTCTTTGTCTGCGTCCCGCCCCACCTACCGTTGCCCGGCCAGTACTGCAGGAGGCTAGCCGGACTGCTTTACCCCTTTGCTACCCTGGGTCCTGTGGGATGCTGGGTGAATGGATGTGTCATATAACCGTGTATGAGTACACGGTCGCTCACGTGGATGTGCGTGTGGGAGGTAAAAGGGGCACGGAGGGAAAGAGAGAGAATATAGTATCCATCATACTTAATTGCTCTGATTGAGCAAGTGGTAAGATAATAAAACAACAATTAACACCAGATCTTTCTGGTCATAGCGGACGAGTAGTGGCAGTGCTTTACGGACTTTATCATTTGCCGATATGCGAGCAATGGTTCTTGGAGATTTCCTCGATAAAATAGTCTAAGTTTTTACATATTTCGTCCAGTAATGAAAAGAGTTAGCGGCGGAGTTAGATGGATACTGGCGATATTAAAAATCTGATTTGCGAAACATTTTGGTTTACACCACGTGAATTCCAAGCTTATATATATAATCTCATGTAAATCAGAAATCAGCAGCTGTGCAAGCGGTAGTCGATTGATGCCGCCGTTTAGGAGGCAATAGGAGAACAGGGTTGGGTTGTTTTACCTCTGAGCGGCACTTTTTTGCACACCATGGGCTAAATGGCCAGGTCACATGGACCCCGAAAGCTCAAAGATTGGAGGAGGGGACCCACTGGAACAGCTGTTGGGAGACAAATGGTAGCCTCCCGTCAAGGCCATCCAGCGTGTTCTTTAACGTGCACAGGGTATGTCTCTCCCACACACGGGGCCACGGCTTAACGTCCCATCTGATGGACGGCGGCCTTTCCAAGCCCATCGGTGTCCCCTACTGACCGTGGGCGGGCGGAAATTTTGCGGAGATAAATCTCAACGCTGACCCAGCTGGGACTCGAACCTGGGAACTAGATTACGAGCCTGGCGCGCTACCGACTGAGCCACCCCCGCCCCAGGAGAACAGGAAAAAAAAAAAGACGAAAATTTGCATACAGAAGGAATGAATTCAAATATATCCTTTTCAAGAAAAACAAATCAAAATCGGATCACACGGAGATGACAGTTATCAATGATTCTATTTTTCGTATTAATTTATGTTACTTTTAGTTATTTTAATTAGCTTCGGTTATTTTAATAATAAAGGCATATTTTGTTTAAGAAAACGGCAAAAATTGGCATGCACATGTCTATCAAAGTTCACATAAAATATCTAAATCTTCAGTGTTGTCCAAAACTGAGGATGTTTTCAAAAATCTGCCACTTCGATGCCTAATTCGTACGTACAACTGAAACTTGAAAACTTCAGAGTATATGTTGCCAAAGTCGTCGAAAGTTCGATCTCAAAATGGGATGATAAATTTTACCTCTGAGCAGCACTTTTATGTACACAACAGACCAAATTGCAAGATCACAAGAAATTGAACACCTGTTGGAGACAGACGAAAAGCCTATCGTTAAGGTCAACGCAAGCTAACTCTTTAAAGGAGTGTTTCAGTTATTCCATTCAGCGTGTTTTTTAATATTCAGGGGGCTTTCGGGCACACAGACCACAGTTCAACGTCTCTTCCGACGGTCATCGGTCTTTCCAAACACATCTGTGTCCTCTTTTTGATTGCAAAGGCCGCCGTCCGTCGGATGGGACGCAAAGCTGTAGCCCTGTGAACGGGAGGGCTATTCCCTCTGCACGATAAAGAACACGCTGGGTGACCTTGACGAAGGGTTACCATCTGTCTCCTCCCACTGGATAGCTGTTAGGAGTGTACACAGTCGGTCAAAAAAGTATCCGAACACTATGGTTGATTGCAAAATTCAGAAAAAATATCTGGCATTGTTTTTTTTAGAAATTAGTCATCTGGCAACCTTAGAGTCACGTGACACGAAGGTTGCCAGATGACTAATTTCTAAAAAAATCAATGTCAGATGTTTTTTCTGAATTTTGCAATCAACCATAGTGTTCGGATACTTTTTTTGAGCGACTGTATCAGGCTGGGGCGGCAATTTCCAAAAAGAACAAGCTGGATGACCTTGACGAAGGGTTACCATCTGTCTCCTCCCACTGGATAGCTGTTAGGAGTGCCGCTAAGAGGTATAACAACAACGGACGGCGAGTAGGTTAAGAGGCTAGCGCGCTAACGATTAAGCCCCCCACCATCCGTGAAAATGAAGGAAAAGGTGAGAAATTAGTTGATATCAGAATAGTGTAGATACTTTTTGCTACCAGAAAACAACCAAATACTTCATTTCCAATCACTTTGACTTAGATTTTTGGTCACGCCCTCATGATGACGCCATCAAATAAGCAATCGCATTTATCTTGGCACATGCGCACTTGAGTGAAGAGCTCATAGTGAACTGGAAAACAAAAGTGGAGTGGGGATGGAAGATAGCCGAAAGAACCAGAACCCCGTTCAGGTGTAAAATTTTTCTTTCAGTTTTAGTGATCTTTAACAAATTTGTTGAAAAACACAAATATGTTTAATATTGTTTTCACCTCCGTGCCGATTAATAGCTCCTGTTGTGTTTTTTTTTCTAGATTCCAAATCTATCATAAGCTATCAGATGATCACTTTTCTATGAAAAAGAGAACTTTAATTGTTTCCATTTAGTCTCTTTTTCGTGGGGCGGGGGTGGCTCAGTCGGTAGCGCGCCAGGCTCGTAATATGTAGTTCCCAGGTTCGAGTCCCAGCTGGGTCAGCATTGAGATTTATCTCCGCAAAACTCCCCGCCCTGCCCACGGTCAGTAGGGGACAGCGATGGGCTTGGAAAGGCCGCCGTCCGTCGGATGGGACGTTAAGCCGTGGCCCCGTGTGTGGGAGAGCCATATCCTGTGCACGTTAAAGAACACGCTGGATGGCCTTGACGGGGAGGCTACCGTCTGTCTCCCAACAGCTGTTCCAGTGGGTCCCCTCCCCCAACCTTCTCTGAGCCTTCGGGGTCCATGTGACCTGGTCATTTAGCCCATGGTGTGCAAAAAAGTGCCGCTCAGAGGTAAAACAACCCAACCCAACTCTTTTTCGCTGATATTTAAGAAATCAAGTATCTTTCACCACAGAAAAAAATCGAGATCTCTAGCCATAACGATTATTGAACGCCACTGCTCGCCACGTGTGAAGAAAAAACACACAAAAGATACAAAGGCCAATTCCATAATAATGTCAGCGTGGTATGTCTTGGTTTAGCAGGCATGTAAGTTGAAGCAGTATTTACGTTGAGCGTCCTTCCCTCCTTTTGGCCTCGTGAACTCTGACACGTCACCCTGGCACAAGGCGCATTCAGCGAGTGAGGAAGTTTTACGATGCAACGTGATCCTCCGTCTCTTCCGTCGACTGAGGGGATCCACTGAAACGCACTCGGATCTATTCTTCAGCCAACCAAATGTTGTCTCCGATGATGATATACTTCACACGGTGGCATATTTAACACATGAAATTGGGGCGGGGGTGGCTTAGTCGGTAGCGCGCCAGGCTCGAAATCTGTAGTTCCCAGGTTCGAGTCCCAGCTGGGTCAGCGTTGAGATTTATCTCCGCAAAATTCCCCGCCCTGCTCATGGTCAGTAGGGGACACCGGTGGGCTTGGAAAGGCCTCCGTCCGTCGGATGGGACGTTAAGCCGTGGCCCCGTGTGCAGGAGAGTCATACCCTGTGCACGTTAAAGAACACGCTGGATGGCCTTGACGGGAGGCTACCATCTGTCTCCCAACATCTGTTCCAGTGGGTTCCCTCCCCCAACCTTCTCTGAGCCTTCGGGGTCCATGTGACCTGGCCATTTAGCCCATGGTGTGCAAAAAAGTGCCGCTCAGAGGTAAAACAACCCAACAACACATCAAATCAACAATACGAAACATTCCGATTGTTAATTAACTCTTCTAAAACTGAAAAACTCATTTTGTCAATACCTATCTCTTTACCATATTTTTTTTACTGTCGAAGAAGCGAGAATGCCACCCCCTGGAGGTGTTTTTCCCTATGACGTTGGGCGGGGGTGGCTCAGTTGGTAGCGTGCCAGGCTCGTAATCTGCAGTTTCCAAGTTCGAGTCCCAGCTGGGTTAGCGTTGAGATTTATCTCCGCAAAATTCCCCGCCCTGCCCACGGTCAGTAGGTGACACCAATGGGATTAGAAAGGACGCCGTCCGTCGGATGAGACGTTAAGCCGTGGCTCTGTGTGCGGGAGAGTCATACACTGTGCACGTTAAAGAACACGCTGGATGGCCTTGACGGGTGGCTACCATCTGTTTCCCAACAGCTGTTCCAGTGGGTCCCCTCCTCCAACCTTCTCTGACCTTCGGGGTCCTTGTGACCTGGCCATTTAGCCCATGGTGTGCAAAAAAGTGTCATTCAGAGGTAAAACAACCCAACCAAAATCCTATGACGTCATTGGCCACGCTAGTGACGTAATTATAAATTGTGACGTATTAATATTCATAATTCCTTGCTTATTATTATGCACCCATTTACCAAAAAAATATTAATCACCCCCTTATAAAATTCCCCTTATTCATTAAAAACCCCTCAACCTTATCAAAAGTTCCCTTATTAATATGCAACCCCACCAGTACGAGGCCGAAGAGGTTCGAATCATTCCTTCTGAAGTGGAAAATATACATTCTATCGAGATCGACAAACAAGGCATTATTAAACATTGGTTGAGGTTGAAATGCACAGAATATACTCGGACACATACCACTAGGGGGGGGGAAGCATTGTTTATAAAAGTGGTGGGGCAGGTTGTCTTTTCACTTCTTAATCGTATCAAGATGATTATAAGCATTTATTAAACATTACTTCACGGTTTTTCAGGTTCCTTTTCAACCATTTTTATTTTTCGACCCCATTTCTGTGTCTGAGATCGTCCATATATTCCGCCTGTGCAAGCGATGAGATTTATTTCCACTAAACACCTTTCGCTTACGTCGGTCAGTAGGGGACATCGATGGCCTTGGAAAGGAGACCATCCATCGGATGGGGATGGCCATGATGGGAGGCTACCATTGGTCTCCTAACAGCTGTCAAGTGGGTCCCTTGCCCACAAACATCTCTGAGCCCTCGGGACTTTTTAGCCTATTGTATGCAAAAAAGAAAAGTGCCCCTCCGAGGTAAAAGGGGGCGGGGGTGGCTCGGTAGCGCGCCAGGCTCGTAATCTGTACTTCCGAGGTTCGAGTCCCAGCTGGGTCAGCGTTGAGATTTATCTCCGCAAAACTCCCCGCCCTGCCCACGGTCAGTAGGGGACACCGATGGGCTTGGAAAGGCCGCCGTCCGTCGGATGGGACGTTAAGCCTTGGCCCCGTGTGCGGGAGAGCCATACCCTGTGCACGTTAAAGAACACGCTGGATGGCCTAGACGGGAGGCTACCATCTGTCTCCCAACAGCTGTTCCAGTGGGTCCCCTCCCCCAACCTTCTCTGAGCCTTCGGGGTCCATGCAACCTGGGCCATTTAGCCCATGGTGTGCAAAAAAGTGCCGCTCAGAGGTTAAACAACCAACCCAACTCGAGGTAAAAGAATCCAAACCATAATAAAGGTCAATTATTATTTTCGCAATTATTTTCAATTACACAAATAGAGCGAGAAATAGAAACAACACACCAGATTGCTTTGAGATGTAAAAAAATGTAAGCTTAGAAAATATAAGAATAATACAGATTGCACAATGTAAGATATATAAAAATTCAGTTGCGTAAATTGTCAAAAACCTCTCCCATGTATCCCAATTTTACAGTTTTTCTGCCAAAAAACAATACCTGAAACTTAATTTAAGCATTGGCACTTGAATCGATTCCATCACGACCCCATCAGGATCTCTCAGACCCCAAAGCTAGAATTGCAATACGCTGTTTATTTACAACAATCTACCCAGTACCATTAATCAACACAATCTAGATTACTAGTATTTTTTGCATTTAACTAGGCAACTGGTAGATCTGTTAATCGGTCTCATCTTACAGGTTACAAATTAATATCCACTTGGCAGTTTTGCTCAAGAGATACGGCAAGCCAGCAATCGCTCTCCATACGATGCTGCAACTAAAACCGATGGGAACATGACCCAAATACTTTAACCTACTACTGCTTAACCTTATCCCTATAATGTGCCACTTTTTCCAAGAGAAAAATGCCATATGCCACCGAGCCAAATCAATTAGCTTACTTTCTTCCAACCTTACATGCAAATAACGTAAATCTCACTTGCAGAAGACTTTATCTTACTTTTATTCCAACCTATATGTCAAGTTGTGGTTTTGTTACAAGAATAACCAAGTTTTTAAGATTATCATTAGTAAGTCGGGTTGGATTGTTCTACCTCTGAGCGGCACTGTTTTTGCACACCATGGGCTAAATGGCCAGGTCACAAGGACCCCGAAGGCTCAGAGAAAGTTGGGGAAAGGGACCCACTGGAACAGCTGTTGGGAGACATATGGTAGCCTCCCGTCAAGGCCATCCAGCGTGTTCTTTAACGTGCACAGGGTATGGCTCTCCCGCACACGGGGCCAAGGCTTAACGTCCCATCCGACGGACGGCGGCCTATTCTAAGCCCATCGGTGTCCCCTACTGACCGTGGGCTGGGCATTTTGCGGAGATAAATCACAACGCTGACCCAGCTGGGACTCGAACCTGAGAACTGCAGATTTCGAGCCTGGCGCGCTACCGACTGAGCCACCCCTGCCCCTCATTAATAACGTACCATTTTTGGTACTTTACTAATGAAGGGCGGTAAGTCGAAACTGCTGTTTCACTTACACGTGACGTTTTTACTGTTCACGTCAGTAAGTCGAAACTGCTGTTTGTGCTGAATCTTTAAATACAAAAAGAATATTTCGTTCATTTCTTTGAAGTGAAAATTTTGGTTTAGTTAGGAGACAAAATATTTCTTCAAACAACTTGATCATCCCACTCTACCATCAAAATCCAACATAAATAGATCGTTTTGCAATATTCGCATAGTTTTAGAATTTTTTTACTTTTTTCCGCCATTAGAGGGAGCTATTAAAGCCATTGAGAGATTTAGAAAGTTTTTGGACAGATAGTGATGAAATATTACGATTTCATCACTATCAGTCCAAACCCTAAATAATTTTATTTCTGAAAAAAAAAAAGTATTTTATTAGCTTTAAAAAAAGAGGGCCAAAAATGAGAAAAACGGAACCAAAACATCTAAGTCGTGGTATAATGTCGCTTAGTCCTTAATATATGGAAATAACTATGATAAAAGTCCGTTCCCGGTTGCTGAGTGGCTAGTGTGCTTGGCTATTGATGAAAGGCATGGATGTTTTCTTCACCGAGTTCTTGCTTACCTCTCAGACTAAAAAAACACCCCCTCAAGCAGCTGCTTGCCACAGAGATCTGACAGGAACCTGTCAGTTTATATGTCACAGTAGAAGATCTGAGAGGATGGCAGGACCTCAGCAGAAAACAACACGAACATCTATGCCTTATCCGCGGCTCGAACCCAGGTCCCTTAGATCAATAGCCAAGCGCGCTAACCACTCGGCCACGGGACCGCCTCTCAGACTATGTCGTATTATGCTAACAGGCTCCTGTCTGACCTCTTTGGCAAGCAGCTGCTTGAGGGGTAATTTCTGTTTTATTTACTTTTTAAGAAGCAAAAAAGGAAACACTCTCCTATTTACTTTTTACATCAGGCTTCAGGAGCAAAATGACAAAATATACGTTCAAGTATGAAACGGGAGTTGGGAAAGTGTCACATGTCCATTGAATCCTCCAGTTTTAATTGTTTTACCTCTGAGGTTAGGGGAAAGGGGACTCACTAGACAGCTGTTGAGAGATAAACGATAGACGCCTTCCAAAGGGATCTAGCATGTTCTTTAATCTGCAAAAGGGGGGCGGGGGGTGGCTCAGTCGGTAGCGCGCCAGGCTCGTAATCTGTAGTTCCCAGGTTCGAGTCCCAGCTGGGTCAGCGTTGAGATTTATCTCCGCAAAATTCCCCGCCCTGCCCACTGTCAGTAGGGGACACCGATGGGCTTGGAAAGGCCGCCGTCCGTCGGATGGGACGTTAAGCCGTGGCCCCGTGTGCGGGAGAGCCATACCCTGTGCACGTTAAAGAACACGCTGGATGGCCTTGACGGGAGGCTACCATCTGTCTCCCAACAGCTGTTCCAGTGGGTCCCCTCCCCCAACCTTCTCTGAGCCTTCGGGGTCCATGTGACCTGGCCATTTAGCCCATGGTGTGCAAAAAAGTGCCGCTCAGAGGTAAAACAACCCAACCCTTTCTGATCGAGTTCAGACACTACGGCTGATAAAACAAAAATGAAGAGATAAAACTGAATTCAGACGAAGCTGGGAATCGAACTTGGGAATTGCAGATTACGAGTCCAGTGCGCTACCGACTGAGCCAACCACAGTCCCGGTGAAAGAGAAAAAAAAAACTTTCCAGTTGTGTGGTGCTGTACGAGTGCTACCCGTGTGTGCTCATTATATCCGTTCTTGCATATCCTCTCGCAGACTTTCAAGAACGGAAAAGATCGGGCTCACCAGGAAACTTTAAGATAGGTGTAGTCAAGGGAATGAATCATCATGGAATTATTATTTGCCAAGTTTCCACATCATCTTTTGACAATCATGACAAAAAATATGCCAGAGCATTCAACATTGAAATCAGTACTTGGGAAAAGCGAAAAGAAGTATAATCATGGGAACAGAGGGAAGGAAATGGAACTTAGAAGAGAATCCCGAGTGTCCATCTGATGGACTCCCAGTTCTTACCAGTTTGTTTTCAATCTATTCTTTCATAGCTGGTGCACTGAATCCAATTTACACTGGATTCAGTTTTCTTGTGGTGGTTCAATATCATCCCTGTTAGAATCGGGGGCGGGGGTAGCTCAGTCGGTAGCGCGCCATGCTCGTAATCTGTAGTTCCCAGGTTCGAGTCCCAGCTGGGTCAGCGTTGAGATTTATCTCCGCAAAATTCCCCGCCCTGCCCACGGTCAGTAGGGGACACCGATGGGCTTGGAAAGGCCGCCGTCCGTCGGATGGGACGTTAAGCCGTGTCCCCGTGTGCGGGAGAGCCATACCCTGTGCACGTTAAAGAACACGCTGGATGGCCTTGACGGGAAGCTACCATCTGTCTCCCAACAGCTGTTCCAGTGGGTCCCCTCCCCCAACCATCTCTGAGCCTTCGGGGTCCATGTGACCTGGCCATTTAGCCCATAGTGTGCAAAAAAGTGCCGCTCAGAGGTAAAACAACCCAATAACCCAACCTGTTAGAATCTGGGTCTTTGTAAGACGTTGAAATACTTTAAAAATTTTTTTAATGATGTGCCAAAAACTCTCTCATGATTTATAAGGAAGAGTTGTAAGTTTAAAATAATTGCATCCAATATGGCTCAAAACGCCTTTAGAACCAATTTATTTTTAACTTTAGCTCCAATTTACGCTTTGTTCCTAAATTTTGAAAAACGATGAATAACTATTAATGATATTTACCTTTTTAGATTTATTTTACGGTAATTAAGCTAGCTCCTTTTTTCTTCTTCAGTTATAACGCGTTATTTTACTGCTAACTTTAAATACCATTTGTATTAAAAGCGCCAGCCGTCCCATGGCCGAGTGGTTAGCGCGCTTGGCTAATGATCTGAGGGACCTGGGTTCGAGCCCCGGGTAAGACATGGATGTTTGTGTTGTTTTTCTGCTGAGGTCCTGCCATCCTCACAGACCTTCTACTATGGCATATAAACTGACGGGCTCCTGTCAGACCTCTGTGGCAAGCAGCTGCTTGAAGGGGTATTTATTTAAATATATTTATTAAAAGCGTGAATAGAGAAAATCGAATTTAAAACTGAGGTAAAAAATCAGAATTAAAATACAAAACGTACTTTTCGTGCACCATTTGGTAAAGGGATAGGTTTTGAAAAAAGAAAAGGTTATTAAAATGGCCTTTGCTTAAGAATCATCTTTATAATGTGAAAGGTTGGGTTGTTTTACCTCTGAGCGGCACTTTTTTGCACACAATGGGCTAAATGGCTAGGTCACAAGGACCCCGGAGGCTCAGAGAAGGTTGGGGGAGGAATCTACCGGACAGCTGTTAGGATCTTCTCGTTAAGGCCATGTGTTCATTAACGTGCACAGGGTATGGCTCTCCCCACACACAGCGCCATGGCTAAACGTCTCATCCTACGGACTGCGGCTTTTCCATGTCCATTGGTGTCTCCTACTGACCGAGGGCAGTAGGAGACACCAATGGACATGGAACTGAGTGGGGTTCGGTTGTTTACCTTTGAGCGGCACTCTTTTGCACATCATGGGCTAAATGGCCAGGTCACAAGGACTCCGAAGACTCAGAGAAGGTTGGGGGAAGGGATCCACTGGAACAGCTGTTGGGAGACAGATGGTAGAACCCGTGAAGGCCATCCAGCGTGTTCTTCAACGTGCACAGGGTATGGCTCTCCCGCACACGGGGCCACGGCTTAACGTCCCATCCGACGGACGGCGGCCTTTCCAAGCCCATCGGTGTCCCCTACTGACCGTGGGCAGGGCGGGGAATTTTGCGGAGATGAATCTGAACGCTGACCCAGCTGGGACTCGAACCTGGGAACTGCAGATTACGAGCCTGGCGCGCTACCGACTGAGCCACCCCCCACCCCGCAGAGTGGGGAGTTTTGCGGATATAAATATCAATTCTTGGCCAGCATGGACTCGAACCTTAGAACTACAGATTACGAGCCTGGCGCGCTACCGATTGAGCGACCCCTGCCCCAATATGAAAGGTATACTAAATTTGAGGTTCATTTTCTTTTCATTGCCTTCGGGTGATAATGAAAAAAAAAAAACGTACAGAGAAACAAACAAAGAGATGGTCGCATTTTTATTTCGTGTCACGGATATTGTCGATTCGGTAGCCAATCATTCATGACATCGAAATTAGCATAAACTACACTGCTGTACCAAAATATTACAAGGATTTCCATATTATGTTAACGAGAATCTAACTTCGATGCTCTATAACTTCTGAAATATGCATTTAATTGAAAAATGTGACTGAAGATAAAGACCATAATCAAATATACGCTGGTTTCCATAAATTAAGGAACAGCCCTATATTAAGTCAATGGGAAGCTAACGTCAAAGCTCTATAACTTCTAAAATAATATTTTTTTGTTTTGGAAAATGTGATTGCAGATAAAGATCTCAATCAAATAAATCAATATCCCGATTTTCAACAATATTCGTTCAGTATTTAATGAGTTATGGAAGTTTGAATATTTAACAACAGCAATGCCAATGTTAAGAAACTTTCAAAAGACTGAAGAATAGTGAAAGAATCCTTTACACAAAGTTCTAAAATATAAACTTATTTTATTAAACACTTTGATACAATACTTCTAAGTTTTAATTAACTTCTGAAGTCAATTTTTGTGGCTGGCATTGTTATCGCTAAATATTCAAAATTCCATAATTCGTTAAATACTGAACGAATATTGTTGAAAATCGAGATATTGATTTATTTGATTGAGATCTTTATCTGCAATCACATTTTTGAAAACAAAAAAACATAGAGCTTTGATTTTATCTTCCCATTGACTCACAACATATGGATTTTCCTTAATTTATGGAAACCAGTGTAGTATTTAAATCTGGATTTTCAACTATATTCTTTCCGTATTAAAAGAGTTACGAAAGCTGGAATACTTCACAACACTAACGCATCATGAGAATTTACCTCAGAAATTATTTAAATCTTAATTAATAAGTTTGTTCTAAACCATCTAATACACTAATATACATTTTAGAAGTTTGCGTAATCAGTACATCGGTATTATGAATGTGTTTTTTTTAAAAATAAAACTTGGTAATTTATTGTTTAATATTCCAGCTTCCACAATTCTTTCAAATAGTGAACGAATAATATTGAAAATCGAGATTTGAATAGATTTGATTCTGACTTATCCTCAGTACCATTCTCTCATTAAATGAGTCCGTTTAGAAACGGTAAGGCTCCATTGATTATTCGACTTCCAACGTTTCCCTTCCTTTCGCGTGCTAACCTTCTTCTCAACGAACTTTCTAAATGGTTATGAATATTTGTCAATATGTAAATGATCTCTCTCTCTTCCGTTTCTGACTTTGTGGAAAAGACTTGTTTGTGTGTTCTGAAAATTCCAAACGAAAAGCGAACTTGACACAATTGTAAGTGCTGCGATTTTTCGAACGAACACAAAGATCGAAAATAAACGGATCATTCTCCAAATTGATAAAAAATATCGTGCAGTTAAACAAAAAGTAAAATCGACAATTGAATATTTTATCCTATTGGATGAAATTTTATGTCAGCTTTGGAAGCGACGGCATTGAGCCTCATCATCAGTTGTGCAACATCACTTTTCCCGATGTTCCTCGAAGCATAGAACTTAAAGTGATCTAAGATGTTCTTGTCTTGCGATGACACCAAAGGAGAGGTCAGATCCTACGGCTGCGACCCTTCGGCTCGGCTGCCTGTACGACGCAGTCATCCTCGTACGGGGGCGAGTCCCTCGGTGGCGTGAGAACACGGTAGCTGCCCCTCCAGGATGCAGCCCTCCCCCTCTGGGTTGCTATTTCTCACGGCCACTGTGGCTGGCCCCCGTTGCTTCCTGTGTGCACGTGGGCCTGGAATCTACGGCGAAGAGGGGTGACCGGGTTCGGAGGGTGGCGACGTTTTCTGTGTGGTTTTTACTGCAGAGGGGAAAAACATAATGAAAAAGAGAAGAGAGCTACACGAAAAAATACGCTTCCGCAGATATGCCGGGGGGGGGGATATGGGAAATTTGTCTGTCTTTTGTTGCGCTTCGTTGGAAAATGTAAAGCCGAAACCTACGCGAAGAAAAGGAGATATGCGTGTGATTGGTTTGTGTACGTTTGGAATGGTTATGAGGAAACATGTTGAGTACCTGGGGGAGTTTATCACACCGAGGGGTTTATGTTGGTCTGGCGTTGGCCACTTATTTATTGCGGCACTATTTGGGAGTGGAGGGGGGGGGGTGCGCGCTTTTTGCTCGTGAGGGGAAGCGATGTTAAGAAATCGAAAGTTTCTATTCGGAATAGTGTCCAACCATTGCTGTAGTACTTGTACACGATTTATTCTACGCAATTGACATTTCAATGTACCAGAGTAGAGAAAATAGGGTTGGGTTGGGTTGTTTTACCTCTGAGCGGCACTTTTTTGCACACCATGGGCTAAATGGCCAGGTCACATGGACCCCGAAGGCTCAGAGAAGGTTGGAGGAGGGGACCCACTGGAACAGCTGTTGGGAGACAGATGGTAGCCTCCCGTCAAGGCCATCCAGCGTGTTCTTTAACGTGCACAGGGTATGGCTCTCCCGCACACGGGGCCACGGCTTAACGTCCCATCCGACGGACGGCGGTCTTTCCAAGCCCATCGGTGTCCCCTACTGACCGTGGGCAGGGCGGGGAATTTTTAGAGCAAATAGGGATTTGGGTGCTTATTAGAGTAGGGATAAGTAAGCATCTGAATTAGTTGGATAATGTCACTTTTTTACACTAAATTGCAAAATGTTTTTTGGGCACTTCCATGTTATGTGAATGGAAAGTCACATTTCGAGCTCTCTAACTTCGAAAATAGTTTTTTTTAAAACGAAGTCACATTTCGAGCTCTCTAACTTTGAAAATAATTTTTTTTAAAACGAAGTCACATTGAGGGCTCCCTGCTTTGAAAAAAAAAATTACGGAAAAAATATCACCGGAAATAGATGGAAGATCTCACTCAAATCTTTTTAATTCTCGATTTTTAACAATATTCGTGGTAATATATGAGTAGTAGGAAATGAATTTGCTGTTTTTCTATGTTTACGTATTTATATATTAATGTACTCAGGACTGCAGGATATATAAGTTTCGTAAATATCCATTTGCGAGTTAAATACTAGCTCTTGTGGAAGTACTATGTATGATTTATGTATTTAAATATTGTACGAATAAAGTGAATTGAATAAAGAGTTATGGAGCCTAGAGCATTTAAAAACATCGTTACTGATCATAACAGTACTTCAAAAGCCCATTAAAACACGTATAATTGTCGCAATAACAAACTCATTTAGAAGTTGGTGTAATGATTGTTTCAAGTACTTTCGAAAATACTTTTAGAACGAGTATAACAACAGCATTTCTGTTGAACGTTTCTAACCGAATAACTCTGTAAATATTTAAAATTGTTGAAAAGGGATATTTAGAGAGATTTGATGACATCTTCAATTTACTAAAGTGACATTTTTCCTTAAAAAGCTATTTTCCTCAGGTAAGGAGATAGTGAACGTGGCTTTCCATTCACGTGACACGGATTGGGTTGTTTTACCTCTGAACGGCACTTTTTTGCACATCATAGGCTAAATGGCCAGGTCACGTGAACCCCGAAGGCTCAGAGAAGGTTGGGGGAGGGGACCCACTGGAACAGCTGTTGGGAGACAGATGGTAGCCTCCCGTCAAGGCCATCCAACGTGTTCTTTAACGTGCGCAGGGTATGGCTCTCCCAAACACGGAGCCACGGCTTAACGTCCCATCCGACGGACGACGGCCTTTCCAAGCCCATCGGTGTCCCCTACTGACCGTGGGTAGGTCGAGGAATTTTGCAGAGATAAATCTCAACGCTGACCCAGCTGGGACTCGAACCTGGGAACTGCAGATTACGAGCCTGACGCGCTACCGACTGAGCCACCCCCGCCCCACGTGACACGGGAGTGTCTAGTTACTTTTCGTAACGTAGGGTATATTAATTGATAAATTAATTGTTCAAAAGTTCTAGCATGAAAAACGCTTGCATCAGGAATGACCTTACAGGAAAGAAGTCCATAACTGTACAGAAAGAGCATTAGAAGAAATCTCGTTTTAATTCCACGGAGATAAAAAGTAACCACTGTAAATGGAAAACAATGCACTGGCTTCATTTAGTCCTGTCGTCCTTTTTTCACTATAAACTGCTGTTCATTTGACAATATGGGAGATTCATTTAAATAGAAATGCCACTCCCTTTATACGACGGCAAAAAGAGAGCAAAATCAACATGGAAATGGCAAAACAATTGCTCTGCGGTGGAGCAACGCGTCAGGGGTGGATATATGCGTTGCGTCTCTGCGAGCCTTGGCCTATCTAACGGTACGTAGGGAACCGAACAACACACAGCAAGTTGTAATTGTGGTATTGCGTGATGTCGGGTGCACAACCGAAATCAACAAGAAGCTCATTTCTCCGCTGCACGCGCCGACGGCGAGTGCTGAGTGGTGGACCGGCTGTTGCGTCACATAGATTCTGTTTCCCAATCTCACGTCACAGCGATCTGGGACTTGGCGTGTGAGCCGCCATTCCAGAGTCGCGGCTTTACACTCCTCGAAGCGGGGCCCCACGGAAAGGTACCTCGTCCCCTAATGGGCTGCTCGTCGCAGGGAGGATTTGTTATTTATTCGCTTTCATAATGTTCCAGCGGGTAACTTCTCGGAGCTGATTATTGTATCCACAATCCATGCTTGAAATGTACATATAAATAAAATAAAAATAAATACCCCCTCAAACAGCTGCTTGTCACAGAGGTCTGACAGGAGCCTGTCAGTTTATATGCCAAAGTAGAAGGTTTGAGAGGATGGCAGGACCTCAGCAGAAAAACGTCACATACATCCATGCCTTACCCGGGGCTCGAACTCAAGTCCCTTAGATCAGTAGCCAAGCGCGCTGACCACTCGGCCATGGGACGGCTATAAAATAAATACCCCCTCAAGCAGCTGCTTGCCACAGAGGTCTGATAGGAGCCTGTCAGTTTATATGCCACAGTAGGAGATCTGAGAGGATGGCAGGACCTCAGCAGAAAAACGACACACACACATCGATGCCTAATCCGGGGCTCGAACCCAGGTCCCTTAGATCAGTAGCCAACCAAAGGCATAAATTACGTACTTGCGTTTTCGAGCTGACGACTCGAATGACCGATACTGGCGATTTTCAAATTCTATCGTTGCCGCCGAAATAAATTCATTGTCTTCTTTAAACCAAATATTTCACCAACGTGTTTTATATCTCGTTCGATTTCAGGCTTAAATGTAAATTTAAAAAAAAGAAAACGCTATGCGCACACATCCAATTTTATTGGCCTCGAAGATATTAGTTGTTTTTTTTTATCGCCATTCAGCATTTTTTTCTAGTTAATTCCTTATAAGAGTTTACATGAGAACAATTACATTTTAAACTTCATACTTAGGCTAATTGTAACTCACGTTGTCGTGGTTCGTGTGCAGGAGAGTCCATTCTGTGCACGTTAAAGAACGCACTGGATGACCTTGGAGGGGGGGGGGGCTCCGTTACAGTGGATCCCGAAACCAATCTCTAAATTCTCCACGTCCTTGTGATCTGCCCATTTAGCCCATTGTGTACAACAAAGTACCGCTCAGAGGTAAAGCAACCCATCCAGCTGCCCCATATTGAGTTTTCGTCTAACAGTGAAATACGTACCCGATTTCGTGAGTGTTTCCACAAAATCATTTTTTCTAATTCCGTTTTGGCGGGCTATTGATTCTGTCCGCAGCGCTCCAGTCTCGTAATCTTCTGTTTCACGTTCGAGTTCCCACTGTGCCTTCGCTGAAATTTTCCCCACTAGCCATGCCTTCGGGGAGAAAGGGGAACCGATGAACTTGGAAAGATCTCTGCCTGTCGTATGGGACGGCTAGGGTTGTTTTACCTCTGAGCGACACTTTTTTGCACACCATGGGCTAAATGACCAGGTCACAAGGACCTCGAAGGCTCAGAGAAGGTTGGGGGAGGGGATCCACTGGAACAGCTGTTGGGAGACAGATGGTAACCTCCCGTCAAGGCCATCCAGTGTGTTCTTTAACGTGCACAGGGTATGCCTATCCCGCACACGGTGCCACGACTTAACTTCCCATCCGACGGACGGCGGCCTTTCCAAGCCTATCGGTGTCCCCTACTAACTGTGGGCAGGGCGGGGAATTTTGCGGAGATAAATCTCAACGCTGACCCAGCTGGGACTCGAACCGGGGAACTACAGATTACGAGTCTGGCGCACTACCGACTGAGCCCCCCCCCCCCCCCAGCCCTCAACGAATGATGGTCGCATGGGGACAAGCCAGGAATGGATCCCGAGTGATGAACGTCGTCGATGGTCTGCTTCTGCGGTATTCGTGTGTCAAATCTTTACTGCCGTTTTAAGTTGTTCGTCCCACTTAGCGATAGCTTCACCAGACATCGCAGTCTTCCCGTATATGGCGGATATTTCTTGATGCATAATAAAGTTTTTCACCCACAAAAAACGAACTGTTCCGTGGACTTCTAATTTGGAATAACAATCGAGTTGGCGCGCTATCATTTACGAACAATAGAAACGCACTATGCAGGTTCGGGCGTGCCGGGTTGTTTGTTTGTTGTTTTGGTCATACTTCCCTCCCAAGCACAAATGGTGTTTACTTACTACGACGACAGGTAGCGATGAATGCAACTTACTTTTTGATACAACTACATAGTAGGGCATTTTCCCCTCCGTTTTAGAGTCATTAAAAAATTTCTTTCTTGAAAAATTTCTTGAAAAATGCTCCCTTACACGCCCCCCCCCCCCCATTTCTAGTCCTGCATTCGAAAAATAGGGGAGTATATTTCAGCTAAAAGGAGTCTGAAAAACCTTTGGACCTCCAGGCCATGGTCCGCTTCGGCCCAATGGTGAATCAGGCCATAGTCCGCTTTGGCCCAATGGTGAATCAGGTCCTGGTTGGATAGCTGTTTTAAGCAACAGAGTGAAAGAAACATATCTTAAGATTTTAAAAGGAGAATAGAATTAATATAAATAGTGCTACGTGAACTACTTTTCAGAAATATGGCCAACTTGAACATAAATAGCAGTTTCATTCAGCATACACCTTTTTTCACTTCTTGGGTATTAGAAAGGAACCGATATTTTTAATCGTCTCCTTTTTATGACTACGAGGTACTTTTCTCTCGCGAGTCTTTTCATCTTTTTTAATTTCTGTGTACATTTTTAACTCGACATGAGATCCCTCTTATCCCGTCAGAAGAAAATGCCACCTGGGTAAAATTAGAAATAAAATATTAGACAGTTTCTCGCAGAAATGTTTCTGGAACGACAAAACTTACCTGAGAGTGTAAACGCAACAAATCTTTCAGTTTTATATTAGGTCTCCCCCCCCCACCCTTGGGGCGGGGGTGGCTCAGTCGGTAGCGCCCCAGGCTCGTAATCTTCAGTTCCCACGTTCGAGTTCCGCCTGTGCCAGCATTAAGATTTATCTCCGCAGAACTCCATGTCCTGCCCTCGGTCAGTAGGGGACACCTATGGTCATGGAAAGGCCGCCATTCGTCGGATGGGACGTTAAACCGTGGTCCGTGTGCGGGAGAGCCATACCTTATGTACGTTAATGAACAGAGTGGATTGTCTTGACGGGAGGCTACCATCAGTCTCTTAACAGCTGTCCGGTGGGTGCCCTCCCCTCAACCTTCTCTGAGCCCTCAGGGTTCTTGTAACCTCCACATTTAACTGCATGTGCAAAAAAAGTGACGTTAGATTTTCATTCAAGCGTTTTCTAAAATTTGTCCTATTTGCCAGTCAAACTATATCGTTTAGATACAATATAATGAGTTGGGTTGGGTTGTTTTACCTCTGAGCGGCACTTTTTTGCACACCATGGGCTAAATGGCCAGGTCACATGGACCCTGAAGGCTCAGAGAAGGTTGGGGGAGAGGACCCACTGGAACAGCTGTTGGGAGACAGATGGTAGCCTCCCGTCAAGGCCATCCAGCGTGTTGTTTAACGTGCACAGGATATGGCTCTCCCGCACACGGGGCCACGGCTTAACGTCCCATCCGACGGACGGCGGCCTTTCCAAGTCCATCGGTGTCCCCTACTGACCGTGGGCAAGGCGGGGAATTTTGCGGAGATAAATCTCAACGGTGACTCAGCTGGGACTCGAACCTGGGAAGTACAGATTACGAGCCTGGCGCGCTACCGACTGAGCCACCCCCGCCCCCAATATAATGAGAATCTAAGGTGATGCGATTTTAATGACGCTGCTTTAGAGATCGTAACGATGATATTTAGATACTTTAGAAATTATGAGGACTTCAAGGACTTAGAGAAGACTGAGGAAGGGGACTTTGAGAGACATGGAAATTCCCTTCAAAGCCATCCAGTGGGTTCTTTAATGCGCACAGGATATGGCTTTCTCTTTAACTTTCTCTCGTTAACCACGGTTTAATGTCCCATCTTATGGACGGCGGTCATTCCAAGCCCATCGGTGTAACTCTTCTCACTGAGGGTAGGGGCATAGCAGAAATAAATATCAACGCTGGCCCAGGTGAGACTCGAACCTGGGAACTACAGATTACGAGTTTCGCACACTACCGAGTGAGCCACCCCTGCTCCATTTCATCGGTGGTGAAGTGAATTATATTTCTCCGCCGTAGTAGTGCTACCAGGGTTCGAATCTTTGGTGGTAACATGGAGTCATCCTCATATAGGTAATGAATGCTCAGAAAACTACTCTTAGGGCAGCTTTTCGAGGTCAGATGTCTCAGCATCATGTATAAGTATACAAGATATGTGTTCTTACCCAGATGGGCTTAAATCTTAAATTTAATTCAATTAAATTAATTCCCAAGGAGAAATGCGTTTCCCTTAACTTATTCATTAACATCTTTCACAATTCGCCGGACAAAAATTTGGTGTGAAGTGTCCTACGCATAACCTTTCCCGCCAAAAGTTTCGGTGCGTATCTCCATCAGCTTTGGCCTCCTTTGATAACTTTTACGAGTATCTGAAGCTGCGGCAGAGTCACCTACCATCTGACAGTCGTCACACATTCGCAAAGGGATTAATCTCCATCCACGGCAGGTAGGAAGCCAATTTTTTCACACAACACGTGTCCATTCAAAAGGCACCGACGTATGAAATTTGGGACCAATTGGTCAAGTATCTGGAGAAATAGAGGGCCGCGAAATCTATGGATAAGAGTTTCTCCGTGAAAAATGCCTAATGCACGCGCAGACATCAGAATGACGTAGGAAAAACATGTACATTTCTCATTTGTGCTGACCGTGCAATTTTTTCAATATAAATATCACCGAGATTTTAATTTTGCCTTTAAAAATTGCAAACAGGGATCAGAAAATTTGGGAAAATCTTACCACCCAGCAATCTTTACTACAAACTGCAGCATAGGCATATTTCAATATAAGAGGCAAAGTTTTTACGTGCATTAAAAGAAACGTTGCAACGAAAATAATTACACTGCATTTAAATGCTGGAAAGTTGATGTTCTTTTTCATGAAAATATCTTATTCTTGGAATATTTTTCTACCTTGGAAAGGGGCGGGGATGGCTCAGTCGGTAGCGTGCCAGGCTCGTAATCTGTAGTTCCCAGGTTCGAGTCCCAGCTGGGTCAGCGTTGAGATTTATCTCCGCAAAATTTCCCCGCCCTGCCCACGGTCAGTAGAGGACACCGATGGGCTTGGAAAGGCCGCCGTCCGTCGGATGGGACGTTAAGCCGTGGCCCAGTGTGCGGGAGAGAGCCATACCCTGTGCACGTTAAAGAACACGCTGGATGGCCTTGACGGGAGGCTACCATCTGTCTCCCAACAGCTGTTCCAGTGGGTCCCCTCCCCCAACCTTCTCTGAGTCTTCGGGGTCTATGTGACCTGGCCATTTAGCCCATGGTGTGCAAAAAAGTGCCACTCAGAGGTAAAACAACCCAACCCTACCTTGGAAAACAGTCAGCCACAGCAAAAAAAATTCCTTCTCCAATGGCAAATGGGAGAATGCATTGGCAAGGAATATTAGTCGCTTCGCGTACCAAGCTTCCTGGCCCTAAAGAAGAACAAGAACTTTTTTTAATTATTAATATTGTTATTTACATATTGCATAATTGTCGCGTTGGAATGCGAGAATGACATCATTATTGTTTCTGAGAGGAACTGAAAAACTTTATAATTTTGCTAAGTGTAAGCATAGAGTCGTCAATAGTGAGCAAGTGTAAGCATAGAGTCGTCAAATAATGAGCAAGTGTAAGCATAGAGTCGTCAATAATGAGCAAGTGTAAGCACAGAGTCGTCAAAAACGAGCAAGCGTTAGAAGAGAGTTCCTAATACACTGAAGTGCCACTGAATTAGGGATAGGAGAAGTATCCAAATTCAGTACCGCAAGCCCAGCATTTGCGCGCATGCGTGGCTGAAACTATGGTGATATATACCTGTCAGCTTTGGCTTTCCCGAGCATTCGTCGTGAGAAGCGTAATGGTAAAGGTGCGGGATTTAGATGCATTTGACAGAGGGTAGATCGTAGATGCCCGACGAATGGAACACTCGATCTCCGAAATTGTCAACGAACTTGGATTTTCTCGTACGACAGTTTCAAGAGTGTTCCGGGAATATGAAAATTCCGACAAAAAAAACAAGCACCCGGACAAACTGCAAAGCACAACCAGCCTTGAATGACAGCGGGCTTCGCTGTCTGACCCACATCATACAGACCGATAGGATCCAGACATTATCTGAAATCACTTCCCATCTGAACATGGGTTCCAGCCGGGAAGTCAGTGCACAGACCTTGCGATGCTCACTTCATCGTCTCGGCTTCGGGAGCCGCCGACCTACGAGTGTCCCACTTCTAACGGCACAACGCTGGACTCATCGCCGTGCCTGGGCTAAAGAACATCGAAACTGGACCATAGAAAATTGACAACGAATAGCCTGGAGTGATGAATTTCAATTTATACTTCATCACGCCGATGGGAGACTGAGGGTATGGCGCAAACCCCATGAAGCCACGGAGCCTGCATGTCAGGTCGGAACAATACAAGCTGGAGATGGCTCAGTGATGGCCTGGGGTGTCTTCAGTTGGACGTCTGTGGGACCTATGGTACGTGTACTAACGACTCTCATGCATCCCGATACATAGAATATCATGGCTGACCATTTACACCCATTTATGGCTATCATCCATCCATCCCAATGGAGATGGCGTCTATCAGCAAGACAACTGTTCATCTCACAGGTCCAGATAGGCTACTGTATGGTTCAGGAGTATTCTTCTGACTTTGAAATAATGAATTGGCCACCTAGAAGCCTAGATTTAAATCCCATCGAAAATCTTTTGGATACCGTCGAGGAGCAGAGTGTTCGTGTCCTTGTCCCATCAGCGACGACCTTGAGAAAATTGTAGACAGCTCTGGAGGATGCATGGGTCACCATACCTGTGGAACATTTACACAAGCTTGTGGAGTCCTTGCCTCGTCGTGTGGCGGCCGTTACCAGGGCCAGAGGGAGTCCAACACGTTACTAGGTTGCTATCCCTAATTCAATGGCACTTCAGTGTAATGAGCAAGTGTTAGCATAGAATTGTCAATAACGAACAAGTGTTAACAGAGCGTAAGAGCAAAATGTGCGATCCACGTGCTCTTCAAGTACTATACAAATTTAACTTTCTTCCTGCCCTCACACACGAATTTATATACTGCATAAAAATACTTATTAACAGTGGCCTTGTGCCTAAGTAAACTGCGAAATAACATTTTGAAAATTTCAAACCGTAAAAACATACAAGAACTGCTGAAGTCACTGTTATTAATGCCTTCCCATCAAGCAAATTATCAATGATGTTGACAGAAGTTTGGCAGAATTCTGAAACAAGAACAATTTTAAGCGGCAAGTATACATAAGCATTGAAATCTTTCAAAAAAAAAAAAATAGAATTTTTTTATCGAAACCCTGACGCCCGTGCTATAGCTGTTTTCCCCCACCCCCAAAAAAGTGCCAGCCTGCTCCTTCCATCTATGATTAAATTTATTTTAATATTTAAAATACAAAGAATATAAAAATATTTTTGCGGCATGAATTTTTTTGCATATATGTTTTACGAATGTGTCAGAAATTTTAATTTTTCTAAAAGTCGGGTTCGGTACTTATCGAGAGATTTCGAGCTCAAAAATTTGATCCGGAACTCATCTCTGATATATAGGAGTATGGAATTCCAGAAATAAAGCAACCCAATAATTTAAGTAACTTCGATTTTACCACAGGAGATGTACGATTTAGTCCATTGGATGGAGGGCAAATCTTCCTTTTATTTTCTCTTGGAGACTTTCATGGATTTTTTTCTCTAATCTCATTTGTTTCTACAGCGATTTTCTAATGATATATTACACGCTATTAATTTCTATCCATAACCAGCGTGCAAATGATGATGGAATTCCATGATCAAAAACAATTCCGTTTTGTATCTGTTAATGCTACATCCACAATTTTTATAATAATTATCTTTTAATTTGACCCAATCTTTACATCAGAGATTGTACCGTGGCCGAGTAGTTATCACGCTTGGCTATTTTTTTTCTGCTGAGATCCCGCCATCCTCATAGACCTAAAATGGCGTATCAGCTGATACAACTCCTGTCAAATCTCTGTGGCAAGCAGTTATTTGAGGGGATATTTTTTTAAAGCACACACGCGAAAATTAATATTTTTAGTTTTATATACTTTTCACAGTTGTTAAAAATGATTTGCCTTTGAAATGTGGAAAGTTTTTTTAGTCATTAAACAAGCAATTGAAGCTAATTTATTCTAATGCTTTCTTTCACCCCTTTCTTAACAGGTGCCAACCAATTGGCCCCCTTTCCCCAACCTTTTCGAGTTGGACCTTGGGGTCCTTGTGACTTGGCCATTTAGCTCATTGTGTAAAAAAAAAATGACGCTCCGAGGTAAAACAATCCGAACAACCCAAATAATCGATATCTTTATGCTATCGATTACTTTCAGGCTATTCATTCTGGGCGGGGGTGGCTCAGTCGGTAGCGCGCCAGGCTCGTAATCTGTAGTTCCCAGGTTCGAGTCCCAGCTGGGTCAGCGTTGAGATTTATCTCCGCAAAATTCCCCCGCTCTGCCCACGGTCAGTAGGGGACACCGATGGGCTTGGAAAGGCCACCGTCCGTCGGATGGCACGTTAAGCCGTGGCCCCGTGTGCGGGAGAGCCATACCCTGTGCACGTTAAAGAACACGCTGGATGGCCTTGACGGCAGGCTACCATCTGTCTCCCAACAGCTGTTCCAGTGGATCCCTCCCCCAACCTTCGGGGTCCATGTGACCTGGCCATTTAGCCCATGGTGTGCAAAAAAGTGCCGCTCAGAGGTAAAACAAACCAAACCATTGTGTGAAAAAAAATGACGCTCCGAGGTAAAACAATCCGAACAACCCAAATCTAATAATCGATATCTTTCTGCTATCGATTACTTTCAGGCTATTCATACAGTGAAAAACATAGAGTTATAATAAAGGAAATATTATGTGAGAACTATAGATGTGAAGTGAAAAATCTCTAGTGGAAAGGTAACATTTCTTTATCAATAATCGCAAATCATCTGCTCAATTTTATGCGCATCAATGGTCTATCTACATATCGCTTGCAGGTTGTTGCTCATGTGCACCCCCACCACCCCTGGCGGAGCCACCCAAACGCGGCAGTGAAGCGCTGCGCCACCACCGTTCGTCCCTTCTAACCGTGAGAACAAATCCTGCACTTCCATCAGGACGCACAGGAAGTGGCCTGCCTGCCTCGGGGGTTGCCACTTCCGGCGGAGTTTAGGGGCCATCTTCTTGTGTCTGCAGGCAAAGGGAACTTCTCAGATATTCAGAATGCACTAAAATGCCGGCTTAATTACCGGAGATTTAAAGAATCGGTGTGAAGAAGATCAACGGTCCAAATCTGGCAGTAATTGCTCTTGAATAAAAAATAAATAAATACCCCCTCAAGCAGCTGCTTGCCACAGAGATCTGACAGGAGCCTGTCAGTTTATATGCCACAGTAGAAGGTCTGAGAGGATGGCAGGTCCTCAGCAGAAAAGCAACACAAACAGCCATGCCTTACCCGGGGCTCGAACCCAGGTCCCTTAGATCACTAGCCAAGCGCGCTAACCACTCGGCCATGAATATCGTTTTCCATTTGAGTCACTAAACTGCCGTTGATGAACTAAACTAAAATGGAATTCTCTATATTTTCTCATAAAACTAAATTGCGTTTATTAACGTATTTTCCGATTTAAGACTGAAAAAAATAAAAAATAAATAAATACCCCCTCAAGCAGCTGCTTGCCACAGAAGTCTGACAGGAGCCTGTCAGTTTATATGCCATAGTAGAAGATCTGAGAGGATGGCAGGACCTCAGCAGAAAACAACACGAACTGACTATATAAAACCAATCATCATAACAAAAATTACAAAGTTTTTTTTTTATTCCAGTTTCAGCTTTGTCATCTTATTCTATAAACAATTACACGAAGACCTTACACGATTATAGAAAAATAAAATGCTCCTCGGATAGACCATTTGTCACAGATGTCTGGGAGGAGTACTAGCCTAGAATTCGGGGAACATCAGTAGTATAAAGTGCGACATAACCTTTCAGGTTGAAAATTCAACATGGCAAAAAATCTTATGATATATCAGATTCAAAAACTGGATAATAGGTTTCTCGTTAACATATGAGAAGCACATAAAAATATTCACATTTGTAATTTATTAGCAGACTTTTTTTAATTTATTTCTTTTTCCGTATAATAGAGTTGTCATCCTCATGCCTACACCCTAAATGCACAAGAATCAAGGAGTGGGCCCTCCCCTCCCGATGTATACAGTCGCAACTCATCAACTATTGAATAAAACACTATTATAATAAATATCCCCTCTAGCAGCTGCTTGGCCACAGGGGTCTGACAGGAGCCTGTCAGTTTATATGCCATCGTAGAGGCATAATAGTCTTAAGCAACCACGGCAATTCCCGATTCCGCCTATACGACACTACCAGTTATGAAAAGCCGTGCTATTTAGAGCCGGGGGCAAGGAATACTCCCTCTAGGCGCACCTCAACCCCAGCCTCACATGGCAACAGTCCTAGAGAAGGAAAGCTGACCACCGGAAGAAACCTAACTTTAATCTATTCCCCGGTTAGCCATGAACAAGGATATATAGATCAAGTTCGCTCGGCGTCCGGGGTGGAGACTCTTAGTAAGGCCCAGACTTTGAGGACTCGACCTACTGGGGCACAAATCTTTTCAGAAGAGTCCTCGAACAGCTCACCCAGAGCTCCTGATAGGTGAGGTCTCAGACACTGTCACCAACCAACCGGCCAGGGAACCGGTCGGCAGCATCGTCGACCTCGGTTGGCTTTGGCAATACTCCCAGCCGGGGACCCAATCCGGCCGGAAAAGTAGTCTTCAACCGGTTTGCTGGGCCCTAGGTCCCCCACCACGCCACGGTGGTCCCCTATTAGGGGGGGGGGGGTCTGTGAGGACAGCAGGACCTCAGTTGAAAAACAACACAAACATCCATGCCTTCTCCGGGGCGAACCCAGGTCTCTTAGATCAGTAGTCAAGCGCGCTAACCCACTCGACCACGGGATGGCTCAAGAAACTATACATATACCGTATATGACATATTAAACACAGTGTCCTAAATAATAGCTGGGTTTCAGACCATTGACCACATGTGCCCAGTAGTCTGGAGTCTAGTCACCATGTTTTCTGTACCATCTTAGCCGGGCTCTCCTGCATGAGAGATTGAATGCCTAGTGGTTAGCGCGCTAGGCTACTGATCAAAGCGATCTTGGTTCGAGCTGCGGGTAAGGCATGGATATTTGTGTTGTCTTTCTGCTGAGGTCTCGTCTTCCTCAAAGACCTTCAACTACGGCGTCAAAACACTTCGAGTATTGGCCTGAAAATCGTGATTCGTAGATAAAGTTAGAATTCTTAGATTTCAGACCATTGGCCTCATGTGCCCAGTGGTCTGGAGTCTAGTCACTATGGTTTCTGCACCATCTTAGCCGGGCTCTCCTTTATGAGAGAGTGAAGGCATAACAAAATAATGCATCGTTTGGCGTAGAGCCCTCTCTGGTGAAGACTTTCGTCAACAGTTTGCTTGGCAATTGTCATCCCAATGGTCACAGAAGCTCCGGAAAGAGTTGCTGGATGACATCTCCCTATGACGTCGGTCTGTTAGCGCAATATAGCAGTGATCCAGCGCTGTTGTCATTCTTGGACATTCCTCTGCGGGTAACATCTCCTTCGGTTTGGAATCATTTCCATAATCTTGAAAGCAGTGATTGGCGGACATTGACAATTCTAGTCACATCTATCTGGGATCGACCGGATCCTAGTTTACCGATTCCTCTACCATGATGCAAAAGCATCTCGATATGATGTCCCTGTGATATACTGCTGTACGAAATGCTGTACCAACATGAACACATTGCTTCCTCAACTCGTAATGAATGAGTGGCACAGAATCAGAGCTAGTAACTTTTATAGCAACTCCGATTTGCTTTTCAAGTCACGAATGCAAATTTTGTCTGATCAGGGAGGGGCGGGGGTGGCTCAGTCGGTAGCGCGCCAGGCTCGTAATCTGTAGATTCCCAGGTTCGAGTCCCAGCTATGTCAGCTTTGAGATTTATCTCCGCAAAATTCCCCGCCCTGCATACGGTCAGTAGGGGACACCGATGGGCTTGGAAAGGCCGCCGTCCGTCGGATGGGACGTTAAGCCGTGGCCCCGTGTGCGGGAGAGACATACCCTGTGCACGTTAACGAACACGCTGGATGGCCTTGACGGGAGGCTACCATCTGTCTCTCAACAGCTGTTCCAGTGGGTCCCCTCCCCCAACCTTCTCTGAGCCTTCGGGGTCCATGTGACCTGGCCATTTAGCCCATGGTGTGCAAAAAAGTGCCGCTCAGAGGTAAAACAACCCAACCCTGATCAGGGGATTTTTGGGAGGCCTACGACTTTGTGTATATTTTATTCATAGCGCACAAAATGTAATGGCAATAACTTTAGTCATTTATTTATATGTATTTAACGTATCATTTATATATACACAGTCGTATCAGAATGATATGACCACCTACCATACATATACTACGGTAGGTGGTCATGTTATTCTGATACGACTGTGTATAATAGATATTTAACACTTTGCAAATTACGTTTAACTTTCGGACACCATTGTAAAATAATTGCTAGGGGAACAATCGAAAACTACATTTTCCTGTCTTTTCAACTTAGTGAATCCAATCTAAATTTCTCATATGTAGTTTGTGTTTTTATTTGGTTTATAGAATTAATCTTTTTACCATGTCTACAGAAAATGTTCACCGATGAGTTTGGAAAGGCCGCCGTCCGTCGGATGGGATGTTAAGCCGTGGGCCCGTGTGCGGGAGAGCCATTCGATTGCACGTTAAAGAACACGCTGGATAGCCTTGACGGTAGGCTACCATCTGTCTCCCAACAGCTGTTCCAGTGGGTCCCCCTACCAACCTTCTCCGAGCCTTCGAGGTCCTTGTAACCTGGCCATTTAACCCATTGTGTGCAAAAAAGTGCCGCTCAGAGGTAAAACAACCCAACAGATCTTATTATTAAACTTATCTCTCTCATCTTGCTGAATGAAAAGAAAGAATGCCGCACCAAAGTCAACCACAAGATATAACGAAGAGCTGTGTTAAAAAACAAGGAGAGAACGATAAAAAATAAAACCAAGGAAGCCCCGCTGCTGAGAGGCATGTTTCCATGGCCATAGAGAGTGTTTCAGAGAAGGCTGGCTTATTGTGAACATCTTGTCTGCAGTGGGAAAGCGTTGAGAATATTTAGAAGCAAGCTTTCACCCTTGAACCTTTAAAAGGCGTCGAACATTTACAGTTTCTATTGAGATGTATAACAAGAGTGGAGTGGGTAAATCTCTTCTCGTTTCCCCTTCGATGAGCGGAGGAAGAACCGCATCCCATGCTGAAGCTTCAGATTCCCGCACACCAGGTATGAGAGGAGAGGAAACGAGACAATGATGTCTCGGATAAATCCTGAAACTTCTCAATGAACTGCAGCGACTTTTTTTCCTTACAGTGTTGTGTGGGTTTTACTAGTCTTTTGAGAGTTGGAAGGAATTTGCTTTTCTGACCTCATGGCTTTTGTAGAGACAATTTTTCTTTCCCCGTATGGATATTTATATTCATTATAATTCAACACAACTTTTTATTCTGAATACAATCAAAAGCATTATTTAGCTGCATTGGGTTGTTTTACCTCTGATCGGCATTTCTTTTGTACACAATGGACTAAATGGCCGGGTCACAATGACCTCAAGGGCTCAGGGAAGTTGAGGAAAAGGGGATCCACTGGACAGTAGATAGAAGACAGATGGAAACCTCACGCCAAGGTCTTATAGTATGTCCCCTTACGTGCACATGGTATGCCTCTGCTGCACGCGGAACTACAGTTTTACGTCCTATCTGATGGCCAAGCGGCCTTTCCAAGCCCACTGGTGGACCCTTTCTGACCGAGGAAATGGCGGAGGTTTAGCGGGGATAATTCTGCCGTTCCCAGGTGGGATTCCAACCTTGGAACTGCAGATTATGAACCTGGTGCGCTACCAACTGAACCGCCCCTTTTAGCTCTATGTTTATTGCTAATTAATTACAGTGCATACGAATACTTGCTAAAGTATTCGTATGCACTGTAATTGTGTTGTAAATGTAAAAAGTTGTGTTGAATTATATAATAAAAAATAAATAAATACCCCCTCAAGCAGCTGCTTGCCACAGAGGTCTGACAGGAGCCTGTCAGTGTATATGCCATAGTAGAAGGTCTGTGAGGATGGCAGGCCCTCAGCAGAAAAACGACACAAACAGACATGCCTTACCCGAGGCTCGAACCCAGGTCCCTTAGATCAGTAGCCAAGCGCGCTTACCAATCGGCCATAATGAATATAAATATTCATTTGTATTGTAATACGAAAAAAAAAATGTCTCTGCAAAGCCATGAGGTCAGAAAAGCAAACTTCTAACTCTCAAAAGAACTGAAATTAAAATTATAATTGAACACTAACTTGGTGAAGTAGGTTGATAGTACCTGGCAAACCATCCGTTGTTCATAAGGAAGTCTATTTGAAGATATAGGAGGGGGGAGGGTTGTAGATTGTATCGCGTGCGTTGTGCTTACTGAAAGAATTTTTGATCTGTGGAAATTAATTCAATGATAGCAGCGGGGGTTGACTCAGTAGGTAGGACGCCAGATGGTAATGTGTAGTTCCCAGGTTCGAGGGGGGCGGGGGTGACTCAGTCGGTAGCGCGCCAGGCTCGTAATCTGTAGTTCCCAGGTTCGAGTCCCAGCTGGGTCAACGTTGGGATTTATCTCCGCAAAAATTCCCCGCCTTGCCCACGGTCAGTATAGGGGACACCGATGGGCTTGAAAAGGCCGTCGTCCGTCGGATGGGACGTTAAGCCCTGGCCCCGTGTGCGGGAGAGCCATACCCTGTGCACGTTAAAGAACACGCTGGATGGCCTTGACGGGAGGCTACCATCTGTCTCCCAACAGCTGTTCCAGTGGTCCCCTGTCCCAACCTTCTCTGACCCTTCGGGGTCCATGTGATCTGGCCATTGAGCCCATTGTGTGCAATTAAAGGGAGCTAAGAGGTAAAAAAATTCCGTCTGAACGAAATCTACTTCGTCTCTAAGAAGAATTGCCCTTCTCCATTTCGCGCATCATTTTCGATTATTTTTTTTCTCAGTCCAATATATCTTAACGCACAAAGTTAGCCCTGAATTCTTTAAAAGACAATTCTTTTAAAGGAATATGTGGCATTTCAAACTGGGATGCCGAATCCTCAAGAAACTAAAAACTGAGGAGGTGAAGCAAAAAGCTCAATTCTAAAATATGACAAATAAAAGATATAAAATAAATACCCTCTCAAGCAGCTGCTTGCCACAGAGGTCTGACAGGAGCCTGTCAGTTTATATGCCACAGTAGAATGACTGAGAGGATGGCAGGACCTCAGCAGAAAAACGACACACACATCCATGCCTTACCCGGGGCTCGAACCCAGGTCCCTTAGATCAGTAGCCAAGCGTGCTAACCACTCGGCCAATACTGCTCACAAAAATTATGGGATATTTCAAAATGAATATGAAGCGATAAAAATATCCCCTAATTTTTATGAGCAGTATAGATGGGTTGGATTGTTTTACCTCTGAACGGCACGTTTTTGCGCACCATGGGCTAAATGGCCAGGTCACATGGACCCCGAAGGCTCAGAGAAGGTTGGGGGAGGAGACCACTGGAACAGTTGTTGGGAGACAGATGGTAGCCTCCCGTTAAGGCCATCCAGCGTGTTCTTTAACGTGCATAGGGTATGGCTCTCCCACATAAGGGACCACGGCTTAACGTCCCATCCGACGGACGGCGACCTTTCCAAGCCCATCGGTGTCCCCTACTGACCGTGGGCAAGGCGGGGAATTTTGCGGTGTTAAATCTCAACGCTGACCCAGCTGGGACTCGAACCTGGGAACTACAGATTACGAGCCTGGCGAGCTACCGACTGAGCCACCCCCCGCCCCAGCAGTATAGATGGACAAGAGCTTTGTTTACACATTTCTATTATGAAACATTATGTAATTAATTTATGATGGGAGATATTTTAAAGAAAAATATTACTGGATTGGAATTTTGAAAACTCAGATTTAGGAACAGGGTTTTCGGAGGAACAGTTGGGTTGTTTTACCTCTGAGCGGCACTTTTTTGCACACCAAGGGCTAAATGGCCAGGTCATAAGGACCCCGAAGGCTCAGAGAAGGTTGTGGGATGGGATCCATTGGAACAGCTGTTGGGAGAGAGATGGTAGCTTCCCGTCAAGGCCATTCAGTGTGTTCTTTAACGTGCACGGGTCCCATCCGAAGGACGGAGGCCCTTACAAGCCCGTCGGTGTCCCCTACTGACCGTGGGCAGGTCGGGGAATTTTGCGGAGATTTCTCTCCGCAAAATTCTCTTCTCCGCTCTTCTGAACGCTGACCTAGCTGGGACTCGAACCTGAGAACTGCAGATTGCGAGCCTGGCGCGCTACCGACTGAGCCACCCACGCTGCTTTCGGAGGAAGGAAGATGACATAGGACATATATGATATATGTTACGAGTTTATATGATTTTTATTTCTTTATTCTTTTCCTGTTTATCTTGTTTGGCGCAGTATTGCCTTTGCGCCAGGGGCGGGGGTGGCTCAGTCGGTAGTGCGCCTGGCTCGTAATCTGTAGTTCCCAGGTTCGAGTCCCAGCTGGGTCAGCGTTGAAGATTTATCTCCGCAAAATTCCCCGCCCTGCCCACGGTCAGTAGGGGACACCGATGGGCTTGGAAAGGCCGCCGTCCGTCGGATGGGACGTTAAGCCGTGGCCCCGTGTGCGGGAGAGACATACCCTGTGCACGTTAAAGAACACGCTGGATGGCCTTGACGGGAGGCTACCATCTGTCTCCCAACAGCTGTTCCAGTGGGTCCCCTCCCCCAACCTTCTCTGAGTCTTCGGGGTCCATGTGACCTGGCCATTTAGCCCATGGTGTGCAAAAAAGTGCCACTCAGAGGTAAAACAACCCAACCCAGCCTTTGCGCCATAAAACCCGAAACAACTTAATACAAAACTGCAGGCAAAGTGCGACGAATCCAGTGACGCAGCATTTTTCTTAGGAGATGACGTCATCTCCTTCTGATTTCTATTTTGTGTTTAGGTTTTCTGTGTTAGTGATTCTATAGCGGACACAGAATAGTTCCTTGGCAAAATTTACCAAATAAACCTTGAGAATCGCATAGCGAAATTTGGACATTTGCCAGATGCTGAATTCTCCTTTCGTTACGAAAGCAGCCAAAGGTGAGTTCGGAAAGAGAACGGCCTGTCAGATAAGACGTCGCATTGCGTTTCGCGCGTTCCAAGAAAATATCCCGAGTAAACACTTTATGAGACACTTTAGACAGTCGTCTAATGGTTTTAACTGGTGCTCTTTAGCATTGGGGTCCTTATGACTTAGTCATTTAGCTCACTGTGCAGAAAAAACTTTCTGATCATAAAACAAATTGTTTTGAATCCCAAATCGATACTTAAGCTCACTCGCTGCATAAACGTAGATCAAAAGACGTTAGTTGGTTGGTTGGTTGGTTGTATTACCTCTGAGCGGCACTTTTTTGCACACCATGGGCTAAATGGCCAGGTCACATGGACCCCGAAGGCTCAGAGAAGGTTGGGGAACAGCTGTTAGGAAACAGATGGTAAGCCTCCCGTCAAGGCCATCCAGCGTGTTCTTTAACGTGCACAGGGTATGGCTCTCCCGCACACGGGGCCACGGCTTTACGTCCCATCCGACGGACGGCGGCCTTTCCAAGCCCATCGGTGTCCAGTGGCAGGGCGGGGAATTTTACGAGATCAAAAGACGTGAGTTAGAAAGCTGGACACGTTTACCAATTAGATTTTAATTTTTGAGGCTGAGGTTGACATCAGAGAGCTACAGGATCGTCATCTATAGTTCCCACGTTCGAGACCCACCTGGAACGCGTTGAAATTTATTCCTGCGAAATCCCCAGCTCCTCTCGGTCAGAAAGGGGATACCGATGGGACGTAAAGCCGTGGTCTCGTGTGCAGGAAAACCATACACTGTGCACATTAAAGAATACACTGGATGGCTTGGGTTGTTTTACTTCTGAGCGGCACTTTTTTGCACACCATGGGCTAAATGGCCAGGTCACATGGACCTCGAAGGCTCAGAGAAGGTTGGGGGAGGGGACCCACTGGAACAGCTGTTGGGAGACAGATGGTAGCCTCCCGTCAAGGCCATCCAGCGTGTTCTTTATCGTGCACAGGGTATGGCTCTCCTGCACACGGGGCCACGGCTTAACGTCCCATCCGACGGACGGCGGCCTTTCCAAGCCCATCGGTGTCCCCTACTGACCGTGGGCAGGGCGGGGAATTTTGCGGACACTGGATGGCCTTGGCGGGAGGTTACCATCTGTCTCCTACAGCTGTCCAGTGGGTACCCTTCTTTGAACTCCTGAGGTCCTTGTGACTTGGCTATTTAGACCACTGTGTACAAAAAAGTGACGCTCAGTGGTAAAACAACCTAATTTTATGACCGTCTATCCGAGAAACAAAAGAATTCTCATTACTTTTGAATATTGAAAAAAAAAAACATTTAATAATGAAAACTTAAGTTGAAAACTGGAGAAGTTTTGAAATGTAAGTTTTATACTTTGAACTCAATGCTAATAAATAAAAATATGAAATGCAAATATATATTTATTATCCATTTTCGCCTTTAGTCAAATGTTCCCTTCTGCATCTTTAATTTCAGCTTCTGCAGATGCTGCAGCCCAACTGAATGATGGTCACAAATGCTTGACAACTGATGTCTAGACAAAGAATAAGCTTTCATTAACCTCTGCCAATCAAATAAGCATACGAAAAAAAAAAATTGGGTTTCAGACGTGATAGATTGTCGGGAAAAAAAGGACACTGAAACAGAGGCAGAACACATCTTTCACCAAAGCAAGCTGGTAAAATTGGGATCAAAGGTTGCATTCTATTCCTCTGTAGAAAAAGAATTCCCATTAGTACTTCGAACCGTTCTCCGATGGGATACGTAACTTAGTTTGAAAGTAACAAATGCAGTTTACCAGCTCCAATGAAACAAGATACGACTGAAGATAAATAGCTGCGGTTAACGGATTTAGAGTCATAAGGGACCATCCCTCGCGTTCTTTCGAAAGAGACTCAAGTACTCTCCTCAGAAAATTGGTCCTAACATTTTGCCTTATTAGCTTTTACAGTCTACAAACCATCATTGCAATTTCAGAACTCCACCATTCATGTTATAGTTTAAATTACAAGTTGTCTTTACCTACGAAGGGGAAGATATAAGTAAAAAGGTTAATGTGCTTAGCTGCTGAGCAAAGGAACCCGGGGTTCGAATCCCGAAGAAAGGTTGGGTTGTTTTATCTCTCAGCGGGTTTTTTTGCACGCTAAATGGCCAGGTCACAAGGACTCCGAAGGCTAAGAGGAGGTTGGAGGAGGGGACCCACTGGAACAGCTGTTGGGAGACAGATAGTAGCCTCCCGTCAAGGCCATGCAGCGTGTTCTTTAACGTGCACATGGTATGGCTCTCCAGCCACACGAGGCTTAACATCCCATCAGACGGACGAAGGCCTTTCCAACCTGAAGAAGGCATGGCTGTTTGTGTTATCTTAGGAGAGGTTGTTGGTATAATACGAAATAGAGAAGCTTTCGTGAGAAAGTTGAGGGTCTTTCTTTTATTTCTGTGCGGCACTTCTTTTCACCTTATAGGGTAACACTAGGTAACAAGTAGCCCAAAAGCTCAAAGCTGGATAGAAGGGCGCTGTTGGGAGACAGAAACCATCAATGCCATATAGCGTGTTTTTAACGTATTCAGGGTTTTTGGGTTGTTTTACCTCTGAGCGGCACTTTTTTGCACACCATGGGCTAAATGGCCAGGTCACATGACCCTGAAGGCTCAGAGAAGGTTGGGGGAGGGGACCCACTGGAACAGCTGTGGGAGACAGATGGTAGCCTCCCATCAAGACCATCCAGTGTGCTTTTTAACGTGCACAGGGTATAGCTCTCCCGCACACGGGGCCACAGCTTAACGTCCCATCCGACGGACGGCGGCCTTTATCAAGCCCATCGTTGTCCCCTACTGCCCATGGGCAGGGCGGGGAGTTTTGCGGAGATAAATCTCAAAGCTGACCCAGCTGAGACTCGAACCTGGGAACAGATTATGAGCCTGGCGCGCTACCGACTGAGCCACGCCGCCCCACTTGCGACTAGTGGCTCGGCTATCAGCTACGACATACATTTGAAGATCACTTTTTTTTAAAAATGATTCTATTATATTATCTTTGCAATTAACTCTTTAGCTACATATTTTCTGAGTTTACGATTCTCATCTCTTAGATAGGCATGTGCACAATATCCACAAGAATGAACGTATCTTTACAGTTCTTAGATAACATAAAATTAGTGTTGTTTTTTTCGTAAATCGTTTTTGCATCAAAAAATATTATAATCAGCCATTAATTTTTACTTAAAAAATTTCTTTGGATTTCTTTCTTAATCTGAATTTAAAAATATTAAAAAAAATTCACGCAATGGAAAGAGTTCAAGTTTGCATATTTCTTAGGGCTGATTTCAAAACTGCTATGCTGTCAGAGCCGTCCCATGGCCGAGTGGTTAGCGCGCTTGGCTACTGATCTAAGGGACCTGGGTTCGAGCTCCGATAAGGCATGGCTGTTTGTGTCGTTTTTCTGCTGAGGTCCTGCCATCCTCTCAGACCTTCTACCTTGGCATATAAACTGACAGGCTCCTGTCAGACCTCTGTGGCAAGCAGCTGCTTGAGGGGGTATTTATTTATTTATGCTGTCAGAAATGGTCATTGACGTAGGCCTCATGATTAAGCTAGATAGCCCATGGCTATCTCTATTAATTTCTTATGATAAGGAAGGTGTCTGCTCACCTAGAAACCTGCAACATCTTTAAGAATATGTTTATTAACATTTCGATTTTAATGGAAATAGAAAAGAATATCTTCACTCGGAAGTTTGGTCAGCAATCTTGAGACCATCGAATGCAAATCAAATGCATTTAAGGATCAAACTTGTGGAAATAATGTAAGGACAAAGCTTTGTTTTATTATTTAAGGAATGCATATGGAGAGAAAATGACTCAGTCGATGAATAATAATGCAATAAAAAGACAAAAGGAATAGCAAAAATTTCCGTGTCGAATTCTGCATTTCTCATTAAAGATAGCACTATTATAACTCGACAGAAATAAGCAAAAAAAAAACGAAGATTATAATCCTCGGCAGTGCTGATCTGAAGGCCACAGCTGAACCCTTTATGGAACGTGTCCCTCATTCTCCTAACGGTCACTTTGCTGCTACGTCACCTTAAATTTGGTGGCGTCACGCAGAAACTGTGACGAACAGCGCAACTTAACAATGGCAAGCTTGAGAACCTGTAAACGACAACTGTGACCCAATAGCAGCAGAGGCGCTCCAGTCGAGGGTTACTAGAGCGCACACACACACATAGAGAGAGATGCATGCGTGCATGAGTTTCGCAAACGGAATGGTGATATTCAGCTGGGCAACATTGTTTCGCAAATGGGTTAAGTTACAAAGACAGCGTCTTGAGAATAAGATGTAAAGTCAACGTCTGTGTGCGAACAAACTGATACGCAGCCCATTTCGAAATTTTATTATATAAATATTATGTATACATTTATTAAAGGATAAAAGTGTACAGAGTGTATATATGTACAGTTTTGTCCTATAATACCTATATATAAGTACTATGTATCCTCACAGACCTTCTACTATGGCATATAAACTGACAGGCTCCTGCCAGACCTCTGTGGCAAGCAGCTGCTTGAGGGGGTATTTATTTATTTTATTACAGTTTTGTCCACTATTTTTTCAATTTTCAGCAGATAAAAAAACAATGTTTATAATGGTGCAAAGAAACATAAACACTATATCACAGTAACAAGATCGCACTGCTTAAATATTCCCACATTTTTTAAGTAAATATCGTATACCAGCCTGAAAAGGGACGCATTTTACTTTTTTTTGAAGGTTGTATTGCTTTGTTTTAGCTCTGAGCGGCACTTTTTTGCACACAATGGGCTAACAAACAAACAACAAACTAACAACAGCTGTTGGGAGACAGGTGGTAGATTCTCGTCAAAGCCATCCAGCGTGTTCTTTGACGTGCACATGGTATGGCTCTCCCGCACACGGGGCCACGGCTTAACGTCCCATCCGACGGACGGCGGTCTTCCCAAGCCCATCGGTGTCTCCTACTGACCGTGGGCGGGGCGGGGAGTTTTTGCGGAGATAAATCTCAACGCTGACCCAGCTGGGATTCGAACCTGAGAACTGCAGATAGTGAGCCTGGCGCGCTACCGACTGAGCCACGCCAGCCCTTTTTTTTTTCTGAAGGAGATGAGTGAAATGGCTAATTGGGAATACCGCAAGTGACTAGATGGGTTGTTTTATCACCGAGAGGCACTTGGTTTTACTCTCAGTCGGCTAAATGGTCAGGTTACAAGGACCCCAAAGACACAGGGAAGGTTGAAGAAAGGAAGGAAGATACTGGACAGCTGTTAGGGGATATGTGGTAGCCTCCCCTCAAGACCATGCAGAGTGCACACAGATCATGACCCCTCTTGTATAAGGTTTAACATCTCATCCGACAGGCGACGGCCTTTCCAATCCTAAGGGTTTCTCACCGAGGGCAGAACGGAAAATATTCTCGACGAGGGCACAGTTGGGACTCGAATCTGGGAACTGCAGATTACGAGCCAGTCGTGCTGTCATTGTGCCACCCCAGCCCTAAGCGAAACATTTATGTTCTACATATAGACACATTATTTTTCCGTTTTATATAATGGATATTTTGTTCACAAAATGTTAAACAACTATACGCATAATGCTTCATAAAATAAATACAAAAGGTACATAGAAAACAATACGCACACAAAAAATACACTTTAAATAATGATATACAATAAACGAAAAAAAGAAATATAATTATTCTCTCTACAACTGGGAATCAAGGGGCAACAACCCATCCAGATTATGCTGAATATTACAAAAAAAAAATCGGAGAACAGCATGCTGCCTGATGGCAAACAACAATCTTCTCTTCGGTTAGTTTAAAATTTCAACATCTGAATATCTTATTAAGTTAACCTCCATCATGGTAAAATGGCCCATCAGTGGAAAGGTTTCAATTCCCCTGAAATAAATCAAATTTTACCAAGTCCGCTGGTAACATCATCATCATCCTCAAGCAGCCATGGGCTACGGAGGTCCAACCAGACCACGCAATTTATATAGAACGGATATCTGGGCCATTTTTCCTACTTTAGCATCGTCGCAGAATATGGTTCACTATTTTAGCATCGTTACAGAACTGACGGATTTTTTGAGATCAGCTGAATTCGTCAAAGGTCAAACTGTGGCTGTTAACCTACTTAATGGGGATGTTTTAATGGACACTGCTCCCCCCCCCCCCCCCCCCTCCCACAAACGCAATGGGAGATCTAATGGCCTGATTTTCAAACCAAATTCTGATCCGTTTAAAAACAAAACACTGAAAGACAAACTTTTCAAATCTCCTTATTTACGTTGGGGTATAAATCCTGAAAACTTCTGAGTAAATTAAACACGCTGACATCATAAGACCTTCTAAATATTCTGAAGAAAGCAGGAACGAAAGTCGAACTACAGTTACTCAGGGAAGTGTTGGTAATTCTGAGTGAAGCGAGTTAATATCCGAGGAAGCACAGGTTTGATGAACGAAGCCAAGTCTCATTGGTCGAATAATAGCGCGAAGCAAGCGGAGAGAGTGAAGAAAAGAAATAAAAAAACGTCCTTGTTGCTTCCCTCCTTTGCTTCCATCGCGAGCGTGACCCGATAGGACGGGTTGGGTCACGTGCGTGTGAGAGGTCGCTCGGGTGGACCACTTTGAGCGACCTCTGCGGTGACAGAGGACAAGGTGCCCATCAAGAAGAGATGCACTCCCGAGCTGGGTGTGCACACGTGCCGACCGAGCTTGGGCACCTCCTCCCCCTTATTGGCGAGCGGCGCCGCTAAGGAGACATGGATGCAAAAAATAGCCAGCTGACGGAATGAGACTTTCGGTGACTTCCTCTTCCATACTGAACTCTAAGGCGCCTCCTCAGATGAGGACTGCGTGAGGGGAACTCTTTTCATCATCGAATAATGATACACTGGGAAATGCGTTCTCATATTTTGGAGAAAATTGCTGAAAATTAAATTTGCTTCCGATATTACTCCCTTATGGTAAGCACTAAATTATAGAAATGCTTATTTTAAATCTGCTCTTGAATTTGTAGTCTGTGCTTCTTTTTTTTCGTTTTCGAACTTTAGAAATCTTACAATCGATCTTCGTTTTTAATAAACTATTTTGGGTTCGGTTCTTTTTACCTCTGAGCGGCACTTTTTTGCATGCAATGGACTTAATGGCCAGGTCACAAGGACCCCAACGGCTGAGAGTTAATTAGGGGAAGAGGTTTCCACTGGAGAGCTGTTAGGGAACACAAAGTCCTTGTGACCTGGCCATTTAGTGTTTGTATGGGGGGGAAAAAGTGCGCTCAGAGGCAAATCAACCAAACCCAAACGACGGAAAAGTGCGCTCAGAGGCAAATCAACCAAACCCAAACGACGAAAAAAAAAGTGCGCTCAGAGGTAAAAAACGCACGACGAAAAAAGTGCACTCAGAGGTAAACCCCCCCCCCCAAAACAAGGAAAAAGTGCGCTCAGAGGCAAATCAATCTAAACGACGAAAAAGTGCGCTCAGAGGTAAAACAACCCAAACAACGGAAAAGTGCACTCAGAGGTAAAAAACCCAAACGACAAAAAAATGCACTCAGAGGTAAAAAACCCAAACGACGAAAAAAGTGCACTCAAAGGCAAAAAACCCAAACGACGAAAAAAGTGCACTCAGAGGTAAAAAAACCCAAACGACGAAAAAAGTGCATTCAGAGGTAAAACAACCTAAACGACGAAAAAGTGCGCGCAGAGGCAAATCAACCTAAACGACGAAAAAGTGCGCTCAGAGGTAAAACAACCCAAACGACGGAAAAGTGCGCTCAGACAGATCAGAGAATTTTTTTTCCCACTCGAAGAGTTAAAATTGTTTTGCAAAAAAATATTAAACGACTCCATAGGAAAAAAAACTGCAAATACTTTATATCTCAAGACTGCTGCAGATATTTGTTTGCAGCAATAACCCTCTCCAGATGATAAACCCCAATCTTTATTCTACATGCTTCGCTAAAAATAATATTTTTTCGTTTTTATTACTCTACTAAAAAATCAGTCAGTGCTTTCGGTATCTTTTGAATATCTAGCCCGTCACTTTGACCCCCATTTGACCTCGAAAACACAACACGGGATCTGTACATCTTAATCTTTAAGAGTTTTATTGCTCACCAACTTTTACCTCTCTAGTAACGTTATATCGTAATTTGATCTTTGACCTCGATTACATCCAAAAATTGCCATAAATTCTATCCCCAGGCAACAATTTTTAACCCTCTAATACCGGTAGATTGAACTTTGACCTGGAAAGACTCACCTCATCATAAATTTCACAACATTTCTGATATCCACGACTAAAAAAACCACAGGGACCAATTTTTATCTCTCCAGCACTGGTAGATCTAAACTTGACCTTTGACCTCGAATATTCCCCCCCCCCCCTTACCCCACCGGATCCGACATTCCGTAACATTTCCGAGATCCACAACCCGACACACTCTCAGACACTAATCTTCACGTTTCTAACACTCGTAGATCAAGGTTTGACCTCTACGTGACCTCCGTTTGACCTTGAAGGACACGTCTGAGGTCAAATCACAGGTGATCGGGATGAGATATTGTAACACTTTTCTCCTTTTCATCCCTCAACCCTTTTTCAAATCTAATCTGCCTTAAGCAGAAAAACTAATTGTACGTACACAAATGAAGTACTTACGATTGTGGCCCGGACGGGAGCGGTTTCTGCATGGCCTGATGCATGGCGGGGCCTGGTGCCTTGGGATCCCCGTTCCTAGCCTTCTGATGACGGAGGAGCAGCAGCCTCCCCAGATCCTCACACCATAGGGACAGAAGGGCTAAATTAAAAAGAAACAACACATTGAAGAAAATATTCATCCTGCAGCATGAAAAGAAACAAGTACTGTAGAGATAACAATAATGTAAATAATCCCTAAGCACCGCGAAGTTTATTCGCATTTCTGAAGTATTTTTAGTTCTCGGTTAATTATTTTTACTGACAGTCTTGAGTTTATTACTTGTTATTAAGCATTTGTCAGAGAAGAAACCTGAAAAAGAATCATAAATCACTGAATTATGACCACCGATGTTGGGTCAATGGGATGCTAACTTCTAAGTTCGGTAGCTTTTTAAATAAGTGTTCTATGGGTTGGGTTGTTTTACCTCTGAGCGGCACTTTTTTGCACACCATGGGCTAAATGGCCAGATCACATGGACCCCGAAGGCTCAGAGAAGGTTGGGGGAGGGGACCCACTGGAATAGCTGTTGGGAGACAGATGGTAGCGTCCCGTCAAGACCATCCAGCGTGTTCTTTAACGAGCGCAGGGTATGGCTGGATTAGCTATTGGGAGACAGATGGTAGCGTCCCGTCAAGACCATCCAGCGTGTTCTTTAACGAGCGCAGGGTATGGCTGGATTAGCTATTGGGAGACAGATGGTAGCCTCCCGTCAAGACCATCCAGCGTGTTCTTTAACGAGCGCAGAGTGTGGCTGGATTAGCTATTGGGAGACAGATGGTAGCCTCCCGTCAAGACCATCCAGCGTGTTCTTTAACGAGCGCAGGGTATGGCTGGATTAGCTATTGGGAGACAGATGGTAGCCTCCCGTCAAGACCATCCAACGTGTTCTTTAACGAGCGCAGGGTATGGCTGGATTAGCTATTGGGAGACAGATGGTAGCCTCCCGTCAAGACCATCCAGCGCGTTCTTTAACGAGCGCAGGGTATGGCTGGATTAGCTATTGGGAAACAGATGGTAGCCTCCCGTCAAGGCCATCCAGCGTGTTCTTTAACGAGCGCAGGGTATGGCTCTCACACATGGGGCCATGGCTAAACGTCTCATCCGACGGACGGCGGCCTTTCCAAGCCCATCGGTGTCCCCTACTGACCGTGAGCAGGGCGGGGAATTTTGCGGAGATAAATCTCAACGCTGACCCAGCTGGGACTCGAACCTGGGAACTACAGATTACGAGCCTGGCGCGCTATCGACTGAGCCACCCCCCCGCCCCGTGTTCTATAGGAAAAAGTCATTAAAGGTAAATTAAAGAACTTAATTAATTCTATCTAAATATCAATTTTCAACAACATTCCTTAAGTATTTATAGTTACGGAAGTTTCAACATTTAATCAACAGCAATATTAGGTAAAAGAATTTACTTTGAACTTAATTGAAATAAGAAGCATTATTACAAACCATTTCATAAGTAGCAACATAAAAGTGTGTGTGTAAATAATTCTTTCAATGTTCGTTTAATTTTTGGATATATTTCGTAGCTCACATTGCTTCTCTTAATTGTTTAAATTCGCATCCTATTTAAATACTGAAAGATTGTTGTTGGAAAAAAAAATCGAGATTTTGATACATTTCATTGAGTTTTTAAATTATTCTCAGACAGATTTTCTAAAAAAAAACGCTTATTTTAGGTAATATTTTAGATAATCAGCATCCCCTTTCTCACGGAGAGCAGGGGGGGGGTATTGAAGATAAATCTCAATGCTGGAACAATAGGATGATACAGATTCAAATTCCCATCTTCTTCAAATTTTCCCATTGGCTGTAAGCAGCGGTGGACACAGGGCAGAGCCCCGGTCCCCGCCCTTCAATATTTTTTTTTAAATAAAGAACATTTAATATTTTTGAAAACGATCTGTTAAAAGAAATGGACTTTAATGACATAACTGAAGAATGTGCTCCCTAAGGAACAGGGCAGTTATAATAGACTTAAATACAGTCGCTCAAAAAAATATCCGAACACTAAGGTTGATTACAGAATTCACAAAAAAATATCTGGCAACGATTTTTGTAGAAACTTAGTGATCTGGCAACCTTTCGTGTCACGTGATTATAGAATTCAGGAAAAATATCTGGAGCGTGTACAGCAACTGTACACGCTCCAGTTACCGTTCACAGCAAACTGGAGCGTGTGCAGTTACTGCACACGCTCCAGTTTGCTGTGAACGGTAACTGCACACGCTCAATATTTCCGTGAGTGAGCCCACACGATCTAGTATCAAAATAATATGACCACCTACAGTCGCTCAAAAAAGTATCTTAACACTATGGTTGATTACAGAATTCACAAAAAATATCTGGCAACGATTTTTTTTGAAATTAGTGATCTGGCAACCTTCGTGTCACGTGACACGAAAGGTTGCCAGATCACTAATTTCTAAAAAAAATCGTTGCCAGATATTTTTTGTGAATTCTGTAATCAACCATAGTGTTCGGATATTTTTTTGAGCGACTGCACAAATGAATTTTTTTTAATTATTAATGCAGAATTTTGTTTAAGAATACATAGTATAATTTAAATAAAAATTATCCAAATAATTAAATTTCTATCAAATTTACTCAATTGATATTTAATATGGAAATAGCCTTGAAACTGCGCATTTGACGCTTTTTTTCATCCAAATAAATAAAAAATAAATAAAAATAAATACCCCCTCAAGCAGCTGCTTTGCCACAGAGGTCTGACAGGAGCCTGTCAGTTTATATGCCAGAGTAGAAGGTCTGTGAGGATGGCAGGACCTCAGCAGAAAAACGACACAAACAACCATGCCTTACCCGGGGCTCGAACCCAGGTCCCTTAGATCAGTAGCCAAGCGCGCTAACCACTCGGCCATAGGACGGCTAAGCTACCGCAAAATTGTACTATCTAGGCTCACAAAATTCGCGTCTCCGCTTGATTGCAAGCAATTGCTACCGGAAAAAAAAATTTTTAGAAAGGATCTAAACGAGCAATTCCTAATCATTTTGAGTTCAACGTTTTCTCGTTTCCTAAACATTATTTTCTAAATGTCCCCTTTTACTAAGTATCATTCAAGAGCAAAAAAAAATATTTTTCATGTGTAAAACAAGTCGGAAACGGATGGCATTAACTCCTCTATTATCGGCTTATTAAACGAAACGCCACCACACATTTCTAAACCCAAAATTATCAGTTGTTTCCGATTAAAAACTTGAAACACAAACCGCAGACAAATTCGCTTTCATCACTGACACAAAAGCAATGAGTATGACCACCATTTTTTGCACTGTTCGAAATAACAATTTCGTCAAACATCGCCTTCGCATCCTTACGAAAGCTTAGCGCAGGAAACATGAATATTAATACGCAGAATCGCGTTTGACAAGTGCGGACATCAAGGAAGAGATTTAAGTTCTACGAGACACGCCCTCGACGTCGAAAGCTCATGTTTCTTCATAAAACCAGCTTTATTCGGATCTGACAAAGTTTTGAAATGTGTTCACTCTGCAACAGGACGAAGAGGGAGAAGACCGAAGCGAAAGCTGATTTATTTGTCCCTTTTCCTTGAATGCAGACAAGCGAGTAAACTGCCCATAAATAATCACTCCATGTGAGGCCCGTGATTTGTCATTAACACTCATAAAGCATTTGCACTTTGCGCAACTCGGCTCTTGTCTCTGACGTCGTTGGCTTTCTCCCATTATGATGCAATCGCGACCTCGTGGTCTGGTCCGAACGTGATTGATGACAGCACTAAACTTTTACGCATTCAGACACTTAGTCTAATTTTTCTTTAAGTTGCCATTGTTTTTAAATGAATCTTTTAAAAATCATTTCACTGTTACGAATTAGGAGCAAGTCCGGTTTAAACCACAACTCTGAGCTAGTGTCAAATTGAGGTATGTTTGAGAATTCGGTTGTTTTACTTCTGATGCAGACAATGAACTAAATAGCCAGGTCACAAGGACCCAAAGTTGGTTAGGTGAAGGGGACCCACGGGACAGCGGTTAGTAAAGATAGAAGTCTCCTATCAAGGCCATCCAGTGTAGTATTGTTTAACGTATGGTATGGCCGAGTGGTTAGCGCGCTTGGCTACTGATCTAAGGGACCTGGGTTCGAGCCCCGGGTAAGGCATGGCTGTTTGTGTCGTTTTTCTGCTGAGGTCCTGCCAGCCTCACAGACCTTCTACTATGGCATATAAACTGACGAGCTCCTGTCAGACCTCTGTGGCAAGCAGCTGCTTGAGGGGGTATTTATTTATTTTATTTTATAGCTCTCCTGCATACGGGGTCACGGTTTAACGTCCCAACTGACGGACGGCGACCTTCGAAAGACCATCGCTGTCCCCTTTCTGACTGAGGGCACGGTGTGAGTTTAGCGGAGAGAAATCTCAACCCTGGCTGAAGTGGGACTCGAACCAGGAAATATCAGATTACGAGACTGGCGAGCTACCGACTGGGTGAACACCGCCCCAAGAGTGGCTTGAATCCTCCGTAAAAATGTTCTTATAAGAAGAAGGTGGAAACTTTCTTTTGGTTAAACGGTGTCTACGAGATATACCTGTCTGCCGGTTTTTGCCGGTTGGACGTCCCATTTAACACTCCCGTCTTTCCCTCTCCGAACTACAATTTATCCAACTTGCCGTCCCACCTCCAAACGTGGGGCACCTCTAACTTTTATAAGACTCAATACACAGTCTTGCATGGGGCGGGGGTGGCTCAGTCGGTAGCGCGCCAGGCTCGTAATCTGTAGTTCCCAGGTTCGAGTCCCAGCTGGGTCGGCGTTGAGATTTATCTCCGCCAAATTCCCCGCCCTGCACACGGGTCAGTAGGGGACACCGATGGGCTTGGAAAGGCCGCCGTCCGTCGGATGGGACGTTAAGCCGTGGCCCCGTGTGCGGGAGAGCCATACCCTGTGCACGTTAAAGAACACGCTGGATGGCCTGGACGGGAGGCTACCATCTGTCTCCCAACAGCTGTCCCAGTGGGTCCCCTCCCCCAACCTTCTCTGAGCCTTCGGGGTCCATGTGACCTGGCCATTTAGCCCATGGTGTGCAAAAAAGTGCCGCTCAGAGGTAAAACAACCCAACAACACAGTCTTGCATCTTGAATAATGAATGATGTTCAGTAAGGATTAATGTTTGGATTTTTTTTCACAAAACACTGCAAGTCTGCAGGCGACATAGGCAAACAATATTACCAATCGCTAAAAAATGTATACCACAAATGTTTTATAGTAATCTGGGCTATAATTTACAATTTGATCCCCGCTACTATGAAAGCTCAGGCTAAAATTTAAATTGAAACTAGCTGAGACTCTAAAAATACTGCGCGTAGTTTTTTTTTTCAATTAATTTATGAACAAAAAAATCCCCTAAGCATCTGTTTGCCACAGAGGTCTGATAAGAGCCTGTCAGTTTATACGTCATAGAGGAAAGTGTGAGGAATGCGACACCTCAGCAGAAAAACAACACAAACATCCATGCCTTACCCGGGGTTCGAATCCAGGTTCCTTTGATCAGTAGCCAAGCGTGCTAACCATTCGGCCACGGGGAGGCTTTTACGAACAAATGATTACATTAAAAATTTACTTTTTTTTTAGGTAAAAGTTTTAAAAACCTTCCCATGTCAAATCAAACACTTTCCTAAAAAGAACCGACGTACCTCAAACGTCTGGCTGCTATACCTGTCTGTCTATTTACAAATTTTTGGCTATAATCCGGCTGTAATTCAAACACAGGATACATTTAGGACTCGTTGTTTAATATGTCACATATGATAATTATTAAGAGTATGCTTACCTTCTAAGACTTTCAAGATCTGTGTCTAATTTTAATAATAATAAAAGTAGAAATAGAAAGAAGTAACACTGAATCGATGCAAAATTAATATCTATCTAATTAACAATCGGCAAAATTTTCTGATCAACGAAGTTAATCTATTGTTTTTTTCCTCACAAAAAGAATTCTTCCTAAAATCTGTTGTCTTAAAACATGCAACTTCCATAAATTACGATGTCACAACAAAGACAAATGTAACAGAAGAAAATTGAAAATGCAGCAGTGTGTTCTTTAAATACAGAAGATGCAACATCAACTTTTAAAACCCGCCATTTTGAACTTTTAAGGCCATCGCTACAAGCGGCGTCAACAGGCGACACAATCGGACATATTACTGAGCTGTAACATTCCTGGGCTGACCAGGGCGTGTTTACCCAAAGTGCCGGAGGGTCTGTGGGTGCCAAGAAGTGGGGTGGAGGAGGGTACAGTGGGGTACAAATGCACGTGCACTGAAGAGCCCTTCCTGTTATGACGGGGGACACGGTGGGGACATGGAGACACAAACAACCTTCGCCTCCCCATGGAGACGTCTTCAGATGGTAGGGAAACCACAAGGGAACGTGCACAAAGTTAAAACTGCTCTAGATGCGTTTATTGAAAGAATAAATAGCGCCCTGCAGTGTTAGAAGCATTTTGCCACTTCGGTTTAGGAAATCCTACAAATAAATATTATTTATGAGTGTGTCTTTATCATCCACAAAGTGAATTATATTTTTTTGTGGTAATGTTTTTTTAACCCCTCATATAAACTGGCAGGCTCCTGTCAGACCTCTGTGGCAAGCAGCTGCTTGAGGGGGTATTTATTTTTTTATTTTTTTTACTGGTGGTTGGATTACATTGCTAAATGTTCTTCAAAGTCATGAATGATGTGTTGTCATTATATTTAAGATTACGACATGTCATGGGCTTCTTAACTTTAGTGGAACAACCCCAGAGGAGAATATGGAATTGTGGTTAGCGCGCTTGGCTACTGATCTAAGGGACCTGGGTTCGAGCCCCGGGTAAGGCATGGATGTTCGTGTTGTTTTCTGCTGAGGTCCTGCCATCCTCTCAGATCTTCTACTGTGGCATATAAACTGAAAGGCTCCTGTCAGACCTCTGTGGCAAGCAGCTGCTTTAGGGGGTATTTATTATTATTATTGTAAGTCGAAATAATTTGTATTTTCTAAGGCAGTCCCTTAAAATCGGAGTCATAAGCATGTCAATTCATCTACGCCCCTCTAGAACATTCTGGTTAGGCTATCGAATGAAAGATGTGTTTACTAATGAAGTCTATAGGTGGCTTGTGTGGTCCCAACGCAGCGGTGAGTTTAGGATGTTTATTAAACGATACTGCATTGTGGGAAATAACCCGTGTATTTGATTTTTTGTTTGTGACCAAACAAATGAAACTTACGTATTCGCAATAACTGAAGTATTTATTAAACACCCCCTTTTTAAACATCTTCCCATTATACAGTTATATGCAAAATGAATTTCATGATGTGGGGAGTTCGCAGGTTATACAAAATTTACCTATCATAATTTCTTCCCCCAAAAAACAGGGAAATGTTTAAGCGATTATAATTTTATATTAAAAAAAAAAGAACAGTTTGGTGCACATTTTTTTTAGGAATTCATTTGTTCATAAATTAATGGAAAAAACTACGCGCAGCAATTTTGCTGATTTCAATTAGTTCTCAATTTTAGTTTCAATATAAATTATAGCCTGATACATATTTTGTCAATTGGTATGGGGACAAGGCAGATATCTCTAAAAAAAATATTGTTGCAAATTTGTTTGCAAACTAAAGTCGCCTGAAGATTTGAAGTGTTTTGTGAAAAAACGGTAACTCTTATCATCCGACACGAGGGTTGAGTGGAGTACGTTATAAGTCAAACAAAGGCTGATTTACAGAATGCCATAGGATATCTCAAAATATATCCAAGGAGAAGAGAAATTTAAGAGGGGGTGGCCGAGTGGTTAGCACGCTTGGCTACTGATCTAAGGGACCTGGGTTCGAGCCCCGGATTAGGCATGGATGTGTGTGTGTCATTTTTCTGCTGAGGTTCTGCCATCCTCTCAGATCTCCTACTGTGGCATATAAACTGACAGGCTCCTGTCAGACCTCTGTGGCAAGCAGCTGCTTGAGGGGGTATTTATTTTTATTTTTATTTACTTTTCACATGAAAGTATGACACATATTTCCCAAGAATGTTTGTGGTGGGAATCATTATAGGTCAACACAAACCATCTCCACCCCCTCCTTTCGTCTTCCCGAAAAGATGGAGGGAATTGAACTGGATTAAATCATAATGAGTCATGTTAATGAAAGCTTTATAAGACGTCAAGATTAACAAAGCGAATAGCTTTCCCCTCTGAACCAAAGTTAGATGATTTTAGTGCCAAAGTCTCCAGTAAAACGTTAAAAATTGAAGAAATATAGATGTCTTCTTCTAAGTGCCCTAAAAAGCAAAAAAAAAAGTAAGGAATGTCAATTATGAAATCACTTACTAATTCATTTTAATTTCAAGGATGACAGGGCTGACTGCTTTGGCCCAATTGGTAAGAGAAATTAGTTATAGTGCTCTATTTTCTTTTCAAGATAATATCAGTTATTTCATTATTGACAATATATACTTCACATTTCCTTTTTACTTCTTAGATTGATTTTTTTATATTTATTTGAAGTTAAATGTCAAGAATATTTTGATTGTCGAAGATTGATATTCTTGAGCAATTGCTAAAAAAAAAGATATTATACAAATTAGGGTTACTTAATCACGTTTTCAACAGGGCCAGAAATTTTGGATAACTTTAAAAAATTCGAGTCTTTTTTTAGCCAGAGCTGAAAGCAAAAATCAACGGAGCAAATAAATGGCACATAAAAAAACATTCATCAGAAAAGAACACAAAATAAAAATTGGAATTTCACATTAGAAAATGTCTCATAAACTATTAACAAATCATTAAGTGAATTGTTAAAATCAGAATGCTGGCATTGACTGACAGATAATTTAATCACGTTGCATTAAAAGTAAATAGCTGCTTTTCAAGAATCGTAAGTGGGTCTTATAAGTGCAAAGCACCATAAATATAAGGATAAAAGAGATTAAACTTTTTGGAAAAAGGCAACACAATCCATGCCTTATTAAGAATTTGTGGCGATATTCGCCACCTCATTCGGTGAAACATTGCAACTTAAGTTAATGGGCATCAGGACGATACCTAGAAAATGTTTTCGCAGAGGGGGGAGCTCGTATAAATTAATAGGAGGGGCAAAACATAATAAATGGGAGAGAAATGAAAGAAAAAAATTATTTCAACTTCTGGTTAAGTTTACTTTTACATGTAATGAGTAAATAAACAGATAAAAAAATTAAACGATACACACAAAGATTCGTTTCCTAAAATTAATCTAATTACATATGATAATAAATTATCCCTCAAGCAATTGCTTGTTACTGAGTTCTGGGTTGGGTTGTTTTACCTCTGAGCGGCACTTTTTTGCACACCATGGGCTAAATGGCCAGGTCACAAGGATCCCGAAAGCTCAGAGAAGGTTGGGGGAGGGGACCTACTGGAACAGCTGTTGGGAGACAGATGGTAGCCTCCCGTCAAGGCCATCCAGCGTGTTCTTTAACGTGCACAGGGTATGGCTCTCCCGCACAGGGAGCCACGGCTTAACGTCCCATCCGACGGACGGTGGTCTTCCAAGCCCATCGGTGTCCCCTACTGACCGTGGGCGGGGCGGGGAGTCTTGCGGAGATAAATCTCAACGCTGACCCAGCTGGGACTCGAACCTGGGAACTAACAGATTACGAGTCTGGAGCGCTACCGACTAAGCCACCCCCGCCCCACTGAGCTCTGGCAAAAACCTATCAGTATAATATGCCACACATGTTGAGAAGGCCTTTCAAAGCATTTGAGTGATTGATTTGGAGTGTTGAGTGGGACTAGGCAGCCATCAATGCTCCTGCTGCGGTATTATTATGGTTACTAAATTGATTGAATGTTTAAATATTAAAAAAAACACAGCCATTTAATTTATCGAATACGGGCACGTCTTTTGTAAATTTAGATGCTGAGAAAATCATTAGACTAGTTAAGTCGTGACTCGGAACTCTTTATCTGCCCAACCTGGAATAAACAATTTCAGCTTTTCGTGGGCAAAAAGGCAAATAAAAAATTTCTTTACGGTTATTTGGAGCTTTGCAAGTTTTAGCGTGGTAAAGATATTTTCTTGGTTTGCTTTAAATTTCGCATTATTTTAATATACAGCAGTATCTTCTTCAAAAATTTCTCGTAACCTGATCAAAGGGACCTGGGGATTCGAACCCCGGGTAAGGGCATGGACGTTTGTGTTGTCCTTCTGCTGAGATCTTGCCTTCCTCACAAACGCTTCTTCTACTATGGCATATTAAACTGACAGTATCCTGTCAGAAGCCGTCCCGTGGCCGAGTGGTTAGCGCGCTTGGCTACTGATCTACGGGACCTGGGTTCGAGCCTCGGGTAAGGCATGGATGTTTGTGTTGTTTTTCTGCTGAGGTCCTGCCATCCTCTCAGACCTTCTACTATGGCATATAAACTGACAGGCTCCTGTCAGACCTCTATGGCAAGCAGCTGCTTGAGGGGGTATTTATTTATTTTATTTTATCCTGTCAGACCTTTGTGACAAGCAGCTGCTTGACCTGAAGTTCCAACGTTCGAGTTTCTATTTTGTTTGAGTTGAGATTTTCTTTACAACTCTCTTTCTGATCGAGACAGGAGACATAAAGAGGACACCGACGGGATCAAGGCTGCCGTCAGTCGGATGAGATGTTAAGCCGTGGCACAGTGTGCAGGAGAGTCATACATTATGTTCGTTAAAGAAAACGCTGAATGGCCTTGACGAGAGGTTTCCATCTGTCTCCTAATATCCCCTCCCCCATCCCTTCTCCCATCCTTCACTGAGCTCTCGGGGTCCTTGTGATCTAGCTATTTAGCTCATCTCCTGCAAATAACGGACCTCTCAGAAGAAAAGGAACCCAACCATATTAACGAAATTGAATCATGCCGAAATTGCCGCGTTTAAATGATCACTGACCTTTGCTCTCAAAGGTTTACCAATCCTGCCTTAATTTTGTTTCTACCTAAGTTTCTGTTTAACACAACGTATTTGTGTTGACACAATACACATACAATGCAACCCATGTCTATTTTGACATACTGCTTTTGAAGGTTGCATCGCTTTCAAAGGTTGGAAGGAAATTCTCGCTCACAACCTCTGTTCCCATCTCACAACCTCTGCCCTCTGAATTAATCACGTGCCCTCTGAATTAATCACGAAATCATCGATTAAGTATGACGACGTTAAATCTTATTAAATGCTCTTGCCATGAAGTGATTTTCTTCCGAAAACAACAGACGCTCACGCTATTGAGCCAGGAGAAACGCCACGCGCCCACGAGGGCGATAATGACCTGTAGATCAGCAGTCTCCTATTAGCATTATTTGAGATAGAAAAAAAAATAGCTACAAAATAAATAGGAAACCAATGATTGTAGGTGAGGTTTATTCTCGTACGAAATTAGACTCAATAAAGTCAGATTGATAACAAAGTGAAAAGTACTGGCAACTGATACATCTGCTTCCATTTCTGCTGCATCTGATGGAATTGATAGTCTCGTGTTAGTTGGCTTCTCTTAATAATTGTATCTCACCTGCGCTCGCCAAGGTTTATGAACTTTTCGGGCGCAGGTGAAGGCCAAAATCAATGGACACAAAGCTGAAGCAAAATAGGAAGAATAGTTCTCGAACTTTTCCTTATTGCGTGCCTTTTCAATGATCTCATCTTCTGAGTGATTTGTACTCTTATACTAGTTTATGCACCTAATAATTTTTTGCCCACGATAAGCTAAATGGCCAGGTCACAAGGACCCCAAGGGCTCGGAGGGGGTTGAGAAAGGATATCCACTAGACATTTGTTAAGAGACATATGGATGCCTCCCGCCAAAGCCATCCAGCGTATTCTTGAACGTTTACAGAATAGGGCTCGCCTGCACGTGGGGCCATGGCTTAACGTCTCCTCCGATGGACGGCAGCTTTTCGAAGTCCATCAATGTCCCCTTTCTCATCAAGGGTAAGTTGGGATTAGCGGAGATAAATCTCAACATCAATAGGTTTGGTTGTTTTACCTCTGCGTGGCGCTTTTTTGCAAATAATGGGCTAAATGGCCAGCTCACAAAAACTCCGAGGGCTCAGAGAAGGTTGGGGGAACAGCTGTTGGGGGACAGATGGTAGCTTCCCATCAAGGTCATCCAGCATGTTCTGGCCACATAGTATGGTCTCCTGGGGGCGGGGGTGGCTCAGTCGGTAGCGCGCCAGGCTCGTAATCTGCAGTTCCCAGGTTCGAGTCCCAGCTGGGTCAGCGTTGAGATTTATCTCCACAAAATTCCCCGCCCTGCCCACGGTCAATAGGGGACACCGATGGGCTTGGAAGACCACCGTCCGTCGGATGGGTCGCTAAGCCGTGACGCCATGTGCGGGAGAGCCATACCCTGTGCACGTTAAAGAACACACTGGATGGCCTTGACGGGAGGCTACCATCTGTCTCCCAACAGCTGTTCCAGTGGGTCCCCTCCCCCAACCTTCTCTGAGCCTTCGGGGTCCTTGTGACATGGCCATTTAGCCCATGGTGTGCAAAAAAGTGCCGCTCAGAGGTAAAACAACAACCCAACAACGGTATGGTCTCCGTATACGGAGTCATAGTTTAATGTCGCATTCGATGGACGGCAGCCTTTCCAAGCCCATCGTTCTTCCGTACTGACCAAGGGCAAGGCAGGAGTTTTGCAGAGAAAGATCTCAACGCTGACCTAGCGGGACTCGAACCTGGGAACTGCAGATTACGTGACTGTCACGTTAGCGCCTGAGCAACTCCCCCCCACCCGAACGCCGGTAGAGTTATAACTGGAACTTGGGGATATCAGATAAGAGCCTGGTTCTCTAATAATTTAGCCACCAGCCTCTTTAGTCTATTGTGTGCACAGAAGTATTGCTCACACATCAAATAACCTAATTCAACCACTATAATAATATCAGAAGGTGTTTTAATAAGGCACAAACAAAATAAGCCGAGTCAGTAATTTTTATTATTTATTTAACTCCATAACATTTGCTATTGGCTATAAGTTGTGGTCAAAGGGTGGTGTTAAACAAAGAGATGTAAGCAGCCGAGAGACCTTTTCAAAGTATAATTGCCGACAGAGATATTGTTTCAGGTTTAACTTTTCTACTTCCGCTACTGTTGAATAAAGAGAGAATCTGTCGGCTTCTGCAACAGTTTGCCTTGCATTGCGGTCGAGTTCGTTTATTTTTTAATCAACGATAAAAATACAACATTAAACATTACAGAACTCTAACTGTGCCGAATCCACTCATAAGTGGAACCTAAGAAGGGACTACACGTATTCCTCCTCGAAAACGGTAACAATATCCTTTAAAAAAAAAAGGGGGGGGGGGGCTCAGTCGGTGGCGCGCCAGGCTCGTAATCTGTAGTTCCCAGGTTCGAGTCCCAACAGGGTCAGCGTTGAGATTTATCTCTGCAAAATTCTCCGCCCTGCCCACAGTCAGTAGGGGACATGGGCTTGGAAAGGCCGCCGTCCGTCGGATAGGACATTAAGCCGTGGCCCCGTGTGCGGAAGAGCCATACCCTGTGCACGTTAAAGAACACGCTGAATGCCCTTGAAGGGAGGCTACCATCTGTCTCCCAACAGCTATTCCAGTGGGTCCCCTCCCCCAACCTTCTCTGAGCCTTCGGGGTCCATGTGACCTGGCCATTTAGCCCATTGTGTGCAAAAAAGTGCCGCTCAGAGGTAAAACAACCCAACCCAATCCTTAAAAAAATGTTGATCCAAGCCTTGAACCGATTACACCTCACAATAGTTCTTTACTCTTGTTTACTGAGAAGAAACCCATGACGGGTATCTGGAAGCATTCGAAGTACTGATGTTCTATTTAACTGTTGTACAGAGGGGGGGAAGGAAGTATTGAGGAGAGTTGAAAGCGGAGAGCGATTGTCCGATGCTCCATCTCATCGCAAGCATCCACCTTCCTTCGCCGTAACAGCGCAAATGCAAGCTGGGTTAAGGTGCAGGTGCTTCCATTCCCAAGAAATTCCCCCCATCACATTTAGCATTGATGGGCAAAGAGTACGAGCGGAGTATGCTCGCGCATAGGAAGGAGGGAACCACTTTTACCGACTACTAAAATCCCAGTCTAATGCATAAACGCAGTACGACACAAGGATTTTGGAAATGTCTTTATAGTCAGTGAAAACGTCAATGGGAAACTTTTTCGCACTGATTTTTTTAGCTATTGCATGTTTTGATATGAAAGAAAATTTGTGAATGGGAAAACAACATCAGTTTTAATAATTTCATTAGTTTATAATAATCTAAATAATTTATAATAATCTGATCTCATCAGTTTATAATAATAAATGACATCAAGGGCAGTGATTGGCTTAGCCTGTAGCGCGCCAGACTCGTTGTCTGCAGTTCCCGACTCGAGTTCCTTCTGTGCCATAGTTACAATTTATCTCCGCTAACCTCCCCCCCCACCACCACCACCGTCCCGTGGCCGATTGGTTAGCGCGCTTGACTGTTGATCTAAGGGACCTGGGTTCGAGCTCCGGATAAGGCATGGATGTTCGTGTCGTTTTTTTCTGCTGAGGTCCTGCCATCCTCACAGACCTTCTACTCTGGCATATAAACTGACAGGCTCCTGTCAGACCTCTGTAGTAAGCAGCTGCTTGAGGGGGTATTTATTTTTTTTCATTTTTTATTTAACCCCCCATCCTGCCCTTGGCGAGAAAGGGGTCACCAATAGGCTTGAAAAAATCGCTGTCCGTCGGATGGGACGTTAGGCGTGTGCAGGGGAGAGCCATCCTTTTGCAATTTAAAGAACACGCTGGATGGCCTTGATGGGAGGCTACCAACAGCTGTTCCAGTGGGTCTCCTCCCCCATCCTTCTCTGAGCCTTTGGCGTGCTTGGTAACCTGGCCATCTAGCTCATTGTGTATAAGAAAAGTGCCGCTCGGTGGTAAAACAATTCAACAAACTCGATAATAATGGAACGGGCTGGACAATCGATAACGCGCTGGGCTTTTAAAACAACGATTCTAGGTTCGAGTCTGCATTGTTACTGAGTTGAGATTTCTTCTCTAGCCCACTCTGTACCTGGCTGTGCTCTCTGGAAGAAAGACGGGGACTTTAAAGAAGGGAACAGTTCCCGTTGGGATGCCAAGTTCCAACTCCTGCAGAGTTTCTTTCCACCAGGATAAGCGAGTTTTTCTGCCGAAGAGGAGAACACAAACCATTAAGCTTTGTGCGTCTAGGCCTCGTTCATGTAGTCTTCTGCACACAGTATGGCTTGAAACTGTCGTCCCTTTTGCCACTGAGAGCTCGAGAGATTTCAAAAACTTTGTTAATACTTCCACCGTTTTATCAGAAACCATTGGTCATCTCGATGTTAATGACAGAGGTCTTCCTGAACAGTTGTGGTCATGGGACGGCCTCGTCCTGGTCTAACCTCTCTTGTTTCTTGAAATTGTCTCCAAAATGTTCAGATGATATTTGTCTGAACCTCGGTTTCGTACTGACCTGTTTTCATTCTACCATAGGTCGTCTTTGTGACATGGGGAAATTTCTATTTACGTTCAGGTCAGCCTAGGGTTAACTGTTGGCAGTTTGATTTGGGTGGGTTGTTTTACCTCTGAGCGGTACTTTTTTGCACACCATGGGCTAAATGGCCAGGTCACATGGACCCCGAAGGCTCAGAGAAGGTTGGGGGAGGGGACCCACTGGAACATCTGTTGGGAGACAGATGGTAGCCTCCAGTCAAGGCCCTCCAGCGTGTTCTTTAACGTGCACAGGGTATGTCTCTCCCGCACACGGGGCCACGGCTTAACGTCCCATCCGACGGACGGCGGCCTTTCCAAGCCCATCGGTGTCCCCTACTGACCGTGGGCAGGGCGGAGAATTTTGCGGAGATAAATCTCAACGCTGACCCAGCTGGGCAATTTGATTTGGTGAAGATAACAATGATGCCCTCTTAAATATTGTGAAAATTACCTTTCCAAGTTCAAGGACCCGAGAAACGCGAGCAGTGTAGGGAGGAACTCCATGGCACCTCCACTAGGGCTTTCTTTCCTATGGCGCCATCGGCTACATCACCTTTACTAAATATTCATAACCTTCCATTAATTTTCTGCCGCTGGGACGAAAATATTGATAAAGTTTTTTTTTTAAAAGAAGGAAATAAAAATTAAAAAAATTTAATTAATAAAAGAGTTTTTGATAAAGGGCAGGTGTTACTGATAAATAAAAAAATACCCCTCAAGCAGCTGCTTGCCACAGAGGTCTGACAGGAGCCTGTCAGTTTATATGCTGTAGTAGAAGGTCTGTGAGGCTGGCAGGACCTCAGCAGAAAAACGACACAAACAGCCATGCCTTACCCGGGGCTCGAACCCAGGTCCCTTAGATCAGTAGCCAAGCGCGCTAACCACTCGGCCATGAAGGGGTGAAAATATTAAAAAGTTTTTTAATTACTGAAAGGGTTTTTGATAAGGGGTAAGGGTTTCTGATAAAACGGTGGAAGTATTAATAAAGTTTTTGAAATAAAAGAGGGTTCTTGATAAGAGGTTTGAAATAGTGATAAGACTTTTTAATAAAAAAGTTTCTGATAAGCGGATGGAAACATTAAGAGGTTTTCAATTAATAGTTTTTTTGATAAGGAAGATTAATAAAAGGTTTTTTGTTAAAGGGATGAATTTATTAATGAGGAGTGTGGTCGATGACGTTATGAGTCTTTATTTTGTCCTGAACCAGAGATCAAAACAGTTACTCAGACTTAACATCAATTTCTTAAAGAATCACCCTGAAAACTGAATACGGGACAAAAATAAGAACAGTTATACGTTAGGCATAATTCAAATCTGCTTCATTTAAAATACGACACGTTAACTAGACACTCACTAGGGGCGGATACTTGGAAAAGTGGGGCGGGAGTGGCTCAGTCGGTAGCGCGCCAGGCTCGTAATCTGTAGTTCCCAGGTCCGAGTCCCAGCTGGGTCAGCGTTGAGACTTATCTCCGCAAAACTCCTCCGCCATGCCCACGGTCAGTAGGGGACACCGAAGGGCTTGGAAAGTCAGCCGTCCGTCGGATGGGACGTTAAGCCGTGGCTCCGTGTGAGGGAGAGCCATACCCTGTGCAGGTTAAAGAACACGCTGGATGGCCTTGATGGGAGACTACCATCTGTCTCCTAACAGCTGTTCCAGTGGGTCCCCTCCCCCAACTTTCTCTGAGCCTTTGGGGTCCTCGTGGCCTGGCCATTTTAGCCCATTATGTACAAAAAAGTGCCGCTCAGAGGTAAAACAATCCAAAACAACTTAGAAAAGTCATCGGTGGATAAATAGAAGCAAAGAAGTTTTGCATCCTTTTTAGTACGCATAGTTGTGCATGGAATGCATTACAAAGAAAGTAGCGGTTGGAATTTCGATGGTTTCATATTTTTACTTTCGGAAAACCGGAGCTCAGAAATGGCGGTTTCAACATCAAATATCGCGTTAAAGTTAAGTCACTTTTCTACTATTCATAGAAGGAGAGAGAGAAAGTGAAAGTGGGATGGTGGTGAGCAGAAGATAGACATCGCAATGTGCTCTTTCGTTGTGGGAGTTGCTGAAGGACCAGTGGTTTCGATGCCGCGTCATAATTTCTGTTGCCTGCGATATGCCAACTTAGAAAGTTCTTTGGCAGTGGTCCCGTGAACTATGAATATCTTAGAAGCCTTCCAGAGAAGCTTATCTGAGGAATTCTTCCCGAGGAATAACTTAAGAATAAAGAAGGAATTTCTTCAGCAGTTTGGCGACGAAAGTCAGTTGGGAGGATATCTGTAAACAGAATTGACAGAGACGATGAACTGCGAAAATTTATTGCTACGAAAATACGGGATGAAAAGCAACAAACGCACAAACAGCACGTCATAAAGGATTACTGAAAACTTTGGAAAGAATTGCGTTTTTTTATTTTTTTTTTGTTTTTACATCAGCAGATATCGTTAAAAAAATTTCCTACCGGTTTTCGAAAAGCGCTGCCAATTTTAGCGATGACGAATCCGAAAGGTATATCACGACTCTTCCTACATTCATGTGATTTTCTGGGGGGTGGGTTGGATTGTTTTACCTCTGAGCGGCACTTTTTTGCACACTATGGGCTAAATGGCCAGGTCACAAGGACCCCGAAGGCTCAGAGAAGGTTGGGGGAGGGGACGCACTGGAACAGCTGTTGGGAGACAGATGGTAGCCTCTCCCGTCAAGGCCATCCAGCGTGTTCTTTAACGTGCACAGGGTATGGCTCTCCCGCATACGGGGCATCCGACGGAAGGCGGCCTTTCCAAGCCCATCGGTGTCCCCTACTGACCGTGGGAAGGGCGGGGAATTTTGCGGAGATAAATCTCAACGGTGACCCAGCTGGGGCTCGAACCTGGGAACTACAGATTACGAACCTGCCGCTTCACCGACTGAGCCAACCTTCGCCACAGGTTTTAATGACTAATAGATGAAACGAATGAATTAAAATGAATGTCCAGTAGTTCTTCCATTGTGAATTTCTGAGCCCTTCGTATTTTGAGTATCCCCTCCCGATTTTCCTCTGGAATTCGCTTCTAAAAATCAAACCTTGAGACTGTTAGTGACCATCAATTTGATCCTTTAAACACAGACAAAAGCAAAACGAAAAACTGCGATTCTTTCAACGTTAAGTGAATCCTCTCCAAAACTGTAATTTGAAAGGTAATGCTGTAGATCAGAGGTTCCCAAACTTATTTGTCCTACCGCCTCCTTTTCAGAAAAAAAAAATACTCAGTGCCCCCCTGGAAATCTACTTTCTTTAAGCGAAAAAACAGAAAGATGCAGTGACAAATTTGCGTTCTTTTATGATATATTTCTACCTACGTCCTACAACATAGTAAAGGAAGATGTTGTATATAAAACACCTTGAAGCTTGAAATTATAAAATTATTAATTAAAATCAACCATAGTAACATTCACATTACACACAGAAAATTAAGATAACGAAGGATAATTTTATGTGTTTATTTGGAAAATAATCACTACGACCTTAACTCTATGTTACACAACAGATGAAACATGTACGAACGGTGTTTCAAAATTTTCTTATCCTCCCTTCTTTCTTTATGCCGTGGGTGCAAATCTAAGGGACCTGGGTTCGAGCCCCGGGTAAGGCATGGATGTATATGTCGTTTTTCTGCTGAGGTCCTGCCATCCTCTCAGACCTTCACTGTGGCATATAAACTGACAGACTCCTGTCAGACCTCTGTGGCAAGCAGCTGCTTGAAGGGGTATTTATTTATTTCTCCTTTCTTTATGCTTCCACCGCCCCCCAATTGCACCGAGGCTACTACCGACCCCCTGGATCGTTCCAACGCTCCCCAAGGGAGCGGTATCGCCCACTGTGGGAAACATTGCTGTAGATCGCTAGGCTTTAGGAATGCCGGCAATAAACAATCACGCCAGCCGTAGAAAAGTCATCGGAAAGGAAACGTTAAACAAGCCTTGTCGGCAGAGGTTGCTACTTGTAGAGGCAAGGATTAAAATTCTGCGTCTTTAGGCGACGTCCATGTGAACTTCAGAAAGTTTTCTTAAACGTTCCTCAAACCACGCTTCCGTCTGCGTCATGTAAAGTGACGAAGGTAGGGAAAAAGGTATACAAAGAATAGGTCGCGCCAGTGAGAATGGCATGAACTCGAGGCCATTTGCGAACAGCAGCAAACCGCCCCCGCACTGCCACTCTACTACGATTATCGACCGCTCCGTCAGTCACGACGCGCAAGTCCCGCCTCTTCACCTGCTGCATGCGGCTACCGGTTCGCCAGTGTCAGCGTTACGTCGCGAGACGGCGAACTCTGTGCCGCCGCAACAGATCAGAGATTGCCATCGTGATGGTGGACGCCAATCCTATTGTTATTAACCGACACTTCTCAGCGCTCAATGAAGTGGGCCGCTTCCTCGCTTAACAAAGTAAAAGCAGGTACTTTGGGGCGAGGGCTTCGGACCAATGAGATGTTCGGTAAAGTTTTAACTCTTAATAATCGCTGGGCGTGGAGGTTTATGGGTTGATGATGTTCAGAGTCAATGAACCTTGAGGCACGTCTTTGTTCGCAACGGAACAAGAAGCAAATTCAATCATCTACAAAACATTTTTGATATTTCGAGAGTGGTCCGTCTAATGGTGATAATGGAATGAGGCGATAGGATCGAACCCGATGTCGGACAAGTTGGAAAGATGGATCTTCTCACTATGCACGCCAGATGCTATTGGTGGAGCATACGTGTATGGCCAGTAATGGAAAGATCCTGCTTTCCAATCAAACAGGTGATTTCATTTTCTAACTTTTTTTAAGGTTTGATTGGGGGGGGGGGGGCTCTGTTTTTAAGAAGACAAAACCCGGAGTGAATTAGACTTAAATCGACATTATTGCATACACCAAGTTGATCACTATAAACAGGGGCTTGGAGTTGTGTTGTTTTACCTCTGAGCGACAATTTTTAAGCATACAATGGCTAAATGTCTAGGTCATAAGGACTCCGAGGGCTCAGAGAAGGTTGGGGGAAGGGGACCTACCGAACAGTTGCTAGGAGACTGATGGTAACCTCCCATCAAGGCCATCGAGCTTGTTCTTTAACGAGCACAGTGCATGGCTCTCCTGCACAGGGGGCACGTATTTACATCCCATCCGACGGACGGCGGCCTTTCCAAGACCATATATGTCCCCTTTCTGACAGAGGACGGGGGGGGGGGGGAATGAGCAAAAACTTTGGTATTCCAATAACGCATCGATTTTTGGATGTGCTACATTGAAATAACAGCTACCTTTCATAGAGAATGTATAGAAGTTCACAATTTGACGTACAAAGAAGGGTATATCATAAACAGGCACGGATTTAGAAAGAAATTGAGGGGAGAGGGGGCAAGAAACACACTCGAGACAAAAAAGGGGGGAGGTGTACGATGCACATTGTCTCTTGCCCCTCCCCCCCAATTTGTTTTACAGGTCTTCAAAAAATTGCTTTAAAACTGCATGAAATATAAATAAGTTTCATATTTTTTTTGCCTCTTTTACCATTATTAGCATTCTGAAAGGGGTTGGGTTGTTTTACCTCTGAGCGGCCCTTTTTTGCACACCATGGGCTAAATGGCCAGGTCACATGGACCCCGAAGGCTCAGAGAAGGTTGGGGGAGGGGACCCACTGGAACAGCTGTTGGGAGACAGATGGTAGACTCCCATCAAGGCCATCTAGCGTGTTCTTTAACGTGCACAGGGTATGGCTCTCCCGCACACGGGGCCACGGCTTAACGTCCCATCCGACGGACGGCGGCCTTTCCAAGTCCATCGGTGTCCCCTACTGACCGTGGGCAGGGCGGGGAATTTTGCGGAAATAAATCTCAACGCTGACCCAGCTGGGACTCGAACCTGGGAACTACAGATTACGAGCCTGGCGCGCTACCGACTGAGCCACCCCCGCCCCTCTGAAAGGGGGGCATGGCCCTCTCCCTCCCCTAGATCCGGTACTGATCACATCAACTACTATCAACATCAACACTATTATACTAAAACTGTTATCAAATATTTTCGAAAATAAATTTTCATTAAAAATGTTGTTGCTTCGATTTGCATAAAGACGCGCTGGTCATAATGTTTTGACTGTTCGGTGTATGTCAGCAGTTAAAGACTGAGAAATTGGGAAAAAGAATAAAATTTCCTATTATCCACATGCCGTCCCATGGCCGAGTGATTAGCTCGCTTGGCTAATGATCTAAGGTACCTGGGTTCGAGCCCCGGGTAAGACATGGCTGTTTGTGTCGTTTTTCTGCTGAGGTCCTGCCATCCTCTCAGACCTTCTACTATGGCATATAAACTGACAGGCTCCTGTCAGACCTCTGTGGCAAGCAGCTGCTTAAGGGGGTATTTATTTATTTATTTTTATTATCCACATGATTCTTCACCTTGGAATAAGTTCGTATTTATTGAAACTTCTCAGTTACATTAGTCTTTTGGCAAATAATTTATAGTAACAGAAAGATGGAAAAGGTTTAGAGTGCTCTTAGCAGCGATTCCAAATAACAGAGCAATAGTGGGGCGGGGGTGGCTTAGTCGGTAGCGCGCCAGGCTCGTAATCTGTAGTTCCCAGGTTAGAGTCCCAGCTGGGTCAGCGTTGAGATTTATCTCCGCAAAATTCCCCGCCCTGCCCACGGTCAGTAGGGGACACCGATGGGCTTGGAAAGGCCGCCTTCCGTCGGATGCCCGGAATGCGGGAGAGTCATACCCTGTGCACGTTAAAGAACACGCTGGATGGTCTTGACGGGAGGCTACCATCTGTCTCCCAACAGCTGTTCCAGTGTGTCCCCTCCCCCAACCTTCTCTGAGCCTTCGGGGTCCATGTGACCTGGCCATTTAGCCCATGGTATGCAAAAAAGTGCCGCTCAAAGGTAAAACAACCCAAACAACAGAGCAATAGTATGCAAATGAACTTTAATTCAGATTTCGGTCAACGCTTAGATACTGGTTTTGTTCCAGAAAGGTGAGAGTTATCTTAATCGGTAGCACCAATCTTCTCTTCCAGGAGTATTTGAAACTTTAAATAGAGGATAAGATCGGCATAGAGATCTTTTCTACCAAACTTATTTTTCTGAATTTCATCCTCTGAGTCGCAAGTTTGGACAGACGAAGAGGATGTCCATGTTTCCCCCAAGAGGCGATAAATGTGCGTGAAGAGAGAGAAATGGGAGAGGGGGGGGGGCTGACAGCAACGGCGTAGCTAAAACTGCACTAAATGGAATTAGAAGAATCCAGTTAACAAGCAATAAACTTGATGGGTCGACCTTCGGTGTGTGTGCGGGGAGGCCGATGTTTACATGGACCACCCACAAGTGGTGTTAGGAGTAGTTAGCCTCATCACTGACGACAGGAAAGAACAGCGACGCGTGTTTGCGGCGGCACACTTCGCCTCTGTGACCCAGTTTCGGCCAGCGAGTTGCTGTCCTTCACCGGGATAGAGTAGGTGGCGGTCGCACGCGCTCTGAAACCCATCAGCCAGTTGTTGATCATGGCATCAGTAATGGATGAGCAGATTCGCCACAATCTGTGTGCTCTTAGGTATTTTGATGACTTGGCTTGGCAGCATCTTGCGCATTTCGGTGCAATTATGAAAAATAATTGATAGTTGATGCTGGAAAATTTTGATGATTAGGCATAAACCTGAGTAAATTGATTGACGTTAGATGAGTTTGTAGCAAGATTACCACCAAGTGGGGTCTGGGGACAAGGTGACAGAAGAGATGATGAGCGAAATCAAGATGCTGCCGATTCCTAAGGGAGGGTGTGGAGGTTATTAAATCAGAGGGGCCATAGAAATCCAGAAGATTTTATTTGAAGAGTCTAAGGTAATTTAATCATTTAACACGGTGACTGCCCTCTAGTGGTCCGAAGATACAAATAAAATGGCATTGATTTCATCCTTTCAGGTTGTTCTTTGGTTGTGGGAGGAAGAGATCCGAGAGACTGGGAGAGTTTAGAAAGATCTGATGAATTCGGCTAATGAGTAAGCCTGCGTCACGTATAATATTATTTAATATTACTGATAAAGATGATTAGGTATACAATTTGTGACGATTATTTCTGAATACATCAAAATGAAGAAATTGGTCAGTTTTATTCATTTCAAATAAAAGATTCCGTTTCGAAAAGTTAGTTATTCGAGGAGAGTTGGGTTGTTTTACCTCTGAGCAGCACTTTTTTTGCACACCATGGGCTAAATGGCCAGGTCACAAGGACCCCGAAGACTCAGAGAAGGTTGGAGGAGGGGATCCACTGGAACAACTGTTGGGAGACAGATGGTAGTCTCCCGTCAAGGCCATCCTGCGTGTTCTTTAACGTGCACAGGGTATGGCTCTCCCGTACACGGTGCCACGGCTTAACGTTCCATCCGACGGACGGCGGTCTTTCCAAGCCCATCGGTGTCCCCTACTGACCGTGGGCAGGACGGGGAATTTTTGCGGAGATAAATCTCAACGCTGACCCAGCTGGGACTCGAACCTGGGAACTACAGATTACGAGCCTGGCGCGCTACCGACTGAGCCACTCTCGCCCCTCCGAACATTGGGATTAGAGAACTTTTACTTCATGGTGATGTGCTATTAGATATAGAAAATTATAGATTTTGAATAAAGCTTTAAATAAGAAAAATATATATATATTGAACTCTTTCCTTAAATATTGATTTCAGATTTAATCAAACTGAAAAATCATGGCTTGTTTCAACGGCTTAATCTGCTGGTTTTGATTCTGTCGATGAAGAATTTTTCATTTGAAGTTTTTCAGTTTTTTGTTGATGCAGAAGTTTTTAGTGGAAGTTTTCCAGGAGATTTCAACGATGCAGAAATTTTTTAGCAGATTTTTATTGATGCAGAAGTTTTTGGTTGAAAATTTTCAGGAGAAAAACATGACTTGTGTTTATGATGAAAGTTTTTAACTGCTGACCAACAGCATTTGAAAATTACTCCAACATTCTTCCCAAACTCAAAAATAAATTGGAAGTATCCTAAACTTTCAGGATGAAATTTTAATTCAGAAAAATAATCTTTCACGTTTTCAATTTCTTTAAACAAAGAAATAAATTATTCCCTAAGCACGGAGGTTTGACAGCAGCCTCTCAGTGTAAATACGTCATTGATAAGATTACCAAAACTTAATAGAAGCTGAAACATTTTGCTCGTTCTGGAAAAAAGTGTTCAAAATTTGAGTTGGGTTGGGTTGTTTTACCTCTGAGCGGCACTTTTTTTGCACATCATGGGCTAAGTGGTCAAGTCACATGGACCCCGGAAGGCTCAGAGAAGGTTGGGGGAGGGGACCCACTGGAACAGCTGTTGGGAGACATATGGTAGCCTCCCGTCAAGGTCATCCAGTGTGTTCTTTAACGTGCACAGGGTATGGTTCTCCCGCACACGGGACTACGGCTTAACGTCCCATCCGACGGACGGCGTCCTTTACCAAGCCCATCGTTGTCCCCTACTGCCCGTGGAGCTTTGCGGAGATAAGTCTCAACGCTCACCCAGCTGGGAGTCGAACCTAAGACTGCAGATTACGAGCCTGGCGCGCTACCGACTGAACCACCCCCACCCCTCAAAATTTGAGAAAAAAAATAGAATAATTATTACGCAAACTGCTGAAAATACTGTTGCATATTATGTTAAATAATTATTGCTTTCGTTTTAACTTATTTTTATTAACTTTTCAGGAAAATTACGTAAACTGGCATTGTCCTTGCTCTTAAAATATTCCAATAAATTCAACCATTTCTGCTGCAGAGCAAATAAGTGAAATCCAAAGCCAAGATGCAACTTGCTGTATCCTTAACATCAGATTTAGCAGAAGTCTGCAAAGCAATTTATTTGCGCTTGCTGGCGCTCCAGAGTTCAGATAAAAATCCATAACTGGCTAAAATCACCAAGTGAATCACCTTAAGGTAATGATGTGATCACCCCTCAACACTTCTTCCATAATTGGCTCATCTGCAAAGGTTAGACTCAGCGAAGAGAGCATTACCAATGTAAACAGCGGTTAACTACGCACTGTACCCTCCCCTCCTTGTGGGGCCTCTAAGCGCCTCAATTGGGGTGGGAGGAGGTGAGCGAGTTCCTGCCAACGTCACTTCCGAGACGACGGCAGCAGACTCAACATACATGTCGGCACTTGGAGGGGGGTTCGCCCGTCATCTGTACCACGCTGCTCGCCGACGGCCTGACCCTCCGGCAGCCAGGACCGCTCTCTCTCCGCTGACACTCCAATGAGCTAACAACTCCTGGTAACTGAACTCTTCCTACCACAACCGCTTCTGTCTTGTCCAACACTCTTCAAGCGTGAGAGCAGAGACGTGACGGATTTATATCCATTCACATACCAGCACAGGGGGCGGTTGTGTTGCTCTTATGGCAAGAGATGGGTTTGTGCAGTTGTCGAGGTTAATTTAGTAACCTCTCCTCGTCATCAAGGAAATCAAGAGCAGAAGCCGGAAAAACTTGTTTTTACGGATCGAGACAGCGGCTCTGCTTTTCTGCTGCTGTGGCAGTTGCAAATGAGCGACGAAGAAGTATTTACAGTTACGTAGCTAATTCCGAATATTTGTTTTTTTGTATTGAATAAGAAAACATCGTCGTAAATCTATGTGGTTAGACCTTGTTTTCATATTAAGAAAATGAAGTTAGGACTTTTAAAAATATATTTATTGTTAGAATATGGGGGAAACACATTTTTTTTAAAAGTATAACATTACAAAGTGTTCAGAATACTGATTACTCGCAAGTTTGTTTTTTTTAATAATAAACTTAATTTACTTTTTTAATAATAATTATTATATTATTTATTTTCCGTTGACTACTGATCAAATGGATCTGGGTTCGAGTCCCGGGTTTTTACATTGATTGCGATTTGGCATGGAGTTTGTGTTTTGCTGAGGTCTCGCCTTCCTCGCAAACAAGCAGCTGCTTGAGGAGGCTTTCTTTTAATTTCATTTAAATAATTTTATTTAAATAGTGATCACTATGAATTATCGTTTCGTTACATTGGATCTTTCTTTAATCAGGTGTATGACGTCAGTTTTCGCAATTGAATTCTGGACAGATAACGATATTAAGATAAAAAAATATCCGCATAATAGGCTATATGGATTTGATGTTTGGGCCATTTTACCGCTGAATGGCGCTTTCGTATTCACAAATGGGCTAAATGGCCAGATCATAAGGACTTTAAAGTTCAGGCTTGGAAGGAACGAAGGGGCAGAGGCTTAAGATCGGAGTGCACGATCATACTTAAATAAATAAATAAATACCCCCTCAAGCAGCTGCTTGCCACAGAGGTCTGACAGGAGCCTGTCAGTTTATATGCCACAGTAGAAGATCTGAGAGGATGGCAGGACCTCAGCAGAAAACAACACGAACATCCATGCCTTACCCGGGGCTCGAACCCAGAGTATCGTAGATCAGTAACCAAGCGCGCTAACCACTCGGCCACGGGACGGCTATCATACTTAAGATATGAAATTTGCTGAAGAAATTTCTTTTTTGGGCGTGAGAGGGAGTTTTTGTAGGAGTACATCACATTTTGCGAGTATGTTGTCTACAGGCCATTGTATTTGGCAGATTCTCAGTGTTTTATCGAATGATTACAATTTGGCCTCTGCGAACAACGATTGAATATTCTTACAAAAGCAAGGGGCATCATAACTGGGATCACGAATATTTAAGATTTAGTATACTGTGCAGAACACAGATTATTCTAAATGCATTCTGAAGAATTCTATTTTCAGTTGGGAGAGGGATAACAGAATATCTGTATGGTGTTGCCACGCGTATTCAGAATAAATTTTATTTTTCTAAATTTATTTTTCTAATATTAATTAAGTTTGAAGTTAAATTTATTCGCACTGGATACTAAACAAAGTTTAGTTTAAAACTTGCCAAGAATTTGATCTTAGAAGAACTGAAGGATCTTTCGTGTCACATCTTTCATAGTAGATGTGGAGGAATTAACGGGGGGGGGGGGAGGGAGGAGATTGACGAAGACATATCGAAATGCACCCGTTGCTCAAGATACAATAAAAAAAGAATAAACAGAAGCCAGACAGTGCTGTTTAGCAGCTTTGCGCGAAACAGCGTTGCTCCACTGTCGCATTTTGTAACGCTTTTGTTTACTTAAAATTCCGCATTAACTAGACAGCGTTTGCTCTTACAAATGACTATACCTGCAAAATTCGCAGACATTATCTTCAGAATTTCCCAATCCGTTATTGCAAGAGCTTTGCTCAATAGCTCTCATGCTAGGATTTGGGTTCGATTCTCTGAGCGGCTCATAGCTCTCGTGCTAGGCTTTGCGTTCGGTTCTCTGAGCCGCTCAATAGCTCTCGTGCTAGGCTTTGGGTTCAGTTCTCTGAGCCGCTCAATAGCTCTCATGCTAGGCTTTGGGTTCGATTCTCTAAGCCGCTCAATAGCTCTCATGCTAGGCTTTGGGTTCGATTCTCTAAGCCGCTCAATAGCTCTCATGCTAGGCTTTGGGTTCGATTCTCTAAGCCGCTCAATAGCTCTCATGCTAGGCTTTGGGTTCGATTCTCTAAGCCGCTCAATAGCTCTCATGCTAGGCTTTGGGTTCGATTCTCTAAGCCGCTCAATAGCTCTCATGCTAGGCTTTGGGTTCGATTCTCTAAGCCGCTCAATAGCTCTCATGCTAGGCTTTGGGTTCGATTCTCTAAGCCGCTCAATAGCTCTCATGCTAGGCTTTGGGTTCGATTCTCTAAGCCGCTCAATAGCTCTCATGCTAGGCTTTGGGTTCGATTCTCTAAGCCGCGCAATAGCTCTCATGCTAGGCTTTGGGTTCGATTCTCTAAGCCGCTCAATAGCTCTCATGCCAGGCTTTGCGTTCGGTTCTCTGAGCCGCTCCATAGCTCTCATGCTAGGCTTTGGGTTCGATTCTCTAAGCCGCTCATAGCTCTCGTGCCAGGCTTTGCGTTCGGTTCTCTGAGCCGCTCAATAGCTCTCGTGCTAAATTTTGGGTTCGGTTCTCTGAGCCGCTCAATAGCTCTCATGCTAGGCTTTGCGTTCGGTTCTCTGAGCCGCTCAATAGCTCTCGTGCTAGGCTTTGCGTTCAGTTCTCTGAGACGCACAATAGCTCTCGTGCTAGACTTTGCGTTCTGTTCTCTGAGCCGCTCAATAGCTCTCGTGCTAGGCCTTGGGTTCGGTTCACTGAGCCGCTCGATAGCTCTCGTGCTAGGCTTTGCGTTCGGTTCTCTGAGCCCCTCAATAGCTCTCGTGCTAGGCTTTGCGTTTGGTTCTCTGAGCCGCTCAATAGCTCTCATGCTAGGCTTTGGGTTCAGTTCTCTGAGCCGCTCAATAGCTCTCATGCTAGGCTTTGGGTTCGGTTCTCTGAGCCGCTCAATAGCTCTCATGCTAGGCTTTGGGTTCGGTTCTCTGAGCCGCTCAATAGCTTTCGTGTTAGGCTTTGGGTTCAGTTCTCTGAGCCGCTCAATAGCTCTCGTGCTAGGCTTTGGGTTCGGTTCTCTGAGCCGCTCAATAGCTCTCATGCTAGGCTTTGGGTTCGGTTCTCTGAGCCGCTCAATAGCTCTCATGCTAGGCTTTGGGTTCGGTTCTCTGAGCCGCTCAATAGCTCTCATGCTAGGTTTTGGGTTCGGTTCTCTGAGCCGCTCAATAGCTCTCATGCTAGGTTTTGGGTTCGGTTCTCTGAGCCGCTCAATAGCTCTCGTGCTAGGCTTTGCGTTCGGTTCTCTGAGCCGCTCGATATCTCTCGTGCTAGGCTTTGCGTTCGGTTCTCTGAGCCGCTCGATAGCTCTCGTGCTAGGCTTTGTGTTCGATTCTCTGAGCCGCTCAATAGCTCTCGTGCTAGGCTTTGCGTTGGGTTCTCTGAGCCGCTCAATAGCTCTCATGCTAGGCTTTGGGTTCGGTTCTCTGAGCCGCTCAATAGCTCTCATGTTAGGCTTTGGGTTCGGTTCTCTGAGCCGCTCAATAGCTCTCGTGCTAGGCTTTGGGTTCGGTTCTCTGAGCCGCTCAATAGCTCTCGTGCTAGGCTTTGGGTTCGGTTCTCTGAGCCGCTCAATAGCTCTCGTGCTAGGCTTTGGGTTCGGTTCTCTGAGCCGCTCAATAGCTCTCGTGCTAGGCTTTGGGTTCGGTTCTCTGAGCCGCTCAATAGCTCTCGTGCTAGGCTTTGGGTTCGGTTCTATGAGCCGCTCAATAGCTCTCGTGCTAGGCTTTGGGTTTCGTTTCTCTGAGCTGCTCAATAGCTCTCGTGCTAGGCTTTGCGTTCGGTTCTCTGAGCCGCTCAATAGCTCTCGTGCTAGGATTTGCGTTCGGTTCTCTGAGCCGCTCAATAGCTCTCGTGCTAGGCTTTGCGATCGGTTCTCTGAGCGGCGTTATTTTGCACACAGTGGCCATATATTTCACCTTGACCCCAAAGACTGAGTGCTTGACAACTGCAAGGACACAGATCGAAGTCTCCACTTAAGGTCATATAGGGTGTCCTTCAAAGTGCACAGTAGATCTCTCTCCTTCAGTTTGAGATCACTCTGATACCGACTGAATCAACCCAATGTTCGTAGAATCAATGAGAGTGGAAATGAGATTTTTACCTTTTCACTCATTTTCTTTCGTTGAGAAAATACAAAGATTTGTTTCTTAAAGCTCCGTGCGTTGGGGGGCGGGGGTGGCTCAGTCGGTAGCGCGCCAGGCTCGTAATCTGTAGTTCCCAGGTTCCAGTCCCAGCTATGTCAGCATTGAGGTTTATCTCCGCAAAATTCCCCGCCCTGCCCACGGTCAGTAGGGGACACCGATGGGCTTGGAAAGGCAGCCGTCCGTCGGATGGGATGTTAAGCCGTGGCCCCGTGTGCGGGAGAGCTATACCCTGTGCACGTTAAAGAACACGCTGGATGGCCTTGACGGGAGGCTACCATCTGTCTCCTAACAGCTGTTCCAGTGGGTCCCCTCCCCCAACCTTCTCTGAGCCTTCGGGGTCCATGTGACCTGGCCATTTAGCCTATGGTGTGCAAAAAAGTGCCGCTCAGAGGTAAAACAACTCAACCCAAATCCGTGCGTTGGATGGATTTTCAAGCAGTGATCCTGGTAATCTTTTTTATGTTAAAGAATACCTTTGAAATATATTCACAGGAGGATCTGTTCTACTCCAAATAACTTCCAGCATGAGTTCCTCTTCTCCACGATTTACTCTCTGCTATCCAGTGCACCCTCCATGTAAATGTGCATGTAACATTTAACATGTAGCTGTGCATATCGAATGCTCTTCTGCTTCTTTGAGCTTGCGTTCAGATTTCTCTCCGCTAACCATCACGGTGAGAAGGGGACGGACCAAAGTGCCTCTCAGATGTAAAACAACATGCTCAACAGAAGGGTTGTTTTACCTCTGAGCGCAACCTTTTTTTACACATCATGGGCTAAATGGCAAGGTCACAAGTGTTCAAAGAAGGCTGGGGAAGAGTAGTGGCGTAATTAGTGGTGGTGATGGTGGTAGTGGTGGGAATTAAGTGGGGCAATCGACCCTGGCGCCACAATCTAGAGGGTGACAAAATAGTCTTTAACAAGGAAAATTTCAGATTTTGATCATTTTGCTCATTTGGGGGGATTTTGCAATTTTTCCTGTTTGCTTTCCTTAGTTGAGTGGGCAGCAAAATCGACGCACTGCAGTGCTGGACTATTGGGGGAGAGGAGGGGAGGGGGTGACAGTAAGAGTCACTAGACACGGCGGAAAATTACCTAGTTACCCCACGAATAGAAGCTTCCCTTCTATACCATCCAGCATGTTCTTTATCATTCTTAAGGTATGGCTCTATTGCACAATGGTCCACGGCTTAAATTCCGATAAGAAGGACAGTGGGCTTTCAGCCCATCGGTGTCCCCTTTCTTAGAGCAGAATGGGGATTATAAGAAACACTCTCGAAGGTAGCACAAAGGATTCGAACCTGAGAACTTCACGATCCTATCGGGCAACAGACTAACACTCACCCCTCTTTCTCAAGAAGTCATGGGTGGACTCCGTTCACATTCGGATCTCGATTAAGTTTCACTTCTCTCTACGAACTTGGCGTCCTCGTCATAAGTGCTTTTTCCAAGGCGATCTGGGGCGGGGGTGGCTCAGTCGGTAGCGCGCCAGGCTCGTAATCTGTAGTTCCCAGGTTCGAGTCCCAGCTGGGTCAGCGTTGAGATTTATCTCCGCAAAATTCCCCGCCCTGCCCACGGTCAGTAGGGGACACCGATGGGCTTGGAAAGGACGCCATCCGTCGGATGGGACGTTAAGCCGTGGCCCCGTGTGCGAGAGAGCCATACCCTATGCACGTTAAACAACACGCTGGATGGCCTTGACGGGAGGCTACCATCTGTCTCCCAACAGCTGTTCCAGTGGGTCCTCTCCCCCAACCTTCTCTGAGCCTTCAGGATCCATGTGACCTGGCCATTTAGCCCATGGTGTGCAAAAAAGTGCCGCTCAGAGGTAAAACAACCCAACCCAACTCGTCATAAGTGCTTTTTCCAAGGCGATCTTCGCCAAACTGGATACTTTGCGGTTCTGTCACACCTCTGTGGCATGTGCGCTGCCCGAGGGGAGATCCATGCCAGCTCTCATTCCACTCTCGTTTTCGTGAAAAGAGTAAGAGCTACTTGAATGAACAAGTCAGTGCTGTTTTCGTACAGAGTCCGAAAGACCATGCCAACACGTGGCGGGTAAACCTCACTGGCACGAACTGTTTCAATTATTAGTTGGCAGTGGAAAATCGCGTGTCCTTTTTGCTCTGTGGTAAGAGGAGGTGGGACTCATGACGCATGACAGCACCAGGGAGAGCGTGCAGGAGACACAGCCGCTTCTAATTGCTGTGCCAATTCTCAAGGGGATGCGAAATGCATAAAGAGAATGCAAGAAGGGGGAAAACAGGTTTTTGGCACATTGTCGCAATCAGCTGTCCAACTTGCTTCGATGTAAATGAAATATTCTGACCTGACTGCTGCGCACAAGAAGGTAACCGGATACCATGCTTTCTATCGACTATGTAAATTCTTTCCTTAACGAGTTGTTGTGTAGCAAGTTGCTTAGTATTCTGACTTCTGTGGACCCTGTTTGGATCTTAGCTAAGCAAATCTATTAAGAAGCGGGTTCGGTTGCTTTACCTCTGAGCAGCACTTTTTTGGGGGCGGAGTGGCTCAGTCGGTAGCGCGCCAGGCTCGTAATCTGTAGTTCCCAGGTTCGAGTCCCAACTGGGTCAGTGTTGAGATTTATCTCCGTAAAATTTCCCGCTTTGGCCACGGTCAGTAGGGGACACCGATGGGCTTGGAAAGGCCGCCGTCCGTCGGATGGGACGTTAAGCCGTGTCCCCGTGTGTGGGAGAGCCATACCCTGTGCACGTTAAAGAACACGCTGGATGGCGTTGACGGGAGGCTACCATCTGTCTCCCAACAGCTGTTCCAGTGGGTCCCCTCCACCAACCTTCTCTGAGCCTTCGGGGTCCTTGTGGCCTTGCCATTTAGCCCATAGTGTGCAAAAAAGTGCCGCTCAGAGGTAAAACAATCCAATCAAATCCAGCACTTTTTTGCACACAATGGGCTAAATGGGACAATGGCCACAAAGGCGACAAGGGTTCTGAGGAAACGGAGGAAGGGGGATTGACTGGACCGTCAAGGCTATTCAGCTTGTTTTTTTTTTAACTTGCATAGGGTCATGTACATGGAACCACTGTTTAAAGTCCCATCCGACGGACGGTGACCTTTCGAAGCCTATCAATGCCTCCTGTCTCGCTGAGGGCGGGTTGAGTAGAAATAAATCTCAACACTGGCAGAATTGAGACTCAAACCTTCATCTCACGAAAATCTCTGTCCTCCCTGATGCTCTTTCAATTTGCCGAACAAATGGCAGTTGTAGGGAGGACAAGTCAGGGCTGTAGGGTGGATGTTATCACACTTCCTACTTGAACTCTTACGTGACAGCTGCTTAGTGAGCCTTATCTACGATACTCGTCTGTCAAATCCTTACGAACGTTTTCAAACTGTAGCTGATGAGACAATGAATTGATGTAAAGACGATTGCCAATCTAGAGAATAATAATATATCGATAGCAATAAATCCCTTCGCTGTCATCAACTTTAATGGCTAAACTCGGGTGTCACTCTGAAAATAAAATACGCCTTTCCTACCCCGTCTCAAATCCTCTTTGCAATTGGGGCGGGGGTGGCTCAGTCGGTAGCGCGCCAGGCTCGTAATCTGTAGTTCCCAGGTTCGAGTCCCAGCTGGGTCAGCGTTGAGATTTATCTCCGCAAAATTCCCCGCCCTGCCCACGGTCAGTAGGGGACACCGATGGGCTTGGAAAGGCCGCCGTCCGTCGGATGGGACGTTAAGCCGTGGCCCCGTGTGCGGGAGAGCCTGTGCACGTTAAAGAACACGCTGGATGGCCTTGACGGGAGGCTACCATCTGTCTCCCAACAGCTGTTCCAGTGGGTCCCCTCCCCCAACCTTCTCTGAGCCTTCGGGGTCCATGTGACCTGGCCATTTAGCCCATGGTGTGCAAAAAAGTGCCGCTCAGAGGTAAAACAACCCAACTCAAATCCTCTTTGCAATCCTGGCTTCCTCTGCCTGCCGTTGACCGCCAGAAAACCAACATCACATATTCTTTCCGTTCCTTATCAGCCTCTCGAAGTTGGGAAAGTGTATCCAACCATTGATGTTGTAAGGTTTCGGAATCAGATGGACGGACAAGACAAATTTCCTTGTGTGTGTGCAAGAGTGGGAGAGAAGGGACAGAATGAGACAAATCACTTCTCCACAGAACACATTCGGACAGAGCCCAAAGAAGAAATATGGAACGTGCATTCGGTTGTGTGTTTTGTTGGGCTGACAGCTCCAGGCCAATGGGATCGATAGCAGAGCCCAGCGAGAGATATCTATTGGCGACAGTCACGAAAGGAGATCTGCATTCACGTAGAAGCATGCGTGCATGCATGTATACACACACACACGCACTGAGAGATGTTAGCGAGCGAGTGAGCAAGACAGTGGAGTGACTGAAGGTGAGATTACAGATCCTGCCCGTCAATGGCGCACGACGACTGCGAAAGTTTTTCCGAAACTGCAATTCAATCTGTGGTTTTTTCTTTTAAACTTCAAACTCTGTCTGTTTTTTTTTAGCTTCGGTTGCTGAAGGAAACTTAACATTTCCTGTTTAATTTCTGGGAATGAAGGGTTGGGTTGGGTTGTTTTACCTCTGAGCGGCACTTTTTTGCACACCATGGGCTAAATGGCCAGGTCACATGGACCCCGAAGGCTCAGAGAAGGTTGGGGGAGGGTACCCACTGGAACAGCTGTTGGGAGAAAAATGGTAGCCTCCCGTCAAGGCCATCCAGCGTGTTCTTTAACGTGCACAGGGTATGGGTTGGGTTGTTTTACCTCTGAGCGGCACTTTTTTGCACACCATGGGCTAAATGGCCAGGTCACATGGACCCCGAAGGCTCAGAGAAGGTTGGGGGAGGGGACCCACTGGAACAGCTGTTGGGAGACAGATGGTAGCCTCCCGTCAAGGCCATCCAGCGTGTTCTTTAACGTGCACAGGGTATGGCTCTCCCGCACACGGGGTCACGGCTTAACGTCCCATCCGACGGACGGCGGCCTTTCCAAGCCTATCGGTGTCCCCTACTGACCGTGGGCAGGGCGGGGAATTTTGCGGAGATATATCTCAACGCTGACCCAGCTGGGACTCGAACCTGGGAACTACAGATTACGAGCCTGGCGCGCTACCGACTGAGCACCCCCGCCCCACTCTTGCATGTTGGAATCGGGTGAATAGTGTTTGTGTTAGGGCCGTTTATGTAAGACGTGTGATATCACCTTTCCTGCAAAATGTATGATCGAATGCAATCAACGAATATTTTCATCCCGACAACGTTCCTTCTCATTCAGCATTATATCTTGAGACGTATTTTTGTGGACACAACATTCTAAATGGACCCCAATGACTCAAAAAGTGTAGAAGAAGGGGACCCACTGGACAGCTGTTAGGAGACTGATGTAAGCTTCCCTTCAAGGCCATCCAGCGTGTTTTTTAACGTGCACAGGGCGTGACTCTCCTGAACACGAGGCCACGTTTAATGTCTCAATCGATGGACGGCAACCTTTCGAAATTCATCGGTGTTCTCTTTTTGACTGAATGAAGGTGGGGTTTTGCCGAAAATAAAACCCAACGCTAGAATAGTTGGGACTTGATCCTGGGAACTGCAAATTGCGAATTTGTTGGCTAGCGATTGAAACATTCCTTGCCCCTCAAAATTCCCTGGATAACACAAAACCCTACGAATAACGCATTGACATCATGATAGTTTCTAAGGTGTGTTTTCCCTAAGATTAAGCTTTAACCCGAACTTCACTAGGTCTATCTAGATTTTCTTGAAATTTGCTAAAAGTATCAATGTATATTATTTACAATTTTTTTACCAAGAAATTTAATTGCAAGTCAAAATATATTAAAGAAATATTTGAATTTGTAGCCAAACCTGTGAAAGTAACTCATAGTTGGCCCTAGTTGATAAACCCATCTCATGGGCTGGGTTGCTTTATCTCTGAGCGGCACTTTTTTGCACACAATGGGCTAACTGGCCAGGTCACAAGGACCCCGAAGGCTCAGAGAAGGTTGGGGGAGGGGACCCACTGGAACAGCTGTTGGGAGACAGATGGTAGCCTCCCGTCAAGGCCATCCAGCGTGTTCTTTAACGTGCACAGTGTATGTCTCTCCCACACACGGGGCCACGGCTTAACGTCCCATCCGATGGACGGCGGCCTTTCCAAGCCCATCGGTGTCCCCTGCTGACCGTGGGCAGGGCGGGGAATTTTGTGGAGATAAATCTCAACGCTGACCCAGCTGGGACTCGAACCTGGGAACTACAGATTACAAGCCTGGCGCGCTACCGACTGAGCCCCCCCCCCCCCGTCCATTGGGGCTGTCTTTCCAAACTCATCGGTGTTCCTATTCTCACCCACGGCAGAATGGGGTTAGCTCAAGGCTAGCACTAAAACAACGGACTGACAGTGGGAACCCCAACTTACGAATACTGGATTATGAGATTGGTGCGCTATAGACTGAGCCCACAGTCATAAGGTCCCTAGACGGATGACAACATATATGAGACACGGCTGATATGGACTTACGATTTCTTCTCATGAAAGTCATCCAGCATGCTTTATTTAATGTGTGCGAATCGCTTTCTCTCTCGTAGAGGAAAAAATGTTTCGAACTTCCTAACCTCTGATTATGTATTTGACAAAACTGCCGACACAGGATAGAATTCAAGAATTGTCATCAGTGTGCAGGAAAATGACCAATACTAAATTATTTGGAGTTGTTGTACCTCTTAGCCACACTTTTATGCACGCAATGGGCTAAATGGCCAGGTCCCAAGAACCCCGAGGGATCAGAGATGGCAACCTCACGTGGAAGTCATTCAAAGTGTTCCTTAATATGCACAGGTTGGTTGTTTTACCTCTGAGCAGCACTTTTTTGCACACCATGTGCTAAAAGGCCAGGTCACAAGGACCCGGAAGGCTCAGAGAAGGTGGGGGAGAAGACCCACTGGTAGCCTCTTGTCAAGGCCATCTAGTGTGTTCTTTAACGTGCACAGTGTATGGTTCTCCCGCACAAGAGCCAGGCTTAACGACCCGTCCGACGGACGGTATAATTTCCAAGCCCATCGGTGTCTCCAACTGACCGTGGGCAGGAAGGGGAGTTTTGCGGAGATAAATCTCAACACTGACCGCTTTGACTCGAACCTGGGAACTACAGATTACGAGCCTGGCGCGCTACCGACTGTGCCACCCCCGCCCCTGGAGGTGGTAGTGGTGGGGAGGTTATAGTCTTACCTAACTCGGGCGACTAGTTCGTGTTTTCCATTTTTTTATTGCAGTTGTCACAAAGGTTTCTAAACTTCAACCCCCCCCCCCACGCTATCCAGGTGTTGTATTTATTCCCAGAGTTGTTCATCAACGCCACCGTAGTGATTTTTTCCTTTGAAAAGCGCCAACAACGACGAATTCTATCAAAAGGGAAACGGAGCATTACCATTCGGCTTCCGTTTAAGTGTATCGTTAGTGTTCCGCCATGAAATCCCTTCTGTCTGTCACGAGGTGAGTCCCCAAGAGGTGTCACATATCTACGCCGTGAAAAATCTCTCCTTGTTTTATCTGCGTCCGTCTCGTCGTCGAGTGTCAAAGTGTATCCAAGACTTGTGGTAGAAAATAAACGCGTCGCTCAGTCATTTAACATCCGGTTGACACTGGCACTCTCCGGTAACAACTATCGGTGCAGTGAAGGGGATCAACAGCGGCACAAGTTAATTCACTTCCGGTTGACATGCTCCCCCTCTCTCCCTGAAACGGCAGTCACCGCCACAGAACCTCAATACTTTTGTTTTTGTGCGCAACGCGGGAATAAACAGCACACTGGAAGCAAGCAGATGAGACCAGCGGAGGCGAAGACCTATGGTTGAGCTCTTCACTCTGGCAGGGGCATCACTCTTGGGCTACAGCTGATGGCGATGCGCGCGCAACCCAAAGCACTGTCCACTTCCGACTGCAAACGCAATGGGCGATAACCCGTGGCGCCATCTGGTAGAAGCTAGGGGAGGTTACAGGAGGTAATTGGCTTTTGTTTATGACAGATTTGTGAATACGGTCGCAACGGATACAACTTGTGCTAAATCTTCAGGTGAGAACCACATATTGGTTTAACCTACTGCCTAGAGCCAAATTGTTGTTTAGAGAATGGTGTTGAATGGTAGGGTATGCGGGAATTAAGAGGGAGGACGGTTTTAAAGTTCTTACCTAACTAGGGCGACTCGTTCGGGTTTTTTAAATTAGAGTTGGCAGAAAGTTTTTTTAAACTCGAAATACAGCGGCTCTGCTGATGGGAGTAGAAATCAGTTATTAATGAGTAAAGGTGATCTTTAACTCATCACTTTTATTCACACAATGGCTAAATGACCAGACCACAGGGACTAGGGCTTAAGAAAGTTTGGGGGAAGGGACCCATCGGACGTGTGTTCTTTAACTTGCCAATGGTCCGCACACGAGGCGACGGCTTACATCCCATCCGTTTCGAAGCCAATCCGTATCCTCTTTCTCATCCAGGGCAGAAGGAGTAGACCTTAGGGAAGATAAATCTCAAAGCTTTTATAATTTACGCTGTCTGGGAACAACTCACGAGTCTGGCGCGCTACCGACTGAATTGAGTTACTTAAAAAAATGTCTGAAGTAATTAATTATCAGTCTTTTTTTTTTAAATTTCATTGTCATTTAACTCTTTTTTTATCGTATGCTATAACTTCATTGTAATTCGGGTCTTCAATCCTAGATTTAGCAATGCAAGCAAATATTTTTGGAGAGCTGAAGGTTAATTCACGAGAATTCAAAAGAATTCAACATGGCTGCCGCAGAGCATTCTGATTGGTGAAAATGGATATCGATTTGAAGGATTTTTATTGCTATTAAAACTTCAACCTGTCATTAAATGTAAGCGCTTATTCGACGAATATAACATTACACTTTTATACTATACTTGAAATATTCAATTTTAAGTTAACATTGTCTTAAATACCTTTATTCGACTAGAAAAAAGTTCCAGGAAAGAAAAAAAAAACAAAAAGAAAGCACTAAAAGGAAAGAAAATTATCGTCGTTACGTTTGGAACTTAGAGTCATAGCGTACGTAAATAATGAAAGTTGCGCTGCAGTAACATATTGAAATGGAAAATGTATTTATATATTCCTCTGTTATTGAATATAATAAAATGAAGCAATTTAAAACTAAAACAATATCATTAACAATAATTTTAAAACATAGCCAAAGAAAGTGAAGGCAATGAAATGGGACAAAAGAATCAATAATCAAAAATGCTGAACAAGTAGAATTTTAATTCCCTTTTAAATTTTGCCTCAAAGATTTTTTTTTCTCAAAAATTCTTAGCCATAAAAAAAAATCTCTGTATTACAATTTTTGTGTGTCATGACACCTTAAATAATGAACCACATCTTAAATTTTTACTTACTATTTTTTTTAATCCAATGTCGTTTTCCCAACAAAAAAAAAAGATCAATATCCCAAACAAGTACAATTATCTGAGATTAATGGCAACAGAACTTAATAAATTTAGATACTGGAGAACTTCATAAGGGAACACAAATTTTAGAATTCTCTTCGGGAGACTATTTAAGTTTCTTAATATTGATTTTAAAGACTCTGTCCTAGCTGGGGGTGGCTTAGTCGGTAGCGCGTCAGGCTCGTAATCTGCAGTTAGCTGGTTCGAATAGGGGCGGGGGTGGCTCAGTCGGTAGCGCGCCAGGCTTGTAATCTGTAGTTCCCAGGTTCGAGTCCCAGCTGGGTCAGCGTTGAGATTTATCTCCGCAAAATTCCCCGCCCTTCCCACGGTCAGTAGGGGACACCGATGGGCTTGGAAAGGCCGCCGTCCGTCTGATGGGACGTTAAGCCGTGGACCCGTGTGCGGCTTAACGTGGTGGCCATGTTGTGCAAAACAGTGCCGCTCAGAGATAAAACAACCTAACCCTGGTTCGAGTTCCATCGTAATCTGCAGTTCCCTGGTTCGAGTCCAGCTGGGTCAGAATTGAGATTTATCTCCGCAAAACTCACTGCCCACGGTCAATAGGGAATACCGATGGACTTGGAAATATCTGTCTCTTAACAGCTGTTCACTGGTGTCGCATCCGAAGGACGGCGGTCTTCCCAAACCTATCTTTGTCCCCTTTCTGGCAGGGGCGGGGTGGCTCAGTCGGTAGCGCGCCAGACTCGTAATCTGTAGTTCCCAGGTTCGAGTCCCAGCTGGGTCAGCGTTGAGATTTATCTCCGTAAAATTCCCCGCCCTGCCCACGGTCAGTAGGGGACACCGATGGGCTTGGAAAGGCCGCCGTCCGTCGGATGGGACGTTAAGGTGTGGCCCCGTGTGCGGGAGAGCCATACCCTGTGCACGTTAAAGAACACGCTGGATGGACTTGATGATAGGCTACCATCTGTCTCCCAACAGCTTTTCCAGTGGGTCCCCTCCCCCAACCTTCTCTGAGCCTTCGGGGTCCATGTGACCTGGCCATTTAGCCCATTGTGTGCAAAAAGTGCCGCTCAGAGGTAAAACAACCCAACAACCCCTTTCTGGCAGAGGGCAAGGTGGGATAAATTAGATGCGAAAATTCTCAATGTTTTCAAAGGTGGGATTCGAACCTTGGAACTGCAAAATTGCGAATTTGGCGTGCTGCCCCCTATGTGCAAAAATTATTTTCCTGAGCACCTATGACGCATAATCGTCTGATGACATAATCTCTTGTTTCTTACGCATCCAAAAATAAAAAAAACTGAACGCAAACAAATCAACAGATCAGCATGGATACCCTTAAAACGAAAGTCAGGCAGCGAAGCTTTATCTCTTCATTTCACAATCGTCCGTATTTACAGATACCAAGAGAGTCAACATGTATGCACGAGACTACCTCCAAACCTGTTTGTTATTTTGTCCTTATCTGACATTGGCAGTCATCAATGGGAATGGCGCAAAAACACAGAGCAAGTTCGTATTTGATAGTTGGATCTCTGTTTTCGTTATGCATTAGGGGCGGGGGTGGCTCAGTCGGTAGCGCGCCAGGCTCGTAATATGTAGTTCCCAGGTTCGAGTCCCAGCTAGGTCGGCGTTGAGATTTATCTCCGCAAAATTCCCCGCCCTGCCTCACGGTCAGTAGGGGACACCGATGGGCTTGGAAAGGCCGCCGTCCGTCGGATGGGACGTTAAGCCGTGGCCTCGTGTGCGGGAGAGCCATACCCTGTGCACGTTAAAGAACACGCTGGATGGCCTTGACGGGAGGTTACCATCTGTCTCCTAACAGCTGTTCCAGTGGGTCCCCTCCCCCAACCTTCTCTGAGCCTTCGGGGTCCATGTGACCTGACCATTTAGCCCATGGTGTGCAAAAAAGTGCCGCTCAGAGGTAAAACAATTAAAAAAAAACTCTATTTTCGTTATGCATTACTCAAAATCATGTAAGTCCATGTGCTGTAAATAATAACTTTAAAATGAATGCTAAAATTTTAAAAATTAGTTATTTTATATTATTGAATCTGAAATATTAAATGTTACTCTTTTAACTTTTATTTCACTTTCGGAAACTTGTTAATTTTTTTTCTCAGTTCTGTGACAGTAGTAGCATAAATGAGAGTTCTGGCAGAGTAAAAGGGGCTCGAGAATTCTACGAAAATCCATGGGAAAACTTATGGGCGATGAGGCAAAAAGTATGTTTCAGCTCAGCCAGCCAGCTTAACAAAACACATCATTTTCTTTATCTCACACACACACTTCACTTCAATCTAATTCATTTAAACTAATTCACAAATTAGTTTAAACCTCATCTTTAAAAAAAAAAAACTTAAATTAGTTTTTCACATGCTAAAAGCACCCCAATTTTTTTCTAATTTTTCACACATATTTTCACAAAAACCACAAGAAACATACTTTTTCCCTCATATCCCATAACTTTTCCCATGGATTTTCATAGAATTCTCGAGCCCCTTTTACTGTGTCAGACTGTAGTTCCCAGGTTCGAGTCCCAGCTGGGTCAGCGTTGAGATTTATCTCCGCAAAATTCCCCGCCCTGCCCACGGTCAGTAGGGGGACAACGATGGGCTTGGAAAGGCCGCCGTCCGTCGGATGGGACGTTAAACCGTGGCCCCGTGTGCGGGAGAGCCATACCCTGTGCACGTTAAAGAACACGCTGGATGGCCTTGACTGGGGGCTACCATCTGTCTGCCAACAGCTGTTCCAGTGGGTCCTCTCCCCCAACCTTCTCTGAGCCTTCGGAGTCCATGTGACCTGGCTATTTAGCCCATGGTGTGCAAAAAAGTGCCGCTCAGAGGTAAAACCACCAAACCCAACTGTGCCGGAACTCTCATTTATGCTACTACTTGTGACTCAATAAAAAAAAATACTTTAAAAAAAAAAAATCACTTTATAAAAAAAAACGCTATTCTTATGAGTCAAGCCCGTTGGCATGAATGCAATTTCGTGTAACATTTTTATATAAGGTTTAACTGATTATTTTTATCAATTCAAAAACGTAGAGTGATTTTTAAGATAATTTTTATCAATTAGGAAAACACGCTCATCTAAACTAACACAAATATTAGTTAGACGGGTGCGATATATTTGCATATTAGAATAAAAGTCTTACTGTTTGTAAGGCGCTGGCTGACTCAGCTGATAGCACGTAATCTTCAGTTCTGGGTTCGAGTCCCAACTGTTGCCAGCATCTGCCCTCGTTCATAAAGGGACAGCGACGGGTTTGGTGAGGCGGTCGTCCATCGAATGTGACCTAAAGCTGTGTGCAGGGGAGCCATACTCCGTGCACATTAAAGAACACACTGGATGGCCTTGACGGGAGTCTGCTATTTGCCTTCTAATATCAGTCCAGTGGGTTCTCTGAGCCCTTGGGGTCCTTGTGACCTGGTCATTTAACCCATTGGTGCTAGAAAGTGCTGCTCGGAGGTAAAACAATCCAATCTCTCTATTCTTAGTTGCATGATTATTCACATGAACTTATCGAATTTTTGTTAAAAGCTATTTCACTTCAAGACGGCGTATCCTGCTATATAAAAATAAATAAATACCCCCTCAAGCAGCTGCTTGCCACAGAGGTCTGACAGGAGCCTGTCAGTTTATATGCCACAGTAGGAGATCTGAGAGGATGACAGGACCTCAGCAGAAAAACGACACACACATCCATGCCTAATCCGGGGCTCGAACCCAGGTCCCTTAGATCAGTAGCCAAGCGTGCTAACCACTCGGCCACGGGACGGCATCCTGCTAAAGACCAAGTAAATTTGGATTTTTTTTTTAAATTTTTTAATTCATCAATCGTTGGAGGAAAAAAAAGCGGAAAAAAAAACTCTCACATTTACCGCCGATTGAAGTTAAAACAGTTTCTGACGAAGCGCATTTATTCAACTACCATAACCAAACATCAGAACGCTTCGACAGAAGTCCTATTGGGAATAATGGATACAATTTGCCAAAATGCTTTAATACTTCGTTATTTATACATTCCTTTTATAATACAAATCATGTTTGGGAAATAATGCTCTCTGAGAGCAGTCAATCACTGCCCGTTTCGTCAATTGAAGATCTATGTGTTTCTGCTGACTACAGCTTTGAATGGATGGATGGATAGAGGCTCAAGAAGAAGAAGAAGAAAAACAGATGAGAGGGTGGGAGCGCTGGAAGTATTTTTAGCGATAGCTAACTTTCTCGACTCTATTCTTTTAGTAGATTGGATTACTCGGTTTCCGATTTTTTTCTTTCGCGATTACATTTGTAGAAGAGATCGTCTGGACGGATGAAAATCGATAAGTGGAGAGAGAAAGAGAGAGCAAGAGAGAAACCTACGGGTGAATAATTCATGGTGGGCCCGGAGAAAGGACGAACCGTATCCCGTGGAAATGTACACAGTCCGGATAGGATGGTTCCCGCCAGTAGCCTGCCATAGAAGGGAGGGGAGGGAGGGCAGAGGTGCAATCGGTGGAGGAGAGGAGGCTGGGAACAGTGAAGAAGGCAGAAAATGGGGAATTGGGGGGGGGGAGGGGAGAGAAAGCGTGAAAAAAGAGAGCCAAAAGGAGAGAAAGAACGGCGATAGGAAAACTTGGAAACATCACAGCAAGCAGAGGGAAAAGGATGCTCCTTATCTCTCTTTCCTTGCTCCTTCTGTTCATTTCTTGGTTGCTTGCATGGATGGACAGCGGTCGCCTTGGCAACAACATCCGATCCCTATAAAACCCTCTAGACCTCATGGATTTTTTTTTTCTTCTCCTATTGCCGAGTTTTTCCCTCTTTACCCCCTGGCTCTTTCGCCAATTGAAGGGGTATTGTCGTTTCTCCTGTATGTGATTACCGCGTCGTAAACCATCATTTCGCCTCATCATAGATTAGGGAAGGCGAAGAGAGGGAGAAGTCGAAACGCATTTAATGGTACATAATATTGCTCCAATCAGAGAGGGAGGGGAGTGGTGGGCCGCTTATCAAGGTGAAGGAAAATAATATGGAGGTCGCTGAAAAGGAAACAGAACCAAAGATCGGATAAAATAATGAGGCCTATGGAGAGAAATATTATAAACGTTTTCGAATGACCTATATAGAGACTTTGGATTGGATTGTTTTACCTCTGAGCGGCACTTTTTTTGCACACCATGGGCTAAATGGCCTGGCCACAAGGACCCCGAAGGCTCAGAGAAGGTTGGGAGAGGGGACCCACTGGAACAGCTGTTGGGAGACAGATGGTAGCCTCCCATCAAGGCCATCCAGCGTGTTCTTTAACGTGCATAGGGTATGGCTCTCTCGCACACGGGGCCACGGCTTAACGTCCCATCCGACGGACGGCGGCCTTTTCATGCCCATCGGTGTCCCCTACTGACCGTGGGCAGGGCGGGGAAATTTTGCGGAGATAAATCTCAACGCTGACCCAGCTGGGACTCGAACCTGGGAACTGTGCGGGAGAGCCATACCCTGTGCACGTTAAAGAACACACTGGATGACCTTGACCGGAGGCTACCATCTGTCTACCAACAGCTGTTCCAGTGGGTCCCCTCCCCCCAACCTTCTCTGAGCTTTCGGGTCCTTGTGACCTGGCCATTTAGCTCATTTTGCGCAAAAAAGTGCCGCTGAGAGGTTAAACAACCCAACCCATGCTTTGAAGAGTTGATACAAAATGGTCGTCAAGGTGTTTCAGGTAGGGTTTATTATTCAACCGTGTCATAAAGGAAGATTGCTCCCACAATTCCAGCAGCTGAAATAGTGCGGCCCACTCTGGTCATTTTTGTGGATTCAAAGACCTCTCCTTGATCGTATGAGAGTTTCAATTCCCCCATACACGCACGTTCTCTTTATTGACGCACACGTTGAGATGGAAGTGCACTTCGTCCTGAATCAAATGTGACAATTGTTGGATTGTCTTTCAATATTGGCGAAATGCGCCACAAAAGTCCTGTTTTTGTTCACATCGTTCAAGGATTGTTGCATCTGAATTTGGGGCGGGGGTGGCTCAATCGGTAGCGCGCCAGGCTCGTAATCTGTATTCCCAGGTCCGAGTCCCAGCTGGGCCAGCGTTGAGATTTATCTCTGCAAAATTCTCCGCCCTGCCCCCGGTCTGTAGGGGACACCGATGGGCTTGGAAAGACCGCCGTCCGTCGGATGGGACGTTAAGCCGTGGCTTCATGTGCGGGAGAGCCATACTCTGTGCACGTTAAAGAATACATTAGAGGGCCTTGATGGAAGGCTACCATCTGTCTCCCAACAACTGTTCCAGTAGGTCCCTCTTTCAATCTTCTCTGAGCCTTTGGGGTCCATGTGACCTGGCCATTTAGCCCATGGTGTGCAAAAAAGTCCACTCAGAGGTGAAACAACTCAACCCAGTATCTGAATTTCGCAGAGAGAATTTTATGTTTCTTCAAACAATGGTTAAAATGGAGGTTTGTTTTAAATTCAACTGTTGAGACAAACATTTCACAGTTCATCGTGGTCTACGAGTCAACATTTCTTGTAGAAGCGATCATATAGACTTCTGACAATAACGCCCTTCTTATTATCTAATAATCTCTTATTATTTCAATTGCTGATATACTGGATCTTCTGTGAAGTTAAATCTGACTTTGAAATAAAGATGCACCGTAATATCTCCCGGATAAAACCTTTTCACACGAAACACACTCTGTTCAGTAGTGTGTGCTATCTTGAGTATAGCTGCTTAGAGAAGTCCCAGGTAGGAGATAACCTTTAAAAAAGTTACCTCTCATGCATTTTTTTGCACAGAGGTCTAATAGCAGCCTGAAGTTATAATACACCACATAGAAGATCTGTCAGAAAGACAAGATCTCACAAGAAAGACAAAACAAGAACCATTCATGATTTATGGGGCGGGGGTGGCTCAGTCGGTAGCGCGCAAGGCTCGTAATCTGTAGTTCCGAGGTTCAAGTCCCAGCTGGGTCAGCGTTGAGATTTATCTCCGCAAAATTACCTGCCCTGCCCACGGTCAGTAGGGGACACCGATGGGCTTGGAAAGGCCACCGTCCGTCGGATGAGACGTTAAGCCGTGGCCCCGTGTGTGGGAGAGCCATACATTGTGCACGTTAAAGAACACGCTGGATGGCCTTGACGGGAGTCTACCATCTGTCTCCCAACAGCTGTTCCAGTGGGTCCCCTCCCCCAATCTTCTCTGAGCCTTCGGGTCCGTGTGACCTGGCCATTTAGCCCATGGTGTGCAAAAAAGTGCCGCTCAGAGGTAAAACAACCCAAACAATCCATGATTTATCTCAATCACGCTAAATTCATTACATTCGATGCAATACATCAATAAATATCGTTATTTAAAACTAAACAGAATTTTTCTGATGAACTTGCACTTTGACTTACAAAAAATTTCGAAACACACAATTTGTGTGATTCGTAAAACAGTCGATTTCCGACGACCTGTCCCGTAGGATATTCGATTTTGCGACGATGTGTCATGGCGTCGGCTTCTCTGTGTTGATCTGTCGACGGTAGTTTACATCTGCCGCCTGGGGAACAATGCAACTCGGGAATTTTGCAAGGATGGAAATCGAAAAGGGGTAGCCAATTGCCCTTGTGCAACTACGAATCGACACAAGATGGAGGTCTTCGTATATTTCGGATTGAAAGTCGGATGTTGAGATTTTTTGCTGCAGACAGAGGATGTGCGCAATCGGTTCAAAGGTGAACTCTCGGCAAACGCGAGAAAAAGGATCACAATAAGCAGTCGGCCAGAGAGTTGAACCACAACAGAAGGCCGATCAACAATGGCCTGGCGGCGAACTGACAGCTGGTGGGCAGAATGACGTCAACTCGTGGCACGTGGCGCGCGAGCCATTCCAGCTGCGTGCTGATCACTGGCGCTGTAGAGCCGCCGATTACGCGAGTCGTGTCATTGAGAGCCCTCATCCGACTCTCGCCGTGGTGAGAAGCAAATAAGGAGGATTTTATGAGCCCGATTTTAGCACCGTCAATTACGTGAGAAAACATGTTGTCATTTAAAGGCTACACCTCTTGTCAACCGTTACAATTCATAAAGCGCAAAATAAAGTGATTTCGGAACTTTATGGAACGTGAAATGAATTCTATACTTGTCCCTGACAGCTCAAAGCCATAATTTTGAGCATTATTATGTTCAGACAAGGGAATAATTGTCATGATTAAATTTTATATAATTACCATTAAATTACATAATCATGAATTAATATACATAATCATGAATGGTTCTTGTACCGTTTTAAATGAACAACCATTATGATATTGTATTAATAATTAATATTTAAACATGATTAAATTTCAGATTTCAATCATGTTTAATATTTAAAGAGTCACTGAGTCGGATTATTTTACAACAGCATTGATAGTCATAGAATTCACCTCAAAAGTTATTTCAAACACACAAAATGTCGCAAAATTATCTTTTTATCAAAATTCTATTTTAGAAGTTTGCGTGATGATCACTTTTCATTATTTTTTTTTCACAAAATATGTTTAGGATTCTTTAAATATTAAAAAACATGTGACTGAAGAGGCTTTGATTTGAAGGTTGAAATTCTTTTGTTTTGGGAATAGTTGTAAAACCTTTTCAAGTTATAATAAATACTCCCTCAAGCAGCTGCTTGCCACAGAGATCTGACAGGAGCCTGCCAGTTTAATATACGTCATAGTAGAAAGTCTGTGAGGATGGCGGGACCTCAACAGAAAAACAGCCCAAACATCCATGCGTTATCTGGGGCTCGAACCCAGGTCCCTTAGATCAGTAGCAACGCGCGCTAACCACTCGACCACGGGACGGTACTCTTTCAAGTAAACGTTATTTTATTCATGATATACAATTTATATTTAAATTATATTGCTAATAATAATTTTATTACTGATAACATATAATGTGATGAAATTAGAAACGAAAGTTAGCATCATTAATAAAACTAATTTTTTACCCGAACGTCCTATTTTTTTTTCTGCCGATAATAGAAAATCTGTTTCTGTCCCATCATTGTATCATGTTGTAGTGGATATAAAAAATTAAATTATACGGTTTTTTTTTTCAGATAAAAATATTTTAAGTGTAAGAGACGATGAAAAAATTACAGAAAAAAAAAATACAGCAGGATACTAATAATTAGAATTTTTTAAACAAAAATGAGAACCCAGTTAATTTCCCCATTTCTCTTATTTTAAACGCTCGACGACTTTTCAGTTTAATAGCACCTCTACCAGTTCCGATTCAGGCAAGTTTTTTTTCCTACCCTATCAGCATAAGAAACAATTAGCCGAAGACTCTTAAAAAGACACAAGTGCCTTTAAGACCGACCAGAATTTATTAAACACAGCAATCCTGAATCCCGGGCTTAAAATGTAATTATTAGCGACGGAACGACACAAGTCTTCGGCGCTTATTATTTACTTGAGCCACATCTCCCAAGCGTCAAATCGATTCACTAAGAGCGAAAATATTAAAAGTGGCTTTGAATTTGTATTCAGCAGCGCTCACCACTTGAGTTTCTCATGAAACATTTACAAGCTTTCCACTTTACGACAAAAGCAGGAGAGAGAGCAGTTTGTGCAGACGCAGCAAGCTTCTTACATTTGAAAACTTGACGAGTTTCATTATTGACAACAATGAGGCGACCAGAAGCGCTTTGGGGTGCACAGCGAGCTCGAGCTCCGCCTGGCACGTTGCCAGCGCGACAACAATCGGCTCTGTGAGAGCATTACGAATATTTCATTGTAGTGTAACCGTTCACATTACCACCCTACCTGACAAAGGCTTACTCTCGAGGCAATAAATTCAACTAAACGTAACGCCAGTCGGTAGTAGTGCGTCGATAGAAAAATATCAGAGATACACACGATTTGTAAATGCACGGTGGTTGCAAATTGCAGTTGCTCCTCATGATAACAGATTATTTTCCGTGAGTGGGAACAAATAACGTTTCGGGTGCCAAAGAAAATAGAAACTTGCAGCACTCAATAGGTTGTGTCGTAGGAGAGTCAACATTTGGTGTTGGTAAAAAATGAAAAAAAAAAAGATTTTTTTTCGAGAAGGAATAGGAAGAAGATTTATGCATTTAATCAAAGTTTTGCTTGGATGCCTTGGTTAAGCGTGACTTATATTAAAAAAAACGAAATCCCTTTATAACCAAGATCTCTTTGCGACGAAAGTGCCAAATGTTAGAATTTCGGGAAGTGGACAGTCTAAAGATAGCAGGAAAAAATCGTGCAAGAGGACAGTGGGATGTTCCGAAGTTACCACTACACAACCAATCAAGATACGGGTACTTAGGGATCAATGTGGGTTCGATTAGGTTGTTTTACCTCTGAGCGGCACTTTTTTGCACACTATGGGCTAAATGGCCAGGTCACAAGGACCCCGAAGGCTCAGAAGGTTGGGGGAGGGGACCCACTGGAACAGCTGTTGGGAGAGATTGTTGTTGCCTCTCGTCTGTTGCCTCTCGTCAAGGCCATCCAGTGTGTTCTTTAACAAGCACAGGGTTTGTCTCTCCACACACGGTAACACGGTTTAATGTCCCATCCGACGGACGGCGGTCTTTTCAAGCCCATCGGTGTCCCCTACTGACCGTGGGCAGGGCGGGGTATTTTGCGGAGATAAGTAGGATCAATGTGGAGAGGGGGCTAACTAAGCAGGTACACTGCCGACTCGTAATGTTCAGTTCCTAGGTTCGAGTCCAACTGTGCCAGCGTTGAGGCCACCATCCGTAGGATGGGACGTAAAGCCGTGGTCCCGTATTCAAGAGAGCCATACTCTGTGCAGGTTAAAGAACACGCTGGATGGCCCATGAAGGCCATCCAGCGTTCAGAAAAAGTTCCTCTCAGAGTTAAAACAATGAAATAATTGTTTGAATCATTCAAGTAAAAAAAATCGGGAAGTGAGAGATAAGGGTTGGGTTGTTTTATCCCTGAGCGGCACTTTTTTGCACACCATGGGCTAAATGGCCAGGTCACATGGACCCCGAAGGCTCAGAGAAGGTTGGGGGAGGGGACCCACTGGAACAGCTGTTAGGAGACAGTTGGTAGCCTCCCGTCAAGGCCTTCCAGTGTGTTCTTTAACGTGCACAGGGTATGGCTCTCCCGCACACGGGGCCACGGCTTAACGTCCCATCCGTGCCTTTCCAAGCCCATCGGTGTCCCCTACTGACCGTGGGCAGGGCGGGGAAAATTTGCGCAGAGTGAGAGGTAATAATTCCTTGTTAGTTTCAATATCCAGGAGCACCATTCTTAGATATTCTGAACAGCGAACTATAGAGAGACAAAGAACAGCTCTTAAACTGACCATGACACAAGATGTTAACTGTGCGCTAGATGAGATTAAAATGACTTACTGAAATGAGAGCAGTTGCATTTTAATATAAAAAAAGTTTGGCAATCACTTTTCTTTTCAGGTCTAGCGCAATCTATTAACATATTACGATCAGCATTTACCTGCACTTCATCGTTCCAATTATCCCGTGCTCTTGTGTTTGACACTGCAGTTGTTAACTGTCGATCTACATACAAAAGATTAAATTATTACATTTCGTTTCTTAGCAAGGAAAAGCTTGTCGTCTAAGAAACGTTTCTGACCTCGCCACATATATCATTTGGTCCACATCTCAGCGCCATTTCACTCAATACTTCTTCGACATTGCATTAGAACCTTTCATCAGACAATGGACTCTGTAGAAAGCTGATCACGTTATGTATTTCGCAACATAAACAACTGCCCTGAACTCAGTTATAAAGATAAGAAAATAATCATTCAATTTACAAAAATGCTTACAAGCAGAAATGATTCTTTTACAGAAATTTTGTTTTGAAATGACCTGACATGTTGACATGCACCTAAATGGTTCTTGAATTCGTAATCTCGTCCGACTGTATCAATTTTAATCTTAATTTAAAAGTGAAAAAAAAACTAGTTATGCAAAATACACTTGAACAAACTTTCTCTGAAGCCAAGACCGTTAACTGGGGGGTGGCTCCGTCGGTAGCGCGCCAGGCTCGTAATCTGTAGTTCCCAGGTTCGAGTCCCAGCTGGGTCAGCGTTGAGATTTATCTCCGCAAAATTCCCCGCCCTGCCCACGGTCAATAGGGAACACCGATGGGCTTGGAAAGGCCGCCGTCCGTCGGATGGGACGTTAAACCGTGTCCCCGTATGCGGGAGAACCATACCCTATGCACGTTAAAGAACACGCTGGATGGCCTTGACGGGAGGCTACCATCTGTCTCCCAACAGCTGTTCCAGTGGGTCCTCTCCCCCAACTTTCTCTGAGTCTTCGGGGTCCTTGTGACTTGGCCATTTAGCCCATGGTGTGCAAAAAAAAAAAGGCGTTCAGAGGTAAAACAATCCATCCCAAGACCGTTAACTAGTACAAGACGAAGTTTATTTTTTCATCTAACCTTTCAAAAAAGGGTTCTGAAATA